>CM035134.1:89019065-91446565 GCA_020205605.1 Panax ginseng | reverse complement strand
AGTCGATTATGTTAAATAAGACTTATTTGTAAAAAAGTTGGGTTGGAGCGAGTCGAGGCGAGTTTTGGATGTCAAAAGCGAGAAGTCCAAAAAACTAGTTGATTGCTTGATCCAAAAATGAAAATTTGGAGTTAGCTAGATTGTTTAGAAAATTCTGGGCTTTTGGTATGTTATAGTACCTTTGAATAAGCTTTCCATAGACTCGAGCGGACTAATTCGACTTGAACAAAAGTTATGACCATTCAAAGTAGTCGCGTCAAAGCTGTCTAACCAACTCAGGTCACACCTTGAACTAATTTTATGGAATTACGTGTTTAGAATTTGGAAAAGGTCAAAGAATAAAAGTTGTAGTCTTGGAAGTTAGCTTAGCGTGGGCTCAAGAAATCGCTCAAAAATGTTTTGAAGCGGAAAAGTTATGACTATTTTAGCGAGAGAGAGGTAAAATTTAGGAAAGAATGAAAAGCAGTTTTGAGCGCCCTTTTTTGAACACTATTTGAATTTATCTATCTTATATCGAAATGGGTGTCCAATAACTTTTAAAAATAGGTTAATATGATGTTTATAGCATATCAAAGTTGGATGTCATCGGACTTATGAGATATAGAGTAAAGTTTACATTACAACTACTATGCGTTGTTATGTGACTAATAGTTGATGTGTATGATTATATAATTGTGTAGGAGACACGTGAAGTGCAGATAAGCGTAAGTTGTTAAAGCTATTATTGGTAAACAAAGATCAAGGCAAGTCTTTCGGTTCTATTTTTTATGTGAATTTGATGATGGCTGTTTGAAATCTTTATTGCAAATAGCATGGTGTGTTATATTAATGTTGAAAGTATGAAATGTTAACGTCAATTTATGACTCGTTGATTGAGTAATGAATGTTGATTGAGTAAGGAACTCAATCTTTATACTTTTATATGAACTACAACATGTATGTTATGTTAGTCCAATGTTTATGAGATGTATATCGAGCATGTTATTATGTGTTATGTGATGCATGAAAGCTGTTAGATTTTTTTGGGTTTGTCGAGCTCAACCTTGCAAATAACCACTTTTGCTTGAGTTAAAGATTAAGAGTAAAGTTATGTGCTACTTGAAAGATATGAATCGGATGTGATACTTGAAGATTTTATACTTTTTGGTGAGTTATTCTTATTTGAACCATGTTTAAGGTTAGAATAATGTATTAATGTTGAATTGTAATATCGTTTTGTGATGTAAACTCTTGTAGTATTAAAATGATTTTGAGATATTTAGATGTAAAGGTTGAAAGTTTTGGGAACGAGAATAGTTTGTAATAGAAAATTTTAATTATTTTGCAAATTTCAATGGTTGTATTATTGTTTAATGATGTAAAATTAGAGGTTAAATGTATTGTTAACGATAGAAGTTGATAATTAAATTGTATGAATTTTGGGGTCATTCTGAGTTGGTATCAAAAGCGATAGGTTAGAAACCTTAGGTAAGAGTACCTTAGGCTATAACCTTAGAGAAAAGAGGTGAAGATAATGAGCGAATAAGCTCAAATAGAGTTTGAACAATAAGAAGTAATTTTAAGAAATTTATAAAGAAGGGATTAAAACATGCGTAAGAGGATTCAAAGAAGAATCTCGCAGAGTTATAAGGAATATGAATGTGGGGTTACCCAACTCCAATAATAAGGATGTAAGGTGATAATAAATAGACAATGATGTCTATAAAAAAGAATGATAAAAAGTTAAGAATAAAAAGTTATATCTAAGTATGGTACAATCGTACTCTTTAATAGTTGATGTATGGTATCTGGGCTAAACGTTTTCCTTCATAGAAGCGGAGGTATATCTGAACTAATAACTTCGAAACCTAGTTTGTTGGTTGTTTGTGGGAAACCCACTCGTGTACCATATTGAAACTATTAGAGACTCGATATGTACCAAGTATAGAAAATGGATCATGTATGATGAAAATGTGGAACTCAAATGAAATGTTTAGCAATGTAAATGAAGTTAGAAATTCTTAAAGGAAGAATTGTTATATAAACAAGAAAATTCAAAGAAGAATCTTAAAGAGATATAAATATAAGAAATGGGAGTTACCCTAACTCCAATAGCCAAGATAACGAATAATGATGAATAGACAAAGCTTGTAAGATTAAAAGCATAAATGAAATGTAAATGATAAATGAAAAAAAGGAAAGAGGATCGTAAAACAAAAGCGATCACGAGTTAAGAAAAGAATTTTAAGGGAGATGATTATAGAATAAGATCACGACGTGATCATTTAAGTTATAAAAGAAAGATGGTTTGTAATGTTTGAATAATTATAAGCTTGATGCTATGAAGATAATGTACTATGAAATAGTACGAGGTAAACTCATGAGGAGTTTATAAATGATGAGGTACTAAAAATTCAGATTGAAAGCAAAGAAAGCAAGTTATAAGCAAGATAAATTTAGGTGGGGATTTCAATTGAGGACTCATATGATGGATGAGTTGTACAAACCTTTGTATGGGTGAGGTTTTTTGTGCTTGTGCACTCGGTTTATCCATTGATAATCATTGGAATGTTGGTGTGTCGTCTTTATCAATGTATATGTGGTGAAAAGGTGATTCTTTTCTCATGTGTATATTTGATAGTTAGAAACTATTAAGATTAGTAGTAAGATATTATTAGGATTAGGTGCGGTTCTTAAAACTAATGCATATGGTAAGTTTGTGACTCATAATAATATGGTATGTTTTGAACCCCTCGTGAATGGGCCTTTATATGGTGCGACTAGGATAAGTTCTTAAACTCATATTATTGTGGTAAGTTCCTGAACTTCCAATGTGCGGTAAGTTTGATGAACTATACTAGGGGTATAGAAAGATTGTAAGTTGAAATATAAGAATATTTAGTATAAGAGCATTAGTGGTGCTAGACATAAAAAGAATTGGTTAAGTAATGAGTAATGGAGTAAAGATTGAAGTTGATGGATACTTGGATATTCTAAATCTACTAGCTATGCTAGACTTTCGAAATTTATTGACTTCGTGTTGATGTTTGCACTTCTATTTTCTTGAAAAATATTGGATCAAATGATGAAACCAATTAGTTTTAAAAACAATACCGTTATTCGTATGTCTATGCTAATTGCTTTGGCTAGACAAAAATAATTTGAAATATATCAAAATGTATTTTTTATATCATCAATGCATCATGGAACCTGGTGCAGAGATGATAAAAATGATGGAGTCATCAATGCAATATTACTTAGTGTTGGATGTGATCTAAGGATCGTCAGCCCACTATGGCATGATGTAGTATGATAAAATCACCAAATGACGGAATCCTCAAACGGACTGTAAATACAGTGTGGTATCATAACATCATAAAAAGATTTTTGAGATTCCTTTAAGATATGAGAATATATATATATATATATATATATGTATATTTCGATTGATGTCCGAATTATTGTAGAAGTCTATGCTATTTGATTCAGCTAGACGAATATTGAAAGATGTTCATGAAATTCAAGTGTTTCTTGAGAAGTTATGCCAAACCAAATTATTTTGGTGCGGATTCAGATGTTGAAAAGATGAGATGAATAACCCTATTATAGGGGAGTTATTTTACGCAATGTGTTTAGATGTTTGTGCACAATATATGGTACGAAGGGCTAATCACCCTAAGTACGGGGAGTCCCTACAGTATTACTGTTAAGGTTAAAGTTGAAAGATTACTTGTAACCATGGACATAGTTCGTGGTCTTGTGACCCTCAGTTACATCTCTAAAAACTGAGAAGAACAACCCTATTATGGGGGAATTATTTTTACGCGATGCGTTTAGATGTTTGTGCACAATACATCGTACGAAGGGCTTAACACCCTAAGTATGGGAGTCCCTATAGTCTAATATTTATTAAGGTTTAAGTTGAAAGAGTACTTATAAGCGTGGACGTAGTTCAAGGTCTTATGACCCCTCAGCATGATTTGGAATCTTTTAAATTCCTGAGTTATTCATAATGCTTCCCAATTATTGAGCAATTGTGGAAGATTCTTGCTATTCTAAAAGGTGAATGTGGTAAGGATGATATTCCTTAGAAAGAAGTAAGTCGTAGAATGCGACACTGAATGATGAATATATTGAATAAGTGAGAAAAAAAAAATTGAAGTGAGAAGGAGATGAGTTATCAAAGAATAATGTAAAACTTTTATTAGAAAAGTTAATAATTGTAAAAAGATCTTTGTGGAAAGAAAGTGGTTATAGAACCCAATGACTGAATAAAGTATTAACGTAAAATCTATTTTGATAGATTGAATGAATAAAGGTTAATAGATAAAATTTCGAGGACGAAATTCTTAGAAGAAATGGTGAATGTAATATCCCGAGTAAATTTTTAAAAGAGATTTGGTGAAAACCGAGTAAGGGTGGTTTCTTTGATTCCGAGGACGAAATTCTTATAAGGAGGGAAGGATGTGACAACTCGAATTTTTATAAGTTATTAAAATAAGAATTTAATAATTAAAATTCTTATTATGAGGTGTATATATTTTGAATTATGTGATTTGGTGTGAAGAGAATTATATATTCATATGTTGGAGAATGTGAGATTTAATAGTTAATTAAACTATTAAAGAAATTAAATAATATTAGTTAATTTAATTAATTTGAAATTATGTTATGAGATAATATAATTTTAATTATTATGCCTTGTGGGCAATGGAAATTATTATGAGTTAAGTTTCATAAATAGTGTGAATAATTCACTTAATTAAAATAGTGAATTAATACAAGTATAATTGATTTAATAAAGTGAGAAGGTAATATATTGCATGAAAATGTAAATGTTAGTATAATGCGAGTAAAATATTTATTAAGTACATTAAATATTTTAGTTGGAAAATTTATGGAATAAAATGAATATTTATGGTATTAAATAAATATTTGATGAAAATTGTTATGGGATAGTTTATTTAAGTGTGATAAAATAGATGAGATTTATACGTATTTTATTACGCGAGTATAATTGTGATATTTAATTTAATTAAATAATTAAATTAGAGGAGTGAGAATTTGTTAAATAATGTTATGATTATAATAGTTGAATAGAAATTATAATTTTCTTGATAAGGTTAATTTTATTTCTTAAGGAATTAAATGTAAATAATCTAGTTTATATTTCTAGTTTATGTGTTCTAGAGTTTTTTTAAAATTAGAGTTTTGGTTAATAAATTTGTGGGTTCTGATGTTATATATGTTATTAGATATTTATAATTTGATAATGGTCATCTAGAAACAAATTTTCGTAAATCAAATTCATGTATTTATACTAAAAAGAAGAGGAATTTGGGTTTTGATTGTAATGTGTATTTTGGTGTACTTTGGGACTAAAGTTGATGATGAATTCGTGATGGAAACTTTAAATTGATGGATGATTGTTGTTCTCCTCTATAAAACAAAAACAACGCAACTTGAACGGATCAAATTGGTTAAGAAACGAATTCGTGATGAATGAATACACTTAGCATGTTGAAAATAGAAAAAATTAGTATAAACAAATTAGAATTAGTATAAACCAAGTCCCACATCAACTAAATTGAGAACTTTACCCTTTGCTAAACCTATAAATAGAAGGGCTTGATCCTTTGTTTCATTCACCAACAATAAGGCCTCCAATTTTGAGAAAGGCTTTGTTGTGGGAGGACTTTTTATAAAGACCTCCTTAGTTAAATTTTGGCTTGGAAGTGCGTATTTAGTTTATGGAACTCGTATTTTTGGGTATGTTTTTTATTTAATTTTTGGTAATGTTATTATTTTAAATATTGTATTTAGTTTGTAGTTAAAGTTTAAATTTTGGAAGTTTAGTTAGTTTTGTTAGTAAACTAGTTAGTTTACTATGTTTATTTTGGCTTGAAATTTATTATGTAAATGAGTTCTAATAATTGTAATTAGAGATATGGAGCCGAGACCTTAGACCAGTCTGATTATGTTAAATAAGATTTATTTGTAAAAATAGTTTGTTTGGAACGAGTCGAGACGAGTTTTGGATGTCAAAACGAGAAGTCCAAAAAAAGTGGACTGCTGATTCAAAAACAAAATTTCGGGGTTAGCTAGATTATTTAGAAAATTCTGGGCTTTTGGTATGTTATATTACACTGAATAAGCTTTCCATAGACTCTGAACGGACTAATTCGACTTTTGAGCAAAAAGAGTTATGACCATTCAAAGTAGTAGCGTCAAAGCATCTAACCAACTCTAAAAGGCGGTCACCTTGAACTAATTTTATAGAATTACGTGTTTAGAATTTGGAAAGGTCAAAGAATAAAAGTTGTAGTCCGGAAGTTAGCTTGCGTGGGCTCAATAATCGCTCAAAAATGTTTTGAAGCGGAAAAGTTATGACTATTTTTTAGAGAGAGAGGTAAAAGTTGGGAAAGAATGAAAAATAGTTTTGAACGCCCCTTTTTGAACACTGTTTTGGACTATCTATCTTATCCGAAATGGGTGTCCAATAACTTTTAAAAATAGGTTAATATGATGTTTATAGCATATCCAAAGTTAGATGTCATCGGACTTATGAGATATAGAGTAAAGTTTACATTACAACTACTATGCGTTGTTATGTGACTAATAGTTGATGTGTATGATTATATAATTGTGTAGGGCACATGAAGTGCAGATAACTGTAAGTTGTTAAATTGTTATTAGTAAACAACGATCAAGGAAAGTCTTTCAGTTCCTATTTGCTATGTGAATTTGATGATGAACTGTTTGAAATCTTTATTGCAAATAGCATGGTTTGTTATATTAATGTTGAAAGTATGAAATGTTAACGTCAATTTATGACTACGTTGTTTAAGTAATCAATGTTGATTGAGTAAGAAACTCAATCTTTATACTTGTTATATGAATTATAACATGTATGTTATGTTAGTCAAATGTTTATGAGATGTATATCGAGCATATTAGTATGTGCTATGTGATGCATGAAAACTATTAGATTTTGCTGGGCTGTCGAGCTCAACCTTGCAAATAACCACTTTTGCAGGTTAAAGATTAAGTTAAAGTTATGTGCTACTTAAAAGATATGAATCAGATGTGATAGTTGAAGATTTATACATTTTGGCTGAGTTATTCTTATTTGAACCATGTTTAAGGTTCCAAATAATGTATTTATGTTGAATTGTAATATCGTTTTGCAATGTAAACTCTTGTAGTATTAAAATGATTTTGAGATATTTAAATGTAAAGGTTGAAAGTTTTGGGAACGAGAATAGTTTGTAATAGAAAATTTTAATTATTTCACAAATTTCAATGGTTTTATTATCGTTTAATGATGTAAAATTAGAGGTTAAATGTATTGTTAACGACCGAAGTCGATATTTGAATTGTATGAATTTTGGGGTCGTTACATCAATAGATATATATATATATATATATATATATATATATATATATATATATATATATATATAAACAAAGTAAGGATCAAGAGCATTCCCCTTATCTAGCACTCCTTTATTAAAACTACGTCATTTTGAAGTTTCTTTTAAAAAATAAGTGGGGTCGCGGGTGACATTTTTGTAAATAAAAAGAAAGCAAGTGAGACCACCCTCTTTTAAAAATCTCCAAAACGATGTAGTTTTAATAAAAGAATGTTATTTAAGGAGGAATGCTAGATAAGGAGAATGATCTTGATCCTTTCTCTATTAACAAATATTCATATAAATATTTATAAATTTATCTCTAAATATTCATATAAATATTTATAAAAATTATTCATATCTAAAGTTTAGATGAAATATTTATAAATTTATAAATAAATATTTGTTTATAAATTTTAAAGATAAATTTATATGAATATTTGTTTATAAATATTTATATGAATATTTAGAGATAAATTTATATATATATATATATATATATATATATATATATTAAAATATTCATAGTTACGTTATATAAATATTCATAGTTACTTTATATATATTTAGTTTAATGTGGAGATTTAAGATGGGTATCTATATATATAAATGGTAATAGAATTTATCTAATACATAAAAAATATAACATCGAAGGAAAAATATCATAGCTAGGTTTTGAACATAAGATCTATGGGTTATTTGGCCATTAAACTACCACTGAGTCATTCTAATTTATTAGTTAACTAAACTAACGCCATAACTTGTAGTCTCCAATATTTTTAAATTTATTCTACTGATATGTATATATATATATATATATATATATATATATATATATATATACACACACACACACACACACACATACATATTCTTTTCAAAATTTCTTGTCAAACTAAATAAAATACTAAACAAATCTCAACATTAAACTAAATATATATAAAGTGACTATGAATATTTATATATATATGTAAATAAATATTCATATAAATATTTATAAATCTATCTCTAAATATTCATATAAATATTTATAAAAAATATTCATATCTAAATATTAGATGAAGTAGGATATACTTACAAGTACCCCCTCACTCCGAGAATGAAAATGATGATTGATTTTATGCGAATTTAAAAAAATGTCAAATGATAAAATTATTCATATTTAAATTCTCATCCAATTGCATATTTTTCTATACATGACTAGTGATATTATATAAATATTTATAAATAATAAAAATATGACATTTTCATACTAAGGATATTACGAAAAAAATATTGTAAAAAAATAAATTATTTAATATAATTAAATATTTAACTTGAGATTACACAAAATAATAAGAAATTTTATTCTTAGACGGAGGGAGTAACTTAAATCATGAACATATTTTTAAGTCCAAAAATAAAATATAAAAAGAAAAATAGTAATGGTATACCGCTAGCTATTCCTAGTTTTCCTTTTACCCTTTTTCTAAATATATTATAAAATTAAACTATAATACTATTAGTTATAAGAGAAAACATAAAAGATGAAAAAAAAAATTATTGATCAGAAAAGTCACCCACTTGCACATAGTTTCCCGAAATTGCACCAAAAATCGACCAAACTGCACCGATTAAGTCGCGCCAATGGTTCCGACATAGACCAATTAAGTTGCACTAATGGTGTGTAAGTTCTTTTTTAACTCCCCTTTTTTAAATTCTCCTTTTTCTTGACTTGTAATTTTTTTTATAATCACATATTAATTTCTCTTTCTATCTTGAATTAGCAAGGGTGTTTGGCAATAACTTATAAGTTGGTCAAACTAAGTTCTAAGTCATTTGTCATTATTTAATGTTTGACAATAACTTAAAATTTTAACCTTTTTTTGACTTATAAGTCATTATTAAATTTTTTTTCATGCTTCATGTGCTATATTTTTTATGTATTAGATAAATTTTATATATATATATATATACATACATATTTTTTTCAAAATTTTGTGTCGGACTAAATAAAATACTAAACAAATCTCAACATTAAACTAAATATATATAAAATAACTATGAATATTTTTATATATAAATATATATATGTAAACAAATATTTATATAAATATTTATAAATTTATCTCTAAATATTCATATAAATATTTATAAAATATATTCATATTTAAATTTTATAAATTTTAGATGAAATATTTCTAAATTTATAAATAAATATTTGTTTATAAATTTTAAAGATAAATTTATATATATATATATATATATATATTAAAATATTCATAGTTACGTTATATAAATATTCATAGTTACTTTATATATATTTAGTTTAATGTTGAGATTTAAGATGAGTATGTATATATAAATGGTAATAGAAATTATCTAATACACAAAAAATATAACATAAGAAGCAAAAATATCACAGCTAGGTTTCAAACCTAAGATCTATGGGTTATTGGGCCATTAAGCTACCATTGAGTCATTCTAATTTATTAGTTAACTAAACTACCACCATAACTTGTTGCGGTAGACAGTGTAGCACATGAGCAAATGAGGGACAAATGAGTAATTTCTTATGTCGCTACAGCCTGTAGCGGCAGGGGGAAATCTATTTCAATTTGTTCCATCCAATGTTGTGATCAACGGTACAGATTATGGTTGTTGAAATAGTACCTGTGACAACCAATTATCAAGCATGTTAGTTCCGGGCCTCCGACCTAAATAAACCCAACCTCATTAAACCTGATTATTATATCTATGCTTCCCAATCTTTTCTATTTCTAGATAGAAGTAGGATATACTTACAAGTACTCCCTCACTCCGAGAATAAAAGTGATGATTGATTTTATGCGAATTTCAAAAAAAAAAGTCAAATGATAAAATTATTCATATTTAAATTCTATCTAATTGCATATTTTTCTATACATGACTAGTAATATTATATAAATATTTATAAATAATAAAAATATGACATTTAATACTAAGGATATTACGCACAAATTATTATGAAAAATAGATTATTTAATATAAGTAAATATTTAACTTAAGATTACATAAAATATTAAGAATTTTTATTCTTAGACGGAGGGAGTAACTTAAATCATGAACATATTTTTAAGTTCAAAAATAAAACATAAAAAGAAAAACAGTAATGGTATACCTCTAGCTATTCCTAGTTCTACTTTTACCTTTTTTTCCAAATATATTATAAAATTAAAGTATAATACTATCAGTTCTAAGAAAAAACATAAAAGATGAAGAAAAATTTATTATGTTTTATGAACTAAAATAGAATAAAGTTATTTAAAAATGACTTATAAGTCATTCCTAATAAGTTAGTTTGACCCATATTAATGTAATATCAATTTTATCCATATTTTATTTAATTTTTTTTTTAAATAAAATGAATTTATAAAATAGAAGAGTAAGATGTAACGTCACTTTAATTGACGTTAGAATTTTAATTTTTATTTTTTTACAGCTGAAGTCTTATCTACTCCTTCATTTCCAACGCCGATGACAGAGAATAAAAGTAAAAAAATATTAATATTCTTTAATTTATAATATACTACAATTAATATTGTAATAGAAATTTTATTCTTATTAATAATTTTTAAGTAATTTAAAATATTAATTGTATTTATTAAAATATTAAGTTACAATAATTTAAAATTTAAAATGTTATAAATTGATAGTAAACAAAATTATAATAATTATGACTCTTTTTATGGAACAAATTACAAACATTAAAATATTACTTTTTGGTTCTACAAAAGAGTTATATTTCAATTTCTTATAATTAATTTATAATATCCTAAAATTTAAATTTATCTTAAATTTTTGAAATAATAAAACTTTTTTTTTTTTTTTGGAACAGAGTTCTGAGTTGTGTTCGTGCGTGGTCTGGAAAGCATAGAATAGTTTAACCTCTTTTCCTTAGCCAAAATTCGATGTTTCAATTAGAGAGGAGATGGGTTAGCTAGGTTTCTTCTCTACCTATCTGGGTTTCTCCTCTCTCCTTAGGAATCAGCTAAGTTCGATATGGTCTTGGTTGAGAACAAAGGAACCCAAGAAATCGACCATGACTAAGATCGATATGGATGTACGGTGAGTTTTCTTCATTTTGTTAATAGTGGCGGCATAGTGGTGGCCTATCCTTCAACTTCTCCTCCGTTATTGCCCAATTAAAGGTTTTAATTTCCTCCTTTGTTAATTTTTCCTAAAAATTAGGTTTTAATTAGAAATTTTATGCTATTTAGAGATAATTTGGGTTGCAATTGGAATGATTGTATTGTTAATTGTTTAATTAGTTGAATTATTGTATGTAATACATTTCAAAATGTTGTAGTTTGTCAATGGGTATAGTAAGGTAGATTAAGTGTTTATGAATTACTTAAGTGTGAGTTTATGTTAGCTACCAACTGTTTGTGAAATTGCTTGAGAGAATGTGCAAGGAGTACTTATTACTTGAGAAAGGCTTTAAGTACATATAAAGATCCTGTAGACTCATCCAACCTAAGCGACTTGATGATGCAACTGGTGCTGAAAAGGTTCGAATTCCTTGTCATTACTCTCTGATGCTGTTAAAAAATCTAAAACTAATCCTTAGTGATATCTTTGTTTTGAATATTGCTTCATAATCCTTAAACAGAAGCTAAGGTTGATTTATAGAGGAGAAGCCTTCAATGGAAAACCCACAAAAACTGCGAGATCTCATGGCAAGAAATTTCAGGTTTCTGTCAAGCAAGAAACCTCGAGGATACTCGTATAGCTGGTGCCGATATATGTTGTTATTTTTCCTCGAGGATACTGTGGCCATCAGCTGAGGAGGCACGTACGGGAGAAGATCTTGAGCATTTGTGACAAGGTTTGCATCTATCATTTTAAAAGAAAGGGGTAACTTAGGCATGCACTGCAGCAGATCAAAGAGAAAGCACAAAAGGACGGCCAAAAGAAGAACGAAGAAACAATTTCCAGGTTTAATTTTTATTCTCGCCTCTCATTTTCAACCGATTTTACATTTTAGTAACCTGACTTTTCTATATGTGTATGGTTTACAAGCTTGTATGTTTGTGGTTGTGGTGTTTTGTTCTCAAATTTATTAGCAGATTAGACATTCAACTTTTGTGACCTACTGTATATGAGTGTTTGTTTAGGCAAATAATTGACAACTTAATCGTTAAATGAAATTTGTGTGGTTTATATATAGATTTCTGTTTCAAGAAGTCTGAAATTGATTTATTCGTCAAAGTTGTTTTGAAATTTAATCAGTGAGGAGTCGAGAGAGTTATAGATTAACCAGATTGAGATGGGTAATATTATTCTGGTTTAATTGAGTTTGTTGTTTATCTTGATGCTAATTTGGGATAAGGAATTATGGGTTTTGGTAAATGACCACAATTCTGAATTTCCCTTTGGTGGTTATGGGAGTTTGAAGTTCACCAGTTTATTCTTTTATACTTTTGTAAAAATTTTGTCCTTTAAATTATTTTTACTTCAGGTGGAGTTGAAAATTTTGTCTTATTTTAGACTTTTGAGGATGTGTAGCACAGTGTTGGAACACTTGATTGTTCTGACTTTTTAAATTTGGGAACTAAGTATAATGAAATAAACTGATAAAAACTTATTAGTAGTAAAATAATTTAAATCACATGGATCCGTATGTGTTATGATGAAGATAAAGTTTAATTTCCTCTGGAGTATCTTCTTTCCTCTAGCAGTACAATCTAAGTTTGACTAATATCTATTGATCTTGAATTTCAAAAATTACTGCTATAAAGAAGCAAAGGAATTTGAATTAGTTTGTCTAATTGTTAAAAATGAAAACGATGAAATTGATCATGAAGTAAATGAAGTTCTATACGTGAAAAGGTTGGAACTTGTTAGTGGATTGTTTGAAGTTGAAAGGTTTGTTGTCTTATATTAATGAATTGATATTTGTTTTAGCTCCTGATGATTACTGTCAAAGCGTCAATATCATATTTATGTTCATTTAAGGTCAACCAGCAATAGCAGATCCATGTCTACAACGAATTAGCTAATCAGATGCGTACCATGTACATTTGCCTAATACGTTTGGTGGTTGCTGACTTATGCAGTTGGTTGACCCGGTAGACACGATAATTGAAAGGGATCTTTCTCTTATTAAAGATCTGGGTTTAAAGCTTATCTACGCTTTAAACACCCATGTACATGCTGATCATGTGACTGGGACGGGCCTACTTAAGGTTATTCCTGGCTTTCTTTCATCCAGTTATTTTGTAATTAAATTCTTACCAGTTTGTTAATTTATTAATTTTGTTTGTCACTGCTCATGTAAAGTAAGGTCCCTAGCGTGAAGCTTGTCATTTCTAAAGCAAGCAATGCTAAAGCTGATCTTTTGGTTGAACATGTTGATAAAATCTATTTTGGTGATCTTTTCTTGGAGGTAAGCCAACATGATTGCCTAGTCAAGTTGCAGAGTGTTATATTTTTGAGGTTCTCTTGATTCAGTGTTACTTAATGCTAGGTTCTTGGGATGGTTTTTCTTACAAAAGATGAAATGCATACCATATTCAGGCATTGCATTATTAAAAACTAAATTATATTGTAACAAACAGTAAATAACCTTGATCTCATAAAAGCAAATATATAAAGAATATGTTCAGTTTCATTTCTATGATAAATATTGAAGTCAAACACTGATGCAATGTTGTGATAATAATTACAATAGTGGAAGATTCAGAGATCTTAAACTGATCAAAACTTAAACATACAAACTATATGTAAACTTAAGCATACAAACTATATGTATGACCTTTAAAGTTATAAATATAAACTTAGAAACAAGGAGACAAGTAACCAGATGTGGGTAGGTTTAGGTTTGTAAAATTGTAGTAGGGAGAATTAATAACAAAAAGGAAATCACTATGGGAATTTGAACTCAACTGCGAGAACTATATCACTTGGATATAGATAGTATCACAACTTTGTACAGTTGATTAGTTGTCTTGTAATTTTGGTCACTCTGTCCATAGTTGATACATAAGTTTGATTTGTAATATGTTTTAGTCATAACTTCAAATGCTAAAATTCCCATTGTATTTGCTAATAAGCATAACGTCAAATGCTGAATTCAATTTGTGTTTGTTTATAAGAATAACTTAGAGTGCTAAAACTCTTAAATGTTTTAAAGAATGTGTTTACCTCTATCCATGTTGAGTATTCATTCTACTTCAATACATTCAAGTAAATGAAAATATGACAGGGTTCAAACAATGCCCAGATTATCTGCCAAATTTTGCAACCTAAAAACAAAACTTTTATAGGTTTGATTCAAGCAATTGTTGTTTTAAGTATTAATTAGTGCTTTGAGTTCAAGAAGTTAGCTTACATTCTATTATTAAGTGCCTGCGAATCATTTTGTGATTTAAGTTTAACCACTATATTCTATAATGAGGTTAGTTGAACAAATTCAACAAGAATTGACTTCTATAACAATGTGTAGAAGTAATTTATTGTGGCAGTCTTTAATTGTGTGATTTTTGCACAATCTATCTGCTGAAGTTACTTACTGGCTATTAATTTTGGCTTGCCAACAGTGTGGCTTGGGATATCAAGTCTAAGATTGATGAATTGAGGGCAAAGGTAGCAAAGGAAAGGTGAGAAAGAGTCCCATGGATCACACACACTTTAAACGAGATTTTTTTACCACTTGATATTTCAGTTTAAAATGTATATATTTTCCTATGCAGTGTGAGAACTTACTGAAGAGTGAGACTGCCAAGTTCCAAGCTCTCTATGATAAGTTCTACAAGGAGAAAGCTACACATCTCCAGGTCCTAAAAGGTACTTTGTGGTTAGCTTGGAATTTTAATAAGATACACCATTCAACTAGCAGCAATATACATGTATATTTAAGTGAGAAAATACTTTTTGTGGGATTATCATGCGACTGAAACAGTTGTGCTATTTTTTATATGCTTTGTTCGAGAACATGAGAGCAGATCTGGTAGTGATAATATGGATGGTGCTTCTGGTGATGATCAAGATGCTTACGACAAGCCACCTAGAAAGTGTGCATACACAAATTTTTTTAAATTATAAGTGGCCTAGGATTTTAGCCTATGTATGTTGTAAAAGGCAAGCACCAGTGGAAGCATGACGTAGATGATTTTTATAGGAATGAATTGTCACTGGCCAACCAATATTGATTATGAAACTGATGTTTTTATACTGTGGTGCAATATGTGTAACGACCCGAAATTTCAAATTGTAATTATAATATTTATCGAGTTATATAAATATTATTTGAAGTGTTTATTGTTCTTATGGATGTGATGGTGGTGAATCTTAATTTATTAGAGAATTTTTTCTAAATTAAATTAATTTATAATTTAGAGGTTTGTATTATAACATGAGGTGTTATGTTGTTGTGTGGATTTAATAATTTAGATGGTATGTTAAATTATTAAATAAAGTTATAATGAAAATTATAATTTGGTGATATTTGCTAAAATGCTATATTTAATTAAAATATAGTATGTGACTATAATTCTACACTAAGGTGTTTATTAAAATAAATTAAAAAAGATTTAAATTGGTTTTGTCAAGGCTTAAGTATTTTAATTCTTTAAAATTTATATGATTCGCCAAACAAGCCTTATGACTTTTGAAATTTCTAGTTTTGAAATAAAATAAAATAAAATAATAACTAAAATATATTTATATTATATACGTTTATTAGTTGGTAACTGATATATTTAGTATAGGTTTTATGGCTATATCAGTTTATTTGCTTACGCTTAAATTAGAGATAGTCTATTGAGAAGGAAAAGAGAAGAGGAGAGCTCTGAGAAAATTGAGAGAATTTGAGAGAGAGCTTGTGCAGAAGAACAACAAATTCGGTCTGTCTAGCAAGAATTTCTATCAAGCAACAAAAGGTATGTGCATAATTGTGATAATATATATGTATATGTCTGCATATGTGAACTACGGCAAAATTTTGTTATACTCTGTGAATTATATTTCTTTCGAATTTGTTATGTAATTTAGTTATGGTGATTATACATGTTTGTAATGATTAGATATTATGTTGAGACAACAATTGTATGCTAAATTTGGGTTACAGTAGGTGTTCTTCATATAGCTTGAGTAAGTATCAATTTTGATGGCCAATTCTTATGTTAAATTATAAATTAAGTTTTGTATGTGTTAGTTTATTGAGTTACGAACGTAACGTAGTTTGAATGGAGTAATTTGGTCAAGTAATGCGTTCACAATGATGATTTCTAGAATGAATATCAAAAATGGAGTTTTATATGAAAAACTTGAATTTTGAGAAATTAAAATAGCTTTAGTTGGTGTTAAATTGTTTTAGTTGGTTGTAAATGTGAGCAATCATGTTTATGATGGTTGTGTATTTATCTTACTTGTTATTATCACTGTTTGTTGGGTGAAATTTGTGTTTGTTGGGCTAAAGCCTGACTCATTGTTCATAAGCCTCTTTTCGTCAATCGAACACTTAGGTCCAATTACTTGCTGTTAAGGCAAAAAAAAGGCAAAAAGAAGCCTGGCTATGGCAAGCAATTCTGCTGATCCCAAAAGCCTTTGTATGGTATGCAAATTTGTGCCATACTACAGTTTGAGATTACGATTTTTCTCTGCTGCTTTGCGGTCTTGGGTTAGCATCCTAACATGGTCTGAAATTTTATTAGCATGTTAAAAGTGTTATGTTAAGGTTATTATAACATAGTGAATTGGGATTAGTAAGTTCAAAGTTGTAAAATGATTAGTAAGTCGAGAACGCGTTATGTGATAATTTAGTATACTTAATGAACATTAGACAAGTATTGCGAAGTTAAACACTTAGAGTTTCTGAAATGTGATGGTAATGAACATGTTTTGGTATGTTAGCATATCTAATAGATATTGTGGTTCTAAAATTATATGTAGGTGATTGTGAGTTTAATTTTATAGCTTACGCTCAAGGCAAGTTTTCTAACTCTATATTTACATTGAGCAAGTTTCTAAACTTTTCTTTTTACATTAAGCAAGCCTTTTATCCTTACATTTCTGTTGAGCTAGTTCTTTCTTTAAAGTTTCGTTAAACGAACTATTGTATTCTTGATCATGAATTGAACAATCTAGCTATGACATTATTGTATTCAACCAGGTTTGAAGTCCAATACTTTTTGATGCATTCTAACTTGTTTATTGTTAGAAAAGTTTCATTATTGTTATTCGGATATTATGAATGCAGTTTTCTTGAATTCTAATTTCAAATGTTGAATCATTATAGTTCATTTACTTGACACAAGTTATTCTCATGATAAGTAAGCTTTATTTTCAGCTTGCTATTACTTAGTGTTTATTCTATAATTTCATAGTCCTAGCTTAATTTTGTTCAAACAAGTTTTATTATTTTCATTAATTACTTATGCTTTGTAGTTGTTCCTAAGCATGAGATCAAGCATAGTCAGTTCGCTTACACTTATTCATCGTTTCGTATTATGTTCAATTGTGGTATTATCAAACACTATTGATTCAACTAGTCCACTAGTTGATGTCCGTTGAACTTCAAATTACCCTTGAAAGCTTATCCAAACCAAACTTTCTTTGTGCGGACTTGTACTCTAAATACTGAGATGAATAACCCTATTGTTATGATTAGGGGTTAACTTACACGTAGCGTTAAAATGTTTGTGCACAATACATTGTACGAAGGGCTGATCCCCCTAAGTACGAGGTCCTTATAGTCTTATGACTGTTAAAGTTAGAGTTGAAAAGATTACTTGCAACTGTGGACGTAGTTCATGGTCTTATGACCCTCAGTGATGTATATTCCATATTTTGGATTCCAGTTTCTGATTTTCATTGTTAGAGTACTATTCAGTCTTGATAAGCCTATTATTGGCAGTTATTATTGTTATATTCTTGTTGATTCTCTATTATATCCAGTGAGCAATTGTTTTGCTCACTCTTGCATATTTATAAACTCATTGCAGCTAAAGTGGAGAAGGTAGATGAACCTTCGTCTAGCAAAGAAAAGGGAAAAATGTACAAGTGATGAAGACTTGTAATTTTGATTATGATTATGATATTAGACTTTTATTTGTTATGATGATCTTAGACTTTATTTTAATGATGTTATGTAATAATTTATTTTCCGCTTTTGAATGATGTTTAAAGGTTAGATAACCTGGGATGTTTTTGAACTTAATGATGTAACCCTATTTAAGGGGAGGATTTTATGATTCAAATATTATTTTATTTGGGTAGATAGTATGAATGCTTGATTAGTGAGCACCAAATCTTGTGGGAATGAAGTACCTAGATTTGGGGGTGTCACAACGTGTACCAGAAAACTCAGTTTTTGTGATGGGTGATAATCGCAATAACGGCTATGATTCGCATGTATGGTATGTATTCTCAATCTTCAGCTCATAAATGCTTTTCACAAGATATCATTTTTCAAGTATTTTTGCATGCTTTTTGAAGATAACTCATCCCCTTATTAAATTGAATGCAATGATGGGAAATATTTTTGGCAATGAAAAGTGGAGTACTTGTTCTAACTTGTGCTATAACCAGGTTGGAGAGTGATTATGCATTTATGTGCCAACCATATTTATTGTTTAGTCACTCAAATTGAACAAGAAATTGGTGGTATTCTAAAGTATTATGAAATAGGAGCCAAGCCTTGATATTGTACCATGTAGCAACTCTATTGTCTTTGTGTATTGATTTTGGCACTAAGAGCCTCTGGTGACCTATTTGCTTCATTTTTCCGACTTGCTATTATTTTTAAATGTGTAGGAAGACTGCTTCTACGACCTGCCTTACAATAATGGGTATCAAATTTTCGTGCTACGTTTATGAAAGACAAGGGACGAAATTATGAAGTGTACTCTCTCTATATATGTAGATATATACTTTGATTAAAGAACTGTGGTAGCTTTAGATGGTTAATTGTAAAGATAATGAATGATTATGTAGTGGATGATTTTATTAAGTTAATAATATTTTAGTTTTTTGTATTTTTGTCATTATTTGCTATGGGGACATTGAGCCAGTCAGGTACACAAAAAGAATGTCAAATTTTGATTTGGCAACAATATAATTAGTTACCAAAGCATTGAACAAGTTTTAATATAGCAACAATTTTTTATACATTTAGCAATAAATTTTCGTTGCTAATGGCATTAAAAATATAATATTTGGCAACGAAAAATTAACCTAATAACAACGAAGAGGATATTGTTGCTAATACTAAAATAAAAGGCAACATTTTTTATCATTGCAAATCATATCAACTTTCGTTGCACATATAAAGAAACATCAACATATAACGTCGTTGCTAATCAACGACTTTCGTTGCTATTGAAAAATAGCCAACAACAAACATTTTCTTTGCTGATTCAGCATAATGTCGTTGCCAAATAATATAATCAGCAACGAAAATCGTTGCTAAAAAGTTTACATTTCGCAACGAAAGAAAGCTTAGGCAACAATTTTCATAATTTACTGCAACGAAAAATGTCGTTGCAAAATGGTGTCAATTGCAACGAAAATGCATGGTCGTTGCAAAAAAAAAGAAGAGTTTATTTCGTTGCTAATTAGCAGGCTTTTACAACGAAATGGGGTTTTTAGCAACGACATTTTAATTATTCTGCAACAATACATTTTGTTGCTAAAGGATCGATGTCTCTGTACGAAAACTAAATTTCGTTGCAAAATGTATTCCTTTTCATAACGAAAAAAATAAGTTCGTTGCGGAACAATTAGCAACGCTCATTGCGCAACAAAAGACACAACGACAGTAAAGTCGTTGCCAAAATTCTTTAGCAACGAAATTTGGCACCTTTAGCAATGAAAATCGCTTGTTGCTGAAGCCCCATTTTTTTGTAGTGGCGCTTCGCGTCTCGCCACTTATCAGCAGAGGATAGATCCAGGTTGTATGCCTGTTGGGATCAGCGAGAGCTAGCTGAGTTTTCTGTCAGTCATCTGGGTTGTTCTGCAGAGTATTCAACATTGATGGAGACAGAGACTGCATCGGCTGCGGTAGTATCCACAGTGCAGGGGACTGATTCAGACGATGAGGAGCCAATGGAAAAGACTGATATTCTCATCGAGGAGGATTTGACTGCTGGGTTGCCAGCATTTGTGACAGCCTGAGAATTTAAAAAAATTTTAAAATCATAATTGATTGTTTTAAGGTTCAATATTAGAACCTAGGCAGAAAATAAGTGAATGGATTTGACATTTTTGGAAAGAAATTTTATGAATTTAAAATTTTTGTGGTGAATTATTCAGGATTAAGGATATAAGTGTATATGTTCTATGTGTATGGTCATTTATGTGTTCAGAATGTGGTTAAGGGTCAAGCGTTGACCAAATAAATTATATCAGTGTCAAACCCTAAGTATATCTTAAGAACGTCAACGTTCAGTTATTAAACCCTAATTAGAGATTTTATGTGTACAGTTGTGATTTAAGATCAAGGAATTTATTGGATAAGTTATAACTTTAGTAAACCCTAAAGTTAGGTTAAAAACGTCATGTTTAAGTTAGAAAACTCTAACGAACTGTTAGAAACACTAACGATACGTCCGAAAACCCTAATTTTAGTTTCGGGATTTAAAAACCCTAATTCGAATATTCAAAACCCTAATTTGGGAATTCAAAAGTTAAATTTAAAATGTCTAAGTGTTATATGTTATGGGATAAATGGGAAATGTTCAAAATGCCCTTCAAATTACAGGGAAAAGACCAAAATACCCTTAGTGGGAGCAAAATGACCAAAATACCCTTTTACTTACTTTTTAAGTAAAAGATTTTAGCAAATCTTGGTGACTCATCCATTTGATATTGCCATGTGCCTTAAAATCTTTCCAAGATCAGATTTGTTGCCACCTTGCAACATCTATATACATTGAATCAAGAAATCAAAGGATAAAAAGTTAAGTAATAAACTTACTTTACTTAACATACTTGCCAACCTTTTCTCTCTTTATATTTTCGAAATGTGAGAGGAAGTGAGACATAAAACAAAGCCAAGAAAATCCTTTAGCCTCCCAAGATCAGAAACATGGATCAAAAATCAAAGATCAAATCATCAAAGGTATAAAACCCTAATTTTTATAAATCCATGTGT
The DNA here is from genome assembly GCA_020205605.1 of Panax ginseng. Lineage (NCBI taxonomy): Eukaryota > Viridiplantae > Streptophyta > Magnoliopsida > Apiales > Araliaceae > Panax > Panax ginseng. The sequence continues at coordinate 91,425,061 of CM035134.1, read as the reverse complement.
TGTATGTTAGATGTTGCTATTTATTTGTTAAAGTTGTGTTAAGGGATGTTATTGAGTGATCCAAGATGTTACATCAAGGATCTATAACATCTATGTGTTAGAAAATTAAGTTTTCAAACTGACTTAGAACCCTAATTTTAAGGCCTGACAGTCATATGCCAGGGCCTCTAGATCTGTCTATGTTAAGTGTTATATTAGTTTTAAGTTATAGACGTGTTCTTTGTCATGTGGACTATGATCTGAAACTGGAAACATGGTCAGATCATGTCTAGATTGCATGATATAAGTGGTCAAACATGGTTGACCGACCATGGGAGACTGTTTCTGGAAAACCCAGAAACCCAGTTTAGGTCTGACAAGCTTTTCAAGACCTCTGTTCTTGCTACTGACAAGTGATTTGGCCATGTTTGTGTAATGGACTTGTAGTCTGGTATAAGGACTACACAATCAAGCCTTTAGCTTACCCAGAAAGTACATAGAATCAAAGTTATAAAGGGTCAAAGTAGCGTTGACCAACTACCTAGAACAAAATCTGGAAAACCCAGAAATCGTGAAGAACAGGCGTCCTGACAAGGTTTGACCAACCATTATCTGTCATATGTGATGTTGTTGTTATGATCTGATGATATAAAATTATACCCTGACATCTCTGCTACATGTATGAACCACTAGATCACACAAACCGAGTACATAAAGCTAAGATTCAAAGCTTCAAAGTAGGTACCTCGACTCTGAAAAACCCGTAAATTTAAAACAAATTTGTCGACAATGATTTTGGAGGCTTAGATCTTGCTGATTTGATATATGTTAGCCATGATATTGATTTGAGGTTGTAGTATTACATAAGCACTACATTCCTAATCTTTTAGCCAGCCCAGAAACATAATGAACAAAGATCTATCACTGGTCAAACCTGATGACTCGAACATTGACATGAATTCTGGGTTTAGGCTCAAGAACAGCCCAAGAACACCTATAGCGACAGTTTCGTCGCTATAGCGCCCTTTAGCGACAGTTATTTTTGGAAAATTAATTATTTTATTAAATAATTAGAGAAAATTAGTTTTAAATTATTAAAAATACATAATAAATTACTAAAAATTATTTTAAAGCCTAAAAATTAGTTTTTAATTAGTTTGAGTATATTTCATAAGTATTTAATATTTTAGAATATAAATAGTATTTAATTTATTTAATTATAATATTAAATAAATTATTTAAAAATAATTTTAATATTTGAAAAATCATGAAAAATTATATTATGGTTTTAGAAAATATTTTAAGTTATTTCTAATAACTTTTGATATTTTGTGATGAAATTCATTAATAAATTAATATTAATGGTAATGGATTTATTTAATGAATATATTAAATAAATTATGGAAAAATAGTATTAATGTTTTAAAAATCATATAAAATGATTTAAATGTTATAAAAATATTTTAAGTTATAAAATATAACTTTTGATATTTTGTCATGAAAATATTAATATTTTAATATAAATAGCAATTATCGAGATAATGAATTTAATTTTTAAATATCATATAAATATGATTTTAAGGTATTAAAATACTTTGATATATTATAAATATATTATAATATTATGATATAATTTTCATTAATATTTAATATTAAATAAATATTAATGATAAGAGAATAATGTGGTATTTATATTATATAAATACGATATAAGTGATTGAAAAATTATGATAAATGGTAATAATTACTTGAAAATTATTACGAGCTTATGAAAAATATTTTTACTGATAATAAATTATCTAAAATATCTGTGAACCAGTTTAGACCGAGTCTTAGTGATTTTAGACTCGAGATTTATCCGACTAGATCGTCGGGATGTCAGATTTGTGTTAGTTTCAACTCAGACTGAAATAGTTTGACTTGATACCGAGTCTTAGATAGTTTGTGGATGATAGGGTTAATTGTTACGTGTTTAGGTTATTCTATGAATATATATATATATATATATATATATATATATATATATATAATAGTATTATCTTTGTGATGATATTATTCTAATTTATATATCGATATTATTTATATATTAGGTCTTCAGACAAAGCTTAATAAATTGCATAACAGTAATCAACTGAATAGGCAAGTTCATAACCTTGAACTTCTAATTGTTGTGCAAGTTTTCTCTAAACTTGACCTCGAGTTGTTCGTTCAATTATGTTTATGGCTAATCATTGCTAATTACCATGTCTACGGTTTGTTGAATAGCTTTCTGTTCAAATAATACATGTGTTCATCAGGTATGAAAGGCTGATCACCTTCATTATAATCTAGTCCGGTTATAAATTGTTCATGTTCTTTCTTGACCATTCAATTCCTATTGACTTGGTTGTTTAGTTATAAAAATTTGTTCATGCTAGTTTATAGCTATATTGTTGAATGTTAGCCAGCTATTATTCAAATTCTTTCAATCATGATATATCCTCAAATAAATTTATACTTGCTGGGCAACCTTTTTGCTCACCTTTGTTATATCATGATAAACATTGCATATTAAGACGAATACGTCGGATACAAGGAAAAGATAAAGACAATTCCAACTTTGGATTATATGTACAGATAAATTTTGAAACAGTATTGTATATTAATGTTATTGTAAGTCAAATAAGTTATGAATTGTGTATTAAGTGAAGGTTCTTGACCTTGGGGAATAGTGTGTAATGTTTATTGCATAAATAATTTATGTTTATATCTTCTGCAATAGTTATAGAATTAGTATACCAGATATGTGGTGATTAGGACCCGGATTTGGGGCTATTACAGTTGGTATCACAGCTGTTGGTTATAAACCTTAGGTAGGAATACCTTAGACCAATAACCGCAGTGATTAGGATAAGATCTAACTCACATAGAGTTAGTTGGTCGGTATGATTCAAAAATGAATCTTGGCGAGTTATAAAAGATACGGAGTTCCCTAACTCTGATAATAAAGTTGAACAGTAGTGATGAATAGATCGAGTCTAAAAAACTAAAAGTACAGGGATAGGAGATCGTAAAACAAAACGATCATAGTATTGAAATGAATCATAATACATACGATGAGATCACCCTGTGTTCTGATAAGGTTATAGTATGGAGAAGGTTCAAGCGAATGATTGAAAAGTTTATGACAAGAATGTTGTGTGTCAGTTGTACTATGAATTGGTATAGATTCAGGAAAGGATTATGAATACAAGTTGAATGAAATTCATATTGAGAAGGGAGTTAGGATTAAGTGGGGATGTTTGTGTTGCGCTATTTGCTATATGCATGTTAAGAGGGTGATTCCCTTCTCATGTGTATAACAGATAAATAGTTTATGGGTAGAGAATATAAGGTTAAGTACGAGTTCTTAAAACTCATACTTATGGTACGTTCGTGACTCATAGTTATATAAAATGTTTATGAACCCCTTGGCGAATGGACGCCAAGGGTCTGACTAGGATAAGTTCTTAAACTCATATAATTGTGGAAAGTTCCTGAACTCATGGGTGTGGTTTGACGAACTGGGAACAGATACGTGTGAATGGAGAATTGAGGATAATAGGAACAAATAAATTATTTAAGCAACTGATCATTAGTGGAGACATTAGGTTTTCCAAATCTTTTAGTTATGCTAGACTCGATATTTTTGACATCAAGCTAAATACGCACTATGTGCTTTTGAAAAATGAATTTTTATTTTCAACTCTTGGTGACCCTTGTGTATGCGTGGACTTCGGGCCACCGACACCTCGTTACCTGTTGAGATGATAAAACTAGTTTGTAAAATTTTTTAAATGGTTTAAAGTATAGTCTATGCTACTTATTTCGGCTAGACGCAAATGATTTGAAATATCAAAAATTTATTTTATTATTCTTAATGTACTATGTAACCTGGTACACTGATGATAAAAATGATGGAGTTGTAAATACAGGAACATTTGTGTGAATTCGATCTAAAAATCATTGTTCCACTATTGTATGATGTGTTATGACAAAGTCATACAATGACGATATCCTCAAACGGACTGTTAATACAGTACGACATCATGACGTCATTCTCAAAAATATTTTCAAAAAAATTTAATTTGCCAACGGCGTTTGGCTATACACATACGTTTATCAATTGAAATTGATTATTGATATGAGTCTACGCTATTCGATTCAGCTAGACTAATGTTTATGAAAACTCTAAGTGTTCATTGGAAAAAAAAATTTCCTGAACCAAATTGTTTTGGTGCGGAATCCAATAAGACTGAGGTAAACTTTTTGTGCCTATGACAGTGATGAGAAACAGATAAAACCAGTATTACTGGGCCAGTAGTGGGCATACCGGGCTAATCACCCTCTATGTCTTCAGGGTAAGATAGTTTGCGGAAGAATTTCCATAAAACCTTTGCGAAAATGAAAAATCATAGTCTATATAACTCCTCAGCACAATTAGAATTGTTTTACTCTTGTGAGTGGTGTATTGGGTAGAATGTGATGATGTGTATGAATGGTGTAAGCAGTATGGTGTAACGTGTAAGGTGAATTTCGGGGACAAAATTCTTAGAAGAAGGGGTGAATGTGACAGCCCGAGAATTTAGAAAATTTTAAATTCATAATTGATTGATTTAAGGTTCAATATTAGAACCTAGACAGAGAATAAGTGAATGGATTTGACATTTCTGGAAAGAAATTTTATGAATTTAAAATTTTTGTGGTGAATTATTCAGGATTAAGGATATAAGTGTATATGTTCTATGTGTATGGTCATTTATGTGTTCAGAATGTGGTTAAGGGTCAAGTGTTGACCAGATAAATTATATCAGTGTCAAACCCTAAGTATATCTTAAGAACGTCAACGTTCAATTATTAAACCCTAATTAGAGATTTTATGTGTACAGTTGTGATTTAAGATCAAGGAATTTATTGGATAAGTTATAACTTTAGTAAACCCTAAAGTTAGGTTAAAAATGTCATGTTTAAGTTAGAAAACTCTAACAAACTGTTAGAAACCCTAACGATACGTCCAAAAACCCTAATTTTAGTTCCGGGAATTCAAAACCCTAATTCGAATATTCAAAACCCTAATTTGGGAATTTAAAAGTTAAGTTTAAAATGTCTAAGTGTTATATGTTATGGGATAAATGGGAAATGTCCAAAATGCCCTTCAAATTACAGGGAAAAGACCAAAATACCCTTAATGGGTGCGAAATGACCAAAATACCCTTTTACTTACTTTTTAAGTGAAAGATTTTAGAAAATCTTGGTGACTCATCCATTTGATATTTCCATGTGCCTTAAAATCTTTCCAAGATAAGATTTGTTGCCACCTTGCAACATCTATATGCATTGAATCAAGAAATCAAAGGATAAAAAGTTAAGTAATAAACTTACTTTACTTAACATACTTGCCAACCTTTTCTCTCTCTATATTTTCGAAATGTGAGAGGAAGTGAGACATAAAACAAATCCAAGAACATCCTTTAGCCTTCCAAGATCAGAAACATGGATCAGAAATCAAAGATCAAAGCATCAAAGGTATAAAACACTAATTTTTGTAAATCCATGTGTTGTATGTTAGACGTTGCTATTTGTTTGTTAAAGTTGTGTTAAGGGATGTTATTGAGTGATCCAAGATGTTACATCAAGGATCTATAACATCTATGTGTTAGAAAATTAAGTTTTCAAACTGACTTAGAACCCTAATTTTAAGGCACGATACCATATGCCAGGGCCTCTAGATCTGTCTATGTTAAGTGTTATATTAGTTTTAAGTTATAGACGTGTTCTTTGTCATGTGGACTATGATCTGAAACTGGAAACATGGTCAGATCATGTCTAGATTGCATGATATAAGTGGTCAAACATGGTTGACCGACCATGGGAGACTGTTTCTGGAAAACCCAGAAACCCAGTTTAGGTCTGACAAGCTTTTCAAGACCTCTCGTTTCTTGCCATCGACAAGTGATTTGGCCATGTTTGTGTAATGGACTTGTAGTCTGGTATAAGGACTACACAATCAAGCCTTTAGCTTACCCAGAAAGTACATAGAATCAAAGTTATAAAGGGTCAAAGTAGCGTTGACCAACTACCTAGAACAAAATCTGGAAAACCCAGAAATCGTGAAGAACAGGCGTCCTGACAAGGTTTGACCAACCATTATCTGTCATATGTGATGTTGTTGTTATGATCTGATGATATAAAATTATACCCTGACATCTCTGCTACATGTATGAACCACTAGATCACACAAACCGAGTACATAAAGCTAAGATTCAAAGCTTCAAAGTAGGTACCTCGACTCTGAAAAACCCAGAAATTTAAGAACAGTGTCTGACAATGATTTTGGAGGCTTAGATCTTGCTGATTTGATATATGTTAGCCATGATATTGATTTGAGGTTGTAGTATTACATAAGCACTACATTCCTAATCTTTTAGCTTGAATTTAAAACATAATGAACAAAGATTTATCTTTGGTCAAACACGATGATTTTAACACCGACATGAATTACGGGTTTAGGCTCAAAACGACTCAAGAACACCTATAGCGACAGCCTTGCCGCTATACTACTTTTAATGACAGTTATTTTTGGAAAATTAATTATTTTATTAAATAATTAGAGAAAATTAGTTTTAAATTATTAAAAATACATAATAAATTACTAAAATTTATTTTAAAGCCTAAAAATTAGTTTTTAATTAGTTTGAGTATATTTCATAAATATTTAATATTTTTGAATATATAAATGGTATTTAATTTATTTAATTATAATATTAAATAAATTATTTAAAAATGATTTTAATATTTGAAAAATCATGAAAAATTATATTATGGTGTTAGAAAATATTTTAAGTTATTTCTAATAACTTTTGATATTTTGTGATGAAGTTCATTAATAAATTAATATTAATGGTAATGGATTTATTTAATGAATATATTAAATAAATTATGGAAAAATAGAATTAATGTTGTAAAAATCATATAAAAATGATTGAAGTGTTATAAAAATATTTTAAGTTATAAATATAATTTTTTGATATTTTTCATAAAAATATTAATATTTAAAATTAATAGCAATTATTGGATAATGATTTTAATTGTTTAAAAATTATATAAATATGATTTTAAGGTATTAAAAATATTTTGATATATTATTAATATATTATAATATTATGATATAATTTTCATTAATATTTAATATTAAATAAATATTAATGATAAGAGAATAATGTGATATTCATATTATATAAATACGATATAAGTGATTGAAAAATTATGATAAATGGTAATAATTACTTGAAAATTATTACGAGCTTATGAAAAATATTTTTACTGATAATAAATTATCTAAAATATCTGTGAACTAGTTTAGACTGAGTTAGTGATTTTAGACTCGAGATTTATCCGACTAGACCGCCGGGATGTCAGATTTGTGTTGGTTTCAACTTAGACTGAAATAGTTTGACTTGATACCAAGTCTTAGATAGTTTGTGGATTGATAGGGTTATTTGTTATGTGTTTAGGTTATTCTATGAATATATATATATATATATATATATATATTATAATATTATACTGTGATGATATTATTCTAATTTGCATATCGATATTATTTATATATTAGGTCTTCAGACAAAGCTTAATAAATTGCATAACAGTAATCGACCGAACATGCAAGTTCCTAACCTTGAACTTCTAATTGTTGTGAAAGTTTTCTCTAAACTCGACATCGAGTTATGCTTTCAATTATGCTTATGGCTAATCAATTCTGATTACCATGTCTACGATTTGTTGAATAGCTTTCTATGCAAATAATGCATGTGTTCATCAGGTATGAAAGGCTGATCACCTTCATTATCATCTAGTCCAGTTATAAATTGTTCATGCTCTTTCTTGACCATTCAATTCCTATTGACTTGGTCATTCAGTTATAAAAATTTGTTCATGCTAGTTCATAACTATATTGTTGAATGTTAGCCAACTATTATTCAAATTCTTTTAATCATGATATATCCTCAAATAAATTTATACTTGCTGGGCAACCTTTTTGCTCACCCTTGCTATATCATGATAAACATAGCAGATTAAGATGAATACGTCGGATACAAGAAAAAGATAAAGACAATTCCAGCTTTGGATTATATGTACAGATAAAGTTTAAAATAATATTGTATATTAATGTTATTGTAAGTCAAATAAATTATGAATTATGTATTAAGTGAAGGTTCTCGACCTTGGGAATAGTGTGTAATGTTTATTGTATAAACAATTTATGTTTATATCTTCCACAATAGTGATAGAATTAGTATACCATATCTATGGTGATTAGGACCCGGATTTGGGGCTATTACAACATTTGTGATGGATTCTCCCACTATAAGTGCTACTGTGATTCAACATTCAGCACAGTATTTGGAGCAGAGTCTACATCTGATGACCTTTGAGAGAGATCAGGCTAGGGCCTTGATGTTGACAGCTCTCGATGGGAGAGACGCAGCTCTATTAGAGAGGGTTGAGGTCAGATCAGCCAGAGATGCATTGATTGTAGAAGCGAGGATCGCCCTATCTCGCCGGGATGTAGCCATCATGCATAAAGACGATTACTTGATGAGATCCCTTACGACCGCATCCTTGCCGATATGAGTGCATATATTGATGAGCATCATGCCACCATGCAGTTAGCCTCAGATCTGCTAGCTCATGTAGATACCATTGGGTAGGAGCTTTCAGCGTTACCTCCTTCTTCAGTGAGGGATGCTATGTTAGATTTGATAGTCCGCATACACACAGATCCGTAGATAGACTTATATTTTCTTGCATAGACTAGCTTAACCATTTTGTCATGTACATGTAAGACCCCGAATTTTATGAAATAAAAGTATTCAATTTTCCTATTTAGTAAATAGTTAAATTGATAAAAAGTTAAAAGTTAAGGGTGATATATATAAAATTTTTAAAATACGCAAGTGGTTATAAAATACTCATTTCTGTTGGGGAATATTCGTTTGGTCGTGGAATATTCTTATTGTCGGGGAATATTCGTACCACGGCGCAACCATTTGTGGGCCCCATAACAGAATAACTGTCGGATGAAGAAAACGACAAGTTTGAGTTTTTATAAATAATGGTGTAATTGTTACCGTTAACACTGTTGGAATACCCGATGGGTAAAATACAGTAATACACGTGGTTGCACAGTAGAACACGGTATTACACAGTATTTTTGAATTATTGATTCTTACGTAAGAAGGCACCACTCAATAATTGTTACAGTAATTACTGTTCAATATTTTATTTTATTGGTTCAATAATTACTGCGTTGATATTTTATATTATTGTTGTTTCAATAAGTGTCACTGCACAATATTTCCCATTATCAGATCAATAATTCATATTATTTGAATAATATTATTAGATAACATTATTGGCAATGTCTAGAAAGTTCTGTCAAGGAGAGGTTTGGTCACCTAATTGCGCACCAGTAAGGAGAAATCCTTATCGAAAAGCCCCCTCTTTTCTTGGAACGACCTGGTTGTCATTATTGTGATTCTGTAATATTATTTGTGAATAATTATTTATTGATTTATATGATAAGGAAATATTTATTTGATGTGGATATAAATGATGGATTTATATATTTTTATATGGATATAAATGAAGGAATTAATGCTGAGGTGTTTTATTAGTATTTTGTCGAAATGAAGAACGAAATTTGGAAATTTTCAAAAAATTAGTTTATTACTTGATTTTGTAAAATCTATAACTCTTTGTGTATAATGAGTTAGGAGATGAGCCATATATCAAAAGAAAGATCTGGAAGTAATCTAACCGTAGAAATTGGAATCACCCAAAAATTTATTGTGGATTTTTCGTGGTGACTGTTTGAATGAAACTGGTCCAAAGGACTCATAATTCAAAAAAATCAGTGTTCTTGAGATATATTGCATGAGTTATAATTTTTAATCCGACCGTTGGATCGTTGTGATTTTTGGATATGTTATACATATATTAGTTGAGTATATTTCCACAAATTTTGAACCATTAAAAATGAACGTATGATTTGTTATGAATTTTAAGAGGTGACTGGTTCAAAAATTATTGAAGTTTCTAAATTTATCATTTTGGTGGAAAATTCTAGAATGAGTGGGACCCACCTTTGGTTGGTGAAAAATGTGCTAAAACTTTATTTCAAAAGTGGTGGGTGAGAATAGTAGCAGGTAAAGTTATCAGGTTGCAGGTCAAGTCTGCTTTAGCGTTCTAGCATTTTCCTATAAATAGGTGCTTAGGTTAGAATTGAAAATCACACCAGAAACATAAGTTTTCTCTCCCTATATTATCGATCGTATTTTTGTGAGTATTTTGATACTTTGAGAGTCGCTATTTAGTGCAAGTTTCCTTTGGCTTTACATCCGATATTCCAGTCAGAAATACTGTTCTTTTGAGGTAAGGGATTGTAAGGGATTTTAAGGGATTGTAAGGGATTGTAAGGGATTTTACGGGATTGTAAGGGATTTTAAGGGATTGTAAGGGATGTTATTTTCTTCTTAAATGATATTATTTTCTTCAATATCATTATGCCGAATTATTGATATGAGTTTTATTATGGAATTTCTACCTTTTTTATGTCGGGTTACTATTCACGTATACGACACTATTCACTTATACAGCACCATTTACGTATATGATATTATTTACATATACGGTACTATGTATGAATACGGGTTACTATTCACGAGTTACTATTCACAAGTTACTATTCATGGGTACTATTCACGACAAAATTGGTTTCTTTTTCTGACCAAATTATCGTTGATTTATGAATCTTACTCTTGAAATTAAATGCAGTTGTTGATCATATTATTTTTATTCTCATATATAACATTTTTATAACCCTAATGATGATATTTCTCTTTGACTTGAGTGTAAAGATGGGTAGATTATTGGTATAATCGTGACTATGGGTTCTCTTTGTCCAGTAGTGCAAAGATGAATTGTGGACTGGTATGATCATGACCATTGAATTTATAATTTAATATCTTTAGCTTAAGTGAAAAGGTGAATTGATCAACATGGTTATAATTATTGTTTATATAAATTCTTAAATGATTATATATTTCTTTGAGATATTAATATCTTTGGCCCGTAGTGCAAAGATGACATGTTGTTGAATATCTTTGGCCTGTAGTGCAAAGATGAATTGTTGATGAATATCTTTGGCCCGTAGTGCAAAGATGACAAGTTATTGAATATCTTTGGCCTGCAGTGCAAAGATGAATTGTTGATGAATATCTTTGGCCCGTAGTGCAAAGATGACCTATTGTTGAATATCTTTGGCCCGTAGTGCAAAGATGATCTGTTGCAGAATATCTTTGGCATGTAGTGCAAAGATGAACTGTTGATGAATATCTTTGGCCCGTAGTGTAAAGATGAATTTACTAGTATGATTATGAACAAGAACTGTGATTTGGTATAACCATAATCTTTGATGTTTCAGGTAAAGACAGGTGATGAAAATTATCTTCGTCCTGGATGAGAAGAGGAATTTAGAACCACAATTATAATTATGAGTTATTAACATGATTGTGGATAGGAACTGTTGATTGATGTTACAGGGATAAAACATTGTTGGTGGACTTTTAACATGGAGAAGATAATAGACTTTATGGTCTATTTGACTCTTTTAATGGATTGCTCGTTCCGTTACAACTATGGTTGAAAAGTTTTATCATCTACCATATGTTCTAAATCTCCGATTTATTACTGATGAAGGCTATTGATAATTTAATATCTTTAGTCATGATATTCTTTACTGAGCTAGTTGTGCTCACCCTTTTGCTTCATAATTCCTTTCAGGTAATAAAAGTGTAGCTGGGTCAAGCTGGGTCTATAATTGTTGAGGTTCTCCCTAAATAGTATAGAAATAATTTTATTGAGAACTTTAGATAAGTGTGTCGTATTGTATACGTCATTTGATATTTAATTTTGTTGAAGCGAATAGGGTGAAGCGAACCCAACTTTGGAAGGGTGTTTTGCCACTATCATACAAGATGTCTAATGACATACAACCTCGTGTTATCATAAGGCAGGTTGTGCACATCCACTCACTTGAGTATATCTCTACGAGCACTACCTATATGATCTTGGAGTTTGGTTGAAATATAATTTTCAATTGCAGACAGTGGAGATAGTTATATGTCAAGAGCAGACTCATCATTGGAAAGAACATGATAGTAATCTTCTCATTTTTCTTTGGGGTCTATTGGGTCAACCAAGGATAATTCTGTGGGCATATGATATCTATCATAACCTAGACGCATGGCCTCCCATGTACGAAGGTTTTCTTGAGCATTTCCCAAAGATTTTAATTTCTAAAACAGTTATTAACTGTACCTTTATGTAAGGTGCCATTGTGACGTGCTATCCAAGTTGGTGTCCATAGTCACAGTTGGTATATATTTGTATCAAAACTCACAACATATGTGTTGTTGTATTTTGCACGACAATTGTAGTAATAAAGTTGTAGTTATTTTTTGTACCATGTATTTGGTGACTCAGAATAGGTTGGATGGATTGGACCTATTTTGGGGGCGTCACAGTACAACACATATTGTATATATCAAACCGTATTATATATGGCAGGGAAATATTTTTTGATTCATTTCCTTTTCAGCTGTGCCTTGATACTTGCTTGATATTTGCCTGTTTCTTCAGGGCTTGTGATCTTGATGCATTCTAAACTTATCCTTGATGTGTGGATATTGAGACGTCGTAGGATCTTTCAGAACTGATCATTGATTTGTGTGTATTCCTACCATCTTTGGTGTCTTGGGACTAGTTTCTATATGTAGATGTGGAGAGGAGTGTGGCTTTTTCTCTCTGAGATTGATTGCACCACAGATGGTCGCCAATACTCCTATTTGTGAGAAGCCTAGTTAATTCTATCTCTTATGGATTGATGTTGCTCTTTGAGGCACAACCGCAGCTTAGATGGTCGCCGAATCTCTTATTTGTGAGGAGAGGTTAGGTAGTTCCATCCCTTTGGTCTGAAGCCGATGAAATGTGGTGGATTGAAGTTTGATCCCAGTACTGTGTGACAAGTATTTTTATTCTGGTAGGGGGTTAGATCGAACCATAAATGGCTGCCTACGTACTCCAATTGAATAGAAGATCAGGTCTGCGTAGTTCGAACCTGGTATAAGAGGTTCAACGCTGAATGTGAAATGGGTGTAGAGGTTTTATTGATGTAGAAGGGTGTAGAAGTGTTTTTGTGGTTTTTGTTTTTGTAGAAAAAAGGGTAGAAATGTTTTTGTTGATTTTTTTTATTGCGACCGAGCTATATAGAATATGGTTGCCTACGTACTCCCGGGTATCAGGGAGATCAGGTCGACGTAGTTCGCCCCTCAGGATGAATTGCAGCCGAAGAGAAGTACGATTACCATGGGCAGGCTATACTACGGGGAAAAGAAAGTTTGATCCCATGATTGGGACAAACTGCAGGTGTGGAAAAAGTTAGATCCCGTCTTCAGGACAAACTGCAAGCGTAGAAAATTTTAATCCCGTCTTCAGGATAAAATGCAGGTGTGAAAGGTTCAATCCCTAGGAGGATAACCGAAATTGTGTGAAAGGTTTGACATAAGGTAAAACTAGGCTGCTGGTTTGAACTGTATGTTTCCTTGAGGGGCAAAAGAGTATGTAAAAAGGGTTAGAAAATCGGAATGACTGGTGATCTGATGATCCAAAACCAGGATGTTTGTTTAATGATAACTTCAGACATAATACCATTTCACGGTATCCTAGTTGATGAGCTGTGGAAATTCATCGCCATCCATTTCCTGTAGTCTGAGAGTGCCTCATGTCAATACCTCCTTGACAACAAACGGGCCTTCCCAGTTAGGAGCGAATTTTCCCTTATATAGATCTTGGTTGTCAATGATCTTCTTCAAAACCAAGTCGTGTTATTTAAACTGCCGTAGTCGGAGTTTTCTGTTGTAGGATCTTGCGATCCTTTGCTGATATAACTGACTATGGAAGATAGCCGCGGTTCGCCTTTCGTCTATTAGAGATAATTGGTGATACATGTCTTGTACCCATTGGTCTTCATCCAATTGAGCATCCATCAACACTCTGAGGGATTCCATTTCCACCTCTATGGGGAGCACTAATTCCATCCCATAGGCTAATGAGTAGGGGGTTGCCCTAGTGGAAGTACACATTGAAGTTCTGTAGGCTAATAAAGTCAGAGGCAAGAGGTCAGGCCATCCTTTGTGATTGGCAGAAATTTTCTACATGATCTTCTTGATGTTTTTATTAGCTGTTTCAACAGCACCATTCATCTTTGGATGGTAGATGACAGAGTTAAGGTGTATGATGTGGAATTTACTGCATAACTCCTCCATCATTTTGTCATTAAGGTTCTTAACATTGTCTGACACAATGACCTTTGGTTGTCCATATCGATAGACGATATTGTTTCTGATCAAAGCAATGATGACTTCTTTGGTAACGCTGGGGAGGGAGGCTGCTTCTACCCATTTGGAGAAGTAGTCAATCATGGTGAATATGAATCGATGTCCATTACTGGCTTTGGGCTTGATGGGCCCGATCACGTCCATTCCCCACATTGAGAAGGGCCATGGCGAACTCATATTATGGAGTTCCCTTGGAGGGGCGTGGATAACATTCCCATGAATTTGGCATTGATATCATCTCTTGACGTGATTATCACAGTCAGCTTTGAGCGTAAGCCAATAATGCCCTGTTCTGAGGATCTTCTTAACAAGTAGGGGTCCGCTCATGTATGGGCCACATACTCCACCATGGATCTCATCCATGAGCCTCTGATCTTGGTCTTTGTCCAGACATCTGAGGAGACCTAATCTTGCATCTCTTTTATAGAGTGCATCTTCGCTCAGGTAGAATTTCATAGCAAGTCAATGGATCCGCCTCTTTTCAGTTGGGCTCGCCTCAACGGGTGTAGATCTATGTCGCAGATACTCTTTGGTGTGATGATACCAAGGGTTGTGGATGGGAGATAGCTCATCTAATACTTCTCCAACATAGTTCCAATAAGCTAGGGCCTTTTACAGGGCAAATGTGATGCTTGACATGTTTTCCTTGTCCGGTATCTGAATCAAGGAGGCCAACATTGCTAGTGCATCCGCAAAATCATTTCTATTACGAGGAATGTGTAGAAATGAGATTTTTTCGAGCTCCAAAACCATCTGTAAAACTTGCCGATGGTAAGGCAGCAAATGTAATTCTTTGGTTTGATAGATTCCTGTGGATTTTTTAATTACAAACTCTGAATCCCAAAAGGCGATTAATCGCTCGATGCCCATTGAGCAGGCAAGTTTTAGCCCCATGATCTGACCTTCATACTCATTTGTGTTGTTGGTGCCGACAAACTATAATTTAATGGCGATTTAAACATCGCTCCCGTCATGGGATACTAAAGCGCTCTAGCTTGAGCCTTCTGTGTTAACAGCTCCATCGAAATACATTTTCCACGTACGGCATGTATTGTAGTGATGGTGTTGCTGAACTACCATTAACCCTTCATTGGGGAAATATGTTTCCAAGGGTTTGTAATCCCCTGCAGGTGCGATGACCAGTTGATCAGCAATTCCTTGACCTTTGACGGACTTTTGCGTCACGTAGACGATGTCAAATTGCTGTAGGATCAACTGCCATCTGGAAAGCCGACAATTTAGTATGAGCTTACTGAACATATACTTGATAGGATCCACGCAGGATATGAGATGGGTTGTGTGACCATGGAGGTAATGCTGTAACCTCATGGACGCCCATGCTAAAGCACAACAAGTCTTCTCAATCAGAGCGTACTTGTGTTCACTGCTGCTGAATTTTTTGTTGAGGTAATAGATAGCTCGTTCTTGGCCTCTATCATCTTTCTGCCCTAACATACAACCCATAGCATTGTCATTAATGGACAGGTACATGAATAGAGGAACGTCATCCTTAAGAGGTACCAAAATAGGAGCGTTAACCAGCTGCTCTTTGATTATAAGGAAGGCTTTTTGACACTCATCGTTCCATTTTATGAAGGAGTTCTTCCTTAACAATTTGAAAATAGGCTCATAGGTTGCTGTGAGTTGAGAGATAAACCTACTAATGAAGTTGATTTTTCCCAAAAATCCCCTTAGTTTCTTCTCTATCTGAGGAATGGGCATTTCCTTAATGGCCTGGATTTTGGTGGGATCCAACTCAATCCTTTTGTGGCTGACTAGGAAACCTAGCAACTTGCCTGATTTAACGCCAAAGGCGCACTTGGCTGGATTCAACTTCAAGTTGTACTTACGCAACCTGTTGAAGAGCTTTTTGAGATGGTCTAAGTGGTCTTCTTCCCTTCGGGATTTGACAATGATGTCATCCACATAGATCTCTATCTCCTTATACATTAAATCGTGGAAAAGAGCCATCATGGCTCACTGATAGGTTGCCCTGGCATTGATGAGGCCGAATAACAACCGTCTGTAGTAGAAGGTTCCCCAAAGCGTGATGAAAGCAGTTTTTTCACGATCCTCCTCAGCGAACATAATCTGATGATACCCACAAAGCAATCAGCAAAGGAGTACATGCCATATTGAGCAGTATTTTCAATAAGAATGTGGATAAAGGGCACGGGAAAGATATCTTTAAGGCAAGCTTTGTTCAGATTCCGGTAATCCACGTAAACTCACACCTTTCCTCCTGGTTTAGGCATGAGAACAATGTTAGATATCCATTCTAGATATGTGGATACCATGATAATTCCAGCTTGAAATTGTTTTACAATTTCTTCTTTTACCTTTAAACTCCACTCAGGTTTCAATCGCCCGAGCTTTTGCCTGACTGGCTTAAATCCCTCCTTAATGGGTAGGCGATGAAGGATAATGTCAGTGGACAAACCCACCATGTCCTTGTGAGACAATGCAAACACATCTTGGAATTGGGTTAGTAGCGCAACCATGTCATTTTGTTGATTTGGGGTTAGGTCTGAAACAATCTGGATTAGCTTAGGGCTTTCTAAGGTTCCAGGATTGAAAGAAGTGGTTTGGTCAAGGTTGGGTTTAGGTTTATCTTTGACCCATTCCTTAATCTCCTGAGGTGTCTCAATGTCCTCTTGGATTTCCATCAAGTCTGAGTCCAACTTTTCATCAAAGTTATAGTCCTTGTGGAGAAAAGGCACCTCATCAGCAAATACAGGCACATCTAAATTCAGAGTCCTGAAAACAAAATATGCTTTCACTTAATATATGAAATTGTTTAATCATACAAAAGTGTTAGCGTGTACTGATAAAATAACTGCTAATACTGTACATAAAAGTAAGAAATTAAAGTTATCTACAGGGTAGAGGAATTTTTGCCCATTTTACCCACGTCGACCAATGCATGGAGTACTGCTCCAATTTTCGAGGATAAAGTCCTGATGGACTGCAGTGATGGAGGGGCTATCATCGTCCTCCTTTTCCTGAATGATGACCATAATATATGGGCAATCATCGTCTGGGGTGTATCTGTTTGTATGTTCATCATGGACAATGATGCGTATGCCTGACATCATCAGGACGGTGTCATGTTTACGTTTTCGTTCACTCTCTTCCACTTCGGGATCAGGAATCAGGACCTCTTTTGCTTTAAAGGGTACTGGTTTGGGAAATAGCATAGCCATAACATGGGCTGGAACCTTTACCGGAGACTATATCAGCTCATGAGGTGCGGGTGGAGAAAATTGCCGTGTGGCGGAAGCTTGAGGAATCTACTTGTGCTTATGAGGATTCCTGTGACTGAAACTGGCAGAATAGCCTAGTCTGGATGTCCCAATTTGACTGGACACTTGAATTGGGTGCTTAATACCCTGCTGATTTTTACCAAGCCCTTGTCTAGGCTGATAACCCAATGACATCATTTCTTGAGTGGCCGACATAACCTCGACAGAAATCTTGGGTACGGGAAGTGGCACTCTAATAGGATGGTATTACGTGTTACACACTTCCAAAGTATGAACACTGGTCGGCTCAACTTCTGAATTGAAGTTGATGATAGGTAGATTTCCTTATTCAGGACATTCTGGCTCAGCGTTGACAGTGACTAGGCTATTGTTGACAATGTATTTGAGTTATTGATGTAGTGTAGAAGGAACGTCTCTAGCCATGTGGATCCATGGTCTCCCCAATAGCATGTTGTATCCTGAATCTATCTTGAGGACGTGGAAGGATACATTGAATGTGTTTGGACCAATCTCAATTGGCAGCTCAATCTCTCCGAATGAATTTCGTTGGGAACCATCAAAAGCTTTGATAACAGTATGGCTACTTCGGATCCATTTGAGGTTGACGTTCATCTTCACCAAGGTGGTATAAGGACAGATATTCAGAGACAAACCTCCATCTATCAAAACTCCAGCTAATATATACCCAGAGGACAAAACTGCAATGTGTAATGGCTTGCAATGACCAGCCCCTTCGGGCGGTATGTCTTCATCAGTGAAGGATATCACATTATTGTTAAAAATGTGATCAACCAGATGTTGAAAATTTTCCACATCCACTGATTTTGGTAAGTAGGCTTCTTCCAAAACCTTCAATAAGATCTTCCTGTGATCCTCAGAAAAGATGACCAAGTCCAATACTGAGATCTGATGTGGAGCTTCTCTTAAGCTTAGAACCACCTTAGCTTCATTATGACCCATAGTGCGGAGGAATTTCTCAATTTTCTCCATGGGAATCTTCCCCTTTGCTTTTATGGCGGGCTTCATCACCCTCTGAGGAAGATACAATGGATTTTCCTTCGACACTATTGCAGTAGTATGAGATGTGGATCCTTCAGCTTCTTCATAATTCCATGGGACTTTGTGTAAGCTGATAACAAGATATTGTGGTCTGAAGGGTAAAGAAATTGGCTCTAGTGCAGCCACTTTCAAAGGATTGTCAGCTCCTTTGAGTTGAATTGCTTGTATGGGAAATGGTTTGACATTCTCATCAGCCTCAACAGATATAACTTCTACTAATCCCTTCCATTTGATAAGACATGTATTCCCACTCTCGAGTAGAACAGTGTCATCGTCTGCCAATTGTAGGACACCGCTGTCAATTAGATTCTGAATAAGGTGGCCAAGTGCCCATCATTCTTCTGTGCTGTGACCACGAGAATGTTAATGATATTAACATACTCCATCAGAGTTGAACCGTCTTGAACGGGGATTGATTGGAGGTAGAAGGGAGGTGATTCTTCCTTCGTTGATTAGCATCTGAAATATCTTCTCCATAGGTTGGCTCAGGTATGTAAATTCCCTTTTATTGGCAAAATCCCGAAGGGCTTTAGCATTTGAAATCTTTGCAACCTTATCCTCCGTAGCTTCGCTTTCTGAAGGTGGTGATGGAGCATTTATAACAAAAGGAAGGAGACATGCATGCTCTTGGCTGACTAACTGGCGCATGACTTGATGCTGATGGGTCACCAGTTCTGCCAATTGATTAATTTTCTTACAAAGAACTTTCATCTTTCGTTCCATAGCAAATTGGAAACTTTGCATAATCCCATATGTCAACACCGTCTTTGATGGTTTGTGATGATTCACTGTTAAAATTGGAACTCTGTCCAGTTGATAAGTGGTATCTTTACCTACTTATTGAATACCAATCCATGCGAATTATGCCCACCTCAAGTACATTTCATTGTGTTTTAGTTGCATTTCACGTTATTTTGCATTGCATTTACTTAAAACTCCTTTTGGTGAATAAGTGCAGGAATCGGCTTGATTTTGGTGGAATTAGAAGCAACAGGTGAGCAGATGCGTGAAGGCTAGTCACAAGGCGAGGATGTGCATGGCATGGAGGTGCAATGAAGCATGGAGACCAAGCAAGCAAGAGAATCAAGCGTGAAGAAACAAGCAGCAGCAGCAGAACAAAACCAGAGCGTAATCTGAATACCTGGCCAAGCCGCGGCCGTGCAAGCGGCAAGCAAGCGTGAACTCGCGTGCTGCGGCATGAAAGTCTGAGGCTAAACAATGAGAACCTTCTGCAAGTTGAGCGGCCAGCGAAGAAGAGATCTTGCGCTACGCGTGAGAGACCGATCGGATCGGGCATGTAACATCGCAAGTCGCTACCGCGAGACGAAAAAGCTATAGAGACGCGGCGGGCTGCTGCGATCTTGATCTTTGTAATTTTGTTTTATTTTTAATTCTCAATTAAATGATGTGTAATTGGTTTTTAAACGATTCTGACTAGTGTCAGAGAGAGACTTGATTACTTTTACGTATTTTAATCTTAGAAAACTAGGGTTTTACACCTTGGGAGAGATTCCAACATAGAACGAAGCCATAACGTCTACTTCTCTACTTCTTCTTAGAATTCTCTGTCATTGTGGATTTTAATTATTATCCATTGGATCTCTCTGAGGATTGAATAGTTAATCATTGGTTTCTATTCAGCGATTGGGTTTGATCGTTCTATCTTTCTTACTTCACTCGTTTGTTTATTGATCATGTTTTGCATTGATCCCATAATGGCTTTTGGTTCAGTTATGAACTAAACTCCATTATGGGATTCTAATGGATTTTAATATGTAGTTTGGTTGTACACTTAAATGCTAGAGTTATTTTGCATATCATATGGGATATCTGTCATGGTTGTTTTACATATATGAATGCTTGATCACCATTCATTTCAGTATTTATATGGGATTGACAATGAACATATAAATATGGATTGTAATCATGATAGCATGCGAATATAGGTCTAGTGTAATGGCTTACGTATTTTGTGAACCAGATAGACATATACTGTTTCACCGTATGAGTTAGAGTAAGGGCTTGTGCTTAAAATCAATAGGATTGCAATTGTGCATAGACATATAGTGATTGTGATTGTATTGGTGATTACATAGAGTTTAACATCTGTAGATACTGTATAAGTAGGTTATAGTGCATTGAAAAATGGTTATAACTCTCTTCGTGCTCTTGGCTATTTTCTTGTGGTATGTGAACACTTCTTGCATGAATGTGGCGACTAGATGAAATATTAAATGAAGTTAGGGTCCCATTGTTTCCTTATTATATTTATTCCATTTAAATTCTTATTTCTAGTTAGTAATCATAATTAGTCTAATTCAACAATTTTAGTCATCAGTCTAGGCATATAAGTATAATGAGTTAATTAATGCATAATAATTTAAGGTTAACAACTTTCTCTGTGGGATTGATACTTTACTTACTCTGTATTACTTGTTGACACATGTATGCTTGCATGAGTTAGAGCTCTTTTATTAGAACTATAAAAGGTGTAACACCAGTGCTCCAACTAATTATGTTGACCTCTTCTTCTTTGTGTTGAGGAAGAGGGTTGTCTTGCACATGAGGTTAATCTGGTTTAGTAACCACGATCTCATCGTTGTCTATCCAATCTTGGATCTTATGTTTCAAGACCCAACAATCTTGAGTATCATGTCCAAGTGCTCCGACATGATAGGCACACTTTCGAGTAGCATTGAAACCCCTCCCATTAGGGTTGGCTGGTGGAAGAAGATACGTGATTTTCTTCTGAGTAGTCAGAAGAGCAAAAATATTCTCGAGCGAGTCCCCTAAGGGTGTGAACGTTCGAGGGCACTTTGCATCTCCACCTTTAGGCAATGGAGGGTTTAAAGACTATGCTTAGAAAGGGGAGTAGTTTATCCTCTGTATGGGCATGTTCTGACTGCCTTTTTTACCTTATAGTATCAAGGAAACATCCTCCTCTTTCTTTTTATGGACCCTCCGGGGGTTGTTTCCATAAGTTTTGAATTTGGATGTGCTCAAAGAATCGCTTTGAGGAGAATTTAGGTCTTGAATTTTTCCTGATTTCAACCCCATCTCAGCCATCTCTCTATGCTTGATCATTTCAGAAAATGGTTTGCAAATACCAGCTAAAACTCTCTCATAGAAAGGAGCTTCTTGTATGTTTAATAAAGTCATGACCATTTATGACTCTATCATAGAAGGAATAACTTGAGTAGCAAAACGCCTCCACCTTTGAGCGTACTCTCTAAAAGACTCATTAGACTGTTTCTTGACCTTGGTAATCTGGTACCGGTCAGGAGCCATCTGAGATTTCAAATTGTACTGAGTGAGGAAAGCGTGAGCTAGCTCTTCCCGGCTATAGATCTTTGAGTTGTCTAATCTGGATACCATGAATGGGCTTCTCCAGTCAGACTCTTTTGGAATAGCTGCATTCTGAGCTTCTCGTTTTTCGCATAAGATCCAAGTTCTCCAATAAACACCTTTAAATGTGTGTAAGGATCCCCTAATCCGTCATACATTTTGAAGTCAGGGGTTTTAAATTTCTCTGGATAATGAACACCAGGGAATATGCAAAGATCATCATATGAAACACTTCCATGTGTTCCAATCCCTTTGAGAGGACGGATGGTTTCTTCCATTTGAAGGACCTTCTTCCTGATATCACGGGTGTCTGGATCTCCTTTGAGATGGGTGTTTTTAGGGTCTTTGTTGTTCGTATCCAACTAAGGTTCTGTATTTGTTTTATCCAAACCTTGTGTTCCTCCTTGTGTAGAGGATTCTGTATGTATAGGCATTTTTGAGCCCTGAGTAGACTGATGCAATTCTTTAAGCAGAACAGCCAAATCTGTTATTTGTTTACTTAATCCGTTAAATTCTTCTCAAGAAACGGGATTAGACTGGTCAGAAGAAGATATGATTGGCTGTAGGCTCGTGGCCTTTTTGGATTTTGAGCAGGTAACAGGCCCAATTGTTTCCCTACAAAAGATTTATGTAGTTTAGTCTTAGGGATAATGCAAATGTTTATATGCTATGTGATATATCCGTGTTAGGAATATTATCCTACAAAACGGATGTTAATTGATAGTATGTACAAATATTCTTCATATTTTCCATTACATAATGATGAATATGGAATAAAATTACAAGTAACTGCTTTTACAAGTAATTGAAAATGGAAAGCATGAAGAGACTTTCCTCCGCATTTGGTTTATCAGAGGTTGACCTATCTTAGGGTTACTCTTGCGGCTTTTTGGCATGAAGGTTCCCAGATCATCGCAATTTACTTGATAGGAAGTTAATTCGGTCTTTCAACTAGAGCGAATCTGGGTGGTGCCTTTCCTGAGCCTTGTTGGAATTAGTCTCCCTACGAGTCTAGTAATCAAACACCAACATGATAGCCTCCTGGTAGAGGAACCACACAACATACATTCATATACAACGTGTCTCACCGTTTATGAAAATGATGACATATGCGAAGCACTAATATCACAGATAGATATATTGTAGTGCAGTAATTAAAATGCATTCGTACACATTCATCATAAATGCAAATGCAACATTCACACACAAGCATATAACAATTTTGAAAAGCTTGTAGTAGCGGCTTAAGCCCTCTTACTGGAGTCTCCAGTGGAGTCGCCACCTGTCGTCGTCAGGATTTTTATTTGTCCCTTTTCTATTCTTGTTTTTTGGTGTTCTCATGTTATGTGAGATTTGTTTGAAAAAATAAGTGAAAAAGGTCAGACATGTATCATATCGACGATTTGACTGTAAGAGTCGCCAGTTGGTGTTTTTAACTGGTTGCACCAACGTAACCGAGAAAAGGTTTGCACATTGATCCAGTGATGTGACACTGCTAAACGGGTCTATAAAATCGAGATTCATTTGGGTTCAGGGGTTTGATTATGCAGATGGAAGGTGTTAGGCACCCCCCGACATCCGTGTTACCACGGTGACCACCACTTTTCAAGAAACAATTATATGAATGTGTGTGTGTGTGTGGATCAATGTGCAATTTATTTGGAAGTAGTGCGAGGCCTCGTTCACACCTATATACAAAGGGTTTTAATTTGTATGAAAAATTCAATTTTAAACATGATATAGCAGTGAAGTTTTGTAAAAGAGGTTTTTCAAACTCTGTGCTCAATAATAATTGAGACATTTTCATACTTCCATTTTATTATTAAATGTTCGGCTTGTTTGCTTTTATTTTCAAGATGCGAAGCATCTTCGAGAAAATAATATATAGCAGTGCCGAACTCCTCATGGGCATGACAACCATCTAAGGAAATTAAAACACCGTGAATAATTTACAAGCTGCTTACAGCTGAAAAAGTCCATCACGGGAATAGAATCTAGATTCAGTAGACTGAATCTGTGATCACATGATTCCTAGGCTCACATGATGCCGTGGTTTATATGAAAAGCAGTAAGAAGTTATATATATATATAAGATGTAAATATATATATACAGACATGATTAACCACCACGAAGTACCTCCATGGGGGATCAGAAATGTAAATATATAAAAGCGGTAAATATATATAGAGAGACATGATCAACCACCACGAAGCACCTCCATGGGGGATCAGAAATGTAAATAAAGCAAGAATGCGATCAACCTCCACTAAGTAAACTCAAAGTGAATAAATGTAAATAAAGTAGTAAAGATTTATCAACCGCCACGTAAGTAAACTCAGCGAGGATGAAATGTAAATAAAGCAAAGAAAAGGCCACGTAAGTAAACTCTGTGCCCCGACAGAATGTATATATATATATATATATATATATATATATATATATATATATATATATATATATATATATAAAAGCTATAAACATACAGATGTTTATTGCTTCTATATATATATATAAAAGCAACTAAACGCCTGCATATAAGTTCAGGCTCAATCGAGGCATAACTCGATAATGTTAGTCTGTATATAAAAATATATACATATATAAGTATATATATATATATATATATATATATATATATATATATATATATATATATATATATACAATCGAAATGAAAACCACGGACCAAAGTCCAGGCATACACACACAACACGACTCTCAATGTGAAGAATAGTGTGTGCAAAGATGAAGAAGAAGGCTTTATAGAGTGTGAGAAGGCTTATAATGGACTACTAAGACAGGCTTCTATGACTCTAGATGGATAAACACTCAGCTCCCGCCGGTAAAAGATAGCTATATGTGAGCTAACAGGTGTTTAAAATGAGAAAGCACTCAATATGGGGTGTGTACAGAGCAAATTGGACAGGGCTTCCTCGCCTCTTTTTCTTTTATAAATGGCCACCCTAAGCTCTATATTTATAGAGCTGGGAGCTACAGGTGTGTGCTGCGGCACAGTAGATGCACTGCTGGCGGCCATGAGATGCACTACTGTTGCCGGGTTGCCCTGGCTCTGCGAGTCCTGCCATCTCAAAGTACATGCACTCGTGTACTGTGATGTCCGCTCAAACTTGCAGAACTTCAATCCGAGCATCCGATCGAGGTGTACAAGACCATCTTCGGACTGCATGAAGACCATCTTAGGCACCCGCCGACATCCTTGTTACCACGGTGACTGCTACTTTTCAAGAAACTGTTATATGAATGTGTGTGTGTGTGTGGGTCAATGTGCTGTTATTTGGAAGTAGTGCGAGGCCTCGTTCGTACCTATATACAAAGGGTTTGAATTTGTATGAAAAATTCAGTTTTAAACATGATACAACATTGAGACTTTTTTAAAAGTGGTTTTTCAAACCCTGTGCCCAATAGTAATTGAGACCTTTTAATATTTCCATTTTATTATTAAATGTTTGGCTTAGTTTTTTTTTTTCGAGATGCGAAGCATCTTCGAGAAAATAATATATAGCAGTGTCGAACTCCTCATGGGCATGAAAGCCATCTAAGGAAATTCAAACACCGTGAATAATTTACAAGCTGCTTACAGTTGAAAAATGTCCATCACGGGAACCGAATCTAGATTCAGTGAACTGAATCTGTGATCACATGATTCCTAGGCTCATATGATGCCGCAGTTTATATGAAAAGCAATAAGCAGTTATATTTATAAAAGCTGTAAATATATATACAGACATGATCAACCACCACGAAGCACCTCCATGGGGGATCAGAAATGTGAATATATAAATCTATAAATATATATATAGAGAGACATGATCAACCACCACGAAGCACCTCCATAGGGGAATTCAACACTTGCAGGAAAAGGCCAATGTAAGTAAACTCCTGTTTGTGAAATGAAAAATATATATATATATATATATATATATATATATATATATATATATATATATATATATATATATATATATATATATATATATATATAATGAAAACCATGGACCAAGTGGGGCATATACACACAACACGACTCTCAATGTGAAGAAGAGTGTGTGCAAAGATGAAGAGAAAGGCTTTATAGTGTGTAAGAAGGCTTAGGTAATACATCAAAGAAGACTTCTATGACTTTAAGTGGATGAACACTCAATCCCTTGATAAAAAATATAGCTATATGTGAGCTCACAAGTGTTAAAAATGAGAAAGCACTTAATATAGGGTGTGTATAGAGCAAATTTGATAGGGCTTCCTCGGCTTTTTTATCTTGAATATGGCCACCCCAAGCCCTATATTTATAGAGCTTAGAGTCGTAGGTGTACTTGCGGCAGTCGCAGATGCACCTGTAGCTGCCCGGAGTGCCCCAAACTCTGCGGGTCTTGCCGTGTCGAAGTACGTGCATGCATGCAACATGATGTCCGCTCGAACTTGCAAAACTTCAATTCGAGCATCTGATTGAGGTGTATAAGACCTTTTTTAGACTGCCATTGTCGAGAGCTACGCAATGACATGGGATTAGAGGTTGTACGAAGTCAGGAAGATGAAACCATGTTCTATCTCTTCAAGCTTCAAATTCTATCCGGTGTGCTGCCTTGCGTAGTAGTCATTCGGGATTGCAACTCCTTGGTTCTTGTGGGACATTGTTGTGTAGAATGTATGTTGAAATGTTGTTTGTTGAGACGACATCATGTGGGGTTGAGGTGGCAATTTGATGACTTTTCTCTTTACCGGGGTTATCTCTGGTTTTGGATGATAAAGCAGACGTTGCTCAGGGTTATCTCTGAGATTGGGCTGCTGCAAGTGTTGAATTCCCTCAGGGTTGTCCTGAGGTATGCCTGTCTTCCCGGAGTTATCTCCGGGTTTGGGAATTGAGTGCCTCGGTGTGAGTCCCGAGGTTGAAGCTAATTGCATGCGCTGAAACGAGCATCTCTGGGGTTATCTTCGGAACTACAACTGTAATCCTTGGGGTTATCTCAAAGGATGATATTGTCTTTCCTGGTGTTGTTTTCGGGACTAAGACTGAATATCTAGGGGTTATCTCCAAGATGAATCGGCCTTCTCCGGTGGAATTTCTGGTATTTGCACTGCTATCCTCGGGGTTATCTGGGGTTGAAACTGAACTTTCAGTGGTATTTCTGGGATTAAGCTGAGCTGTCTTCCAGGGTGATAGACACGTAATTCATACATTTAATTATCTCTAATTTTGTCCTTTTAATTATATTAGTTTATTAAATTAATATGTTTTATTTTATTTTATAGGATTTAATATTTGTTGCAATAAAGTCAAAATCTTGGTGATCAAGCGATATTTAATGCTCTTATTCATATAAGGAATGTCCAAGAAGAATCCTACAAGGAGAAGAAAAGAGGTGGAACAATCTTAGTGTGCAAGTCAAATCCATCAAGAGAAAGAAAAGTCTATCTAAAAGATCTTTTTGAGAAGTTGATTGCTACTAGGAAGTTGAATCCTACATGGAAAGGGAACCAAAGGGTCCAAGTTCAATGAATCTAAATTAGGGTTCAAAGTTATTTTACCTATAAATAGGCCTCTTGTTTTTGAGAGAAGGGGACCACTTGTTATTTTCTTTTTCTCAATTTTTCACTAGTGTAGGAAGGAGTAAGATATTTAGAGTTTGTCTTTTCTCTTATTCCAATCAGTTGTGGTACTACTGTCAGGGAGTATTTGTCACTTTCTTTTATTTATATAATAGAAATTCTCTTTTTAATTATTGTTCTTATTTCATGCGAATAGTAGTACTAATATTATTTGTTTTTGTTTTTAGTTCCATGGCTAGCTAAATTTCTAATACCTAGGATTATGATGAAACTAAATAATTCATAAAAATATTTTCTTTCCGTTCCAAAATTAATGCCTAATTATTTTCGCCTTCATATTTTTCTCCGCATAAATTGTATATGATTTCTATATTGATTGCGAGGTTTTGATAAGTTATAGTTAATCTGTGAATTTTTCATAACTTATGCTTGCCCATATTAATTATATGAATCATTATTTTTAAAGGGAAGGGGAAATAATTTGGGAATTAATTTAGGAAATAAGAAATTATTTATTATGTTAATATTTGGTGGATTCTAATTCCTAGGTATCTTTTCTCATTAATAGTTTTCGTCATTAATTAATAGTTTGCATAATTTAGTTAAAAATCTTCTCCACCATTTTTGTTTCTAATTTGTTTAAAATATTAATTAAGGATATATTAAAGAATTAATCTAGTCTTTGTGGGTTCGATTTTGTACTTGTCGGGGTTCTTCAATTCGATTAATGCAATCATAGCTACATATTTTATCACATCAAGTTTTTTGAAGCGCCGCTGCTGTGGGACTAGAATTAATTTTTATTTATTCCTTAATTTTCATTTACTCGAATTATTTTTAACTCATTTTTTTTTCAGGATTATTGAAGCGAAAAGATAAAGATTTTGTTGCTGCGCTTTCTTCGGTACTTCGTATCTCCATAATTTTTTTTAAAAATAAAATTTTTAAAAAATAGTAGTTTAGTTTTTTATATATATATATATATTTTTTATTTGTCGCATTCACGCATTCACTCACGTAGAGCACATCCTGTTAGGTTTTATTTTTTTATTTTTTTTATTTTTTGTCAAATATAATCTATGGTGATTGCTGGAGGATTGAGGTACGTCAAAATTTCTCCTTCTTTCGTAATTCACATAGTTTTAGGACATTTTATTTGTTTATAGTTTTTTATTTGTGCATTTTCATCTTTAATCTAACATTAAGGGCACAACCTGTAACAAGATAAGGTGGGGATTTCATCACCCTTCCTTGGCCCACAAACAACCCAATTTGCATTTTGCATAACCATGACCTAATAAAATCAAGTAGACGTTGGCCCCTAGGACTCTCGAGCTCAATTAGGACAAGAAACCCCAAGAGGAGTCTGAATTTTAAATTAATCAAACTACTGGTGTCTAGGCAAGTGGTTCAAAAGGTATACGCCTAAAGATTGTGTGGTTATTCAATTAGTCACCATTTCTACGGAGAGACTCCCACCTTTCTTACACTTACATGGCTAGTGGTGTAATTAATTTCGAATTTGGTGGACCTTGCAGTGTAACTTGGAACAGTTAGGAGCTGTTTAGATTTTATTTAGGTTGACCTTAGAAGTAAATTTATTTTTATTTATTTTTTTCTTTTTTCTTTTTGTTTTTTTTGTGCTTATCTGATTATTTGTTAATTAGTGTATGCAAAAAGTGTGGATTAGGGACGAAACATCCCGATTAGTAAGAAAACTTGATTTTTTGGATTTCACTTTAAAAGATCTCACTTTAACAAAAATGGAGGGCGCCCAAACTGTTTCTTTAAGGGATTGATGTTATCCTTCTCGCTCTGCCCAACCTTCATGTATTAGTCTACCACCGGTAACTGGTAACAATTTTGAACGTAACCGATAACTGTTGCCTAGGTTTACGGGGATAGAAGATGCATATTTATTTTTTCAGGAATTTGAGGAAGTTTGTGCCTTAATGAAAATTCAGCAACTGTCTGATGACTCAATTAGGCTAAGATTTATAACATTTTCTTTAAAAGATAATGCTAAAAAATGGTTATATAGCCTACCAAATAATTCCATATCAACTCGAGGATTTGTTGTTACATTTCTAAAAAAATATTTTCCAAATCATAAATCGCTAAATTCGGGATCGCAATTCATCAATTTTGCCAACTTGAAAAAGAGTCCTTTTGGAAATATTTTGATAGATTTAAAAATTTGTTATCCCAGTGCCCACACCACGGAATTGAAAAATGGAGATTGTGTCAAATTGCTTATGAAGGTTTAGACTATCCCACTAAAACAATGTTAGAGTTAATGTGTCAAGGGGATTTTTTGAATAATGATGAGGAAAAGGCTTGGGAGTTTTTAAAAGACTTAGCAGAAAAAACCATGCACTGGGAAACCACCCGAGAGATAGATAAACCTAGTTCATCTAGGGGTGTTCATACAATTGACAATTCAATTGCTACAGAAGTTAAGTTGGCTGGTGTACTTAAAAGACTTTAAGATTTAGAAACTAGGGGACAATCACACGTGAACCAAGTCTCAACACCAACACCTTTGTGTCTAAAGTGTAATTCACCAAGCCATGTGATTGAAGAATGTCCTAGAGTCTTGCCCAATTTGAAGAATATAAACAAGTCAATGCAATGTTTCAACAACCTAGGAATGACCCATTTGCACCCACTTCTAATCCTAGTTGGAGGAATCATCCTAATTTTGCATGGAACCAAGGACCCTACCTAAATAATTCTTCAAATCAGGTCAATCAGTCTCTAAATCAATCTTTTCAACCTTACCAAAAGTCAAATTTGGGTTCGTACCAAAATTCAAATCCAGCACCTCAATATCCACCAGGTTTTTCTAATGAAAGTGAGAGGAGACTTAACACCTTAGAAAAGAGTGTGGAAACTTTAATAAAATCTCAGCAAAGCACTAACCAAGCCATTTCTCGCTTAGAGATCCAAATGAATCAATTGGCCACTGCAGTTAGTGAAAGAGAGAAGGGTAAACTTCCCAGTCAACCCGAGACCAATCCAAAATTTCTAGTCCCTACTCAAAAACCTTATCATGTTAATTCACTTGAAAACAACCAAGTCAATCATGAATTCTGTAATCTCTTTAGGGTCTGGAAATTATTTTAACAATCATGCTAGAATTGATAATGAAGGTGAGAAAAAAAATTAAATGTTGAATCTAACTATCCATCTTCAAAGTCAACCCAGTCTGAAAATCCCACAAACTCTGAGTCAGTAGGCCCACCCACTAATCATGTTTTAAAACATGATTCAACCACAGCTTATGAGTCAACTGAAAAAGTCTTCAAACCAAAAGCCCCATTCCCTCAAAGACTTATTTCAAACAAGCAGTTAGCCCAGTTGGACAAAATTCTAGAAGTGTTCAAACAAGTGAAAATTAACATTCCTCTTCTAGATGCCATTCAACAAGTTCCCTTATATGCTAAATGTCTAAAAGATTTGTGCACACATAAAAGAACCACTCATGTTCCTAAGAAAGCCTTTCTAATAGCCCATGTGAGTTCTATCTTGTCATGTCAAGTCCCTGTGAAATATAAGGACCCCGGTTGTCCTACTATTTCATGCATCATAGGTGACACATTAATTGAAAAAGCTTTGCTTGATCTAGGAGCTAGTGTGAACCTGTTACCATTTTTCGTGTACGAAACCTTAGGCTTAGGAGAGTTGAAAAAGACAAGTGTCACACTCCAACTAGCTGACCGTTCCATTAAAGTGCCAAAAGGAATAGTTGAAGATGTACTTATTAAGGTTGGTGATTTTGTCTTCCCTGTTGACTTTGTTGTCCTTGAAACCCAGCCTGTTGTCAATCCCAAGGGTCAAATTCCTCTAATTTTAGGTAGACCATTTCTAGCAACTTCTAATGCGTTAATCAACTGTAAAAATGGACTAATGAAATTGACATTTGGAAACATGACAATTGATTTACATGTGTTTAATGTGGGAAAGCAACCTTGTGATTTTTCTGACCAACTCGTTGAAGTGAACATGATTCAGGACATGTCTGACAATGAACTTACAGGAGAAGACAAAATTTTTAATTTTTGTCTAAATCATTTTGGTCAAAATTGGGATGAAACATAATATGTAAATGAGGTTAATGAAATGCTACTGGCATCACCATCAATGTCTTACTCTAAATGGGAACCCGAGAT
Source organism: Panax ginseng (assembly GCA_020205605.1). Classification (NCBI taxonomy): domain Eukaryota; kingdom Viridiplantae; phylum Streptophyta; class Magnoliopsida; order Apiales; family Araliaceae; genus Panax; species Panax ginseng. The sequence goes on along the minus strand of CM035134.1, from coordinate 91,393,200 downwards.
TGAGCCATTGTTAAATTATTTGGAGACTGATTGAAAAACCCAAGTGTCTTTTTTTTTTTAGTTTTTTTTTAAAAAAAGAGAATTTCTATTATATAAATAAAAGAAAGTGACAAATACTCCCTGACAGTATTACCACAACTGATTGAAATAAGAGAAAAGACAAACTCTAAATATCTTACTCCTTCCTATACTAGTGAAAAACTAAGAAAAAGAAAATAACAAGTGGTCCCCTTCTCTCTAAAACAAGAGGCCTATTTATAGAGAAAATAACTTTGAACCCTAATTTAGATTCATTGAACTTGGACACTTTGGTTCCCTTTCCATGTAGGATTCAACCTCCTAGTAGCAATCAACTTCTCAAAAAGATCTTCTAGATAGACTTTTCTTTCTCTTGTTGGATTTGACTTGCACACTAAGATTGTTCCACCTCTTTCCTTCTCCTTGTAGGATTCTTCTTGGACATTCCTTATATGAATAAGAGCATTAAATATCGCTTGATCACCAAGATTTTGACTTTATTGCAACAAATATTAAATCCTACAAAATAAAATAAAACATATTAATTTAATAAACTAATATAATTAAAAGGACAAAATTAGGGATAATTAAATATATGAATTATGTGTCTATCAAATACCCCCATACCTAGCTTTTGCTCGTCCTCGAGTAAAATAAAAATAAAATAAAACAAAAATTACACTACTCCATTTTCGTAGGAAACGCGATTGCACTTAGCATGTGCAACAAGCCTTTAAACCCCAAGGTTACCCCAAGTGGACGAGTTGTGTCTCGTGAGGGTTTGCAGTGAATATACCCACAAAATTTAAAAGTATTTTTGGGTTCAACAAATTATAAAATTGAAAGAAAACTTCTAAATATCCATGGGCATTATACCTAAGCAAGATTAAATTCAAAATCACACTTTCACCTTATCAAAAATACTCGATCTTTATTTTAGACACCATCCTTCATTAAATCAATTTCATGTGATGCATGCATGTGTATGTGATGTAACTCTTAGTAGGAATTTTTACCATGAAAATCAAGCAAACTCTTTTTTTCTTTGTCTTTCTTTTTTTCCTTCCTTTTCTCCATTTTTTTTCAATTTTGATTCTTGACTTGTGCAATGTCTCATTTTCTTAGGCTTTTTAGAGTTACCCATGTAGAGCGAGCGTTGGACCAATGACTCCCAAACCAGATGGCTTTAGGGCACTAGGTGTAGAGACACCCCTAAGGATTTACTAACTCGAGTAACAAAGGCCACAAAATTAGACTAGTCAAGCTGCTTTTATCCATCATACTTTTCAGCGTGAATATCGATGCCTCCCGAGGCTTGGATACCCAGTTATTTCGTTTAATGGACATTGAAGCAATTATTTATTCCTTTTTTTTTTCAACTTTTCTCAACTTCATTTTTTTCCATTCTTTCTTCTTCTTTTTTCCTTCTTTTTTTTTTGAAATTACTCGAATCATGGTTTATACCCCACAACTAAGAATTAGTGCAAACGTGAAGTGCAAAAATGCTTGTGAAATCAATTTTACATTCAGATGGTGTTTTGAATTAAGAGTTTGTATCTTATCAAAAATTCAAGAGTTCTAAATCTTTAAATCTCACTCATGCGTTTTGCTCCACAAACACTTATTAGAATTAACTCAATTCATAAAAAGTCAAACAAAAATTTTAATTTTTTAATTTTTTTCGTAAAAAGAAAAAAAAAATCTAATACAAACAAACTCCCCCCCATACCTAAATCATGCATTGTCCTCAATGTATGCAAATGAAGAAAAGAGAACAAAGATATGAAATAATTATACCTTGGACGATGAGGCAGAAACTGGATGACAATATTATACAAAAGAAGAATATACGTACAAACTTACAAAAACAAGTGCATTGCCAGTCATGCTGAATTAGGTGGGTCAACAAGGTATACCACCTCCTCCGGTTCGGTTGGCATTTCTAAAAAAGGTTTGAGTCGTTGACCATTCACTTTGAAAATTTCTCCACTTTTTGGATTTTCAATATCTACTGCCCCATGAGAGTAAACTACCTTCACTATAAAAGGTCCATCCCATCAAGTACTATTCCAATCAGTTGTGGTACTACTGTCAGGGAGTATTTGCCACTTTCTTTTATTTATATAATAGAAATTCTCTTTTTAATTATTGTTCTTATTTCATGCGAATAGTAGTACTAATATTATTTATTTTTGTTTTTAATTCCATGGCTAGCTAAATTTCTAATACCTAGGATTATGATGAAACTAAATATTTCATAAAAATATTTTCTTTCTGTCCCAAAATTAATGCCTAATTATTTTCGCCTTCATATTTTTCTCCGCATAAATTGCATATGATTTTTATATTGATTCATGTAGGTTTTGATAAGTTATAGTTAATCTGTGAATTTTTTCATAACTTATGCTTGCCCATATTAATTATATGAATCATTATTTTTAAAGGGAAGGGGAAATAATTTGGGAATTGATTTAGGAAATAAGAAATTATTTATTATATTAATATTTGGTGGATTCTAATTCCTAGGTATCTTTTCTTATTAATAATTTTCGTCATTAATTAATAGTTTGCATAATTTAGTTAAAAAATCTTCTCCACCATTTTGTTTCTAATTTGCCTAAAATATTAATTAAGGATATATTAAAGAATTAATTTAGTCTTTGTGGGTTCGACCTGTACTTGCCAGTTCTTCAATTCGACACTGTGCACTTGCAGTTACATATTTTATCACATCACAGGGTTATCTCTGAAAGAAGATTCTGCACTTCCTGCAATGTTAGTAACAGGTAGGCAAAAAATTTTGAGTGTCTATAGATGCCCCTCTTTATCATATTCATGCAATGTAATGGCATGGATATGATAAAAAATATTAGAAACTTGAAATGCAACAAGATGGTTATGATGCAATGCATAACAACATGATGCAAATGTATGTGGTTTTTTGGATTGTTCTCCAACATGATGGGATGATTACCGGCTCCCTATTGCTTCTACCAGGGGCGACAATAAATAACCAGCCTGATGAACTGTCTTGGACACGTGATCCACAACTACCAGGAATCTCTAGGATTGTTAACGTTGGGGTTATCACCAAACTCTTGAATCCTTGATACAGACTTTATCCTGAAGATGCATCTCTCATGTATAAGAGATTCTGTGGGGATAGAACTTTGTCTGTTGAGGATGTGTATAACATATTCCATCATCGGTCCTCCACGATGAGGATGTTCTTCCCTGGTTTATATCGCCAGGTCTTTCTGCTGCTCTATTGGAGTTACTACCAACAGTCGGTGTTGTCAGGGTTGCCTGACCTTCATTGATATGTGTATCAACGGATGAGGTCCCTACTGGGGAAAATGTCAAGGATGATTGACCTTATTGACATATGTATGAACGGATGTAAATACGTGACACCCCCATCGGGGAAAATGTCAAGGCTTCTTAACCTTCATTGACATGTACATCAATAGTTAAAAATGCGTGACACCCTCGCCGGGGATTTATTTTAGGGCTACAACCTTGAACTGATGGAATCGGACCTTCGTGAGGTATTGCCGAGTGTAGTTTACAACAACTGAGATCCTTGGTATAGAATACCCTGTGTTTAGGTGAAGACCAATGAGTACTATGTAAAGCCACAGTTTGGCCCGTGAAAATAAGGATTTCAGGCTATTCCGCTCAATCGCGTAGCGTTTTTATTCCTGATTTAGCCTTTTCAGCTTGTAAGAACTCCTTTGAAACTCAAACTGGACCGAGTTGGAGGGCTGGGCCCCATTCTCGCTATATCTTTTTATAGGCCTTTGTTACTAGTTGGGAGGTTGTGCCCCATTTCCTTATATTTTTAGCTGTACAGAGATGTATTAGATGATGATGTACTTAGGAATGTATCTACTATTATTACCTACATCATATTGCCATCTATTGTTCATCATGCAAGTATTATGTTATGCATATGTATATATGTCTAGAGATATTAAACATTGACCCCTGGATGGTCTTATGATACTGCCCACACAAATGTCTTCTTCGACTGTTAGTCGCATTGATCATACCCCACAAGTATTGGTGGCATCCCGCCTAAGATCGTGGTATAATAGTATGTCACCTTCAGACAGGGTGACTGTAGATCAGTTATTATAGCATACTATGACTCTCTTGATGTTCCAGGTTCCCACAGGCTTCAAAGAAGGTATGCTAGAGTATTGGATACCGGAGAGATAGGTCTTCCGATTTGGCATCCACGAGTTGACTCCTACTCTGGAGGAGTATGCATGGTTGACGGTGTAATGTCCCCAAATTTGGGTCCCAAATCACCACGGATTTGGTATACTAATTCTATAACTATTGCGGAAGATAATAAACATAAATTGTTTATACATTAAACTTTACACATTACCCCAAGGTCAAAAACCTTCACGTAAAACCTGAATCATTATTCTATCTGTCATACAATGTTATTATAAAACTATACTGTTACAAATTTAGTTGCACACATAAACTTAAAGCTGGAACTGTCTTTAACCTTTCCTTGTATCCGACGTATTCGTCTTAATGTGCAATGTTTATCATGATATAGCAAGGGTGAGAATAAGTTTGCCCAGCAAGTATAAGTTTATTTAAGGATATATCATGATTGAAAGAATTTGAATAATAAGGTGGCTATAATTCAACAATATAATTGTGAATTAGCATGAACAAATTTTTATAATTGAACGACCAAGTCAATAGGAATTGAATGGTCAAGAAAGAACATGAACATAGCAATGATATCTGGACCGAATGGTAATGAAGGTGATCAACCTTTCACACCTGATGAACACATGCATTATTTGCACAGAAAACTATTCAACAATTCATAGATGAGGTAATCAGAAATGATTAGCCATAATTATAATTGAAAGAAAGATCTACTTGAGGTCGAGTTTAGAGAACACTTGCACAATAATTAGGAGTTCAAGTTTAGGAACTTGCCTACATCACCGACTACTGTTACGCAGTTTATAATGCTTTATCTGAAGACCTAATATTAGTAATATAGATCTCCAATATTAGAATAATATCATCACAGTATAATACTATTATATATATATATATATATATATATATATATATTCGTAGAATAACCTAAACACATAACAAATAACCCTATCAATCCACAAACTATCTAAGACTCGGTATCAAGTCAAACTATTTCAGTCTAAGTTGAAACCAACACAAATCTGACATCTCGACGGTCTAGTCGGACAATTATTGAGTCTAAGTTCAATTAAACTCTGCCTAAACACTTAACCATTATCTTAGATAATTTTATTATTAGTCAAAATATTTTTCATAAGCTCGTAATAATTTTCAAGTAATTATTACCATTTATCATAATTTTTCAATCACTTATATCGTATTTATATAATATAAATACCACATTATTCTCTTATCATTAATATTTATTTAATATTAAATATTAATGAAAAATATAATATAATATTATAATATATTTATAATATCACAAAGTATTTTTAATACTTTAAAATCATATTTATATGATTTTTAAACAATTAAATTCATTATCCGATAATTGTTAAAATATTAATATTTTCATGACAAAATATCAAAATTTATATTTTATAACTTAAAATATTTTTATAAGACTTAAATCATTTTTATATGATTTTTAAAACATTAATTCTATTTTTCTAAAATTTATTTATATATTCATTAAATAAATCCATTACCATTAATATTAATTTATTAATGAATTTTATTAGAAAATATCAAAAGTCATTAAAAATAACTTCAAATATTTTCTTATACCATAATATAATTTTTCATGATTTTTCAAGTATTAAAATCATTTTTGAATAATTTATTTAATATTATAATTAAATAAATTAAATACCACTTATATTCCAAAATATTAAATATTTATGAAATATACTCAAAATAATAAAAAACTAATTTTTAGGCTATAAAATAATTTTTAAGAATTTATTTTGTATTTTTCATATTTAAAAACTAATTTTCTTTAATTATTTAAATTAAATAATTAATTTTCTAAGTAAACTGTCGCTAAAAGTAGCTTTAGGCAACAAATTCGTCGCTAATGGTGTTCTTGGGCTAAGCCTAGAACTTCATGGAAGTTAATCGGATGACATGTTTGACCAGTCTTAGATTCATGGTTATAAGGTTTCTAGGCAACTTAATGAGTTAATGTTGTAGTACTGATGTAGTACTACAACCCTAAACAAGTTACACGACCAAATTCTAACACAACAGAGAGATTAAAGCTTCAGAAAACTTGTCAGAAGTTGTTCTTCATTTCTGGGTTTTCCAGAAATGAAGAACAGTTCGAGATGTCCACTTTGAATCCTCATAACATGTAAATCGGGGCTTGCTTTGTATGATATAAATGTTTAATCATGAAGTAGGGATGTCAAGGTACATGTATACAACCTTAAACTAGTTTATCATCAACACATTAAAGAGATCTATGGCGGTCAAACTCTGACAGAAAACATGTTCTTAAACTTTCTAGGTTTTCCAGAAATGTTCATAAGGCTGGTGGTCAACCCTTGTTTGACCACCCATATTTATGATTCTGTTAAGGATCTGGGTGAACTAAAGGCTTCAGCATATAGTCGTCATGTTAGGCTACAACAATAAAATAACAACTTGGCCAAAAGCATTACCAGAAGCAAGAGCCGAAGCTATTAAAACACTTGTCAGACTTTCTGGGTTGCCCAGAAACTCAGTTAGTCATGGCCGGTCAACGACCTTTGACCCTTAATAACTTTCAATCTACACATGATCTGGGCTTGATTCAAGTTCAAGATCAAAGCCTACATGGCAAAGAACAAATTCATAACATAAAACACATATATCACCAAACACACACAGATCTATGAGGTCTGACATATGGCTGTTAGACAACTTTTTCAAACTTTTCTAGATTTGAGAAATCTTTAAATTCGAGCACTTTGATGTTATGGATCTGGGATCTAACAACCCGAATCACTAAATGACATCCTATTACACAACTTTAAACAATAAACAACAACATCTAACATAAGATCACATGATTTTCTAAAATTTAGGGTTTATACCTTTTAATCTTAGATCTTTGAATCTGATCTTGGATTTTGATGTAGGAAGGCTAGAGACTTGATATAGGCTTATCTTCTCACTCCCTTTCATTCTCATTTTCAAATTTAGAGAGAGGATGGCTTTGGATAGTAAGGAAAGTAAAGTGAGTTTTCTTTCACTTTAATCTTTTATAAATTAGGAATACAATGAATGTGGCTGATGAATTGGCTGATGGCTGTGTTTTTAGTCACATGGAGTTGTTGTAGTTGGTCAACAACCCAATATCTTGGCAAGATTTGCACTCCACCAATTAAAGAATGTGATAAAAGGGTATAATGGTCATTTTCCTACAATTTTAATTCTAAAGTTGTCATTTGATCCAATCCTTAGGGTTTAACCCTTAGGGTTAAAACCTAAGTTTTCCATAAATCAATTTTCTAGGATTTCCAGATTAGGGTTTTGAAAATAGAAAATTAATATTTCAAAATTATAATTAGGATTCTATATTTATATTAAGATTTCCTAAAAATAAGTTCAATCTTGCTAATTAGGATTAATATTTTCTAATTAAAATTGCTAATTTAGCAATTAAGTCCATATTTGTACCTTAGGGTTTCGAACGAAACAATTAGGGTTTCTAATAATTAGGTTTTCTAATTATTAGGGTTTCAAGTAAATTATTAGGGTTTTCCCTAATTAGATTATAATTAATAACGTTTAAACCTTATACTAGCATTTGAATTCCCAAATTAGGGTTTCATATTCCGAATTAGGGTTTTGGATTTTCGAAACTAAAATTAGGGTTTCCAAAACCGATTTTAGTGTTTCTTATAAATCGTTAGAATTTTCTAACTGAACGTTGATGTTCTGAATATATACTTAGGGTTTTTCACAGATATAGTTTATCTGGTCAACCCTTGACCCATAACCACATTCTGTACATATATAATACCATACTCACAGAACATATACAAATATACACTTAATCCTAAATAATTCACCAAAATCCTTCACAGAATTTTGAAATCCTTAAAATTCCCTCCCAAAAATGTCAAATACATTCACTTATTTTTTGTTTAGGTTCTAATATTGAACCTTAAATCAATCAATTATGATTTAAATTTTTTTTCTAAATTCTCGGGTTGTCACAGACGGCACTGTCATTGGACAGACCTTGCGTGCATATGGCCATCAGTGGCATAAGGCGACAATTTATGACTCTCACCAGGCTGAGGCGGAGAGTTGTGCAGGATAAGATGGACACATTATATCCCAGCATTTTCTGATGGATAGATTTGGCTCTGAGGATAGTTACACACAACACTCTGGAGATTTCACCATGCTGGAGGATCATTGGTACTCGGCCAGAGTAGATTTCTTGCTACTGTGTATATTGTCGTATGTATACATGCCACAATACATGGATAAGCTAGATATTGGCGTCATCATGGTAGTGAGAACTCTCAACGAGGGTCACACCATTGTACTGATGATCATCGCAGAGACGAGGTCGACCCACATATTGCAAAGACTTACCCCGAGGGGGTATTCACAGTGTATTTCGGTCATGTTATGACGTGTGATTTATGTCACACTTGAGACCGATTGGCACTTTTAGACGACATGGGTATTGTTTCACCCATGATATAGCTATGGCATACTCCTTTCAGCCTGTGGAGTGTACAAATCCTGCATCTTGGTCCATTTTCCTAGTAGGGATCGGATATCTGTTTGATATATTTCCGTGTACAGGGCTCACCTCACCCTACATCTTCATCACTCATGCTCCGAGCATGGATTATCTCCCTCTAGTTGGTTTAAGGGGTATGACTACTTACCACCCACTAGCCGTGATGTGTCAATTTGACCAGTTCCAGGACTTTCATCCTTTTGAGGGGGCATTGAGTCAGCGCTTAGCTTCTCGCCACTTATCAGCAGAGGATAGATCCAGGTTGTATGCCTGTTGGGTTCAGCGTGAGCTAGCTGAGTTTTCCGTTAGCCATCCGGGTTGTTTTGCAGAGTATTCCGCATGGATGGAGATAGAGACGACATTGACTATGGCAGTATCCACATTACAGGGGATTGATTCCGATGATGGGGAGCCTATGGATGAAACTTATATTCACATCGAGGAGGATTTGACTACTGGGTTGCTAGCAGTTTTGATGGATTCTCCCACTACGAAAAGTGCTCTTGTGATTTAGCTTCAAAGACCTGATTCTCGGAGGCGAGTCTTCATCTGATGACCTTTAAGAGAGATTTGGCTAGGGCCTTGATGTTGACAACACTTGATGGGAGAGACACCGCTCTATTAGAGAGAGACGAGGCCAGATCAGCCAGAGATTCATTGATTATAAAGCGGGATGCTGCTTTATCTACCCGGGATGTGGCCGTCACAGATAGTACTTTAGTGAGATCCCTTACGACTGGCATCCTTGCCGATATGAGTGCATACATTGATGAGCATCATGCCACCATGCAGTTAGCCTCGGATCTGCTAGCTTGTGTAGATACCATTGGGTAGGAGCTTACAACGTTACCTCCTTCTTCAAAGAGAGATGCTATATTAGATCTGATAGTACGCATACATACAGATTCGTAGATAGACTTGTATTTTTCTGCACAGACTAGCTTAGCCATTTTTTCATGTACATCACATATGTATATATCAAACAATATTATATATGATAGGGAAATATATTTTGATTCACTTCCCCTTTTAGTTGTGCCTCAATACTTGCTTGATATTTGTCTGTTTCATCAGGGCTTGTGATCTTGATGCATTCTGAACTCATACTTGATGTGTGGACATTGAGACATTGCAGGATCTTTTAGAATGAATCATTGATCCATGTGTATCCCTAGCTACCATCTTTGGTGTCTTAGGACTGGTTTCTGTATGGAAATGAGTAGAGGAGTGTGACTATTCCTCTCTGAGATTGACCGCACCACAGATGGTCGCCAGTACTCCTATTTAAGAGGAGCTTAGTTAATTCCATCTCTTATGGATTGGTGTTACTCTTTGAGGCACAACCGCAACTTAGATGGTCGTCGGATCTCCTATTTGTGAGGAGAGGTCAAGTAGTTCCATCCCTTTGGTCTGAAGCCGATGAAATGTGGTGGATTGAAGTTTGATCCCAGTACCGTTGAAAAGTATTTGTGTTTTGGTAGGGGGTTAGACCGAACTATAAATGGCTACCTACGTACTCCTATTGAAGAGGAGATCAGGTCTGCTTAGTTCAAACCTGGTGTAAGAGGTTCAACGCTGAATGGTGTAAGGGTAGAAATGTTTTTGTTGTTTTTGTTTTTGTTTAGAGAGGGTAGAAACATTTTTTTTATTGCGACCGGGCCATATAGAATATGGTTGCCTACATACTCCCGGGTATCAGGGAGATTAGGTCGACGTAGTTCGCCCCTCAGGATAATTTACAGCCGAAGAGAAGTCTGAATCCCATGTGCAGGCTAAACTGCGGGGTAAAGAAAGTTTGATCCCATGTTTGGGATAAACTGCAGGTGTGAAAAAGTTTGATCCTAAGTTCAGGACAAACTGCAGGCGTGAAAGGTTCAATCCCTAGTGGGATAATCAAAATTGTATGAATGGTTTGAAATGAGGTGAAACCAGGCTGCTGTCTTGAAGAACATGTTTCCCTGAGGGGCAGAAGAGTATGTAGAAGATTTTTTTATATAATAAAGGGTTAGAAAACTTGAATGACTAGTGATCTGATGATCCAAAACTAGGATGTTTGCTTGATGGTAACATCAGACATAGTACCATTTCACGGTGTCTGAGTTGATGAGTTGTGGAAATTCATCGCCGTCCATTTCCTGTAGTCTGAGAGCGCCACCTGTCAATACCTCCTTGACAACAAACGTGCCTTCCCAGTTTGGAGCAAATTTTCCCTTAGATTGATCTTGGTTGTCAATGATCTTCTTCAAAACCAAGTCATGTTGTTTAAACTACCGTAGCTGGACTTTTTTGTTGTAGGATCTGGCGATCCTTTGTTAATATAACTGACCATGGAAGATAGTCGCGATTCGTCTTTCGTCTATTAGAGACAATTGGTGATATCTGTCTTGTACCCATTGGTCTTTATCCAACTGAGCGTCCATCAACACTCTGAGGGATTCCATTTCCACCTCTATGGGAAGCACTACTTCCATCCCATAGGCTAATGAGTAGGGGGTTGCCCTAGTGGAAGTACGCATTGAAGTTCTGTAGGCTAATAAAGTCAGAGGCAAGAGGTCAGGCCATCCTTTGTGATTGGCGGACATCTTCTACATGATCTTCTTGATGTTTTTATTAGCCACTTCAACATCACCATTCATCTTTGGACGGTAGATGACGGAGTTAAGGAGTTTGATGTGGAATTTACTGCATAGCTCCTCCATCATTTTGTTGTTGAGGTTCTTAGCACTCTCTGACACAATTACCTCTGGTTGTCCATATCGACAAATGACATTGTTTCTGATGAAAGCAATGATGACTTCTTTAGTAACCCTGAGGAAGGAGGCTGCTTCTATCCACTTGGTAAAGTAGTCGATCATGGTGAAGATAAACTGATGCACATTAATGGCTTTGGGCTCGATGGGCCCGATCACGTCCATTCCCCACATTGAGAAGGGCCATGGCCAACTCATATTATGGAGTTCCCTTGGAGGGGCGTGGATAGCATTCCCATTCATTTGGCATTGGTAGCACCTCTTGACGTGATCATCATAGTCAACTTTGAGAGTAAGCCATTAATTCCTTGTTCTGAGGATTTTCTTAACAAGTAGGGGTCCGCTCATGTGTGGGCCACATACTCCCCCATGGATTTCATCCAATGGCCTCTAATCTTGGTCTTTGTCCAGACATCTAAGGAGTCCTAATCCTTCATCTCTTTTATAGAGTGCATCTCCACTCAAGTAGAATTTCATAGCCATTCGATGGATCCGCCTTTTTTCAGTCGGGCTCGCCTCAGCGGGTCTAGATCCATCTCGCAGATACTCCTTGATATGCTGATACCAAGGGTGTTGGATGGGAGGTAGCTCATCCGATTCTTCTCTAACGTAATTCCCATAAGCTGAAGCCTTTTGTAGTGCAAATGGGATGCTTGACATGTTTTCCTTGTCATGTATGTTGATCAAGGAGGCCAAAGTTGCTAGCGCATCCGCAAAATCATTCCTACTCCGAGGAATGTGGAGGATGTTTACTTCTTCAAACTCTGAAGCCATCTGTAAAACTTGCTGATGGTAAGGCAGCAAATGTAGCTCTTTGGTTTGACAGATTCTCGTGGTTTATTTGATTACCAAATTCGAATCCCCAATGACAGTTAACCGTCTGATGCCCATTGAGTGAGCAAGTTTTAGTCCCATAGCCTTCATACTCGGCTGTGTTGTTGGTGCTGACAAACTGCAATTTAACGGCACATGATACTGCTCCCCCGTACCGCATACTAGAACTTCTCCAACTCTAAAACCTTATGTGTTAACAGCTCCATCAAAATACATTTTCCATGTATGGCATGCATCGTACTGATGGTATTGCTGAATTGCCATGACTCCTTCATCGGGGAAGTATGTTTCTAAGGGTTTGTAATCCTCTGTGGGTGCGGTGGCCAGTTGATCCGCAATTCCTTGTCCTTTAATGGACTTTTGCGTCACGTAGACGATGTCAAATTGTTGCAGAATCAACTGCCATCTGGATAGTCGACAATTCAGTATGGGCTTACTGAACACATATTTGAGAGGATCCACGCAGGATATGAGATGGGTTGTGTGACCATGGAGGTAATGTTGTAACCTCATGGAAGCCCATGCTAATGCACAACAAGTATTCTCAATCAGAGTGTACTTGTGTTCACTGCTGCTGAATCTTTTGTTGAGGTAATAGATAGTTCACTCTTGGCCTCTATCGTCTTTCTGTCCTAGCATGAAGCCTATAGAATTGTCATTAATTGACAGGTACATGAACATGGGAACATCATCCCTGGGAGGTACAAATATAGGAGCGTTAACCAACTACTCTTTGATTGTAAGGAAGGCTTTCTGACACTCATCATTCCATTTTATGGAGGAGTTCTTCCTTAATAGCTTGAAGATGGGCTCACAGGTTGCTTTGAGTTGAGAAATAAACCTGCTAATGAAGTTGATTTTTCCCAAAAATCTCCGTATTTCGTTCTTTGTTTGAGGAATGGGCATTTCTTTGATGGCCTGGATTTTGGTGGGATCCAGCTCAATCCCTTTGTGGCTGACTAGAAAACCTAGCAACTTTCCTGATTGAACACTAAAAGAGCACTTGGCTGGATCCAACTTTAAGTTATACTTACGCAACCTGTTGAAAAGCTTTCTGAGATGGTCTAAGTGGTCTTCCTCCCTTCGGGACTTGAAAATGATGTCATCCATGTAGATCTCTATCTCTTTGTGCATTAAGTCATGGAAAAGAGCCATCATAGCTCGCTGATAGGTTGCTCCGGCATTGATAAGGCCAAATGACAACCGTCAATAACAAAAGGTTCCCCAAGGCGTGATAAAAGTAGTTTTGTCACGATCCTGCTCAGCAACCATAATTTGATGATACCCCGCGAATCTATCCGTAAAGGAGTACATGTCGTATTAAGCAGTATTGTCAATGAGAATGTGGATAAATGGCACGGGAAAGATATCCTTAAGGAAAGCTTTGTTCAGATCCCGGTAATCCACATAAACTTGAACTTTTCCTCCTGGACTATGTTTGATAACCATTCAGGGTATGTAGACACCATGATGATGCCCGCTTGAAATTATTTCACAATTTCTTCTTTAACCTTTAAACTCCATTCAGGTTTCAATCGCCTGAGCTTCTGCCTGACTGGCTTGAATCCCTTTTTAATGGGAAGGCGATGAAAGACAATGTCAGTGGATAAACCCACCATGTTTTCATAAGACCATGCAAACATATCTTGGAATTGGATTAGTAGCGCAACCATGTCATTCCTTTGGTTTAGAGTGAGGTCTGAACCAATCTGGATTAGCTTAGGGTTTTTTAAGGTTCCGAGATTGAAAGAGGTGGTTTGATCAAGATTAGGTCTAGGTTTGTCTTCGACCTATTCCTTAATCTCCTAAGGTATCTCAATGTCCTCTTGTACTTCCATCAAGTCTAAGTTCAACTTTTCATCAAAGTTATAGTCCTTGTGGAGAAAAGGCACCTCATCAGCAAGTACAGACATATCTAAATTCAGAGTCATGAAACAAAGTATGCTTTCACTTAATAAATGAAACTGTTTAATCATACAAAGTGTTAACATGTACTAATAAAACAACTGCTAATACTGTACAAAAAAAAGTAAGCAGTTAAAGTTATCTACAGGGGATATGAAATTTCTGCCCGTTTTACCCTCTTCGACCAATGCATGGAGTGCTGTTCCAATTGTCGAGGGTAAAGTCCTGATGGACTTCAGTGATGGAGGGGCTACTATCATCCTCCTTTTTGCAAATGATGACCATGATATTTGGGCATTCATCGTCTAGGGTGTATCTATTTGTATGCTCATCATGGACAATGATGCGTATGCCTGACATCATTAGGGCGATGTCTTGTTTACATTTTTCGTTCCCTCTCTTCCAATTCAGGATCAGGAATCAGGACCTCTTTTACTTTAATCGGTATCGGTTTGGGTAATAGCATAGCCATAATATGGGCTGACACCTTTACCGAAGATTGTATCAGCTCAGAATTTTCACGTGGAGAAAATCGCCGTATGGCTGAAATTGAAGGAATCTGTTTATGGTTACGAGGATTCCTGTTACTGGAGCTAGCAGAATAGCCTAATCCAATTGTCCTTGTTTGACTGGGCACTTGAATTGAGTACTTAATACCCTGATGATCTTTGCCCAACCCTTGTCCAGGTTGATGACCCAAGATATTATCTCTTGAGTGACCGACATAACATCGACAAAAATCTTGGGTGTGAGAGGTGGCGCCCCAATGGGATGGTAATGAGTGTTTCTCACCTCCAGGGTATGGAAACTGACCAGCTCAACTTCTGAATTAAAGCTGATTAGTGGCATGTCACCTTGTTCCGGATATTCTAGCTCAACATTAATAGTGACTAGGCTATTCTTGATAATGTATTTGAGTTGCTGATGAAGGGTGGAAGGGATGGCTCCAGCCATATGAATCCATGGTCTTCCCAACAGCAGGTTGTATCTCATGGCTATTTTGAGCACGTGAAAGGATACACTGAATGTATTTGGACTAATATCTACTGGTAATTTAATTACTCCAACAGTATTTCGTTGGGACCCATCAAAAGCTTTGATAATCGTATGACTGCTTTTGATCCTCTTGGGGTTGATATTCATCTTCTCCAAGGTAGCATAAGGACAGATGTTAAGTGTGATAACCCGAAAATTCATAAAATCTTGAATGATTAGAATAAAGGTTAAAGAATAAAACCTAGATGAGAATTTGAGGATTTATTTAAAATTTTCAAGTAAAACCTATATGGTTTGCTATTCGAATGAGAATAGAGAAAATATGGGTTACAAAATTCCAAAACCCTAGAAATGAATTAATATGTACTTGAAGGAATATCAAGAATAAGGTATTAGGATACCTGTAAATTCAATGTGAACTGAATAGTCTAAGAAATGTTATATAAGTACATATGAAAATTTTCTTAAGGAGATAAGATTTTACATGAAGAGATGCTATGAGGTTAAACGAAGATGAGTATATTTATAGAAATATATATACTTAGTAAGGTGCTATATATATTTTAGCAAGAGGAATGATGAATTAAGTTAATTATATAAGGATCAAGATAAAAATATGTTAGTAATTAACATAGCTTGAACGTTGTCCTTGACTGGCAAATAAGAATTTGAATAAATATAAAGTCGTTAGTTAATACGATTAACAATAAGAAGGGAGTAATTTAAAACTCAAAATTTGAGTTGGAAAAAGAATTTTGAAGCATGGACTGCTCGGTTGCGACCGGAACGTCAAGTTTAGTCAGAAGGGACATTAAACACAAAATGTGTAAATGTTGACTTTTGGTCAAAGTTAACATTTGACCTTTTTATGGAGAAAAGTCAAAAATTAGTGTGAGAAGTGAAAAATGTTATATGGATAATGGTATAATATTTAATATTATATCAAAGGAGGTAAAGTAAAAATATGAGATGAGATCCAATATATAAATATGTATATTGGTATCAAAGCAATAGTAAATTAAATTCATATTTGAATAAATGATTGAATATATTAAATTTATATAATTAATATATATAAGTTGTTTAAAAATAATTTATGAAGAGGAAGAGGAAATTAAATTTAATTATACAATATAAATTGTATAACTTAAATAAGTTATTTAAATATGGTATGAGATTTAAATGACCTAAAGGGTTACTTTTATTTAGTGGTCATAGAATTAATTCAAGTGAATTAAAATTTAATGGACTAAGGAAGTTATATTATTTAAACAAGCCCAATTAATTAATTAAGCATGAGACTTGTAGATAAAGTGATTAAGGGCAATTCAATTATTTAATCTAGCCCAATATATTATGTATGAGACAAGTATTATAATGACCTAATTTAATTAGGGTTGAAAGCCCAAGTTAGTTTTGTTAGTAAGTAAAACAAGTAAAATTGCTAGCTCAATGGAATTAATTAAGGGCCCAAACTAAGCTCACTTGTGGGAGAATAATAATATTAAAAAAATTATATTAAGTTAAGAGATATATTTTTATTATCTCAAGTTATTAATTTTATAACTTAATTGAAACAAGTTTAATTGGGTTATAGAAATTAATGTACAAGAGTGATGATTTAAATTCTAAATATTTGGAATGGATACTCTAATTAAATATTTAGGGTGAGATAAGATGGAAATGATTGGACTATGTCAATTTTACATAGCCCAAAGAATTATTAGGAAAGCCCAAAAAATTAAATAAGTGGCCCAAATTTTAAAACCAATTGAAGAGGGGCATTTTGGACTTTGGATATGTTAACTAAAGCATTAAAAAAAGAAGATATTTTGGCATGATAAGGCCACATGTCCGGTCAAATAGAGAAGGAAAAGGATAAGGATAAGAAAATAGAGATAAGAAGTAAGAGATAAGGGAAAGAAGAGAGAGAAAGAGAAAAGAAAAAGAAGAAAATGTGAAATAGAGAGATAAAGAGGAGAAGATAGGCATCCTTGATGGAGAAGAAGAGGAGGAGAAATTCTCCATGAAGAAGAAGAAGAAGAAGAAGGAGAAGGAGAACAAAGGTATAAATTACTCTAATTTTTTTTTGTAATTTGTTAGAAGGGATTTTTGTTTTGGAAGTGAAAAGCCCTATAATCTATATGTTTTTCATGGATCCAAGTATGGATCTACCCATATTGGGTACTGATTTGGTTGGAATCAAAATGAAAGAAAAATAAATTTTTTCTAGTTTTGAAAACCCTAACTTTTAGGTGCTTTGAATATCCAGCGTTTTTGATCTATGCTTTCTTTTCTCGATCCGTCGAAGAGAGGTGCTAGATATATGTGTGAACTAGTAAACCCAAGTGGTAGAACTCAAAAATTATGTTTCTAAAAGTCGTGGTGTGGATTTTGATGAAAACAGTCCCGTTTTCTTAAAACTATTTTGGATCAGTCTGAAACGGGGGTAATTTCATCCACTTTTTGTGGTTTAAAAATTCCGGAAAAATTTGGAGTGTTAATATCAGAAGATATGAAGGTTGTGTAAAAATATGAGAATTTTTGGCCATACGGTTTGAGAGATATAGAGTTTACGGTGAAGGGCTACTTTTATAAAGCCACCTGAATAACTCTCTGTGTATCAGTCCAAAAATTACAAATTATTTACTGGAAGTACATGTGTATAACAGGAACATGCTGTAAAAATTTTAGAATATTTGGAGTTAATCTCAATTTATGAAAAATAGGAGAATATTTGGCTGTTATGGACTATTTAAATATAGTAAATCAATTTTGAAAATTCCGGGAAAAATATATGTTCAATGTGGGACTACATTATGCTAAATCCCATAAAATAAAAATTTTTGGGACTGATTTGGTATTTTTCATCTAAATGATGATAAATGGATAAGTGGATTTAATTAAATATATGATGTCCAAAAATATGAAAAATATGATTTATGACTTGAGACCCTTAAGCATGATTTATACAGATTTGTGACGAAGGTTTGGGTCAGGTTTGAGGTGTTATGAAGTTTATGGCATTTTAGAATGCTTAAACAAGTTAATTAATAAAAGGAAAATAATTGAAAATAATTGTTTATTAATGTGATTAATGACTTAAATTATTTTTATATAACTCATAATATTGGATTAAGATATTATTAGTAGTATTTGACTGAAATGTTATTAAAAGGTTAATAACCTTAGCGTAAAATATTATTACATAATTAATAATATTCGACGGGAGATTAAAATAAGAGATTTATGTTATTTTTCAATATAATTGTTGAATTTGGTATTCAATGAACTATATTATGCTTGTAATAGGCTAAAATGAGAATTCAGGGTGCTGAATTGGATTTTGGATTGCTGAAATGGTTTCAGTTTGTTGAAATATTTTGTGGTCTGCTGAAATAGTAATTTCAGGATGCTGAAATGTAATCCGGTTTACTAAAATGATATTTCAGTTTACTGAAAGGTTATCTAGCTTACTAAGATAACATATAAAGGGAAAACTTATAAGTATAAGTTATAAGTGATGAAAAAATTATCAAAGTATAATGATAATACTAAGACTAAGGTGTAATGTCTAATACTTGACTTTGTGAGTGAAGGTTAGACAAGTTAATATAAGATAATGAGATTATAAGTAAGTAAATGAATATGGTGCTAAGATTATCTACTATTTGACTATGTGATTAAGTGTTAGATATTATTATAAAATAAGGTATGATATGCTAATTGAAATATCAATCTTATATTTGATAGGTCTTTTCAATAAAGGGAATAAATTAAATTGCGTAGCGGTAATCGACTATGCAGACAAGTTTCCCTAACTCAAACTTTAGTTGTATGTTCAAAGCATGTTAGTGAATAATTGTTGTTGATTATTCACACCTATACTGATTATTGATTCGCACTTAGTGCATGTTGCATATGTTCATCAGGTATGAAAGGATTATCACCTTCATTACCATATGTTTCAGTTAAACTTGTTCATGATAATTGTTGACATCCAATATTATTGGTTCAGTCATTCAATCATTGAAATTGATTCATGTTCTTTCACAATCATTATATTGTTGAAAGTTTGAAAGCTTATTCATTATTTTCAATCATGATATATCTTCATTATATTTAAAACTTGCTGGGCAAATTTGTTGCTCACCCTTGCTATATCATGATAAAATTTTTAGATTAAGATGAAAGCTTGAATAAAGACAGAGGCAAAGGCAAAGTGCAAGATTAAATTATGGTGCAGTTAGATTTATTAAATTTTCTGACGAAAATAGCATTGTAAACCTTTTTAGATATTAAAGGTATGTATTTAGTTAAGGTTGTAGACCTTGGGAATAATGTGTAAAAGTTTAATGTATAAACAATTTATGTTTATATCTTACGCAATAGTTATAGAAATGATGTACCAGATCTGAGGTAAAAAGTACCCAGATTTGGGGGTGTCACATTAAGAGATGAACCTCCATCTATCAAGACTCCAACCATGTATCTGGAGGACAAAACCGTTATATGCAACGACTTGCAATGACCGGTCCCTACAGCGGGTATGCCGTCATCAGTTAAAGATATCACATTGTTGTTGAAAATGTGATCAACCAGATGTTGGAATTTTTCCACATCCATTGATTTCGGTAAATGGGCTTCTTCCAAGACCCTTAACAATTTCTTCCTGTGATCTTCGGAAGCTAAAACCAAGTCCAATATGGAAATTTGCTGTAGAGCTTCTTTCAAGCTTAAAACCACTTTGAATTCGTTATGGCCCATGGTACGGAGGAATTCTTCAACTTTCTCCATGGGAACTTTCCCATTTGATTTGATGGTGGGCTTCATCACCCGATGGGGAAGATACAGTGGATTCTCCTTCGGTACTGCAGCAGTTGTATGTGATGTAGATCCTTCTTCCCGCCCATAATTCTATGGGACTTTGTGTAGGCTGACAATAGGATACTGAGGTCTGAATGGTAAGTTAATTGGCTCTGGTGCATCAACTTTCAAAGGATTGTCAGTACCTTTGAGTTGAATTACTTGTATTATGGGTGGTTTAACAGCCGCATCATCCTCAATGGATATAACTGCTATGTTGTCCTTCCATTTTGTAGGACATGTGTTTCCACTCTCGAGTAACAAAGTGTCATCGTCTGCCATTTGCAGGACTCCACTGTCAATTAAATTCTGAATTAGGTGGCGGAGTGCCCAACATTCTTCTATGCTGTGACCGTGAGAGTGGGAGTGATATTGTCATACTCCCTCAGAATTAAACCATCTAGAACGGGGATTGATTGGAGGTAGAAGGGATGTAATTCTTCCTTCATTGATCAACATCTAAAATATTTTCTCTATAGGTTGGCCAAGATATGTAAATTCCCGGTTGTTGGCAAAATCCCGACGGGCTTTGGCACTTGCTCTTTTCGCAACTTTATCATTCAGTGTTTCACTTTCTGAAGGCAAGGATGGAATATTCATGACAAAAGGAAGGAGACTAGAATGCTTCTGACTAATTAATTGGCATGTGACTTGGTGTTGATGAATCACCAGTTCTGCCAACTGATCTACTTATTTTCAAAGAGCCTTAATCTTTTGCTCCATTATAAACCGGGCTAGCATAATCCCATCATCATCAAGACTATCATTCTTTGATGCAGGAAGATTCAACAACATAATTGGAACTTTGTCCATTGTTCCAATTAATCATATTGACCTCTCCTCTTTATGTTGAGGAAGAGGATTGTCTTGAACATGAGGTTGGTCGGGTTTAGTCACGACTATCTCCCCATTGTCAATTAAGTCATGGATCTTGTGTTTCAAGGCCCAGCAATCCTGAGTGTTATGTCCCGGTGCTCCGGCATGATAAGCACACTTCCGAGTAGCATTGAAACCCTTCCCATTCGGGTTGGCTGGTGGAAGAAGATGTGTAATTTTCTTCTGAGAAGTCAGAAGAGTAAGGATATTCTCGAGTGAGTCCCCTAAGGGTGTGAACACTCGGGGGCGTCTGACTTCTCCACCTTTAGGTAATGGAGGGATTGAAGACTGTGCTTGCAAAGGGGAGTAGTTTCTCTTCTGGATAGGCATGTTTTGACTGCCTTTTTGACCTTGTAGTATCAAGGAAACATCTTCCTCTTTCTTTTTATGGACCCTTTGGGGGTTGTTTCCATAAGTTCCAGACTGCATCTGCTCAGCAACTGCCGTAAGAACAACTAGGTCTTGAATCTTTCCTGACTTCAATCCCATCTCAACCATCTCTCTGTGTTTGACCATTTCAGAAAATGGTTTACCAATACCAGCTAAGACTCTTTCATAGACAGGAGCTTCTTGTATGTCTATAAAAATCATGACCATTTCTGATTCCGTCATGGAAGGACTAACTTGAGCAGCAAGGCACCTCCACCTTTGAGCATACTCTCTGAAAGACTCAATAGATTATTTCTTGACCTTGGTAATCTTGTACTAGTCAGGAGCCATTTGAGATTGGAAGCTATACTGAGTGAGGAAGGTATGAGATAGTTCCTCCCATCTATGGATCTTTGAGTTGTCTAATTTGGTATACCACATCTGGGCATCTCCAGTCAGACTATTTTGGAATAGCTGCATTCTGAGCTTCTCATCCTTTGCATAAGATCCAAGTTCTCCTATAAATATCTTCAAATGTGCGTAAGGATCCCCTTACCCATCATACTTTTCAAAGTCAGGAGTTTTGAACTTTTCTGGATAATGAAAACCAGGGAATATACAAAGGTCAGCATATAAAATACTCCCATGTGTTCTAATTCCTTTGATAGAATGGATAGTTTCCTCCATTTGAAGAACTTTTTTCCTGATATCACCGGTGTCTGGATCTTTTTTGAGATGAGTGTTTTCAGGAATTTTGGTGGTTGTATTCAACTAAAGTTCAGGAATTGTTTTATCTAAACCTTGTGCTCCTCCTTGTGCAGAGGATTCTGTATGTATGGGTATGCGTGAACCCTGAGTAGACTGATGTAGTTCTTTAAGTAGAATAACTTAAACTATAATTTGCTTGCTTAATTCGTCAAACTCTTCCCGAGAGACAGGAGCATGATTAGACTGGTCAGATGAAGACATGATTGGCTGTAGGCTTATGGCCTTTTTGGATTTTGAGCGGGTAACATGAACAATTGTTTCCCTACAAAAACTTCTGTAGTTTAGTCTTAGGGAATGTATAAATGTTTACATGCTATCATAATGTGTCCATTTTAGGAATATTATCCTGCAAAACGGGTGTCATTTGATAGCATGTCATGTATTAATATGCATGTGCAAATATTCTTCATATTTTCCATTACATAAAGATGAACATGAAATGAAATTACAAGTAATTGTATTTACAAGTAATTGAAAATGGAAAGCATGAAGAGACTTTCCTCCGTGTTTGGTTTATCAGAGGCTCACCTATCTTAGGTTACTCTCGTGGCTTTTTGGCATGAAGGTTCCCAGATCATCGTAATCTACTCGACGGGAAGTTAATCAGGTCTTTCAACTGGAGCGAATCTGGGTGGTGCCTTTCCTGAGCCTCGTTGGAATTAGACTTCCTACGAGTCCAATAATCAAACACTGTGTATGAAAATGATGACATGTACGAAGCACTAATATCACATATAGATATATTGCAATGCAATAAGTAAAATGCATTCGTACACATTCATCAGAAAATGTAAATGCAACATTCACACACAAGCATATAACAGTTTTGAAAAGCTTTTAGTAGCAGCTTAAACCCTCTTACTGGTGTCCCCAGCAGAGTTGCCACTTATCGCGTCGGGATTTTTATTTGTCCCTTTTCTGTTCTTGTTCTTTGGTGTTCTCATGTTATGTGAGATTTGTTTGAAAAAATAAGTGAAAAAGGTCCGACATGTATATGTCGACGATTTGACTTTAAGAGTCGCCAGTTGGTGTTTTTAACTGGTTGCACCAATGCAACCGAGAAAAGGTTTGCACATTAACCCAGTGATGTGACACTGCTAAACGGGTCTGTGTAACCAAGATTCATTTGGGTTTGGAGGCTTGATTATTGGAGGGAAGGTGTTAGGTACCCCCCTACATTCGTGTTACGACGGTGACCGCCACTTTCCAAGAAACTATTATATGAATGTGTGTGTGTATGGGGGTCAATGTGCTGTTATTTAGAAGTAGTGCGAGGCCTCGTTCACACCTATATACAAAGGGTTTGAATTTGTATGAAAAATTCAGTTTTAAACATGATATAGCAATGCAATTTTTGTAAAAGAGGTTTTTCAAACCATGTGCTCAATAGTAATTGAGGCCTTTTAATACTTCCATTTTATTATTAAATGTTCGGCTTGGTTGCTTTTATTTTTGAGATGCGAAGCATGTTCAAGAAAATAATATATATGATCTTAGAACTCTCATCTTATGAAAGTCATTTAAGGAAATTTAAACACCGTGAATAATTT
This sequence comes from Panax ginseng, assembly GCA_020205605.1. Classification (NCBI taxonomy): domain Eukaryota; kingdom Viridiplantae; phylum Streptophyta; class Magnoliopsida; order Apiales; family Araliaceae; genus Panax; species Panax ginseng. Next base: position 91,369,501 of record CM035134.1, on the reverse strand, counting down.
AAAAGCTGCTTACAGCTAAAAAATGTCTAGATTCAGTGAACTGAATGTGTGATCACATGATTCCTAGGCTCACATGATGCCGCAGTTATATATATAAAAGTTATATATATATATATATATATATTTACCGCTTTTATATATTTACAGACATGATCAACCACCACGAAGCACCTCCATGGGGGATCGAAAATGTAAATATATAAAAGCGGTAAATATATATATATATATATATATAGACATGATCAACGACCACAAAGAAACTCCATGGGGGATCAGAAATGTAAATAAAGCAATAAATGCGATCAACCGCCACGAAGTAAACTCCAAGCGGGACTAAATGTAAAGAAAGTAGTAAAAACAATCAACTGCCATGAAGTAAACTCAAGGCGGGACGGAATGTAAATAAAGCAGTAAAAGGCCATGAAGTAAACTCCAGGGCTGACAGAAATGTAAATATATATATATATATATATATATATATATATATAAGAGATCAAGTGCATATAGCTTATCTTACTCACCGTCCTCACCCCCTTTAGTAGCGTGCACCAAAGAACAGATTTCGATCATACAATAGTAAATCTATACTTTTAGCGATGGACAACATATAACGTCGCTAAAAGTATAGACAATGGTTGTATAACCAAAACGTCATGCAAGTGTCATACGCTAAAAAGGGGTGAGCACAGTGACTAAGATAAGGGTATGCACTTGATCGCACTTATATATATATATATATATATATATATATATATATATATATATATATATATATATATATATATATATATAAACAAATAAAAGCTCAGGGACGTGAGTCCAGGCTCAATCAAAATATATATATATATATATATATATATATATAAGTATATATATATATATAGATAGAAATGAAAACCACGGACCAAAGTCCGGGCATACACACACAACACGACTCTCAATGTGAAGAAGAGTGTGTGCAAAGATGAAGAGACATTCTTTATAGTGTGTAAGAAGGCTTACAGTGGGCTGCCAAAGAAAACTTCTATGACTTTAAGTCGATGAACACTCGGCTCCCGCTGATAAAAATATAGCTATATGTGCGCTCACAAGTGTTAAAAATAAAAAAGCACTCAATATAGGGTGTGTATAGAGGAAATTTGATAGGGCTTCCTCGCCCTTTTTCTCTTGAATATGGCCACCCCAAGCCCTATATTTATAGAGCTGGGAGCCGCAGGTGCACCTGTGGCAGCCACAGATGCACTGCATCTGGTGGCCAAGGGGTGCTCAGGGCTCATGAGTTCTGCCATTTCGAGCATGCATATACGCGTGTAGCATGATGTCCGCTCAAACTTGAATAACTTCAATTCGAGCATCCGATTGAGGTGTATAAGACCTATTTCAGACTGCTATTGTCGAGAGCTACACAATGACATGGGATTAGAGGTTGTACGAAATCAAGAAGATGGACCATGTCCTATTTCTTCAAGCTTCAAATTCTATCCAGTGTGCTGCCTTGTATAGTAGTCACTCGGGATTGCAACTCCTTTGTTCTTTTGGGACATTGTTGTGTAGAATGTATGTTAAGATGTTGTTTGTTGAGATGGCGCCATGTGGGGTTGAGGTGGCAATTTGATGACTTTGCCCTTTACTGGGGTTATCTCCGGTTTTGGCTGATAAAGAAGATGTAGCTCAGGGTTATCTCTGAGATTGGGCTGCTGCAAGTGTTAAATTCCCTCAGGGTTGTCTTTGAGGTGTGCTTGTCCTTCCGGGGTTATCTTTGCGTTTGGGAATTAAGTGCCTCGGTGTGAGTCCTGAGGTTGAAGCTGACTGCATGGGCTGAAACGAGCATCTCTGGGGTTATCTCTGAAACTGCAACTGCAATCCTTGGGGTTATCTCCAAGGTTGATATTGTCTTTCCCGGTGTTGTTTTCGAAAATAAGACTGAACATCTCAGGGTTATCTCCAAGATGAATCTGCCTTCTCCGATGGAATTTCTGGTATTTGCACTGCTATCCTCGGGGTTATCTCCGAGGTGGGGAAATGATACTCCCGGTGTATTTTTCGGGGTTGAAACTAAACTTCTGGTGGTATTTTTGGGATTAAGCTGAGCTGTCTTCTAGGGTTATCTTTGAAAGAAGATTCTGCACTTCCTGCAATGTTAGTAACAGGTAGGCAAAAAATTTTGAGTGTTTACATACGCCACTTCACCTACTTGCTTCAATACCTCAAATGGTCCTATAAACCTCGAACTCAATTTTCCTTTCTTACCAAATCTTATTTTCCCCTTCCAAGGAGATACTTTCAAAAATACAAAACTTTTGACTTCAAAGTCTCGGTTCTAACGATGCAAATCTACATATTTCTTCTGGCTATCTTGTGCTACTACCAGTCTGGCTCTTATCGTTGTCACTACATTAGCCATTTTTTGAACTAATTCTGGTCCTAACATTCTTCGTTCTATGACTTCATCCCAACAGAACGATGTTTTGCACTTTCTCCCGTAAAGAGCTTCGTACGGTGGCATACCGATACTCGCATGATAACTATTGTTGTAAGCAAATTCTATTAAGGGTAAATGGTCGTCCTCGTTCCCCTTGAAGTCCATCACGCAAGCTCTAAACATGTATACTAATGTTTGTATAGTTCTTTCACTCTGCCCATCAGTTTATGGATGATAAGCGGTACTCAATCTTAACTGTGTTTCCATTCTGTCGTGTAAGCTCTTACAGAAATTTGACGTGAAGCACAGATCTCCATCGGAGACAATTGATACTGGCACTCCATATTGCGAAATAATTTATTTTACGTATAATTTTGCCAATTAACTCAAATTGAAATGAATCTTTATCGGTAGAAAAGGAGCTGTCTACGTTAGTCGATCCACGATAACCCAAATGGCATCATATCCTTTTTGCGTGACTAGAAGTCCTACCACGAAATCCATCGTAATGTTCTCCTATTTCCACTCCAATATTTCTAATGGTTGAAGTGGACCACTCAGCTGTTGGTGATCTGCTTTGAGTCATTGACAAGTAAGACATCTACTGACTCACTCTGCAACCTCTCATTTTAGATTGGGCCACCAAAAGTGTTGATGAAGATATCGGTACATCTTTGTGCGTCATGGATGAACAAAATAAGTCATATCATGTGCTTCGTGCAAGATTTTCTCTCTTAGTTCGGTTACCTCTAGCACCCATACTCAACCTTCAAATCTTAGTATACCGTCCTTGCCCATCTTGAACTTTTCTTCCTCATTTGCTAATATTCTCTTTCTTATTTTCTCGCATTCTTCATCTTTCTCTTGTGAGTCCTTTACTCTGTCCAATAATGTTGGATGAGCTTCCATCACAAATAATATTCCCTCAGACTTTCCTGGTCTTTTCACTTCTATTTTCAATTTCTCCATTTCTCTTATTAACGCCACCTGAGTTGTTAACTTGAACAATTTTATTAGGAATTGCATATTAAAATTTAATGTTGAAAGTAAATAAATATGCTTATGTGTAAATTCCTTCAAAGAACATATGTACAAGGACTTAGATAGTAGATCAAAATTGTTAGGTTGATTTGTGCTTAATATTTATCATTCTGTAAATGAATGTATAGAGAAAAGATCAAAGCTATTAGGATGATCTATTTTGAAGTGTAATAGATAGGCCTCAATAGAATTGTAGTCTGTTAAGACAGCCGAGAGATTGCAGAAGCCAAGGCAGAATTGTGGACTATCAAGAAAGTTGCTTCAGAATTGTAGTCTATTTTGGAAGCCACACTCAGAATCGTAGAGATGGTCCGAGCGTCTGCCGAGCCAAGTTAAGAATTGCAGTCAGCTCTCGAAAATGTGGAGTCTGAAAAATAAGCAAGTAAAGATTGTAATCTATCAGTGCTTAAGAGAAATCATAATGTTCTCCTTAATCAGGCTGAATCAAGAACGAACATGACAAGACATAATGATCATAATCGTAATGTCTCTTCTATTAGCATCAGAAGCATCGAGCCTCATTCATTTGCTGAAGGATGAAGTACAACAAATGAAGAATGGTTTATAGACGTTGAGATTTTTTGAATCCCAATGTTCCAACATTCATCCTTAGTATATATCGAAGAAGCGTATAGAAGAAGCTAAGGAAAAGGACTCTATGCTTGCTGAAAACACCTTTTTAGGTGTTAGGTTAGATAGCAGTCTGCTGTGTCAGTGGGTTAGATGGATGAACAACAAAATTCCAAGAAGTCAACTTTGATGCTCAAAAATGTCTGATGCATTTAATGCTACAACGGATGCCTTCAATGGACGCATTTCAAAGGCTCCTTTATAATGAAATTAGACATAGATACAAAAGTAATCAAGTGCACATCGAAAAGCAAAAGAACACTCAGCGTTCAAACTCTACGATCTAGAAAGAAAAGCTTGCTCTACTACTCAGTTCTTTCGAACGTATGCTTAACTGCAACTGAGTAGCACAACCCAATAACTCAACTCTCATCAAGTGTATTCCAAGTCTGCTGGACTTGAAGAGTTCTAAGTGAACTAAGAAGTTCCAAGACTGCTGGTCTTGAAGGAATCTAAGTGATTCAAAGATTATAAAGCTATCCTTAGTGGATTTCCTACTCGAGGAGTAGAAGAGTGGACTAGGAGCCTTGAGTGCTCTGAACCACTTAAAATCATTGTCTTCTATATACCTGGTATAACTACTATACCTGTCATAACTGTTTATAACCCATAAAATTTGTTTATCTTAAAAAGGGGACAAACAAATCATATATTCCGCTGTGGTTAATTTATTAACAAATCTGACAAGTATTTTGAAAAGGAATTTTTTTAAATATCTATTCAACCCCCCTTCTAGATAACTATTGTGTCTCTGGAAACTAACAATTGGTATCAAAGCATGTTCTCTCAATCAGCCTACAAAGATTGAGTAGATCCAATGGCACAATTGATAAGGGAGTCCAAGACCGGAGGAGCCAACAAGCCACCAATGTGCAACAAAGACAAATTTGACAATTAGAAAGTTCGTATGAAAGCCTATATGGATTCAATAGATGAGGAGCTATTTGAAATTGTTATGAATGGGCCCTACGTTCCAACAAAACTTGCACCAACATCAAATGATCCAAACAGAGTTCAAATCAAGATCAAATCAGAATGGACTGACAACGAGAAGAAAGCCGTCCAACTATACAAAAAGGCCAAGAACATTTTGTTCCAGTCTTTAGAAGATGATCTGTTCAAGAATGTGGTAAACAACAAAACTGCCAAGGAAGTATGGGAAGAATTTCTCATTATGCACGAAGGAACAGAAGAAGTTAGAGAAAACAAGCAATATCTTCTGACTCAACTGTATGAGATGTTTGCCCATGTTCTAGGAGAAAACATCATTTCTACTTATGAAAGATTCAATGCTCAACTCTCTTCAAGCTTTTGGAAAAATCTATCCAAACAAAGATCTTATCATAAAGTTCATGAGGGATTTATCGAGCAAATGGGATTCAAAAACCACTGCCATCAAAGAATCAAAGAACCTTCATGAAATGACAGTTCAAAAATTCTATGGCAACCTTCTTACCTACGAACTAGAGCTAACCCAACGAGCAGAGACTCTATCTAAAGGAAGAAAGAAGGACAAATGAGCTGCTCTCAATGGAACATAAACCATCTCCAAAGCTTACGCTAAAAATTATTCTGACTCTGAGGAAGATGAGGATGAGGATATTGCAATACTGGTAAGAAGACTCAAAAGGTTCATGCAAAAAAGTATAAGCAGCAGACCTAAGAGATTTAACAACAACAACAACAACCAGGAGCAGATCAACGACTTATGCTACAAATGCAAGAAGCCTGGCCATTTCATTACAAACTGCAACAAACCTCTTAGAAAAGAGCTGAAGAGGAAATCAAATCCAAAGAAGGAGTTCAAAGAAAACAAAAGGCTCCAAAAGAAAGATAAAGTTCTTGTGGCCAGAGGACCATAGAGTGACTCAGACAATGACACAACTCCTGAGTTTGGAGATGATGAAGAACCTTAAGTAGCAAATCTGTGTCTAATGGCCAAAAATGCAAAGGAAAAGAAAAGCACTGACCACCATGAAGTAAGAATCGATGAGGTATTCGACTTTAACTCTCTTGACGTAGATATTGATGATTTAAGAACTATACTACATGGCATAACATCTGATCTGCATCAATACATGAAGTGGTTCAGTGTTTTGTCTAAAGATTATTCTCTTCTTCAAAAAAAGAAAGAGAAAGTTCAAGAAGAAATGAAGACATCTCTACTAAGTACTACCTCTCTCTCTAAATTTGAGGTTGATAATATACTCTTAAGATAGAACAATGAACTTAACACGCAAAGAGAGTAAAATCTAACCTCTAAGATTGAGGAACTAGAAAAGATAATCTTAATGTGGAATAGATCTTCTTCATCCATGGAATCCCTGGTCTTTAGTCAGAGAAGTGCATCTGATAAAATAGGTTTAGGTTTTGGGGAATCTACCTTAGTACCATATATGGAAAAGCTAAAGGAAACTTAATAGTGCTTCAAATTTCAATAGAAACATTATATTTGTGAAATCCTCACAGAAGGAAGAACCAGTGCATCTCTGCTCTTCTGATCTAAGCCATGTTCTAAGACATAATGGATCTCATGCTTGCCTGGGGTTCAGAAAAGAGAAGAGTAACTTAGTCACTATTCTCCAACCTCGAAGGATCGTGGAGTCAAGTAAAACCAACTCCACGAACCAACCATGAAGGAATAGTAAAGTTAAGTTTCACTCATCACAAATCATGTATCACAAGGATGTATGGAAAAAGAAGAATCAGTGTAAGGGAAAGACCACCAAGAATCCACATAAGTCCAAATGGAGAATGAATCCATACACATACACAAGTATGCATCATGCTAGACGCTTTGTATGTGATAAATATAGTCATAAGGCTGCAAAATGTTATAATAATCCTCTGCATAATAAACCCAAAGTCAAGCAGATTTGGGTCCCCAAGGGTACTAACAAGGTAGGACCCATAAAAGTCTGGGTACCAAAATAAGAGTCTAACCTTACTACAGGAATAAAGCTCAACGATCATAACATGGTATCTGGACAGTGGATGCTCAAGGAACATAACCAGGAACAAAGCCTCCTATCTAACTTCACGGAGAAGGAGGGTCCAACAGTAATCTTTAGAGATAACGACTCTGGCAAGACAAGAGGATATGGCTTAGCTGGGAATGGACCAGTGTACTTCAGCAAAGTTGTCTGTGTGGAAGGATTAAAGCACAATCTTCTGAGCATCAGCCAACTCTGCGACAAGGGTCATAAAGTCACCTTCCTCAATAATCAGTGTAAAGTAAGAGATTTGAAGACCTCTTCTATGAAATAATATGCTTTCTTGCTAAAGCCTTTAAAGAAATGAGTTGGATGTGGCATAGAAGTTTGTCTCATCTCAACTTCAAGAGTATGTCAAAACTGGCCTCCAAATATATAGTAATAGGTTTACCCAAGCTTAGCTTTGTCAAAGAAAGGCCATGCAAAGCCTGTCGGCCATTCAAAGGTAAAATGATCAACTCAATTGATAAGCCCCTACAATTACTTCACATGGATCTTTTTGGGCCAATTCCAACCAGACGACGAACCTATACAACAAGAGACAGAGGTTGATCTTGAAGAATTCAGACAAGAAGGCACCAGAACAGATGTTCCAATAGGGAACAGATGGGAAAGAGATCACACTCAAGACATGATCATTAGAGACCCAAATGTAAGAGTCAGGACGAGATCTAACACACATAATGAGTGTTTCTATCTGAGCTTTCTATCCCAAATGGAACCCAAGAAGATTAAAAATGCTATAGAAGATTCGAGTTGGATAGAAGCCATGCAAGAGGAGCTGAATCAGTTTGAAAGAAGCAAAGTCTGGAGATTAGTCCCTAGACTAAGAAGTCACCCAATTATTGGCACAAATGGGTCTTCAAAAATAAAATGGATGAAGATGGGGTAATCACAAGGAACAAGGCAAGAATAGTGGCTAAAGATTATTCCTAAGAAGAAGGGATCGACTGCGATGAGACCTTCACCCCTATTGCCAAAATAAAATCTATAAGCATATTGTTTACTTTTGCTGCCCCACTTAAAGTTCAAAGTTTTCCAGATGGATGTTAAGAGTGCATTTATGAATGGTATGCTTGAAGAAGAAGTATATCCAGAGAAACCTCCAGGTTTCGTCAATCTAACTCTCTCTAATTATGTCTATAGATTAGACAAAGCCTTATATGGACTTAAATAAACACCTAGAGCATGGTATGAAACTCTAACTATCTTTCTTATTGAAAATGGCTTCACTAGAGGTAGAGTAGATATCACATTATTTCTCAGGAACACAAAAATAAAGTCTTACTAGTTCAAATATATATAAATGATATTATCTTTGGTTCTACTAATGAAAACTTGTGCAAGAGATTTGCTGTAACACCCCCATATCTATACTCCCATGGTATCCGATATGGTGTTTATAGTGAATCAATATAATGCATTTAAATCTATACACCCATGGTATCTGATTAAATTATTACATTAAATAGAGGGATTATCACATATAATTCTCATAGATTCAAGATTCACAGTATCCCATAACAGATGATAATTCTCAAGAGAACTATTACTGTGTTTGGATACCCTCACTTGAAAATATGAACTATATCTATGACTAGAGTCTATCTATCCGAAGTTCAGAGTACCGGTAATAACATGAACAGTCCATATTATTAATACCCTCACCAAGATGTATAGTTTAAGCCAACAATTTATACTATCGTATCGATAGTAACTATTTATCTGAAATCCAGAGTATCGATAACAACATGAACAGTCCATGCTATTAATACCCTCACTCAGATAAATAGTTCCCAAGGATCTCAACTAGATTCGAAGAAGTCTAATTTTGCATCTATATATGTAAGAAAACACGGTTGCGGAAATAAAAGATGTTATATATATATAATATTAAAATTCAATTACATGATTCTCATAACGAGTTCTTATTATAAGGTATTCAAATAGACAAGACTATAATCTAATCTAAACAGGGACGCTTCCCTTTATCTATTCCAGATGTTCTAGGGTTACCATTTAAAACTGCAAAGGGAATAATTTGCAAGGGTGAGCTATGATATGCTCAACAAGTTTTGTATTTATAACAATATATGATTTGAAGAAATACAACAATTCAAATTTCGACTGATAGTTGTTACCATTCCTGGATTTCTATTTATTTTAACCATTTCTAGAATTTTTCTTTATTTTTGTCAGTCACACAGACTTAGAAATTTTGTTCAGATATGAGATAGGGGATCATCCTATTCAACATCCTAGGAGTATGCATCTCATCCTACCATTGCTCAAACGCACCCAACATTAGTATCAATATATTTATTGACCATATCATGATCTCTTACGGGATACCCAACTTCAGTATATGATGTCTTACCAAAACAATTTGGTTTGACACAAAAGTTTATGCTCAATAAACATTATCATATGAATAAACAATTCATTTTTGAGTTATGTTGAAACTATAGCAATAAGTTTTCAGCAATTTGGCAATTCAAGTTTAGGTTTGGCATAATATATAAAAAAAATTCAAAATATAAGTGTAGGGTTTAGGAAACTTGCTTGAGCGTAGATCAGTCAAGTTATACTATTCAAATGTTAACAATGCCTACGAAGTTCATATATATAATTCTAACACATTAGTAACTACAATAATACTCAAATATATCAATTACATATGAACGAGTTAGATTAAATATGGTTTCGGTGTTTTATACCTTTACCGAATATCAAATAAGTTGATAAATGCACTAAATTTTATTTATAAAATTTTATTATATTTCTAGATAATTTATTTATCCTTTATAATATTTTTTTTTAGAATTTTGAAAGTATTTAAAACATTTATTTATTCTTTAAATGATTTTTAAATAATTTACTTCTATTTTAGGTAATTAATAATTACTTAAAATTTTACAAAAATATCAATTATTATTTTTAAATAATTTATATTCATTTATTATAATTTTATATCATTTATAATATTTTTCCATAATTATTTATATATTTTAAATAATTATTCTAATTTCTTTATTAATAAATTAATTATTAATAATATCTAAATAAAATAAAATAATTATTAATTTTATGTAAAAAATATCAGAATTTAATTATATTTATCTAATTTAATTTTTAAAACTGTTTTTATATTTATTTATATTTATTTATTAATTATTTCTATTTTTTATAATTTATTTTTAGAAAAACAATTTACATCTGTCATTAAAGTCCTTGGTGGATGTGAAGTGTCATTGTAGGTGTTCTTGAGTTCTTGGCAGTAGTTTGGTCATGATCGAGTGACCAGTTTGACCACTAAATATAAAGCTACTGATCATGATTTTTGGTTTGGTCAAGAGTTGTTGTTGTAGTACTCATACAGTAGCACAACATGAATTAAAATTTAGGCTTTAACCTACATGTAACAAGAAGTTATAGAGGCTCAAAGTCTTTATCGAGAGTTGTTCTTGAGTTTCAGGTAACCTGCAAGCGATAGTAAATGGTCGGTCAACGAATTTGTGGCTTGTATATCTTTGATTCTGTATATTAGATGTGCATGGTGTTTGTTGTAACATGTAGTATATATGTCAGGGTACATATATATAACATTAACATGAACAAAGCATAACTCTAAGGTCTCTAATTATGCTGGTCAAAGTATAGCCAAACGCTGTTCTTCGTGTTCTTCAGTTTTCTGGGCAACCAGGAAAACTTGGTCAAGCTCGGTCAACGACTTTTGACCATTAATTCTAGTAATCCTATTACTTGTTTTAGAAATTTGAGATCATATATATGTATTACATATAATAGGGTATAGATCTATAACAATACTTAACAAAAACAACGACTAGAAGGCGATTAAAAAGCTTGGTCAAAGTAGTCGGTTCGACTGTTCTTGAGTTTTCTGGGTAACCCAGAAAACTGCAATCCGTGAATGGTCAACCCACTTTGACCACTTATAACTTGAAATCTATGGTTCAAATGAACCTGTTTTCTTTTCCAGATTAAAGACCTACTAACAGACTACAAATACCAAACAATTAATAGATCAAAACATAAACACATAAGAATCTATAGGCCCTGACATTCGGCTGTCAGACTTAGTTTTCAAAATTTCCAGATTTCTTAAAACACTTAATTAAAGCATCTAGATGTTATGAAAATGTGTTCTACAAGTCTAACATACTTTCTAACATACTAATACACAATTCTAAACATCTAAACAACAAAACTAACACAGGATCAAAGAGCTAATTATGAACTAGGGTTTTTACCTTTTCATGAATAATTTTCGATTCTAACTTCTGATGTTGTTGCTGCTAACACCCAGGCTTGATTTGGTATATAAGTAGGTGAATATTAGCTTAGAAATTTCGTGAGTTTTCTCAGCCCTAAGGTTCCTATTTATAGAATTCTTCAACTTGGCTTTTTGGTCATTTTTGAGCAACATGCCTCTATAAATGTCAGATCTGATGACTATTGTCATGCTTGGGATTTACAAGCATGTCATGTGCAACCTAGGGACTTGCAATGGTGACTCCTAACCTACTTGTAAACTAGTTAGGTTTGTTTAGTAGCTTAATTATGCCCTAATCCTCACTAATCTTGATTAGGATTTTGTTTTTAATGATTAGGAATGTTAAATGATGTTCAGTAGTACCTAATTGAAGTTTACTAACCATGGTTAGGTGTTAACATAAGCTAATTAGGGTTAGTTTAGCTAATTAGGGATAAGTTTACTAATTAGGGTTCGAGTTTTGTTAATTAGGGTTAGGGTTTATTAATCTAGGATTGTTAACCTAAATTTCTCACTAATCCTAACAAGCATGACAAAATGTTTTGTCAGTGTAAGAACAATAAAGCAACTTATAAAAATAATTATACCGAAAAGTCTGATTACGAGGAAAAAAATTTAAGCACGAGGTGTCAAATACGACATTTTTCGGACAAAAATTTCTTTGGTCAAATTTGTTAAACAAAGTATATAATAACACATAACACATTCAGAATGGAGAAATTTTATTTATATAACATGATTTTATACATATGAGTCTTATTAAGGTTTTTGGTTTTTACATTCACCCCCACTAATAAGAATTTCGTCCTCGAAATTACAGTACATATTAAGTAAATAATTGAGGATAATTCTCGCGCATTTTATCTTCAAGCTCCCATGTAGCTTCTTCAACATTCTGATTTCTCCAGATTACTTTAACCGATGCTATCACTTTATTTCTCAGGACTTGCTCTTTACAGTTGACGATCTGCACAGGTTCTTCTACATAAGAAAGATCTTTTTCTATTTAGATCGGCTCATATTGTATAACGTGTTTATAATCAGGTTTATATGGTCGTAATACGGACACATGAAACACATTATGAATATGATTCAACTCAGGAGGTAGTGCTATTTCATAAGCAACTTCACCCACCCTCCTCAAAATTTCAAAAGGTCCAATGAATCTAGGACTTAGTTTTCCTTTCTTGCCAAAATGTATCTTGCCCTTCTAAGGAGATACTTTCAAGAATACGTGACTTCTTACATTAAAGTTTCGTTGTTGACGATGTGGATCAACGTATTTTCTTTGTCGATCTTTAGATGCTTGTAATCATTCACGTATAATTCTGATGGTTTTAGTAGTTTGTTGAATTATTTCAGGTCCTAAAATTTGTCTTTCCCCGACTTCATCCCAACATAAAGGTGTTCTACACTTCCTCCCATATAAGGCTTCATAGGGTGGCATACCTATGCTAGCATGATAACTATTGTTATAGGCAAATTCAACTAAGGGTAACTTATCTTCCCAACTTCCTTTGAAGTCTATGATACAAGTTCTTAACATATCCTCTAATGTTTGTATGGTTCTCTTACTCTGTCCAACAGTATGAGTATGATAAGTTGTACTTAATCTTAATTGTGTTCCTAAGTGTTTTTGAAGGCTTTTCCAAAAATTTGAGGTAAAACGTGGATCTCGATCTGATACTATTGAAACAGGTACTCCATGCCTAGAGATAATTTTGTTAATGTATAGTTTGGCAAGGTGATCCAAGTTATGAGTAATTTTAATAGGTAAAAAGTGAGCTGATTTAGTTAAACGGTCCACTATTACCCAAATGGTATTATAACCCTTTTGTGTAGCTGGCAGACCAACAACAAAATCCATAGTTATCTGTTCCCACTTCCAATCAGGAATTGGTAAGGGTTGAAGTAAACCACTCGGCTTTTGATGCTTAGCCTTAACCCTTTGACACGTGAGACATTTGCTTACCCATTCAGCTATTTCTCTTTTCATATTCGACCACCAAAAGTGTCGACTTAAATCCTTGTACATTTTAGTGCTGCCAGGATGTATGGCAAATTTAGAATTATGAGCTTCATTCAAAATTTCATCTTTTAAAGCTTGGTTTAACGGAACCCAGATTCTATCATCATCTTATTATTCCATCCTTATCTATTCTGAATTTGTTATACTTGTCATGAGTTATATTAGACTTGTATTTCTGACATTCTTCATCCTTCTCCAGTATCTCTTTGATTTTGACGAGCAGAGATGAAACTCCCTCTAAAATATATAAGTTTTGGGTAGAGGTAGTTGGATATTCCACCTTAATTTCTAAATTTTCAAAATCTTTTATTAACCTATCATTGGTGGTTAATACATTCAGCTTTTCCTGTTCCTTTCTACTTAACGCATCAGCTAGTACATTGGCTTTATCGGGATGATATAAGATTTCACAATCAAAATCCTTTATCAATTCTAGCCATCGTCTCTACCTTAAATTTAGTTCCTTTTGTGTAAAATTATATTTCAGACTTTTATGATCTGTATATATCTCGCACTTCTCCCCGTACAAGTAATGTCTCCAAAATTTTAGAGCAAAAACTACCACAGCTAACTCTAAATCATGAGTAGGATACCTCTTCTCATAATCTTTGAGTTGTTGTGATGCATAAACTATCACTTTCCCATGTCGCATCAACACACACCCTAAACCTCTGTGTGATGCGTCACTATATACTACAAGACCTCCTGTATCATCTGGTAAAGATAACACTGGAGCAATGCTCAGTCGCTTCTTCAACTCTTGGAAGTTTCCTCACATTTATCTGTCCAGACGTATTTCACCATCTTTCGAGTTAAATTGGTTAATTTGGTTGTTATTTTTGAAAAATCTTTTATAAACCGACGGTAATAACCCTCTAAACCGAGAAAACTTCATACTTCTGTTGGAGTTGTTGGTTTTTCCCAATTCACAATCGTTTCTATCTTAGTTGGATCGACAGATATACCATTTTTGTTAATTACATGACCTAAAAAATGAACTCTCTTCAACCATAATTCACACTTGGAAAACTTTGGATAAAGTTGTTCCTTTCGTAATATCTCCAAAATGACTCTCAAGTGTTCAGTATGCTCTTCCTGTGTTTTCGAGTATACCAGAATATCGTCGATAAACACTACAACAAATTTGTTTAAGCATGGTTTAAACACTCAATTCATTAAATCCATAAATGCTGCCGGTGCATTTTTCAATCCAAAAGACATTACAAGAAACTCATAACGTCCATAGCGTGTCCTAAACGCTGTTTTCGGCACATTCTCCTTTCTTACCTTTAATTGATGATAACCCGTTCTAAGGTCAATTTTTGAAAAATGTTCGCCCCCCTTTAATTTGTCAAATAAATCATTAATCCTTGGTAAAGGATATTTATTCTTAATAGTTAACTTATTTAACTCTCTATAATCTATACATAGCTTCATAGTTCCATCCTTCTTCTTTACAAACAATACTGGTGCTCCCCAAGGTGAAACACTAGGTTGTATGTACTTTTTATCTAAGAGTTCCTGTAATTGTATAAGTAACTCTTTTAGTTCTATAGGTTCCATTCTGTACGGTGCCTTAGAAACTGGTACCGTTCCCAGTGCAAGATTAATGACGAATTCAATTTCCCTATCTGGAGGCAAACCTGGTAAGTCATCTGGAAATACATCGGGAAAATCCTTAACTATAGGTATTTGATCTAGTTTTACTCCTTCCTGTCGAGTATCAACTATATAGGCCAAATATCCTAAACAACCATTTCTAAGTAATCTTTCTGCCTGAACTATAGTCAAACATTGAGATTGCTTAGGTGAACAACTACCGTTGAACACTACCTTTGACTTTAAAACAGTCAAAAGGTTTATACGCTTTTGATGACAATCAATCATCGCGTTACGATTAACTAACCAATCCATTCCTAAAATTACATCAAATTCTCCCAACTGGATTGGTATTAAATCTACCGCAAAGTTATGTCCTTTTATTAACACACTACAATTCTTGTATATGGTTTTAACCGAAATTCTTTCATTATTAGCAATTTCTACACAAAATGGTTTGTCTAAATTTTCACAAGGTATATTCAATTTTGTAGAAAAATTTCTCTATCTCAGAAATCCAAATTTGTGCATCTATAGGTTCTGATGTACCTTTAAACTCAGGTGGTCCAACTAATTTAAAGTCTTTGAAAGATGTGTTTTGGTTCACAGGTCTATTTACAACCCCTAGCATAAGGTCTACTAACTGTTGGGTAGAATTATCATCATTCATTTCTCTTTGGGGTCTTCTGGTTGGTGGCATGATTCTACAATAACCAAAATTCTCATAAGAGTTTGAATAACACAACATATTGCTTATTTTATATATATCACAACGGTCTTACACAACAACTTCAAAATTAAACATATTACTATCTTACAAAGTACTGATTACCATACAAACTTTGAATGCTTCTTTATTATACTAATATAAAGCATTCAACCACTTATGCTACTCTCTAGAATTCATTGATATCATCAAAGGAATCCTGAATCATGTGACAAACCACAAATCGATCGATGAGATAAGCCATTTTCTTCTCCTCTACGGGATATCGAGCTACACGACACTGCAAATCATTAAAAGTATCTCGGACTCCCAGAGATGTTTTAAGAAGTCTTGACTGAATTTCCTTTCTGCCCCTTTGTGCATGGTGCAGTTGTACTTTTAGTCGATGACTATGCCCCCTCTCATGCTGTAGCTTTCCTTCAGTCATATCAGCCCTAAACTTCATATTATTATTCTCATATTCTGTTGTCTGCATTAGTGATGCCATTGCTTCATCATGCTCTTCAATTATCATTAATTGACCTGCTACTGGATCTTCTTCTTCCTCAGCATCAAGTAGTTGCTGATCATGAAGCAATTCTTCTTCTTCCGCATCACTAGCAATAAAAGACTCGATTTGTGGTGGATTGATTACTATCACCATTTCTTCAGCATTGGAGTTGGCCATCTATAAAAGAAAACTCCCTTAATACTAGTATAGAAATTACACAACATAATATTTTTAATGTTATATTTTATGTGTACTTTAAAGTTTTTACGGACTCGAAGACTATATACTAAGATTTCTCTTCCTTATATCAATAGCCTTGAACAACTTTGATACCAAAATTGTAACACCCCCATATCTATACTCCCATGGTATCCGATATGGTGTTTATAGTGAATCAACATAATGCATTTAAATCTATACACCCATGGTATCTGATTAAATTATTACATTAAATAGAGGGACTACTAGATATAATTCTCATAGATTCAAGATTCATAGTATCCCATAACATATTGTAATTCTCAAGAGAACTATTACTGTGTTTGGATACCCTCACTTGAAAATATGAACTATATCTATGACTAGAGTCTATCTATCCGAAGTTCAGAGTACCAGTAATAACATGAACAGTCCATATTACTAATACCCTCACCAAGATGTATAGTTTAAGCCAACAATTTATACTATCGTATTGATAGTAACTATTTATCTGAAATCCAGAGTATCGATAACAACATGAACAGTCCATGCTATTAATACCCTCACTCAGATAAATAGTTCCCAAGGATCTTAACTAGATTCAAAGAAGTCTAATTTTGCATCTATATATGTAAGAAAACACGGTTGCGGAAATAAAAGATGTTATATATATAATATTAAAATTCAATTACATGATTCTCATAACGAGTTCTTATTATAAGGTATTCAAATAGACAAGACTATAATCTAATCTAAACAGGGACGCTTCCCTTTATCTACTCCAGATGTTCCAGGGTTACCATTTAAAACTGCAAAGGGAATAATTTGCAAGGGTGAGCTATGATATGCTCAACAAGTTTTGTATTTATAACAATATATGATTTGAAGAAATACAACAATTCAAATTTCGACTGATAGTTGTTACCATTCCTGGATTTCTATTTATTTTAACCATTTCTAGAATTTTTCTTTATTTTTGTCAGTCACACAGACTTAGAAATTTTGTTCAGATATGAGATAGGGGATCATCCTATTCAACATCCTAGGAGTATACATCTCATCCTACCAGTGCTCAAACGCACCCAACATTAGTATCAATATATTTATTGACCATATCATGATCTCTTATGGGATACCCAACTTCAGTATATGATGTCTTACCAAAACAATTTGGTTTGACACAAAAGTTTATGCTCAATAAACATTATCATATGAATAAACAATTCATTTTTGAGTTATGTTGAAACTATAGCAATAAGTTTTCAGCAATTTGGCAATTCAAGTTTAGGTTTGGCATAATATATCAAAAGAAATTCAAAATATAAGTGTAGGGTTTAGGAAACTTGCCTGAGCGTAGATCAGTCAAGTTATACTATTCAAATGTTAACAATGCCTACGGAGTTCATATATATAATTCTAACACATTAGTAATTACAATAATACTCAAATATATCATTTACATATGAACGAGTTAGATTAAATATGGTTTCGGTATTTTATACCTTTACCGAATATCAAATAAGTTGATAAATGCACTAAATTTTATTTATAAAATTTTATTATATTCTAGATAATTTATTTATCCTTTATAATATTTTTTTAGAATTTTGAAAGTATTTAAAACATTTATTATTCTTTAAATGATTTTAAATAATTTCTTCTATTTTTAGGTAATTAATAATTACTTAAAATTTTACAAAAAACATCAATTATTATTTTTAAATAATTTATATTCATTTATTATAATTTTTATATCATTTATAATATTTTTCCATAATTATTTAATATTTTTAAATAATTATTCTAATTTCTTTATTAATAAATTAATTATTAATAATATCTAAATAAAATAAAATAATTATTAATTTTATGTAAAAATATCGTAATTTAATTATATTTATCTAATATAATTTTTAAAAGCTATTTTTATATTTATTTATTAATTATTTCTATTTTTTATAATTTATTTTAGAAAAACAATTTACATACGTCGCTAAAGCCCTTGGTGATGTGAAGTAATAGATTGTAGGTGTTCTTGAGTTCTTGGCAGTAGTTTGGTCATGGTCGAGTTACCAGTTTGACCACTAAATATAAAGCTACTGATCATGATTTTTGGTTTGGTCAAGAGTTGTTGTTGTAGTACTCATATAGTAGTACAACATGAATTAAAATTTAGGCTTTAACCTATATATAACAAGAAGTTATAGAGGCTCAAAGTCACTGTCAGAGCTGTTCTTGAGTTTCTGGGTAACCCAGAACAGTAGTCATGGTCGGTCAACGAATTTGTGGCTTGTATATCTTTGATTCTGTATATTAGATGTGCATGGTGTTTGTTGTAATATGTAGTATATATGTCAGGGTACATATATATAACATTAACATGAACAAAGCATAACTCTAAGGTCTCTAATTATGCTGGTCAAAGTATAGCCAAACGCTGTTCTTCGTGTTCTTCAGTTTTCTGGGCAACCAAGAAAACTTGGTCAAGCTCGGTCAACGATTTTTGACCATTAATTCTAGTAATCCTATTACTTGTTTTAGAAATTTGAGATCATATATATGTAGTACATATAACAGGGTATAGATCTATAACAATACTTAACAAAAACAACGACTAGAAGGCGATTAAAAGCTTGGTCAAAGTAAGCTTGGTTCGATTGTTTTGAGTTTTTGGGTAACCCAAAAAAAGCGCAATCCGTGAGCTGATCAACTCACTTTGACCACTTATAACTTGAAATCTATGGTTCAAATGAACACATTTTCTTTTCCAGATTAAAGACCTACTAATGGACTACAAATACCAAACAATTAATGAGACCAAAACATAAACACATATGAATCTATAAATACGACATTCTACATGCAGACTTAGTTTTTAAAATTTCCAGATTTCTTAAAACACTTAATTAAGGCATCTAGATGTTATGAAAATGTGTTCTACCAATCTAACATACTTTCTAATATACTAATACACAATTCTAAACATCTAAACAACAAAACTAACACATGATCAAAGAGCTAATTATGAACTAGGGTTTGTACATTTTCTTGAATAATTTTTGAATCTAGCTTCTGATGTTGTTACTGCTAACACCCAGGCTTGATTTGGTATATAAGTAAGTGTATATTGGCTTAGAAATTTCGTGAGTTTGCTCAGCCCTAAGGTTCCTATTTATAGAATTCTTCAACTTGGCTTTTTGGTCATTTTTGAGCAACTTGCCTCTACAAATATTAGATCTGATGACTATTGTCATGCTTGGGAGTTACAAGCATGTCATGTGCAGCCTAGGGACTTGCAATGGTGACTCCTAACCTACTTGTAAGCTAGTTAGGTTTGTTTAGTAGCTTAATTATGCCCTAATCCTCACTAATCTTGATTAGGATTTTATTTTTAATGATTAGGAATGTTAAATGATGTTCATAATTAGTACCTAATTGAAGTTTACTAACCATGGTTAGGTGTTAAAATAAGCTTATTAGGGTTAGTTTAGCTAATTAGGGTTAGGGTTTTGCTAATTAGGGTTAGGGTTTGTTAATCTAAGGTTGTTAACCTAAATTTCTCACTAATCCTAACAAGCACGACAAAGGGTTTTGTCAGTGTAAGCACGACAAAGCAACTTATAAAAATAATTATGCCGAAAAGTCCGATTACGGGTAAAAAAATTTAAGCACGACATTTTTCGGAAAAAAATTTATTTTGTCAAATTTGTTAAACAAAGTATATAATAACACATAACACATTCAGAACGGGGAAATTTTATTTATATAACGGGATTTTATACATACGAGTCTTATTAGGGTTTTGGGTTTTTACATTTGCCAAGCTTATGTAGAGCAAGTTCCAAATAAGTATGATGGGTGAGCTAAATTTCTTCCTTGGACTGCAAGTGAAGCAGACTGATGAAGGTATCTTCATTAACCAAACCAAGTACATTAAAGAATTACTTAAGAAGTATGACATGGAATCAACCTCTCCCATGAAAACACCAATTGCTTCAGCAACTATGCTTGACAAAGATGAGAAAGGTAAATGTATTGACATTACTAAATACAGAGCTATGATAGGCTCTCTTCTATATCTAACAGCCAGTAGACTAGATATAATGTTTGCAACATGTATATGTGCTAGATTTTAAGCTAATCCTAAGGAATCTCACCTAACTACTGTAAAGAGAATTTTTAGGTATCCCAAAGGCACACCTTACTTGGGACTTTGGTATCCCAAGGAGTCCTCCTTTGAACTGACATGATATACATATGCTAATTTTGCAGGCTGCAAGATTGATAGAAAAAGTACTAATGACACTTGTCAATTACTAGGAAACAGACTTGTGTCCTAGTTTAGCAAGAGGTAATATTCAGTATCTACCTCTACAGCAGAAGCTGAATACATTGCTGAAGGCAACTGTTGTGGTCAAATCTTATGGATGAAGAACCAACTAGCAGATTATGGGTTTGACTTCAAATCTATACCTATTCACTATGATAACACAAGTGCCATAACAATAACACATAATCCTATCATGCATTCTAGAACTAAGCATATAGAAATAAGATATCATTTTATTAGGGATCATATACAAAATGGAACTATATCTTTACAATACATCCCTACTGAAAATCAACTTGCTGATGTCTTTACAAAACCCTTAGACGAATCTACATTTAATAAATTAACAAGTGAGTTAGGTATGCTAAATCTACAACCATAAATTATATGCTCTAGTTGGTGCTAATCATGCAGATAAAAAGGCTATGTTAAAATCGTAGAGATGACTAAGAGAAACCACAATCATGGAGCAGTCTTAACATGGCAGTGAAGCCCATTGTGATGACAATATTCCTATCAAATATATGCATCCCTTCTGATAAGCACCTCAAGGACAAATCCAACCCTTAGTTTCAGTCTAAGAGGTTGGCCCTTCCTGAGCTACCTTAACCCAGAAATAATGCTAATTCAGAGTGCATCACAAGAACCTGAAGAGACAATGATCGTAGAGAAGGATCAACAATAAACTCAATAATCGTATAACAACCTCAACGATCGTATTCGTCCTAGTGGACACACTCGCTCAGGGGGAGCTAAGGGCAGATTACTACTTTTCACACTACTTAAAATTGTGGAGCCCTGCAGAACTCGAAACATGAACCACTCTGCAGATCGTGAGGAGGGAAGTTACAAATACAGTTTGAAAATGTCTTTTGAAAATTCACCTCATAATTTTAAAACCTTATTCCCCTCTTTCTCTCTCAAAAGAAACCCTACCTTTTAGAACGCTCAACTAACCTCTGTTCAAGAAAATCACAATAATTAATGGTTGGTTCCAACATTGTACCTAGTTACCAACTGTGCTTCGACAAATTCAAGACACCTGACCCTTAGTTCCATAAGATTTTGACACTTCTAAAGAAAGCCAGTCTCGTAGAAGAGCTGAACACCAACACGAGGATTTACCTAAAGCTAGTGAAAGAATTTTACTATAATGGAGTCTTCAAAAATGACATCATCACTACAACGTCAAGGGGGAGCAGATTCGACTCAAAGCTGAAGATATAAACCTAGCCCTAGGTTTTAAATCAAAGGTACTCTCATCTATGAGTGTCATCGACTTTTATGAAGGTCTGAAAAAGATGCACCACAAGAAGTCTCAGAGTGTCAAGGGCTATAAAAAGAAAGAATTTCCCTATAAGTACGAATTTTTGGGTGATATTATTGGGAAATGCATATGCTGCAAAAGCTCTAGCCACGACTGTATGAATGAGGTCCAACTAAAACTTATGACAACAATCTGCTTCAAAATTCAACTCAACTATAGGGCTTTGCTCATAGATTGTATCGGGAAGTGGATGCTCAGCTCAAAGAAGACGAAGATCTCTGGCAAAATGCTATATGGGAGATATATAAGCATAATTCTGTAATCTACTCTGGGAGACAAAATTGGAGACACAGAAGGAGAACCCATCAACCCCAACAGAAGAATGACCCAACAACTATTTCAAAATTGGAAAAGAAACCCTGTAGAAAATGTAAGGATGATGTCTGAATCTAGTGGAAGGACTTGTGAAGTAAAGAAATCAGATCTACCGGGAAATATGTCAGTTGTGAAGGAAGTTGAGGAAGAAGAAGTCAATCAAGAGGAGCCCATAGACTTGGTCAGAAAGAGTAAGGGTAAGAGGAAATTAAATGTTCAAATAATAGAAGAGCATCAAGGCTCAACCACTGATGCGCCCCAAGAAGGTTTGGGCAAAGAGATTCAAGGTCTATTCACACAAAGGGAACTCACCTTAGAAGTGACCAAATCACCCAAAGAAATTCTGAAAGAAATAAAGAAGAAGAAGCAGCATACTGAAGAAGAAGATGAAGATAGATCCACCATCTCTCACCTGCTTAAGAAGGGAAAATGCAGCCATAAATCAAAGAAGTCTTCACTCACCATGATCATAGAGTCATTATCGATCGTAGAGTCCAGACTTGCCATCACTTCAGAGGTGGATGCTGCAAAAGTATCTCAGCCTGAACAAACTGTCAGAGCTAAAGCTGAAGAGAGTGCTGAGGTTGTGGCTCAGCCCAGGAGGATAAAGAGAAAGCTTGTAAAGAAATATATTCTTGTCAATGAAGAAGTCTTGAAGGAAGAAGACAGAAGAATAGCTGCTAAAAAAGAGCTGCCTGAAGCCATTGAGGAGAATATAGCTCATGTTGAGGGGGAGTTTCTTGAAACACCTGAACAAGGAAGTGCTCCAACTGAGGGGGAGCTGCCAAAGAATATTCATGAATCCCCCTTTGCCCCTCAAGAAATCGCAGTCTCTGGAGTTGTGGAAATGGAAAGAGTTGAAGCTATGGAGGTTGAAAGGGTTGAAAAACAAAGAAGAAATGAGGAGATGATTGAAGTGGTGGAAATTTAAAATGAAGATAATGAAGACGTGGAAGAAGAAAGGGATGAAGAAGTTGAGATTATTGCAGTAGGCTGAAATGGATATAGGAGAGCAAGCTACAATTAATTGTTCTCCTACTTACTAATGATGTTCTATCATAGAGCTCTGATTCTAAACTCCTGGGATCACATGTTCTAAACTTACAAAGCTTATCCATCAATCTCAGTGCTAGCTCATGGATTCCTAAGCAACCTCAATTTTTCTTAGAAGATGATCACTAACCATCCTTCATCAAAGACTAAGCGTGAGGTACACTCTATTCCCATCTCTTTTAGAGTTAACCACTGTCCTCCATCAAAATTCAACCAATTTTATGAATTGCCAAGATGGTTGGAAGTGGTTCTTCACCCAAAAAATCAATTTCCAGCTACAGAATCCAAACATTCTATAACTGATACACCTAGCTTATAATTTTTAGCCACTTTTCACTCCACGAACCTCAATCCTACTCAAATCGTAGAGTCGCTTGCTCTACCAGGTTCAACAGCCTTATCTCCCAAAACTCAAACCTCATTTCCTTCACCACATATAGATATTCCCTCTTCTTCCAACAATAGTTATTTTAATCTTGCTCTAGCTATCTTAAATCTGCAAGAACAAAATACAAGAGCCTATTCCTTTGACATTCAGTAAATACTTGAGCTTCTCTTAGGTCTTCTCACCAAAACTGAGTTGTCTAGCGCATCATAGAAAGTAACAACGAATATTCAAGAAGATATTGAAACTAACTCTCTACTTATTAATACACGATTAAACCACTTGATTGATGATGCCAACACTCTTCCTAGCAACCTGAGTTTTAAGCTTAGAAAGCTCTAGTAGATTATCAAGGAAATTATCAACAACATAAATGAAAGGGATCAAATTCACTTCCAATCTACCCAGAAGGATAAGGAAGCAGTTATCCTTCTTCAGCAGAATCAAGAGGCTTAAAACAAAATCCTTGTGGAAAGCCTTTCCAGCCTACAATCTTCTCTGACTGAATTCCAAGTGTATTTTATGAAGCAGATGAAATAAATAGATAATATCTTAGCCATTCTGTAAAAACACACATCATAAACTTATTCTCTGATTCAAGAAAATCGTGAAGACATTTTTCAGTCAAGGAATCAACTCCAAGAAATTGTTCAAGGCATGAATTGTCTATCAGAAGACATTCAAACCCTGGATGCTAACATAAAGGGGGAGAATAAAGAGGAAGTAGAGAAAGGTAAAGGTAAAGGCAAAGGAAAAAAAATTTCTTATTCTTCAAGAAGTCCTCTCAAGATGAATGGTGCCATTAAAGAGGCTAATAAGAATATCAAAAAGATCATGCAAAAGATGTTCGCCAATCACAAAGGATGGTCTAACCTGTTGCCTCTAACTCTATTAGCCTACAAAATATCAATGCGCACTTCCATTGGGGCAACCCCCCATTTATTAACCTATGGCATGGAAGTAGTGCTCCCCATAGTTGTGGAAATAGAATCCTTGAGAGTGTTGATAGACGCTCAGCTAGATGAAGACCAATGGTTACAAGATCGGTACCACCAATTGTCTCTCATATATAAAAGGCGGGCCATAACCATCTTCCATGGTCAGTTATACCAATAGAGGATCGCTCGATCCTACAATAAGAAAGTTCGGCTATGGAAGTTCAAACAAAATGACTTAGTCTTGAAGAAGGTCCTTGACAACCAAGATTAATCTAAAGGAAAATTCGCCCTAAACTGGGAAGGCCCATTTGTTGTCAAAGGGGTATTGACAGGAGGAGCCCTCAGATTACAAGAGATGGTGTGACACCCCCAAATCCGGGTTACCTGACCCCCAAGTTTGGTGTTCACGATCCATAATATAATACCATTTAACTACCCATTCATATAGAAATAGTAACACATACTACATTAACATATGTTGTTAATACATTAGTCCCAGGTCCGCTAACCTTAACATTACAAAAATACCCCTTAGATATATAAAAAGGGTTTACAATAAAACATAATAATAATAATGTTCATTATATTAGTTTATGACCATGCATTTTCCTTTGTTCTTCTTCACAGCACCTTCTGCAACTTCGTCCCTAGCTGAAAAGTTTTATATTTAACAAGGGTGAGCAACAAATTTGCTCCGCATGTTAAGTCATACATTAAATTTATAAGAATCAATAACGAGTCTTCTCGCTTTCTATGCAACACAATAATTTGATAATGAAAGAGTACAATGCTTTCAAAGTTTCTACGATATTCAAATGAATAATCAAGAATCAATTCTACGCAATAACAAAGTGGAATGTTTTCTAGATTTATGCTGAGTGATCACCAAGGATCTAGAACTTCTCTTCTCGGGTATCTATCAAAGATTTACTTTGATATATACTAAAGTGTATCAGATAACCATAAATATTAAATTATACTCCTCTGCAAGTACTTAGAGCCGGTCAACTCCTTGTACCCTATATTATGCATAATACTTAAGTCGCGCGTAATGATCGAATATACGATCATAAATGTTCCCTTTGTATAAAAGGTTGTTCTTCTCAGCTCAGAATCAAAATTTGATTCAACAACGAAATTCAATGATTTCAATACCTAATCACTTCTCTTCTCTTCTCTTCTCAAACCTATCAAGTTTTCTTTTTTGATCTAGCCGATATAACTGGCATTGATCTATCAATAATAATTAAACTCTCTTCTCTTCTCTTCTCGAACCTATCAAGTTCTAACAAATGTTCGTCTAGCCAGAATAATTAGCTAAGACATTTCTCAACATAAT
Organism: Panax ginseng; assembly: GCA_020205605.1. Taxonomy (NCBI): domain Eukaryota; kingdom Viridiplantae; phylum Streptophyta; class Magnoliopsida; order Apiales; family Araliaceae; genus Panax; species Panax ginseng. The sequence goes on along the minus strand of CM035134.1, from coordinate 91,343,391 downwards.
TCAATAATATACAGGAATTATCTATACTGTCAATATTAGCTTCTACAGATATGAATATACAACAACAGTAATTCTATGAACATATATTTTCTGAATCAGTAATTCAATTTGAATTATTAAACATGCACTAACTGCGAATAATTAACAATAAATTCTTGGACATGGTCTAATTAACAATAATTAACCACCATAATAATTAAACAATATTAACTCAAGGTTGAGTTAGGAAACTTGCCTCTTCCGCTGATTACAGGTACACAATAAACTTATCTACTTTCGAAAGACCTATAACCAATAATAGCGGTATCACAATTAGCACAATATTTCATAACATGCAACACTGTAATTTACAGTCAATCTTCTCCTAGACACATTACCACATAGTCACATCAGTGTTTATAACCTATATAAACACTTATCAAGTCTAACTAGTTTGGTCTGGTTGGACTTCGGTCTATTCTCAGTGTTCTGGTTACCCTATCCGACAATTAACACAGTTATTGCCAATTACACTTGGTCTCTAAGCTTCAATATTATATTAGATAAGTCAATTATCCTTTATAATATTTTTTGGAAGCTTTTAATAATTTATAAACAATTATTATAATTTATAATAATTTTTCAAACACCGAAATCATTTTTAAATGATTTAAATACTAATTAATTCCATCATCATTAATAATATTAAAATATTAATGACACACTTGTCAAAATATTAAAGTTATTATTAATAACTTAAAATATTTTTAAATCATCAATATTATACTTAAATGATTTTTAAAGTAATTAAAATCATTTTTAAATCATCACCATTAATATTTAAATATTAATGAAATTATCATCCAAATATTAAAAGTCACTAATTATAACTTAAAATATTGTTAAATCATTTTTCTCATCTTTAAATGATTTTAAATCAATAAAAGAATTTTAATTCATTTATTTAATATAATAATTAAATAAATCTAATATCATTAATATTAATTTATTAATGAGAATTCTCCAAAATTATTAAAAATCATATTTTATAATTCAAAATATTTTCTAACACTTTATTCTCATTTAAAATGATTTTTAAATCAATAAAATCATTTTTAATTTATCTATTTAATTTAAAAATTAAATAAATCAAATATCATTAATATTAAATTATTAATGAAAATTCTCTAAAAATATTAAAAGTTATATTTTATAACTCAAAATATTTTTAAATACATTATTCCTATTTAAAATAATTTTTCATAATATTAAATCATTTTTCTCTAATTTATTTAATATACTAATTAAATAAATTAAATATCATTAGTATTTAAATAATTATAAATATTAATAAAAAATACCCCAAATAGTCAAAAATTATTTTTCATAATTTAAAATAATTTTAAAAAATATTTTTGGTAATTTTTATAATTCATTTCTATTTTTAAATAATTTTTGAAAAATTAATAATTAAAATTAATAGAAATCATCGCTATAGCCCTTTAGCGACACTAAGCGTCGCTGTTGGTGTTCTTGAGCTCAAGAACATTGACAGCCGGCAGTATCAAGGGGTCAACTTTGACCGTCAATAAATCTGAATCCAAAATGTTTCTGGGCAATTTTTAACCATGATCTTGTAGTGTTTATATAACACTACAAGAATCAGTCATTAACAAAGTCATAACATAACTCAGATGCACGATCCAAGCCTTCTAAGTCGCTATCAGAACATTTCTGGGTTTTACAGAAACCCAGATAGTTCGACTGGTCATCTTGTAGCTCAAATATTTACATGTTCTGATCATTAAACATGTGGTTTCTGGGTTCATACATCTAGTACAAATGTCGAGGAACATCAATAAAACAACAGATCGGTTGAATAACACAACACTGACTAGAATAAGCTCGATCAAACCCTGTCAGAAATTTCATGCAAACCTTTTCTGGAAATTCCAGAAATTCAAAGTTATGGCCGAATGGCTTACTTTGACCAACTGTTAAGTTCTATCTGTTGATAGCTTACACGATCTAAGGCCACAAATATAAAGTACACATGACAGACTACCAACTGATTACAATAAAATCAACAAACAACTTAAACACTGACAGATCAAGGCGTTATTAAAACTTGTGAGACGCTGGTTTAGCCTTGGTTACCCAGATTTGGCCCGGTCAACGGGTTTTGACCGATTATAACTTACGATCTGGAAATTTAACAACTGTGATTTCACTTCCAGGTCAAAGACAACATGAAAGAGTATAGATTAAAGCTTTAAAACAACAAAAACCATAAACGAGCAAGGATCTGTGGCCACTGACATTCGGTTGTCAGACCAATTTTCAAGCTCAAGAACAATTTTGAAAAATCATTATTTTAAAGCAGTTTGATGCTTTGGATCCATGATGGATCAACATAGATCATCTAAAAACATCATATAACACCTTCTTAAACACTTAAACACAAAATTTTACAAAGCATACAAGATCAAAATGAAACTTAGGGTTTATACCTTTATGTTCTAGATTTTGATCTTTGATCTCCAATATGTTCTTGGGTGATCTAAGGGCTGATAATGTGACTGATATATCTTAGAATTTCGGAGGTCTTAGTGAGAGAAAGAGTTGGTGAGAGCAAGAGAGAAAATGAGCAAGTTTTGTGATTTTTCTCTCTCCCAAATCTATATATATCAAGATATATTACTTAGATCTGATGTTGGCTGGCTGATATTGCTGAATTTTATGTCACAAAGTCAAGTTATTAGGTTACCAACTCTTCATTTAGTAAGATTTATAAGTTACCTTAAAAAAAAATCCAAAAAGGGAATTTTTGTCATTTGCATTCTAAATTTAATGGCATGATGTCAATTGTACAAACCCTTAGGGTTTAACCCTAAGGTTCTAACCCTTAGGTTTTACAACACTAACTTTCTAGGATTTTATAATTAGGGTTTTAATTAGAAAATTTAAAATTTCTAAATTATAATTAGGGTTTCCTAATTAAATTAGGGTTTTTAATCTCTTATTAGGGTTTATAAATTTTAATCCTTATACGATCAATCATTTGATCAAAATCTCTATACAGTACAAACACGTACTCATCAGTACAATTATTTTAATTATATTTTCTATCGAATCCCTTTCCAGAGATTAGGGTTAGGGTTTCTAAGATGTTACGCACAACTCTATACTCTATTTTCTCAGTCAATACACAGATTAACTAATTCTCAAGACTCGTATCACATGTACACAGTAAAATATTAACAATCAATGTCAATATTAAATAAAAAAAATTATTCGTAAAATTTAGATTATTCGAAATCCCGGTTTATCACATATGGATGGCCAGGAATTTCCCCAACTCATTAACTCAGACACCGTGAAATGGTATTATCTCTGAAGTTACCTGCAAACCAGCATCCTGGTTCTGGATCATCAAATCCATTTGTCAATTCAGGTTTTCATAACCTTTCACTACATATAACTTTCAAGTTAGTCCCATTAGGGACGAACTACGCAGACCAGATCTCCCCAATACACGGGAGTGCGTAGGGAGCCATTTTATGGTCTGGTCTAACTACACAAAAAATCAAAAAAAAATCTCTACACCCTTCTATATACAACTTTCAACCTTTTCACGCTAGGTTAGAACTACGCATACATGATCTCCCCCTCATCAATGGGAGTACATAGGCAGCCATTCATAGTGCGGTCTCACCCCTACCAAAAATACAAAGCCCTATCAACAACACTTGGATCATCCTTCTAACTTTCAAACCAAACAATAAGAGATGGAACTACCTGATATCCCAATACATGGGAATACATTGGCAACCATCTGTGGGGCGGCTAAACCACACCGTATTTGCTCAGACCATAGGGATGGAACTACCTAGTCTCCCCATATAAATGAGAGAAAAACTGGCAACCATATAAGCTGTAGTTGAATCTTCAAAGAGAAACACCAATCCATAAGAGATGGAATTACCTGGTCTCCTCCATACACGGGAGTACTGGAAACCATCGGTGGGGAGGTCAACCTCACAGAGGAAAGAAAAAATCCTCTCCATAACCACATTTAAAAACTAGTCCCAAGACACCAAATGGTAGAGGAATATAAATATCAACTATCCATTCTGAAAGATCCTGAGACATCTCAATGTCTATCCATCAAGGAGGACTTCAAAATACATCAAGATCACAAGCCCTGGATGTAAGACCCCAACTTTTATGAAAAAAGAATATTTTTCTAGAAATATATTTTTGAATATTATGGTGTGGATTTGATATAATGTTATAGTTGTGGGTAATATTTACAAATTTTACAAAGTAAGCAAGTGGTTATATAATATTTGATTGGTCGGAGAATATTCATTTTAACAGGGAATATTCATTTTAACAGGGAATATTCGTACGATGGCACAATCAATAGTGGACCCCACAATGTAAGTATTATCGTAGTAAGAAAACAGCATGTAATTATCTTTTATAAAAATAACTACGAAAGTGTTCTTCGTTAAAACCTGTTGAACTACCATTAGTAGTAAAGTACGATGAATCTGGCGTGGTTGCATAGTAGCAAACGGTATTGGTTATTGATGCTTACGTGAGAAGTCACTTAGTTATACTCAATTATTGCTCTACGATAATTTTTGCATCATATCTCTCATATTATTGATTCAATTATTGTCATAGTATCATCTGCATAATATGATATATTATTAAATCAATAATTGAGATGACAAAGTTATTCATATTATTAAATTGCAATATTTATAATGTCTATAAGTTTTGTCTAGGAGAGGTTTGGTTATCTAATTGCGCGCCAATAAGGAGAAATCCTTATCGGAAAGCCCCCTCTTTCCTGGGAACGACCTAGTTGTTAAATATTGTGAATTATAATATTAATGATGAATAAGTTCGTGTTGATTAAAGATGAATTTGATAGTTCCATTGAGTTGGAATTGTTAGTGTTAGTAAAAATCGACATTTATTTTGATAATAATTGATGTCTAGAGGTTATATTGACCAATCGGGTAAATAATCGGATAAATGAGCAATTAATTGCTATTAATTCACATGATTATAACTATTTGTTCACGTGTGTGTACTATTGATTCACATTCTTGTACTATTAGGGGAGTTGGTGCAAGATTGATAATACTTGCATGACTAAGTTAAAAATAGAGGTATAGATGGAGGTACTTTACTGTAATTCGTATTTTCACATGTCTAGAACTATTGATTCACATGATTTACTATTGATTCACATTATTTACTATTAGGGGAGGTGGTGCAAGTTTGATAATACTTGCAGGACTAAATTAAAAATGAAGAAAAAGAGGAAGTATTATACTGTAATATTTTGATCCCCAAAACGTGCAATTATCGAAACTATATTTTCCTATAAATAGAAGCTCATTCTTCCTTCATTTCTCACCAATTCACAAAAGCTATAGAGCAATTATTATAGAGAGAAATTATAGATAGAAAGGAGAAGAGAAGTCTGCTACCTCACTATTCTAGTTTTCTTCTAAGGTAAGGGGTATTATTCTTTCATATTCATGAAGAGAGTTATTTTCTTTTAATAGTCGTAAGGGTTGTTATTCCATTCATTATTATTATGTTGGAATAACTCCGCTATCTGGCACCGCATACATGGTGAAATTCTTACGTTATCCCATCCTTTATTATTCATTGGAATAACACGTCTGCATGGCTCTATCGCATGCACAGTGAATTTGTTGTTATTCCATTCTTTATTATTAGGTTGAATATATCACATGCATGCGGATTACGATGACCCGATTTCTTTCTTTATTATTTCGTTGGAATATCCTGCATGCATGCGGATTACGCATGACTCGGTTCCATTCTTTATTATTCTCATTGGAATAACTCGTGCATGCGATCTATCGCATGCACGGTGAATTCTTACATTATTCCATTTTTATTATTCATTGGAATAACTTTGTCTATGTTGATTACCACATGCATGGTGAATGATCCTTCGTATTCATTCCTTATTAAATTGTGGAAATGATCTGTCTACGTGGATTACCGCATGGCGGGCGAAAATGCATTTGCAGTTTCATATATTCTATTATACTCAGTTGGTTAAAGCTTTAGCTTCTATTCTCCATGAAATTAGTGGAATATCCTTGATATTTGCACTTCATCCAGTATCTTTTCATGAAAATATTCTTCTGAGCATTCTTGAATTTTACTCTACAAAGCAGTATCATGTTAACAATTTGGACGTTATTGGTTCCTGGATAAATTAATTTATAAATCTTTAAAATTTATCCTTGAACTTGTTTTATTGAATTATTATGTCATTGTCATCATCCTCATACTTATATTGTGAGGAAAGTCATCTTTGGCTTAGGTGCATAGATGGACTTGGTATGATTATGACCGAGGATTATTAAGTATAATCACTTACCGTAATGTGACGAATGATGTGGTGAAAGTCCTCATTGGCCTGTAGTTCATTGATGGACAGTTGTTTGTATGATTATGACCAGGGATTATTCAGTATAATCATGACCATTGATGATTACATGAATATCCTTGGCCGTGGTGCAAAGATGATTTGATTTTATTTATTAAGCTGAGTCTCAGCGATAAAGTTGATGAAAAACTTTTTAAATCATAGAAGATAGTAGATTTTATGCTTTACTTGACTCTTCTAATGGATTGCTTGTTCCGCTGTAGTTAAACTTGTGTTCTATTATATTCTATCAGTTTAACATTGTTGAAGGCTAATGATAATTTATTCTACATTATCTTAGTTATAATATTTCTTACTGGGCTAGTTGAGCTCACCCTTTTGCTTTCATTATTCTCTTCAGGAAATGAGAATGTAGCGGGGACTAGTCGGGGAATGGAGTGATGGTCCGAGATGGTGTCATAGTAGTCCTCACTATTCTATAAAATAGTGTGATAATAAATGTAATGAGGACTCCATTGAGTGTGGATATTGTCTAGATGACAATATTTGTATTGAAACTCATAGTATATGTTTTGTCGTATTTTACACGGCAGTTGTATAATTAAGTTTTTATTTATATTTTTTACCATGTATTTGGCGACTCAAGATGGGTGATGTATACCTATTTTGGGGGCGTCACAGTTGGTATCAGAGCTTAGGGATATGATCCCTGGCTGAGATGTGAGACAAGAACTAGGAGGGGAGAGATGGGGAATTCCTTCGCTAGTATGACCTACCTAAGTTTATTTGGTATTTAATTGGTCGGTAAGAGTATATGGATAATATGTGATATGTTAATTAACCCTTGTTTCGGGGAAGTATTTAAAAATGGCATCCAAAAATGTTTAGATAAGCAATGAAGCACATGAGACCGTTGAGTCACCAATGATCAATACCCAGGGTAATGTGCAACAGGAAGACAATAATCCTCATGTAAACAATAACACCGATGAAATGGTGAACGATGGGATTTTCAAAGGCTTTATGTAATTCATGCAACATCAGACGAGAGCGGCTCCTGTCCAAAATGCAGGTGGAAACACTGACAACTCTCGGGCGGTCACCGCTAAGCAGTTCAAGGAGATGGGACCACCGGAGTTTTTTGAAGAGCCAAAACAACTTAAGGTGGAGACGTGGATAAAGCAGATCAACAAGATATTTGATGTCTTGGGATGCTCTAAGGAGCAAAAGGTTCTCTTTGCTACCTTCATGTTACGAGCAGAGGCAGATTACTGGTGGGAATCTGTAAAGCGTACTCAACCTGCCGCACTGAAGATATCTTGGGAGAAGTTTCAAGAACTGTTCAATGACAAGTACTTTCCTGAAAGTATTCGACACATGAAGGAGGTAGGGTTCATCAAGCTTGAGAAAAACAATATGACCGTGGCGCAGTATGAAGATAAGTTTGCTGAGTTATCTCGGTTTGCATCCCACTTGGTTGATAATGAGGAGAGAATGACGCGGATGTTTCTAAGAGGTTTGAAACTCGAGATACGTCAATACTTTATCTCTCACAAACTTTACTTGTATTCAGATGTTGTGAATAGGGCTCAGTTATTAGAGCGCGATAATGAGTCAACCCAACCAAGAGAGAGCAGTCGACAAGTCGATAATACCAGTGGTAGCAGTCATCGAAGCGGTGACAACAAGCGTGGAGGAATCAACATGCCGAAATGGTAATCACCCGGTGGTAATCATGGCCATGACAATAAGAGTGGACATTTCAAGAAGAGGAGATTCAACAATGATGGAAAGACGTCAGCACTAGCACCTGTTGTTAAGGAAGGAGAACGACCGCCGGTCGTATGTTTCAAATGCAGAGGGGAGGGACATATCAGTCCAAACTGCGTGATGCAGTTCAAAGCTTGTTACAATTATGGAAAAGAAGGTCACCTAGCCCGATTTTATCGTGCACCAAAGACAAGTCCAGTTGGGATGGAGGCATCAAAGGGTGTCCTAGACAAGACAAAACCGGTAGTTCAAGGGAGAGCATTTGTCGTAACCTCCCAAAAAGTGAGGAATTCGAACGAGGTGATCACGGGTAAGCTAATCATAAACTCTAGCGAAGTTTATACTTTATTTGATACCGGTTCTACCCATTCTTTTATTTCTCCTACTTGCGCTCAAAGTTTAAATTTGGCTCCGGAGAAATTAGACTTTGATTTATCTTTTGAAACTCCGTTAGGAGAAACCTTCATCACATCCACTGTTTATAAGTCTTGTTTGATTCAAATCGGTAATCGCATGTTACTTGTCGATCTTATTTATTTGAAAATACTTGAATTTGATGTGATTTTAGGGATTGATTGGTTAACTACTCATCATGCTAAAATCGATTGTTTTCGTAAGGTTGTTAGCTTTCATATTCCTAACCAACCTATTATGTGAATTCAAGCAACCAAACCACTAAAATCAATTACTGTCATATCAAGCCATAAAGCTATTCGTTTATTGAAAAACGGATGTTAAGCTTTCTTAGCCCATGTCACGGATTTAAATAAAAATACGTCAGATTTGAATGATATTTCTATTGTTAATAAATTTCCTGACGTATTCCCTGAAGAGCTTCCTGGCCTACCCCAGAGCATGAAATTGAATTTTGTATCGACCTTCAATCCAGTACAATACCCATTTCCAAAGCCCCATATTGAATGGCTCCTATTGAACTTCAGGAGTTAAAAACCCAACTACAGGAATTGTTAGACATCGGTTTCATTCGTCCTAGTACGTCTGCTTGGGGTGCTCCTGTTCTATCCATGAAAAAGAAAGATGGAAGTATGCGACTTTGTATTGATTATCGGGAGTTGAATCATGTCACCATCAAAAATAGGTACCCATTGCTTCACATTGATGACATGCTTGACCAGTTGCAAGGAGCCAAATTCTTATCAAAGATTGATCTTTGTTCTGGATATCATCAGTTAAAGATTAAAACTGATGACATTCCAAAGACTGCTTTTAGAACTCGGTTTGGGCATTATGAATTCCTAGTCATGTCTTTTGGATTGACTAATGCTCCTGTTTCCTTCATGGACATGATGAACCGAGTGTTCAAGGAATATTTGGATCACTTTGTGGTCGTCTTTATTGATGACATCCTTATATACTCCAAAAGCCATGAAGACCATGAGCAACACTTGAGGCTGATACTTCAAAAGCTTCATGAAAACAAGCTTTATGCCAAGTTGAAGAAATATGAGTTCTGGCTTGAGGAAGTTGCATTCCTTGGGCATGTGATATCAAATCATGGAATATCTGTTGACCCAACAAAGATTGAAGTAATTCAAAGCTGGGAGCAACCAAAGTCAATGATCGAAGTACGTAGCTTTCTCGGCTTAGCTGTTTATTATCGGAGATTCGTGGAAGGATTTACTCAAATTGCTACTCCACTAACTCAGCTGAATCGAAAAGATACAAAGTTCGGTTGGAGCGAGGAATGTGAGAAGAGTTTTCAAGAACTCAAGAGAAGACTCATTTCAGCACCTGTTCTGACAATACCATCTGGTTTAGAGGGATTTGTCATCTATAGTGATGCTTCAGGCAAAGGGTTAGGATGTGTTCTCATGCAACATGGGAAAGTCATAGCCTATGCCTCATGACAACTCAAAGAATATGAGAGGAATTATCCTACTCATGATCTAGAGTTAGCGTGATCATTTTTGCGCTTAAGATTTGGAGGCATTACCTGTATGGAGAGAAGATGGAGATCTATACGGATCATAAAAGCCTCAAATATTTCTTCACTCAAAAGGAACTCAACATGAAGCAATGACTATGGCTTGAGTTGTTGAAAGATTATGATCATACCATCCAATACCATCCTGGAAAAGCGAACGTAGTAGCTGACACATTGAGTAGAAGATCATATGCGGGCACGCGTGCAATATTGTCAATGCAAAGGCCCATTTTGTATGATTTGGAAAGGATGGAAACAGAGTTAAAGACTCCAGGGACCCATGTGATGATGGCGAATATACGAGTGGAACCGACTTTAATCGATAAAGTTAAAGCTGCTCAAGCTACAGACCTGGAGCTTATACGTATGAGGAAGAAAGTTCAAGAAGGTGCTATTCTGGAAGCAAGAATTGATGAAGAAGGAATACTTCGAGTCAACTCCAGACTTTGTGTTCCTAACTATTCTGACTTGAAGTATAAAATCATGATGGAGGCGCACAACACACCGTTTGCAATCCATCCTAGGAGTACCAAAATGTATCGTGATCTTCGACATACATTTTGGTGGAGCAATATGAAGAGAGAGATAGCGGGGTTTATCTCAAGGTGTCTAACTTGTCAACGAGTCAAGGCGGAGCATCAAGTGCCAAAAGGTTTATTGCAACCACTTGAAATTCTAGAATGGAAGTGGGAGCACATTACCATGGATTTTGTTACTGGTCTTCCCAAGGTTTCTCAGGGCATAGATGCTTTTTGGGTCATTGTTGATAGATTGACCAAGTCTGCTCATTTCTTACCGATACGAGAAACTTATACACTTGAACGTCTTGCTAGTATGTATATAAATGAGATTATAAGATTTCATGGTATTCCAGTATCCATAGTTTCTGATCGAGACCCAAGATTCACTTCAAGATTTTGGGTTAGTTTGCAAAAAGCTATGGGCACGAATTTACGATTTAGTTCGGCATATCATCCTCAAACGCATGGGCAGTCAGAAATGACTATTCAAACTCTTGAATATTTATTAAGACTCTGTGTCCTTGACTTCAAGGGAAGTTGGGACAAGTTCTTACCATTGGTGGAGTTTTCCTACAATAATAGTTATCAAGCAAGTATTGGCATGACTCCATTTGAGGCGTTGTAGGGAAGAAAGTGTCGTTCTCCAGTATGCTGGGATGAGGTGGGTGAAGCAACGTTGTTGGGACCAGATTTGGTACTATGACTATGGAAAAGATTCAAACGATCCGACAACGTATAAAAACCTCACAAGATCGACAAAAGAGTTATGTTGATCTTCATCGAAAGGACGTGGAATTCAATATTGGAGATCATGTGTTGTTACATGTTTCTCCATGAAAAGGAGTTACGAGATTTGGAAAGAGAGGAAAGCTCAATCCTCGATTCATTGGCCCATTTTTAATCCTTGACCGAGTAGGAACCGTGGCCTATAGACTCGCTTTACCGCCAAGTATGTCTCGTGTTCATAACGTTTTTCACATATCCATGTTACGTAAATATGTGAAAGACCCGAACCATATTATTGAATTAGAACTAGACGAGATAGAGGAAGATTTAACATATGAAGAGTTACCTGTTAAAATCTCGGATAAGAAGGATCATATTCTACGCTCCAAGGTTATACCACAAGTCAAAGTTTTGTGGAGAAACCATGATGTGGAGGAAATGACCTGAAAGTTAGAATCTAAATGAAGTCAAGATATCCTCACCTCTTCAATATACTAGGTACGTACCCTAATTTCGAGGACGAAATTTCATAAGAAGGGGAGGTTATAAGACCCCAACTTTTATGAATAAAGAATATTTTTCTCGAATATATTTTTGAATATTATGGTGTGGATTTGATATAATGTTATAGTTGTGGGTAATATTTACAAATTTTGCAAAGTAAGCAAGCGGTTATATAATATTCGATTGGTTGGGGAATATTTGTTTTAACAGGGAATATTCATACGACGACACAATCATTGTTGGACCCCACAATGGAAGTATTGCCGTAGTAAGAAAACGACATAATTATCTTTTTATAAAAATAACGGTAGGAAGTGTTACCAATTAAAAGTTGTTGAACTACCTTAGTAGTAAAAGTACGAAGAATACGCATGGTTGCATTGTAGCACACGGTATTGGTTATTGATGCTTACATGAGAAGTCACTCAGTTATACTCAATTATTGCTATAGTAATTGCTGCATCATATCTCTCATATTATTGATTCAATTATTGTCACAGTATCATCTGCATAATATGATATATTATTAAATCAATAATTTAGACGACAAAGTTATTCATATTATTAAATTGCAATATTTACAATGTCTAGAAGTTCTGTCAAGGAGAGGGTTGGTCATCTAATTGCTCGCCAATAAGGAGAAATCCTTATCGGAAAGCCCCCTCTTTCCTGGGAACGACCTAGTTGTTAAATATTCTGAATTATAATATTAATGATGAATAAGTTCGTGTTGATTAAAGATGAATTTGATAGTTCCATTGTGTTGGAATTATTAGTGTTAGTGAAAATCGATAATAATTTCGATAATAATTGATGTCTGGAGCTTATATTGACTAATTGGGTAATTAATCAGATAAATGAGCAATTAATTACTATTAATTCACATGATTATAACTATTTATTCACATATGTGTACTATTGATTCACATTCTTGTACTATTAGGGGAGTTAGTGCAAGATTGATAATACTTGCATGACTAAGTTAAAAATAGAGGTATAGATGGAGGTACTATACTTTAATTCGTATTTTCACATGTCTAGAACTATTGATTAACATGATTTACTATTGATTCACATTATTTACTATTAGGGGAGGTGGTGCAATTTTGATAATACTTGCAGGACTAAATTAAAAATGGAGAAAAAGAGGAAGGTATTATATTGTAATATTTCGAGCCCCAAAACGTGCAATTATCGAAACCATAGTTTCCTATAAATAGAAGCTCATTATTCCTTCATTTCTCACCAATTCACAAAAGCTATAGAGCAATTATTATACAGAGAAATTATAGAGAGAAAGGAGAAGAGAAGTCTGCTACCTCACTATTCCAATTTTCTTCTAAGGTAAGGGGTGTTATTCTTTCATATTCATGAAGAGAGTTATTTTCTTTCAATACTCGTAAGAGTTGTTATTCCATTCTTTATTATTATGTTGGAATAACCTGTCTATGCGAAGTACCGCATACATGGTGAAATTCTTCTGTAATTCCATCCTTTATTATTCTGTTGGAATAACTTGTCTGTGCGGTCTATCACATGCCTTGTGAATTCTGTTGTTATTCCATTATTTATTATTCAGTTGGAATATCCCGTCTGTGCGGATTACGCATGACCTGATTCCGTTCTTTATTATTCTGTTGGAATATCCTGTCTGTGCGCATTACGCATGACCTGGTTCCATTCTTTATTATTATGTTGGACTAAACTATCTGTGCAGTCTATCGTATGCCTGGTGAATTCTTCTGTTATTCCATTCTTTATTATTCTATTGGAATAACCTGTCTATGTGGATTACCACATGCATGGTGAATGATCCTTCGTATTCATTCCTTATTAAATTGTGGAAATGATCTGTCTACGTGTATTACCGCATGGCGGGCGAAAATTCATTTGCAGTTTCATATATTCCATTATACTCAGTTAGTTAAAGCTTTGGCTTCTATACTCCATTAAATTAGTGGAATATCCTTGATATTTGCGCTTCATCCAGTATCTTTTCATGGAAATATTTTTCTGAGCATTCTTGAATTTTACTCTACAAAGCAGTATCATGTTGACAATTTGGATGTTATTTGTTCCTGGATAAATTAATTTATAAATCTTTAAAATTTATCCTTGAACTTGTTTTATTGAATTATTATTTCATTATCATCATCCTCATACTTATATTGTGATGTAAGTCATCTTTGGCTTACGTGCATAGATGGACTTGGTATGATTATGACCAGGGATTATTCGGTATAATCATGACCGTAATGTGATGAATGATGTGGTGAAAGTCCTCATTGGCTTGTAGTTCATTGATGGACAGTTGTTGGTATGATTTGACCAGGGATTATTCGGTATAATCATGACCATTGATGATTAAATGAATATCCTTGGCCGTGGTGCAGGGATGATTTGATTTGATTTATTAAGCTGAGTCTCAGCGATAAAGTTGATGAAAAACATTTTAAATCATAGAAGATAGTAGATTTTATGCTCTATTTACTCTTCTAAAGGATTGCTTGTTCCGCTGCAGTTAAACTTGTTGTCTATTATATTCTATCAGTTTAACATTGTTGAAGGCTAATGATAATTTATTCTGTATTATCTTAGTCATAATATTTCTTACTGGGCTACTTGAGCTTACCCTTTTGCTTTCATTGTTCTCTTCAGGAAATGAGAACGTAGCCGGGACTAGTCGGGGAATGGAGTGATGGTCCGAGATGGTGTAATAGTAGTCCTCACTATTCTATAAAATAATGTGATAATAAATGTAATGAGGACTCCATTGAGTGTGGATATTGTCTAGATGACAATATTTGTATTGAAACTCATAGCATATGTTTTGTCGTATTTTACACGGAAGTTGTATAATTAAGTTTTTATTTGTATTTTGTACCATGTATTTGGCAACTCAAGATGGGTGATGTATACCTATTTTGCGGGCGTCACACTGGAGAACAAGCAAATATCAAGGAAGTAACAAGGCATATCTAAAAGGGAAGTGGATAAAAACATATTTCCTTATAATATAATAATGTTTGATATTTACAATGTTTCCTATATACAACAAAAATGGCTAACCAAGTCTATCCAGGAAAATTAAAGCTAATCTACGAACCAGTGGATAAGAGAGCCATCAAGTCTAACATGGCATCCCTCTCAATAGATGGAGAAAAATCTATGAGCTCCTTCCCTAGGGTATCTGCATGAGCCAGGAGATCTACGACCATCTGCATGGTGCTACCGTGCTCATCAATAAATGCACTCATCTTTGCCACAATGTTAGCAGTATGAGATCTCAATGCAGTACTGTCTGTATTGAAAACATCTCGGGTAGCTAGAGCATCATCCCATTCAACAACATCTTCATCCCTAGATGATTGAGCCTCATCTAACTTAACAACAGCGGTATCCCTGTGAGCTAGAGCATCATCTCCCTCAACTAAAGCGGTATCTCTATCAGAAAGAGCTGTCAACATCAAGGTTCTAGCCTGATCCCTCTTAAACGTCATCAGATATAAACTCTGCTCTAAATACTCTTCAGAATGTGGAGTCACAGCAGCAAGAATACTGGGGGAATCAACCTGAGCTACTAACAAACTAGTGAACAGCTCATCCTCGATAGGAAAATCAGGGTACTCCATAGGCTCCCCATCATCAGAATCAATTCTTGGCTCTGAGGATACAACCCTAACTAATGAAATCTCTGCCTCCAACCATGAAAAATACTTTGTAGAATGACCTAGATGGCTAGTCAAAAAATTAGAACTCTCACGTTTGGTCCAACAGGCATAAATCCTAGAAAAATCCTCTCACGATGAGGCCGAGATGACAAAGCAATGACCCCACTTCCCCATTAAAGGGATGAACATCCTGAAACTGGTCAAACTGTGCCATAACAGCCAGGGGATGATATGTGGTCACACCCCTCAAACCGGCCAGGGGAAGATAGTCCATGCTAGCTACATGAGTGATAAAGCTGTAGGGAGAGCTAAGCCCTGAACACGGAAAAATATCAAACGGGTCCTCGATCCCTGACAAGAAAGCCGACCAAGAAGCTGCGTTTATACACTCAGCCGATTGAAAGGGATATGACATGGCTATCTCATGGGAAAAACAGTTCCATGGCATCTAAAAGTTCCAATCGGTCTCAAGTGTGTCATAGACCATACGTACAACAAGATCGAACTATCTGTAAAAACCCCCATTGAATGGGTATGACAATACGTGGCTGACCTCAAGGTCCCTGCCACAATCATAGTTAAGATGGTATGTCCCTCCCAGAGAGTTCTGACTACCATTGTTATACCAATATCTAGGTGGTCCATATACAAAGGCGTGTACAGATAAGCCACTATACACATCAAAAGTTTGTTTACCCGGGTGGCATGCCAATCACCCTTAGAAATGATGAAGTCCCTAGAGTATCGCAGATAAATGTCCAAGGACCCAAATCCGTCGATTAAAAAACTCATAGACACTACATGCCCCAAGAAGATCTCATCCAAGACAACTCTGTGCCTCAAACCTGTGAGGGTCATAAACTGTCAGCTCATATCACCGATAGCCATTCGAGCGCAAGGCCTATCCAACAGAAAATCTATCAGTCGCTCATACTCCTCAAACGTAAGAGTCAACTCCTAGGTAACAAACTGGAATACCTGCCTAACCGGTACCGAATGCTCTCGCATGCCCTCTATAAAGCCTGATGGAACCTGAAACATTAGGAGGGTCATAGGGTGATGAAATAGCTGATCAACTGTCACCCGATCTGGGGAGGACAAACTGTCATACCACAATCTCAAGGAAGATGCCACCAATACTGGTGGGCTATGCTCAATTCGGCTAACTGTGGATGACGACATCTGTAGGGCCGTGTCATAAGACCATCCAGGGTCAATGCTAAACTCATCTTTGGAAATGCATGTCCATAAACATAATGTATGCATAATAACAGAGGAAAATATGATTTAGGGAATGGAAAACAGTATACATACATTCCTAAGTACATCATCGTCTAAATACATCAGCTTTATATACAACTAAAAAATATAGGGAAATGGGGAACAACCGACCAACAACTAACAGAGGCCTATCAAAAGATATAATGAGAATGGGGAACAGTCACCCAATATCTAATAGAGGCCTATCAAAAGATATAGCGAGAAATGCATTAGAAGAAGTCAATAATGTTGATGTCCACATCATCCAACTAATCCATCTAATGTAACTCCTCCCGAGTCACTGAATCTCTGCCAGTAGGGAAATTAGGCCAATACAATGGAGGATCTGCACCGGAAAAATCATTTGAATATGGGCCACCTGAAGGGGCAACCCCAGAGCTGGAAGGATCAAAGGTATTTACCTCGGAAGGATCTCTACCAAAATGCCTAATAAATAAATGTGCTCGGTCCAACTGCCGGGTTAAACTATCAATCTGTGTCAGATGATAGGCTCTCAGACGTAGGCAATCCAATACATCATCATTACAGAACCAGGAACTATATCCCCCATAAACTGTGTGGCACGGGTGTGGCCTCTAATGGTGCGAGGGAACCACCAGCAATAAAATGCCTCCTTAGTGAACGGTCCCTCTAACATAGTAAAGCCATCAACACCCATCAATGGGATCTCAATTATTGTTTGAAACAAAGGCCAATGACACCTAGCAAGAGGACAGATCAGAATGTGAATCTCTCGTGTGTTGCTCCTAATAGCATGCTCTCCTAAATAGAGCTCCAACCTCTGTCTGTAAAGAGCAAAATCTAGCAGGTGGATAATACATACTCTACACCAGTCAGGAAACCACCCTCAAAGCTAACTGTCAAGTGGTCCTTAGAGTAAGGAACCCATGTAATGACATCAGCTGTCAATAGCTCCAACTATAAGCGCAAATGGGTGAAATCCTCAGCTACAAGAACCTCCGTCAAAGTGGAGTGATGCCCTTGCCATCCCTGTGGATAGGTTTCTAAACCTAACAAGCTAATGGGACAAAGACATTAGAGCCTCTCATATGACCAAAACTTCCAATACAAGATCAAATATCTGTGGTCAGTCAAACTCTCAACCCGAACAAGTGAAATCAAAAGAGAAAATATTCACCAGCAGGAATGACTAGAACCCTAACCAAGCCTCCGTCACACCCTCTGAGTGTAGGCGCATTCCCCTGAGGAAGTAGGCAAAGGTGTAGGACCCCAATCAAACTCTCTAATACGGTCCACCTCCCGTGTGGCGCTAACTAAAGCGAATGACACCATTATAGAGTTATCAGCCATGAAACAACCACTGAGGTTAATCAAGAGAAATCGTTGAAGGATGCGATCGTTAACCCTCTGATCATCGGGCAATGGCTCAGTCAAAGCCCCATTCATAACATCTACACTAAAAAGACCAGTACGGATTGTCCTACCTTTGAGCGTCATAGCCGGGACTCCTAGCAAGGATATGACGATAGTCGAGGAAATGTCAACCACAAAAGGCACTGGCGCCCCAAAAAACTCCATCCCCGTGATGAATCCCCAATCCATCGGTGACACAATCACCTCACAATCCAGCAAATGGAAAGACTGAGTCTGGTGAAACTAGCGCTTTGATACCCCCGAATTCGGGTCCTCTGACCCCGGTCCGGTCATCATGATAAAATACAAACATCAACCTCTAAAAAATATACGATAACTAAAATGTGGAATATAATAAACGTACGTCATTCATTCAAAAGGTGTTACTAGTCCCAAGATTCGATAACCATAATATAATCTTATAAACATACCCTAAAATAATTGTTAGGGTTCATATTACATACAATAATTTAAACTAGGCATAAAGTAAAGTCTGCTCCTCACAACTATCCTACATCTTTCCTTTACCCTTGTCCTTTCCTAAGGTCTCGGGCTTAGCTGTAATATAATTCATGATATAGCAAGGATGAGCATCGAGTTTGCTCAACAAGTTTAAATACAACAATAAGGATATATCGTGATGAATGAAAAATATCTGACAATGAATTCAACAATATAAATATCTGAAGGATTCAACAATATTAATATTGAAAGCAAAGATAATGATTTCTTTTTAGAATAACTGATAGTCAAGTAGACTTTGAACTATAAAACTCCAATGGAATCAATAGTTGATCGACCCTTTGGTTACTGGCTACATAATAAGTACTTGAGAGGATCAGCCTCGCGTACACCATATATATGCATAACATTTAAATCTGCTCTTTGTATCTTATATTAGATACCTTGGGTACTCCCCTATCTTAAAAGGGGTGTTCTTTCAGCCTAAGAATCCTTACCATCAATTGGTTTGGATAACTTTTATAAAACATCATACATTTGTCTGACCAAACAAAGGTTTAGACTCTATCTGACACAGTTCAAGAATTATAGAACTTTAAATGATGTAAAATTCCAAGAGTGTACGAACTCAAGTGCACTAAGTGTGAATATCAATAATATCGATGTGGAATAATTGTAAAGTAATTAAACCACTTAGTAGCATGCTTGGAAATAAATTTAATAACCTGGTCAATACAATATGAGAAGGATAGGAAATTGCACACAATCTAAAGTTGTGTAAGTTAGGAGACTTGTAACACAATAAAAAAATGCTCGGATACTTGCTCAAGTAAAAGAGTAATAATTAAGGAACTTGCACAACCAAAAAGTGAAGTTCAGAAACTTGCTCAATATTAATTTGAGTAAGGTTAGAGAACTTGCCTGTTTGCTCAGCTACAATTTAATTCTAGCTTTAATTAACTTGCCGTTAAAATGACCTAACGTTAACAAGTCGGTCTTTTCAATTAGTATGTGTAAACTAATATGAGTCTATACTTACAAGAATCAAATCATCACATAGCATGTTGCTTAACACATTAAATAGCATATTGGTCATATATTACTAGGTAAAGTAATCATATAAGCATTTCTTGAACTTCAGATCAAAAACATAAACTTTTCATGACTGCAGGATGGCGCAACTGCGCCTGGTTTAGGCTTAGGGATGGCGCAGCTACACTGTCCCCTGGCTAGACCAGAGTTGGGTTTTGCACTTCCTATTTCTATCCAACTCGAACATATCAATACACTTATACTTTAACATACCTACATACTAGAGGTTCTCACATAGTATGTGACCATTCTTGAGTTCATTGCCACAAGTGTTAACTTACAATTTACATGTCATTAACATAAAAGGTCATGTAATCATCATGCTTTACAACTCTTACCATATGTCTACATAGAGATTATATAATCCGTTAATACATATGCTCACAGTGTCCATATGATCAATTCATATTTAGCATCGTTTAGCACTTCGAAACATGCTTTACACTCATTTTAGATTAAATTATCATTATGTCCAACACATATGAAACATGTTTGGAGATATAATAAACATAACATGACATCTTAAATCTTTAACATCTAAGTACTCATATATTAAGCAACTTAAGTTGGAAAACATGTTCAAGGTTGCCTTTGAAATTATTTTAGCATGAATGATGCAATCCAACACATGCAAGACAAATCTAAAACTTTTATCATAAGTAACTAAGTTATGATAACCTCTTTTCAAGATCAGAAACTATATCTTGTAGCATTCATGTCCATTAGCTTATTATACTAAGATTTTCTTTTAAAATATTTTCTAACACCATGCTTATCAAGTTGATCATGAATATAATAACTATGAATCATATATCACGCTTATTTAGTTTCTAAATCAATCATGTATGTGGGCTACTAAGTTCAGAATTTGTAGAACATGTATTACTTCAAAGTTTGTTTTCTAAACTTTGAGTTTTCATTACAAATCTCTATCTAAATCTTGTTGATCACTTCATACTACCCAAGAAAACTTTATACCTCATGTTATACTCCTTTTTAGGTATATATCTAAGTCAAGACATCAAGTTAGCAACACATAGCACAACAAAAACTAGAAATTGATTACAGAAGTGCAGTGCAATTTGCGTTGCACCCTAGTACAAAATATGGCATAATGACGCCCATGCCTACACCGTATGTAAGCAGACTTTTGTTTCACAGAGTGTTATTCTACTTTGATTCTTTTTAGTTTAAACATATTCCAATCCATCATTTAAGAGTTCATACATGTAAACATACTTCCTAAACACATTATAGCATGCTAATTCACCTTGATTAACAGAGAATTTCAAGTAATTCCTAAGAATTTGACAAACCCAACTAAGAACACAAGTTAGGACTTTTATACCTTTTGAAGCCTAATTGAATTCTCCAACACACTGATTATACTCCTTCAATTGCTCAGCAACTTAGAACTCTCAAACTTAGAATTTGACAGACAAATTTTTCAGTAACGAGAAAAAAAATATGTAATTGTCCTTTTATAGAGAAAGGATAAACTGGATTTTGGGTTTTCATGGAAGTTAGAATCCATGGTTTATTGGAAGGAAACAATGGTTAACCAAGAGTTGGCCAACCACCAATTTCCTAGCCATCATCACTACACATGCTAACCTTTTCGGTTTTCGGAGTTTTACACAATGGAGAATTAGCACACTATTTATGTACTATTGTCTCACTCAATTTGGGATAAGAGCAAATCTCAGCAATAAGCTTGGTCTGGTTACTATAATTTCCAAAATGTAATTTTATTATACAATTGTTACCATATTAGAAAATTTAGGGCTTATTTAGGTACTCACATCATATAATCCATGTATATTAAATACACACAATAAAATAACACAATTAGGTATTATTGTCTGGGTATCTCCATAATTATATTTTACTACTCACATAACCACATTATCATATTATGTAATATTATCTATCTAGTGTACACACATAATTTCTTTCCCAATTTTTGGAATGCACAGATATTTAATTATTTCTGTATTAAAATCACTTATGATTTTATTGCACTACTTGATACCTCATATCATTAGAATATATTCTTATCATATGATTTTATTCATGTCACACCTTACATTAATGTTCCATTTCTTTTCTACATTAGAAAACTAATTTCTTTCCAGATTGGACATTAGCGCAGCTTCGCCATTTTGTACTGCTGGGAGGGCACAGCTGCGCCAGTCCCTGGAAGTGCCAAAATGGTTTAGCTTCAAGCCAGTTCCAAATTCTATCACCATACAAGTTTTACATGATATAATTTAACTTCTATAGTGGTGATATACCCATAATTGAAATGAATCAATATGTTCAAATCCTATCACTATATTCAAATAAATTGAATATTTAATTATTAAGAATCCTATCAATTCTTTGATATCAAAATCTTAGAGTTAGTCCACTAATTTAAATAAACTATTAGTGACTCCCTTTAATCATTTCATAAATTCACATAACCACATAAGGATTAAATAGACTCACAAAATTAACTCATTAAAAATTAAATCACATATTTATTTAATAAGGAGTTTTAAAATTCACGGTCATTACATCCCTCCCCCCTTATAAAAATTACATCCTCAGAATTGTATAAATAAGGTTACTCAAATAAAAATGGATAATTCGCTCTCATTTTCTCTTCTAGTTCACACGTAGCTTCTCCGACTGTGTCATTCCTCCAGAGAATCTTAACGGAATGGATTGTTTTATTCCTCAGCTTCTGTTCAATTCTATCTAGTATTTGGATAGGAACTTCTTTGTACGATAAGTCTTTCTCGACTTGGATTGGTTTATAGGAGATAACGTGCTTGTAGTCCGGTTTATACAGCCACAATACTGACACGTGAAACACGTTGTGAATGTGCTCAAGTTCAGGAGGTAACGCTACCTTGTACGCCACTTCGCCGACTCGCCTCAAAATCTCGAACGGTCCTATGAACCTAGGGCTCAACTTGCCCTTCTACCCAAAATGAATCTTCCCTTTCCAGGGAGATACTTTCAGAAATGTATAGCTTCCTAATTCAAAATCTTTCTTCTTGCGATGTAAGTCCGCATACTTCTTCTGGCGATCTTGAGCTGCTACAAGTCGGGCTCTTATCACCTTCATGATTTCTACTATCTGTTGTACGAACTCTGGTCCCAATAGTCGATGTTCTCCAACTTTATTCCAGCATAAGGGCGTTCTACATTTCCTCCCATACAGTACTTTGTATGGCGTCATTCCAATACTGGTGTGATAACTATTGTTATACGCGATCTCTACTAACCGAAGGTGATCCTCCCAACTTCCTTTGAAGTCCATCAGACAAGGTCGGAGAATGTCTTCAAGTGTTTGAATCATTCTCTCACTTTACCCATCGGTCTGCGGATGATACATAGTACTCATTCGTAGTTGTGTCCCAATTATTCCTTGCTTCCAAAATTTTGACAAAAATCACGAATCTCTATCTGTTACAATAGATACTGGCACCCCATGCCTCGAGATAATTTCCTTAACATATAATTTGGCTAACTGGTCCAAACTATACTTAATCTTAATCGACAAAAAGTGAGCTAACTTAGTAAGACGATCTACTATCACCCATATGGCGCTGTGCCCTTTCTGCGTTGCCGGAAGTCCCACCACAAAGTTTATTGTGATGTGCTCCCATTTCTATTTTGGAATTTCTAATGGTTGTAATAACCCGCTTGGTCGTTGGTGCTCTACCTTGACTCTCTGACAAATTAGACATCTACTTACGTATTCCGCAACCTCTCTCTTTATGTTTGGCCACCAGAAGTGGTGACACAAATCTTGGTACATCTTCGTGCTTCTTGGGTGTATTGAGTATCTCGTATTGTGCGCTTCTTGCAAAATCTCCTCTCTCAGTTCTGGTACTAACAATACCCAAATTCATCCTTTAAATCTTAGCTGTCCAGTGCTATTAATATTAAATTTCAATTCATCACCTTCACTCAATCTTTTCTTGATGTCATTGCAATCTTCATCCTTCTCTTGTGCCTCTTTAACCTTATCTAATAAAGTCAGCCTCGCTGTCACTGTAAATAATTATTCGCTGGTCTCTATCGGATACTTAATCTCCAAGTCTAGTCGTTCAAAATCTTTAACCAATTCTTCTTGAATGGTTAACTACAATAACTTCTCTATGCCTTTTCTGCTCAAGGCATCTACCACTACATTTGCTTTGCCTAGATGGTACAGAATCTCACAATCATAATCTTTGATCAATTCTAGCCTTCGGCACTGCCTCGTGTTTAACTCTTTTGGTGTGAAGATATATTTCAGACTCTTTTGATCTGTATATATCGCACACTTCTCGTCATACAAATATTGTCTCCAAATCTTCAAGGCAAAATCTATCGCTTTTAACTCTAGGTCATGAGTCGAATATCCCTTATGATAATCTTTCAGTTGACGTGAAGCGTACGCAATGACCCTACCATGTTGCTTCAATACATATCCAAGACCCTGGTGTGACGCTTCACTATACACTGTAAACCCTCTCGTGTTGTCCAGTAAGGCCAACACAAGTGCTTGACTAAGCCTCTTCTTCAATTCTAGGAAACTTTCTTCACATTTCTCCGTCCAAATGAACTTAGTTGCTTTTCTGGTAAGATTGGTCAACGACGATGCTAATTTCAAAAAATACTGAATACATCTTCGATAGTATCCCACCAATCCTAAGAAAATCCTGATTTTTGTCGGTGCCTTCGGCTACTCCTAATTTATAACCGCTTCTACCTATGCTGGATCCACCGGAACACCATTCTTGTTGATAACATGTCCCAAAAACTGCACTCTCTGTAACCAAAACTCACACTTGGAGAATTTTGCATACAACTTTTCTCGGCGTGTTCTTCCTCCGTCTCTGAATACACTAGAATGTCATCGATGAATATGACAACAAACTTATCCAAATACTATTTGAACACTCTGTTCATCAAATCCATAAATGTTGCTGGCGCGTTTATTAATCCGAATGACATTACCAGAAACCCAAAGTGTCCATACCGACTTCTGAATGCTATCTTTGGAATGTCCTTCGGCCTCACTTTTAGTTGATGATAACTGGTCCTCAAGTCAATCTTTGAAAAGTACTTCACCCCTTCAACTTATCAAATAAATCGTCTATCTTGGGTAACATGTACTTATTCTTAATAGTGACCTTGTTCAACTCTCAATAGTCGATACAAAGTCTTAGCGACCCATCTTTCTTCTTTATGAATAAGACTGGTGCTCCCCATAGTGATACGCTTGGTCGAATGTATCCCTTATCTAACAACTCTTGTAATTGAGCCATCAGTTCTTTCATCTCTACTGGTTCCATACGATATGACGCTTTGTATACCGGTGTTGTCCCTAGTGCCAAATCAATAACAAACTCAATCACTCTATCCGGTGGCAATCCCAGAATCTCATCAGGGAAGACATCAATGAAATTCCTTACAATAGGTATCTGACTCAGTTCACCCTCGACTCATATAGTATGAATCACGTGAGCCAAATAACCTATACAACCCTTCCTAAGCAATCTATGCACTTGCACCATCCTCAGACAATGAGATTGTCTCGGCGATTTACTACCATAAAATACAACCTTCGACTTATTCAAAGTATTAAGGTGTACACACTTCTTATAATGCCACCATATCTATACTCCCAATGTATCCGATATGGTGCTTACTACAAATCAATATATATAATGCATTTAAATCTATACACCTATGGTATCTGATTATAAGCTTATATCAAATTGAGTGACTATCATATATAATTCCCATAGAACCAAGACTCACGGTATCCCATAACAGAATACAATTCCCAAGGGAACTTATTACTGTGTTTGGATACCCTCACTCGGATATATGAGCAGTCCATATTACCAATACCCTCACCCAGATGTATAGTCTATGTCATGCGAATTTACACTATCGTATCGATAGTAACTATCTATCTGAAATCTGGAGTATCAATAACAACATGAACAATCCATGCTATTAATACACTCACTCAGATAAATAGTTCACAAGGATCTCAAACTAGATTTTAAAGAATTCTAAATTACATCTATAAATGTAAGAAAACACAGTTGCAAAAATAAAAGATGTTATATATCATAAATATTAAGGTTCGATTACATGATTCTCATAAAGAGTTTCTTATTACAAAGTATTCAACTAGACATGAATATAACCTAATCCAAGCAGGAACACTTCTCTCTGTCTACTCCAGATGTTCCAAGGTTACCATCTAATACTGCAAAGGGAATAATTTGTAAGGGTGAGCTATGACATGCTCAGCAGGTTTTATATTTATAACAATATATGATTTGAAGAAGTATAACAATTCAAAATTCGACTGATAGTTGTTACCATTTTCTGGATTTCTTTTTCAACCATTTCTGGACTTTTTATTTCTGTCAGTCACACAGACTTAGAAATTTGTTTTAGATATGAGATAGGGGATCATGCTACTCAATATCCTAGAAGTATGCATCTCATCCTACTAGTGCTCAAATGCACCCAAATTAATGTCAATATATTATTGACCAAATCTTGATCCCTTATGGGATACCCAACTTCAGTATATGATGTCTTACCAAAACAATTTGGTTTGACACAATAGTTTATGCTCAATGAACAATATCATATGAATAAATAGTTCATTTTTTAGTTATGCTGAAGCTATAACAATAACATTACAATAAGAGGTAATTCAAATGTAGGTGTAATATATCATATAAATAGCATATCAAGATAAAAATCTTGCTCAACGAATAAACAAGGTTTAGTAAACTTCCATAAGTAATTATGGTTTAAGAAAACTTGCTCGATAAGAGATTTAAGGATAGAGAACTTGCCTGAGAGTAGATCAGTCAAGTTATACTACTTGATTCCTTTAATAAACACCTACGATGTTCATTCATATAAATTTAACACATTACTATTGATAATAATACTTAAATACAACATTAACATAAGTTTGGATTAGGGTTGGAAAAGTTTTGGTGTTCAATGTCTTTACCGAATATTAACGAAGTTGATATATCGATTAAATTTTATTTATAAGCTTTATTATATATTTAGATAATTTATATATCCATTATAATAATTTCTAGAAGCTTATAATAATTTTTAAGTATTTATTTATCCCTTAAATGATTTTTAAATCATTTATTTTTATTTTTAAATAATTAATATTTACTTAGAATTTTACAAAAACTTTGTTTATTATTTTTAAATAATATATATCCATTTATTATGATTTTTATATCATTAATATTATTTTTCAATAATTATTTAGTATTTATAAGTAATTATTTTATTTACTTTATTATTAAATTAATTATTAATAATATCTAAATAAAATAAAATATTTATTTAATTTATGTAAAAATATCAAAAATTAATTATAATAACTTAATATAATTTTAAATCTATTTTTGTATTTATTTATTAATTATTTCTAATTTTTATAATTTAATTTCTAAAAAAATAATTTTTTGTCTATCGCTAAAGCCAGAGCTGTTCTTGAGTATCTGGGTAACCCAGAACAGTGGTCATGGTCGGTTAACGGTTTTGTGGCTTTAATAGCTCTGATTCTGTGTAATAGATTTGTATTATGTTTGTTGTAACATGTAGTATATAAGTCAAGGTACATGAATATATATAACATTGGTTTGGACAAAGCATAACTGTATGGTCTTGATCTATGTTGGTCAAAGTACAACCAACATCTGTTCTTCGTGTTCATCAGTTTTTTGGGTAACCCAAAAAACTTGGTCAAGCTCGGTCAACGACTTTTGACCATTAATTCCAGTAATCTTATGAGTTGTTTAAGTAATTTAAGATCATAGATATGTAGTATATATATCAAGGTGTTAATCTATTACAAAAAATTACAAAAACAACAAACAGAAAGCGATCAAAAAATTTGGTCAAAGTAGTAGGCTCAACTTTATTCTTGAGTTTTTGGGTAACCCAGAAAACAGAACTTCGTGATCGGTCATTCACCTTTGACCACCTATATCTTGCAATATATGGTTCTAATGAACTTGTTTTCTTTTCTAGATCAAAGACCTACTATCATGCTACAAATAACATACGAATAACAGACCTAATCATAAACACATATAAATCTATAAGCTCTGACATTCGACTGTCAGGCTTGTTTTTCCAAAATTCCCAGATTACTAAAAACACTTAATTAAGGCATCTAGATGTTATCAAATGTGTTCTATCATCTTAACATACTAATACATAATTCTAAACATCTAAACAACAATTTGAACAAAGCATAAAAGATCTAACTATAAATTAGTGTTTGTATCTTTCTTGCTTGATTTTGGACTTCTGGCTTTTGAATCTGTTATTGTTATCACCAAGGCTTATTTAGGTATGAAATATAAGTGTTTAGGCTTATAACATTCGTAGGTTTACTATGATCTAGGGTTCCTATTTATAGAATTCTTCAACTTGGCTTTTTGGTCATTTTCCACCTACTTGCCTCCTCAAATATCTGATCTAATGACTCTACTGATGCTTGGGATTTACAAGCATGTCATGTGTAGCCTAGGAACTTGCATTGGTGACTCCTTACCTAATTGTGAGCTATTTAGGTTAGATTAGTAGCTTAATTATGCCTTAATCTTCACTAATCTTAATTAGAGTTTTGTTTTTAATGCTTAGGGTTGTTTAATGATGTTTATTAGTACCTAAATGAAGTTTAGTAATCGTGATTAGGTTTTAGGATATCCTAATTAGGATTTTGTCTAGCTAATTATGGTTAGGGTTTGTCGACGTCGGGATTTTTATTTGTCCATTTTCTGTTCTTGTTCTTTGGTGTTCTCATTTTATGTGAGATTTGTTTGAAAAAACAAGTGAAAAAGGTCCGACATGTATATGTCGACGATTCGACTATAAGAGTCGCCAGTTGGTGTTTTTAACTAGTTGCACCAACATAACCGAGAAAAGTTTTGCACATTGACCCAGTGATGTGACACTGCTAAACGGGTCTGTGAAACCGAGATTCATTTGTGTTCGGGGGCTTGATTATGCGGAGGGAAGGTGTTAGGCACCCCACGACATCCTTGTTACCACGGTGACCGACACTTTTCAAGAAACTGTTATATGAATGTGTGTGTGTGTGGATCAATGTGCAATTTATTTGGAAGTAGTGCGAGACCTCATTCGCACCTATATACAAAGGGTTTGAATTTATATTAAAATACAGTTTTAAACATGATATAGTAATGAAGTTTTGAAAATAGGTTTTTTCAAACCCTTTACTCAATAGTAATTGAGACATTTTCATACTTCCATTTTATTATTAAATGTTTGGCTTGTTTGCTTTTATTTTCGAGATGTGAAGCATCTTCGAGAAAATAATATATAGCAGTGTTGAACTCCTCATGGGCATGAAAGTCGTCTAAGGAAATTCAAACAATGTGAATAATTTTCAAGCTACTTACAACTAAAAATGTCCATCACGGGAACCGAATCTAGATTCAGTGGACTGAATCTGCGATCACATGATTCCTAGGCTCACATGATGCCGCAGTTTATATGAAAAGCAGTAAACAGTTGTATATATAAATGTTGTATATATATATATATATATAAAAGCAAGTAAATGCTCCAGACATAAGTCTAGGCTCAATCGAGGCATAACTCGATAATGTTAGTCCATATATATAAATATATACATATATAAGTATATATATACAGACATAAATGAAAACCACGGACCGAAGTCTGGGCATACACACACAACACGACTCTCAACGTGAAGAATAGTGTGTTCAAAGATGAAGATAAAGGCTTTATAATGTGTAAGAAAGCTTACAGTGGGCTGCCAAAGAAGACTTCTATGACTATAAATAGATGAACACTCAGCTCCCATCGGTAAAAATATTGCTATATGTGAGCTAACAGGTGTTTAAAATGAGAAAGCACTAAATATGAGGTGTGTACAGAGCAAATTTGACTGGGCTTCCTCGCCTTTTCCTCTTTGAAAATGGCCACCCCAAGCTCTATATTTATAGAGCTGGTGGCCGCCGGTGTACCTTCGACTTTATAATGTGCAAGAAGGCTTACAGTGGGCTTCCAAAGAGGACTTCTATTACTATAAATGGATGAACACTCAGCTCCCGCCAGTAAAAATATAGCTATATGTAAGCTAACATGTGTTTAAAATGAGAAAACACTCAATATGGGGTGTGTACAGAGCAAATTTGACTTGGCTTCCTTGCCTTTTTCTCTTTGAAAATGGCCACCCCAAGCTCTATATTTATAAAGTTTGGTGGTCGTTAGTGTACCTTCAATTGCCAGGGGTGCCCCAGCGGCACTGGTCCTGCTTGTCTTGAAATCACGTGCACTGCAGCATTTGTGATGTCCTTCGAACTTGCAGAACTTCAATCCGAGCATTCGAATGAGGTGTATAAGACCTTTCTTGGACCGCTTTTGTCGAGAGTTACGCAATGACATGTGATTAGAGGTTATACGAAGTTAGGAAGAGGGGACCATGCCCATAGCCTTCAAGCTTCAAATTCTATCCGGTGTGCTGCCCTGCGTTATAGTCACTCGAGATTGGAACTCCTTAGCTTTTGTGGGACATTGTTGTGTAGAAATGTATGTATGAGATGTTGAGATGACACAATGTGGGGTTAAGGTGGCAATATGACGATTTTGCCCCTACACCGGGGTTATCTTCAGTTTGGGGTGATAAAGCAGACGTTGCTCAGGGTTATCTCTAAGATTAGACTGCTGCAAGTGTTTAAATTCTGCAGGGTCATCTTTAATTGTGCATGTATTCCCGGTGTTAGCTCTGGGTCTTTGGAATGAGTACCTCGATGGGAGTTCCAAGGTTAAAGCTGATTGTATGCATTTGAAACAAGCATTTCCGGGGTTATCATCGGAACTGCAACGGCATTCCTTGGGGTTATCTCCAAGGATGAAACTCGGGGTTATCTCTGAGGTTGGAACTGATAATCCCGGTGGATGTTCCGAGGTTGGGACCGAACTTCCGGTGGTATCCGGAATGGATATGAGCTGTCTTCTAGGGTTATCTCCCAAAGATGAATCTGCCCTTCTGCAATGTTAGTAACATGTGTGCAAAAACTTTTGAGTGTCTACAGATGCCCCACTTTATCATATTCATGCAATGCATGGCATGGATAGGATAAAGAATCCTAGACACTTGACATGCAACAAGATAAACATGATGCCATGTGCAGCAACATGATGCAAATGCATATATTTTGTTGGATTGTTTTCCAACATGATGGAATGATTGTCGGTTCCTTATTAATCCTTTCGGGGATGACAATCAGTGCTGTCTTGGACGTGTGATCCAAGTCTTCCAGGATGTTGACATTGGGGTTGTCACTAAAGTCTAAAATCCTTGATACAAACTTTACTTTGAAGATGTTCCTCTCGTGTGCAAGAGATCTGTGGGGATAAAGCTTTGTCTGTTTGAGGATGTGTATAACATATTCCATCATCGGTCTTGTTCGAGTTACTACCAATAGTATGTATTTTCAGGGCTGCCTGACCTTCGCTGATGTGTGTATCACCGGATAGATCCTTATTGGGTGAAATGTCAAGGCTGCTTGACCTTCATTAATGTGTATATCAACGGATAAATCCCTGTTGGGTGAACTATCAAGGCTGCTTGACCTTCTTTGATATGTGTATCAATGGTTGAATTGCGTTGTAACCCCCGCCAGGGATTCGTTCATAGATGAAGAATGCATTGTAACCCCCGTTGGGGATACGTGGATGAATGAAAATCTGCGTTGTGACCCCCACCGGGGTACGTTATCAATGATATCGGTGTTGTGACCCCCGCCGGGGGTACTGTTTAGGGTTACGACCACATATTTGGCGGCATCAGACCTGTGTAAGGCATTGCCGAGTATGATCTGTAAAAGCTGAGCTCATCGATATAGTGTACCTTATATTTAGGCAAATACCAATGAGTGACATGTGAAGCCATAATTTGACTTGTAACAACCAGGATTCCAAGCTATTCTGCTCAATCGCGTAGCGTTTTTATTCTTGATTTGGCCTTTTCAGCTTGTGAAAGCTCCTTTACAACTCGAAATTGAACTGAGCTGAAGATGTGGGACCCATGTAGGGGTTTCGTAGGTGGACCTACGGCCAACCATGAATATGTAAAGCCTGCATGTTACTTTCATAAGTCACTTTTAAGTTGCGCCGCGAAGCAAATCCGAGAGCTCTTCTTCAGATCTGCTGAGTTTGAGTGACTTTCTGCAAATTCTGCTACCGTACAAGTGTTCTACACTGTCCCGGTAACGTATGCATGTATTCTTTTCCAATTTCTATCCGTTGGAAAATGACTTATCACAGGAAATGCATCTAAACACATAGTAGTTAATATGCATGCTGATATGACTTTATAAAAAATATTTAACATAATAAATGTTAGTATTAAACCATGCTGAACATAATGATGTGAAAAAATTTGACTTTTTAAACAATCAAATTGGCACCTTTTACTATCATTTCTTATCCTATTTGAGGACAAATGAGTAAAGATGGAAAAGCAAAATAATCTTGGTAATTAGGCTACCCTTACGGATTTTTTACTATGATGTATTAATGCATGTAGGATGTATATGACTGTGGGTAGGTGTGCAACTGAATGGCAACCTAGTCATGCCTATGTGCATGTGGATAGTCCTTTGTACAAAGGGGACTATGACAAACTTTTCCAAAATGTAGGCATTGGGTAGTCATGCATTTTTAACTCTACTGCAGATGTAGGTTAAAATAATGCATGCATGCATGTAGTCATAAAAATACATTTTGAAAAGCTCTAGATAAGAATTTACCACACCCTTTCTGAGGTGATTTGGAGACTTATTGTTCAGATATTATGGATCCTGATCAGCCGAGTAGTTCGCGTAGGACAACTTCCACTTCTGTTGTACGGAGAAGTTACCTCGAGCCCATTCTGTTAGACAGCCTCGTCGTTTAGTGGAGGCGGTGATACGTCAATTCCAGGTTGATGTGCCAGATGTCGAGGGCGAGGAGGAGGATGTACCGGTTGAGGCTCCCGCTCCTGCTGCATCTATTCCTCATAGGAATTTGCAAGGCATCCAGGTGGCAAACCCAGAGCTTCTGGGCGATTTGAGTCAACACCCTTCAGTTTACCTGCACGCAAATGAGATATAAAATTAGATCTTAATCTTCCTTCTTTCCTATTGATGATGAGTAAATGACTCTGATGTTGATCTGCATTTGATGTAGGTTCCCAGCTTTACACAGCCTCGAGGGAACTGGTTCAACATCCACTCTATGTATCAGGCTTTGCATGACTATAGAAGTATTGTACATGGCCGGGGATTTGGGACGTTCTTTTCCATTCTTCCCCGCCGTTGTCACTGGGGTTACCTCAGGGCATTGTTTGAGTGCTGGTTTCACCAGACTCAGTCTGTGACATCCCCAAATCCGGGTAACCTGACCCCCGAGTTTGGTGTTCACGATCCACAATATAATACTAGCTAACTACCCATTCATATAGAAATAGTAATACATATCACATTAACATATGTTGTTAATACATTAGTCCCATGTCAGCTAACCTTAACATTACAAATATACCCCTTAGATATACAAAAAGGGTTTACAGTACAACATAATAGTAATAATGTTCATTATACTAATTTATCACTATGCCTTTTTCTTTGTTCTTCTTCACAACACCTTCTATAACTTCGTCTTTAGCTGAAAAGTTTTATATATAGCAAGGGTGAGCAATAAGTTTGCCCCGCAGGTTAAGTCATACAATAAATGTATAAGAATCAATAACAAGTCTTCTCGCCTTCTATGCAACACAATAATTTGATAATGAAAGAGTACAACGCTTTCAAAGTTTCTACGATATTCTAATGAATAATCAAGAATAAATTCTACGCAATAACAAAGTGGAATGATTTCCAGATTTATGCTGAGTGATCACAAAGGATCTAAAACTTCTCTTCTTGGGTATCTATCAAAGATTTACTTTGATATATACTCAGGTGTATCAGATAACCATAAAGATTAAATCATACTCCTCTGCAAGTACTTAGAGCCGGCCAACTCCTTGTACCCTATATTATGCATAATACTTAATCGCGTGTAAAGGCTGAATATACGACCAATAAAATGTTCCCTTTATATAAAAGGTTGTTCTTCTCAGTCTCAGAATCAAGATTTGATTTAACAACGAAATTTAAGTATTTCAATACCTAATCACTTCTCTTCTCAAACCTATCAAGTTTTCTTTTTCGATCAAGCCGATACAACTGGCGTTGATCTATCAATAATAATTAAATTCTCTTCTCTTCTCTTCTCTAACCTATCTAGTTTTAACAAATGTTCATCTAGCCAGAATAATTAGCTAAGATATTTCTCAACATAATTCGACAATAAGCATGGGAATTATCTCAGATCATCAATATTAGCTTCTGAGATATGAATATCCAACAAATGTAAATTCTACGAATATATATTTTTCGAATCAGTAATTAAATTTGAATTATTAAACATGCACTAACTGCGAATAATCAACAGTAAATTCTTGGACGTGGTCCAATTAACAATAATTAACCACCATAATAATTAAACAATATTGACTCAAGGTTGAGTTAGGAAACTTGCCTCTTTCGCTGATTACAGCTACACAATAAACTTATCTAATATAATATTAGTGAAAGTTAAAATTCTGCGAATATATATTTTCCGAATCAGTAATTAAATTTGAATTATTAAACATGCACTAACTGCGAATAATCAACAGTAAATTCTTGGACGTGGTCTAATTAAAAATAATTAACCACCATAATAATTAAACAATATTGACTCAAGGTTGGGTTAGGAAACTTGCCTCTTTCGCTAATTACAACTACATAATAAACTTATCTAATATAATATTAGTGAAAGTTAAAATTCTACGAATATATATTTTCCGAATCAGTAATTAAATTTGAATTATTAAACGTGCACTAACTGCGAATAATCAACAGTAAATTCTTGGACGTGGTCTAATTAACAATAATTAACCACCATAATAATTAAACAATATTGACTCAAGGTTGAGTTAGGAAACTTGCCTCTTTCGCTGATTATAGCTACACAATAAACTTAAAATATTACAATCATTTTTAACTCATTTATTTAATATAATAATTAAATAAATCTAATATCATTAATATTAAATTATTAATGAACGTTATCTGAAAATAGAAAAATTTATATTTTAACTCAAAATATTGAAAATGGCTTCACTAGAGGTAGAGTAGTTACCACATTATTTCTTAGGAACACAAAAATAAAGTCTTACTAGTTCAAATATATGTAAATGATATTATCTTTGGTTCTACTAATGAAAAGCTATGCAAGAGATTTGTCAAGCTTATGCAGAGCAAGTTCAAAATGAGTATGATGGGTGAGCTAAATTTCTTCCTTGGACTGCAAGTGAAGCAGACTGATGAAGGTATTTTCATTAACCAAGCTAAGTACATTAAAGAATTACTTAAGAAGTATGACATGGAATCAACTTCTCCCATGAAAACACCAATTGCTTCAGCAACTAAGCTTGATAAAGATGAGAAAGGTAAATGTATTGACATTACTAAATACAGAGGTATGATAGGCTCTCTTCTATATCTAACTGCCAGTAGACCAGGTATAATGTTTGCAACATGTATATGTGCTAGATTTTAAGCTAATCCTAAGGAATCTCACCTAACTGCTGTAAAGAGAATTTTTAGGTACTCAAAGGCACACCTCACTTGGGACTTTGGTATCCCAAGGAGTCCTCCTTTGAACTGACAGGATATACATATGCTAATTGTGCAGGCTGCAAGATCAATAGAAAAAGTACTAATTGCACTTGTCATTTACTAGGAAACAGACTTGTGTCCTAGTTTAGCAAGAAGCAAAATTCAGTATCTACCTCTACAGCAGAAGCTGAATACATTGTTGTAGGCAACTGTTGTGGTCAAATCTTATAGATGAAGAACCAACTAGCAGATTATGGGGTTGACTTCAATTCTATACATGTTCACTATGATAACACAAGTGCCATAGCAATAACACATAATCCTGTCATTCATTCTAGAACTAAGCATATAGAAATAAGATATCATTTTATTAGGGATCATATACAAAATCGAACTATATTTTTACAATACATCCCTACTGAAAATCAACTTGTCAATGTCTTTACAAAACCCTTAGACGAATCTACATTAAATAAATTAATAAGTGAGTTAGGTATGCTAAATCTACAACCATAAATTATATGCTCTAGTTGGTGCTAACCATGCAGATAAAAGGCTATGTTAAAATCATAGAGATGACTAATAAAAACCACGATCATGAAGCAGTCTTAACATGGCAGTGAAGCCCACTGTGATGACAACATTCCTATCAAATCTATGCATCCCTTCTGATAATCACCTCAAGGACAAATCCGACCCTTAGTTTCAGTCTATGAGGTTGGCCCTTCCTGAGCTACCTTAACCCAGAAGGAATGCTAATTTAGAGTGCATCACAAGAACCTGAAGAGACAACGATCGTAGAGAAGGATCAACAATAAACTCAATAATCGTATAACAACCTCAACGATCGTTGTCATCCCAATGGATACACTAGCTCAGGGGGAGCTAAGGGCAGATTACTACTTTTCACACTACTTAAAATTGTGGAGCCCTGCAAAACTCGACACATGCACCACTCTGCAGATCGTGAGGAGGGAAGTTACAAATATAGTTTGAAAACGTCTTTTGAAAATTCACCTCAGAATTTTAAAACTGTATTCCCCTCTTTCTCTCTCAAAAGAAACCCTAGCTTTTAGAACGCTCAACTAACCCCTGTTCAAGAAAATCACAATAATTAATGGTTGGTTCCAACATTGTACCTGGTTACCTACTGTGCTTTAACAAATTCAAGACACCTGACCCTTTGTTCCATAACATTCTGACACTTCTAAAGAAAGTCGGTCTCAAAGAAGCGTTGAACACCAACACGAGGATTTAACTAAAGCTAGTGAAAGAATTTTACTATAATGGAGTCTTCAAAAATGACATCATCACTACAAAGGTCAAGGGGGAGCAGATTCGACTCAAAGCTGAAGATATAAACCTAGCCCTAGGTTTTAAATCAAAGGGACTCATCTATGAGTGTCATCGACTTTTATGAAGGTCTGAAGAAGATGCACCACAAGAAGTCTCAGAGTGTCAAGGGCTATAAAAAGAAAGAATTTCCCCATAAGTATGAATTTTTGGGTGATATTATTGGGAAATGCATATGCTACAAAAGCTCTAGCCATGACTCTATGAATGAGGTCCAACTCAAACTTATGACAACAATCTACTTCAAAATTCAACTCAACCATGGGGCATTGCTCAAAGATTATATCGGGAAGTGGATGCTCAGCTCAAAGAAGACGAAGAGCTCTGGAAAAATGCTATATGGGAGATATATAAGCATAATTTTGTAATCTACTATGGGAGACAAAATTGGTGACACAAAAGGAGAACCCATCAACCCCAATAGAAGAATGACCCAACAGCTGTTTCAAAATTGGAAAAGAAACCCTGTAGAAAATGTAAGGATGATGTCTGAATTTAGTGGAAGGACTGGTGAAGTAAAGAAATCAGATCTACTGAGAAATATGTCAGTTGTGAAAGAAGTTGAGGAAGAAGAAGTCAATCAAGAGGAGCCCAAAGACTTAGTCAGAAAGAGTAAGGGTAAGAAGAAATTAAATGTTCAAATAATAAAAGAGCCTCAAGGCTCAACCACTGATGCGCCCCAAGAAGGTTCGGGCAAAGAGATTTAAGGTGTATTCACACAAAGGGAACTCACCTTAGAAGTGACCGAATCACCCGAAGAAATTCTAAAGGAAATAAAGAAGAAGAAGCATCATACTGAAGAAGAAGATGAAGATAGATCCACCATCTCTGTGACACCCCCAAATCTAGGTACTTCATTCCCACAAGATTTTGTGCTCACTAATCAAGCATTCATACTATCTACCCAAATAAAATAATATTTGAATCATAAAACCTCCCCTTAAATAGGGTTACATCATTAAGTTCAAAAATATCCCAGGTTATCTAACCTTTAAACATCATTCAAAAGTGGAAATAAATTATTACATAACATCATTAAGATAAAGTCTAAGACCATCATAACAAATAAAAGTCTAATATCATAATCATAATCAAAATTATAAGTCTTCATCACTTGTACATTTTTCCCTTTACTTTGCTAGACGAAGGTTCATCTACCTTCTCCACTTTAGCTGCAATGAGTTTATAAATATGCAAGAGTGATCAAAACAATTTCTCACCGAATATAACAATAAATCGACAAGAGGATAATAATAATAACGGCCAACAAAAAGGCTTGTCAAACTGAATAGTACTCTAACAATGATAATAAAGAACTGAAATCCAAAATATGGAATACACATAACTGAGGGTCATAAGACCATGTACCATGTCCACAGTTGTAAGTAATCTTTCAACTCCAACTTTAACAGTCATAAGACTATAAGGACTCCTCGTACTTAGGGGGATCAGCCCTTCGTACCATGTATTGTACACAAACATTTAACGCTACGCGTAAGTTATCCCCTAATAATAATAGGGTTGTTCATCTTAGTATTTAGAGTACAAGTCCGCACCAAGGAAAGTTTGGTTTGGAAAAGCTTTCAAGGGTAATTTGAAGTTTAACGAACATCAACTAAAGGACTAGTTGAATCAATAGTGTTTGATAATACAACAGTTAATCAATAATAATATGAAACAATGAATAAGTGTAAGCGAACTGTCTATACTTGATCTCATGCTTAGAAACAACTACAAAGCATAAATATTGAATGACAATAATAAACCTTGCTTGAATAAAATTAAGCTAGGACTATGAATTATTGAATAAACATTAAGTAATAGCAAGCTGAAAATAAATCTCACTTATCATGAAAATGACTTGTGTCAAATAAATGAACTATAATGATTCAACATTTGAAATTAGAATTCAAGAAAACTTCATTCATAATATCCGAATAACAATAATGAAACTTGTCTAACAATAAATAAGTTAGAATGCATCAATTGGTATTGGACTTCAAACTTGGTTGAATACAATAACGTCATAGTTAGATTGTTCAAATCATGATTAAGAATACAATAGTTCGTTTAACGAAACTTTCAAGTAAGAACTAGCTCAACAGAAATGTAAGGATAAAAGGCTTACTTAATGTAAAAAAAAGAAGTTTAGAAACTTGCGCAATGTAAATATAGAGTTAAAAAACTTGCCTTGAGCGTAAGCTATAAAATTAAACTCACGATCACCTAAATAAAATTTTAGAACCATAATATCTATTAGATATGCTAACATACCAAAACATGTTCATTACCATTCACATTTCAGAAACTCTAAGTGTTTAACTTCGCAACACTTTTCTAATGTTCATTAAGTATACTAAATTATCACATAACGCGTTCTCGACTTACTAATCATTTTTGCAACTTTGAACTTACTAACCACAATTCACTATGTTGTGTTAACCTTAACATTACCCATTTAACATACTAACATAATTTCATGCCATACTATGATGCTATCCGAAGTCTGTAGTAATGTTAGGAGTCGAGAATCTCAAACTAGTAGTATGGCGGCAATTTGCGCCATACAAAGTCTTTGGGACCCGGTAGAAGAAGGCAATTTTACCTTGCTACTGCCAAGAAATTTGCCACGGTTGTTCGAGAGAGACACGAGAGAAGGCTAATGAACAGTAGCCGACTTTAGCCCAACAAACATAATTTTCACCTATCAAACAGTGATAATAACATGTAAGATAAATATACAACTCTCATAAACATGATTGCTCACATTTACAACCAATTAGAATAATTTAACACCAACTAAAACTATTTTAATTCCACAATTTTCATATTTTTCATATAAAACTCTATTTTTGATATTCATTCTAGAAATCAACACTGTGAATTCATTAGTTGGCCAAATCAGTCCATTCAAATTACGTTATGTTCATATCTCAATGAACTACCATATACAAGCTTCAATTTACAGTTTAAAATAAGAATTGACCGTCTAAATTGGTACTTACCTAAGCCATACAAAGAATACATATACTGACAAATTTTCTTCCTATTGTCAAACGAAATTAGCATCCAATTCTCTTATTTAATCATAAACTCTATCATTATAGCATGTATAATCACCATAACTAAATTACATAACAAAATTCGGAAGAAATATAATTCATAGAGCATAGCAAAACTTTACCGTAGTTCACACATGTAGACATATATATATAATAGGGTTGTATAAGAAATACCTTTAAATTAGCTTGCACAATCTTGCAATTGCAGACAATTTCTCAGGTTTCACTCTCAAACTCTCTCGATTCTCTCTACTTTAGCACTTAGAATGCGTAGAAGAAAATCAACTGGTATACGTAATGATATAATACACAACTGACATAGGCTTAATACCCATAATAAGTAACATCAGTTACTAGGATAAACGTATATAACATAAATACATTATATTTATTATTTATTTTATTTATATTATTTATTTTAAATTTCAAAAAGTAGAAATATCAAAAGCCATAAGGCTTGTTTGGCAAACCATTTAAAATTTTAAAGAATTAAAATACTTAAGCCTTGTTTGACAAAAACTAATTTAAATCCTTTTTAATTTATTTTAATAAACACTTTAGTTTATAATTATAGTCAAATACTATATTTTAATTAAATATAGCATTTTAGCAAATATCACCAAATTATAATTTCCATTATAACTTTATTTAATAATTTAACATACCATCTAAATTATTAAATCAACACAACAACATAACACCTCATGTTATAATACAAACCTCTAAATTATAAATTAATTTAATTTAGAAAATTCTCCAATCGTTTAGATTCATCAACCATCACATCAATAAATATTTATTTAACAATAAACACCTCAAATAATATTTATATAACTCAATAAATATTTAAATTACAATTTGAAATTTTGGATCGTTACATCCTTCCCTCCTTACAAGGATTCTGTCCCCAGAATCACAATTCAAACAATCAAATTGTCACATTCTCCTCTACTTACAAGAGATTCTGTCCCCAGAATCGAAGACACAGACTAAACAAATAACTCAGGATAATTCTTCATCATTTTCGCTTTGAATTCCCACGTAGCCTCTTCTACGTTGTGGTTCCTCCATATCACCTTCACAAAAGGTATCACTTTATTCCTGAGCTCTTGCTCTGTCCTGTCGACTATCTGGATAGGAATCTCTTCGTAAGACAAATCTTTACTGAACTGCAATGGTTCATACTCAATCACATGCTTGTAATCGGGTTTATAAGGTCATAGCACCGACACATGAAAAACATTGTGCACATGCTCTAATTCTGGAGGTAATGCTACCTCATAAGCCACCTCTCACACTCTGCGTAGAATTTCGAAAGGTCCAATAAACCTTGGGCTGAGCTTTCCTTTCTTTCCAAAATAAATTTTCCGCTTCCAAGGAGAGACTTTCAGGAACACGAAACTTCCTACTTCAAATTCACGACTTTGCCTGTGTTGATTAACATACTTTTTCTGTCAATCTTGAGCAGTTACCAATCTTGCTCTGATGAGTTTGACTACTTCAGCGGTCTGCTGAACCAGTTCTGGGCCTAACAGTTGACATTCTCCAACTTCATCCTAGCATTGTGGAGTTCTGCATTTCCTGCCGTGTAACGCCTCGTATGGCGGCATACCAATGCTTGCGTGTTAACTGTTGTTGTATGCAAATTCCACCAACGGTAGATGATCATCCCAATTTCCTTTAAAATCCATGATGCACGCTCTGAGCACGTCTTCAAGCGTCTGGATCGTTCTTTCGCTTTGCCCACCGGTTTACGGATGATACGTTGTGCTCATCTTCAATTACGTTCCCATGCATTCCTGTAATCTCTTCCAGAAATTTGATGTGAACCTCGGATCTCTGTCTGATACAATTGATACTGGAACTCCATGTCTTGAGACGATCTCTTTAATGTATAATTTTGCTAGCTGATCAAGATTAAATCTAATCTTTATTGGCAAAAAGTGTGCAGATTTTGTCAATCTGTCCACTATCACCCATATTGCATCGTATCCTTTCTGAGTCATTGGAAGACCTACCACAAAATCCATTGTGATATGCTCCCACTTCCATTCCGGTATTTCCAATGGTTGAAGTAATCTACTTGGTCGTTGATGCTCGGCCTTCACTTTCTGACATGTCAAACACTTTGCAACGCATTCTGCAACATATCTTTTCATGTTTGGCCACCAGAAATGACGCCGCAAATCTTGATACATTTTCGTACTTCCCAGATGAATTGAATATCTTGAGTTATGTGCTTCCGTCAAGATTTCTTCTTTGATATCCTGTACTGCTGGAACCCAAATTCGTCCCTCGAATTGCAGCATTCCCTCAGTATCAACCTTGTACTTCGCTTCTTTACCCTCGACTACACTTTGCCTTATTTTCTTGCATTCTTCATCCTGTAGTTGAGCGTTCTTCACTTTGTCCACCAAAGTTGGACTAACTTCTATCTGGTACAAATTTTCATCGGACTCTTTTGGAAATTTAATTTCCAGCTCTAACCTTGCCATTGCTGTAATAAGCTTCTCCTTATCTGTTAACAACATCAACTTTTCTCTACCTTTCCTACTCAAGGCATTTGCAACCACATTTGCTTTGCATGGATGATAAAAGATCTCACAATCGTAATCCTTTATCAATTCCATCCATCTCCTTTGCCGCATGTTAGGTCTTTCTGCGTGAAAATATACTTCAGACTTTTATGGTCTGTGTAGATCTCATATTTTTCTCCGTAGAGGTAGTGTCTTCATATCTTCAGTGAGAACACAACTGCTACCAACTCTAAGTCATGAGTCAGATATCCTTTTTTATAGT
Source organism: Panax ginseng (assembly GCA_020205605.1). Classification (NCBI taxonomy): domain Eukaryota; kingdom Viridiplantae; phylum Streptophyta; class Magnoliopsida; order Apiales; family Araliaceae; genus Panax; species Panax ginseng. The sequence continues at coordinate 91,300,601 of CM035134.1, read as the reverse complement.
CCTTTAGTTGCCTTGATGCATACGCAATAACCTTGCCGTTCTACGTAAGAACACAACCCAATCCTTTGTGTGAAGCATCACTATACACCACAAAGTTTCCAGTATTATCCGGTAATGACAACACAGGTGCCACACTGAGCTTCTTCTTTAATTCTTGAAAACTTTCTTCACATTTCTCTGTCCAAACAAACTTTACAGAGTTTCTTGTCAAATTTGTCAACGGAGTAGCAATCTTGGAAAAATCTTGAATAAATCATCTGTAATATCCTGCCAACCCAAAGAAACTTCTTACTTCTGGTGGATTTCTTGGTTGTTCCCAATTTATCACAACTTCAACTTTTGATGGATCTATGGAAATCCCATCTTTATCAATTACATGCCTAAGAAATTGTACATGTTCTAGCCAAAATTCACATTTAGAGAATTTTGCGTATAAATTTTCTTTTCTTAACATCTCCAATGCGAGACATAAATGTTCCATGTGTTCCTCTTGAGTTTTAAAGTACACCAGAGTATCATCGATAAACACCACCACAAACTTGTCCAAAAATGGTTTAAACACCCTGTTCATCAAATCCATGAACGCTGCAGGGGCGTTTGTCAAACCAAATGACATTACTAAAAATTCATAATGTCCATACCAAGTTCGGAATGCCGTCTTCGGTACATCCTCTTTCCTCACTTTCAATTGGTGATATCCACTTCTCAAGTCTATTTTCGAGAAATTTCTAGCACCCTTCAACTGATCAAACAAGTCATTTATTCTTGGCAATGGATATTTGTTTTTAATAGTGACTTTGTTTAATTCTCTATAATCAATGCAAAGTCGAATTGACCCATCCTTCTTCTTCACAAATATCACTGGTACTCCCCACGGTGACACACTTGGTTGAATGTACTTCTTGTCTAACAGTTCTTGCAGTTGCACCATTAGTTCTTTCATCTCCACCGGACCTTCGATATAGGAGCGGTTCCTGGCGCTAAGTCAATCACGAACTCGATTTCCCGGTCAGGTGGAAGTCCTGGCAAATCCTTCGGAAACACATCCAAGAATTCTCTAACTACTGGTATTTCCTCCAATTTCATACCCTTCTCCTTTTGAGTATCGACTATGTAAGCTAAATACCCATACAACCCCGACTCAAGAATTTTTGGATCGCATCATCGTCGGACATTTCATTTGTCTCAGCAATTTGCTACCATGAAAAACTACCTTTGACGGAGTCATAAGGTGTACACACTTCTTTTTGCAATCAATTATCGCTCCATAATTGAATAGCCAATCCATTCCCAATATCACATCAAACTCCCCAAGTTTAATCAGGATTAAATCTACTGCCATAATATTTCCCTTAATGTTTACCCTACAGTTCTTGTATACGAACCTAACAGGAACCACTTCCCTATTCGTAATTTCTATATTTAAAGGAAATTTCAACTCTTCACAAGGTGTTTCTAACTTCTTAGCAAAATCATCAGATATAAACGAGCAAGTAGCACCCGAATCAAATAATACATATGCATTTATATCATTGATTGGGATAATACCTGACACAACATCTTTTGATTGCATCGCGCCTTGCACCGTCATATTGAAAGTTCTGGCCGTGGGCTTATTTGTTGTTGTAGGTCCAGCAATAGCAAGCGCACCTCCACTAGAATTTCCCTTGCTCCCATTTGTCTCACTAGATCTCTTCTTAGGGCATTCATGAGCAAAGTGATCCTTGGACCCACACGTGAAACACACATTCTTCTTAGCTTGATTACAATTTGGGGTGATGTGACCCTCCTGGCCACAATTGAAGCATACTCATTTCCCCATCAAGCACACACCCTTATGAAACTTCTTACATGTAGCACATGCTTCGAATTTCTTATTTTGCTAGTTTCTTTTTTGATTTCCAGCTCCTCCATTCGTATTCCACTTCCTCTTCAGGTTGTTGTTGCCATTTCCACCGTTACCACCACCACCAATTTTAGCCTCACCTTCACTTTTCTTCTTCATCTATTCTTGGTTATGTTTTGTTACTGCCTCGCCTCAACTTTCAGCGAGAATCACCTTCTCTATCACTGCTATAAATGTCTTCAATTGGAACAGGGAAACCCTACTGTACAACCAGGGTTTTAGTCCCTGCTCGAACCTCTTTGCCTTGTGCTCGTCTGTACTGACCTGATATGGCGCAAACCTCGCCAACTCGTTGAATTTTGCGGCATACTCAGACACTGACATCGTTCCCTGCTTTAGTTCCAAAAACCGAACCTTTAGCCGACTCTTCGAACTCTCTGGGAAATAGGTCTCAAAGAACAGCTCCTTAAACATATCCCAGGTCATCACTCCTAGTCCTTCCCGAGTTTTGTTGGCCTACCACCAATATCTAGCCTCCTCTTTCAACATAAACGTTGCAAAAGCAGTCATCTGGTTATCCTCTACCCTAGCAACATCAAAAACCTTCTCGATCTCCATAATCCAGGTCTGTGCTTCGACTGGATTCATAGACCCTCAGAATTCTGTTGGTCCAACCGCCTTAAAGTCCTTAAACGTAGTACCTTGGTTCTAAGGTTGATTCTATTAAGCACCTATCAGTAACGGCACTAGCTGCTGAATAGGGTTTTCTTCCACATTGTTGTTGTTTTCCTCAGTGGTTCTCCGTCGTGGTGGTTGACGTCTTGAAGCCATTTTCTGTTAAAATACATCCATTAGCTTCTATTTATTCCTTTTAATTATTTTATACTTAAGTTACACATCGTAAAAGTTTATCATGTAACACATAACACTTAACACTTTGAATAAAATAGTAACTTTTATTCATTCATCAAAAAAAACATCAAAAGAATAGCATCACTACTATTTACATTACTTTCCTGAACCATAAACTTTCCTGAACTATAACAGTTGCAGGATAACATCAACATCATCTATCCCATTGGTTATCATACCCGGGATTTACATTTCATTTATTTTCAAAATCACTTATCAATTACAATCTCTACAAAGTCCTACTAAGATACTGTGTAGTCTTACAATGCACTTCTTCTATAATTCGAAACATTGTTCGGCGATCCAATACGTATGATGGTAGCGTCTCGAACTGAATCGGATAACTTATGACTCGATCTTGAGCTCGATTATCCACGGTGTTGAATACGTTGTTCATTTCTTCCATATTTCTCCTCTTGGCTTGTGCATCCCTCTCTGCTATTCCGGCTCGTTGATAAGCTTCATTGTACGCATCTTCAACTCTTGCCCTTTTTGTAGATTCCTCTTTCAGTTTATTCTCCAAGTTTGCAATCTTCTCAATCATTTTCTCATCTTCCCCTTCTGTGTGGATCAGCTTCTCTTCAACGTTGTTCAATCTTTCTTCTCGATCCTGGATCTCATCGTCTTTCTGTGCCATCGAGGTTTGTTGTTCAGGTACTATCTCCTGATACTCCTCGATGGTGTCTTGAAGTTCCACATTGTGGTAATACACCTTATCGTACATACGGGCAGCTATCGAATTAAGTGGAAGCTCTTCCTCCTCTTCCTCCTCATCCTTCGACTGTGGCAGCTCTACGGGATCCTCCTCATCTATCTCTATCTCATCATCCTCGTCGGTCTCTCTCTCAACTTTCCATCATGGTGATAAACCGCTTCACGTAAAGTAGTTGTTCCCAAATCACCTGAATATCCCGAGGCTCCTCCTCTCTATCCTGACTGGATCCTCCTATAATAGTCATCCTGTCAATCAAAGTTTAAGTTTTAATTACTAACTGTTACTACTTGACACTCACGAGCACATAAGTTGTAATCACATAAACACATAAGTGTTTTATTACTTTCTCTTTCCTAAAACTAGAGAAGAGTTCATCCTCACTATCTTTTCAAAAGTTACTTCCTAAGGCTTTTCCCCCACCTAAGGTTCATAACCTACGGCTCATAACCTAAGGCTATGATACCAACCTGTGACACCCCCAAATCTAGGTACTTCATTCTCACAAGATTTGGTGCTCACTAATCAAGCATTCATACTATCTACCCAAATAAAATAATATTTGAATCATAAAACCTCCCCTTAAATAGGGTTACATCATTAAGTTCAAAAATATCCCAGGTTATCTAACCTTTAAACATCATTCAAAAGCGAAAATAAATTATTAAATAACATCATTAAGATAAAGTCTAAGACCATCATAACAAATAAAAGTCTAATATCATAATCATAATCAAAATTACAAGTCTTCATCACTTGTACATTTTTCCCTTTCCTTTGCTAGACGAAGGTTCATCTACCTTCTCCACATTAGCTGTAATGAGTTTAAAAATATGCAAGAGTGAGCAAAACAATTGCTCATTGAATATAACAATAAGTCAACAAGAGGATAATAATAATAACGGCCAACAAAAAGGCTTGTCAAACTGAATAGTACTCTAACAATGATAATCAAGAACTGAAATCCAAAATATGGAATATATATAACTTAGGGTCATAAGACCATGAACCATGTCCACAGTTGCAAGTAATCTTTCAACTCCAACTTTAATAGTCATAAGACTATAAAGACTCCTCGTACTTAGGGGGATCAGCCCTTCGTACCATGTATTGTGCACAAACATTTAACGCTACGCGTAAGTTATCCCCTAATAATAATAGGGTTGTTCATCTTAGTATTTAGAGTAATAGTCCACACCAAATAAAGTTTGGTTTGGATAAGCTTTCAAGGGTAATTTGAAGTTTAACGAACATCAACTAGAGGACTAGTTGAATCAATAGTGTTTGATAATACAACAGTTGATTAATAATAATATGAAGCGATTGAATAAGTGTGTTTAACGTCTATACTTGATCTCATGCTTAGAAACAACTACAAAGCATAAGTATTGAATGACAATAATAAACCTTGCTTGAATAGTATTGAATGCCAATAATAAACCTTGTTTGAATAAAATTAAGTTAGGACTATGAATTATTGAATAAACATTAAGTAATAGCAAGCTAAAAATAAAGCTCACTTATCATGAAAATGACTTGTGTCAAGTAAATGAACTATAATGATTCAACATTTGAAATTAGAATTCAAGATAACTGCATTCATAATATCCGAATAACAATAATGAAACTTGTCTAACAATAAACAAGTTAGAATGCATCAATAGGTATTGGACTTCAAACTTGGTTGAATACAATAACGTCACAGTTAGATTGTTCAAATCATGATTAAGAATACAATAGTTCATTTAACGAAACTTTCAAGTAAGAACTAGCTCAACAGAAATGTAAGGATAACAGGCTTACTTAATGTAAAAAAAAAGAAGTTTACAAACTTGCTCAATGTAAATATAAAGTTAGAAAACTTGCCTTAAGCGTAATCTATAAAATTAAACTCACGATCACCTACATAAAATTTTAGAACCACAATATCTATTAGATATGCTAACATACCAAAACATGTTCATTACCATTCACATATCAGAAACTCTAAGTGTTTAACTTCGCAACACTTGTCTAATGTTCATTAGGTATACTAAATTATCACATAACGCGTTCTCGACTTACTAATCATTTTTGCAACTTTGAACTTACTAACCACAATTCACTATGTTGTGTTAACCTTAACATTACCCATTTAACATACTAACATAATTTCAGGCCATACTATGATGCTATCCCAAGTCTGCAGTAACAACAGAAGTCAGAATCTCAAACCAAGGTATAGCGCAGCTGCGCCATACAAAGGCTTGGGGCCAAGAATCGCTGCCATTTTTTTGCAAGCGCACCCAAGACACAATTACTACGGTGTTCGGATGAGACACAGAAGGCTAATGAACAATAGCCGACTTTAGCCCAACAAACACAATTTTCACCAATCAAACAGTGATAATAACACGTAAGATAAATATACAACTCTCATAAACACGCTTTCTCACATTTACAACCAATTAGAACAATTTAACACCAACTAGAACTATTTTAATTCCACAATTTTCATATTTTCCATATAAAACTCCATTTTTGATATTCATTATAGAAATCAACACTGTGAATTTATTAGTTGGCCAAATAAGTCCATTAAAATTACGTTATGTTCATATCTCAATGAACTACCATATACAAACTTCAATTTACAGTTTAACATAAGAATTGACCGTCTAAATTGGTACTTACCTAAGCCATACAAAGAATATATATACTGACAAATTTTCTTGCTACTGTCAAATGAAATTAGCATCCGATTCTCTTGCTTAATCATAAACACTATCATTATAGCATGTATAATCACCATAACTAAATTACATAACAAAATTCGGAAGAAATATAATTCACAGAGCATATCAAAACTTTACTGTAGTTCTCATATGTAGTATATATATATATATATATATATATATATATATATATATATATATATATATATATATATATATATATATATATAGGTGGTATAAGAAATACCTTTAAATTAGCTTGTTTAAGAAATCTGAAGTGATTTATGGTGCGTTACAATCTCTTACCTGTTTAAGAAGGGAAAACGCATCCATAAATCAAAGAAGTCTTCACTCACCACGATCATAGAGTCATTACCGATCGTAGAGTCCAGACTTGCCATCACTTCAGAGGTGGATGCTGCAAAAGTATCTCAGCCTGAACAAACTGTCAGAGCTGAAGCTGAAGAGAGTGCTGAGGTTGTGGCTCAACCCAGGAGGACAAAGAGAAAGCTTGTAAAGAAATATATTCTTGTCAATGAAGAAGTCTTGAAGGAAGAAGACAGAAGAATAGCTGCTAAAAAAGAGCTGCCCAAAGCCATTGAGGAGAATATAGCTCTTGTTGAGGGGGAGCTTCTTGAAACACCTGAACAAGGAACTGCTCCAATTGAGGGGAAGCTGCCAAAGAATATTCATGAATCCCCCTTTGTCCCTCAAGAAATCGTATTCTCTAGAGCTGTGGAAATGGAAAGAGTTGAAGCTATGGAGGTGGAAAGGGTTGAAGAACAAAGAAGAAATGAAGAGATGATTGAAGTGGTGCAAATTTCAAATGAAGATAATGAAGACATGAAAGAAGAAAGGGATGAAGAAGTTGAGATTATTGCAGTAGGCTGAAATGGATATAGGAGAGCCACCTACAATCAATTGTTCTCCTACTTACTAATGATGTCCTATCATAGACCTCTGATTCTCAACTCCTGGGATCACATGTTCTGGACTTACAAAGCTTATCCAACAATCTCAGTGCTAGCTCATGGATTCTTAAGAACCCTCAATTTTGCTCAGAAGATGATCACTAATAATCCTTCATCAAAGACTAAGCATGAGGTACACACTATTCCCATCTCTTTCAGAGTTAACCACTGTCCTTCATCAAACTTCAACAGATTTTATGAATTGCCAAGATGGTTGGAAGTGGTTCTTCACCCAAAATATCCATTTCCAGCTACAGAATCCCAACATTCTGTAACTGATACAGCTAACTTACAATTTTTAGCTACTTTTCACTCAACGAACCTCGATACTACTCAAATCGTAGAGTCACTTGCTCTACCAGGTTCAACAACCTTCTCTCCCAAAACTCAAACCTCATTTCCTTCACCACATACATATATTCCCTCTTCTTCCAACAATAGTTATTTTGATCTTGCTCTAGCTATCTCAAATCTGCAAGAACAAAATACAAGAGCCTATTCCTTTAACATTCAGTAAATACTTGAGCTTCTCTTAGGTCTTCCCACTAAAACTGAGTTGTCTAGCGCATCACAGAAAGTAACCATGAATATTCAAGAAGATCTTGAAACTAACTATGTACTTATTCATACACGATTAAACCACTTGATCGATGCTGCTAACACTCTTCCTAGAAACCTGAGTTATGAGCTTAGAAAGAAGCTCTAGTAGATTATCAAGGAAATGATCAACAACATAACTGAAAGGATCAAATTCCCCAGAAGCATAAGGAAGCAGTTATCCTTCTTCAACAGAATCAAGAGGCTCAAAACAAAATCCTTGTGGAAAGCCTTTCTAGCCTACAATCTTCTATGACTGAATTCCAAGTGTATTATATGAAGCAGATGAAATAAACAAATAATATCTTAGCCATTCTGTAAAAACACACATCATAAACTTATTCTCTGATTCAAGAAAATCGTGAAGACATTTCTCAGTCGAGGAATCAACTCCAAGAAATTGTTCAAGGCATGAATTGTCTGTCAGAAGACATTCAAACCCTAGATGCTAACATAAAGGGGGAGAATAAAGTGGAAGTAGAGAAAGGCAAAGGTAAAGGCAAAGGAAAAAAATTGATCATTCTTTAAGAAGTCCTCTCAAGATGAATGGTGCCATTAAAGAGGCTAATAAGAATATCAAAAAGATCATGCAAACGATGTTCGCCAATCACAAAGGATGGTCTGATCTGTTGCCTCTGACTCTATTAGCCTACAAAATGTCAATGGACACTTCCACTGGGGCAACCCCCCATTCATTAACCTATGGCATGGAAGCAGTGCGCCCCATAGAGGTGGAAATGGAATCCTTGAGAGTGTTGATAGACGCTCAGCTGGATAAAGACCAATGGTTACAAGATCGGTACCACCAATTGTCTCTCATATATAAAAGGCGGGCCATAACCATCTTCCATGGTCAGTTATACCAACAGCGGATCGCTCGATCCTACAACAAGAAAGTTCGGCTATGGCAGTTCAAATAAAATGACTTAGTCTTGAAGAAGGTCCTTGACAACCAAGATCAATCTAAAGGAAAATTCGCCCTAAACTGGGAAGGCCCATTTGTTGTCAAAGGGGTATTGACAAGAGGAGCCCATAGATTACAAGAGATGGTGTGACACCCCCAAATCCGGGTTACCTGACCCCCAAGTTTGGTGTTTACGATCCACAATATAATACCATTTAACTACCCATTCATATAGAAATAGTAACACATACTACATTAACATATGTTGTTAATACATTAGTCCCAGGTCCGCTAACCTTAACATTACAAACATACCCCTTAGATATACAAAAAGGGTTTATAATACAACATAATAATAATAATGTTCATTATATTAGTTTATCACTATGCCTTTTCCTTTGTTCTTCTTCACAGCACCTTCTGCAACTTCGTCCCTAGCTAAAAAGTTTTATATATAGCAAGGGTGAGCAACAAGTTTGCCCCGCAAGATAAGTCATACATTAAATGTATAAGAATCAATAACGAGTCTTCTCGCCTTGTATGCAACACAATAATTTGATAATGAAAGAGTATCTCTTTCAAAGTTTCTACGATATTCAAATGAATAATCAAGAATCAATTCTACGCAATAACAAAGTGGAATGTTTTCCAGATTTATGTTGAGTGATCACAAAGGATCTAGAACTTCTCTTCTCGGGTATCTATCAAATATTTACTTTGATATATACTCAGGTGTTTTAGATAACCATAAAGATTAAATCATACTCCTCTGCAAGTACTTAGAGCCGGTCAACTCCTTGTACCCTATATTATGTATAATACTTAAGTAACGCGCAATGATCGAATATACGATAAAAAATGTTCCCTTTATATAAAAGGTTTTTTTTCTCAGTCTCAAAATCAAAATTTGATTTAACAACGAAATTCAATGATTTCAATATCTAATCACTTCTCTTCTCTTCTCTTCTCAAACCTATCAAGTTTTCTTTTTTGATCTAGCCGATACAACTGGTATTGATCTATCAATAATAATTAAACTCTCTTCACTTCTCTTCCCGAACCTATCAAGTTATAACAAATATTCGTCTAGCCAAAATAATTAGCTAAGACATTTCTCAACATAATTCGATAATAAATGAGGAATTATCAGATCAATAATATTAGCTTCTACGAGATATGAATATCCAACAACAGTAATTCTACGAATATAAATTTTCTGAATCAGTAATTCAATTTGAATTATTAAACATGCGAATAATCAATAATAAATTCTTGGACGTGGTCTAATTAAAAATAATTAACCACTATAATAATTAAACAATATTAACTCAAGGTTGAGTTAGGAAACTTGCCTCTTCCGCTGATTACAACTACACAATAAACTTATATGCTTTCGAAAGACCTATAACCAATAATATTGGTCTCACAATTATCACAATATTTCATCACACGCAACACTGTAATTCACAGTCAATCTTCTCCTAGACACATTACCACATAGTCACATCAATGTTTATAACCTATATAAAAACTTATCAATTCTAACTAGTTTGGTCTGGTTGGACTTCGGTTTATTCTCAGTGTTCTGGTTACGCTATCCGACAATTAACACAGTTACTGTCAATTACACTTGGTCTCTAAGCTTCAATATTATATTAGATAAGTCAATTATCCTTTATAATATTTTTCAGAAGGTTTTAATAATTTATAAACAATTATTATAATTTATAATAATTTTTCAAACACCAGAATCATTTTTTAATGATTTAATACTAATTAATTCCATCATCATTAATATTTAATAATATTAAAATATTAATGACACACTTGTCAAAATATTAATTTATTTTAAAATTAATAGAAATCGTTGCTATAGCCCTTTAGCGACATTAAGCGTCGCTGTTGGTATTCTTGAGCTCAAGAACACTAACAGCCGGCAGTATCAAGGGGTCAACTTTGACCGTCAATAAATCTCATTCGAAAATGTTTCTGGTCAATTTCTAACCATGATCTTGTAGTGTTTATATAACAGTACAAGAATCAGTCATTAACAAAGTCATAATATAACTCAGATGCACGATCCAATCCTTCTAAGTTGCTGTCAGAACATTTCTGGGTTTTCCAGAAACTCAGATAGTTCGACTGGTCATCTTGTAACTCAAATATTTACATGTGTTTGATCATTAAATAGGTGGTTTCTGGGTTCATACATGTAGTACAAATGTCAAGGAACATCAATAAAATAACAGATCGGTCGAATAACACAACAATGACCATATTAAGCTCGGTCAAACCCTGTCAGAAATTTCATGCAAACCTTTTTTGTAAATTCCAAAAATTCACAGTTATGGCCGAATGGCCTACTTTGACCAACTGTTAAGTTCTATCTGTTGATAGCTTACACGATCTAAGGCAACAAATATAAAGTACACATGACAGACTGCCAACTAATTACAACAAAATCAACAAACAACTTAAACACTGACAGATAAAGGCGTTATAAAAACTTGTCAGAAGCTAGTTTAGCCTTTCTGGGTTACCCAGATTTGGCCCGATCATGCCAGGTCAACGAGTTTTGACTGATTATAACTTACAATCTGGAAATTTAACAACTGTGATTTCACTTCCAGGTCAAAGACAACATGACAGAGTATAGATTAAAGCTTTAAAACAACAAAAACCATAAACGAGCAAGGATCTGTAGCCACTGATATTCGGTTGTCAGACCACTTTTCAAGCTTAAGAACAGTTTTGACAAATCATTATTTTAAAGCATTTTGATGCTATGGATCCATGATGGATCAACATAGATCATCTAAAAACAGCATATAACACCTTCTTAAACACTTCAACACAAAATTTTACAAAGCATACACGATCAAAATGAAACTTAGGGTTTATACCTTTATGTTCTAGATTTTGATCTTTGATCTCCAATATGTTCTTGGGTGATCTAAGGGCTGATAATGTGACTGATCTATCTTAGAATTTTGAAGGTCTTAGTGAGAGATAGAGTTGGTGAGAGCAAGAGAGAAAATGAGCAAGTTTTGTGAATTTTCTCTCTCCCAAATCTATATATATCACGATATATTACTTAGATCTGATGTTGGCTGGCTGATATTGCTGGATTTTATGTCACAAAGTCAAGTTATTAGGTTACCAACTCCTCATTTGGTAAGATTTACAAGTTATCTTAAAAAAAATCCAAAAAGGGCATTTTTATCATTTGCATTCTAAATTTAATGGCATGATGGTCAATTATACAAACCCTTAGGGTTTAACCCTAAGGTTCTAACCTTTAGGTTTTACAACACTAACTTTCTAGGATTTTATAATTAGGGTTTTAATTAGAAAATTTAAAATTTCTAAATTACAATTAGGGTTTCCTAATCACATCAACGTTTAATAAACACATTAAGCTTACTAATTAGGATTAGGGTTTCCTAATTAGGGTTTAGGATTCTCAGATATGAAATTAGGGTTTCTTGACTTTTGATTAGGGTTTTTAACTGGGCATTAGGGTTTTTAATCCTGAGATTAGGGTTTCTAATCTCTTATTAAGGTTTATAAATTTTAATCCTTATCCGATCAATCATTTGATCAATACAGTACAAACACGTACTCATCCGTACAATTATTTGAATTATATTTTCTATCGAATCCCTTTCCAGAGATTAGGGTTAGGGTTTCTAAAGTTGTTAATCACAACTCTACTCTATTTTGTCAGTCAATACACAGATTGACTAATTCTCCAGAATTGTATCACAGATACACATCAAAATATTAACAGTCAATATTAAATAAAAAAAATTTATTTTTAAAATTTGGAATATTCAAAATCCCGGGTTATCACAGATGGATGGCCGGGAATTTCCCCAACTCATCAACTCAGACACCATGAAATTGTATTATCTCTGAAGTTACCTATAAACCAACATCCTGGTTCTGGATCATCAGTTCCATTTGTCGATTCAGGTTTTCATAACTTTTCACTACATAAAACTTTCAAGTTAGTCCCATTAGGGATGAACTACGAAGACCAGATCTCCCCAATACACGGGAGTGCGTAGGGAGCCATTTTAATGTCTCGTCTAACTACACAAAAAATCAAAACACAAAACCCTACCCAAAACACAAAACCCTATCAACAGCACTGAGATCATCCTTCTAAATTTCAAACCAAACAATAAGAGATGGAACTACTTGAGCCCCAATACATGGGAATACATCGACAACCATCTGTGGGGCGGCTAAACCACACCATATTTTCTCAGACCAAAGAGATGGAACTACCTGGTCTCCCCATATAAATGGGAGAAAAGTTGGCAACCATCTAAGATGCGGTTGAATCCTCAAAGAGAAACACCAATCCATAAGAGATGGAATTACCTGGTCTCCTCCATACACGGGAGTACTGGAAACCATCTATGGGGAGGTAAACCTCACAGAGGAAAGCCAAAATCCTCTCCATAACCACATTCAAAAACCAGTCCCAAGACACCAAATGGTAAAGGAATATAAATATCAACGATCCATTCTGAAAGATCTTGAGACATCTCATTGTCCATCCATCAAGGAGGAGTTCAAAATACATCAAGTTCACAAGCCCTGGAGAACAAGCAACTATTAAGCAAGTAACAAGGCATATATAAAAGGGAAGTGGATAAAAACATATTTACTTATAATATAATAATGTTCGATATTTATAATGTTTCCTGTATACAACAAAAATGGCTAACCAAGTCTATGCAGGAAAATTAAAGCTAATCTACAAACCAGTGGATAAGAGAGCCATCAAGTCTAACATGGCATCCCTCTCAATAGATGGAGATAAATCTATGAGCTCCTTCCCTAGGGTATCCGTATGAGCCAAGAGATCTACGGCCATCTACATGGTGCTACCGTGCTCATCAATAAATGCACTCATCTCTGCCATAATGTTAGCAGTATGAGATCTCAATGCAGTACTGTCTATAGTGGAAACATCTCGGGTAGCTAGAGCATCATCCCGCTAGACAACATCTTCATCCCTAGATGATCGAGCCTCATCTCGCTCAACAACAGTGGTATCCCTGTGAGCTAGAGCATCATCTCCCTCAACCAGAGCGGTATCTCTATCAGAAAGAGCTGTCAACATCAAGGTTCTAGCCTGATCCCTCTTAAACGTCATCAGATATAAACTCTACTCTAAATACTCTTCAGAATATGGAGTAACAGCAACAAGAATACTGGGGGAATCAACCTAAGCTACTGACAAACTAGTGAACAGCTCATCCTCGATAGGAGAATCAAGGTACACCATAGGCTCCCCATCATCAGAATCAATTCTTGGCTCTGAGGATACAAACCTAACTAATGCAATCTCTGCCTTAAACCATGAAAAATACTTTGTAGAATGACCTAGATGGCTAGTCAAAAAATTAGACCTCTCACGTTGGGTCCAACAGGCATAAATCCTAGAAAAATGCTCTGCTGATAGAAGCCGAGATGACAAACGCTGACCTACTTCCCCATTAAAGGGATGAACATCCTGAAACTGATCAAACTGTGCCATAACAGCCAGGGGATGATATATGGTCACACCTGTGAGACCTCGAATTTTATGAAATGAAAGTATTCAATTTTCTTATAATTATTCTATTTAGTAAATGGTTAAATTGATAAAAGGTTAAAGTTAAGGGTGATAAATTTTTCAAAGTAAACAAGTTATCATAAAATAATCGATGATAAATGTATTGTAATACGCGTGGTTGCATAGTAGCACACGATATTGATTATTGATGCTTAGGTGAGAAGTCATTCAGTTATACTCAATTATTGCTACAGTAATTGTTGCATCATATCTCTCATATTATTGATTCAATTATTGTCACAATATCATCTTCATAATATGTTATATTATTAAATCAATAATTGAGATGACAAAGTTATTCATATTATTATTTGCAATATTGACAATGTCTAGAAGTTCTGTCAAGGAGAGGTTAGACAATCTAATTGCGCGCCAATAGGGAGAAATCATTATCGAAAAGCCCCCTCTTTCCTGGGAACGACTTGGTTGTTAAATATTATGAGTTATAATATTAGCGATAAATAAGTTCGTGTTGATTAAAGATGAAATTGATAGTTTCATTGTGTGGGAATTATTAGTGTTAGTGTAAATCAACATTTATTTCGATAATAATTGATGTCTGGAGGTTATATTAACCAATCGTGTAATTCACCGGATAAATGAGCAATTAATTGCTATTAGTTCACATGCTTATAACTATGTGTTCACATGTGTGTACTATTGATTCACATGATTTACTATTAGGGGAGTTGGTGCAAAATTGATAATACTTGCATGGCTAAGTTAAAAATGGAGGTATAGATGAAGGTACTATACTATAATTAATTTTTTTCACATGTTTAGAACTATTGAGTCACATTATTTACTAATAATTCACATGATTTACTATTAGGGGAGGTGGTGCAAGTTTGATAATACTTACAGGACTAAATTAGAAATGAAGAAAAAGAGGAAGGTATTATACTGTAATATTTTGAGCCCCAAAATGTGTAATTATCGAAACTAAATTTTCCTATAAATAGAAGCTCAATCTTCCTTTATTCTCACCAATTCACTAAATCTATAGAGCAATTATTATAGAGAGAAATTATAGAGAGAAAGAAGAAGCGAAGTCTGCTACCTCACTATTTAAGTATCCAGTCTTCTTTTAAGGTAAGGGGTATTATTTCTTTCGTATTCATGAAGAGAGCTATTGTTATTCCATCCCTTATTATTCCGTTGAAATAACCTGTATACGCGGACTACCGTATACATGGTGAAATTCTTATGTTATTTCATTCTTTATTATTATGTTGGAATAACCTATCTATGCGAAGTACCACATAAATGGTGAAAGTCTTCTGTTATTCCATTCTTTATTATTCTGTTGGAATAACATGTCTGTGCGGTCTATCGCACACCTGGTGAATTTTGTTGTTATTCCATTCTTTATTATTCTGTTGGAATATCCTGTCTTTGCGGATTATGCGTGACCTGGTTCCATTCTTTATTATTCTGTTGGAATATCCTGTCTATGCGGATTACGCATGACTTGGTTCCATTATTTATTATTCTGTTGGAATAACTTGTCTGTGCGGTCTATGGCATGCCTGGTGAATTATTTTGTTATTCCATTCTTTATTATTCTGTTATAATAACCAGTCTACGCGGACTACCGCATTCATGGTGAATGACCTTTCGTATTCATTCCTTATTAAATTGTGGAAATAATCTGTCTACGTGGATTACCGTATGACGGGTAAAAATCCATTTGCAGTTTGATATATTCTATTATACTCGTATGAGATATCATTTCTTTTGTACTCGTCATGAAATATCATTTTATTTGGTATTTTTCTATTATGAGTTATTATTCACGGGTTACTATTCACCTAGTTATTATTCACTTTAGTATTATTCACTCGGGTATTCGGGGCACTTTTCATGTCGGAGTACTATTCATGAGTTACTATTCACCCAAATTACTATTCACTTGAATGTTATTTACTCGGGTATTTGGGGTATTTTTCGTGTCGGGTACTATTCACGGGGTACCATTCCCGAAGTACTATTTACGAAGTACTATTCACGACGAAAAATTAATTCTTTTCTGTCCAAATTATTTTTGGTACATGAATATTATTCTTGAATTTTACTCTATAAAGCAGCATCATGTTGACAATTTGGATGTTATTGATTTCTGGATAAATTAGATTATAAATATTTAAAATTTATCCTTGAATTGTTTTTATTTAATTATTATGTCATTGTCATCATCCTCTTGCTTATATTGTGATGAAAGTCATCTTTGGCTTACGTTCATAGATGGACTTGATATGAATATGACCAGGGATTATTCGGTATAATCATGATCGCAATGTAACGAATGATGCGGTAAAAGTCCTCATTGGCCTGTAGTTCATTGATGGACAATTGTTGGTATGATTATGACCAGGGATTATTCGGTATAATCATGACCATTGATGATTACATGAATATCTTTGGCTGTGGTGCATGGATGATTCGATTTATTTATTAAGATGAGTCTCATCGATAAAGTTGATTAAAAACTTTTTAAATCATAGAAGATAGTAGATTTTATGCTCTACTTAACTCTTCTACTGGATTGCTTATTCCGCTATAGTTGTTGATCTAAAACATGTTGTCTATTGTATTCTATCAGTTGTTATACTGTTGAAGGCTAAGGATAATTTATTCTGCATTATCTTAGTCATAATATTTCTTACTGGGCTAGTTGAGCTCATCCTTTTTTTCACTGTTCTCTTCAGGAAATGAGAATATAGCTGGATGTAGTCGGGGAATGGATTGACGGTCCAGATGATTGCATTAGTAGTCCTCACTATTCTATGAAAGAGTGTGATAATAAATGTAATAAGATTGAATTTGAGTGTGGTTATTGTCTAGATGACAATATTCATGTTAAAACTCTCATATTATGTTTTGTCGTATTTTACACGACAGTTGTATAATTAAGTTGTATTTGAATTTTGTACCATGTATCTGGAGACTCAAGATGGGTGATGTATACCTATTTTGGGGGTGTCACAGTTGGTATCAAAGCTTACAGATATGATCCCTGGCTGAGATGTGAGACAAAAACTAAGAGGGGAGAGACGTGGAATTCTTTCGCTAGTATGACCTACCTATATTTATTTGATATTTAATTGGTCGGTCAGAGTATAGGGATTCGACATGTCAATTAACCCTTATTTTGAAACTATATTCTAGAATGATATCTGAAATAAAGGATATGAGAAATGGGAAAATTATGATAGAGAGGAAATAATCGGGAAGGTACAATCCGAAAAGAAAGCAAGGTATTCTCATCTCTTCGAATTACCAGGGACGTAAATTTCGAGGGAGAAATTTCATAAGGAGGGGAGATTGTGAGACCCCAAATTTTATTAAATGAAAGTATTCAATTTTCGTATAATTATTCTATTTAGTAAACGGTTAAATTGATAAAAGGATAAAGTTAAGGGTGATATGTGAAAATTTTTCAAAGTAAAAAAGTTGTCATAAAATAATCGGTAATAAAAGTATTGTAATACGCGTGGTTAAATAGTAGCACACGATATTGATTATTGATGCTTACGTGAGAAGTCACTCAGTTATACTCAATTATTGCTACAGTAATTGTTGCATCATATCTCTCATATTATTGCTTCAATTATTATCACAGTATCATCTGCAGAATATGTTATATTATTAAATAAATAATTGAGATGACAAAGTTATTCATATTATTATTTGCAATATTGACAATGTCTAGAAGTTCTATCAAGCAGAGGTTAGATAATCTAATTGCGCGCCAATAAGGAGAAATCATTATTGGAAAGCCCCCTCTTTCCTGGGAACGACCTGGTTGTTAAATATTGTGAGTTATAATATTAACGATGAATAAGTTCATGTTGATTAAAGATGAAATTGATAGTTCCATTGTGTGGGAATTATTAGTGTTAGTGGAAATCGACATTTATTACGATAATAATTGATGTCTGGAGGTTATATTGACCAATCGGGTAATTCACCGGATAAATGAGCAATTAATTGCTATTAATTCACATGCTTATAACTATGTGTTCACATGTGTGTACTATTGATTCACATGATTTACTATTAGGGGATTTGGTGCAAAATTGATAATACTAGCATGACTAAATTAAAAATGGAGGTATAGATGAAGGTACTATACTATAATTAAGTTTTTCTGATGTTTAGAACTATTGAGTCATGTGATTTACTATTGATTCACATGATTTACTATTAGGGGAGGTGGTGCAAGTTTCATAATACTTGCAGGACTAAATTAAAAATGAAGAAAAAGAGGAAGGTATTATACTATAATATTTCGAGCCCCAAAATGTGCAATTATCGAAACTATATTTTCTTATAAATAGAAGCTCATTCTTCTTTCATTCTCACCAATTCACTAAAGCTATAGAGCAATTATTATAGAGAGAAAGAAGAAGAGAAGTCTGCTACCTCACTATTCAAGTATCCAGTCTTCTTTTGTGTTAAGGGGTATTATTACTTTCGTATTTATGAAGAGAGCTATTGTTATTCCATCCCTTATTATTTTGTTGGAATAAACTGTATACGCGGACTACCGTATACATGGTGAAATTCATCTGTTATTCCATTCTTTATTATTATGTTGGAATAACCTGTCTATGCGAAGTAACGCATACATGGTGAAATTCTTCTATTATTCCATTCATTATTATTATGTTGGAATAACATGTCTGTGCGGTCTATCGCACGCCTGGTGAATTCTGTTGTTATTTCATTCTTTATTATTCTGTTGGAATATCCTGTCTGTGTGGATTACGCATGACCTGGTTCCATTCTTTATTATTCTGTTGGAATATCTTGTCTGTGCGAATTACGCATGACCTGGTTCCATTATTTATTATTCTGTTAGAATAACCTATCTGTTCGGTCTATCGCATGCCTGGTGAATTCTTTTGTTATTCCATTCTTTATTATTCTATTAGATTAACCTGTCTACGTGGACTACCGCATGCATGGTGAATGACCTTTCGTATTCATTCCTTATTAAATTGTGGAAATATTCTGTCTACGTGGATTACCGCATGGCAGGTGCAAATCCATTTGCAGTTTCGTATATTCTATTATACTCGTATGAGATATCATTTCTTTTGTACTCGTCATGAAATATCATTTTATTTGGTATTTTTCTGTTACGAGTTACTATTCACGAGTTACTATTCACTCTAGTATTATTCACTCGGGTATTCGGGGCACTTTTCGTGTCAGAGTACTATTCATGAGTTACTATTCACGGGTTACTATTCACCCATATTACTATTCACCCGAATATTATTCACTCGGGTATTTGGGGTATTTTTTGTGTCGGGTACTAGTCACGGGGTACTATTCCCGAAGTACTATTAACGGGGTACTATTCATGACGAAAAATTAATTCTTTTCTGTCCAAATTATTTTTGGTACATGAATATTATTCTTGAATTTTACTCTACAAAGCAGTATCATGTTGACAATTTGGACGTTATTGATTTATGGATAAATTAGATTATAAATCTTTAAAATTTATCCTTGAACTTGTTTTATTGAATTATTATTTCATTGTCATCATCCTCTTGCTTATATTGTGATGAAAGTCATCTTTGGCTTACGTGTATTGATGGACTTGGTAGGATTATGACCAGGGATCATTCAGTATAATCATGGTCGTAATGTAACGAATGATGTGGTAAAAGTCATCATTGGCCTGTAGTTCATTAATGGACAGTTGTTGGTATGATTATGAACATGGATTATTTGGTATAATCATGACCATTGATGATTACATCAATATCCTTGGCCATGGTGGAGGGATGATTCGATTTATTTATTAAGCTGAGTCTCAGCGATAAAGTTGATGAATTTTTTTTTAAATCATAGAAGATAGTAGATTTTATGTTCTACTTGACTCTTCTAATGGATTGCTTATTCCGCTGTAGTTGTTGATATAAAACTTGTTGTCTATTGTATTTTATACTTGTTATACTGTTGAAGTCTAAGGATAATTTATTCTACATTATCCTAGTCATAATATTTCTTATTGGGCTAGTTGAGCTCACCCTTCTTTCACTGTTCTCTTCAGGAAATAAGAATATAGCTGGATCTAGTCGTGGAATGGATTGACGGTCTAGATAGTTACATTAGTAGTCCTCACTATTCTGTGAAATAGTGTGATAATAAATGTAATATGATTGAATTTGAGTGTGGATATTGTCTAGATGACAATATTCGTGTTAAAACTCTCAGATTATGTTTTGTCGTATTTTACACGACAGTTGTATAATTAAGTTGTATTTGAATTTTGTACCATGTATCTTGTGACTCAAGATGGGTGATGTATACATGTTTTGGGGGCGTCACAACACCCCTCAAACCGGCCAGGGGAAGATAGTCCATGCTAGCTGCATGAGTGATAAAGCTGTAGGGAGAGCTAAGCCCTGAACATGGCAAAATATCAAATGGGTCCTCGATCCCGGACAAGAAAGCTGTGACGCCCCCAAAATAGGTATACATCACCCATCTTGAGTTGCCAAATACTTTGTACAAAATACAAATAAAAACTTAATTATTCAACTGCCGTGTAAAATACGACAAAACATATGCTATGAGTTTCAATACAAATATTGTCATCTAGACAATATCCACACTAAATGGAGTCCTCATTACATTTATTATCACACTATTTTATAGAATAGTGAGGACTACTATGACACCATCTCGGACCATCACTCCATTCCCCGACTACTCCCGGCTACGTTCTCATTTCCTGAAGAGAACAATGAAAGCAAAAGGGTGAGCTCAACTAGCCCACTAAGAAATATTATGACTAAGATAATGCAGAATAAATTATCATTAGCCTTCAACAATGTTAAACAGATAGAATATAATAGACAACAAGTTTAAATGCAGCGGAACAAGCAATCCATTAGAAGAGTCAAGTAGAGCATAAAATCTACTATCTTCTATGATTTAAAATTTTTTTCATCAACTTTATTGCTGAGACTCAGCTTAATAAATAAAATCAAATCATCCCTGCGCCACAAGCAAGGATATTCATGTAATCATCAATGGTCATGATTATACCGAATAATCCCTGGTCATAATCATACCAACAACTGTCCATCAATAAACTACAGGCGAATGAGGACTTTCACCACATCATTTGTCACATTACGGTCATGATTATACCGAATAATCCCTGGTCATAATCATACCAAGTCCATCTATGCACGTAAGCCAAAGATGACTTTCATCATAATATAAGTATGAGGATGATGACAATGACATAATAATTCAATAAAACCAGTTCAAGGATAAATTTTAAAGATTTATAAATTATTTTATCCAGGAACTAATAACGTCCAAATTGTCAACATGATACTGCTTTGTAGAGTAAAATTCAAGAATGCTTAGAAGAATATTTCCATGAAAAGATACTGGATGAAGTGCAAATATCAAGGATATTCCACTAATTTCATGGAGTATAGAAGCCAAAGCTTTAACCAACTGAGTATAATAAAATATATGAAACTACAAATGGATTTTTGCCCGCAATGCGGTAATGCACGTAGACAGATCATTTCCACAATTTAATAAGGAATGAATACGAAGGATCATTCACTATATATGTGTTAATCAACATAGATAGGTTATTCCAACAGAATAATAAAGAATGGAATAACAGAAGAATTCACCAGGCATGCGATAGACTGCACATACATGTTATTCCAATAGAATAATACAGAATGGAACCAGGTCATGCGTAATCTTCACAGACAAGATATTCCAACAGAATAATAAAGAACGGAATCAGGTCATGCGTAATCCTCACAGACAAGATATTCCAACTAAATAATAAAGAATAGAATAACAACAGAATTCACCAGGTATGCGATAGACCGCACAGACAGGTTATTCCAACAAAATAATAAAGGATGGAATAATAGAAGAATTTCACCATGTATGCGTTACTTCGCATAGACAGGTTAGTCCAACATAAAAATAAAGAATCGAATAACAACCCTTACGAGTATTGAAAGAAAATAACTCTCTTCATGAATATGAAAGAATAATACCCCTTACCTTAGAAGAAAACTGAAATAGTGAGGTAGCAGACTTCTCTTCTCCTTTCTCTCTATAATTTCTCTCTATAATAATTGCTCTATAGCTTTTGTGAATTGGTGAGAAATGAAGGAAGAATGAGCTTCTATTTATAGGAAAATATAGTTTTGATAATTGCACGTTTTGGGGCTCAAAATATTACAAAGATAATACCTTCCTCTTTTCTTCATTTTAATTTAGTCCCGCAAGTATTATCAAACTTGCACCACCTCCCCTAATAGTAAATAATGTGAATCAATAGTAAATCATGTGAATCAATAGTTCTAGATATGTGAAAATATGAATTACAGTATAGTACCTCCATCTAGTCATCTATTTTTAACTTAGTCGTGCAAGTATTATCAATCTTGCACCAACTCCCCTAATAGTACAAGAATGTGAATCAATAGTACACACATGTGAACAAATAGTTATAATCATGTGAATTAATAGCAATTAATTGCTCATTTATCCGATTAATTACTCGATTGGTCAATATAACCTCCAGACGTCAATTATTATCGAAATAAATGTCGATTTTCACTAACACTAATAATTCCAACACAATGGAACTATCAAATTCATCTTTAATCAACACGAACTTATTCATCATTAATATTATAATTCACAATATTTAACAACGTGTCATTCCCGGAAGAGGGGCTTTCAGATAAGGATTTCTCCTTATTGGCGCATAATTAGATGACAAACACGTCCTCGGCAGGACTTGTAGACATTGTAAATATTGCAATTTAATAATATGAATAACTTTGTCGTCTCAATTATTGATTTAATAATATATCATATTATGCAGATGATACCGTGATAATAATTGAATCAATAATATGAGAGATATGATGCAGCAATTACTGTAGCAATAATTGAGTATAACTGAGTGACTTCTCATGTATACATCAATAACCAATACCGGTGTGCTACTATGCAACCACGCCAGACATCAGCATTACTTTTACTACTAGGGTAGTTCAGTTTTAACGGTAACACTTTCACCGTTATTTTTATAAAAAGATAATTCTGTCATTTTCTTACTACGACAATACTTCCGTTGTGGGGTCTACCAATGATTGTGCCGTCGTACGAATATTCCCTGTTAAAACTAATATTCCCCGACCAATCGAATATTATATAACTACTTCCTTACTTTGCAAAATTTGTAAATATTACCCACAACTATAACATTATATCAAATCCACACCATAATATTCAAAAATATATTTCGAGAAAAATATTCTTTATTCAAAAATTTGGGGTTTTACAAAAGCCGACCAAGAAGCTGCGTTTGTACACTCAGCCGACTGAAAGGGATATGACATGGCTATGTCATGGGAAAAATAGTACCCATGGCATCTAAAAGTGCCAATCGATCTCAAGTGTGTCATAGACCACACATACAACAAGATCGATCTACCTGTAAACACCCCCATTGAATGGGTATGACAATATGTGGCCGACTTCAAGGTCCCTACCACAATCATAGTTAAGATAGTATGTCCCTCCCGGAGAGTTATGACCACCATGATCATATCGATATCTAGGTGGTCCATGTACAAAGGCATGTACAAATAAGCCACTATACACATCAAAAGTTTGTCTACCTGGGCGGCATGCCAATCACCCTTAGAAATGGTGAAGTCCCTGGAGTATCGCAGATAAATGTCCAAGGACCCAAATCCGTTGATCAAAAAACTCGTAGACACTACATGCCCCAAGAAGATCTCATCCAGGACAACTCTGTGCCTCAAACTTGTAAGGGTCATAAACTGTCAGCTTATATCACCGACAGTCATTCGAGCGCAAGGCCTATCCAACGGAAAATCTATCAGTCACTCATACTCCTCCAATGTAAGAGTCAACTCCTAGGTAGCAAACTGGAATACCTGCCTATCCGGTACCCAATGCTCTCGCATGCCTTCTACAAAGCCCGATGGAACCTGAAACATTAGGAGGGTCATAGAGTGACGCAACAGGTGATCAACTGTCACCCGATCTGGGGAGGATAAATTGTCATACCACAATCTCAAGGAAGATGCCACCAATACTAGTGGGCTATGCTCAATTCGGCTAATTGTGGATGACGACATATGTAGGGCCGTGTTATAAGACCATCCATGGTCAATGCTAAACTCATCTCTGGAAATGCATGTCCATAAACATAATGCATGCATAATAACAGATGACAATATGATTTAGGGAATGGAAAACAGTATACATACATTCCTAAGTACATCATCGTCTAAATACATCAGCTTTGTATACAAGTAAAAAATACAGGGAAATGGGGCACAACCGACCAGAATCTAACAGAGGCCTATCAAAAGATATAACGAGAATGGGGAACAGTCGCCCAATATCTAATAGAGGCCTATCAAAAGATATAGCGAGAAGTACATTAGAAGAAGTCAATAGTGTTGATGTCCACATCATCCAACTAATCCATCTGATGTAAGTCCTCCTGAGTCACTGAATCTCTTCCAGTAGGGATATCAGGCCGATACAATGGTGGATCTGCGCCAGAAAAACCATCTGAATATGGGCCACCTGAAGGGGCAACCCCAGAGCTGGAAGGATCAAAAGTATTCGCCTCGGAAGGATCTCTGCCCAAATGCCGAATAAATAAATGTTCTCGGTCCAATTGTTGGGTCAAACTATCAATCTTTGTCAGATGAGTAGGCTCTCAGACGTAGGCAATCCAATACATCATCATTACAGAACTAGGAACCATATCCCCCAAAAACTGTGTGGCATTGGTCTGGGCTCCAATGGTGCGAGGGAACCACCAGTGATAAAATGCCTCCTGAGTGAACGGTCCATCTGACATAGTAAAGCCATCAACACCCATCAATGGGATCCCAATGATTGGTTGCAACAAAGGCCAATGACACCGGGCAGGAGGACAGATCGGAATGTGAATCTCTCATGTGGTGCTCCTAATAGCACGCTCTCCTAAATAGACCTCCCAACCTCCGTCTGTAAAGAGTAAAATATAGCAGGTGGATAATACATACTCGACTCCAGTCGGGAAACCACCCTCAAAGCAACCTGTCAAGTGGTCCTTAGAGTAAGGAACCCATGTAATGACATCAGCTGTTAATAGCTCCAACTATAAGCGCAAATGGGTGAAACTTTCAGCTACAGGAACCTCCGTCAAAGTGGAGTGATGCCCTTGCCATCCCTGTGGATAGGTTTCTAAACCAAACAAGCTAACGGGACAAAGACATTAAAGCCTCCCATATGACCAAAACTTCCAATACAAGATCAAATATCTATGGTCAGTCAAACTCTCAACCCGGATAAGGAAAATCAAAAGAGAAAATATTCACCAGCAGGAATAGATAGAACCCTAACCAAGCCTCCGTCACGCCCTCTAAGTGTAGGTGCATTCCCCTGAGGAAGTAGGTAAAGGTGTAGGACCCCAATAAAACTCTCTAATACGGTCCACCTCCCGTGTGGCGCTAACTAAAGCGAATGACACCATTAAAGAGTTATCAGCCAGGAAACAACCACTGAGGTTGATCAAGAACAATCGTTGAAAGATGCGATTGTTAACCCTCCGATCATTGGGCAATGGCTCAGTCAAAGCCCCGCTCACGACATCTACACTAAAAGGACCAGTACAGATTGTCCTGCATTTGAGCGTCATAGCTGGGACTCCTAGCATGGATATGACGGCAGTCGAGGAAATGTTAACCACAAAAGGCGCTGACGTCCCAGAAAACTCCATCCCCTTGATGAATCGACAATCCATCGGTGTCATAATCACCTCATAATCCGGCAAATGGAGAGACTGAGTCTGGTGAAACTAGCGCTATGACACCCCTGAATCTGGGTCCTCTAACCCCGGTTCGGTCATCATGATAAAATACAAACATCCACCTCTAAACAACATACGATAACTAAAATGTGGAATATAATAAATGCACGTCATTCATTCAAAAGGTGTTACTAGTCCCAAGATTCGATAACCTTAATACAATCTTATAAACATACCCTAAAATAATCGTTAGGGTTCATATTACATAACATTAATTTAAACTAGGCATAAAGTAAAGTCTACTCCTCGCAACTATCCTACATCTTTCCTTTACCCTTGTCCTTTCCTGAGGTGTCGGGCTTAGCTGTAATATAATTCATGATATAGCAAGGATGAGCAACGAGTTTGCTCAGCAAGTTTAAATACAACAAAAAGGATATATCATGATGAATGGAAAATATCTGACAATGAATTCAACAATATGATTATCTGAAGGATTCAACAATATTAATATTGGAAGCAAAGATAATGATTTCTTTTTAGAATAACTGATAGTCAAGTAGACTTTGAACTATAAAACACCAATGGAATCAATAGTTGATTGACCCTTTGGTTACTGGCTACAGAATAAGTACTTGAGGGGATCAGCCTCGCATACACCATATATATGTATAACATTTAAATCTGCTCTTTGTATCTTATATTAGATACCTGGGTACTCCCCTATCTTAAAAGAGGTGTTCTTTCAGTCTAAGAATCCTTACCATCAATTGGTTTGGATAGCTTTTATAAAACTTCATACATTTGTCTGACTGAACAAAGGTTCAGACTCTATCTGACACAGTTCAAGAATTATAGAACTTTAAATGATGTACAAGTCCAAAACTGTACGAACTCAAGTGCAGTAAGTGTGAATATCAATAATATCGATGTGGAATAATTGTAAAGTAATTAAACCACTTAGTAGCATGCTTGGAAATAAAGTTCAAGCTTAAATGAATAATTTCAACAATAACCTTCTCAATACAATATAAGAAGGATAGGAAACTTGCAGACAATCTAAAGTTGTGTAAGTTAGGAGACTTGCAACACAATAAAAATAGTGCTCAGATACTTGCTAAAATAAAAGAATAATAATTAAGGAACTTGCACAACCAAAAAGTGAAGTTCGAAAACTTTCTCAATATTAATTTGAGTAAGGTTAGAGAACTTTCCTGTTTGCTTAGCTACAATTTAATTCTAGCTTTAATTAACTTGCCATTGAAACGACCTAACGTTAACAAGTTGGTCTTTTTAATTAGTATGTGTAAACTAATTTGAGTCTACACTTACAAGAATCAAATCATCACATAGCATGTTGCTTAACATATTACATAGTATATTGGTCATATATTACAAGGTAAAGTAATCATATAAGCATGTCTTGAACTTCAAATCAAAAATAGAAACTTTTCACGATTCAGGATGATAGCAAATTTGCTTTGGTCTCAAGCTACGGACGACGCATTTGACGAGTGCATTGTACTTGTCATTCCCTCGGGCTGAACCACGGTTTGGCTTCGCACTTCCTGTTTCTATCCAACTCTAACATATCAATACACTTATACTTTAACATACCTACATACTAGAGGTTCTCACATAGTATGTGACCATTCTTGAGTTCATTGCCACAAGTGTTAACTTACAATTTATATGTCATTAACATAAAAGGTCATGTAATCATCATGCTTTACAACTTTTACCATATGTGTACATAGAGATCATATAATCCGTTAATACACATGCGTATAGTGTTCATATCATCAATTCTTATTTAGCATCGTTAAGCACTTCGAAGCATGCTTTACACTCATTTTGGATTAAAATATCATTATGTCCAACACATATGAATCATGTTTAGAGATATAATAAACATAACAACATCTTTAATCTTTAACATCTAAGTACTCATATATTAAGCAACTTAAGTTGGAAAACATGTTCAAGGCTGCCTTTGAAATCATTTTAGCATGAATGATGCAATCCAACATGTGACGCCCCCAAAACAGGTATACATCACCCATCTTGAGTCGCCAAATACATGGTACAAAAATATAAAATACAACTTAATAATACAATTGTCGTGTAACATACGACAAAACATATGCTGAGAGTTTAAACAAGAATATTTCTTTCTAGACAATATCCACTCTCAATGGAGTCCTCATTACATTTATTGTCACACTATGAATGCTATCATCTGGACCATCACTCCATTCCCCGACTCGTCCCAGCTATATTCTCATTTCCAGAAGAGAACAGTGAAAGAAAGGGTGAGCTCAACTAGCCCACTAAGAAATATTATGACTAAGATAATCCAGAATAAATTATCATTAGTCTTCAATAATGTTAAACTGATAAAATACAATAAACATCAAGTTTAACAGCAGCGGAACAAGCAATCCATTAAAAAAGTCAAGTAGAGAATAAAATCTACTATCTTCTATGATTTAAAAAGTTTTTCATCAACTTAATCGCTGAGACTCAGCTTAATAAATAATCCACATCATCAAATCATCCCTGCACTACAGGCCAAGGATATTATTTAGTATCATGACCACGAATTATCCATGCACTACGGGCCAAAGATAATCGTGTTTTCATCAACGGTCCTGATCATGCCATAAAACAATTCATCTTTGCTCCCTTGGCCGAAGAGAATCCATAGCCATAATTATACCAAAAACTGTCCATCAATGCACTACGGGCCAATGAGGACTTTTTCCACATCATTTGTAACATTACGGTCATAATTATACGGAATAATCCCTGATCATAATCATACCAAGTCCATCTATACAATACAGGCCACAAATGACTTTCAACATAATATAAACAAGAGGATGATGACAATGATATAAGAATTCAATAAAACAAGTTCAAGAATTAAATTATCTAGGAACTAATAACATTCAAATTGTCAACATGATACTTCTTTGTAGAGTAAAATTCAAGAATAATATTCATGCACCAAAAATAATTTGGACAGAAAAGAATCAATTTTTCGTCGTGAATAGTACCCCGAGAATAGTACTTCGGGAATAGTACCCCAACATGAAAAGTACTCCAAATACCTGAGTGAATAATATTTAGGTGAATAGTAATTTCGGTGAATAGTAACCCGTAAATAGTAACTCATGAATAGTATTCCAGCATAAAAAGTGTCCCAAATACCCAAGTGAATAATACTAGAGTGAATAGTAACTCGTAACAGAAAATACCAAATAAAATGATATTTCATGACGAGTATAGAAGTCAAAACTTTAACCAACTGAGTATAATAAAGAATGGAATAACAAAAGAAATCACCAGGCATGTTGTACTTCGCATAGAAAGGTTATCCCAATAGAATAATAAATAACAGAACTAGGTCAGGCATAATACGCACCGACAAGATATTCCAACAGAATATTAAAGAATGGAATAACAATAGAAATCAACATGCATGCGGTACTTTGCATAGATAGGTTATTCCAACAGAATAATAAATAACGGAACTGTGTCAGGTATGTAATGACCAAGACAAGATATTCCAACAGAATAATAAAGAATGGAATAACAATAGAAATCACCATGCATGCGGTACTTCGCATAGATAGGTTATTCCAACAGAATAATAAATAACAAAACCAGGTCCGACTTAAAACGCACAAACATGATATTCCAACAGAATAATAAAGACGGAACCAGGTCCGGCGTAAAACACACAAACATGATATTCCAATGAGAATAATAAAAAGCGGAACCAGTTAAACGTAAAACGCACATGATGAGGATATTCCAATGAATAATAAAGAATGGAATAACAATGTAATTTCACCATTTTTGCGCAGATTAGAGATAGACAAGTTATTCCGGAGAATAATAAATAATGGAATAATGAAGAATTTCACCAAGTATAGGGTAGATGGCAGATATAAAAGTTATTCAAACAGAATAATAAAAAATGGAATAACAGAAGTTCTCTTCATGAATATGAAAAAAATAATAATACCCCTTACCTCAAAAGAAGACTGGATACTAGAATAGTGAGGTAGCAGGCTTCTCTTCTTCTTTTTCTCTATAGATTTCTCTCTATAATAATGGCTCTAAAGCTTTATTGAATTTTTGAGAAATGAAGGAAGAATGAGCTTCTATTTATAGGAAAATATAGTTGATAATTGCACGTTTTGGGGCTCAAAAAATTACAGTACAATACCTCCAACTTTTTCTTTATTTTTAATTTAATCCTGCAAGTATTATCAAACCTGCACCACCTCCCCTGATAGTAAATCATATGAATCAATAGTAAATCATGTGACTCAATAGTTCTAGACATGTGAAAATATGAATTACAGTATAGTACCTCCATCTATACCTCCATCTTTAATTTAATCATGCAAGTATTATCAATCTTGCACCAACTCCCCTAATAGTATAAGAATGTGATTCAATAGTACACACATGTGAACAAATATTTATATAAGCATGTGAATTAGTAGAAATTAATTGCTCATTTAACCGATAAATTCCTCGATTTATCAATATAACCCTCAGATATCAATTATCATCGGAACATATGTCGATATCCACTAATACTAATAATCCCAACACAATGGAACTATCAAATTCATCTTTAATCAACACGAACTTATTCATCATTAATATTATAACTCACAATATTTAAGAACCAGGTCGTTCCCAGGAAAGAGGGGGATTTCCAATAAGGATTTCTCCTTATTGGTGCGTAATTAGGTTACCAAACATCTCCTCTACAGAACTTCTAGACATTATAAATATTGCAATTTAATAATATGAATAACTTTGTCGTCTTAATTATTGATTTAATAATATATAAAATATTATGCAGATGATACTGTGACAATAATCGAATCAATAATATGAGAGATATGATACAGCAATTACTGTAGCAATATTTGAGTATAACTAGGTGACTTATCACGTAAGCATCAATAACCAATACAGTGTGCTACTATGCAACCACACGTATTACTGTACTTTTACTATCGAGTAGTTCAATAGTATTAACGGTAAAACTTCCGCCATTATTTTCAAAAAATATTTTTGTCATTTTCTCAATCCGATAATAATTCCGTTATGGGGTCCACCAATGATTGTGTCGTCGTACGAATATTCCCTGTTAAAATGAATATTCCCCGACCAATCGAATATTATATTACAACTTGCGTACTTTGCAAAATTTATAAATATTACCCACAACTATACATTATATCAAATCCACACCATAATATTCAAAAAAAATATTTTGAGAAATTTAAATCTTTATTCATAAAATCTGGGGTCTCACAATCTCCCCTCCTTATGAAATTTTGCCCTCAAAATTTACGTACGTACCTGGTATGCCGAAGAGGTGTGGATACCTTGACTTCATTTCATATTCCAACTCTTGAGGTATAACCTTGAATACCTTTATCATCGAAAACATGACATGTTGCATACGTGCATGTCCGATGTCCTCTGATTGCCTCTGAATGCACATCAGTCCCTAAAATAGCCATTTTAGGACTTTATACCGACTTCAAATCTCAACACATAAAGAATGAAAGTTGTAGGTCTACTCGTTATCTTTTCGAATCATCCTGAATCACCTCAATCGGAGTTTGTATGAAAACGTTATACCCAATTTACTAAACGACGTCCGGACAGATTTTGGCTTAACCCTTGACCAGCGCCTAGGCGCCCAGATTTGGCCTTGGGTAAGCGCCTAGGCGCCCAAGAACAGAATCTAAGTGCCGATCCTAGTGCCTAGGCGCTCGACCCTTGACACTTAGCTCCAATTTTCCAGATTTTGTAACTTTTGACGCACATACTTCAAATCTTCATAACTTCTTCGTCCGTTATCGGAATTAGTCCATTTTCGAGGCTATGGAAAGCTTGTAACATGCTCTATAAAATGCCAATGATTTCCTAATTTTTCAGATTCATTAATTATTCCAAAATTTGGCTCCAAAGTCCCCCAAGACTAAGTTTTTACTAACAACGATACGTGAAAAACGTTATGAACACGCGACATACTTGGCGGTAAAACGAGTCTATAGGCCACAGATCCTACTCGATCGAGGATTTCAAATGGTCTAATTAAATTGTGAGTTGAGATAACGCCTTCTTGAACATTCTTCTTCACATTCATTAGATTCGGGTGTGTAGCTTGCACGACTTTAACTTTATCGATTAAAGTCTATTCTACTCGTATATTCGTTATCTTTATATGGGTCCCTAGAGTCTTTAACTCTATCTTCATCATTTGTAAGTTATACAAAATTAGTTTTTGTGTTAACAACATCGCACTCGTAACGCATACGATCTTCTACTCAACGCGTCAGCTACAACGTTTCCTCTTCTATGATGATATTGAATGGTACAATCATAATCTTCAATAGCTCTAGCCAACGTCTTTGGCACATGTTACGTTCGTTCTAGATGAAGAAATATTTGAGGGTTTTAGAAATAAGTTTTGTACTGGGGTCAATAAAAAATTCGATTTCACGCTCTAGGGGTAGGTTAAGAAGTCTTCAAGAAATTTATTAACAATAGAAATATCATTCAAAACTGTGACTCTCATCCAACACTTGGATAACACATGTAATAAAGGTTTCTCCTAACGGAGTTTCAACAGATAAGTCAAAGTCTAACTTCTCCGAAGTCAAATTTAAATGTTGAACGCAAGCAAGAGAGATAAAAAAAATGGGTAGAACCGGTATCTAATAAGTTATAGACTTCGCAAAAATTGATAATTAACTAACCCGTGCTAACTTCGTTCGGGTTACTCACTTTTTGAGAAGTCACGAAAAACGCTCTTCCTGAAACCACCGACTTTGTTTTGTTCGTATCCATCTTTGGTGCCACCGTCCCAGCTGGACTTGACTTCACTATACAATAAAATCGAGCTAAATGACCTTCTCTTCTTAAAATTTCCACTTCTATTATCTTGGCCATGATTACCACCGAAGTGGTTACCATTCTTTGCATGATAATTTCCCCCACGATGGTCATCATTGTTCCGATGGTTGTTGCCAGTGGTACGATTATTATCATGTTGTTGGTCGTTACCTTTTGGTTGTGCTAACTCATTATCGTGCTCCAATAACTGAGCCCTATTCACAACATCTGAATATAAACAAAGTTTATGAGAAATGAGGTATTGACGTATATCGGGTTTCAAACCTCTTAGAAACATTCGCGTCATTCGCTCCTCATTATCGACCAAGTGGGATGCAAACCGTGATAACTCCGCAAACTTAGCCTCGTACTGCGATACGGTCATATTATTTTGCTCCATTGCTTATCTCAACATTTTCAAATGCCATTTTCAAACACTGTCACAAAAAAAGGGTTAATTGACATATCACATATTATCCCTATACTCTGACCGACCAATTAAATACCAAATAAACTTAGGTAGGTCATACTAGCGAAGGAATTCCCTGTCTCTCCCCTCCTAGTTCTTGTCTCACATCTCAGCCAAGGATCATATCCCTAAGCTTTGATACCAACTGTGACGCCCCCAAAACAGGTATACATCACCCATCTTGAGTCGCCAAATACATGGTACAAAAATACAAAATACAACTTAATAATACAACTGTCGTGTAACATACGACAAAACATATGCTGAGAGTTTAAACAAGAATATTGCCTTCTAGCCAATATCCACTCTCAATGGAGTCCTCATTACATTTATTGTCACGCTATTTAACAGAATAGTGTGGATTACTAATGCTATCATCTGGACCCTCACTCCGTTCCCTGACTCGTCCCAGCTATATTCTCATTTCCTGAATAGAACAGTGAAAGAAAGGGTGAGCTCACCTAGCCCACTAAGAAATATTATGACTAAGATAATGCAAAATAAATTATCATTAGTCTTCAATAATGTTAAACTGATAAAATACAATAGACATCAAGTTTAACTGCAGCGGAACAAGCAATCCATTAAAAGAGTCAAGTAGAGAATAAAATCTACTATCTTCTATGATTTAAAAAAAATTTCATCAACTTAATCGCTGAGACTTAGCTTAATAAATAAACCACATCATCAAATCATCCCTGCACTAAAGGCCAAGGATATTATTTAGTATCACGACCACGAATTATCCATGCACTACGGGCCAAAGATAATCGTGTTTTCATCAACGGTCCTGATCATGCCATAAAACAATTCATCTTTGCTCCCTTGGCCGAAGAGAATCCATAGCCATAATTATACCAAAAACAGTCCATCAATGCACTACGGGCCAATGAGGACTTTTTCCATATCATTTGTAACATTACAGTCATAATTATACCGAATAATCCCTGGTCATAATCATACCATGTCCATCTATGACAATAATATAAGAATTCAATAAAACAAGTTCAAGAATTAAATTATCTAGGAACTAATAACATCCAAATTTTCAACATGATACTTCTTTGTAGAGTAAAATTCCAGAATATTATTCATGCACCAAAAATAATTTGGACAGAAAAGAATCAATTTTTAGTCATGAATAGTATCCTATGAATAGTACTTCGGGAATAGTACCTCGTGAATAGTACCCCGACATGAAAAGTACTCCAAATACTCGAGTGAATAATATTCGGGTGAATAGTAATTTCGGCGAATAGTAACCTGAGAATAGTAACTCATGAATAGTATTCTGGCATTAAAAGTGCCCCAAATAACCGATTGAATAATACTAGAGTGAATAGTAACTCGTGAATAGTATCTCGTAACAGAAAATACCAAATAAAATGATATTTCATGACGAGTATAGAAGTCAAAACTTTAACCAACTGAGTATAATAAAGAATGGAATAACAAAAGAAATCACCAGGCATGTGGTACTTCGCATAGACAGGTTATCCCAACAGAATAATAAATAACGGAACCAGGTCAGGCGTAATACGCACCGACAGGATATTCCAACAGAATAATAAAGAATGGAATAACAACAGAAATCACCATGCATGCGGTACTTCACATAGACAGGTTATTCCAACAGAATAATAAATAATGGAACCAGGTCCGGCGTAAAACGCACAGACATGATATTCCAATAGAATAATAAAGACGAGAACCGGTCCCCAGAAACGCATGCATGTGATAGTCCAATGAGAATAATAAAGACGGAACCAGGTCTGGCGTAAAATGCACAGACAGGATATTCCAACAGAATAATAAATAATGTAATAACAACAGAATTTCACGATGTATGACGTACTTCGCATAGATAAGTTATTCCAGCAGAATAATAAATAATGGAATAACAGAAGAATTTCACCAAGTATAGGGTAGACCGGTTATACAGGTTATTCCAACAGAATAATAAAGAATGGAATAACAGAAGTTCTCTTCATGAATATAAAAAAAATAATACCCCTTACCTCAAAAGAAGACTGGATACTAGAATAGTGATGTAGCAGGCTTCTCTTCTTCTTTTTCTCTATAGATTTCTCTCTATAATAATGGCTCTAAAGCTTTAGTGAATTGGTGAGAAATGAAGGAAGAATGAGCTTCTATTTATAGAAAAACATAGTTTCGATAATTGCACATTTTGGGGCTCGATAAATTACATTACAATACCTCTAACTTTTTCTTTATTTTTACTTTAGTCCTGCAAGTATTATCAAACTTGCACCACCTCCCCTAATAGTAAATCATGTGAATCAATACTAAATCATATGACTCAATAGTTCTAGACATGTGAAAATACGAATTACAGTATAGTACCTCCATCTATACCTCCATCTTTAATTTAATCATGCAAGTATTATCAATCTTGCACCAACTCCCCTAATAGTATAAGAATGTGATTCAATAGTACACACATGTGAACAAATTGTTATATAAGCATGTGAATTAGTAGCAATTAATTGCTCATTTATCCGTAAAATTCCCCGATTTATCAATATAACCCCCAGACATCAATTATCATCGGAACAGATGTCGATATCCACTAACACTAATAATCCCAAAACAATGGAACTATCAAATTCATCTTTAATCAACACGAACTTATTCATCATTAATATTATAACTCACAATATTTAATAACCAGGTCGTTCCCATGAAAGAAGGGGCTTTCCAATAAGGATTTCTCCCTATTGGCGTGCAATTAGGTGACCAAACCTCTCATCGATAGAACTTCTAGACATTGTAAATATTGCAATTTAATAATATGAATAACTTTGTCTTCTTAATTATTGATTTAATAATATATAAAATATTATGTAGATGATATTGTGACAATAATCGAATTAATAATATGAGAGATATGATGCAACAATTATTGTAGCAATAATTAAGTATAACTGAGTGACTTATCACGTAAGCATCCATAACCAATACCGTGTGCTACTATGCAACCACGCGTATTACTGTACTTTTACTACCGAGTAGTTCAATAGTATTAATGGTAAAACTTTCGCCGTTATTTTCATAAAATATTTTTGTCGTTTTCTCAATCCGAGAATAATTCCGTTGTGGGGTCCACCAATGATTGTGCCATCATACGAATATTCCCTATTAAAACGAATATTCCCCGACCAATCGAATATTATATAACAACTTGTGTACTTTGCAAAATTTATAAATATTACCCACAACTATACATTATATCAAATCCACACCATAATATTCAAAAAAAATATTTCGAGAAATTTAAATCCTTATTCATAAAATCTGGGGTCTTACACAACACATGCAAGACAAATCTAAAACTTTTATCATAAGTAACTAAGACAAATCTAAAACTTTTATCATAAGTAACTAAGTTATGATTACCTCTTTTCAAGATTAGAAACTATATCTTGTAGCATTCATGTCCATTATCTTATTATACTAAGCTTTTCTTTTAAAATATTTTCTAACACCATGCTTATCAAGTTGATCATGAATATAATAACTATGAATAATATATCATGCTTATTTAGTTTCTAAATCAATCATGTATGTGGTCTACTAAGTTCAGAATTTGTAGAACATGTATTACTTCAAAGTTTGTTTTCTAAACTTTTAGTTTTCATTACAAATCTCTATCTAAATCTTGTTGATCACTTCATACTACACAAGAAAACTTTATATCTCATGCTATACTCCTCTTTAGGTATATATCTAAGTCACAACATCAAGTTAGCAATACATAACACAACAAAAACCAGAAACTAATTCTGGGGTACGGCGCAGCTGCGCTGCACCCTAGTACAAATAGGGCACATCTGCGCCATGCCTGCACCAGAAGCAAAAATAGACTTTGTTTCACAGAGTCTTATTCTACTTTGATTCTTTTTAGTTTAAACATGTTCCAATCCATCATTTAAGAGTTCATACATGTAAACATACATTCTAAACACATTATGGAATGTTAATTCACCTTGATTAATAGAGAATTTCAAGTAATTCCTAAGAATTTGACAAACCCAACCAAGAACACAAGTTAGGACTTTTATACCTTTTGAAGCCTAATTGAATTCTCTAACAAACTGATTATACTCCTTCAATTGTTCAGCAACTTAGAACTCTCAAACTTAGAATTTGGCAGACAAATTTCTCAGTAACGGGAAATGAAAATGCAATTGTCCTTTTATAGAGAAAGGATGAACTAGATTTTGGGTTTACATAGAAGTTGGAATCTATGGTGTATTGGAAGGAAACAATGGTTAACCAAGAGTTGGCCAACCACCAATTGCCTAGCCATCATCACTACACATGCTAGCCTTTTTGGTTTTCTGATGTTTTATGCAATGGAGAATTAGCACACTGTTTATGTACTATTATGTCACACAATTTGGGACAAGAGCAAATCTCACCAATAAGCTTGGTCTGGTTACTATAATTTCGAAAATGTAATTTTATTGTACAATTGTTACCATATTAGGAAATTTGGGGATTATTTAGGTACTCACTTCATATAATCCTTGTACATTAAATACACGTAATAAAATAGCATAGTTCGGTATTATTGTCCGGGTATCTCCATAATTATATTTTACTACTCACATAACCACATTATCACATTATGTAATATTATCTATCTAGTGTACACACATAATTTCTTTCCCAATTTCTGGAATACACAGTTATTTTAATTATTTATGTATTAAAATCACTTATGATTTTATTGCACTACTTGATACCTCATATCATTAGAATATATTCTTATCATATGATTTTATGCATGTCACACCTTAAATTAATGTTCCATTTCATTTCTACAGTAGAAAACTAATTTCTTTCTAGATTGGACACTAGCGTAGCTGTGCCATTTTTGTATACGGGAGAGGAATTGCTTGGGTCCTGGCAATTGCAAAACGGTTTAGCTTCAAGCCAGTTCCAAATTCTATCACCATATAAGTTTTACATGATATAATTTAACTTCTATAGTGGTGATGTACCCATAATTGAAATGAATCAATATGTTCAAATCTTATCACTATATTCAAATAAATTGAATATTTAATTATTAAGAATCCTATCAATTCTTTGATATCAAAATCTTAGAGTTAGTCCACTAATTTAAATAAACTATTAGTGACTCCCTTTAATCATTTCATAAATTCACATAACCACATAAGGATTAAATAGACTCACAAAACTAACTCATTAAAAATTAAACCACATATTTATTTAATAAGGAGTTTTAAAATTCATTGTCATTACATCCCTCCCCCCTTATAAAAATTCTGTCCTCAGAATTGTATAAATAAGGTTACTCAAATAAAAATGGATAATTCGCTCTCATTTTCTCTTCTAGCTCCCACGTAGCTTCTCCGACTGCGTGATTCCTCCAGAGAATCTTAACAAAATGGATTGTTTTATTCCTCAACTTCTGTTCCTTCCAATCTAGTATCTGGATAGGAACTTCCTTGTACGATAAGTCTTTTTCGACTTGGATTGGTTTATAAGAGATAATGTGCTTGTAGTCTGGTTTATACAACCACAATACTGACACGTAAAACACGTTGTGAATGTGCTCAAGTTCAGGAGGTAACGCTACCTTGTACGCCACGTCACCGACTCGCCTCAAAATCTCGAACGGTCCTATGAACCTAGGGCTCAACTTGCCCTTCTTCCCAATATGAATCTTCCCTTTCCAGGGAGATACTTTCAAAAATGTATAGCTTCCTAATTCAAAATCTTTCTTCTTACGATGTAAGTCCGCATACTTCTTCTGGCGATCTTGAGGTGCTACAAGTCGGGCTCTTATCACCTTGATGATTTCTACCGTTTGTTGTACCAACTTTGGTCCCAAAAAATGTTCTCCAACTTCGTTCCAACATAAGGGCATTGTACATTTCTTCCCATATAGTGCTTCGTATGGCGACATTCCAATACTGGTGTGATAACTATTGTT
Source organism: Panax ginseng (assembly GCA_020205605.1). Classification (NCBI taxonomy): domain Eukaryota; kingdom Viridiplantae; phylum Streptophyta; class Magnoliopsida; order Apiales; family Araliaceae; genus Panax; species Panax ginseng. Next base: position 91,261,059 of record CM035134.1, on the reverse strand, counting down.
ATACGCGAACTCTACTAATTGAAGGTGATCCTCCCAACTACCCTTGAAGTCCATCAGACAAGCTCGGAGCATGTCTTCAAGTGTTTGAATCGTTCTCTCGCTTTGCCCATCGGTATGCGGATGATACACGGTACTCATCCGTAGTTGTGTCCCCATTATTCCTTGAAGACTCTTCCAGAATTTTGACATAAATCATGGATCTCTATCTGTTACAATAGATACTGGCACCTCATGCCTCAAGATAATTTCCTTGACATACAATTTGGCTAACTGGTCCAAACTATACTTAATCTTAATCGGAAAAATGTGAGCTAACTTAGTAAGACGATCTACTATCACCCATATGGCGTCGTGCCCTTTCTGCGTTGCCGGAAGTCCCACCACAAAGTCCATTGTGATGTGCTCCTATTTCCATTTTTGGAATTTCTAATGGTTGTAATAACCCGCTTGGTCGTTGGTGCTCTACCTTGACTCTCTAACAAGTTAGACATCTACTTACACATTCTGCAACCTCTCTCTTTATGTTTGGCCACCAGAAGTGGTGACACAAATCTTGGTACATCTTCGTGCTTCCTGGTTGTATCGAGTATCTCGTATTGTACACTTCTTGCAAAATCTCCTATCTCAGTTCTGGTACTAACGATACCCAAATTCATCCTTCAAATCTCAGTTGTCCAGTTCTATCAATCTTAAATTTCAATTCATCACCTTCAGTTAATCTTTTCTTGATGTTATTGCAATCTGCGTCATTCTCTTGTGCCTCTTTAACCTTATCCAATAAAGTCAGGTTCGCTGCCATTGTAAATAATTATTCGTTGGTCTCTATCGGATACTTAATCTCCAAGTCTAGCCGTTCAAAATCTTTTACCAATTCTTCTTGAATGGTTAACTTCAATAACTTCTCTTTTCCTTTTCTGCTCAAGGCATCTACCACTATATTTGCTTTGCCTGGATGGTACAGAATCTCACAATCATAATCTTTGATCAATTCTAGCCATCGGCGCTGCCTCATGTTTAACTCTTTCTATGTGAAGATATATTTCAGACTCTTGTGATTTGTATATATCTCACACTTCTCTTCATACAAATATTATCTCCAAATCTTCAAGGCAAAAAACTATCACTTCTAACTCTAGGTCATGAGTCGGATATCCTTTATAATAATCTTTTAGCTGACGTGAAGCGTACGCAATGACCCTACCGTGTTGCTTCAGTACACAGCCAAGACCCTGGTTTGACGCATCACTATACTCTATAAACCCTCTCGTGTTGTCCGGTAAGGCCAACACAAGTGCTTGACTAAGCCTCTTCTTCAATTCTAGGAAACTTTCTTCACATTTCTCCGTCCAAATGAACTTAGTTGTTTTTCTGGTAAAATTGGTCAACGGCGATGCTAATTTCGAAAAATACTGAATAAATCGTCGATAGTATCCAGCCAATCTTAAGAAACTCTTGATTTCTGTCGGTGCCTTCAGCTGCTCCTAATTGATAACCGCTTCTACCTACGCTGGATCCACCGGAAGACCATTCTTGTCGATAACATACCCCAAAAACTGCACTCTCTGCAACCAAAACTCATACTTGGAGAATTTTGCATACAACTTTTCTCTCCTTAATATTCCCAACACTATCCAAAGATGTTTGGCGTGTTCTTCCTTCATCTCTGAATACACTAGAATGTCATCGATGAATACGACAACAAACTTATCCAAATACTGTTTAAACACTGTGTTCATCAAATCCATAAATGCTGCTGGCGCGTTTATTAATCCCAATGACATTACCAAAAACCCAAAGTGTCCATACCGAGTTCTAAATACCATCTTTGGAATGTCTTCCGGCCTCACTTTTAGTTGATGATAACTGGTCCTCAAGTCAATCTTTGAAAAGTATTTCACCCCCTTCAACTGATCAAACAAATCGTCTATCTTGGGCAATGTGTACTTATTCGTAATGGTGACCTTGTTCAACTCTCGATAGTCGATACAAAGTCTTAGTGACCCATCTTTCTTCTTTATGAATAAGACTAGTGCTCCCCACAGTGATACGCTTGGTCGAATGTATCCTTTATCTAACAACTCTTGTAATTGAGCCATCAGTTCTTTCATCTCTACCGGTGCCATACGATACGACACTTTGTATACCGGTGTTGTCCCTAGTGCCAGATCAATAAAAACACTCAATCTCTTTATCCGGTGGCAATCCCAGAATCTCATCTGGGAAGACATCAACGAAATCCCTTACAATAGGTATCTGACTCAGTTCACCCTTGACTCATCGAGTATCAATCATGTGAGCCAAATAACCTATACAACCCTTCCTAAGCAATCTCTGCGCTTGCACCATCCTTAGACAATGAGATTGTCTCGGCGATTTATTACCATAAAATACCACCTTCGAATTATTCGGAGTCTTAAGGTGTACACACTTCTTATAAATGCCCCCATATCTATACTCCCAAGGTATCCGATATGGTGCTTACTACAGATCAATATATATAATGCATTTAAATCTATACACCAATGGTATCTGATTATAAGCTTATATCAAATTAAGTGACTATCATATATAATTCCCATATAACCAAGATTCACAGTATCCCATAACAGAAGACAATTCCCAAGGGAACTTATTACTATGTTTGGATACCCTCACTTAGATATATGAGCAATCCATATTACCAATACCCTCACCCAGATGTATAGTCTATGTCATGCGAATTTATACTATCGTATCGATAGTAACTATCTATCCAAAATCCAGAGTATCAATAACAACATGAACAGTCCATGCTATTAATACTCTCACTCAGATAAATAGTTCACAAGGATCTCAAACTAGATTTTGATGAATTCTAAATTACATCTATATATGTAAGAAAACACGGTTGCAAAAATAAAAGATGTTATATATCATAAATATTAAGGTTAGATTACATGATTCTCATAAAGAGTTTCTTATTACAAAGTATTCAACTAGTCATGAATATACCTAATCCAAGCAGGAACGCTTCCCTTTGTCTACTCCAGATGTTCCAAGGTTACCATCTAATACTGCAAAGGGAATAATTTTTAAGGGTGAGCTATGACATGTTTAGCAGGTTTTATATTTATAACAATATATGATTTGAAGAAATATAACAATTCAAAATTCGACTGATAGTTGTTACCATTTTCTGGATTTCTTTTTCAACCATTTCTGGACCTTTTATCTCTGTCAGTCATTCTACTCAATATCCTAGAAGTATGCATCTCATCCTACCAGTGCTCAAATGCACCCAAATTAATGTCAATATATTATTGACCAAATCTTGATCCCTTATGGGATACCCAACTTCAGTATAGGATTTCTTACCAAAACAATTTGGTTTGACACAATAGTTTATGAAACTGGTGAGTGTTTGAATGAAACTTGTCCGAAGGACTCATAATTCGAAAAATCAGTGTTCTTGAGATATATTTCGTGAGTTATAATTTTTAATCCGACCGTTGGATCGCTGTTATTTTTGGATATAGTATACATGTATAAGTTTAGTACATGTCCACAAACTTTGAACCGTTAAAAATTAATTTATGATTTGTTATGAATTTTAAGAGGTGACTGATTCGAAAATTATGTTTATAAATGATTTTTTGTGGAAAATTCTAGAATGAGTGGGCCCCACCTTTGGTTGGTGAAAAATGTGCTAAAATTTTATATCAAAAGTGATGGGTGAGAATAGTAGCAGGTAAAGCCATTAGGTTGCAGGTCAAGTCTGCTTTGGCGTTCTAACATATTCCTATAAATAGAGTGCTGAGTTAGAATTGAAAATCACACCAGAAACATAAGTTTTCTCTTTCTATATTATCGAGCGTATTTTTGTGAGTATTTCGATACTTTGAGAGTTGCTAATCAGTGAAAGTTTCCTTCAGCGTCATATCCGATATTTCAGTCAGAAGTACTGCTATTTTGAGATAAGGGATTGTAGGGGATTTTAAGGGATTGTAAGGGATGTTATTTTCTTCTTAAATGATATTATTTTCTTCAATATCATTATGCCGAATTATTGATATGAGTTTTATTGTGAAATTTCTACCTTTTTCATGTCGGGGTTACTATTCACGTATACGACACTATTCACGTATACTACACTATATTCATGTATATGACACTATTTATGTATATGATATTATTTACGTATACAGTATTATGTATGAATAGGGGTTACTATTCATGAGTTACTATTCATAATTTACTATTTATGAGTTACTATTCACTAGTTACTATTCATGATTTACTATTCACGAGTTACTATTCATAGGTACTATTCACGACAAAATTGGTTTCTTTTTCTGACCAAATTATCGTTGATTTATGAATCTTACTCTTGAAATTAAATGCAGTTGTTGATCATATTGTTTTTATTCTCATTTATAACATTTTTATAACCCTAATAATGATATTTCTCTTTGACTTGAGTGTAAAGATGGGTAGATTATTGGTATGATCATGAATATGGGTTCTCTTTGGCCCGTAGTGCAAAGATGACATGTTATTGAATATCTTTGGCATGTAGTGCAAAGATAACCTTTTATTGAATATCTTTGGCCTGTAGTGCAAAGATGACCTGTTGTTGAATATCTTTGGCCTGTAGTGCAAAGATGAATTATTGATGAATATCTTTGGCCCGTAATTCAAAGATGACATGTTGTTGAATATCTTTGGCCCATAGTGCAAAGATGACCTGTTTTTGAATATTTTGGCCCGTAGTGCAAAGATGAACTTATTAGTATGATTATGAACAGGAATTGTGATTTAATATTACCATGATCTTTTATGTTTCAGGTAAAGACAGGTGATGTAAGTTATCTTTGTGCTAGATGAGAAGAGGAATTTAGAACCACAATTATGGTTATGAGTTATTCACATGATTGTGGACAGGAACTGTTGATTGATGTTACAGGAATAAAACATTGTTGACGGACTTTTAAAATGGAAAAGATAATAGACTTTATGGTCTATTTGACTCTTCTAATGTATTGCTCGTTCCGCTACAACTATAGTTGAAAAGTTTTATCATCTACCATATGTTCTAAATCTCTGATTTATTATTGATGAAGTCTATTGATAATTTAATTATCTTTAGTCATGATATTCTTTACTGAGCTAGTTGTACTCACCCTTTTGCTTCAAAATTCCTTCAGATAATAAGAGTGTTGTCGGGTCGAGCGGGGATAACATGGGAATAGAACGGTGGTTTATAGCTATTGAGGTTCTCCCTAAATAGTATAGAAATAGTTTTATTGAGAACTTTAGATAAGTGTGTCGTATTGTATACGTCATTTGATATTTAATTTTGGTGAACCGAATAGGGTAAGGCGAACCCAACTTTGGAAGGGTGTTTTGCCACTATCATACAAGATGTCTAATGACATACAACCTCGTGTTATCATAAGACATGTGGCGACCCCAAATCCAGGTACTTGAAACCCGAACTCGGTTCTCCACGATACCATTTCTTTAAGCTGAATAATACTAAATAATAATACATTCGAACTTAATTTACATACATCAAAGTTTACTTCCTGTGCACGTGACCTTCAAATACATTCCTTACAATACCGACAATAGATTCCATTGTCTTACTAACTATAACCACTAACTCATACTAATTCTCATTCGAACAGCTTTTCTTTTCCCTTGTTCGTGCCTGAGCCTTCAGGTCGATCGTAGGTAACTGAAAACATTTAGTTTAAGCAAGGATGAGCATTTGAGTGCCCAGCAAGTAATAGCAATTATATATATAAGCTGAAAGAATATAAGTATTCTCTTTCCATAACACTTCTACAACAAATCGAAAGTTGTGAAGTAATCTATGTACTGATAAAAATTCACATAACAATTCTCTTTCAATTTCTTGAAATTAGGCTCCACCCATGAATAGGGTTTAAGAAACATACTATGAACATTGTTTTTCATTTTCGAAAAGGTTTAGCGTAAATTCATCCATAAGAACCGAAGTCATAACTACTGCACACGGAGGGTGATCAATTTCATTGTACCTCAGATTGATCAATACTACATAACTTGAACGAAATTCATCGCTCACCCTTTGTCCGTAGAAGGCGCATAAAAATTTTCCCATTATCGGGATGTTCATACATGCACGGTTCCAAACCCAGAAGGTTTTAATCTTGCTCAACAATAATATGTAATTCAACATATATGTATACGGGTAATTGACAAAGGTATATCAACATGTGAATAAATGCCATGAATATCCAAGTGGGGACACTTGTATAACCATTTAGAAATCAACTTAATGAGAATATATATCCGAGCTAACATGTTGATAATCAAAGCGCATATAATGTAGACAGAATAAAATAATTCGAAACTTCTTACTCATGTCCATTGCATAAAGAAAATGCAAAGGTAGGATACTTGCCTGATTTGCTGATTACAAATCTCAACTTAGGTTTTATCTCTTTATCACAACCTATCAATAAGTAGATCATTCGATTCGATTAGAACAATATATCATAACACATAGTCTCGTTCTATTACTTACAAAGACATAGTCTAATCACGTCATCACATAATCGCAGTGATCATACTTTTAGTTCATAATCTATACTTTTATACATTTTTCAAATATCTCATCCATGCTCTTACAGAAGTCTTTTCTTTCTATTATAGAGTTCGACAGCTTGGGTTGTGCATCGGCGTCAAAATGACTTTATCGGGTAAATCTTGAGTCTAAGACTCTTATTCTATACCTCAACATCTATAAATATCGGACATTTTACTTTTAATCATTTTGAATTTTGAAATTGAAAAATTTAAAATAAATCAAATCATCACCAAGGGATTATAGTGATATAACTATTACTATGGGTGCTCTTCATCAAATCTCGGACTTCATAACCTGGTTTCAGTCACTAGTTTGGTAAATTTATAGCTTTCAAACATCGGAATCATAATTAAATGACTTAAACATTAAACAATTCCATTATCATTAATAATTAATTTATATTAAACTATTAATGAAACCATTGCTAAAATATAAAAGTTATTTATAATAACTCAAACTATTTTTAAAACATTTATATTACCCTTAAATGATTTTTTTAAAACAATTAAAATCATTTTTAAATAATCACCATTAATATATAAATATTAATGTACTATTCATCCAAATATTAAAAGTCATTAATTATAGCTTAAAATATTTTTAAATCCTTAATATCCTCTTTAAATGATTTTAAATAAATAAAACCATTTTAAACTATTTATTTAATATAAATATTAAATAAGCTTAATATCACAAATCATTAACTAAATATCATTAATATATAATTATTAATGAAATTGTCTTCTAAATATTAAAATTTATATTTTATAACTCAAAATATCTTTAAATACTTTATTTTAATTTAAAATGATTTTTAAAATATTAAAATCATTTTTAAACTAATTATTTAATATAATCAATAAATAACTTTAATATCATTAATATTAATTAATTAATGAAATACATCACAAAATATTAAAAGTCATAGAAAATAACTTAAAATATTTTCTTATACCATAATAAAATTTTTATGATTTTTCATGAATAAAAACTATTTTTAAATAATTTATTTAATATTATAATTAAATAAATAAATACCTTTTATATTCCAAAATATTAAATATTTATGAAATATACTCAAAATAATTAAAACTATTTTTTAGGACTTTAAAATAATTTTTCATAATTTATTTGGTATTTTTAATAATTAAAATCTAATTTTTCTAATTTTTAAATCATTTTTCGGAAAATCAGAAATTAAAATAATTAAAACTGTCGCTAAAGGCCCCTATAGTGATAGAAGTGTCGCTATAGGTGTTCTTGAGCCTACCCAGATCTTCATAAGGCAGAACCGAGTGGCCTACTTTGACCGCGAATAACTCTCTCATCTTAACGAATTTGGACAATCTATAAATTGGGTCTTGTAGAGGAAATACAAGAATATAAGATCCAACAATCATAACCTCTAAAAAACATCGAGATGCAGGATAAATCAGCCATAAAAGTAGTTATTTAAAGTCGTTCTTCACGAAGAAACATTGAGGTGCCTACTTTGGACTTCTATAACTTGATGATCGTGTAAATTTTATGTGATATATCAATTCTAGTGTGTAGACAACATGTAGGAATACAACCATAATACTTAATATCATCATAACAACAAGAAATAAAGCATCTAAAGTATGGTCAAACCTTGTCAGAAAAATTAACACTTAGAAAATTCGGTCGCTTGTAATTTTTACGGGTCAATCTTAAATCAACCCACTTTGACCTTAAATAACTCTTAATCCGTAATATATATGAACCTGATTCTTTTTGGAGGTTAAATAACACATAATAATCTACACATATCAACCTTTAGAACACAAAACACATTAAATATGACCGAGATAAAAGGCCTGACATTTTCCAAAAAAAATATTTACGGACACTTAGAATATTTTTCGGGTTTGAAAAAAAAATTAATCAATGCTTGGCCAACCCACTTTGACCGCTTATAAATCCCGATCTACAATAGCTATGAACTTTATTCCTTTTGGAGATTAAAGACCACATATCGGGCTACCTATAACAACTTTTAAACAACAAAACTCGAGATCGACCAAAGAGTTATAGCCTCGACATTTGGTGAAAAATAATGAAATTGATTTTTCCAACTTGTTTAAATCTTCAAATTCGTGCACTTTGATGTTATGGGTTCATGATTTTACAACCCGAACATTAATAGACTCCCTATTACATCACTTTAAACAATCAATTGCATCAATTAACATCGAATCGAAGGATTTCAAAATTAGGGAATTTCATACCTTTTCTAGCTTCGATTTTTGATTTTTTTGGCTTTGATGCTTCTGATTTGTTGTTTGTGATGGCTGGGCTTTGATTAGGAGCTTATGGGCAAGATAATTTCGTTGGTAAGAGGTTGGGAGAGATATGGCCAAGTGTTTGTGAATAAATAGGCTAAATAATGTACATTTCTCTCTCTTAAATTATGTAAATCATGTATGCAATCATGTAATGGCTGATTATTGGTGGTAGTAATGTTATAGTGTCATGGTAAATTCTAGAATAAAGTTAGATGTCCAGATTTTGCAAGATTGCTAGCAATAATACACTAATAATACACTAAATGGACAAAAAGGGCATTTTAGTCATTTCCACTCTAATAATTGGTTTCTTCCTTTAATAATGCACAAGGGTAGTTTAGACTTCTCATGTCTACCATGAAGGGCATTATAGACATTATCCATAACCATTAGGGTTTATCATTTTAGATTTTAAAATTCCATAAATAATATAACTAATAATACACTAAAAGGGTATTTTGGTAATTTCCCATATAATTTCATGGGCATTCTTGTACATGGTAATTAAATGTAATATTTAATCACTAGATGGTAATTCTTATCATTTACCAATTACTTTCTATCATTTGGTAAATTAAAACATTTATACAATAACATCGTAATTAAACCCAATAATTTTAAATTAGGGTTTTGATTGAAAAATTAGGGTTTTCTAATTAGGGTTTCTTAACGCCATCAATTAGGGTTTCTAATTGACCATTAGGATTCTCTAATCATCTGTGTATGTTCTAACACAGTCATTACAATCTCTAACTTCAACCGATTAGGGTTGTAATAATTAGGGTTTGTCCTAATTATCGACAAACAACAATAATTAGGGTTTTCTTCTAATTACCGACATCTTATATACACAAAGAACCTTCATATACACAATAAACTTCATATATACACGGTCACTACTCGGTCATTTCTCATAACTAAGTTTAATAATTAGGGTTTCACAAAGACGGTATAATATGCTATGACCTAATCAATCATTATCGCTTTCAATATTATCTCGTCACACAGACATACACAAATTGCATAATTATTGTCTTTGTAAAATCATTATAACAATAATATAATTCTCATCTCTTGATCACAATCCCAATTCGTGGTTTGGATCTCATATCGACTTCTCTTTTCGCATATCAAGTTAAAATACTTGATTTAAATATTCGAACAATTCATATAATAAAATATTTATTATATAATTCTAATTATCACTTCATATATTATTTCCAATCATGTTATCATGGAAAATAATTAATAAAAACATTTCTGCTTACAGAAATTAATTACCATAAAAATATAATTTGTAGTAATTAATTATTCCAAAATTATTTCTAATTTTTCAAGTAATAAATATATTCGCATTTATCGTTCACATTACTAGACACTTAGTCTCGTCATTAAAGAAAAAAAATTTATACGCAAAATTTCTTAATTATTTTATATAGAAAATCCCGGGTTATTACAAGACATGGTTGTGCACATCCACTTGCTGAGTATATCTACGAGCACTACCTATATGATTTTGGAGTTTGGTTGAAATATAATTTTCAATTGCAGATAGTGGAGATAGTTATATGTCAAGAGAAGACTCATCATTGGAAATAACATGATAGTAATCTTCTCATTTTTCTTTGGGTTCTATTGGGTCAACAAAGGATAATTCTGTGGGTATATAATATCTATCATAACCTAGACGCATGACCTCCCATGTATAAAGGTTTTCTTGAGCATTTCCCAAAGATTTTAATTTCTAAAATAGTTATTGACTGTACCTTTATGTAAGGTGCCATTGCGATGTGCTATCCAAGTTGGTGTCCAGAGTCACAGTTGGTATATATTTGTATAAAAACTCATAACATGTGTTGTTGTATTTTGCACGAAAATTGTAGTAATAAAGTTGTAGTTGTTTTCTGTACCATGTATTTGGCGACTCGGAATAGGTTGGATGGATTGGACCTATTTTGGGGGCATCACAGTTGGTATCAGAGCTTAGGGATATGATCTCTGGCGGAGATCAGGGAATAAAACTAGGAGGGGAGAGACGAGTAAATCCTTCGCTAGTGTGTCCTACCTAAGCTTATTTGTTGGTCGGTCATAATATAGGGATATTATGTGATATGTTAATTTGTTCAATTAACCCTTGTTTTGAAGCTGTATTCTAGAATGATATCTGAAATACACGAGATGAGCAATGGAGAAATCATGATGACATGGAGGATGGAATCTGAAATGAAAGCAAGGTATTCTCAACTCTTTGGAATACCAGGTATGTAAATTTCGAGGACGAAATTTCATAAGGAGGGGAGATTGTAAGACCCCGAATTATTATGAAATAAAAGTATTCAATTTTCTTATAATTATTATTCAGTAAATGGTTAAATTGATAAAAAGTTAAAGTTAAGGATAATATATGAAATTTTTCAAAATACGAAAGTGATTATAAAATACTCATTTCTGTCGTGGAATATTCGTTTGGTCGTGGAATATTCTTCTTGTCGTCAGGGAATATTAAATGACGACGGCCCAAACCATTTGTGGGCCCTATAATGTAATAAGCATCGGATGAAGAAAACGACAAGTTTGAGTTTTTATAAATAATGGCGTAGTTGTTACCATTAACTTTTGTTAGAATAACACGATGGTTAAAATACGATGTCTGGCGTGGTTGCACAAGAAAGGCACACGATATTGCATAATATTTTTGGAATTATTTATTCTTACATAAGAAGGCACTACTTAATAATTTTTATAGTAATTACTGTTCAAACTTTTATTTTATTGACTCAATAATTGCTGCATTGATATTTTATATTATTGTTGTTTCAATAATTGTCACGACACAGTATTTCCCATTATCAGATCAATAATTCATGTTATTTGAATAAAATTATTAGATGGCATTATTGGCAATGTCTAGAAGGTTCTGTCAATGAGAGGTTTGGTCACCTAATTGCGCGCCAGTAAGGAGAAATCCTTATCGGAAAGCCCTCTCTTTCCTAGGAACGACATGGTTGTCATTATTGTGATTTTGTAATATTATTTGTGAATAATTATTTATTGATTTATGATAAGGAAATATTTATTTGATGTAGATATAAATGAATGATTTATTTATGTGGTTATAAATGACAGAATTAATGCTGAGGTGTTTTATTAGTATTTTATCGAAATGAAGAATGAAATTTGGAAAAATCCAAAAAATTAGTTTATTACTTGATTTTGTAAAATCTATAACTCTTCGTGTATAATGAATTAGGAGATGAGCCATATATCAAAAGAAAGCCCTAGAAGTAAGCTAACCGTAGAAATTTGAATCACCCAAAAATTCATTGTGGATTTTTCGTGGTTATTGTTTGAAAGAAACTGGTCCGAAGGACTCATAATTCGAAAAATCAGTGTTCTTGAGATATATTGCGTGAGTTATAATTTTTAATCCGACCGTTGGATCGCTGTTATTTTTGGATATATTATACATATATAAGTTTAGTACATGTCCACAAACTTTGAACCGTTAAAAATTAATTTATGATTTGTTATGAATTTTAAGAGGTGACTGATTCGGAAATTATGTTTATAAATGATTTTTTGTGGAAAATTCTAGAATGAGTGGGCCCCACCTTTGGTTGGTGAAAAATGTACTAAAATTTTATTTCAAATGTGGTGGGTGGGAATAGTAGCAGGTAAAGCCATCAGGTTGCAGGTCAAGTCTGCTTTGGCGTTCTAACATATTCCGATAAATAGAGTCTTGAGTTAGAATTGAAAATCACACCAGAAACATAAGTTTTCTCTCCCTATATTATCGAGCATATTTTTGTGAGTATTTTGATACTTTGAGAGTTGTCAATCAGTTCAAGTTTCCTTTAGCGTCATGTCCGATATTCCAGTCAGAAGTACTGCTCTTTTGTGGTAGGGGATTGTAAGGGATTTTAAGGGATTGTAAGAGATGTTATTTTCTTCTTAAATGATATTATTTTCCTCAATATCATTATGCTGAATTATTGATATGAGTTTTATTGTGGAATTTCTACCTTTTTCATGTTGGGATTACTATTCACATATACGGCACTATTCACGTATACGGCACTATATTCATGTATATGGCTATATTTATGTATATGATATTATTTACGTATACGGTACTATGTACGAATACGGGTTACTATTCATGAGATACTATTCATGAGTTACTATTTATGAGTTACTATTCATGAGTTACTTTTCATGAGTTACTATTCACGAGTTACTATTCATGAATTACTATTCACGGGTACTATTCACGACAAAATTGGTTTCTTCTGACCAAATTATTGTTGATTTATGAATCTTACTCTTGAAATTAAATGCAGTTGTGGACCATATTATTTTTATTCTCATATATAACATTTTTATAACCCTAATGATGATATTTCTCTTTGACTTGAGTGTAAAGATAGGTAGATTATTGGTATGATCGTGACTATGGGTTCTCTATTTGGCCCGTAGTGCAAAGATGACCTGTTGTTGAATATCTTTGGCCTGTAGTGCAAAGATGACCAGTTGTTGAATATCTTTGGTGTAAGACCCCAACTTTTATGAATAAAATATAATTTTCTCAAAATATATTTTTGAATATTATGGTGTGGATTTGATATAATGTTATAGTTGTGGATAATATTTACAAATTTTGCAAAGAAGCAAGTGGTTATATAATATTCGATTGATAGGGGAATATTCATTTTAACAAGGAATATTCGTACGACGGCACAATCATTGGTGGACCCCACAATGGAAGTATTGTCGTAGTTAGAAAATGACAAAATTATCTTTTTATAAAAATAACGGCGGAGGTGTTACCATTAAAATTGTTGAACTACCATTAGTAAAAAGTAAAGAATCTGGCTGTGGGTGCATATAGTAGCACAAAGGTATTGATTATTGATGCTTACGTGAGAAGTCACTCAGTTGTACTCAATTATTGTTACAGTAATTGCTGCATCATATCTCTCATATTATTGATTCAATTATTATCACAGTATCATCTGCATAATATGATATATTATTAAATCAATAATTGAGACGACAAAGTTATTCATATTATTATTTGCAATATTGACAATGTCTAGAAGTTCGTCAAAGAGAGGTTTGGTCACCTAATTGTGCCGCCAATAAGGAGAAATCCTTATCGGAAAGCCCCCTCCTTCCTGGGAATGACCTGGTGGTTAAATATTGTGAATTATAATATTAATGATCAATAAGTTCATGTTGATTAAAGATGAAATTGATAGTTCCATTGTGTGGGAATTATTAGTGTTAGTAGAAATTGATATTTATTTTGATAATAATTGAAGTCTGGAGGTTATATTGACCAATCGGGTATTCGAGGCACTTTTTGTGTCGGAGTACTATTCACGGGTTACTATTTATGGGTTACTATTCACCTAGTTACTATTCACTCTAGTATTGTTCACTCTGGTATTTGGGACACTTTTCATGTCGGGGGTACTATTCACGTGGTGCTATTCCTGAAGTACTATTCCTGGGGTACTATTCACCCGAAAAATATATTTCTTTTCGGTCCAAATCATTTTTGAGTACAATATTATTCCATGAGAAGATGTGATAATTTTTCAATCAATATGGATCGTTAGTTTAAAGTTTTAATAGTAACATGTCCCTTCGGATTTCCAAGAGTTACTTGTTCCTTCGGTTTTCCAAGAGTTACTTGTCTCTTCGGTGTAACAAGAGTTAATTGCCCCTTTGCAAATAGTATTTGTCTCTTCAATATTACCAAGAGTCATTTTGACCCTTCGTTAAGACCAAGAGCTACTTTCAGTTCTTCTATAAATAGAAGCTCATTCATTCATTATTTCTTATGAATTCACTGAAACACTAGAGAGAGAAACTATAGAGAGAAAAAAAAAAGTATTCTTCTACCTCACTACTCCAGTATTCTATTTCTCTAAGGTAAGGAGTATTATTTCTTTTGTATTCATGAAGAGAGCTATTGTTATTCCATTCTTTATTATTATGTTGGAATAACCTGTTTATGCAAAGTACCGCATACATGGTGAAATTCTTCTGTTATTCCATTCTTTATTATTTTGTTGGAATAACCTGTCTGTGCGGTCTATCGCATGCCTGGTGAATTCTATTGATATTCCATTCTTTATTATTTTGTTGGAATATCCTGTCAGTGCGGATTACGCATGACCTGGTTACATTCTTTATTATTCTGTTGGAATATCCTGTCTATGCGGATTACGCATGACCTGTTTCCATTCATTATTATTTTGTTGGAATAACTTGTCTGTGTGGTCTATCGCATGCATGGTGAATTCTTCTGTTATTCCATTCTTTATTATTCTGTTGGAATAACCTGTCTATGTGGATTACCACATGCATGGTGAATGATCCTTCATATTCATTCCTTATTAAATTGTGGAAATGATCTGTCTACATGGATTACCACATGGCGGGCAAAAATCTATTTGCAGTTTCATATGTTCTATTATACTCAGTTGGTTAAAGCTTTGGTTTCTATACTCCATGAAATTAGTGGAATATCCTTGATATTTGTGCTTTATCCAGTATCTTTTCATGGAAATATTCTTTTGAGCCTTCTTGAATTTTACTCCACAAATCAGTATCATGTTGACAAATTGAACGTTATTGATTCATGGATAAATTAAATTATAAATCTTTAAAATTTATCCTTGAACTTGTTTTATTGAATTATTATGTCATTGTCATCATCCTCATGCTTATATTGTGATGAAAGTCATCTTTGGCTTACGTGCATAGATGGACATGGTATGATTATGGCCAAGGATTATTCGGTATAATCATGACCGTAATGTGACAAATCATGTGGTAAAAGTCCTCATTGGCTTGTAGTTCATTGGTGGACAGTTGTTGGTATGATTATGACCAGGGATTATTCGGTATAGTCATGACCATTGATGATTACATGAATATCCTTGGCCGTGGTGCATGGATGATTCGATTTTATTTATTAAGCTGAGTCTTAGCGATAAAGTTGATGAAAAACTTTTTTAAATCATAGAAGATAGTAGATTTTATACTTTACCTGACCCTTCTAATGGATTGCTTATTCCGCTGCTGTTTTTGATCTAAAACTTGTTGTATATTATATTCTATCAGTTGTTATACTGTTGAAGGCTAATGATAACTTATTCTGCATTATCTTAGTCAAAATATTTCTTACTAGGCTAGTTGAGCTCACCCTTTTGCTTTCATTGCTTTCATCAGGAAATGAGAACGTAGCTGGGACTAGTCGGGGAACAGAGTGATGGTCCTAGATGGTGCACTAGTAGTCCTCACAATTCTATGAAATAGTGTGATAATAAATGTAATGAGCACTCCATTGAGTGTGGATATTGTCTAGATGATAATATTTGTATTAAAACTTACAGCCTATGTTTTGTCGTATTTTACACGACTGTTGTATAATTAATTTGTATTTGTATTCAGTACTTTGTATCTTGCGACCCAAGATGGGTGATGTATACCTATTTTGGCGGCGTCACAGTTGGTATCAAAGATTACGGATATGATCCCTGGCTGAGATGTCTGACAAGAACTAGGAGGGGAGAGACGGGGAATTCCTTCACTAGTATGACCTACCTAAGTTTATTTGGTATTTAATTGGTCGGTCAGAGTATAGGGATAATATGTGATATGTTAATCAACCCTTGTTTTGTGGCAGTATTGGAAAATGGCATCCAAAAATGTTGAGATAAGCTTGAGCAAAACAATATGACCGTGGTGCAGTACGAAGCTAAGTTTGCCGAGTTATCTCGGTTTCCATCCCACTTGGTTGATAATGAGGAGAAAATGACGTGGATGTTTCTAAGAGGTTTAAAACCCGAGATACGTCAATACCTAATTTCTCATAAACTGTGTTTGTATTCAGATGTTGTGAATATGGCTCAGTTATTGGAGTGCGATAATGAGTCAACCCAACCAAGAGAGAGCAGTCGACAAGTCGATAATACCAGTGGTAGCAGTCATCGAAGCGGTGACAACAAGCGTGGAGGGAATCAACATGCCAGAAATGGTAATCACTTAGGTGGTAATCATGGCCATGACAATAAGAGTGAACATTTCAAGAAGAGGAGATTTAACAATGATTGAAAGACGTCAGCACCAGCACTTGTTGTTAAGGAAGGAGAATGACCGCCGGTCGTATGTTATAAATGCGGAGGGGAGGGACATATCAGTCCAAACTGAGTGATGCAGTCCAAAGCATGTTACAATTATGGAAGAGAAGGTCACCTAGCCCAATTTTGTCATTTACCGAAGACAAGTCCAGCTGGGATGGAGGCACCAAAGGCCGTCCAAGAAAAGTCAAAGCCGATAGTGCAAGGGAGAACGTTTGTCGTGACCTCCCAGAAAGCAAGGAACCCGAACGAGGTTATCATGGGTAAGCTTATCATAAACTCTAGCGAAGTATATACCTTATTTGATACCGGCTCTACCCATTCTTTTATTTCTCCTACTTGCGCTCAACGTTTAAATTTGACTACGGAGAAATTGGACTTTGACTTATCGGTTGAAACTTCATTGGGAGAAACCTTCATTACATCCACGGTTTATAAGTCTTGTTTGATTCAAATCGCTAACCGCACATTACCTGTCGATCTTATTTCTTTGAAAATACTTGCATTTGATGTGATTTTAGGGATTGATTGGTTAACTACTCATCATGGTAAAATCGATTGTTTTCTTAAGGTTGTTAGCTTTCATATTCCTAACCAACCTATTATGCGAATTCAAGCAACTAAATCACTAAAATCAATCACTGTCATATTAAGCTATAAAGCTATTCATTTATTGAAAAATGGATGTCAAGCTTTCTTAGCCCATGTCACGGATTTAAATAAAAATACATCAGATTTGAATGATATTTCTATTGTTAATAAATTTCCTGATGTATTCCCTGAAGAACTTCCTGGCCTACCCCCAGATCGTGATATTAAATTTTGTATCGACTTTGAACTTGGTACAAAACCCATTTCTAAAGCCCCATATCGAATGGCTCATATTGAACTTCAGGAGTTAAAAACTCAACTACAGGAATTGTTAGACATCGGTTTCATCCGTCCTAGTACGTCTCATTGGGGGTTTCCTGTTCTATTCGTGAAGAAGAAAGATGGAAGCATGCGACTTTGTATTGATTATCGGGAATTGAATCATGTCACCATCAAAAATAGATACCCATTGCCTCGCATTGATGACTTGTTTGACCAGTTGCAAGGAGCCAAATTCTTTTCAAAGATTGATCTTCATTCTGGATATCATCAGTTGAAGATTAAAACTGTTGACATTCCAAAGCCTACTTTCAGAACTCTTTACGGGCATTATGAATTCCTAGTCATGTCTTTTGGATTGACTAATGCTCCTGCTGCCTTCATGGATATGATGAACCGAGTATTCAAAGAATATTTGGATCACTTTGTGGTCGCCTTTATTGATGACATCCTCATATATTCCAAAAGGCGTGAAGATCATGAGCAACACTTCAGGTTGATACTCCAAACACTTCGTGAAAACAAGTTATATGCTAAGTTGAAGAAATATGAGTTCTGGCTTGAGGAAGTTGCATTCCTTGGGCATGTGATATCAAATCATGGAATATCTATTGACCCAGCGAAGATTGAAGCAATTCAAAGCTTGGAGCAACCAAAGTCAGTGATCGTAGTACGTAGCTTTCTCGGCTTAGGCGGTTATTATCAGAGATTCATGGAAGGATTTTCTCGAATCGCTACTCCATTAACTTAGCTAACTCGAAAAGATACAAAGTTCGGTTGGAGCGAGGAATGTGAGAAGAGTTTTTAAGAACTCAAGGGAAGACTCATTTCAGCACCTGTTCTGACAATACCATCAGGCTCAGAGGTATTTGTCATCTACAGTAATGCTTCAGGCAAAGGGTTAGGATGTGTTCTCATGTAACATGGAAAATTCATAGCCTATGCCTCGCGACAACTCAAAGTATATGAGAGGAATCATCCTACTCATGATCTAGAGTTGGCAGCAGTCGTTTTTGCGCTTAAGATTTGGAGGCATTACCTGTATGGAGAGAAGGTGGAGATCTATACGGATCATAAAAGCCTCAAATATTTCTTCACTCAAAAGGAACTCAATATGCGGCAACGACAATGGCTTGAACTGTTGAAAGATTACGATCATACTATCCAATACCATCCTGGAAAAGCGAACGTGGTAGCTGACGCATTGAGTTGAAGGTCATATGCGGGTACAAGTGCGATATTATCAATGCAAAGACCCATTTTGTATGACTTACAAAGGATGGAGATAGAGTTAAAAACTCTAGGGACCCATGTGATGATGGAGAATATACGAGTAGAACCGACTTTAATCGATAAAGTTAAAGCTACTCAAGCTACAGACCTGGAGCTAATGCATATGAGAAAGAAAGTCCAAGAAGGTGCAATTCTGGAAGCAAGAATCGATGAAGAAGGAATACTTCTAGTCAACTCTAGACTTTGTGTTCCTAACTATTTTGACTTGAAGTTTAAAATCATGATGGAGGCGCACAACACACCGTTTGCAATCCATCCTGGGAGTACCAAAATGTATCGTGATCTTCGACATACATTTTGGTGGAGCAATATGAAGAGAGAGATAGCAGGGTTTATCTCAAGGTGACTAACTTGTCAACGAGTTAAGGCAGAGCATCAAATGCCAAAAGGTCCATTGCAACCACTTGAAACTCCAGACTGGAAGTGGGAGCACATTACCTTGGATTTCGTTACTGGTCTTCCCAAGGTTACTCAAGGCATAGATGCGATTTGGGTCATTCTTTATAGATTGACCAAGTCTGCTCATTTCTTACCGATACGAGAAACTTATACACTTGAACGTCTTGTTAGTATGTATATAAAAGAGATTGTAAGATTTCATGGTATGCCAGTATCCATAGTTTCTGATCGAGACCCAAGATTTACTTCAAGATTTTGGGTTAGTTTGCAAAAACCTAAGGACACGGATTTACGATTTAGTTCGGCATATCATCCTCAAACGGATGGGCAGTTGGAAAGGACTATTCAAACTCTTGAAGATTTATTAAGACTCTGTGTCCTTGGCTTCAAGGGAAGTTGGGACAAGTTCTTACCATTGGTGGCGTTTTCCTACAATAATAGTTATCAAGCAAGTATTGGCATGGCTCCATTTGAGGCGTTGTATGGAAGAAAGTGTCGTTCCCCAGCATGCTGGGATGAGGTGGGTGAAGCAACATTTTTGGGACCGGAGTTGGTACGTATGACTATGGAAAAGATTCAAACAATTCGACAACGTATAAAAACCTCACAAGATCGACAAAAGAGTTATGATGATCTTCATCGAAAGGACGTGGAATTCAATATTGGAGATCATGTGTTGTTACGTGTTGCTCCATGGAAAGGAGTTACGAGATTTGGAAAGAGAGGAAAGCTCAATCCTCGATTCATTGGCCCATTTTAATCCTCGGCGTAGTAAGGCGTGGGCCTATAGACTCGCCTTACCGCCAAGTATGTCTCGTGTTCATAACGTTTTTCACATATCTATGTTACGTAAATATTTGAAAGACCCGAACCACATTATTGAGTTAGAACCAGACGAGATAGAGGAAGATTTAACATATAAAGAGTTACCTATTAAAATCTTGGATAAGAAGGATCATATTCTACGCTCCAAGGTTATACCTCAAGTCAAAGTTTTGTGGAGAAACCACGATGTAGAGGAAATGACTTGGGAGTTAGAATCTGAGATGAAGTCAAGGTATCCTCATTTCTTTGACATTCCAGGTATGTACCCTAATTTCGAGGATGAAATTTCATAAGAAGGGGAGGTTGTAAGACCCCAAATTTTATGAATAAAGAATAATTTTCTCGAAATATATTTTTGAATATTATGGTGTGGATTTGATATAATGTTATAGTTGTGGGTAATATTTACAAATTTTGCAAAGTAAGCAAGTGGTTATATAATATTCGATTGATCGGGGAATATTCGTACGACAACATAATCATTGGTGGACCCCACAACGGAAGTATTGTCGTAGTTAGAAAACGACAGAATTATCTTTTTATAAAAATAACGGCGGAGGTGTTACCGTTAAAACAGTTGAACTACCCGATATTAAAAGTACAGTAATACGCGTTGTTGTATAGTAGCACACGGTATTGATTATTGATGCTTACGTGAGAAGTCACTCAGTTATAATAAATTATTGCTACAGTAATTGCTGCATCATATCTCTCATATTATTGATTCAATTATTGTCACAGTATCATCTGCATAATATGATATATTATTAAATCAATAATTGAGATGGAAAAGGTATTCATATTATTATTTGCAATATTGACAATGTCTAGAAGTTCTGTCAAGGAGAGGTTTGGTCACCTAATTGCACGCCAATAAGGAGAAATCCTTATCAAAAAGCCCCTTCTTTCCTAGGAATGACCTGGTTGTTAAATATTGTGAATTATAATATTAATGATGAATAAGTTCGTATTGATTAAAGATGAAATTAATAGTTCCATTGTGTGGGAATTATTAGTGTTAGTAGAAATCGATATTTATTTCGATAATAATTGATGTATGGAGGTTATATTGACCAATCGGGTATTCAGGGCACTTTTTGTGTCGGAGTACTATTCACGGGTTACAATTGACGAGTACTATTCACCCAGTTACTATTCACTCTAGTATTGTTCACTCGGGTATTTGGGACACTTTTCGTGTTGGGGTACTATTCACGAGGTACTATTCCTGAAGTACTATTCACGGGGTACTATTCACCCGAAAAATATATTTCTTTTCGGTCCAAATCATTTTTGAGTACAATATTATTCCATGAGAAGATGTGATAATTTTTCAGACAGTTGGTTGAAATTATAATAGTAAATCAATATGGATCGTTGGTTTAAAGTTTTAATAGTAACTTGTCCCTTCGGTTTTCCAAGAGTTACTTGTCTCTTTGGTGTTCCAAGAGTTAATTACCCCATCGCAAATAGTAGTTGTCTCTTCAATATTACCAAGTCATTTTGACCCTTCGTTAAAACCAAGAGCTACTTTCAGTTCTTCTATAAATAGAAGCTCATTCCTTCATTATTTCTTATGAATTCACTTAAACTCTAGAGAGAGAAACTATAGAGAGAAAGAAGAAAAGTATTCTGCTACTTCACTACTATAGTATTCAGTTTTTCAAAGGTGAGGGGTATTATTTCTTTCATATTCATGAAGAGAGCTATTGTTATTTCATTCTTTATTATTATGTTGGACTAACCTGTTTATGCAAAGTACCGCATACATGGTGAAATTCTTCTGTTATTCCAATCTTTATTATTATGTTGGAATAACCTGTTTATGCGAAGTACCGCATACATGGTGAAATTTTTCTGTTATTCCATTCTTTATTATTCTGTTGGAATAACCTGTCTGTGCGGTCTATCGCATGCCTGGTGAATTCTATTGATATTCCATTCTTTATGATTCTGTGGGAATATCCTGTCAGTGTGGATTAGGCATGACCTGGTTACATTCTTTATTATTCTGTTGGAATATCCTGTCTGTGCAGATTACGCATGACCTGGTTCCATTCTTTATTATTTTGTTGGAATAACTTGTCTGTGCGGTCTATCGCATGCATGGTGAATGCTTCTGTTATTCCATTCTTTATTATTCTGTTGGAATAACCTGTCTATGTGGATTACCACATGCATGGTGAATGATCCTTCATATTCATTCCTTATTAAATTGTGGAAATGATCTGTCTACATGGATTACCACATGGCGGGCAAAAATCTATTTGCAGTTTCATATATTCTATTATACTCAGTTGATTAAAGCTTTGCCTTCTATACTCCATGAAATTAGTGAAATATCCTTGATATTTTCGCTTCATCCAGTATCTTTTTATGAAAATATTCTTTTGAGCCTTCTTGAATTTTACTCCAGAAATCAGTATCATGTTGACAAATTGAACGTTATTGATTCTTGGATAAATTAAATTATAAATTTTTAAAATTTATCCTTGAACTTGTTTTATTGAATTATTATGTCATTGTCATCATCCTCATGCTTATATTGTGATGAAAGTCATCTTTGGCTTACGTTCATAGATGGACTTGGTATGATTATGACCAAAGATTATTCGGTATAATCATGACCGTAATGTGACGAATCATGTGGTAAAAGTCCTCATTGGCTTGTAGTTCAGTGGTGGACAGTTGTTGGTATGATTATGACCAGGGATTATTCGGTATAGTCATGACCATTGATGATTACATGAATATCCTTGGTCGTGGTTCATGGATGATTCGATTTTATTTATTAAGCTGAGTTTCAGCGATAAAGTTGATGAAAAACTTTATAAATCATAGAAGATAGTAGATTTTATACTTTACCTGACCCTTCTAATGGATTGCTTATTCCGCTGCTGTTTTTGATCTAAAACTTGTTGTCTATTATATTCTATCAGTTGTTATACTGTTGAAGGCTAATGATAACTTATTCTGCATTATCTTAGTCATAATATTTCTTACTAGGCTAGTTGAGCTTGTAATAACCCGAGATTTCCTAAATAAAATAAATAAGAAATTTGCGTATAATTTTTTTTAATTTAATGACGAGAATAAGTGTCTAGTAATGTGAACGATAAATATGAATATATTTATTACTTGAAAAATTAGAAATAATTTTGGAATTATTAATTACTACAAATTATATTTTTATGGTAATTAATTTCTGTAAGTAGAAATGTTTTTATTAATTATTTTCCATGATAACATGATTGGAAATAATATATGAAGTGATAATTAGAATTTATATAATATATATTTTATTATATGAATTGTTCAAAATATTTAAATCAAGTATTTTAACTTGATATGCGAAAGAGAAGTCAGATATGAGATCCAAACCCTGAATTGGGATTGTGATCAAGAGATGAGAATAATAATATTATATTATTGTTATAATGATTACAATAATTATGTAATTGTGTATGTCTTGACGAGATAATATTGAAAGCAATGACTACCAATTAGGTCATAGCATATTCCGTCTTTGTGAAACCCTAATTATTAAACTTAGTTATGAGAAATGGTGAGAGTAATGATGTATGTATATGAAGTTTCTATGTGTATATGAAGGGTTTTGTGTATAAGATGTCGGTAATTGAAGGAAACCCTAATTAATGTCAGACGTTGATAATTAGGACAAACCCCAATTATTACAACCCTAATCGGTTGAAGTTAGAGATCATAATGACTGTGTTAGAACATACACGAGATAATTAGAGAACCCTAATGGTCAATTAGAAACCCTAATTGATGGCGTTAAGAAACCCTAATTAGAAAATCCTAATTTTCTATGAAAACCCTAATTTAAAATTATCGGGTTTAATTACGATGTTAATGTATAAATGTTTTAATTTACCAAAGGATGAAAAGTAATTGGTAAATAATAAGAATTACCATCTAGTGATTAAATATTACATTTGATTGCCATGTACAAGAATGCCCATGAAATTATATGGGAAATTACCAAAATACCCTTTTTGTCCATTTTAGTGTATTATTAGTAGCATTGTTGATGGAATCTTCAATTATGCTAGCTAATCAATGGCTTCTAGAATTTCCTCATACTACTATACCATTACACCTCAATTATACCAACCAAATCAGCATCCAAAGCATCTAGCATGGCCTATAAATAGAGATCAAGGAGATTGAATGAAAACACACTCTAATATTTTCTAAAATCCCTAGACACACTCTCTCAACCTCTAGCCAACGAAATTATCTAGCATATCAGTCCCTAAATAAAGCCCAACCATCATAAATAACAAATCAGAAGCATCAAGAAGTCAGAAATCAAAAATCAAGTAAGAAAAGGTATGAAATCCCAAAAATTAGAAATCCTTCGATTCGATGTTAATTGATGCAATTGATTGTTTAAAGTTGTGTAATAAGGAGTCTATTAATGTTCGGGTTGTAAAAACACGGACCCATAACATCAAAGTGCACGAATTTGAAGATTTGAGCAAGTTGGAAAAACCGAATTACGTGATTTTTGGGCAAATGTCAAGACTTATATCTCTGTGATTATTTCTTTGCTTTTGTTGTTTAAAAGTTGTTAGGTGTATCTTGTTATGTGGTCTTTAAACTCCAAAAGGAATTAGGTCTATATCTATTGTAGATCGGGATTTATAAGCGGTCAAAGTGGGTTGACCTAAGATTGACCTATTGCTTTTTCAAACCCGAAAATATTACAAGTGTCCGTAAATTTTTTTTTTGGCAAATGTCAGGCCTTATATCTCGGTCATTTTTAATGTGTTTTCTGTTATAAAGGTTGATATGTGTAGAATGTTATGTGGTATTTAACCTCCAAAAAGAATCAGGTCCATATATATTACGGATTAAGAGTTATTTAAGGTCAAAGTGGGTTGTAAGATTGACCGTAAAAATTCAGGCGCCCAGAATTTTCTAAGTGTTAATTTTTCCGACAAGGTTTGACCATACTTTAGATGCTTTATTTCTTGTTTTTATGATGATGTTAAGTGTTATAGTTGTAGTCCTACATGTTGTCTACACATTGGAATTGATAGATCACATAAACGTTATACGATCATCAAGTTATAGAGGTCCAAAGTAGGCACTTCAACTGTTCTTCGTGAAGAAACGACTTTGCATCTACTTTGAGGTTCGTTTTCTCCCAGATCGATGTTGTTTAGAGGTTATGTTTGTTGGATCTTGTAGTCTTGTATTTCCTCTACAAGACCCAATTTATAGATTGTCCAAATTCGTTAAGATGAGAGAGTTATTCACGGTCAAAAGTAGGCCACTCGGTTACGCTTTTATGAAGATCTGGGTAGGCTCAAGAACACATATAACGACACTTACTGTCACTATAGGGCTTTTAGCGACGGTTTTAATTATTTTAATTTTCGATTTTAGGAAATTAATTTAAAAATTAGAAAAATTAGTTTTAATTATTAAAATACCAAATAAATTATGAAAAATTATTTTAAAGTCTCGAAAAATAGTTTTTAATTATTTTGAGTATATTTCATAAATATTTAATATTTTTGGAATATAAAAGGTATTTATTTATTTAATTATAAATAAATTATTTTAAAATAGTTTTAATTCATGAAAAATCATGAAAAATTATATTATGGTATAAGAAAATATTTTAAGTTATAACTAATGACTTTTAATAGTTGGATGAATAGTACATTAATATTTATATATTAATGGTGATTATTTAAAATGATTTTAATTGTTTTAAAAATCATTTAAGGGTAATATAAATGTTTTAAAAATAGTTTGAGTTATTATAAATAATTTTTATATTTTGGCAATGGTTTCATTAATAGTTTAATATAAATTAATTATTAATGATAATGGAATTGTTTAATGTTTAAATCATGTAATTATAATTAGATGTTTTGAAAGTGATATCCCATCAAACTAGTGACTTGAGAACAGGTTATGAAGTCCGAGATTTGATGAAGAGCACCCATAGTAATGCTTATATCACTATAGGCCTTAAGAGTGATGATTTGAATTATTTTAAATTTTTCAATTTACGGAAAAATTGAAAATGATTAAAAGTAAAATGTCCGATATTTCTGAGATGTTGAGGTATAGAATAAGAGTCTTAGACTCAAGATTTACCCGATAAAAAGCTATCGATGCACGGCAAACAAATGTCGGACCTATAATAGAAAGAAAAGGCTACTGTAAGAACATGGGTGAGATATTTGAAAATGTATAA
Source organism: Panax ginseng (assembly GCA_020205605.1). Classification (NCBI taxonomy): domain Eukaryota; kingdom Viridiplantae; phylum Streptophyta; class Magnoliopsida; order Apiales; family Araliaceae; genus Panax; species Panax ginseng. Next base: position 91,234,359 of record CM035134.1, on the reverse strand, counting down.
AAGTATAGAATATGAACTAAAAGTATGATCACTGCGATTATGTGATGACGTGATTAGACTATGTGTTAACCGTAATAGACAGTACTATGTGTTATGATATATTGTTCTAATCGAACGAATGATCTGATTATTGATAGGTTGTGATAAAGAGATAAAACCTAAGTTGAGATTTGTAATCAGCAAATCAGGCAAGTATCCTACCTTTGCATTTCCTTTATGCAATGAACATGAGTAAGAAGTTTCAGAATTATTCTATTCACCGTCATGATTATATGCGCTTTGATTATCAACATGTTAGCTCAGATATATATTCTGTTAAGTTGATTTCTAAATGGTTATACAAGTGTCCCCACTTGGATAATCATGGCATTTATTCACATGTTGATACACCTTTGTCAATTACCCGTATACATATATGTTGAATTACATATTATTGTTGAGCAAGATTAAAAACCTTCGGGTTTGGAACCAGGCATGTATGAACATCCCGATAATGGGAAAATTTTTATGCGCTTCGGCGGACAAAGGGTGAGGTGATGAATTTCGTTCAAGTTATGTAGTATTGATCAATACAGGTACAACTGAAATTTGATCACCTCCGCGTGCGTAAGTTAAGTTATGATTTGTTTCATGGATGAATTTCGCTAAACCTTTTGAAAATGAAAACCATGTTCATAGTATGTTTCTTAAACACTATTCATGGGTGGAGCCTCATTTCAAGAATTTGAAAGAGAGTTGTTATGTGAATTTTTATCAAGACTGATTACTTCACAACTTTCTATTCGTTGTAGAAGTGTTATGTAAAGAGAATACTTATATTCTTTCAAACTTATATATATAATTGCTATTACTTTATTTGGGCACTCAAATGCTCATCCTTGCTTAAACTAAATGTTTTCGATTCACGACGATCGAATTGAAGGCTCGACACGAGCCAAGGGAAAAGAAAAGCTGTTCGAATGAGATTTAGTATGAGTTAATGGTTATAGTCAGTAAAACAATGGAATCTATTGTCAGGTATTGTAAGGAATGTATTTGAAGGTCACATACCTGGGAAAGTAAACTTTGATGTATGTAAATTAAGTTCGAATTATATTATTATTATTATTTAGTATTATTCAGCTTAAAGAAATGGTATCGTGGAGAACCGAGTTCGGGTTTCAAGTATCCGGATTTGGGGTCGCCACAGGTTGGTATCAAAGCTGTAGGTTATAAACGTTAGGAATGCGAAACCTAGGTTATAACCTTAGTAGAATGGATAATGAAAGTTAAGATAGATATTCGGTAGACGAAGAACTCTGGTGAAGAATTATAACCTTAGTAGAATGGAGGACGAAAGTAAGATAGATATTCAGTGAACCATGAGACGAAGTTCTGGTGAGAAGTTATAGGATATGATGAGTTGAAGAGATTCATCGAGTTTTAGTGGTACTAAATAAAATATTACTTCATTTTAATGATGAATATATTTTATTTCAGTAATGATGTTGTCTCGTTTATTGTGGTCATATGATGGATGACGAAAGTCGAGAATAGTAATTCTTTTGACCCAAGAGACGATGGACTCTAGCGAGGAGTACATGCACAGACGGTGAGATGATAAGAGATTTGATAGTTAGGAGCGACGACTTAAGGGTTAGAGCGAGAAGGCGGAGGTGCTGTAATCGCACTCTCCAGATTTTAGAACAAAGAAGACAAAGGATCCGCTCACCGAACATGAGATGGAGTTAGCCGAGTTTCACGAGGAGGTTGGAGCAGAGGGAGATCTGATGAGATAGGGATATTGCGAGTTGAGATAGAAGCCAAAGACACGGGATATATACCTTGGAGCAGCTTTAGACATCGCCTTCATACGATTCGATGCGAGTGGATGGAGCGCGCTTTCTACAGAGAAAGATAGGCGTTGATGTGTTTATAGAGATAGATTGAATAAATTCATCGTCAAACAAAATAAGAGACAACGTATATAAAACTCTTGATTGCTGTGTATATATACTATATACTAATCAGGGTAACTTATGTATGTAGATGTTTGGTGGAAAAGATATGTGGAATAAGAAGGATCAGATCCATACCCCCAAGCTAATATCGAGGCCCAAATTTGAAATAGAAGCTACCAAGAACCCAAATCGGACGAGGTGGCTATAGTGGAAAATGTAGTATTAGATCCGAAATGGTGGATTTGATGAGATAGTGATTCGGACACTAAAGTTGAAGCCGCTCAAGCATCACGAAAAGTGTGAGATTGGAGAACAAGGTTTCTTCACTAGAAAGGTTGTGGGAGATAGAAAAGTTGCTTAATATTCAACTGCAAAAAGCATTAAAAGAAACAATGGAAGAGCAAGATAAGCTTAAAATCCAAATTGACCAGATGGGAGCCTCAAGCAACACATCGTGTTCAGCTCCAAGAGGTAAGGGAAAAATAAAGATAGAAGATCCTGACTTAGGAACACCTGATAAGAAGAAAGGGAAGAAGATATGTTATATTTGCGGCTATGAGGGACATACCTCTCCTCGTTGCCCCAACTATAAGAAAGGTGGATATTTTAATTGTGGAATGGAAGGACATCGAGCGAATGAATGTCCGAGAAGAAAGTCTTGGTAGATAAGTAGTATGGGTTATGTTTAATGTAATATGTGTGATAAGTAATGAACTATTTTCAACTTTTATGTTGGTCAAGATTTTAAATCCCGACTGTTGTAGTCACAAAGGGATAGCTGATATTTAAAGCAATATGTGCTATGGTATGTTAAGTTCTATTAATGTGAGGTGCTATGGTTGGAAGTACCATGAGTGTCACAAGTTGGATTAATGAAGTAAGTTGTTATAAAGATAGCAGATATTTATCTGAATATTGGTTAATATAGTAAACCAAGTTTCAAAATTTAATATTTTGGAATACATGAGTATTTGAGTAGAAAATTTTGTGTTATATGTCGAACGTATACGATGAGGCTTAGAATCTAAGGAAATGAAGAATAATTTACGATTATGCCACCGAGACGAAAACGAAAACCAGCCGCGGAAGATCAACCAGATAATCGAACGTCGAACGCCAAAGACTTTAAGGCAATCCTATTGCTAGGGTTTAGAGGATTAAGTGACTCAGTAGAAGCGTTTATGATAGTTAGGATAACGAAAAGGGAAAAATATAACTTTTATCACCTATACGATAAAAGGGAAATGAGATAAAGAGAAAGTTTGTGGGCAAAAGAGACATATCTCTTCCAATTGTCCCAATTCAAGAATGTATAGCGAATGTTTTATTTGTGAATCAATGGAGTATAAGGTGAAAGATTATTCAAGAAGGAGAAGTGAGATAAGGAATGTGAATACGAGAAATGACATCAAGATATAGGCGACAACGAAATAAACCGTAAGTGTCTTCATTATGGTCGTTCAAGATATCGTAAAGATTGAGGAATCTTGTGGTATTTGGAAAGCAGAACTCCAGGTGTTATTTGAATAACTTATGTGTCTTATATGATTTTCCTATATATATACATATAGTAGATTACTTTATTAAAGAAATTTTGAGGAAGGAATTTGAGTTCTTTTAGAGATCAAATTTTGCATTTATCGATAGAGATGCGTTATGAAGAATAATTAAAGATCATTCGATCAAGTATGATTGAGATCTACATACAATGATTATATGTGCTATGTACCCTTATGCTTATGAGTTTTAAAGCGGTGATTCCAGGGACGGAATCCTTATAAGGGAGGGTGAATGTAATAACCCGAGATTTCCTAAATAAAATAAATAAGAAATTTGCATGATAATTTTTTTTTATTTAATGACGAGAATAAGTGTCTAGTAATGTGAACGATAAATATGAATATATTTATTACTTGAAAAATTAGAAATAATTTTGGAATTATTAATTACTACAAATTATATTTTTATGGTAATTAATTTCAGAAGCGAAATATTTTTATTAATTATTTTCCATGATAACATGATTGGAAATAATATATAAAGTGATAATTAGAATTTATATAATATATATTTTATTATATGAATTGTCGAATATTTAAATCAAGTATTTTAACTTGATATGTAAAGAGAAGTCGATATGAGATCCAAACCCCGAATTGGGATTGTGATCAAGAGATGAGAATAATAATATTATATTATTGTTATAATGATTACAATAATTATGTACTGTGTATGTGCGGACAGATAATATTGAGCAATGACGGTCAATTAGGTCATATATATTACCGCGGTTGTGAAACCCTAATTATTAAACTTAGTTATGAGAAATGACCGAGTAATGACTATGTATATGAAGTTTACTGTGTATAAGATGTCGGTAATTAGAAGGAAACCCTAATTACTGTTGTACGTTGATAATTAGGACAAACCCTAATTATTACAACCCTAATCGGTTGAAGTTAGAGATCGTAATGACTGTGTTAGAACATACACAGATAATTAGAGAACCCTAATGGTCAATTAGAAACCCTAATTGATGGCGTTAAGAAACCCTAATTAGAAAATCCTAATTTTCTATAGAAAACCCTAATTTAAAATTATCGGGTTTAATTACGATGTTAATGTATAAATGTTTTAATTTACCAAAGGATGAAAAGTAATTGGTAAATAATAAGAATTACCATCTAGTGATTAAATATTACATTTAATTGCCATGTACAAGAATGCCCATGAAATTATATGGGAAATTATCAAAATACCCTTTTTGTCCATTTTAGTGTATTATTAGTAGCATTGTTGATGGAATCTTCAATTATGCTAGCTAATCAATGGCTTCTAGAATTTCCTCATACTACTATACCATTACACCTCAATTATACCAACCAAATCAGCATCCAAAGCATCTAGCATGACCTATAAATAGAGATCAAGGAGATTGAATGAAAACACACTCTAATATTTTCTAAAATCCCTAGACACACTCTCTCAACCTCTAGCCAACGAAATTATCTAGCATATCAGTCCCTAAACAAAGCCCAACCATCATAAATAACAAATCAGAAGCATCAAGAAGTCAGAAATCAAAAATCAAGTAAGAAAAGGTATGAAATCCCAAAAATTAGAAATCCTTCGATTCGATGTTAATTGATTCAATTGATTGTTTAAAGTTGTGTAATAAGGAGTCTATTAATGTTCTGGGTTGTAAAAACACGCACCCATAACATCAAAGTGCACGAATTTGAAGATTTGAGCAAGTTGGAAAAACAATTCGTGATTTTTGGGCAAATGTCAAGACTTATATCTTTGTGATTATTTTCTCGCTTTTGTTGTTTAAAAGTTGTTAGGTGTATCTTGTTATGTGGTCTTTAAACTCCAAAAGGAATTAGGTCTATATCTATTGTAGATCGGGATTTATAAGCGGTCAAAGTGGGTCAATTCTAAGCATTGACCATTTTTTTCAAACCCGAAAATATTACAAGTGTCCGTAAATTTTTTTTGGCAAATGTCGAGCCTTATATCTTGGTCATCTTTAATGTGTTTTCTCGTTATAAAGGTTGATATGTGTAGATTGTTATGTGTTATTTAACCTCCAAAAAGAATCAGTCCATATATATTACGGATTAAGAGTTATTTAAGGTCAAAGTGGGTTGTAAGATTGACGAAAAATTCGGGCGTTTTAATTTTCTAAGTGTTAATTTTTCCGACAAGGTTTGACCATACTTTAGATGCTTTATTTCTTGTTTTTATGATGATGTTAAGTGTTATAGTTGTAGTCCTACATGTTGTCTACACACTGGAATTGATAGATCACATAAACGTTACACGATCATCAAGTTATAGAGGTCCAAAGTAGGCACTTCGAACTGTTCTTCGTGAAGAACAGCTTTGGCATCTACTTTGAGGTTCGTTTTCTCCCAGATCTGATGTTGTTTAGAGGTTATGTTTGTTGGATCTTGTAGTCTTGTATTTCCTCTACAAGACCCAATTTATAGATTGTCCAAATTCGTTAAGATGAGAGAGTTATTCACTGCGGCCAAAGTAGGCCACTCGATTCGCGCTTATGAAGATCTGGGTAGGCTCAAGAACACCTATATGACACTTACATCACTATAGGGGCCTTTAGCTGACGCTTTTAATTATTTTATTTTCGATTTTAGGAAATTAATTTAAAAATTAGAAAAATTAGTTTTTAATTATTAAAAATACCAAATAAATTATGCAAATTTATTTTAAAGTCCTAAAAAAATAGTTTTTAATTATTTTGAGTATATTTCATAAATATTTAATATTTTTGAATATAAAAGGTATTTATTTATTTAATTATAAATAAATTATTTAAAAATAGTTTTAATTCATGAAAAATCATGAAAAATTATATTATGGTATAAGAAAATATTTTAAGTTATAACTAATGACTTTTAATATTTGGATGAATAGTACATTAATATTTATATATTAATGGTGATTATTTAAAAATGATTTTAATTGTTTTAAAAATCATTTAAGGGTAATATAAATGTTTTAAAAATAGTTTGAGTTATTATAAATAACTTTTATATTTTGGCAATGGTTTCATTAATAGTTTAATATAAATTAATTATTAATGATAATGGAATTGTTTAATGTTTAAATCATGTAATTATAATTCCGATGTTTGAAAGTGATATCCGATCAAACTAGCTGACTTGAGAACCGGTTATGAAGTCCAGGATTTGATGAAGAGCACCCATAGTAACAGTTATATCACTATAGGCCCTAGAGTGATGATTTGAATTATTTTAAATTTTCAATTTCGGAAAATTGAAAATGATTAAAAGTAAAATGTCCGATATTTCTGAGATGTTGAGGTATAGAATAAGAGTCTTAGACTCGATATTTACCGATAAAGTCGCTTTTAAGATGCGGCGAACAAATGCCTAATCTCTATAATAGAAAAAAAAAGCTCTTTGTAAGAACATGGGTGAGATATTTGAAAATGTATAAAAGTATAGAATATGAACTAAAAGTATGATCACTGCGATTATGTGATGACGTGATTAGACTATGTGTTAACCGTAATGATACAGTACTATGTGTTATGATATATTGTTCTAATCGAACGAATGATCTGATTATTGATAGGTTGTGATAAAGAGATAAAACCTAAGTTGAGATTTGTAATCAAAGAAATCGCAAAAGTATCCTACCTTTGCATTTCCTTTATGCAATGAACATGAGTAAGAAGTTTTAATTATTCTATTCCTGTACAGATTATGTAGCTTTGATTATCAACATGTTAGCTCCGATATATATTCTGTTAAGTTGATTTCTAAATGGTTATACAAGTGTCCCCACTTAGATAATCATGGCATTTATTCACATGTTGATACACCTTTGTCAATTACCCGTATACATATATGTTGAATTACATATTATTGTTGAGCAAGATTAAAAACCTTCGGGTTTGGAACCAAGCATGTATGAACATCCCGATAATGGGAAATTTTTTATGCGCTTTTGGCAAAAGGTGAGCGATGAATTTCGTTCAAGTTATGTAGTATTGATCAATACAGGTACAACTGGGTTGATCACCCTCCGCGTCAGTAAGTTATGACGGTTTATGGATGAATTTCTCGCTAAACCTTTTCGAAAATGAAAACCATGTTCATAGTATGTTTCTTAAACCCTATTCATGGGTGGAGCCTCATTTCAAGAATTTGAAAGAGAGTTGTTATGTGAATTTTATCAAGATGCATTACTTCACAACTTTCTATTCGTTGTAGAAGTGTTATGTAAAGAGAATACTTATATTCTTTCAAATTTTATATATATAATTGCTATTACTTGTTGGGCACTCAAATGCTCATCCTTGCTTAAACTAAATATTTTCGATTCATGACGATCGACTGAAGGCTCGAGTACGAGCATGGGAAAAGAAAAGTTGTTCGAATGAGATTTAGTATGAGTTAATGGTTATAGTCAGTAAAACAATGGAATCTATTGTCAGGTATTGTAAGGAATGTATTTGAAGGTCACGTACCTGGGAAAGTAAACTTTGATGTATGTAAATTAAGTTCGAATTATATTATTATTATTATTTAGTATTATTCAGCTTAAAGAAATGGTATCGTGGAGAACCGAGTTCGGGTTTCAAGTATCCGGATTTGGGGTCGCCACAGAGCTCACCCATTTTCTTTCATTGTTCTCTTCAGGAAATGAGAACGTAGCTGGGAATAGTCGGGGAACAGAGTGATGGTCCTAGATGGTGCACTAGTAGTCCTCACTATTCTGTGAAATAGTGTGATAATAAATGTAATGTGGACTCCATTGAGTGTGGATATTGTCTAGATGACAATATTTGTATTAAAACTCACAACCTATGTTTTGTCGTATTTTACACGACTATTGTATAATTAGTTTGTATTTGTATTCAGTACTTTGTATCTTGCGACCCAAGATGGGTGATGTATACCTATTTTGGGGGCGTCACAGTTGGTAATAAAGATTAGGGATATGATCCCTGGCTGAGATGTGAGACAAGAACTAGGGATATGATCCCTGGTTTAGAAATTGGACTATATTGATTCTTGGATAAATTAAATTATAAATCTTTTAAATTTCTCCTTGAACTTGTTTTATTGAATTATTATGTCATTGTCATCATCCTCATGCTTATATTATGATGAAAGTCATCTTTGGCTTATGTGCATAGATGGACTTGGTATGATTATGACCAGGGATTATTAGGTATAATCATGACCATAATGTGACGAATGATGTGGTAAAAGTCCTCATTGGCCTGTAGTTCATTGGTGGACAGTTGTTGGTATGATTATGACCAGAGATTATTCGGTATAGTCATGACCATTGATGATTACATGAATATCCTTGGCCGTGGTGCAGGGATGATTCGATTTTATTTATTAAGCTGAGTCTCAACGATAAAGTTGATGAAAAACTTTTTAAATCATAGAAGATAGTAGATTTTATACTTTACTTTACTTTACTGTCTAATGGATTGCTTATTCCGCTGCAATTTTTGATCTAAAACTTGTTGTCTATTATATTCTATCAGTTGTTATATTGTTGAAGGCTAATGATAACTTATTCTTCATTATCTTAGTCATAATATTTCCTACTAGGCTAGTTAAGCTCACCCTTTTGCTTTCATTGTTCTCTTCAGGAAATGAAAACGTAACTGGGACTAGTCGGGGAACAGAGTGATGGTCCTGGATGGTGCATTAGTAGTCCTCACTATTCTGTGAAATAGTATGATAACTAATACAATGAGGACTCCATTGAGTGTGGATATTGTCTAGATGACAATATTTGTATTAAAACTCACAGCCTATGTTTTCTCGTAATTTGCAGGACTGTTGTATAATTAGTTTGTATTTGTATTCAGTACCTTGTATATGGAGACCCAAGATGGGTGATGTATACCTATTTTGGGGGCGTCACATTTGGCCTGTAGTGCAAAGATGACCTGTTGTTGAATATCTTTGGCCTATAGTGCAAAGATGAATTATTGATAAATATCTTTGGCTCGTAGTGCAAAGATGACCTGTTGTTAAATATCTTTGGCCCGTAGTGCAAAGATGACCTTTTGTTGAATATCTTTGGCCCGTAATGCAAAGATGACCTGTTGCTGAATATCTTTGACATGTAGTGCAAAGATGAACTGTTAATGAATATCTTTCGCCCGTAGTGCAAAGATGAACTTATTAGAATGATTATGAACATGAAATGTGATTTGGTATAACCATGATATTTGATGTTTCAAGTAAAGACATGTGATGTAAATTATCTTCATCCTGAATGAAAAGAGGAATTTAGAACCACAATTATGGTTATGAGTTATTCATATGATTGTGGACAGGAACTGTTGATTGATGTTACAGGAATAAAATATTTTTGGTGGACTTTTAAAATGGAGAAGATAATAGACTTTATGGTGTATTTGACTCTTCTAATGGATTGCTTTTTCCGCTGCAACTATGGTTGAAAAGTTTTATCATCTACCATATGTTCTAAATCTTTGATTTATTACTGATGAAGGCTATTGATAATTTAATTATCTATCATAACTTAGACGCATGGCCTCCCATGTATGAAGGTTTTCTTGAGCATTTCCCAAAGATTTTAATTTCTAAAACAATTATTGACTGTACCTTTATGTAAGGTGCCATTGTGACGTGCTATCCAAGTTGGTGTCCAGAGTCACAGTTGGTATATATTTGTATAAAAACTCACAACATGTGTGTTGTTATATTTTGCACGACAATTGTAGTAATAAAGTTGTAGTTGTTTTCTGTACCATGTATTTGGCGACTCGGAATAGGTTGGATGGATTGGACCTATTTTCGGGACGTCACACCATTAATATTTAAATATTAATGAAATTATCATCAAAATATTAAAAGTTATTAACTATAACTTAAAATATTTTTAAATCTTTTTTTCTCATTTTAAATGATTTTTAAATCAATAAAATAATTTTTAATTCATTTATTTAATATAATAATTAAATAAATCTAATATCATTAATATAAATTTATTAATGAGAATTCTTCAAAAATATTGAAAATTATATTTTATAATTCAAAATATTTTTAAATACATTATTCTCATTTTAAAGTGATTTTTAAAATATTAAAATCATTTTTAACTCATTTATTTAATATAATAATTAAATAAATGTAATATCATTAATATTAAATTATTAATGAAAATTCTCTAAAAATATTATAAGTTATATTTTATAACTCAAAATATTTTTAAATACATTATTCTTATTTAAAATGATTTTTCATAATATTAAATCATTTTTCTCTAATATATTTAATATATTAATTAAATAAATTAAACATCATTAATATTCAAATAATTATAAATATTAATGAAAAATACCCCAAATAGTCAAAAATTATTTTTCATAATTTAAAATAATTTTTAAAAACATTTTTGGTAATTTTTATAATTTATTTCTATTTTTAAATAATTTCCAGAAAATCAGAAATTAAAATTAATAGTAATCGTCGCTATAGCCCTTTAGCGACACTAAGCATCATTGTTGGTGTTCTTGAGCTCAAGAACATTAACAGCCCAGCTCTCATGGGTCTCGGTTTGACCAACTGTGATTTTTAATCTAATCAGGTTCTAAGCTAACGTATGTTTTAATCTTGTAGTTAACATGTAATACTACCGTTATCAATCCACATCTTGCTCAAAATAATTCACAACAAAGAGATCTAGCCTCTTAAACATATTGTCAGACAGCTCATGGGTTTTCTGGGTAACCCAGAAACCCAGGCAGTCACAAGTAGGCACTTTTGAGCTCAATTTAATTTAGGTTACGATCATTATTTAAGTGACTTCTTGGTTCATTAAAGTAGTATACATGACAATGAACAACGACATATCAAGATCTCAGTCAAACTATAACACAGCCACCAGATTTAATCTGATCAATCCTTATCAGACAACTCGTGCCATCAGTTTCTGGAAATTCCAGAAACTTAATCTTTTATCAAAAGGTCTAGTTTGACCACTTACTACACTTGATATATTGACTGTTTGTAAGATCTAAAACCATGGATCGAGAGTTCACATATCACACTATAATCTAGATACAAACATAGCATCAAACAACACCATTATTGATAAATCAAGGCATTAGAATAACTTGTCAGACACTCAAAACGAATTTCTAGGTTACCCAGAATTCGTCTGGTCATGCCTGGTCAACGGGTTTTGACCGATTATAACTTCAAATACAGACATCTAATGGTTATACTACCACTTTCAGATGAAAGACCTCATACTAGACTATCGATCCAAAACTTAAAACATCACAAATCATAAACATAGATGAATCTGTAGCTCTTGACATTAGCTTGTCAGACCACATTTCAAGCTCAAGAATAGTTTTTGAAAACTTGAATTTTTACCCACTTTCATGCTATGGATCTATGATGGATCACCATAGATCATCAAAAAAATATCTTTTAACATAAATATAAACACTTCAACACGAATTTTTACAAAGCATACAAGATCAAAGGCTAGCTAGGGTTTATACCTTTTCTTTAATATGCTTGATCTTGATCTTCTTAATTGATCTTGGGTGATCTAAGGGATGTTTAGGGAATGATTTACTTAATATATTCGAAGGTTTAGAGAGAACAAGAGTTGGTGAGAGCTAGAAAGAAAAATGAGCAAGTTTATGTGATTTTCTCTCTCTCAAATCTATATATATAAAAATATAATACTTAGATCTGCGATTGGCTATCAAAAGAAGGTTGATTTGCTAAGATTTCATGCCACAAAGTCAATATATTAGGTCACCAACTAAAGGTCTTGGTATTTTTACAAGTTACCAATTAAAGAAAATGAAAAGGGCATTTTTGTCAATTTTAATATAATTTCAATGGCACACATGAAATTTACCAAACCCTTAGGGTTTAACCCTAAGGTTCTAACCCTTATGTTTTATTACTTTAGTTTCTAAAATTTCCAATTAGGGTTTTAATTAATTTTAAATAATAATTAGGGTTTGTAAAATAGAAATTAAGATAACATATATAATTAGGGTTTTCTAATCATATTAAAGTTTAATAAACATAGTAGGCTTGCCAATTAGGATTAAGGTTTCCTAATTAGGGTTTAGGATTCTCGAATTTAAAATTAGGGTTTCTTGGCTTTTAATTAGGGTTTCCAACTGTGCGTTAGAGTTTCTAGGTCTGAGATTAGGGTTTCTAATCTCTTATTAGGGTTTATAAATTTTAAACCTTATCCGATCAATCATTTGATCAAAATCTCTATACAGTACAAAGACGTACTGATCAGTATAATTATTTTAATTATATTTTCTATCGAATCCCTTTCCAGAGATCAGGGTTAGGGTTTCTACAGCTGTTAAGCAGAACTCTACTCTATTTTCTTAGTCAATACACAGATTGACTAATTCTCGAGACTCGTATCAAAGATACAAAGTACAATATTAACAGTCAATATTAAATAAAAAATAATAATTTATTCATAACATTTGGAATATTTGAAATCCTGGGTTATCACATTCACCCCTCCTTAAAAGGATTCCGTCCTCGGAATCACCGCTTTCTTATTCTCTACAATCTTTTAAAGTTGTATCATCAATTCATTTTTTATCAACACAATATTAATTTATGTTTCAAATTCCAACCTGTGACTTGAATCTATAAAAGAAAATAGTTCACAGTAATATCTGACTCATATTACTCTCGTAATTTAAGTATTAAGCAAAATCGTTACCTGTTGCCACCTCCTGAGTAGCCACTGCATCCTGCGCCGTCATGTTGAATGTACGGGCGGTTGATCTTCCTGGCTGTGCAGGTCCTCGAATTGCCAAGGTTCCACCACCAGGTCCCTTTTTGACACTTTCCTTCTCTGCATTCTTCTTAGGACAGTTCCAAACCAGATGATACATCGATCCACAGGCATAACAACCTTGTATCTTCTTCAGACTGGGGCAATTGGGTGTCATGTGCCCCTCTTGCCCACAATTATAGCAGACTCCTTTCTTCTTCAGACAAACTCCTGGATGATTCTTTCCACCGTTCGCACAAGGCTCTCCACCTTTCTTATTCCCTTTTGTCTTACTACCCGATTTGGTATTCTCACTCCACTTCCTTTTGTTCGAGTTACTACCACCATTGCTTTTTCAATCACTTATCTTCTTCTTCTTCTCATGATGAAATTGAGATGCAGCTTCACTCCCTCCTTCAGTAATTAAAGTTTTTTCCAACAAAGCCGCGAACATATTTATCTGTAATACCGCTACCTTGTTGAATATCACTGGTTTCAGTCTATTCTCAAATCTTCTCTCTTTTCTTGCTTCTGTGTACACCTGGTGAGGTGCAAACCTTGCTAATTCGTTGAATTTAGACGCATACTCAGAAACTGACATATTCTCTTGCTTTAGTTCTAAGAACTTAACTTCCATCCGAGCTTGCATACTAGGTGAGAAGTAGTTCTCAAAGAACAGTTCCTTGAATCTGGTCCAAGTCACTATAGCTGTTCCATCTCTCGCCTGATTAGTCTCCCAGAAGTAATTACCTTCTCCCTTCATCAAGTATGTTGCAAAAGCTGTCTTTTGCTCCTCCGCTACTCTGGCGATAACGAATGCCTTCTCCATCTCCTTCACCCAAGTTTGGGCTTCAATCAGATCCGTGGCCCCCTTGAATTCAGGCAGTCCCACCGCTTTAAAGTCTTTAAAATTGGCCAATCTGTCAGCTGGCTGATTCCTCGCTCTTCCTCTTGCTGCTGGAGCTCTATTTTCCATAGCTTGGGCTAGCATATCTACGAAATTCTGCATTGGGTCCGCTTGACCTTCTTCGTTATTCACTGACTTCTCTTCTCTTTGATTTCAATTCTGTCGTCTAGGCGGCATGATCTGATTTAAATAAAAATCTTATATTAATTCTCTTTCTCTACATAATAAGAATTCAACACGTAGTTCTCATATAATCGCATATTTATTCAAATAGCACATAGTACATATAGTACTTAACACATATTACTATCCCTTTAAAATAATTTTAGGATTAACATACTCAACTTTACACAAAAAGTTTCCATTTACTATTCTCACATAGCTATTAGCAGTTCATCAAACTTACCACACTTATGAGTTCAGTAACTTGCCACAACTATATGAGTGTATGAACTTATCCTAGTCAAACCTTTGGCGTCCATTCGCTGAGGGGTTCAAAACATTTCATATAATTATAAGTCATGATGTGACGCCCCCAAAATAGGTATACATCACCCATTCTGAGTCACCAGATACATGGTACATAATTCAAATATAACTTAATTATACAACTGTCGTGTAAAATACGACAGAACATAAGCTGGGAGTTTTAATAAGGATATTGTCATCTAGACAATATCCACACTCAATGGAGTCCTCATTACATTTATTATCACACTATTTCACAGAAAAGTGATGAATAATAATGCTATCATTTGGACCGTCACTCCATTCCCCGACTAGTCCCAGCTACGTTCTCATTTCCCGAAGAGAATAGTGAAAGAAAGGGTGAGCTCAACTAGCCCAGTAAGAAATATTATGACTAAGATAATGCAGAATAAATTATCATTAGTCTTCAACAGTGTTAAACTGATACAATATAACAAACATCAAGTTTAACTGCAGCGGAACAAGCAATCCATTAGAAGAGTCAAGTAGAGAATAAAATCTACTATCTTCTATGATTTAAAAGGTTTTTCATCACTTTTATCGCTGAGACTCAGCTTAATAAATAATCCACATCATCGACTCACCCCTGCACTACGACCAAGGATATTCGATAATATCACATCCATGAATTATCCATGCACTACGGGCCAAGGATATTCATTATTATCACATTCATGAATTAATATTTGATTGCTGAGACTCAGCTCAATAATTAATCCACATCATCGAATCATCCCTGCACTACAGGCCAAGGATATTCTTTAGTATCACGACCATGAATTATCCATGTACTACGGGCCAAGGATAATCGTGTTTTCATCAGCGGTCCTGATCATGCCATAAAATAATTCACCTTTGCACCCTTGGCCGAAGAGAATCTATAGCCATAATCATACCAAAAACTGTCCATCAATGCACTACGGGCCAATGAGGACTTTTTCCACATCATTTATAACATTACGGTCATGATTATACCGAATAATCCCTGGTCATAATCATACCAAGTCCATCTATGCACTACAGGCCATAGATGACTTTCAACATAATATAAACATGAGGATGATGACAATATTATAAGCATTAATCAAACTAAATCAAGGATAAATATTAAAAACTTTAAATTTATCCAAACATTATCAATCACTTAATAAAATCATAATCTAATATTGTTAATATTATAACAATATTTTAATCACTTATTAAACTTATAAACAATTTAATTTAATTGTTTACACTTTTCTAAATAATGCATTTAATTATTCAACAATGCCATACTCATAAGATTTCATCACCAATGATCAAATCACTCATCAAAAATCTGCATATACCTTATATAGGATTTTCAAGCCCTAAAATCCTATTTACCAATTCTTCAACTCCAAATAACATATTTAACTCATATGTTCATAACTAAACTATTTTCATGAAAAATACCAAATCAGTCCCAAAAATTATTCTTTTCTGGGATTAAGCATAATATAGTCCAATATTGAACATATATTTTTCTCTGAATTTTTAAAATTCATTTACTATTTTTCAAAAATAAATTTCTAATTAATTCCTTAAGAAATTAGCTACATCAAGGTTAACTTCATAAATTCCCAAATCTTGGAAGGATCTTACACATGTTAACGTGAGCTTCCAGTTTAAATTTCATGGTCATCAGAGTTATAGAACTCCGGTTATAGCATTTTTCGTCGAAAAAACCTAAATATTGAAATGGTCATAACTTGCTCATTTTAAGTCGGAATGTGCTCATTTTTTGGACAGGTGGTACTTTATACCATATACTATCATGTCCCAAAAGGCCAGAATTTTTCTCATAATTTAAGTGGCCAAAAATGCCCTTTTAAAAATCTGGACAGTAGCTTTTTCAAAATTGGCAGTTTTTGACTCCTTCGCTAAAATCAGTCCACACGAAAATCTACAATACCTTTTCCAGTGATTCCACTTGGAGATGCTACAAAACTCATATATCTAAATCTAGAACTTGACCACACTTAAAAATTTGAAATATAATAGGAAATATGGTCAATTGAATTTCATGTTCCGTTTCACCAAAATCTGAATTTTCAACCCTTTATGATTTCTAATAAACTTTCATGTTTTCACATAATAACCAATATAACTCATCATAACACTTACTAATATCACATATACCCATGATTTTCATCAGTCCAATGCTTTTATTATGACTTTCATCATAATCCATGTAAACAGATCATTTCCACAATTTAATAAGGAATGAAATATAAAGGATCATTCACCATGCATGTGGTAATCCACATAGACAGGTTATTCCAACAGAATAATAAAGAATGGAATAACAGAAGGATTCACCATGCATGCGATAGACCATACAGACAGGTTATTCCAACAGAATAATTAATGGAACCAGGACAGGTGTAATACGCACCAACAGGATATTCCGATAGAATCATAAAGAACGGAATAATAGAAGAATTTCACCATGTATGCAGTACTTCGCATAAATAGGTTATTCCAACATAATAACAAAGAATGGAATAACAGAAGTTCTCTTCATGAATACAAAAGAAATAATACTCATTACGAGTACAACAAATAATATCCCTTACCTTAGAAAGAAACTGGATACTGGAGTAGTGAGGTAGTAGACTTCTCTTCTTCTTTTTCTCTATAGATTTTCTCTCTATAGCTTTTCTCTATAATTTTTTCTCTATAATAATTGCTCTATAGCTTTAGTGAATTGGTGAGAAATGAAGAAGAATGAGCTTCTATTTATAGGAAAACATAGTTTCGATAATTGCACGTTTTGGGGCTCGAAATATTACAGTATAATACCTTCCTCTTTTCTTCCTTTTTAATTTAGTCCTGCAAGTATTATCAAACTTGCACCACATCCCCTAATAGTAAATCATGTGAATGAATAGTAAATCATGTGACTCAATAGTTCTAGACATATGAAAATACGAATTACAGTATAGTACCTCCATCTATAACTTAGTCATGCAAATATTATCAATCTTGCACCAACTCCCCTAATAGTATCAAGAATGTGAATCAATAGTACACACATGTGAACAAATAGTTATAATCATATGAATTAATAGCAATCAATTGTTCATTTATCCGGTTAATTACCCGACTGTTCAATATAATCTCCAGACATCAATTTTTATCGAAATAAATATCGATTTTCACTAACACTAATAATTCCAACACAATGGAACAATTTTTATCAACAATATAAATTTTGAAATTTCAAAGTTTTACTTTTCCCGAAAAAGTCAACTGTTGACTTTTTGACCAAAAAGTCAACCCCGAAAAATTTTGTGTTTATAGTCTATTTTTACTAATTTTATCGCTCCAGACTCAAATATCACGTCCGTGTCTCCAAATTCAACTTTGAACACAACTTCGATTTTTAATAACATTCATCATTAATATCATAACTCACAATATTTATCAACCAGGTCGTTCCTAGGAAAGAGGGGACTTTCCAATAAGGATTTCTCCTTATTGGCGCGCAATTAGATGACCAAACCTCTCCTTGACAAAACTTCTAGACATTGTAAATATTATAATTTATTAATATGAATAACTTTGTCATCTCAATTATTGATTTAATAACATATCATATAATGCAGATGATACTGTGACAATAATTGAATCAATAATATGAGAGGTATGATGCAGCAATTACTATAGCAATAATTGAGTATAACCGAGTGACTTACCACGTAAGCATCAATAATCAATACCGTGTGTTACTATGCAACCACGCGTATTACTGTACCTTTACTACCGGGTAGTTCAACAGTTTTAACGGTAAAACCTTCGCCGTTATTTTCATAAAATATTTTTGTCATTTTCTAACTATGACAGTACTTCCGTTGTGGGTTCACCAATGATTATGCCGTCGTACGGATATTACCCGACAAAAAGAATATTCCCCGACCAATCAAATATTTTATAACAACTTGCATACTTTGCAAAATTTATAAATATTACCCACAACTATAACATTATATCAAATCTACACCATAATATTAAAAAAAATATTTCGAGGAATTTAAATCTTTATT
This sequence comes from Panax ginseng, assembly GCA_020205605.1. Taxonomy (NCBI): domain Eukaryota; kingdom Viridiplantae; phylum Streptophyta; class Magnoliopsida; order Apiales; family Araliaceae; genus Panax; species Panax ginseng. Next base: position 91,215,631 of record CM035134.1, on the reverse strand, counting down.
CATAAAATTTGGGGTCTCACACATGAACTTACCATAAGTATGAGTTTTAAGAGCTCAGAAATTAATTTTAATCTTATATTCATATAGAAAATAAATATTTTATTCATAAAACATATATATTTACACATGTTTACAGATTATTCTCGATATTACAATACTTAATATCATAATCTTCTACCAAAAGATAGTAACGCTCAAACTTAAACTATCTACTGTCCACTCCCTTCATGAGTCTTCTTCTTGTTGGGACACTTGTTGAATCTGTGACCCGTTCTACCACATGAAAAACACTTTCTCATATCCGGCTTTGGATAATGTAGAGAAATATGTCTTTGATGCTTACAATTGAAATAAACGTTCTTCCACATCATGCATTCTCCCACGTGAGTCTTTCCACACTTTCTACAGGCTTGCCTCTTCTTCGGGTTTGAATTTTCAGAATTATTGCTGTCGTTGTCCCTCTTTCTCTTAGTTTTGCCCTTCTTGCTGGTTCCTTCAGACGATCCACCACCTTCAGTCTTCATTTTGTCCACCTGCGTATTCATCTCATTTCGTTCTTCAGTCATTTCGCGTAACACTCGCTCTGTCTTCCATAACTCCTCCAAGAGAAATACGTAATTCGACCCTTGTCAAGAGTTGGTGAGAGCTAGAAAGAAAAATGAGCAATTTTATGTGATTTTCTCTCTCTTAAATAGAAATACGCAATTTTACGTAATTAGGGTTTGTAAAATAGAAATTAAGATAGCTAAAATATAATTAGGTTTTTCTAATCATATTAAAGTTTAATAAACATAGTAGGCTTGCCAATTAGGATTAGGGTTTCCTAATTAGAGTTTAGGATTCCCGAATTTAAAATTAGGGTTTCCAACTTTGCGTTAGAGTTTCTAGGTCTGAGATTAGGGTTTCTAATCTCTTATTAGGTTATAAATTATAAACATTATCCGATTAATCATTTGATCAAAATCTCTATATAGTACAAACATGTACTCATTAGTATAATTATTTTAATTATATTTTCTATCAAATCCCTTTCTAGAAATTAGGGTTAGGGTTTCTAAAGCTGTTAAGTACAACTCTACTCTATTTTCTCAGTCAATACACAGATTGACTAATTCTTGAGACTCGTATCATAGATGCACAGTACAATATTAACAATCAATGTCAATATTAAATAAATAAAAATTTATTCATAAAATTTGGATTATTCAAAATCCCGGGTTATCACACAGTCACTCTATTTACTGGATTGTGAGGTGATGATGACGCCGATGGATTGACAATTTATCACAGGTATGGAGTTTGGAGGGGTACCAGTTCCTTGTACGGAGAATATTACCCCAACTGCCATTAGATCCTTGTTAGGAGTTCCAGCGGAGGCGCTCAAAGGCAAGACTGTACGTGCAGGTCCTTTGAGCGTATATGCTATGAGCGGGCTATTGAGTGAGCCCATACCCGATGATGTGAAAGTCAGGGATCGCATTCTTTGACGATTATTCCTGATGATCATTAGGGGCTGCTTCATAGCAGATAACTCTTCTACGGTGTCTTTCATTTTGATTAACGCCACTCGACACGTGGACTGTATTGGAGATTATGATTGGGGTTCCTACACCTTCGCCTACTTCCTCAGGGGAATGAGCATGCGCTCGCAGGGCTTGACTGAGGCTTGGCTAGGATTCTACCCGTTTCCGTTGGTGATTATTTCTCTTGTCTTTTCCCATGTAGAGGTTAAGAGCATTAACTGACAGCAGATGTTTGCCTTTGTGTTGGCAGTTTTGGGCCTATGAGAGGCTTCCATGTTTGCGTCCTGTGAGTGTGTTAGGCTTAGATACCAATCCACTAAGACGGAGATGGCATCATTCCATACTAGTGGAGGTCCCTGTTATGGAGGACTTTACTCATTATCGCCTACAGTTGGAGTTGTTGACAATTGATGACATCACGTGGTTTCCCTACTCTGGGGAGCATTTGAGCATTGGATTTTAGGATGGGTACCCGACTGGTGTCGAGCACGTGATTTCCACCCGTAGGATTTCTCTCTTCACAGATGGAGGATGGGAGCTCTACTTAGGAGAGCGTGCTATCAGGAGCACCACATGAGAGATTCGTATGCCAATCTTGCCTCCTGCCAGGTGTTACTGACCTTTTTCGCAATCACCTGTCATTGATATATCCCATTGTTGGGTGTTGGCGATTTTACATTATCAGAGGGTCTCTACACTTAAGAGATATTCCAGCATTGGTGGTTCTCTCGTACCATTGGAGCCCAAACCCGTGCCACTCAGTTCATGGGGGATATGGTTCCAGGATCCGTGATGATGAAAGATTGGGTAGCCTGTGTCTAAGATCCGACTCATTTGACACAGATTGATAGTTTTACCCTGTAGTTGGACCGGGCACATTTCTTTATTCGGCACATGGCAGAGATTCTTCAGAGGCAGATACTTTTGATCCTTCCAGCTCTGGCGCTGGCCCCTCAGGTGACTCATATGGTTTTTTCGATGCAGATCATCTATTGTATAATCATGACATCCCTGTGGATAGAGATTCAGTTACTCAGGAGGAGTTACATCAGGTGGAGAGGATTGATTATGTAGATATTGACACCATTGTCTTCTTCTGATATATATTCTCGTTATTTCATTTGATAGGCCTCTACAATTCTCGCTATATATTTTGATAGGCATCTATTAGTTGTAGGGCAGTTTTGCCCCATTTCCCTGTATTTTAGCTATACAGAGATGTATTAGATGATGATATACTTAGGAATGTATGTATAGTTTTCCATTCCCTACATCATATTATCATCTATTATATTGCATGTTATTATGTTATGCATATGTATGTATGTCCAGAGATATTCAGCATTGACCCCTGGATGGTCTTATGTCACGACCCATATAGATGTCTTCTTCGATAGTTAGCCGTATTGATCATACCCCACCATTATTGGTGATACCTGGTATGCGATCGTGGTATGATCATAGTATGTCACCATCAGACAGGGTGATTATAGATTATCTGTTGTAGCATATTATGACCCTGTTGATGTTTCAGGTTCCCGTAAGATTCGTAGAGGGCATGTTGGAGCATTAGGTATCGGAGAGATAGGTTTTCCGATTTGGGACCCAACAGTTGACTCCTACTCTGGAGGAGTATACATGTTTGACGATGTTGCCACTGGACAGACCTTGCGTGCATATGGCGATTGGAGACAGGAGTCGGCAGTTCATGACCCTCACTGGATTGAGGCGTAGGGTGGTGCAGGATGAGCTCACATCCGACCACGTTATATCCAAACATTTTTTGTTTGACAAATTTGGCTCCGAGGATAGTTATACACGACATTCCGAGGATTTCACCACATCAGAGGATCATTGGCATTTGGCCAAAGTGGATGTACTGCTATTGTGCATACTGTCGTATGTCTACATGCCACGGTACATGGATGAGTTGGATATAGGAGTTATCATGGCAGTGAGAGCTCTTAGGGAGGGTCACACCATCATACCGATAATTATAGCAAAGACTCTGAGGTCGGCTATATATTGCTGCACTTATCCGACGGGAGTGTTTACAAGTAGCTCGGTAATGTTGTACGTGTGGTTTATGTCACACTTGAGACCGATTGGAACTTTTAGATGGCATTGGTATTGTGTCACCCATGATATAGCCATGTCATACTCCTTTTAGCCTGTGGAGTGTATAGATGCTGCATATTGGTTAGCTTTCCTGGCAGGGATAGGAGATCTGTTTGCTATATTACAATGTTCAGGGCTAAGCTCACCCTACAACTTCATCACTCATGCTTCGGGCATGGATTATCTCCCTCTAGCTAGTTGGAGAGGCATGATTACTTACCACCCCCTGCTCGTGATGTGTCAGTTTGACTAGTTCTAGGATTTTCATCCTTTTGAGGGGGCATTGAGTCAGCGCTTCGCTTCTCGCCACTTATCAGCAGAGGATAGATCCAGGTTGTATGCCTGTTGGGATCAACGTGAGCTAGCTGAGTTTTCCATCAGCCATCCGAGTTATTTTATAGAGTATTCTGCATGGATGGAGATAGAGACTGCATCGGCTGCGGTAGTATCCACAGTGCAGGGGACTGATTCTGACGATGAGGAGCCTATGGAGGAGATTGATATTCCCATCGAGGAGGATTTGACTACTGGGTTGCCAGTAGTTGTGATGGATTCTCTCACTATGAGTGCTACTGTGATTCAATATTCAGCACAATATCTGGAGCAAAGTCTTCATCTGATGACCTTTGAGAAAGATTAGGCTAGGGCCTTGATGCTTATAGCTCTTGATAGGAGAGACGCAACTCTATTACTGAGAGACGAGGCTAGATCATCCAGATATGCATTGATTATAGAGCAGGATACTTCCCTATCTGCCCGGGATGTAGCCGTCACAGATAGTACTTCAGTGAGATCCTTATGACTGGAATCCTTACCGATAAGAGTGAATACATTGATGAGCATCATGCCACCATAAATTTAGCCTCGGATCTGCTAGCTCGTGTAGATACCATTGGGCAAGAGCTTGCAGCGTTAACTCCTTCTTCAGAGAGGGATGCTATGTTAGATCTAATAGTCCGCATACATACAGATCCGTAGATAGACTTGTATTTTCCTTCACAGACTAGCTTAGCCGTTTTGTCATATACAACACATATTGTATATATAAAACAGTATTATATATGGCAAGGAAATATATTTTGGTTCACTTCGCTTTTAGTTATACCTTGATACTTGCTTGATATTTGCATGTTTCTTTAGGGCTTGTGATCTTGATGCATTCTGAACTCATCCTTGATGTGTAGACATTAAGATGTCAAAGGATCTTTCATAACTGATCATTGATCTATGTGTATCCCTACCATCTTTGGTGTCTTGGGACTAGTTTCTGTATGGAAATGTGGAGAGGAGTGTGACTTTTCCACTCTGAGATTAACCACACCATAGATGGTCGCCAGTACTCCTATTTAAGAAGAGCCTAGTTAATTCCATCTCTTATGGATTGGTGTTGCTCTTTGAGGCACAACCGCTGCTTAGATGGTTGCCGAATCTCCTATTTGTGAGGAGAGGTTACGTAGTTCCATCCCTTTGGTCTGTAGCCGATGAAATGTGGTGGATTGAAGTTTGATCCCAGTAGCGTGTGACAAGTATTTTTGTTCTGGTAGGGGGTTAGACCGAACCATAAATGGCTTCCTACGTACTCCTATTGAAGAGGAGATCAGGTCTGCGTAGTTCGAACCTGGTGTAGGAGGTTCAATGCTGAATGTGAAAGGTGTAAATGGGTGTAGAAGCTTTATTAATGAAGAAGGATGCAAAAGTATTTTTGTGGTTTTTGTTTATGTAGAGAAGGGTAGAAGTGTTTTTATTTGTTTTTATAGAGAAAAGGCAGAAATGTTTTTGTTATTTTTTTATTGCGACTAGGCCATATAGCATATGGTTGCCTACGTACTCTCGGGTATCAGGGAGATCAGGTTGATGTAGTTCGCCCCTCAGGATGATTTACAGCCGAAGAGAAGTCTAAATCCCATGTACAGGCTATACTCCAAGGAAAAGAAAGTTTGATCCCATGCTTAGGACAAACTGCAGATGGGAAAAAGTTTGATCCCGTCTTCAGGACAAACTTCAAGCGTAGAAAAGTTTAATCTCGTCTTCAGAATAAACTGCAGGTGTGAAAGGTTCAATCCCTGGGGGGATAACCGAAATTGTATGGAAGGTTTGAAATGAGGTGAAACCAGGCTGCTAGTTTGAAGTTTATGTTTCCTTGAGGGGCAAAAGAGTATGTAAAAAGGGTTAGAAAACCTGAATGACTGATGATCTGATGATCCAAAGCCAGGATGTTTGATTGATGGTAACCTCAGACATTTTATCGTTTCACGGTGTCCGAGTTGATAAGCTGTGGAAATTCATCGCCGTCCATTTCCTGTAGTCTGAGAGCGCCTCCTATCAATACCTCCTTGACAACAAATGGGCCTTCCCAGTTAGGAGCGAATTTTCCTTTAGATTGATCTTGGTTGTCAATGATCTTCTTCAAAACCAAGTCATGTTGTTTAAACTGGCGTAGCTGGACTTTCCTGTTGAAGGATCTTGTGATCCTTTGCTGATATAACTAACCATGGAAGATAGCCGCGGTTTGCCTTTCGTCTATTAGAGACAATTGGTGATACCTATCTTGTACCCATTACAGGAAAGAGGTCAGGCCATCCTTTATTTTTGCAGACATTTTTTTGCATGATCTTCTTGATGTTTTTATTAGCTGCTTCAACAACACCATTCATCTTTGGACGGTAGATGAAGGAGTTAAGGTTTTTGACGTGGAATTTACTTCATAACTCCTCCATCATTTTGTTGTTGAGGTTCTTAGCATTGTCTAACACAATTACCTCTGGTTGTCCATATCGATAAATGACATTGTTTTTTATGAAAGCAATGATGACTTCTTTGGTAACCCTGGGGAAGGAGGCTGTTTCTACCTACTTGGTTAAGTAGTCGATCATGGTGAAGATAAACCGATGTCCATTACTGGCTTTGGGCTCGATGGGCTCGATCACGTCCATTCACCACATTCAGAAGGGCCAAGGTGAACTTATATTGTGGAGTTCCCTTGGAGGGGCGTGGATAGCATTTCCATGAATTTGGCATTGATAGCACCTCTTGATGTGATCATCACAGTCAGCTTTAAGCGTAAGCCAATAATGCCCTGTTCTATGGATTTTCTTAACAAGTAAAGGGCCGCTCATGTGTGGGCCACATACTCCACCATGGATCTCATCCATGAGCCTCTGAGCTTGGTCCTTGTCCAGAAATCTGAGGAGACCTAATCCTATATCTCTTTTGTAGAGTGTATCTCCGCTCTGGTAGAATTTCATAGCCATTCAATGGATCCACCTCTTTTCAGTCGGACTCGCCTCAGCAGATGTAGATCCATCTCACAGATACTCCTTGATATGTTGATACCAAGGGTTGTGGATGAGAGGTAGCTCATCCGATACTTCTCCAACATAGTTCCCATAGACTAGGGTCTTTTGCAAGGAAAATGTGATGCTTGGCATGTTTTCCTTGTCAGGTTTATGAATCAAGGAGGCCAATGTTGCTAGCGCATCCGCAAAATCATTCTTATTATGAGGAATGTGTGGAAAGGAGATTTCATCGAACTTTATAGCCATCTGTAAAACTTGTCGATGGTAAGGCAGCAAATGTAGTTTTTTGGTTTGATGGATTCCCTTGGATTGTTTGATTACCAATTTGAAATCCCCAAAGACAATTAAACGCCTTATGCCCATTGAACGGGCAAGTTTTAGCCCCATGATACAACCTTCATACTCAGCTGTGTTGTTGGTGTTGGCAAACTGCAATTTGACGGCGACCGGATACTTCTCCCCCGTATTGGATACTAGAACTGCTCCAACTCCAGAGCCTTCTGTGTTAACAACTCCATCAAAATACATTATCCACATATGGTATGCATCGTACTGATGGTGTTGCTGAATTTTCATGACCCCTTCATAGGGAAAATATGTTTCCAAGGGTTTGTAATCCCCTGCAGGTGCAGCGGCCAGTTGATCCACAATTCCCTGACCTTTAATAGACATTTGTGTCACGTAGACGATGTCAAATTGCTGCAGGATCAACTGCCATCTCGACAACCGACAATTCAGTATGGGTTTATTGAACACGTACTTGAGAGGATCCATGCGGGATATGAGATGGGTTGTGTGACCATGGAGGTAATGATGTAACCTCATAGAAGCCCATCCTAAAGCACAACAAGTCTTCTCAATCAAAGTGTACTTGTGTTCATTGCTGCTGAATCTTTTGCAGAGGTATTAGATAGCTTGTTCTTGACCTCTATCGTCTTTCTGTCCCAACATGCAACCCATAACATTGTCATTAATGGACATGTACATGAACAGGGGAACATCATCCCTGGGAGGTACCAAGACATTAGCGTTAACCAGCTTCTCATTGATTGTAATGAAGGCTTTCTGACACTCATCATTCCATTTCATAGAGTTGATTCTTCCTAAAAATCCCCGTATTTCCTTCTCTGTCTGAGGAATGGGCATTTCCTTGATGGCCTGGATTTTGGTGGGATCCAGCTCAATCCCTTTGTGGCTGACTAGGAAACCTAGCAACTTGCCTGATTTAATGCCAAAGGCGCACTTGACTGGATTAAACTTCAAGTTGTACTTACGCAACCTATTGAAAAGATTTTTGAGATGGTCTAAGTGGTCTTCCTCCCGTCGAGACTTGACAATGATGTCATCCACGTAGATCTTTAACTCCTTGTGCATTAAATCGTGGAAAAGAGACATTATAGCTCCCTGATAGGTTGCTCCGGCATTAATGATGCCAAATACCAACCGTCTATAGCAGAAGGTTCCCCAAGGCGTGATGAAAGCAGTTTTCTCACTGTCCTCCTCAACGATCATAATCTGATGATACCCCGCGAAGCAATTCGCAAATGAGTACAAGCCGTATTGAGCAGTATTGTCAATGAGAATGTGGATAAACGGCATGAGAAAGCTATCTTTATGGCAAGCTTTGTTCAGATCCCGATAATCCACACAAACTCGCATCTTTCCTCCTGGTTTAGGCACGAGAACTATGTTGGATATCCATTCCGGATATGTAGACACCATGATAATGCCAGCTTAAAATTCTTTCACAATTTCTTCTTTCACCTTCAAACTCCACTCAGGTTTCAATCTACCGAGCTTCTGCCTGACTGGCTTGAATACCTCTTTAATGAGAAGGCGATGAAGGATAATGTCAGTGGAAAAACCCACCATCTCTTCATGAGACCATGCAAACACATCCTGGAATTGAGTTAGTAGCTCAACCATGTCATTCCGTTGGTTTGGGGTTAGGTCTGAACCAATCTAGATTAACTTAGGGCTTTCTAAGGTTCCGAGATTGAAAGAAATGGTTTGATCAAGATTAGGTTTAGGTTTGTCTTCGACCCATTCTTTGATCTCCTGAGGTACCTGAATGTCTTCTTGGATTTCTATCAAGTCTGAGTCCAACTTTTCATCAAAGTTACAGTCTTTGTAGAGAAAAGGCACCTCATCGCAAAAATCTGAGCACATCTAAATTGAGTCACGAAATAAAATATGATTTCACTTAATATATGAAACTGTTTAATCATACAAAAGTGTTAGCATGTACTGATAAAATAACTGCTAATACTGTACAGAAAAATAAGCAATTAAAGTTATCTACAGGGCAAAGGGATTTCTGCTCGTTTTACCCTCGTCGACTATGCATGGAGTGTTGTTCCAATTGTCGAGGGTAAAGTCTTGATGGAATGCAGTGATGGAGGGGCTGTCATCTTCCACATTTTCCCAAATGATGACTATAACATCTGGGAAATCATCGTTTGTGGTGTATCTGTTTATATGTTCATCATGGACAATGATGCGTATGCCTGACATCATCAGGGCGATGTCATGTTTACGTTTCCATTACCTTTCTTCTAATTTAGGATCAGGAATCAGGACCTCTTTTGCTTTAAATGGTACTAGTTTGGGAAATAGCATAGACATAACATAGGATGGCTGTTTGTCATTTTACCGATCAATATATACATGCAAGTATACACGGTCAACAAGTAATAAAGAGTAATAATGTATCGTTCCCACGGAGAATTAACTAATAAAGTTCACCAAGCACTAGCCCATAACCATTTCAGTCTTATTTAAACGAATGATATTATATTTTATATTTAAACTATGAAATTAAATAAATCTAACTATTCCTATAGTGAGACTAGATAATGAAGACCTGGGATCACAATTTCATCTATAGACTCATTCAAATCCACACATTGCATGTCAAGCCAAACTAATTGTACCGGATTGTTAGCCAAGAACACTGAGGTAAAGTATAGCCATCTCTCAATGTACCATACACATATCACATGCAATCCACAGTTGATAGAATACACATGAACACCCACATTAACTAAACCACTATATGTCTATGTGATTTATAAATAATTAGGGTTTAAGCCCAATTTCTCAATTTACTACGAATGGTACTTTGGTATATTTCTATCCTAAGCACAAATTGTACATTCCAACACAATGTAGAATATACAATCATAAGAAAATAAGATCAGATCTAAACCCATACTTTGTTTCTCAAGTCCATATGGAGTATCACAATAATTGATGGCCAATCAACTAAGCAAGTAGACATTAATCTTAATAGATAATCCCATATAAATCAATAACGCTAACAATGAAACATATCAGAAATAACTAATCCTTTGCAATCTCAGAATAGAATTTAAATCATATCTGAATTAACGTTATCATCCGCATATTGAATAAACATCATAAGATACAATTAGGAATCAAAGAGAGAGTAAGAGTAGAGAATTGTAGTGCAAATCTGTTCTCCTGATCAAAGGTTGAATCTCTAATGCTTTCCAATTGCTTCAAGTCTCCAATCTAATCAAATCTAGAAAATATCTACACTAATCTACTCTATTCTATTATTGTAAGTAAGGAGAGAATGTGACAATAGCTATCTGATCTGCCCAAGGGCCGAATGCATTTACATCTGATAATAAGTCTAATATATTAAGAGTCTCAGTTGCCCCATCCTTCTCCAAGTAATCAGCCTATTCGATATCTCAATTGAAAGTCAATTGCCAAATTAAGATCTTGCAATTGCAATTTGTGATAAGCCTTGGATAGAAGCGTGACTACTGTTGTATGTAGAATCTGGGCAATAAGTCCGGCAAATTGTGCCATCATCATAGGCCAAGTTTGGACGCAGATGCTGTAGATGCATCATTGGGCCTAGCTTGTTTCGCTTGTTTACGCACGCAATCTTTTTTGCTTCGCATTGTAGGCTCAAAGTACTTCACTCCAAATCTTCATTCCAACATCTAGCAACAAGCTCAGTTCCATTTTCCTTTCATCATCAATCCATCATAGCTACGAACACAACTTAGCTCAAATAACACCGAGAGAGTTTCCAATACTAGACTGCAAAAGAAAGCATAAAAGCATAAAAATGTATACAAAAACATGAGTTTAAGCACAAATTCAAGTCAGTTAATATCCTAAATAAGTGGTTATAAAACCACTTATCAAATACCCCCAAACTTAAATCGTTGCTTGCCCACAAGTAATCAAAACAAAACCAAGCCAAAATGCAATGTAGAAACTACCATGTATGCATCCTACACTATCATGAACTTGAATCCAATAGTCAGCCAGAAATAAAATTCAAGGAGCCGAGTGGAGAAAAGGAACTGAGCATTGATGGACAAAGAAGCGATAGCATCATGACAAAGAATCAATAACAGCATGACAAGGAATCAACAGTAGTAGAGCTTAAGGATGCAGAACACACAAGCCGTGAGGCTAAATGAGCTAGAAATCGCGAGCATGCGCCACACACCTGCAGAAGCCAGAAATGCTACCAGGCGCGCCCGCGCCTGTTTTTCACTAGAGCCTCGCGCGTTCGCGCCATCAACCGAAAGAAGCCTATTTTTCTTACATGCGCGTACGCGCCTATTTTGTATGGGGATCGCGCGCGGCAGCGCGCGTCATCGACTATTGTTGTTTGACTTTATTTTAATTTTGAAATTTGAAGTGTTTGAGAGGGTATAAACTACTCTGGTTGGTACCAGACGCATTATCTTTAGTTTTTATTAGTTTTTCGTATTTGAGAACTTAGGTTCTACGCTTTGAATGAATTCCAACGAGGATCCAAGCATAGACTTAATATTTTATACCTCTTCTTTAGAATTCAATCATTGACTACGAACTACTTTTATTTTTGCTGGAAATCATTGGAGATTGGAACAACGTTTTGGAATATAATCTGCAATTGGGTTTGATCAATTCCATCTTCTCTCTCAATTGTTCTATTTATTTTTCACGTGTTGCTTTAATCCCATAATGGCTTTCGGTTCAGCGATGAACTAAACTCCATTATGGGATTCTAACAGATATTGATATGTAATCTAATATTAATGGCCTTAATGCTTGATTGTGTAGTTATCATGGAAATTCTATTCTGATTGAATTGATTTCATGAATGTCTGATCACCATTCATTTTATGTACTTATATGGAATTGAAAAATGACATGTGAGTATGGTTGTAATCATGATAACATGCGTTTATGAGGCTGAATTGTTTAGCCTTATATTTCGTGAATCAGATAAAAATATACTGTTTCACCGTGTGTAGTTATATAAGAGCTTATGCTTCAAGTCAGTATTATTGCATTGTCACATAAAAATATAGTGATGTTGGTTTTATTTATGATTACATGATTTCTATTGCACATGGATGTTATGTAAGTAGGTCATAGTGCATTAAAAAATTGTTATGTCTAGTTTTGTGCTCTTAGCTAATTTTCCATGATACATGAATGATTTTGCATAAGGGTATTATTTAGATGAAATATGAATTGAAGTTAGAATCCCATTATTTACAAATTTGATTTATTATTCCATTATTTTTCTTGTAGTCATTACTTGAGTTAGATTAATCCAAAAATTATAGCGTTCGTTTAAGCATATAGAAATAGCGATATAGTTGATGCATAATAATTTAATTTTGAAACCTTTCTTCGCGGATCGATACTTAACTTACTTTGTACTACTTTTTGACCCATGTATGCTTGCATGAGTTAGAGTCTTTTTGTTAGAACTAAAAAGGAGGCAACTAGTTTTTGGCGCTGTTGCCGGGGAAAGGCATTTAAATTTTTAATTATTAACATCAGTTTTAAGCTATATTGTATGACTTAGACAAATCTAATCTTATCTCATTTCTATTTTTGTTTCAGGTACTTGTATATATTTTATGCACATGCGATCATCCAATTCCGAGTTGATAGCTAAACAGGACGACATCAACGGTAGAGGTTGGAAATCAAGAGTTCGTAGAAATTTATAAGCAACCTTAGAAGGAACAACATCTAATATGGCAGAAGAGCAAAGAGAAGAGCATAGAGAGGAGCACAGGGCTTTGAGGGACTATTCGATGCCAAACATTAATGGAATGCAGTCAAGCATAGTCAGACCAGCGATAGCAGCCAACACCTTTGAAATAAGATCTGGCACTATTCAAATGGTGTAGACTTCGGTACAGTTTGGGGGTGCTGCTACAGATGATCCTAATGAATACCTATTTAGTTTTATCGAGATATGTTATACGTTAAGATATAACGGGGTGACGGAGGATGCTATCAGACTAAGGCTATTTCCATTTTCTCTGAGGGATAAAGCAAGAATTTGGCTTCAATCTTTGCCTTCGGGATCTATAACCACATGGGAGGACCTAGCACAAAAATTCTTAGCCAAGTTTTTCCCAATGGCTAAGACTGCGAAGATGAGGACAACAATTTCCCAGTTTGGGCAGTAACAAGGTGAATCATTATATGAAGCTTGGGAGAGATACAAAGAGATGCTAAGGAAGTGTACATACCATGACATGCCGGATTGGATGGTGATCAACACATTCTATAATGGATTCGTAATCAAGACCGATTGTAGATGCAGCTGCAAGAGAAGCTTTATTGGCCAAAAGTTATGAAGAGGCCTATAACCTTATCGAGACAATGGCAGCTAATGACTTCCAAAACCCTACAGCCAGGATGCCACAACCCAGAGTTGCAGGTTTGTTAGAAGTGGATACTATCACACAATTGTCAGCACAGATGGCATCCATGGAGAAGAAAATTGATTCGTTGATAGAGACCAAGGCGAAGACAGTTGCCTTTGTGTGTGAGATTTGTGCGGGGTCACATTCAACGGATCAATGTGCTATCAGCTTGGAGTCTATACAGTATGGGAGCAATTATAGGAAAGACCAGGGACAATTTCAGAACACATACAACTCCAAAAACCACAACCATCCAAACTTTAGTTGGTCAAATAATCAAGGAAATCAGCAGAATCAGTTTCAACCGAATAATCAATTTTAGTCACAGCCAGCTCAGCAACAGTGTACACTAAGACCACCTTTTCCACCGGGATTTTCTCAAAAGCAACATCACACTCCATCTACATCTCAGCAAGAAAAGAAATCCGAAATAGAGGAGATGATGATGAAGTATATGGCGAATACAGAGGTGATGATTAAAAGATAGGAAGTGGATATTAAAAATCTGGAAACTCAAATGGGTCAGATGGCGAGCATGGTTACCAATAGGCCCCAGGGTTCATTGCCAAGTACTACAGAGGCAAATCCAAGAAGGGAAGGGAAGGAATAGTGTCAGGTGATCACACTCAGGTCTGGGAGACAAATTGCAGAAAATGAGCATGGTGCGACCGCGCTATGTTTACAAGGGGAAGACGCGCGGCCGCGCGAGGCAGAAATTTTGGCTAAGAAGAAAGAAAACAATGAAGGTTCTGAACAGCAGCAAAAAGAGGATAATCAAGCGGGTTCAGTTGAGAAGCCCGTGAGTAAAACACCACTAATTCACCCTCCAGTTCTGTATCCACAGAGATTGAATAAACAGAGGGAAGACAAGCAGTTTAGAAAGTTTTTGGAGGTCTTTAAAAAGCTGCAGATTAACATACCCTTCGCTGAGGCATTGGAACAGATGCCTAGTTATGCAAAGTTCATGAAGGGTATCTTGTCAAGGAAGAAGAGATTAGAAGATTTTGAGACAGTGGCCTTGACAGAGGAATGCAGTGCAGTGCTTCAGCATAAATGACGTCTAAAGCTGAAAGATCTGGGCAGTTTCAAAATTCCATGCACAATCGGAAAGATGAGCTTTAGCAAGTGTTTGTGTTATCTTGGGGCAAGTATCAATTTGATGCCCTTGTCAGTATTCAATCAGTTTGGATTGTCGGCTTCAAGGCCGACAAAATTTCTTTATAGTTAGTTGACAGATCCATCACTTATCTACGGGGAATCATTGAAGATGTATTGGTTAAGGTGGATAAATTCATCTTTCTAGCTGATTTCATCATTTTAGATTATGAAGAAGATAAGAGTATACCAATCATATTGGGAAGACCATTCCTAGCAACAGGACGGAGCTTGATAGATGTGCAGAAAGGGGAATTAAATATGCGTGTTCATGATCAGGAGGTTACCTTTAACGTATTCAAAGCAATGAAGTTTTCGACAGATGAAGAGGAATGCTTCAGGGTTGAATTGATGGATCAGGTCTTAAATGATGAAGTAGAGAGTATGGTGGATAATGAACCATTGAGAAGTGTTCTTGCTGGAAATTCAGAACTAGAGGATGAGGAATTTGAAGAACTTGTGCAATTTCTTGATACTACTCCACAATTCAGAAAATTCAAAATTCATGTTGAGCCATTGAAGAAAGCTGGAGGGACATCAGTAAAATTGAAGCCATCTCTTGAGACACCTCCAGAACTTGAATTGAAACCACTTCCAGACCATTTGAGGTATGCATTTTTAAATAAAGATTCAAAGCTACCTGTGATTATTTCTTCTGCACTAACATCTTTTCAGGAAGAAAAACTGCTACGAGTCTTTAGAGAGTTCAAGTTAGCTATTGGATGGACTATAGAAGATATAAAAGGGA
Organism: Panax ginseng; assembly: GCA_020205605.1. Taxonomy (NCBI): domain Eukaryota; kingdom Viridiplantae; phylum Streptophyta; class Magnoliopsida; order Apiales; family Araliaceae; genus Panax; species Panax ginseng. The sequence continues at coordinate 91,200,081 of CM035134.1, read as the reverse complement.
TCAACCCTTCTTTTTGCATGCATATGATCCTGCTGGAAGATGATAGTAAGCCATCGGTGGAGAAACAAAGAAGACTTAATCCGATCATAAAGGAAGTTGTCAAGAAAGAAGTTCATAATCTATCCTATTTCAGATAGTACATGGGTGAGCCCTATGACGCCCCCAAATCCAGGTCCCTTCAAACCTCGAATCTGGTCCACCACGATACTACTATCGTCAAACTATTATATCTTTTATTCATAACTTAAATGAATAAAACCTTTCTTATTACAATTTAGAATATAAATTATTTCCATTACCAGGATCTGCACAATGACCCCAAACTTTTATAAGTTTCTAATCTTGGTCATTTACTATTCCTGTATTACATCACATTCAATGTTATATAAATATGCGAAATAATTTAAACCTTTTAAATCTCCTTTGAAATAAATCTTTTATTGATGTCTTAACTTGAATCACTTATAATTTCCTGAATCAAATTACTCTATGATTTACTTCATTCTATTTCCGTATAAACCTTTACATCTCGATTCAAATTTCTCTATGTATCACATAGTACAACATTACAAGCTAACATGTATTACACATCGTAATTACTATCAAGTATATCTAATAGAACCTTAACATGGTTCAAGGGCATATATTTAATTAAACAAATCAATCCCCTTTGATATGATTGAACTTTATCAATCAAGTAGCACGTAACCTATACTGTGTGTCCTTAACCTGCAAAAGTGGTTATTTGCAAGGGTGAGCTCGACAATTTCAAAGCAATTCTAATAGAGTTTTCATGCAAAGACATAGCATATAATAGCATATTCAGTTCATGCATTCATAACCGATTAATCTGTTACTTCTCACATAACAGGCATAGTGGTTTATATCACAAGCATATCATCAAAGATCAACTTCCACATTTCATACATATCTCATATGCATTTCATATATATACATCAACATTTTCATAGCATAATATAAATCAACTAACAGTTATCGAATTCATATAACAAATAGGAACTGAAAGACTTGCCTGATTCGTAGTTTATTAACTATGACTTAACTGCTTAAAGCTTATATGCACTTCGTGTCTTCCTACACAGTTATATAATCATGGATTCACATCCATTAGTCACATAATTCATGCATTCTCAATGTAATAACAATGTTATATTGTTTCTTAACTAGGTTCGTAAGAACTACACTTTACTTTCCTTTCATACCCTAGGTATGTATAGGTATACCTTAACCACTCGTACTTGACATCAACATTCATATATAGCTACCACACACTTGACTTGCTATGTGTTCGACACATATTTAAAGTTTATAGATATGCGATCCACATCGTTCTTATATTTTGCAAACTTTAATAAAATTAGCAAATTTTGGTTTTATATAACCATTACATGCTCTTAGGCTTAAAACACCATACATGTCAAGTACTATAGCTTAGGATAGTACTATAAGTAAGTTGCCAAAATCAGAAAGCAAATAAAATGTCCAGACCAAACTGTCCTGCAGCGCAGCTACGCTGAGATTAAGCTTGGGACTGGCGCAGCTGAGCCGTCCCCTGGCCAGACCAAAGTCCATGAAATCATGAGGTTAACTATATTATCCATCAATTCATATGTGAGGGTTATATAATGCACGTTCTCAAGTATTCATATCATTTATACATAACTAGTTTTGTCCATCACTTTAAATTCTTATAAATCATGTTCAAATGACTTACATTGTGTCAAACTATGTGTTTGCACTTATAGGCCATATTTAAAGACCAAAAAGATACTAGTATGCCATCCTACAAGTTTAGAAGTTTGGACCACACAATGCTCACGAATAATGTTTTCAAAACGTCTAAGTTTCTTTTATTCAAATCTATGCCATGCCAACCAAATTATGCAAGACAACTTTGAGTCATATGTCATATTCATTTGTGCATATTTCAACACATTCTTACAAGGTAGAAATGTAGGCGACATCCTACTCATCATTATTAGTTTTCAAAACATGAATTTCTCTTTGAAAACACATACTATCCACGCTATACAAGTTATCTTATACAAAGTAACTTAAGATCACATTTTATGCTCGCATGACTCCACCATATGCTCACTACAAAGTTAGAAATCAAATGACTTAAAGTTCATCAAGGTTTGTTTTTGAAATCTTCAAGTTTCCTTTTAGAACGCACGCTAAGTAACGCTAAAGTATTCCATTATGAGTATAGTAATCTTATATGTCATTTCTAATATCATGCATTTTCATGTTATATCACTTAGAATAACATATTCCATTGTTGGGAGCACTATACTTGTGTATGTGCTTGCTCGACGCCCTCCGATCGCCTTCGAATACATAATAGTCACAAAGATTACTATTTTGACCCTTCCTAGTGACCTCAAATTTAAAACCTTAAAGAACAAAAGTTGTAGTTCTATTCGTCCTAGTTTCGGATCATCTTGAATCACCTCAATCGGAGTTCGTATGAAAACATTATGCCTAATTTACTACAAAGAAGTCGAGTAGTCTACTCAAAGACTAAAGCTCCTAAGACAATTTTGCGCCTAAATGGCCTTGAAAGAAGAATAACGACCCCAAAAATTCATACAATTTAATTCTCGACTTTGGTCGTTAATAATACAATCAACCTCTAATTTACATCATTAAACGGTAATACAACCATTAAAATTTACGGAATAATTAAAACTTTTATACATTTCCTTCTTTATTGCCCTAAATCGCAACCTTTACATTACATCTATTCGATTCAAATTTATATCGTGAATCGTTATAACAAAATGACTAAACAAAGTCTTACATCATAAATAGGTATCCATATACACCGGATAACTCAACTTACAATTCAACAACATGTTATATTCAAAATATTAAATACATTTCCCATAAAACATAAGCAATCTTCGTGAATACGGATCTCTATAATTTGCATAACACATATCCTTACCTTAAATCTTTAACCTGCAAAAGTGGTTATTTGCAAGGTTGAGCTCGACAGCCCGGCAAAATCTAACAGTTTTCACGCATCACGTAGCACATAATAACATGCTCAACATATATCTCATAAACATCGAACTAACATAACATACATGCTATAATTCATATAACAGGTATAAAGATTGAGTTCCTTACTCAATTAGCATGCTTTAGTCATAAATTGACTTTAACATTTCATACATTCAACATATATATAACACATCATGCTCTTTGCAACAAAGATTTAAAACAATCAAATTCACATAGCAAATAGGAACTGGAAGACTTGCATTGATCGTTGTTTACCAATAACAGTTATCTGTACTTCACGTGCCCTACACAGTTATATAATCATTCACATCAACTATTAGTCACATAGCAACGCATAGTAGTTGTAATGTAAACTTTAATCTACATCTTATAACTCTTCCTATTAATCAATACACAATGTTCAATTTGATTGTGTTAACTTTAGACTTATAACTCACTATATTTCATATTCGAAGTTCATTCAAGTGCTTAAGTTTTGCTAGGAATCATTATTGGTTTTATATTAACTCTATTCCATATCTTATAATATTAATTTCAATTGAATGGAAACACTTTTTAAGTTCATTAACACTTGGCACGGCGTTTCAATGTTCATTCGTCACACGCCCGATTTGTCTCTCTTGTGTGCTTAGTATGCTTATACAACTTATCTAATACATCATTTATTAATGTTAAGCATCATTATATTTACTAGTATTAATGTTCTATAACTTAGAATAACATCTTTTATCGTCAAGAGCACTGCACTTGCATATGTGCATTCCTGACGCCCTCCGATTGCCTCCTAATACATATCAGTCCCATAAATGACCATTTTGACCCCTGTTCCCGACCTCAAATTGAAAAACTTACATAATGAAAGTTGTAGGTCTATTCGTCCTCGTTCCGGATCATCTTCAATCACCTCAATCAGAGTTCGTATGAAAAACGTTATGGTCGTTTTACTACAGGAGGTCAAAATTTTCCTACCCAGACCATAATTCCCGCGCTGGGGCTCGAGATAGTGGCGTCGGGGCGCGAATTATAGCGCCGGGGCGAGAATTCCAGCTCTGGGGCATGAACTTCTGGCCTATTTTTGGCGCTGGGGGGCAAAATTTGGCGCTGGGGCGCCGAATTACAGAACACCCAACCACGAAGAACAGAACAAAGCTAATTTTGTTGACTGTATCTTAATTCTAACACCAATTTATCATGTATAACATACATAAATTACACATAAACGTTACCCATCATATGTATACTAATTAAAATAATTGAACAACTCCAGAAATTCTTGTATACCATGGTTTCAACCTAAAACTCCATTGTCGACATTGTTTAACAAAAATTAACACTATAATTCTGATTATACATAAACTTACTTCATTCTAATTACATTCTTTTTATTTCTTACCAAATTGACATACTCAAAGTTCAATTTCACATTTAGCTAACAATCAAAAGGCTAATTTTGGTATTCCTACAAACCACATTCATACAGATACTCACTGTAAAACCAATTTTTTTTCTTTCTGTTAAACATAATTTAACATACAACTCATACATACATATATATACATGCCAGTTATAATAATTATAACAACAAAAACACATAATATCATAACCAGTTCTAGAACATGGTTTACAGATAATTATGGTAAAAACTTATCCTACTGTGAACTTTAAGAACACAGAGACATACAATTCACAGAAACTATATAATGTAAAACATATATGATAAGGTTTATAAAACATACCTTTAATTTGTTCAGACGACACTTGTAAATCACTGAGAATAGTTTGAAGATTTCAAAGGCTTGTCTTTCTCTTACTTCTCTCTCAGCTTTCTCTCTGTGAAATTCTTAGTATTCTTCCTAGGAAACTAAGTTATGCGTAAGACCAACTGATAACCAAGCATAAAAAAAAATAAAACTGATAACCTTAGTATGCATACTTATTAGAACATCAGTTATAGAATAACGTTTAGGTTATAATTATATTATATTTATTTTATTTATTTTATTTAAATTCAAAAATTAAAAAAAATACAAAAGTCATAAGGCTTTGTTTGGAAAAACCCTTTAAATTTAAAGACTTAATATATTTAAGTCTTGTTTGGCAAAATTAAATTAAACTCCTTTAATTTATTTTAATAACTCCTTTATAATATAGTTATTTATCACACTTTATCTAATTAATTTTTTATACTTAATTTAATTAATTCTAATAACAATTTATTGAATAAATCATTTAATCATTATAAACTCTCTAACTTAATTATTAAATTAAATTAGAATATTATCTCAAAACAATTAATTTCTTAACCCATTAATTATTTATTAAACAAATAATTAACCAAATCAAATCAAATCAAATTAAACAAATATTTATTTAACAACAAATAAATATTTATTCAACAATAAATAAATCCATTAAATATTTATATAATTCAATAAATATTTATAATTACAATTAAAAATTCTGGATTGTTACATTAATCATATCGTAATAAGAATTTCAATTATTAAATTCTTATTTTAATAACTTATGAAAATTCGGGTGTCACATCCTTCCTTCCTTATAAGGATTTCGTCCTCGGAATCAACTAAACCTCCCTTACTCGGTTTTTACCAAATCTCTTTTCAAAAAATTTATCATTGAATATCTTCAACACATTACCTTAATATAGATTTTATATTTCCTACTACATTCATTACTTCAACAAATTCTAGGCTTTATTTCATAACTTTCACTTGAACTCAATTATATTTTGAGTATTATATACCCTTTAACCTATTCATTTCCTTAGCTAAGGATCGTTATCATAAACACTCGGGATATTACATTCACCCATTCTTCTAAGAATTTCGTCCTCGAAATTTTATCTATTAATCTTTATTCATTCAATCTATCAAAATAGATTTTACGTTAATACTTTATTCATTTATTGGGTTCGAAAACCAAATTCTTTCTCTAATGATCTTTATAAGATCATCATATTCATCTCCTCTTCCTCTTCTAAGAGTTTTACATTTCTCTTCTTTTTGGAGTTTCAATTCTTTCTTAAAATTATTATGTTATGCTTAATTTTCTCATCATTTCCATTTTGACCTTTCAGAATAATAAGAATCTTCCACAATTGCTCAATAATTGGGAAGCAATATGAATAACAGGAATTTCAAAGATTCCAAATCATGCTGAGGGGTCACAAGACCGTGAACTCTATTCCCGGTTTACTAGTGCTTCAACTCAATACTTCACACTACAAGCCAGAGAGTTTATCAATCACAAAGACTGAAAACACCCTCCTTATGTACACTAGGTGGCCAGCCTATTGAACCACTATGTTGGGCCACAACGTAGTGTTTTGTAATAACTATATGCGTTACGCTCGGAACCATTGTCTCCGAAAACATGTCCCCTTATAGGGCTGTTCACCTCAGCTTTTCAACATCTGAATCTGCACCAAAACAATTTGGTTTGGCATAACTTTTCAATAAATGCTTGAATTTCATGAACATCTTTCAATATTCATTTAGCTTAATCAAATAGCATAGACTTCTACAATAATTCGGACATCAACCGAAATATACATATACATATATATTCTCATATCTTAAAGAAATCTCAAAAATCATTTTTATGACGTCATGATCTGCATGCACCGCATTTACAAATCCGGTTTGAGGATTCCGTCATTTGGTGATTTTATCATACTACATCATACCATAGTGGGCTGACGATCCTTAGATCACCTCCAACACTAAGTAATACTGTATTAATGACTCCATCATTTTTATCATATCTGCACCAGGTTACATGATGCATTGATGATATATATAAAAAATATATATATTTTGATACATTTCAAATCATTTTTGTCTAGCCAAACCAATTAGAATAGACATACAAATAATAGCACTGTTTTTTAAAAAAATTCTTTGGTTCACTAGTGTGACCAAACATTTTTCAAAAAAATCAAAAGTATAACCATTGGCACGAAGTCAATAAATTTCGAAAATCTAGCAAAGCTAGAAGATTTGAAATACCTATGTCTCCACTTTCTATATTGATCCATTACTTAATAATTCAATCTAGACCCATAATCCTCAATTCTTCATTCATAACTTATCTATACCCCAATATAGTTCATCAAACTTAATGCACATTAGAAATTCAGGAACTTGCCACAATAATATGAGTTTAAGAACTTATCTTAGTCAGACCATAAGCGTCCATTCGCTGAGGGGTTCAAAACATACAATATTATTGTGAGTCACAAACTTACCATATGCATTAGTTTTAAGAACCGCACCTAATCCTAATAATATCTGACTTGTTTTAATAGTTTCTAACTATCAAATATACACATGAGAAAAGAATCACCTTTTCGCCACATATACATTGATAACGCAACACCAACATTCCAATGATTATCAATGTGATAAACTGAGTGCAAGCACAAAACCCTCGCCCATACAAAGGTTTGTACAACTCAGCCATCACTTGAGTCCTCAATTGAAATCCCACCTAACCCTATCTTGGTCATAACTTGCTCTTTGCTCGATACAAATTCCTCGTATCACATTATCTATAACTCCTCGTGAGTTATCTCGTACTATTTCATAGTACATTAACTTCATAGCATCAAGCTATAATTATTCAAACAATACAAACAATCTTTCTTTTTATAACTTAAATAGATCATGTCGTGATCTTATTCTATAATCATCTCCCTTAAAATTCTTTTCTTAGCTCGTGATCGTTTTGTTTTACGATCCTCTTTCTTTCCGTTTTCATCATTTACGATTTCGTTTATGCTTTTAATCTTCTAGATTTTGTGTATTCATCATTATTCGTTATCTTGGCTATTGGAGTTAGGGTAACTCCCATTTCTTATCTTTATATCTCTTCAAGATTCTTCTTTGAATTTTCTTGTTTATATAACAATTCTTCCTTTAAGAATTTCTAACCTCATTTACATTGCTCAACAATTCATTCAAGTTCCATATTTTCCATCATACGTATCCACTTTCTATACTTGGTACACATCGAGTCTCTAACAGTTTCAATATGGTACGCTGAGTGGTTTCCCACAAACAACCAACAAACTAGGTTCCGAGTTGCTAGTTCGTATATACCTCCGCTCTATGAAGGAATCATTTAGCCCATATACCATACATCAACCATTAAAGAGTACAATTGTACCATACTTAAATACAACTTTTTATTCTTAACTTCTTTATCATTCTCTTCTTATAGATATTGTCTATTTATTATCACCTTACCTCCTTATTATTGGAGTTGGGTAACCCCACATTCATATTCCTTATAAATCTGCGAGATTCTTCTTTGAATCCTCTCACACATGTTTTAATCCATTCTTTAAAAATTTTCTTAAATTACTTCTTATTATTCAAACTCTATTTGAGCTTATTCTTTCATTATCTGCACCTCTCTTCTCTAAGGTTATAGCCTAAGGTACTCTTACTTAAGGTTTCTAACCTATCAGCTTTGATACCAACTGTAACGACCCCAAAAATTCAAACAATTTAATTCTCAACTTCGGTCGTTAATAATACAATCAACCTCTAATTTACATCATTAAACGGTAATACAACCATTGAAATTTGCGGAATAATTAAAACTTTAATACATTTCCTTCTTTATTGCCCTAAATCGCAACCTTTACATTACATCTCTTCGATTCAAATTTATATCGTGAATCGTTACAACAAAATGACTAAACAAAGTCTTACATCATAAATAGGTATCCATATACACCGGATAACTCAACTTACAATTCAACAACATGTTATATTCAAAATATTAAATACATTTCCCATAAAATATAAGCAATCTTCGTGAATACGGATCTCTATAATTCACATAGCACATATCCTTACCTTAAATCTTTAACCTACAAAAGTGGTTATTTGCAAGGTTGAGCTCGACAGCCCAGCAAAATCTAACAGTTTTCATGCATCACGTAGCACATAATAACATGCTCAACATATATCTCATAAACATCGGACTAACATAACATACATGCTACAATTCATATAACAGGTATAAAGATTGAGTTCTTTACTCAATCAACATGCTTTAGTCATAAATTAACTTTAACATTTCATACATTCAACATATATATAACACATCATGCTCTTTGTAATAAAGATTTAAAACAATCAAATTCACATAGCAAATAGGAACTGAAAGACTTGCCTTGATCGTTGTTTACCAATAACAGTTTAACAGCTTACAGATTTCTCTACTTCACGTGCCCTACACACTTATATAATCATTCACATCAACTATTAGTCACATAGCAACGCATATTAGTTGTAATGTAAACTTTAATCTACATCTTATAACTCTTCTTATTAATCAATACACAATGTTCAATTTGATTGTGTTAACTTTAGACTTATAACTCACTATATTTCATATTCAAAGTTCATTCAAGTGCTTAAGTTTTGCTAGGAATCATTATTGGTTTTATATTAACCCTATTCCATATTTTATAATATTCATTTCAATTGAATGGAAACAATTTTTAAGTTCATTAACACTTGGCACGGCGTTTCGACGTTCATTCGTCACACGCCCGATTTGTCTCTCTTGTGTGCTTAGTATGCTTATAAAACTTATCTAATACATCATTTATTAATGTTAAGCATCATTATATTTACTAATATTCATGTTCTATAACTTAGAATAACATCTTTTATCGTCAATATCACTTCACTTGTATATGTGCATTCCTCACGCCCTCCGATTGCCTCCTAATACATATCAGCCCCATAAATGACCATTTTGACCCCTGTTCCCGACCTCCAATTGAAAAACTTAAACAATAAAATTTGTAGGTCTATTCGTCCTCGTTCCGGATCATCTTGAATCACCTCAATCGGAGTTGGTAAGAAAACGTTATGGCCGTTTTACTACAGGAGGTCAAAATTGTCCTACCCAGACTCCCGTATTGGGGCGCGAGATAGTGGCGCCGGGGTGCGAATTCCAGCACTAAGGCGCGAACTTCTGACCTATTTTTGGCGCTGGGGCGCTGAATTACAGAACACCCAACCACGAAGAATAGAACAAAGCTAATTTTGTTGATTGTATCTTAATTCTAACACCAATTTATCATGTATAACATACATAAATTACACATAAACGTTACCCATCATATGTATACTAGTTAAAACAATTGAACAACTCCAAAAATTCTTGAATACCATGGTTTCAACCTAAAACTCCATTGTCGACATTGTTTAACAAAAACTAACACTGTAATCCCAATTATACACCAACTTAGTTCATTCTAATTACGTTCTTTTTATTTCTTACCAAATTGACATACTCAAAGTTCAATTTCACAATTAACTAACAATCAAAAGGCTAATTTTGGTATTCCTACAAACCACGTTCATACAGATACTCACTGTAAAACAAAATTTTTTTTTCTGTTAAACATAATTTAGCATACAACTCATACATACATATATATATACATGCCAGTTATAATAATTATAACAACAAAAACACATAATATCATAACCAATTCTAGAACATGGTTTACAGAGAATTTTGGTAAAAACTTATCCTACTGTGAACTTTAAGAACACAGAGACATACAATTCACATAAACTATATAATGTAAAACATATATGATAAGGTTTATAAAACATACCTTTAATTTGTTCAGACTACACTTGTAAATCACTGAGAATAGTTTGAAGAATTCAAAGGCTTATCTTTCTCTTACTTCTCTCTTAATTCTCTCTCAGCTTTCTCTCTGTGAAATTCTTAGTATTCTTCCTAGGCAACTAAGTTATGCGTAAGACCAACTGATAACCAAGCGTAAAAAAAATAAAACTGACAACCTTAGTACGCATACTTATTAGAACATCAGTTATAGAATAACGTTTAGGTTATAATTATATTATATTTATTATTTAATTTAATTTATTCATTTTATTTAAATTCAAAAATTAAAAAAATACAAAAGTCATAAGGCTTTGTTTGGCAAAACCCTTTAAATTTAAAGACTTAATATATTTAAGCCTTGTTTGGCAAAACTAAATTAAACTCCTTTAATTTATTTTAATAACTCCTTTATAATATAGTTATTTATCACACTTTATCTAATTAAGTTTTCATACTTAATTTAATTAATTCTAATAACAATTTATTGAATAAATCATGTAATCATTATAAACTCTCTAACTTAATTATTAAATTAAATTAGAATATTATCTCAAAACAATTAATTTCCTTAACCCATTAATTATTTATTAAACAAATAATTAACCAAATCAAATTAAACAAATATTTATTCAACAATAAATACATCCATTAAATATTTATATAATTCAATAAATATTTATAATTACAATTAAAAATTCTGGGTTGTTACATTAATCATATCGTAATAAGAATTTCAATTATTAAATTCTTATTTTAATAACTAATGAAAATTTGGGTTTTCACAAGGGCATCGCAGCTGTGCCCCAAGTCGCGGAACAGGCGCTCAGGCTCTGCTCTTCGCGATTACACAGACCTCATCTCCTTTCGATTTTTATAACATGAGTTATACTCATCCAAATCAATCCATTTTTAATTCTATGAGTTCGTAACTCATAAAACTGCAACATACCAATTACCCAACAATTAACATAAACATTAACTAAGTCAAATATGAATTTGAAACTCATGTTCATACTAGTTTTTATGTTTTGACAAACTTAGCGAATTCATTAACCACGAATTCGTTTCTCAACCAAATTGGTTCGTTTAACTTTTGTTGATTTCATATATGACTATATTAACAATACCTAGCATCAATTTATGGATTATAACAATCCTTAGCCATAAATTTTGTGACTCAAAAGCTACTTTTTCATGATATTTCTAGTAATTGAAAACTTAGGAAATCAAAAGCATATAGGTTAGCATTATTACCTCTTGAATGCTTAGTTTGCTTAATTTCCCCCATTCTGAGATTGCTAGACTCCTCCTAAATCTCTAGCAACTCAAATTTTCAAACTCAATATTTGACAGACAAATTTCTCAGCAACTTGATTTTAATAACATAGCTGCCATTTATAGAGGAATGATGGACTGGGCATTCATTTTACACTGAGGTTGGAACCTATGGTGTAATGGGAGAAAACATTGGCTAATTGAGAGTGGTTCAACAACCCAGCACTAGCTATCTCCATAGCCAATAATCACAGCTTGGTGGTTACGTAAAATAGAGTTTAGACCACTGTTCATGTACCTTTTGTGTCACTTAATTTGGGATAAGAACAATTCTCAACAACTTTATTAACTAAGGCTTGGTTTGGTCCTTTTTATTCCCAAAATATAATTTTAATGTGTAAATACTACTACACCAAGTAAAGTTAGGGATTATTTATGTACTCACCTCATATAGTCCATATACATTAGTCCACATATTTTAATCTTTAAAACATGTGTGGACTTAATTTAATTGCTCACTAATAACTTAATATCTCTTTTTACTATTTACTTACACATTGGTGTTGAAATAAATATTTTAATAACACATATTTATTTACTCCCATCTTTTAGGGTACACATAAAATTGTCTCACCACCTAGGATGAGATAACAAAACTTATTTAAATCAACTCTATGATTTAATCACTTTTATCATATGTATATCATTAGTCCCAACTAAATGTCACACTTCATGAAATCTTAAACCATATATATTATATACTACTACTCACATTTTCCCATATTACATAGTATTTAGTATAAAGTTTGTGTGACACACTTTACCTCAATGCTAATTTATTTAGCTTTCCTAAATAATTACATACTTATAATATGTACAACCTTTACACTTAGAATAATTAATATTTACTCTACATTATACGTATAATTACTCGATTGTCCTAAAACAACTTCTTCCATCTCTAACCAATAATTATTTATAACTATATTGGTCCTCTTCTTCATTAACTGATTATCTTTAAAATATTACAATACTATGTAATATGTTTAGAATATCAAATATTAATTAACATATTTCTTTAACACATCTTATGCTAATTAATCCATTCATGGTCAAATAAATCACCATTTATGACCTTACAAGAGTTATTAGTATACATGGCTTGAAATCACATATCATAAAGCCCGACTCGAGTTTTCTCTGATGACCACATGGTAAATTTAAGCTGGTCATAAGTTTGAAATGGCGCGGTCATTTATACAAAATTCCCAAGCATACAAGTTATTCTTTAATAGAAACAGAACTTAACTCGCAAATCCTTTAACATGCTCCCTACATGCTATCTTATTACACTGACCAAAAAAAATCTCCAATGACTACATTCTTCAATAATTTAGAGATTAAACTTCAAGTTTAACTCTTCTCCCTTTAATCTATACATTTAACCATATTCCAGTATTAGTCAATAAATCTCTAAAAATATTTATCTCAAGATATATCGATTTTCTTCTCTCGCCAATAACGTACATGTATACAAGTTAAAACCTAGCAAACATCGAGTCTCTAATAGTATTCAATATAGTACACTGAGTGGTTTCCACAAACAACAAACAAATTAATTTATGTCTCGTCTACATTGTTTTCACAGTGAGTTATATCGGTTACCAATTCGTATATACCTCCGCTCTCTGAAGGAATCATTTAGCCTAGCTCCTATACGTCAACCATTAAAGAGTAAGATTGCACTACCTTAGACTTGATATTCACTCGTACATATACTTAAGAAATTGGTGATTATCAAAGATATATAATGTCACCAACTGTAACGCCCCGAAATCCAATCTATTTTCACATTCGGATTCCGTACGTCATAATCTCATCTTCTTCCAAACATACATCGTTATATAGCTAAATATAACAACATACATCCTCAAATCCCAGGTTCTATAACCATAAAACCTCTTCCATCATAAATAATGATAATTACATTATTCTTTACATCTTGTACAATTGACTTTTATCCGCCACCAAGGATACACAAACGTTCATTAAACTATTCTATAGTTTAATTCTATCATTCTATATTACAAGCCTTCGCTTGATCTTCACGTACATTCATATAATGAATGACATTCCTTCTGGATTCCGATTAGCTTGATCTTTACGGGATCCTTAAGTCCTTTCTAACATCGTTCGCTGAAAATGTTTTTATTTAAAGCAAGTGTCAGCATTCAATTGCTCACAAAGTTAAAGCAGTTGAACAAACAACTTCAAGAATTCAAAAATTCCTTTAAGACTTCAATAACCGAACAAAGGTTATGAAGCATCTTGAATAATAGGAATAATCTCGATTCTTATCATTTTAAAACATTAGTTACATTCCCTTTGAAATATTTTCATTCTCTACTCTCTTTCATACACACATTACATGCGGCTAGAATTAATATACAGACTTAACAATAATGGTTCATGTATAAACAGAACATGCTCATATTGAACAGTTCAATCACAGAACAGTTCATATCATAGAAACACCGAAGTGTTCACATTATGGCACAAGGCCTCATACGTTCTACCACCTTGTACAAATATCACACATTTGCACATAGACAGAACTTCTCAAGTTCAACATCTGAGAAGTTTTAGAAACTAGCATTCATTTAAAATATGAATGAAGTTAGGAAACTTGCCTTACGCACAGATACAACTTATAGTTTACGCTGAACTGCTCATTCCAATTCCTATGCAGCACATAAGGAAATAACACGTACACCAATTAGTCATATACTTGACATACGCATTGGTTTACTTAACTTTACTTCTTAGGGTTCGCGTTCTTAAAAACTAAGTTTACGCGACCAACATCCTTTATCAGTTAACGGCTTCATGATATATGGATATGTTTTACTCAATACGTTCATCATCCTTGATGATTTATATTCTTATCTTCTTCTTATGCCTTCCTAGGACTCAGTACACATCGTGTCTCTGCTAGTATTCCATATGGTACTCTGAGTGGTTTCCCACAAACAACCAACAAACAAGTTCCCGTCTCATCTACACTGCCCATAACATTGAGTTAGATCGGTTGCCAGTTTTGTATATACCTTCACTCTCTGAAGGAATTGTTTAGCCCAACTCCCATATGTCAACCATCAAAGGTTACGATTGTACTATAACCTAAATTCATCTTAACTTACCCAAACTATTAAACTATAATGTTTGTTAAGTCAATTTCTTATTCCTTATGACTTTCTGGCAACTAAATGTCGTACCACAGTATTCATTCATCATCGTCTAAGTCATATAGTCTTTTGTATACTCAAAACGATCATTCAACTTTCACTTTACACATTTATAGCGTTAAATATTTTACTTTACCTTATTCTTAACTTACAACGTCCGATTAATTCGACTCGTAACGTTATCCAAGTTATAAACATTAACTCGGCTTCTTTACGTTTTATGTAATTATCTTTAATTCAGTTTCTTGATTATCTTACGGTCAAACCATACACGGAGTGTAGGTCCTACCCGTTTAATATTTGCGTACACTCAACCTTCACGTTGGTTAAAGTGTTCAATGCTTATATTTCATTCTATCATTCTCATCCGACTCATATTCGGCTTCAATACTCTTATTACCGTTCGATACGGCTTTCTCGATAATTCATATCTTACTTACTACCTTCGTTAACGTTTACGTCATACAACCAGGGTATACTTAGACCGTTCGTCCAACGTGAATACGATTTATGAGGATCGTTTACGTATTCAACGTTCACGTTGCTTGTCTCTTAATCTTTCATTCAACCTTTACTCAAGGTTTTTAATTTCTTTTGATCGTTATCCATCCCATGAACCCCATGTTCATTATAATTCCTTAATGTCAAAGCTATACGATTCGTTGTATGCTAAGACCGATCGTTCATCGCAACAACGTTGCGTTCACAGCGTAGAAACGCTTTACATTCATCTCGCATTATCATGACATAACATTAAAATGTTATTCATTACCCTCGTTAATCAACGTCTAAGGGATCACCATTATAGCAATTCCTCACGTTCGATTATCGCGACTACGGTCCCCGGATATCGGTTACGTAACCCGCGTTCACATTCTTTATCTTTTAATCTCGTTTAATCTTTTCGTTCCACCTTCGTTAAAGGTTTAATACACTTGATTAAGTGTTAAATTAGTTGAATTACATATTCATATTTCTTTCTTGCACATCCCTCAAGAAATTGAGCAGTTAAATCTCATTTACAGGTATTGCCAGACCTTTGGCGGCGGGCGCCTGCCTTCTCTTTTTTTTCATGCACTGCGGCTGATTAATAGTAGCTAATGGCCCGAGCTCGCACTACGGTGCCGGCCCCCAAGGCATGACACGCGCTGCGGTGCCGAGCATGAAACCTAGAAAAATTTTCTAAGTCTTTTACAAGCTTGAGACGCTGACTTTGAAATCTAATAACTTCTTCGTTATCACTCGGAACGAGGTCGTTCCAAAGCTATTTTCTTCCATATCTTACGTACTTCGATTAACCTCAGACAGAACTTCATTTTGAATCCATTAACATGCCATTCAATTGGCTTAATCTTCACTCTTTGTTCGTTTTACGTTATTAATGTTCTTTGTTCGTTCATCCGTAATTCGGTCATCCGAACTCGGAACTCGTTCGTTCTTGAGTCTACGACTCACGTTTTATACGTTCTCTTACATTCTTATGAAACCCTACATGTTCGGGTTCATTTCCTAACTTTCAAATTCTTGATCTTCTTTTACGAAAATTTTTCCATAACTTCGTTATAGCTTAACTTTTAATCCGTTCTTTATGAACGTTTCTAATGTTCCTAACCAAGAAATAAGCAACTAACTTATATGAAATGGTTTTAACTTGTCCATCAACAACAATTATCCTACGATGGTTTTAAATTTGTCCATCAACAATGATATTTGCGTTCTTCGCGTTCTTCGCATGTTCTTCGTTTTTAATCGATATTTTGGATTACGATTCTACTTTTTCTTGGAATTTGATGTTATAGAACATCATTCCTTACTTATTTGACCTACTCATTAATAAGATTCATTCGGATCGCTCAAAATCCTTACGAATCTTATACCTCCTTAAGAAATTTATAAATTAAATTCCTAATTCTTAATTCTTCGTTTTCTCATGAATTCAACCATATGAATTCCTTATTAACTTAATCTACTACTGATCTTCATCAAGTTATGTTTTTGAACATATAAACTTAAAGAAAATTTGAAGAAACTAGGATTCGGATTACCGTTCATCCTTAATCTCCTTCCGTCGGACAAAGCGTGCACTCGGGCTAGCTTTTCCTCATTCTCCTTCTCTTCCTCTCCCATCCGAACTCTCTCTCTCTATCACTCAAGTGTTGGTTGAATTTTCAAACCAAACAAATGAGTTTAAGCTTTCTATTTATAGAAAACCAAGGTTAGGGGCATTTTGGTCATTTTCCCTCCACCTCCTTACTATTCCAAACTTAACCACCAAGTTTACTTGGTCACCACCCTTACATGGAGACCAAGTGGCCTCCCCTTATGCCCATGGGTCTTCCTCATGGGTTGCCCCATGGGTTTTACCCATCCGGTGACCCATCGGTTCGATCCGTGGTTAATTTTCTTGGATCGGGCTTAATTAAATCTAACATTGGGCCTTACAATAATTCTTACTAGGCCTACTCTGGGCTTGATTACACATTCCATTGGGCTTGATATAATCCAAGTCCAATTGGATTCTACAAAGTCCATTAAGACTATTCGTATTCTACGCATTCCA
Source organism: Panax ginseng (assembly GCA_020205605.1). Lineage (NCBI taxonomy): Eukaryota > Viridiplantae > Streptophyta > Magnoliopsida > Apiales > Araliaceae > Panax > Panax ginseng. Next base: position 91,182,264 of record CM035134.1, on the reverse strand, counting down.
TTCTCGTATTCTCGTATTCTCTTCGTATATCATTCGTACGATATTCGTATTATACGTCGTACTAATCTTCATACTATACTCGTATAATAACTAGTATTATACTCGTATTTCTCATGCATAATAACCCTAATTATTATACAAAATCATAAAATTCTCGTAACTCACTTTTCCTAACCCTTAGGTTTTAAGTCCACAGGCGAAAACTTCGTTTTTGCCATAACTGAAATATTATTGAATATTCCATTACGTCTCAGAATTCTATCATTACGCGTTTCTCGGAAATTCAAAATAAATCTCCGAGCAGAACGGATGAATAGTGCCTATTTCATCTTTTTCCCCGAAAAAATATTTTGTTCCCGGAAAAATTTTATTTTTGTCTTGAAAATTCTTACTCGTTCAATCTAGCTCGTAGCTAGAATCCTCCCGATTAATAATCATTCTAGGTTATAGAACGATTAATAAACACATAGCACAGAATATTATTAATAAAAATTCCTTTTATTAATAATAAATTCTTTAAACCTAAATTCTGGAAAAATCCAAAATTCTGGGTTGTTATACCAACTTACTATAATAATTTCACATAAATTATTTAACATCAATAGATAATTTTATCCATCTTCTCACTAATTCATCTCTACAATTTATAACAAATATATAATAACGATATATATTTATTAAACACAACCTCAATTATTACATAGCGCATATTACCCTATGTAACACAATACCACATACCTCGTAACACATTATATATTTTTATTTGAACCCTTCACATGCTTTAAGAATTCTATTCACTAAATTCTTATTTTAATATTTTTTGAAAAATACGGGTTCTTACAAGCCCAGTGCAATATGTACCGAAGAAGGGTGGTATGACTGTGGTCTCCAATAAAAATAATGAGTTGATTCCAACACGAACAGTGATGGGGTGGAGAGTCTGCATGGACTATCGCAGGCTTAACAAAGTTACAAGGAAAGATCACTTCCCACTGCCATTTATCGAATAGATGTTGGATAGACTGACAAGTCATGAGTATTATTGCCTACTAGACGGTTATTTAGGCTACAATCAGATTGTGATAGCTCCAGAGGATCAAGAAAAGACAACCTTACATGTCCATATGGAACTTTTGCTTTCAGAAGGATGTCTTTTGGTCTATGAAATGCCCCAGCCACCTTTCAGAGATGCATGATGGCTATTTTTTCGAATATGGTGGAACAGAATGTGGAGGTATTCATGGATGATTTCTCGGTATTTGGGGATTCGTTTGATTTATGTCTTGACAATTTGGTGATGGTTTTGAAAAGATGCGTTGAAACAAATCTGGTATTAAATTGGGAAAAGTGTCATTTTATGGTACAAGAAGGAATTATTTTGGGACACAAGGTGTCAAAGATGGGACTTGAGGTGGACAAGGCTAAACTAAAAACTATTGAGAATTTGCCACCACCTACTTCAGTAAAAGGTGTTCGCAGTTTTCTTGGACATGTAGGCTTCTATCGCAGATTCATAAAAGACTTCTCCAAGATAAATAAACCAATATATAGTTTATTTGAGAAGGATGCACAATTCAAATTTGATGAGGCCTGCGTGTCGACATTTGAGCACTTGAAGAGGAAACTAACTTCAGCACCAGTTATTACTGCACCAGATTGGGATTTGTCATTCGAATTAATGTGTGATGCTAGTGATTATGCTGTGGGGGCTGTTTTGGGTCAGAAAAGAAATGATTTTTCATGTGATCTATTATGCCAGCATGACCTTTACGGATGCACAGTTGAACTACACCACCACAGAGAAAGAATTATTGGCAGTTGTGTATGCTTTTAATAAATTCTGAGCGTATCTGATTGGTATGAAGGTGATAGTGTACACGGATCACGCGGCAATCTGACACTTAGTGGCAACCCCGTTTGATCAGATGGATATAATTGTTGCAGGAATTTGATTTGGAGATCAAGGACAGAAAGGCACTGAGAACCAAGTGGCGGACCACTTATCTTGACTAGAGAATCCAGAAAGGGAGGCAGACGACAAAGTTGTAATTAATGAATCCTTTCTAGATGAGCAGTTGTTTGTGGTGAAAGGGGAAGTGTCATGGTTTGCAGACTACGCGAACTACTTGGTGAGTAAGATGGTACCTTCTGACTTTGTGGGTCATCAAAAGAAGAAATTCCTGCATTATGTTAAATGGTTTATCTGGGATGAGCCATATTTGTTCAAAAAATGTGATGATCAGATGATAAGAAGGTGTATCCCGTATAGTGAAATTGAGGGGATTCTGCAGGATTGTCATGCTTCTGTGTATGGGGGTCACTATGGTGGAGAGCGAACTGCGTCTAGAGTGCTACAAGCAGGATTCTACTGGCTGGCAATTTTCAAGGATGCGTACAGTTTTTTCCAGAGATGTGACAGATGTCAGCAAGTTGGGAACATTTTGAAAAGAAATGAAATGCCATTGAATACGATCCTCGAAGTGGAAATTTTTGATGTATGGGGAATTAATTTCATGGGCCCTTTCGTTTCTTCATGTGGGAATCTATATATCTTGCTAGCAGTGGATTTTGTGTCGAAATGGGTAGAAGTGGCAGTTCTTCCAACAAATGATGCAAAGTGGTCATCAGATTTTTGTAGAGGAGTATTTTCATAAGGTTTGGGACTCCAAGGGCCATCATTAGTGACAAAGGCAGTCATTTTTGCAATAGGCAGTTCACAGCTTTGTTGGCTAAGTATGGGGTGAATCATCGCATTGCTACAGCTTATTACCCGCAAACGAATGGCCAAGCAGAGGTTTCAAATCGGGAAGTCAAGAGAATTCTAGAAAAAGTTGTGAATCCCACAAGAAAAGATTGGTCCTTAAAGCTTGATGATGTTGTGTGGGCTTATAGGACTGCGTACAAACTCTATTGGGCATGTCACCTTTTCAGCTAGTTTATGGAAAAGCATGTCATCTTCCTATGGAGCTAGAGCATAAGGCATATTGGGCAATTCAGAAGCACAATTTTGATTTGAAAGCTGCAGGAGAGAAACGCCTACTCCAACTCAATGAGTTGGATGAATTCCTATTACATGCGTATGAAAATTCTAATCTGTACAAGGAGAAGGTGAAGAAATTGCATGATCGCAAGATCATAGAAAGAACATTTGAGCCAGGACAAAGAGTTTTGCTTTTCAACTCCAGGCTTAAACTTTTTCCCAGGAAGCTAAAATCAAGATGGTCAAGGCCATTTGCAGTGAAGACTGTTTTCCCACATGGTGCAATAGAAGTGTTCGATAAGTTCCCGGATAAGCCGTTTAAAGTGAATGGACAACGGCTGAAGCATTACTTTGGTGGCGAGGTTGACAGACAAAAGGTCACTTCAATTCTTTCTTCGACATGAAATTCAGAGAGAGTCGAGCTAATTGATTATAACTTAGCGCTTGATGGGAGGCAACCCATTGTTTCTATCTCTACTATTTATCTATTTTGTTTAGTTTATTTTTTGTTAGTTCAGTTTGATGTGTAGTTGTGATAGTTTGATAGCTTTGCATAAATACCTTAGTAGCAGAATGTGGATCTGATTATATTTGTGCATAACATAGAAATTATGGTGTTAAGATAGACACTCATGCTTATTCAGTAATCCATGCATTGACAGTGTTTATTGATGTCTGTGTAGGTATCTTGGACTGAATTCATTACTGTATTGAAGTATTGGAAAGGAAAGTTGGCGGTCAAGGCAGAAAAGGGTCGCATGGCGCGCCGCAGATGAATTGTTTGTAATAATCGTAATGCGCGCGTTGCATATCTGTACAAGAGAAAAAAATCCACTCGTGCGCCCGCACCATATCTCCATTGAAAAGTCGTGCGGCCGCGCGCGACACCTAATGTTGAAAAAAAAATTGGGTTTAAAACAGGTGTTATGACTCATATCTTCCATTACTTGTTAAAACACAGAGTCATAATCTCTTGTTCTCCACAAAACGTACGGCTCTCCTCTCTAAATAGTTACCAATTGAAGTTGTAACGATGCCTCCCCACTACGTGCTTGTCTCTTCCAATCTCCTACCCACGTTCAACATCTACATTTATAAACCTAGGGTTTCCGTGGGTTTCTGAAATTCAAGTTTGGGAGTTATCAGTTCATCCGCCATCAAGCTTGTGACTCTTTTCAACAAATGTTCATCTTCAACATTAAAAGCAATGGGTCTTAAGCGCGCTCATTCTGTTTCTTCTTCATCATCGTCTTTCTTTAGCAGTCAAGGGAGGATTTTGTGGATCACACAAAATTTCTCAATCTAGAAGTACAAATGGAGTATTATAGAATCGTGGCAAAGACATTTGTGAGGGAACGTGGCTTTAAACCTGAGAAACAGGATGGTCAATTGTAGAATATGATTAAAGAAAGAGGATGGGGAGGACTGACAGCAACTCCTATGCCTTCCCTCATGGGTATTGTTCAAGAATTTTATGCGAATGCAAAAGACAGTATGATTGAGTTATCTATGGTTCGAGGAGTTTAAGTAGATTTTCGACCTCCATCAATTAGAGCAATTTTCTGGATACTCGACACACCACCAACTGGGTATGATAATTGGGTCGAGGCTGCACATTTAGAAACTGATCTGGAAGTAGTCATTACTGAATTTTGCATTCCAGGAACGAAGTGGAATTGTAGGGCAGGAACAAATTAGCCTAGAACTTTCCCAGCCTCAGCCTTGAATCTGTATACTAAAGCATGGAATTTATTCATATATGCAAAGCTCGTTCCGTCATCTCATCAACACAAAATCAGAACTGAGAGGGCTATCATTCTGTGGGGAATAGTCACAGGCAAGTACATTGATGTGGGCCACCTCATTCATCAAAATATGTTATGTTATATGCGAGGAGCACTACGGGGAATATTCCACATGCGTCTGTTGTAGCTAGCCTGTGTGCCCATCAAGGAGTCCATTGGGGTAATGAACAAATGCAGAACCCTAGCCAAGATATCACTCATGTGACTATTGCAAAATTCGAGGATTGGATGGGAGGTACACCACAGCCGAAAGGAAAAGGCCTTATCATTCAACCCACATTCGCAGTGCCTCCACCACAACCCACACAGGAAACTGAAGTGGGACATCAGCTCAAGTAACTGTTGCTACTAGGGATCGGCAGCTCCGAAGGTTGGAGCGGAAGGTCAACGCCATGTACGACAACTTTGCAGTGTTTGCTACGGGTCTGACGAGGTCGTTCACGGAGGCGTTTGCGCAACAAGGGACCATGCTTGAGTGGCCACAGTTTGGGACGGCCATGCCATTTCCACCACCAGATTCACCACCTGACGAGGGTGGTGCAGCGGAGCAGTAGGGGAGTTTCTCTAACCCTAAAACTTCATTCATTGAAGCAACAAATATTATAAGTTTGGGGGTATTGGGTAGTAGGGTAATTGCATATAGTGTTTGCATGATTAGTTTACATTTTGCATGTTTATGTTTTAGATAATAATTGCAGAAATTTTTTTTGTTTTTAGTTATTATTATTATTTGTGTTAGTACGTGTTTAGTTGCATCATATGTTAGTTGCATGTCTCACAAGTCTAGTTTTGTGGAACTATGTCTAGCCAATGATGAATTTGAATCTTGAAGGATTGTTGAGTCTAATGGAGATCTTTAGCTTAGATATAAAGTTTTACATGATGTAATCCATGGTTGTTATTTAGATGCTTTCAGTTTGCACTGTCGTGTTCACAATTGCTTGTAAGCATAAGAATTATGTGTTGCATTGCTTGGTAGGAAATGTGGTTTTAAAAAGAGAATTGTGTGGAAAATGGATTTGGACTATGAAAAACCATTGATAATCAAACTTTGGGGACACGTGGGTATGCTATATAAAAAAAGAAAAAAAAGAAAAAAGCCGTCTTAAAACCATCTTGAGCTGAATTATTGACTATTTGGAAGGGGCGAGATGGAGCGTAAAACGCACTCGCTGTATAAAAAAAATAGCAATAAACACCGCGGAAAAATGCAAAAATTGCCCTCGTGAGTAAAAAGAAAGCAGTCTAAACCAATTGTTGAACTGTAGTTGGTTTTGATATGTCAGGGTAGTCTTTGTTGCATTAGTATACATAAATCTTAATTTATATTGCAATTTTCTATTTTGAGCAGTTTAGCATGTGTATTCTGTGCTTTAGTCAAGTTTTGGGGAACACAACACACACACACAACATTTTTATAGCATGTATGGATTACTTGAGTGTATGATATTATGTCTATGGCTTAGTTTGAAGTTTTATTCTTGAATCTGGATAATTCGCTGAGGCATTTTGGACTGAAATTCTATTATAGTTGGAAAAATGTGAGACTCATTTACAACGTAATCTAGTTGCATAGCATGTAGTTGCATTTTTAGTGTTTTATATCGTCTGCATTGCTTGAGGGCAAGCAATAATTCAAGTTTGGGGGTATTTGATAAGTAGGTTTTATACCTACTTATTGGATATCAATTCACGCGAACTATGTCCATCTCAAGTACATTTTAGTATGTTTTTAGTAGCATTTCGCGTTATTTTGCATTGCACGTACTGAGAACTCCTCTGGTGTGAAAATACAGGAAATGGTATAGCTCGGCGTTGGTAGGTGGCATGAGATCAGTGAAGGCATGACACGAGGGTCGAGTGGAGAAAAGGAACTGAGCATTGTTGGAGAAAGAAGCGAGAGCAGCATGACAAATAATCAATAACAGCATGACAAGGAAGCAATAGTAGCAGAGCTTAAGGATGCAAAACACAGAAGTCGCGTGGCCGCGCAGCTGAATGAGCTAGAAATCGCGCGCCCGCGCCACACACCTGCAGAAGCCAAAAACGCTACCAGGCGCGCCCGCGCCTATTTTGCACTAGAGCCTCACGCGCCCGCGCCATCAATCGGAAGAAGCCTATTTTTCTTACACGCGTGACCGCGCCTATTTTGTATGGGGATCGCGCGCGGCTGCGCGCGTCATCGACTACTGTTTTTTGAATTTATTTTAATTTTGAAATTTGAAGTGTTTGTGAGGGTATAAACTACTCTGGTTGGTACCAGACGCATTATCTTTAGTTTTTATCAGTTTTTCATATTAGAGAACTAGGGTTCTATGCTTTGAACGAATTCCAACGAGGATCCAAGCATAGACTTAATATTTTATACCACTTCTTTAGAATTCAATCATTGAATACGAACTACTTTTATTTTGCTGGAAATCATTGGAGATTGGAACAATGTTTTGGAATATAATCTGCAATTGGGTTTGATCAATTCCATCTTCTCTCTCAATTATTCTATTTATTTTTCATGTGTTGCTTTAATCCCATAATGGCTTTCGGTTCAACGATGACCTAAACTCCATTATGGGATTCTAACGTATATTGATATGTAATCTAATATTAGTGGCCTGAATGTTTGATTATGTAATTATCATGGAAATTCAATTATGATGGAATTGATTGCATGAATGTCTGATTACCATTCATTTTATGTACTTATATGGAATTGAAAAATGACATATGAGTATGGTTGTAATCATGATAGCATGCGTTTATGAGGCTGAATTGTTTAGCCTTATATTTCGTGAATCAGATAGAAATATACTATTTCACCGTGTAGTTATATAAGAGCTTATGCTTCAAGTCAGTATTATTGCATTGTCACATAGAAATATAGTGATGTTGATTTTACTGATGATTACATGATTTCTATTGCACATGGATGTTATGTAAGTCGGTCATAATGTATTGAAAAATGGTTGTCTAGTTTTGTGCTATTGGCTAATTTTCCAAGATACGTGAATGATCTTGCATGAGGGTATTATTTAGATGAAATATGAATTGAATTTAGAATCCCATTATTTCCAAATTTGTTTTATTATTATATTATTTTTCTTATAGTCTTTACTTGAGTTAGATTAATTCAAAAATTATAGCGTTCGTTTAAGCATATATAAATAGTGATATAGTTGATGCATAATAATTTAATTTTGAAACCTTTCTCCGTGGATAGATACTTAACTTACTTTGTACTACTTGTTGACCCATGTATGCTTGCATGAGTTAGAGTCTTTTTGTTAGAACTAAAAAGGAGGCAACAATGGCACCTTTACCAGATATTGTATCAACTCAGGAGTTGTAGGTGGAGAAAATCGCCGTGTGGCGAAAGCTTGAGGAATGTGCTTGTGTTTATAAGGATTCCTATGACTGGAACTAGCAGAATAGCCTAGTCTGGTTGTCCCAGTTTGACAAAGACATTTGAATCGGGTACTTAATACCCTACTGATTTTTACTCAGCCCTTGTCCAGGCTGATGACCCAAGGACATCATTTCTTTGGTAGCTGCCATCACTTCGGCATAAAATTTGGGTACGGGAAGTGGAGTTCCAATAGGATGGTATTGTGTGTTGCTCACTTCCAAAGTATGAAAACTGGCCGGCTCAACTTCTTAATTGAAGCTGATGAGTGGTAGGTCTCCTTGTTCAGGACATTCCGGCTCAGCGTTGACAATGACTAGGCTATTGTTGATAATATATTTAAGTTGTTAATGGAGTGTAGAAGGGACGGCTCCAGCCATGTGGATCCATGGTCTCCCCAATAGCAGGTTATATCCTGAATCTGTCTTGACGACATGAAAGGATACATTGAATGTATTTGGACCAATCTCCATTGGTAGCTCAATCTCTCTGATAGAATTTCGTTCGGATCCATCAAAAGCTTTGAAAACCATATGGCTACTTTGAATTCGCTTGAGATTGACGTTTATCTTCACCAAAGTGGCATAAGGACAGATATTCAGAGATGAATCTCCATCTATCCAAACTCTAGCTATCATATACTCGGAGGACAAAACTACATGGCTTGCAATGACCGGTCCCTCCGGGCGGTATGTCATCATCAGTTAAGGATATCACATTGTTGTTAAAAATGTGATCAACCAGATGTTGAAAGTTTTCCACATCCATTGATTTTGGTAAGTACGCTTCTTCCAAAACCATCAATAAGATCTTCCCGTAATCCTCGAAAGAGAAAACCAAGTCCAGTATTTAGATTTGATGTTAAGCTTCTCATAAGCTTAAAACCACCTTGGTTTCATTATGGCCCATAGTGTGAAGGAATTTCTCAATCTTCTCTATGTGAATCTTCCCCTTTGCTTTTATGGTACGCTTCATCACCCTCTGAGGAAGATACAGTGGATTTTCCTTCGACACTGTAGCAGTAGTATGAGACGTGGATCCTTCAGCTTCTCCATAATTCCATGGGACTTTGTGTAGGCTGACAACAGGATATTGTGGTCTGAAGGGTAAAGAAATTGGCTCTGGTGTAGCCACTTTCAAACGATTATAACCACCTTTGAGTCGAATTGCTTGTATGGGAAATAGTCCGACAGTCTCATCAGCCTCAATGGATATAACTGCTATTAATCCCTTCCATTTGGTAGGACATGTATTCCCACTCTCGAGTAGCACAGTGTCATCGTCTGCCAATTACAGGACACTACTGTCAATTAAATTCTGAATAAGGCAGCGGAGTTGTGACGCCCCCAAATTCGGACCTCCACTTGGTCACTCGAATTTGGTTCATCACGTTCTCATGGTAAACCCATAATAACTAAAATAATGCATACACAACGGAAAATCTACTTTAGAATAATATACAATGATTTATTATAATTATTCTACCAAGTCTCGCAACCTATAGTACTTAATAGATTACATAATAGTATCGAATAAAGACCTATTACATAATTTTACTTAAGTTTAAACATAGTCCACAAACAGTCTTACCCATATAGAGATTTCAAATTCTGTTAATGCATATACTTGTAGCATTTATATTGCTTGTTCAGAGCTATTATTGTTTAAAGCTGGAAATCATGCTTTAAACTCATGTTTTATTTGAAATCATCACGTTCCATACATATAAATCATACCTAGAGATAACATGGCATTTTATCTCATTAACATCTAGATATTCGTGTGATGCGACTAGATTTTGAAAATATGTTCAAGTTTGCTTTTGAAACCATTTCTAGCTCGAACTATGCAACCTAACACACATAAGACAACTTTAAAACTCTAAGCATAGGTAGTCAAGTTAGGTTAACATGCTGGCAAAGTTAGAATATAAATCATGCAAAAATTCATGCAAGTTAGCTCTCTAGGCTAAGTCTTTCCTTGAAAATAATCCTAACATAAGGCTTAACAAGTTTGATCATGCTCAACGGACTATGTACACTACAACATGCTCATCTATGTGCAAAATCAGTCATGTATAGCTCACTAGGTTCATAATTTGTAGAACATGATCTTTAACATAGTTGGTTTTCAAAACTTAAGGTTTAAATCTCTATTTAAGCCATATATCTCCATTAATCATGCAAACCTATTAAAACATGCTCCACTTATCATAATATACATGTACATACACATTACACATGCTTACATGCCATTACAAGTCATAGTACTATATCAGATTGCAAAACAGAAATTAAAAACTAAACTCAAGAATCCGTGGCAGCATTTAAGGCCGCTACCTCAATACAAATGTGGCGCAATTTGCACTGCGTACTGGTTCAAGCCTTGATAGTAGTCCTTGTGAGAACTCCAACCCAACCTCAAAATTGTACATTGCTTATATGATCACTTAGCAACTATATAACCAATACCCAACTTCATTAACATATAACTCCATAAAATCAAGAATTTGAATTTGCATACTCAAGACTCCATTTTTATAGAAACTGAAATTAGAAATCTAGTAATGGAATTATACCTTTGTAATGTGAAAGAACTTGTTACTACTTGAACTCTTAAACTCTTAAGGATGCTTGTATGCTCTTAATTCTCACCTAGCAATTCTCTAACACTTGGAAAAAGTGAAGGAGAGCTCATACTTATAGAACATCAAAGAACTAGACAATAACATTCTCCCCTAAATCAAACTCATGTGTTAAAGGATTGCATGGGGGTTAACAAAGAGTTGTTAGATTGGTTGTTAGAACTCATCATGATCACCACTCCCCCATGATCATGAGCTAGAGAGTTGGAAGAAAATGAAGAACATAGGCTAGCCTTTTTCTAACACACGTGAATGACAAATTAGAGGTAAATGGGACTATCAATTTGGGACAAACAAGTTCACTAGCATTCTTGTATACTCCTACACATCCTCACTCTTATGTTATATTTTTAATACACATCTCAGCCATATATTATGATTAAATGTCACACTTAATAATTATGGTTTCAATGTAGTAGATGAAATATGGGAATGTAATATACATATAATCTATGTACATTTTATCACACTGGTATACTTTAATAGTTCATGGTATATTATCTCCACACATGCCAACATACATATTGCTACATAGATAATGTATTATAACATATAGTCCCAATATATTTAGTCACAATGCTCATACAATATAGTTTTATAAGACTTAATATATATAGCCACATAAATGTCACACTGCACCATATAGTTATATTTATATTATTATTCACATGCACATAACTATCAATATAATATTATTATATTAATAACTCACTTAATTTTGTTAAATAAATTAATCATGCACTTCCTTAATTAATTAACACCAATATTAATTAATCAAACCATTTATGGGTTTTCCATAATCATTACATATCTATATAATAATCACCTATTATTAATAATAGCCAAGAAATCAATATTCCACCACAACCATTATTAATTAAATAATAATTAATAATCACATATTAACCGACCTTATTAATATCAATTAAAAATCCATAAATATACTACAACAACACTTAACAATTAATATTACTTAATTGCTCATCTCATAATTTCTTCGCCGCTTATCATTACTTTTTGAATTTCCATCACCATGCCACACAAGGCTTTCAACGAGTTTACCAAAAACTCCACGTATTCTCAATTATTCATTTATTAATATGATTGAGTTATCTCATTTCATAATACGAAATTTTTCATATTCAAATAAATATTTATTTTCATTAATATATTTATTTAATAATATACGAAAATTCTCTGGTATTACAGGAGTGCCCAACATTCTTCTGTGATATGACCGCGAGAATGTGAATGATATTGACATACTCTATTAGATTTGAACCGTCTTGAATGGGGATTGATTGGAGGTAGAAGGGAGGTGATTCTTCCTTTGTTTATTATCATCTGAAATATCTCCTTCATACGTTGGCCTAGGTATGTAAATTCCCTTCTATTGGAAAAATCCCGATGGGCTTTAGAACTTGCTCTCTTTGCAACCTTGTCATCCAGTGCTTCACTTTCTAAAGGTGATGATGGAGCATTCATAACAATAGGAAGGAGACAAGCATGCTCCTGGATGACTAACTGGCGTGTGACTTGATGTTGATAGATCACCAGTTCTGCTAATTATTCAACTTGCTTACAAAGAGCTTTCATCTTTCGTTCAATAGCCAATTAAAACTTTGCGAAATCCCATCTGTCAACATCGTCTTTGATGGTTTGGGATGATTCACCATTAAAATTGAAACTCTGTCCACTGCACCAACTAATCATATTGACCTCTTCTTCTTTGTGTTGAGGAAGAGGGTTGTCTTACACATGAGGTTGATCTGGTTTGGTAACCACGATCTCACCTATGACGAATGAATTGTTTGAATTGTGATTCTGGAGACAGAATCCTTGTAAGGAGGGAATGATGTAACATTCCAGAATTTTAATTGTTATATTAAATATTTATGGAATTATTTAAGTATTTAATGAATGTGTTTATTGTTAAATAAATAATTGTTCAAATTTGATTCAATTTGGTTAACTATTTGCTAAATAAATAATTAAGGAAATTAATTATTTTTGCTAATTAATTTAATTATTAAGTTAAAAAGCTTTGATTAAATAAATTATTATATTTTAATTTGAATTGTAAATTAAAAGGATGTGTTAGTAGATTAAATAAAGTTATGATTATAAAAAAAATTATAATTTTGTGGTATTGATTTATGTGTTAAAAGTGATTTAATAAATTGTTTTTAGAATTAATTTAATTAAATTAAAGTGTGACAAATAACTTTGTTATAAAGGAGTAACTAAAATAAATTAAAGGAGTTTAATTCAGTTTTGCCAAACAAGGCCTAATGTCTGTTAAGTGTTTAATCTAATTGTGTTTTACCAAATAAGGTGTTAGGATTAATGGGTTATTTTTAGTTAGTAACCAAACAAGCCTTATGGCTTTTGGTTTTCAAATCGATTATAACTGATATCAGTTATACTATTTATATAATTAGTACCTATTATACTATATACGTTAGATAGATATCTAGTACGCTAGATAGAGTTAGAGAGAAAAAAGAGAAAAACTCAAAGGAAGAATAAGAGAAGAAGAAAAGGGAGAGAATCCTAGAGAATTGGGAGTGAAGAGGAGAAACGCTTGACAATCAAAGAGATAATATCATCATCTTCAATCAAGGTATTCTTCTACCCCTTTTAGTTTTAAAAGTTTTAGTTTCTCTTCTCCTATTTCTCTATAGAATTCTTGTGATAGGATAATTGTTGACTTTATGTGTGTTCATATGATAAACTAGTGTTGTAAAGTTATTTTCATAGGTTATATATGATTATAATCAATGTATTGTTGTTATGTATGAAGTTTGTGAAGAAAACCTTTTTATAGAGAGTTTTGTGAATGAGTGTGGGCTAATTTAAAGTAGAAATTGAGGGTTAATTAGTTGTTTAGTTGATAAATTGACCATTTAATTTGATAGAGTATGTATAATTATTAATAAAAATACTTTGAATTAACTGTTTTGGTTGAAAACAAAATTTACAGTGTTGATTTTCATTGAAATATCAAAAAATGAGTTTCAATCAAAAATAGTGAAATTAAATGAGCTAAATTCGTTGTTTATGTTGTTGTATGGGTAGAAACATGTTAGGAGTTCTTCAATTTTGTTTACATTAAGTTTTTGTATGAATTACATGCTAATTATTCTATTAGAAACGAGCTTGTAGGCCAAAATTGGATTTTTCTTATCTTGTTGCCAAATTATATCGAAATCGAAAGCTATGATTTCCGCTGTGCCATGCGGGCTCAATGAGACGTTAGTGGCGCAGAAGCGGCGCCATCGCCCTGTACCGCAATCTTGACCCGTAGTTCATTTATCACGCCATGACTCTATCCTTACGCTTCGCAAAGACAACCCACAATTTAAAGCTGTGGGCCGCATGGCTCGAAAGTTAGAGAGAATGGTGCGACAAAGTGTACTTTTTTACTCAAAATTTTAAGAAAAAGTTATGCGATGATAGTTCCAGACTGTAAAATGTTGATTTTAGTATTTTTATATCATGAATAAACATGTTATTAGCAATTAACTTGTGTTATAACTTGATTATGCGATTAAATAATCAAACCTACATGATGAATGTATTAGTTATGTTTGTTAAGTGGTAATGACTAACTATGTCATGATAACATATATATATACAGGATATTGTGATTTGAATTGTTCGGTTTAATCTACGAACAAGGAAAGTTTCCTAATCTATTATCTTGTTAAGTCGATTATTGTTTCTAATTCGATTTCGATATAATGACGCAAGGTTTCCAAACTTTGATTTGACATTGAGCAAGTTATTCTTGTATTTAACTTGTCGTTTAGCATGCAAATTTATATATATTCTAATGTTGAACAATTTTGTTATTCAAGTCGATATGCATGCTTAGTATTCAATTCTAAATAACCTTCGCTTAATATTGTTCAAGCAAGGTGTGTTATAGTTATTCAAGTTGAATGCTACTAGATTATTCCTAAAGCATGATTTTAATTTACTATGACAATTCAATTACGAGTATTCTATAATATGATGTTATTAGTATTAATTTAACAAGTCCTCTAGTTGATGATCGTTGAACTTCAAATTACACTCGAAAGCTTATCCAAACCAAACTCTCTTTGGTACGGACTTGTACTCTAATACTAAGATGAACAACCCTATTATTAGGGGATAACTTACGCGTAGCGTTAAATGTTTGTGCACAATACATGGTACGAAGGGTTGATCCCCCTAAGTACGAGAAGTCCTTATAGTCTTATGACTGTTAAAGTTTTAGTTGAAAGATTACTCGCAACTGTGGACATAGTTCATGGTTTTATGACCCTCGATTATGTTTATTCCATACTTTGGATTTCTGTTCCTGATTATCATTGTTGGAGTACTATCTAGATTTGATGAGCCTATTCATTGGCAGTTATTATTGTTATTCTTCTGTTGATTCATTGTTTTATCTAGTGAGCAATTGTTTTGCTCAATCTTGCATATTTATAACCTCATTGCAGCTAAAGTGGAGAAGGTAGATGAACCTTCAACTAGCAAAGGAAAGGGAAAATTGTACAAGTGATGCTGATTTGTATTTTTATGATTGTGATGATCTTAGACTTCTTAATAATGATGTTATGTAATAATTTTAATTCCGCTTTTGAATGATTGTATTTAAAGGTTAGACAACCTAGGAGATTTTTATTATGTAACCCTTTAATGGGGGAGGTTTTTATTTATTTAGTTTTATTATGATTGGGTAGTTAGATATGATTGTTTGATCAAGTGAACACCAAATCCTGTGGTAATGAAGTACCTGGATTTGGGGGTGTCACAAGTTGGTATCAAAACCTTAGGTTATGAACCTTAGGTGGGGGAAAAGCCTTAGGAAGTAACCTTCAAAAAGATTGTAATGAACTCTTATCGAGTTTCAAGGAGAAAGTAATAAAACACTTATGTGCTTACATGATTACAACTTATGTGTTCGTGAGTGTCGAATAGTGATGATTAATAACTAAAAATTAAAAAAAATCTTGTTGTCAGGATGACTAATGTCGGAGAATCCAGTCAGACTAGGGAGGAAGGACCTCAGATGCCTAGAGAGGAGGAATCTTATGATATTCAAGTGGTTTGGGAACAATTGCTTCCACGAGAGTCAGCTCCATTACTCACAGTGGTCGAAGATGATGATGATGATGTAGAAACAGATGAGGAAGAACCCGTGGAGCTGCCACAGATGGATGAAGAGGATGACGAGGAAAGGATTCCACTTAACTCGATAGCTGGCCGTATATACGATGAGGTGCATGACCGCAATGTGGAACTTCAAGATACTGTCGAGGAATTGCAAGAGATAGTAGCTGAACAACAGTCCTCGTTGGCACAGAAGGACGACGAGATCCAGGATCGAGAAGAACGGTGAACAATGTTGAAGAGAATTTGGTTTACATCAAGAAGAGACGATCAAATGAGAAGCGAGAGGTTGCGAGTTGAAGAGCAAGTTGAGAGAGAAGAATCTACAAAAGGACAAGAGCCAGAACGCAGCGTCACGGTGAAGCTTATCAACAAGCCGAAATAGCAAAGGGAGACACACAACCAAAGAGAAGGAAGATGGAAGAAATGGATAACGTGTTCAACACCGCGATCAATCGAGCTCAAGACCGGGTCATGGGCTATCCAATTCAGTTCGAGACGCTACCTTCGTTCATACTAGACCGTCAAACCATGTTCCGAGTTATGGAAGAAGAGCGTCGTAAGGCTTTGCAATATCTTAATAGGACGTCGTAGGGAGTGTACTTGAGTTATGTTATGATAAATTATATGTAAATTCCAAGTGTTATGAAACCTATGGGATATGATGATGATGTCCTGAAACTTTATTAGTTCAGGAAAATAATGTAAATAACAATGATGCTATGGATATGATGTTTTCAAAGAATTAAGTTTGAATAAAAGTTATTATCTTCTTTTATCCAAAGTGTTATGTGTTATGTGGTGATTATCTTGGGGGCAAGTTAAGTAGAAATTACCTGAAAAGAGTTGAGTAATAATCTAATGAGTGTATTTTTTTAGCAGAAAATGCCTCCCAGACGTCAACCACCCCGTCAGAGAACCACCGAAAGAACCAACAACGATAATGCTGAAGCTAATCCCGTTCAGCAGCTGGTGACGTTACTAACAGGTGCACTGCAAAATCAACCGCAAAATCAACCTCAAAACCAAGGTGCTGCGTTTAAAGGACTTCAAGGCGGTTGGACCACCGGAATTTTATGGATCCATGAATCCAGTTGAAGCACAGACCTGGATCATGGAAATTGAGAAGGTTTTTGATGTTGCTAGGGTCGAAGACAACCAGAAAACTGCTTTTGCAACATTCATGTTGAAAGCAGAGGCTAGTTATTGGTGGCAGGCCAATAAAACTCGGGAGGGACCAGGAATTATGAATTGGGAAAGATTTAAGGAGATTTTCTTTGAGACCTATTTCCCAGAGAGTTCGAAAAGTCAGTTAGAAGTATAGTTTTTAAAACTGAAGTAGGGAACAATGACGGTGTCGGAGTATGCCGTGAAATTTAATGAATTGGCAAGGTTTGCGCCATATCAAGTCAGCATAGACGAACACAAGGCGAAGTGGTTTGAACACGGACTGAAGCCCTGGTTGTTCAGTAGGGTTTCTTTGTTCCAGTTGAAGACGTTTGCAGCCGTGATGGAAAAGGCAATTCTCACCGAAGGTGGAGGCGTAGGTCAGAGTTCAAGTTCAATCAGAAAAAAGAAGAAGAATGAAGTGGAGGTGAAGAATGGAGGTAGTGGTAATGGAAATGGTAATAACAACTTGAAAAGAAAGTGGAATGGAAATATGGGTGCTGGAAATCAGCAGGGCAACCAACAGAACAAGAAGCTTGAGGCATGTGCTACATGCGGAAAGTTTCACAAGGGTGTGTGCTTGATGGGGAAACGAGTATGCTTTAACTGTGGCCAGGAGGGTCACATCGCCCCAAATTGCAATCAACCCAAAAAGAATGTTTTCTACACTTGCGGGTCCAAGGATCACTTTGCTCGTGAGTGCCCTAAGAAGAAAGCTGGAGAGACAACGGAAAACAAGGGAGGTAGCAGTGAAGGTACTGGGCCATTACTGGACCAACGACATCAAACAAACCCACAGCCAGAACCTTCAACATGACTGTGCAAGATGCTGTGCAATCAAAAGATGTGGTGTCAGGTATTATCTTGATCAATGATATTGATGCTTATGTATTATTTGATTCGGGTGCTACTTGCTCATTTATATCGGATGAATTTGCTATGAGATTAGGATTTCCTAGTGAAGAATTGAATTTCCCTTTAAACATAGAAATTACGAAGTAAAGAATTGAATTTCCCTTTAAACATAGAAATTGTGAATAAGGAAGTAGTTCATGTTAGGTTCGTATACAAGAACTGTAGGGTGAATATTAAGGGAAATATTTTGATGGTAGATTTGATTCTGATCAGGCTAGGAGAGTTTGGTGTTATTTTGGGAATGGATTGGTTGTTCAATTATGGAGCGATAATTGACTGCCAAAAGAAATGTGTAAACCTTATGACTCCGTCAAAGGTAGTTTTCAATGGTAGCAAATCGCCTAGACAAATGAGATGTCTGACGATTATGCAGGTCAAGATGTTGTTGAGTCAAGGTTGTGTGGGTTATTTAGCTTAAATAGTCGATACTCAGAAAAAGGGTGCGAAACTAGAAGAAATACCAGTAGTTAGGGAATTTGTGGACGTATTTCTGGAGGATTTGCCAGGACTTCCACCTGAAAGAGAAATCGAGTTCATGATTGACTTAGCGCCAGGAACCGCACCGATATCGAAAGCCCGATCTGATGAATGGCTCCAGAGAGATGAAGGCGATGGTACAACTGCAGGAGTTGTTGGACAAGAAATACATTCAGCCGAGTCTGTCACCATGGGGAGCACCAGTGTTATTCGTAAAGAAGAAGAATGGGTCAATGTGTCTTTGCATTAATTATAGGGGGTTAAAAAAAGTCACTATTAAGAATAAGTACCCATTGCCGAGGATAGATGATTT
Source organism: Panax ginseng (assembly GCA_020205605.1). Lineage (NCBI taxonomy): Eukaryota > Viridiplantae > Streptophyta > Magnoliopsida > Apiales > Araliaceae > Panax > Panax ginseng. Next base: position 91,163,400 of record CM035134.1, on the reverse strand, counting down.
GTTTGACCAATTGAAGGGTGCTAGATATTTCTCGAAAATAGATTTGAGAAGTGGGTATCACCAATTGAAAGTAAGGAAGGAGGTTGTACCGAAGATAGCGTTCCGAACACGCTATGGACATTACAAATTTTTGGTGATGTCTTTTGGTTTGACAAACGCCCCTGCAACGTTCATAGATTTGATGAACAGGGTGTTCAAACCATTTTTGGACAAGTTTATGGTAGTGTTCATCGATGATATTTTGGTGTACTCTAAAACCCAAGAGGAACACGTGGAACACTTACGTCTAACGCTGGAGATGCTAAGAAAAGAAAAGTTGTATGCGAAATTCTCTAAATGTGAATTTTGGCTGGAATGTGTACAATTTCTTGGGCACGTAATTGACAAGGATGGAATTTTCGTAGATCCATCAAAGGTTAAAGCTGTGATAAATTGGGAACAACCAAGAACTCCATCAGAAGTGAGAAGTTTCTTGGGCTTAGCAGGGTATTACAGACGGTTTATCCAGGATTTCTCCAAGATTTCCACTCCGTTGACAAATTTGACGAGGAAATCTATGAAATTTTTTTGGACGGAGAAATGTGAAGAAAACTTCCAGGAATTGAAAAAGAAGTTAAGTATGGCACCTGTGTTGTCATTACCAAATAATACAGGAAATTTTGTGGTGTATAGTGACGCTTCACACAAAGGATTAAGATGTGTCCTTATGCAGAATGGTAAAGTCATCGCGTATGCATCAAGACAATTGAAAGACTACGAAAAAGGGCATCCCACTCATGATTTAGAGTTAGCGGCGGTTGTGTTTACCTTGAAGATATGGAAACACTATCTCTACGGAGAAAAATGTGAGATTTACACAGACCATAAAAGTTTAAAGTATATTTTCACACAGAAGGACCTGAACATGCGTCAAAGGAGATGGATGGAATTGATAAGAGATTATGATTGTGAGATCTTTTATCATCCAGGCAAAGCAAACGTGGTTGCAGATGCCTTGAGTAGGAAAGGCAGAGAAAAGTTGATGTTGTTAATAGATAAGGAGGAGCTTATTACAACAATGTCAAAGTTAGAATTGGAAATAAAATTTCCAAAAGAATCCGATGAAAAATTATACCAGATGGATGCCAGTCCAACTTTGCTGGACAAAGTGAAGAACGCTCAACTACAGGATGAGGAATGCAGAAAAATAAGAGAAAGCGTGGTCGAGGGAAAAGGAGGGAAATAGAAAGTTGATACCTATGGAATGCTAAGATTCGAGGGACGAATCTGGGTTCCAGCAGTACCAGATATTAAAGAAGACATCTTGACCAAAGCTTATAACTCGAGATATTCGATTCATCCAGAGAGTACAAAGATGTATCAAGATTTGCGGCGACATTTTTGGTGGTCAAATATGAAAAGAGACGTTGCAGAATGCGTTGCAAAGTGTTTGACATGTCAGAGAGTTAAGGCTGAGCATCAAAGGCCAAGCGGATTACTTCAACCATTAGAAATACCGAAATGGAAATGGGAACATATCACAATGGATTTTTTGGTAGGTCTTCCAATGACTCAGAAAGGATACGAAGCGATATGGGTGATAGTGGACAGATTGACAATATCTGCACACTTTTTACCAATAAAGATTAGATTCAATCTTGATCAGCTGGCAAGGTTATATGTTAAAGAGATCATTGCAAGACATGGAGTTCCAGTGTCAATTGTGTCAGATAGATATCCGAGGTTCACATCAAACTTCTAAAAGAGACTACAGGAATGTATGGGAACACAATTGTGAATGAGTACGGCATATCATCCGCAAACAGATGGCCAAAGCGAACGAACGATTCAGACATTGGAAGATATGCTGAGAGCATGCGTCACGGATTTCAAAGGAAGTTGGGATTAATAATTACCGTTGGTGGAATTTGCCTACAATAACAGTTATCACGCTAGCATCGGCATGCCGCCTTACGAATCATTATACGGCAGAAAGTGCAGAACTCCACTGTGCTGGGATGAAGTTGGTGAACGTCAACTGTTAGGACCAGAACTGGTACAACAAACTGCTAAGGTTGTCAAACTCATCAAAACAAGATTGATAGCTACTCAAGACAGACAAAAGAAATATGTTGATCACCACAAACAAGATCGTGCATTCGACGTAGAAAATTACGTTTTCCTAAAAGTTTCACCTTAGAAGGGAAAAATTCGATTTTGTAAAAAGGGAAAACTAAGCCCAAGGTTTATTGGACCCTTCGAAGTGCTGTGAAAAGTTGGAGAGGTGGCTTACGAGGTAGCTCTACCTCCAGAATTGCAAAACATTCATAATGTTTTTCACGTTTCAGTGTTACGACCATATAAGTCTGATTACAAGCACGTGATCGAGTATGAACCATTGCAGTGAGGAAGATTTGTCCTATGAAGAGGTTCTTATCCAGATAGTTGACAGGAAAGAACAAGTGCTCAGGAATAAAGTGATACCTTATGTGAAGGTGATATGGAGGAACCACAATGTCGAAGAGGCCACGTGGGAACTCGAAGCTGTAATGATGAAGAATTACCCTGAGTTATTTGTTTAATCTGTGTTTTCGATTTTAGGGACAGAATCTTTGTAAGTAGGGGAGAATGTGACGAAGGAATTATTTGAATTACGATTCGGGGATGTAATCCTTGTAAGAGAGAGGAATGATGTAACATTCGAATTTTAATTGTTATATTAAATATTTATGGAATTATTTAAGTATTTAATGGATGTGTTTATTGTTAAATAAATAATTGTTCAAATTTGATTCAATTTGGTTAACTATTTGTTAAATAAATAATTAAGAAAATTAATTATTTTTGCTAATTAATTTAATTATTAAGTTAGAAAGCTTTGATTAAATAAATTATTATATTTTAATTTGAATTGTAAATTAAAAGGATGTGTTAGTGGATTAAATAAAGTTATGATTATAAAGAAAATTATAATTTTGTGGTATTGATTTATGTGTTAAAAGTGATTTAATAAATTGTATTTAGAATTAATTTAATTAAATTAAAGTGTGACAAATAACCTTGTTATAAAGGAGTTATTAAAATAAATTAAAGGAGTTTAATTCAGTTTTGCCAAACAAGGCCTAATGTCTGTTAAGTGTTTAATCTAATTGTGTTTTACCAAATAAGGTGTTAGGATTAATGGGTTATTTTTAGTTAGTAACCAAACAAGCCTTATGGCTTTTGGTTTTCAAATCGATTATAACTGATATCAGTTATACTATTTATATAATTAGTACCTATTATACTATATACGTTAGATAGATATCTAGTACGCTAGATAGAGTTAGAGAGAAAAAAGAGAAAAACTCAAAGGAAAAATAAGAGAAGAAGAAAAGGGAGAGAATCCTAGAGAATTGGGAGTGAAGAGGAGAAACGCTTGACAATCAAAGAGATAATATCATCATCTTCAATCAAGGTATTCTTCTACCCGTTTTAGTTTTAAAAGTTTTAGTTTCTCTTCTCCTATTTCTCTGTAGAATTCTTGTGATAGGATAATTGTTGATTTTATGTGTGTTCATATGATAAACTAGTGTTGTAAAGTTATTTTCATAGGTTATATATGATTATAATCAATGTATTGTTGTTATGTATGAAGTTTATGAAGAAAACCTTTTACAAAGAGTTTTGTGAATGAGTATGGGTTAATTTAAAGTAGAAATTGAGGGTTAATTAGTTGTTTAGTTGATAAATTGACCATTTAATTTGATAGAGTATGTATAATTATTAATAAAAATACATTGAATTAACTATTTTGGTTGAAAAACAAAATTTACAGTGTTGATTTTCATTGAAATATCAAAAAGTGAGTTTCTATCAAAAACAGTGAAATTGAATGTGTTAAATTTGTTGTTTATATTGATGTATGGGTAGAAACATGTTAGGAGTTCTTCAATTTTGTTTACATGAAGTTTTTGTATGAATTACATGTTAATCTGTTAGAAACGAGCTTGTAGGCCAAAATTGGCTTTTTCTTGTCTTTGTTGCTAAAGTCATGTCAATTGAAAGCTGCGACGCACTGTATGCCCAAGCCAAAGACGTTAGTGGTGCACACAGTTCCATCGCCCATTTGCAACGCAACCGTAGTTCATTTATCACGCCGCAGCGCCATCCTCACGCCGCAGCGCGACCCACGATGTAAAGCTGTGGTATGTGTGAGAAGTTAAGAATGGTCCGACAAATTGTACTTTATGTACTCGAAATTTTAAGAAAAAGTTATGTGATGATTGTAGGACTGTAAAATGTTGATTTTAGTATTTTTATGTCATGAATAAGCATGTTATTAGCAATTAACTTCTGTTATAACTTGATTATATGATTAAATAATCAAACCTACATGATGAATGTATTAGTTATGTTTGTTAAGTGGTAATGACTAACTATGTCATGATAACATATATATATAGGATATTGTGATTTGAATTGTTCGGTTTAATCTACGAACAAGGCAAGTTTCCTAATCTATTATCTTGTTAAGTCTATTATTGTTTCTAATTCGATTTCGATATAATGACGCAAGGTTTCTAAACTTTGATTTGACATTGAGCAAGTTATTCTTGTATTTAACTTGTCGTTTAGCATGCAAATTTATATATATTCTAATGTTGAACAATTTTGTTATTCAAGTCGATATGCATGCTTAGTATTCAATTCTAAATAACCTTAGCTTAATATTGTTCAAGCAAGGTGTGTTATAGTTATTCAAGTTGAATACTATTAGATTATTCCTAAAGCATGATTTTAATTTACCATGACAATTCAATTACGAGTACTCTATAATATGATGTTATTAGTATTAATTCAACTAGTCCTCTAGTTGATAATCGTTGAACTTCAAATTACCCTTGAAAGCATATCCAAACCAAACACTCTTTGGTACGGACTTGTACTCTAATACTGAGATGAACAACCCTATTATTAGGGGATAACTTACGCGTAGCGTTAAATATTTGTGTACAATATATGGTACGAAGGGCTGATCCCCCTAAGTACGAGAAGTCCTTATAGTCTTATGGTTGTTAAAGTTGAACTTGAAAGATTACTCGCAACTGTGGACATAGTTCATGGTCTTATGACCCTCGGTTATGTTTATTCCATACTTTGGATTTCAGCTCCCGATTATCATTGTTAGAGTACTATCTAGATTTAATGAGCCTATTCATTGGCAGTTATTATTGTTATTCTTCTGTTGATTCATTGTTTTATCCAGTGAGCAATTGTTTTGCTCACTCTTGCATATTTATAACCTCATTGCAGCTAAAGTGGAAAAGGTAGATGAACCTTCAACTAGCAAAGGAAAGGGAAAATTGTACAAGTGAAGCTGATTTATATTTTTATTATTGGGATGATCTTAGACTTCTTAATAATAATGTTATGAAATAATTTTAATTTTGCGTTTGAATGATTGTATTTAAAAGTTAGACAACCTGGGAGATTTTTATTATGTAACCCTTTAATGGGGGAGGTTTTTATTTATTCAGTTTTATTATGATTGGGTAGTTAGATATGATTGTTTGATCAAGTAAACACCAAATCCTGTGGTAATGAAGTACCTGGATTTGGCGGTGTCACATCACCATTGTCTATCAAATCTTGGATCTTGTGTTTCAAGGCCTAACAATCTTGAGTATCATGTCCAGGTACCCCGGAATGATAAGCACACTTCCGAGTAGCATTGAAACCCTTCCCATTAGGGTTGGCTGGTGGAAGAAGATGCGTGATTTTCTTCTGAGTAGTCAGAAAAACAAGAATATTCTCGAGTGAGTCCCCTAAGAATGTGAACGTTTGAGGGCGCTTTGCTTCTCCACTTTTAGGCAATGGAGGGTTTGAAGACTGTGCTTAAAAAGGGGAGTAGTTTCTCCTTTGTATAGGCATAATCTGATTGCCTTTTTGACCTTGTTGTATCAAGGAAACATCCTCCTCTTTCTTTTTATGGACCCTTCAGGGGTTGTTTCCATAAGTTCCGGACTGGATGTGCTCAGTAACTGCTTTAAGAGCTGCTAGGTCTTGAATCTTTCCTGACTTCAACCCCATCTCAGTCATCTCTCCGTGTTTGATCATTTCAGAAAATGGTTTGCCAATACAAGCTAAGACTCTCTCATAGAAAGGAGCTTCTTGTATGTCTATGAAAGTTATGACCATTTCTGATTCCGTTATGGAAGGAATAACTTGAGCAGCAAGGCGCCTCCACCTTTAAGCATACTCTCTGAAAGACTCATTGGACTATTTCTTGACCTTGCTAATCTGATACCGTTCAGGAGCCATCTGAGATTGAAAGTTGTACTGAGTGAGGAAGGCATGAGCTAGCTCTTCCCAGCTATGGATCTTTAAGTTGTCTAATCTTGTATACCATGAATGGGCTTCTCCAGTTAGACTATTCTGAAATAGCTACATTCTGAGCTTCTCATTTTCTGCATAAGATCCAAGTTCTCCAATGAACACCTTCAAATGTGTATAAGGATCCCCTAATCCGTCATACTTTTCAAAGTCAGGAGTTTTGAACTTCTCTGGATAATGAACACCAGGGAATATGCAAAGGTCAGCCTATGAAACACTCCCATGTGCTCCAATCCCCTCGAAAGAACGGATGGTTTCTTCCATTTGAAGGACCTTCTTGCTGATATCACCTGTGTCTGGATCTCCTTTAAGATGCGTGTTTTCAGGGTCTTTGTTGGTCGTATCTAATTGAGGTTTCGGATTTGTTTTATCCAAACCTTGAGTTCCTCTTTGTGCAGAGGATTCTGTATGTATAGGCATCTTTGAGCCCTGAGTAGACTGATGCAATTCTTTAAGCTGAACAACCAAATCTGTAATTTGTTTACTTAATCCGTCAAATTCTTCTTGAGAAACAGGATTAGACTGGTCAGAAGAAGACATGATTGGCTGTAGGCTCGTGGCCTTTTTGGATTTTGAGCGAGTAACAGGCCCAATTGTTTCCCTACAAAAACTTATGTAGTTTAGTCTTAAGGATAATGTAAATGTTTACATGTTATCATAATGTGTCCATTTTAGGAATATTATCCTATAAAAATGGGTGTCATTTGATAGCATGTCATGTATATGCAAATATTCTTCATATTTTCCATTACATAAATATGAACATGGAATAAAATTATAAGTAAATGCTTTTACAAGTAATAAAAAAATAGAGAGCATAAAGGGACTTTCCTCCGCGTTTGGTTTATCAGAGGCTGACCTATCCTAGGGTTACTCTCATGGCTTTTTGGCGTGAAGGTTCCCAGATCATTGCAATCTACTTGATGGGAAGTTAATCCGGTTTTTCAACTGGAGCAAATTTGGGTGGTGTCTGTGACGCCCGCCAAATTCGGACCTCCACTTGGTCAGTCGAATTTGGTTAGTCACGTTCTCATGGTAACACCATAATAACTAAATAACATACATTCATAATGGAAAATCTAAATTAGAATAATATACAATGATTTATTATAATTATTCCCCCAAGTCTCGCAACCGACAATACTTAATAGATTACATAATAATATCGAATAAAGACCTATTACATAATCCTACTTAAGTTTAAACATAGTCTGCAAATAGTCTTAACAAAACATAATAGTTTTTAAACATAAAAGGAACAAGCTAGTCGGTAGCCTTGCCCTTGCCCTTTTCTGTTCCAGAGACACCTCCTTGTTCCTCCTTAACTGGAAGGTTTTAAATAAGCAAGGATGAGCACAAATTTCCCAGCAACTAATATACAAGAAGGGGTGATATAATATCACAAGATTTGAAATATCGAAGTGTCATTTCTAGGATAGTTCAAAGTGTCAGAATGACATCATGGATAAGGAATATCAACAATTCTTGGAATAAGAGCGATAATTCAATATAAATCAACAGTTATATATGAATCCAACGACTATCAATGTATCCAACTGGATAAACAATTTACACTGAGCAGTCACTGAGGACTATTGAACTTCCACCAGAGTTACCAATACTAAACTGATAACCAAAAAACATCAAGTACTATAGATGATCAGTCTACAATACTTTACGTTATGCATAACACCACAATAATATTCATTCATGTGTTGGGGTTTCCAAAGACATACACTCCCCTTACCAAAAGGGTTGTCCAACTAAGTTTTCAAGATTTTTGCACCAATCAATCGGTTTGGACATCTTTTATAAACATGCATATAGTCTAACCGAATCCAATGGCATTGACTCTTTCACAATATTCAAGAACAATACCAAGTTCAACATGAATAATAACTTTCACAAGAATTTAAGCATACTAGCTTGATTGAACGAATAAGCGGGATAACTTACATTCACAAGATAAGTTTAACAGTAAGGTTCAAAGAACTTACACAATCAAGAGTGAAGTTCAAGGAAACTCGCTCAATAATAATTAGAGTAAGTTTAGGGAACTTGCCTTAAGTGTAGTTTATCCACGTTAATCAACACTTTCGAATCCTATTTATAGCTTATTATAAGTTCAAGATGTTCATTAGCTAACACAGTCTTTAATCAAGCTTTACATGATATGGTATAAAATCAGATTATAAATTCATCATGAATCAAATACTTAGTTACTTCATAAACAAATCAAGACTACTCAAGGTTAAGACCTCCTTACTTATGGACTTTCCATTACAATGCAAACACCAACTTATCATCTAAGAATCACACACACACACACACACACACACACACACATATATATATATATATATATATATATATATATATATATATATATCAGTAGGTTTTAGATCACTTTTAGCATCATAGGCATCATACAAGTTATGTCCAAAAGTCAGAATTCACTATCTAGAATTCCAGACTGGAGCAGCTGTGCCATGGCTAAGCCTAGGACCGGCGCAGCTGCGCCATCCTCTGGCCATGCCAAGACTCAGCTCCTGCCTTGTGGTTTCTATCCGGCTTGACCAAAACAATCACACATAATATATTTGTCATGTTAAAGGTCTTTTCATGCTCCTTAAGTCAATCTAGGTTCCTTCTTTCATAACATGGTTCTAAGTTGCTCATTTCAATAATTTAAGGCCATTCAAGGTTATGAACTCACAAGTTCTATCATGCTTGCTTTCTAAACATACAAGATAGTTATAAAACTCATATTAGGCATGCTTGTGTGTATTCATAAAACATACGTGAAACTAACACCGCTTTAGTTGAAAAATAGGCTTTATTCATGCTTTTCTTGAAATGTTATACATAAACATGGTTTATATATGTTCATACCACATGAGTGAGTCTAAGAGTGTCATCAAATATGATCACAAATATCAGATTTTAGTCTTCATGGTAGCTTGACAACATTCACATTCTAAGCTTGCTAGTAGGTTCAACATGCTCATGTTTCCTTACTATTCACAATAACACAAGCAAATGGTTTATGCATGTATTTCTAAGTTATATTAACATTCTTGCAAAACCAGAACATACATTATGTAGAATCACGCATGTTAGCTCACTAGGCAAAGCCTTTTCTTGAAATATTTCTAACACAAGGCTTAATAAGTTTGGTCATTCTCAAAGGAACTATGTATACTATAACATGCTCATCTATGCGCAAAATAAGTAATGTAGAGCTTACTAGGTTCACAATTTGTAGAACATGATCTTTAACATAGTTTGTTTTCAAAACGTAAAGTCAAAATCTCCATTTAAACCATATGCCTTCGTTATTCATGCAAGCCTATTAAAACATGTTCATTTTCAGTTAATATACTTGTATATATCTCTTACACATACTTGTAAGCTAGTACATGTCATAATGAGTGACTACCATTGATCAGATTTACAAACAGAACATCCAACTAAAAATAGGGGACTAACGCATGGCCTTGATTTAGACGAAATAATGTCTGGTAGCAATTGCGCTTATACAGATTCGAGCCAGAGAGATGAAACATCATAAGAATCGTATTCAACCCAAACAAAGAAATTACATACAAATTCATTCCTAAACACTCTTATATCAATTGCAACATGCATATATAATCATATAACATCTATATAACCAATACCCATCCTCATTAACATCTATTTCCACATAATCAAGAATTTGAATTTCAAGAGTTCAAGAACTCTATTTATAGAAACTAAAAATAGAAGCAAGGAATGGCATTATACCTCTGAATTATGAAAGGAACTTGCCCCAATTGAACTCCTAAGCTCTAGATTACTTGTATGCTCTCAACCTTACTACTTAGAAAATTCTCAGACAATTTTCTAAACAACACAGAGAATGAAGGGAGGTGTTCATTTTATAGGAAACTCATTGACCATGCCAAGCCATTGCCCATGAATTCAAACTCATGGATTTTAAGATTGCATGAAGGTTATGGAGAAGTTGGTAATTAGTTGTTGGTTTGCATCATGACCACCACTCCCCCCATGATCATTGGCTAGTAAGCTTGGAAAAAAATGAAGAACATAGGCCTTAGCCTTTTGTTCTTACACGTGACTGATAGTTTGGAAGTGAATGGGACTCTCAATTTGGGACAATCCAATATATATCAGCATTCTTGTATACTCCTACACATTCTCACTCTTATGTTATATTTTAATACACACCTCAACCATATATTATAACCTAATGTCACAATATGACTTAACATTTCAAGGTAGTAAATGTTATGCAACATACATATAATCCATATACATTTTATCACACTGGTAAATTTTATTAAAATGATAGTTTACAATATGCTCATGGTATATTATTTTAATATATACCCATATATATATTGTCACATAGATAATGTATTTATAACATATAGTTCCAATATGTTTACTCACATTGCCTCATTCATAAAACTTAATATATAATCACGTAAGTGTCACACTACACTATATTGTATAGTTGTATTATTGTTCACATGCACATAGCCGTTAATATAATATTATTATATTAATAACTCACTTATTTGTTTTATGTCAAATAAATAAATTATCCACTTCCTTGATTAATGTACTTATGGATTTCCATAACCATTAATTATCTATATAATTCTTATTATACTTATAGATATATTGCAACACTAATAATCACGTATTACCATTATCGAGTAATCAATATTCTATCAGAATCAATTAATATTAATTAATGGCTTAATAATTCCTTCTTCAAACATAACGTACTTTATTTCATGGTTTATTAATGTTACACATATCACATAATTATTCCATTTTATATTCAAAGTAGAAAAATTAATTTTTCTCCAACTAAACTCTTGCAAAGAAATGCATTGATTTATTTATCATGGACTTGGGATGGCGCAGTGTGCTTGCGTGCCCCTAACAGATTCAAGATCGGTTTAGCTTGACCGTGTCAATTTTCAACGCTAAATTCGTTTTATACGACATGAATTGATGTCCACAAAGGTGTTGCTACACGTCTACGAGCGTATTGATTACTTATATGAAATCACATAATCATTCCCGATTAATCTTCCTAATTCCCGTTTCAACTCGCTAAGTGAATTCTCTCATTTCACATTATGCCACACAAGGCATTTAATAATTCTCATAGTCACTTTCCACATCTTAATATGCATTGGTCTAATACGAATCAATTGAATTAACCAACACACAAAATAAAATAACACTTTTATTCACAGAAATTTTATTTCCATTAATATATTCATTTAATAATACGTGGAAATTATCGGGTATTACATCCTCCCCCCCCCCTTATAAAAATTCCATCTCGGAATTGCCACAAGGTTACATAAACAGATGGGGATAATCCCTCATTATCCTATCTTCTAACTCCCACGTTGCCTCCTCGACATCGTGGTTATGCCAAATTACTTTTACAGAAGAAATAACTTTGTTTCTCAAGGTTTGCTCTTCCCTATCTAGAATTTGGACATGAATTTTTATCATACGCTAAATTCTTCTCCACTTGAATGGGTTCGTAAGAAATCACATGTTTGTAGTCAGGCCTGTACGGACGCAACACGGATATGTGAAACACGTTATGGATGTGCTTCAACTCAGGTGGTAGTGCAACTTTGTACGCTACTTCGCGCGAGTCTACTTCGCGCACTCGCTTTAGTATCTCGAACGGTCCTATGAATCTTGGACTCAGTTTTCCTTTCTTGTCGAAACGAAACTTTTTCTTCCACAGAGATACCTTTAGGAATACGAAACTGTAGACTTCAAAATCTCGGTCTTACCGATGCAAGTCTGCGTACTTCTTCTGGCGATCTTGAGTTGCTACTAGTCTAGCTCTTATTATTGTCACCACATCCGCGGTTTGTTGTAATAACTCTGGTCCAAGTATTCGTCGTTCTCCGACTTCGTCCTAACATAATGGCGTTCTGCACTTTCTTCCGTAAAGACCTTCATTCGGTGGCATGCCGATACTCGCATGGTAACTATTATTATACGCAAATTCGACTAAGGGTAGGTGGTCGTCCCAATTTCCCTTGAAGTCCATCACGCAAGTCCTAAGCATGTCCTCTAGCGTTTGTATTGTTCACTCACTTTGTTCGTCTGTGTGAGGGTGATAAGCAGTACTTCACCGTAACTGTGTTCCCATCCTTTCTTACAAGCTTTTCCATAATTTTGACGTGAAACGCGGGTATCGGTCAGAAATAATCGATACCGGCACTCCATGTCGTGAAACAATTTCCTTTAAGTACAGACTCACTAATTGATTTAAACTGTAGCTGATCTTGATAGGTAGAAAATGTGCGGTCTTCGTAAGTCGGTCTACAATAACCCAAATGGCATCCAAACCTTTCTGCGTGTCTGGAAGTCCTACCACAAAATCCATCGTTATATGCTCCCATTTCCACTCTGGTATTTCCAACGGTTGTAATAAACCACTCGGTCACAGATGCTTTTCTTTGACTAGCTGATATGTAAGACATTTACTAACGTACTCCGCAATTTCTCGTTTCAGATTTGGCCACCAAAAATGTTGCTTCAAGTCCCGGTACATCTTTGTGCCTCCGGTACCCACACTCTCCATTCGAATCTTAAGATACCGTCTTTATTTATTCGAAATTGTTCTTCCTTTTTTTCCGTGATCTTTCTCCAGAACTTCTCACATTCTCCATCTTTTTCCTGGGCTTCCTTTACTCTATCCAACAATTTCGGACAAGCTTCCATTACAAATAACTTCTCTTCAGACCTCTCGGGTCCCTTCACTTTTATTTCCAATTTTTCCATATCTCTTATTAACTCCTCCTGAGTTGTCAGTTGAAACAATTTCTCCCTTCCTTTCCTGCTCAGAGCGTTAGCAGCTACGTTTGCATTCCCCGGGTGATAAAGAATATCACAGTCATAATCTTTGATCAATTCCAACCACCTTCTCTGACGCATATTCAACTCCTTCTATGTGAAGATATATTTCAGACTTTTGCGGTACGTGTATATCTCACATTTCTCCCCGTACAAATAATGCCTCTATATCTTTAATGCAAAAACTACTGTCGCTAACTCTAAGTCATGAGTAGGGTATCACTTTTCGTAATCCTTCAATTGTCGTGATGCATACGCAATGACTTTGTCGTGTTACATTAGCACACAACCTAGTCCTCTATGCGATGCATCACTATACACCACACATCCTCCCGTATCATCTGGTAATGATAATATAGGCGCCTCACTTAATCTCTTCTTCAACTCTTGGAAACTCTCTTCGCATTTGTCGGTCCATAAAAATTTCACCATCTTCCTCGTCAAATTAGTTAACGGGGTCGCTATCTTAGAAAAATCCTGGATAAATCTCCGATAGTACCCAGCTAACCCTAAGAAACTTTTCAAATATGGCTTGAAAACTCGATTCATCAAGACCATGAATGTTGCCGGAGCATTAGTTAAACCGAATGACATTACCAAAAACTTGTAATGTCCATAACGGGTTCTAAACGCAGTCTTTGGTATGTCCTCATCCCGCACTTTCAGTTGGTGATATCTCGTCCGCGGGTCGATCTTCGAGAAACACTACGCTCCCTTCAGTTGATCAAATAAGTCGTCTATCCTTGGTAATGGATATCTGTTCTTGATCATTACTCTGTTTAATTCTCGATAATCGATACAGAGCCTCATCAATCCGTCCTTTTTCTTAACGAATAACACTAGTGCTCCCCAAAGGGACACACTCGGTCGAGTGTAACCTTTATCCAATAACTCATGAAGTTGTATCATCAATTCCTTCATTTCTGCTGGTGTCATACGATATGGAGCTTTCAAAATCGGTGTCGTTCCCAGTTCTAAGTCTACTACGAATTCGATTTCTATGTCTGGCGGAAGACCAAGTAGATTATCCGAAAACACATCCTGAAATTCACTTACTATGGGTATATCTTTAATCTCTACTCCCTTTTTCTGAGTATCCACGATGTAAGCTAAATAACCTACACATATTTTCTTTAACAATTTACTGGCCTGCATCATCGTAAGACAACACGATTGCTTAAGCGATGAGCTACCATGAAACACTACCTTAGACTTACATGGAGTCTGAAGTTTCACACATTTGTTCTGACAGTCAATTACTTCTGCATGGTTATATAACCAATCCATCTCCAGTATTACGTCGAATTCTCCTAGTCTAATAAGAATCAAGTCTACGCTCAGTTCATGTTCTCTAATGTTTGCACGATAATTTTGATAGACGTATTCTATAGGGATTATTTCCTTATTCGCAACTTCTAAGTTCAAAGGATCTTCTAAACATTCTCGGGGTGTACTAAGTTTACAAGCAAATTCTTCAGATACGAACGAACAGGTGGCACCCGAATTAAAAAATACATAAGCATTTATATTATTGATTGTGATTATACCTGACACCACGTCCTTTGCAGCTACGGCGTCTTGGATGGTCATGTTAAAGGTTAGTGATCGATCGGTTGGGTTGCGTAGGTCCACCAATCATCAACTTACGTCCTCCTCCATGGCTTCCGCCAGCTCCACCGCTTCCTTTCTTTGGGCAATCCTTTATCTGGTGCTCTGTTGATCCACAAGCAAAACATCATCTGATCTTCTTCTGCTTTGGGCAGTTTTGCAATATGTTCCCCTCTTGGCCGCAATTATAACAAGTGTTTTTCCTCTTCCAACATTCTCCTTGATGACTTCTTCCATATTTGTTGCATGCATCAGTCCTCTTCTTGAAGTTTCCCTGGTGACTCCCACCTTGGTTATTGTTTCTGTTGTTGTTATTCTCCCATTTCCTCTTTTCGGAGTTGCTCCCTCTGCTGCGGCTTCCTCCACGATGTTCACTACCAGCGTTCTTGTTCTTCTTCTCCTTATGATATAGACTTAAGGCCTCACTGCCACCTTCCGCAATGATTGCCTTCTCCAACAACGTTGTAAAGGAATCAATCTGGAAGATTGATACCTTATTATACAACCACGGCTTCAACCCTTGCTCAAAATGTCTCGCCTTCCTCTCCTTATCCACAACTTGGTGCTCTACAAATCGCGCTAGTTCATTGAACTTGGCTGTATATTGTGCCACCGTCATATCACCTTGTTTTAACTGTAGGAATTTTACTTCCATCCTACTCTTCATACTCTTCGAAAAATAGTTCTCGAAGAACAACGTAGTAAACCGCACCCATGTTATCGTTCCTTCCCCCGCTCTCTGCTGATTAGTTTCCCACCAATAGTTCGCTTCGCACCTCATCATGTATGTGGAAAATATTGTCTTCTGGTCTTCACCCATACAAGCTATAGTGAAGGCCTTTTCGATTTCCTTGATCCAGGTTTGCACAACTATCGAGTCAGTGGTTCCCGTGAACTCTGGGGTCTTACACTATTAAAATCTTTGAAGGTTGTTACTAGGACAACTTGGGGAACGAGTGGTATGGGTTCGTTTCTTCCCCTCAGAGCTTCTCCTAATAAATCTACCAGTCTCTGTATCAGATCTACAGGACCTCTCTCATCATTAACTGACTCTTTTGGGACAGTTATTCTACGTCTGGGCGGCATTTTCTGCATCACAAAAATTTTCACTTTATTATCTAATTATAATACTTAGACATTTCTTAATAGAAAGAACTATAGGTTTATAACACATTTCTAAAATAAGATCATTTGTATTCATATGCCAAAGGGTTACATTACATGTTCTTTTCTAGCATACTGCTATAAATGATAACACATATCCCTTAATATCACAAAAGATGGGGACATACTAACTAACTACCCCTCTAACACTTTTCAGAAGTTTGGGGGTTTACCACTATCTCACATCTTTCACAAAAGACTGAGATTACAACAACATTTTAATAACACATAAATAAAAATAATACACTACTGAGCTTTTCCCTCTAGACTCAATCTAACATCCCACGCTCAACGACGCTCTGATATTCCTTCTACGTGATGTGCACCGCCATGTCTCGGCTTATGGTATGTCGGGTCTGTCCTTGCTCAGTTGGGTAGTGATGTACCCCATCGATTAATCTCTCCATGGCCGTGCGTAAAGCATAGCCCATCTTATTCATCTTCCTTCTTTCACACCGCACTTCATCTTCTAGGTCATCTGCCCTATCAGTGGCTTCCTCCCACTTCTCCTCGAAGTGAATCCTATCTATCACCTCCATTTCTAATTGAGTTTGGAGAGCTTCCTTCTCCGTCCTCTCACTTAAAACCTTCTGCTCTAATTCCTCTAGTTTTCCTACCAGCTCAACATTCCTCGCCACCGCTCGGTGAAACAAGGCTCCCATCTGGATCCCTGCTTCCTTACGGTGAGCAATTTTCACCTCCATCTCCTGCATCACTAGTTGCCTTTGATGGTACTCGTCCCTCAACTTCTAGAATGCAGACTCCCTCTCCCTAGCCCCAGCCTCTAACTCCTCTACTCTACATCCCAACTCCAATATCTGCTCCTCATACTCTCCTAACATCCGATCCTCGAGAGTAGCCTCGTCGGAGTCCTCCATTGGCTCGGGCTCCTCCTCTAAAGGCTCCTCCGCCGGATCAGACTCCAACTCTTCCTCATCATCATCATCAAAAGGGGCTACTACTGAAATAGGCTCCGCTATCAAGGGTGTCTCATAGACTACGTGGATATCACGCGGCTCCTCCTCTACTACTTGGCTAGGTCCTCCCATGTCAGTCATCCTATAATCACCAACATAAGAGAACACAAACAACAACTCCATTAGAATGTTAAATAAACATAAGTTCATTTTATAGAATGAAGTTACATTTCATAACACACTAAGTATCTCAAGGAAAACTCTACTTGAGTTTTATCTCCTTCCTAACTTCTAAGTTTTCTTAAGTTATAATCTAAGGACACTCGCTCCTAGGGTTTATAACTAAAGCTTTGATACCAACCTGTGACACCCCCCAAATTTGGACCTCCACTTGGTCACTCGAATTTGGTTCGTTACGTTCTCATGGAAATACCATAATAACTAAATAACATACATTCACAACGGAAAATCTAAATTAGAATAATATACAATGATTTATTATAATTATTCCCCCAAGTCTCGCAACCTACAATACTTAATAGATTACATAATAATATCGAATAAAGACCTATTACATAATCCTACTTAAGTTTAAATATAGTACGCAAATAGTCTTAACATAACATAATAGTTTTTAAACGTAAAAGGAACAAGCTAGTCGGTAGTCTTGCCCTTGCCCTTGTCTGTTCCAAAGACACCTCCCTGTTGTAATAACTCAATATTTTCTATACAAATAAATTAGAAATTTTTGCAGATAATTTTTTTTTATATGGTGTATTATGTCAAACCCTAATTACTGTGGGAAACCCTAATTTGAAACTTGGTGGTTAGTTCAAGTCTATTATATAACTGTGTTATGTGATCTATGATTAACCCTAATTAACATTTGTACTTGTTAAATTCTTGAAACCTTAATTATTTAGTATAAACCCTAATTGTAATTTGGTAACCCTAATTACCAAAACTATAAACCCTAGTTTCTAAGTTAGCAATGATAAGTATAATTATTATATTATCACCCTAATGTCCAGGTATGATTAAAACCCTAATCAAAATAAGAAAACCTAATTATAAATTTTGAACACTAATTATATTTATTTTAAACCCTAACTTGGGTAACATAGATTAATAATTATTGGGCTAGGATTATTAAATGGCCCAAAAACAATTTTGGAAGAAGCCCAAAAAGAAATCAATTCAAGCCCAAATCATAGCCCACTTGGTCAGGGGTATTTTAGACCTTTGAATTATCTAATTTATGCAATAAAATAATAGCTAAGTGGAGAATTAGAGGCTATAAGCATGGCTGGCCAGAATTTACCTTTTAAGGTAACAATTTTTGCTAATCAAGTTTCCTTATATAGTTAGTAACATTACTTTATTTAATTTAGTACAAAAAGTACATTGTTGTCAACCTATCATTTGTGGGAAATCTCATTAAGCATGCTTAGGGACAAGATAAGGAATTTTATTCAATGGACAACATAAGTATGGAGGTTAATAGCTAAATCCCACTTACATTGCCACTTCTATAAATAGATTAAAGAGAGAGAAATAAGGCATTGCTAGCTCATTTTGTATCAACACTTAACCTAGACTTCTCTCAAAGAAACCAACGAAATTATTAGCTTATCGGTCCCTAAACCAATCCCCACCATTTCCATAAACAAATCAGAAGCTAGGATCAAGAAATCAAAGTTTAAAGGTATAAAACCCTAGCACGATTTCTGTCCATGATCTTATGTTAATGTTATGTTTGAATGTTAGAATATGTTGGTTATAGTGTCCAGTGATGATCTGGGTTGATAAATGTTGAATCCATAACATTTGAAAGCTCGGATTTGAAGATCTACAAAATATGGAAATTTCGTTAACTGTGGTCTGACAACAAATGTCAGTGGCCACAGATCTTTGGTCATGTATTCCTTTTAATGTTTTTAAGTTTGTAATTGTAGTATGCTATGTGATCTTTAACCTGGAACAAGAATCAAGTTCAGATCTTAAACAGGTTGCAAGATATTTAAGGTCAAAAGCCGTTGACCGGCCATGACTGGGCGTTCTGGGTAACCCAGAAGCTGCCCAGAAACAGGCCTGACAACGTTTTAAATCGGCCAGATCTTGCTTCTGTTGTTTTATTATTGTTGTTTGTTGTTTGTATATGGTAGTCTAGTATGTGTACTGTAAGTTAAGGCCATTAGAACATTAAAATGATTAGTATGTCTCATATGGTAGACAGTCAAACCAAGCAAGATTATCACAGTTTCGGTTTTCTGGGTAACCCAGAAAATTGTTGAAGGTGATCTCTGACGTGGTTTGACCGACCCTTATCATCTTGATCTGTTGTTGTTACTATGCGTTTAAGCGTTAGATCTGTAGTCTCTCATGTTGTGTACAAGCTGGAACTTATAAATCACAAAACTATCAAAAGGATTTCAAGTTATAGAAGCTCAAAGTGAGCGGGTCGAGCTGTTCTTCACCCAGAAAATGAAGAGCGTGTCCGGATAAACTTCTTTGAGAGCTTAGATCTTGTTTGTTTGATGTTTTATTGCCATGTTTGATGTTGGGTATTGTAGGCGCAATAGTAGTCTACAAGATCCAATTCATAGATTGTCCGAAACAATACACATGCTCGATTAACACTTGGTCAAACATGCATGCTCGCTTTTTTACGACATGAGAATTACGGGCTTGGTGAAGAACACCTATAGCGATAAAGAATGTCGCTTATAGGCCCCCTTTTATGACGATTAATTATGAAATTAATTATTTTAATAAAATAATTACGAGAAAATTAGATTTCAATCATTAAAATACAAAATAAATTATTAAAAATTATTTTTATATCAAGAAAAATATATTTTAATTATTTTGAATATATTTCATAAATATTTAATATTTTTGGAATATTAAAAGTATTTAATTTATTTAATTATAATATTAAATAAATTATTTAAAAATGATTTTTATACATGAAAAAAATTATTTAAAATTATATTATGATATAAGAAAATATTCTAAGTTATTTTCTATGACTTTTAATATTTTGTGTTGAATTTTATTAATTAATTATTATTAAGGATACTAAAGTTATATAATGATTATATTAAATAATTTAGTTTAAAATGAATTTATTATTTTAGAAATCATTTTAAATAAAAATAAAGTGTTTAAAAATATTTGAAGTTATAAAATATAACTTTTAATATTTAAAGGATAATTTCATTAATAATTTATTATTAATGATAGTAGTAATGATATTAAATTTATTTGATAAATAAATAG
Organism: Panax ginseng; assembly: GCA_020205605.1. NCBI lineage: Eukaryota > Viridiplantae > Streptophyta > Magnoliopsida > Apiales > Araliaceae > Panax > Panax ginseng. The sequence continues at coordinate 91,143,166 of CM035134.1, read as the reverse complement.
CTTAAAATGGTTTATTGATTTAAAAATCATTTAAAAGGGATATAAATGAATTAAAAATATTCTAAGTTATAATTAATGACTTTTAATATTTGGATAATTAGTACATTAATAATTGAATATTAATGGTAATTATTTATAAATGATTTTAAATGTTTTAAAAATTATTTAAGGGTAATATTAATACTTTAAAAATATTTTGAGTTATTGTAAATAAACTTTGATATTTTGACAATGATTTCATTTATGGTTCAATATTAATGAAGTATTTATGATAATAACAGTTTGATATTTAATAATGATTCTGGTGTTTGAAATTCATGTTAAAGTATAATATATGTTTAAAAATTATTATTAAGTCATATGACTGATGTTTACAGATATTAAGTAGTAGAATAGAGTCTTAGACTCGTTAATTACCCGATAGAGCTATCGGTACACTGACATAGTTCAGAAATTGTTCTAGACTTAGATATTTTAACCACGTTACTGTTTATTTGTGATGCAATGACTGCTGTATATGTGTAACAACGTGATTAGGTTATGTGCTGACTGCGAAATGCAGTACTATGTGTTATAGTATATTGTTCTAGTCGAACGAATGATCTGATTAATGATAGGTGATTACATTACAGATAAACTAAGTTGCGTATTGTAAGCAGTGCATCAGGCAAGTATCCTACCTTTGCATTTCCTTTATGCAATGGACATGAATAAGAATGTTTCAGAATTATATTATTACTGTACAGATTATTAACCTATATTATATATGCCCATTGATTATCAACAAGTTAGTATATGGTAATTCAGATGTATATTGTAGCGTCCCCCGAATCCGGGCCCCAAATCGCCGCGGATTCGGTACACTAATCATTCTATAACTGTTTGCGGAAGATATAAACATAAATTGTTTATACATTACATTACACACTATTCCCCAAGGTCGAGTAACCTTAACTTATACACATTTCATAAACTATTTATTACATAACAATATTTATCACAATACGCTATTACAAACTAGTCAAGACTTTATAACCCAATTTGAACTTGGCTTTAATCGTTCCTCTGATCCAACGCTTTCATCTTATCTCGCAATGTTTTATCATGATATAGCAAGGGTGAGCATGAAAGTTGCCCAGAAGTTTAAATACAACAATATAAGGATATATCATGATTGAAGAGTATGAATAATGGGCTTGCTATAATTCATCAATATAATTGAGAACTAGCACGAACAAATTTTTGACTGAACAAGTTTTAAACATGAACAAACATTTCTGAACCAACTGGTAATGAAGGTGATCAGCCTTTCATACCTGACTTATACATGCAAGATGTACAGAGTACAATTTTCATGGCAATCAGCAATGTGAGTTGGTCTCCAACTAAAGTGAGCCATTAATGCAACATTCATTCCCCCCCTTATTCCTTCCTTCTTGGCCGACCATGTGCCTTAATAATGCTCCCAATTTGCTTTCTATTTTATCTATTAGTTGATTTAACAAATGTCCAAAAATTCCTCTGCCACTTGGCTAAAAATTGAGCCATTCCTTTAATGTCTTGCTTGGTCTCTAACTAACTTCTTTGGCCGCACTTGAGTTATACCTAGTCCAATACCCAAATTCTTATCCACCCCAATTCATTTAATTATGGTTTTCACTCCTCCATTAAAACACCAATCCTTGCTCATTCACCTCTATTTCCTTAACCCAATTAGACTTGCTATAATTAGGTTATAAAAGTAATTAACCGAGATGTATAAAATAAATCTCTTAGAATTAGTATATAATTAAATACTATTATTCTCCCACATATTTACACTTAAGCTTTTAAATTCCCAAATTAGGGTTTTAAATATCCGAATTAGGGTTTTGGATTCTCAAAACTAAAATTAAAGTTTACGAAGCGTATCGTTAGTGTTTCTAACGATTCGTTAGATTTTTCTAACTTAATAAACATATGATTAACATAACTTTAGGATTTGCTAAAGTTATAACTTATCCGATCAATCCTTGATCTTAAATCATTACAGTTCACATATATAATCAAATATACCAACTAGTATTCACTTCGATACTTATCACGATAATTCTTCAAAAGAATTTTAAATCTACCATAATCTTATACCTCATTACTAGACTATCACTTATAGTCTATCACATAATTCAAGTTTTGTTCAAAACTTTTGAAATTCTTGGAATTTCATTACATAACCGCCAATTCCATACACTTATTTCTGTCCAGGTCCTAATATTGAACCTTAAATCAATCAATTATGATTTTCATAAATTGTCTAAATTCTCAGGTTGTCACATTCACCCTCCTTCTAAGAATTTCAGTCCCGAAATTCACCTTACACCTTATAATCAGATACCAAATAGCTTACACCATTCACACATATCACACGCTACCCAATACACCACTCACAAGAGTAAAAGTTTTCAAATTATACTGAGCGATCACACAAGATCATGAACTTATTTTCTCGGGTATCTATCAAAGATACTCAAATTTCTCGGGTATCTATCAAAGATTTACTTTGATACATACGCAAATTTCTCGGGTATCTATCAAAGATACTCAAATTTCTCGGGTATCTATCAAAGATACTCAAATTAAAATATTCCCTTTATATAAAAGGTTGTTCTGCTCAGTCTTAAAATCAAGATTTTGTTTTAATAACGAAATACTGGGATTTCAAATTCTATTTACTTCTCTTCTCTTTCTCTACTGATCCATTGCTTAATAATTCTATTTATTTCTATCATCCTCAATGCTTCATTCACAACTTTACTATACCCTAGTTCATAAAACCACACTTATGAGTTCATAACCTGGCCACAATCATATGAGTTTAAGAACTTTTCTAGACAGACCTTTGGCGTCCATTCGCTGAGGGGTTCACAAACATTTCATATAACTATGACTCAAGAATGTCACATAAGTATAAATTTTAAGAACTCGTACTTAATCCTTTATTCTCTACCTATGACCTATCTATCTGTTATACACATGAGAAAGGAATCACCCTCTTAACCTGCATATAGCAAATAGCGCGACACAAACATTTCAATGATTATCAGTGCCAGAAACTAAGTGGTTGTCAAACCAAACTCGGCCACTAATCAATATAGAAAGCTAAGTGAACAATTCCCCGCCCATACAAGGAATCATACAACTCAGCAACTAACATGAGTCCTCAATGGAAATCCAACATAATTCTAGCTCCAAACTTACTCCATACGAATTTTATTTAATCCATATTTACAATTCATAACTCTTTCATGAGTTTTCATAGTACAATTTCATAGTACAACTGCCACACAACATCTTGCTGTAAACCTTTCAATCATCAGATTTATTCTTTTCCCACATCATAACCTTGTCAGATCACGGGGTGATCTTATCGTATATATTACGATTCAATTCTATGCCTTGATCGTTTTCAATCATCATATTGATTCTTTCTAGCTGTCATAACTTTTATCAGATCACGGGGTGATCTTATCGTATATATTACGATTCAATTCTATGCCTTGATCGTTTTGTTTTACGATCTTCTATTCCTGCACTTTCAGTCCTTTAGACTTGATCTATTCATCATTACTGTTCAACTTTATTATCAGAGTTAGGGAACTCTGTGTCTTTACACTCGCCGAGATTCGTCTTTGAATCTTTTCGACACACTAACTCGATTTGAGTTAGTACTCAATCCTAATCACTGCGGTTATTGGTCTCAAGTATTACTACCTAAGATTTATAACCAACAGCTTTGATACCAACTGTAGCATCCCCCGAATCCGGGCCCCAAATCACCGCGGATTCGGTTTGCTAATCTTTCTATAACTTTTTGCGGAAGATATAAACATAAATTGTTTATACATTACATTACACACTATTCCCCAAGGTCGAGTAACCTTAACTTATACACATTTCATAAACTATTTATTACATAACAATATTTATCACAATACGCTATTACAAACTAGTCATTTGACTTTATAACCCAAGTGAACTTGGCTTTAATCATTTTTCTTGTATCAAAACGCTTTCGTCTTATCTCGCAATGTTTTATCATGATATAGCAAGGGTGAGCATGAAAGTTGCCAAACAAGTTTAAATACAACAATATAAGGATATATCATGATTGAAGAGTATGAATAATGGGCTTGCTATAATTCATCAATATAATTGAGAACTAAGCACGAACAAATTTTTGGTGAACAAGTTTTAAACATGAACAAACATTTCGAACCAACTGGTAATGAAGGTGATCGACCTATCATACCCGACTTATACATGCAAGATGTCACAGAGTACAATTTTCATGGCAATCGGCAATGATTTAACCATAAGCTTGAATAAAACACTCTTATTAGAGTTAAGTAAGAACAAACTTGCTCGAACTGTTGATTCCGTAACGCAATTTATATCGCTTTACACCAAGACCTAATATTAATAATATAGATCTCAATATTAGAATAATATCATCACGGTATAATCTTGTTATATTTATATACACGTAATAACCTAAACACATAACACATAACCCTATCGACCATATACAAAGACATAAGACTTAGCATCAGTCAAACTATTTCAATCGACTTAAAAGCGACATAGCTTCTATCATCCCGACGGTCTAGTCGGACAATACTCGAGTTTAAGTTCAGTTAAACTCTTCCTAAACACTTAACAATTATCTCAGATAATTTCTTATCAGCCAAAACATTTTTCCTAGGCTCGTAATAATTTTCGGATAATTATTACCATTTATCATGATTTTCCAATCATAAAAACCGTATTTAAATGAATTAAATACCGCATAATTCCTTAATCATTAATATTCATTTAATATAAAATATTAATGAAAATCCTTACATAATATTATAATGTAATTATAATATTTCAAAATATTTTTAATACCTTAAAATCATAATTATTTGATTTTTAAACACTTAAATCCATTATCCGATAATTAATATTAATATTAAAATATTAATATTTTCATGCCAAAATATCAAAAGTTATATTTTATAACTTCAAATATTTTTCTAATACTTAAATCATTTTTTTATATGATTTTTAAAAACATTAATTCTATTTTTTTCTTAATTAATTTTAGTGCGTAGCTTAAGAAATTAGCTACCTCGTGCTTAACTCCAGTAATTCCCATCTCTTGGCATAACCTTATATATGTTAACGTGACACTCCATTTTAAATTTCGTGGCAATCGGAGTTGTAGAACTCCGTTTATAGCGATTTCCGTCGGAAAATCACAAAAATTATTATGGTCATAACTTGGTCGTTTTAACTCGGAATTAGCTCATTTTTGGACACGAGCTACATATTACAATATATTTTCATTTCCCAAAAGCCTGGAATTTTTCTCATTAACTAAATGTCCGAAACAGCCCCTGGAAAAGTTTGGCCAGAAACTTTTTGCACTTTGGCAGTTTTGGAGTCCTTCACCAAAACTTAAATAAAACGAAATTTGTAACTCCGATTAATGATCCATCAATTTTGTTGGATTCGTATCTTTCCGAACTATAGTTTTCATATATCACAATCCATATTTGGATATGTTTAGCTCCCGGAATTTAGCCCGGAAGTGACTGCTCCAAAACTGTCCTTTTCACAGTTTTCTTAACTTTGTGTAGTTTGGTAAAAATCCCATAACTCCCTCCTCCGATATCGGATTTAGTCCGTTTCGGAGTCTATGGAAAGCTTATTGAGTGTACTATAACATATCACAAATCCAGAATTTTTAGAGCACCCTAACAAATCCGGAATTTTCTGTTTAGGGCAGCAGTCCACTAATTCATTTAAAACAAAAAAACTGTTTTGGTTCATCTTCTTTGTTCAAGCTTATCAACCCTAAAAATGGCAAGATCTAACCATAAAATATCATATATCATGTAGATCTTCCCTCATATGGATCATAAGTTCAACACTTGGTCTAAAACAACCATCACAAAACACATAAACTAACTAGAGTTTTGAATTTAGGAAATTTTATACCTTTGATTCCAACCAATTTAACACCCATATGGGTAGATCCAAACAAGAAACACTTATATATACATAGATCTAAGGTTTTAAACCTCAAGATCACAACTTTAAGTTGTCAAAAATCAAATCAAAACACCAAGTAAATTTAGCCTACACAAGTAGAAATTTTATTATACCTTAGCTTGATTTCCTTCTCTCCTTCAAAATGTAGATGGATCTTGATTGTATGAACATCAAAATCTCCTCCTTCTCCTCTTAGGATGGCGAACATGGCCTCCTTCTCTCTCCCTCTCTCTCTTTTCCTCTTAGCAACTTGGATGGATAAAAGAGATGAAAGAAAGAAAAAATATATATATATATATATAAGCTAGACTTTTATTAGGTGTAGTTTTTTTTTTCAATTGACCACACTCACTCTCCTTTTTCTTTAGCAATATCCGGCCATGCTCCTTCTTTCCCCACATTCTCCACATTCTCTCTTTCTCCCTTAAATCACCAAGCTTTACTTGGAAGAAATGCTAAAGTGTTGGCTTAATCAAAATTGGACACATAGGGGGAAGTTAGTAGGAGTTGGTTGTGAGTTGGTCTCCAACTAAAGTGAGCCATTAATGCAACATTCATTCCCCCCCTTGTTCCTTCCTTCTTGGCCGACCATGTGCCTTAATAATGCTCCCAATTTGCTTTCTATTTTATCTATTAGTTGATTTAACAAATGTCCAAAAATTCCTCTGCCACTTGGCTAAAAATTGAGCCATTCCTTTAATGTCTTGCTTGGTCTCTAACTAACTTCTTTGGCCACACTTGAGTTATACCTAGTCCAATACCCAAATTCTTATCCACCCCAATTCATTTAATTATGGTTTTCACTCCTCCATTAAAACACCAATCCTTGCTCATTCACCTCTATTTCCTTAACCCAATTAGACTTGCTATAATTAGGTTATAAAAGTAATTAACCGAGATGTATAAAATAAATCTCTTAGAATTAGTATATAATTAAATACTATTATTCTCCCACATATTTACACTTAAGCTTTTAAATTCCCAAATTAGGGTTTTAAATATCCGAATTAGGGTTTTGGATTCTCAAAACTAAAATTAAAGTTTCTGAGCGTATCGTTAGTGTTTCTAACAGTTCGTTAGATTTTTCTAACTTAATAAACATATGATTAACATAACTTTAGGATTTGCTAAAGTTATAACTTATCTGATCAATCCTTGATCTTAAATCATTACGGTTCACATATATAATCAAATATACCAACTAGTATTCACTTCGATACTTATCCCTGATAATTCTTCAAAAGAATTTTAAATCTACCATAATCTTATACCTCATTACTAGACTATCACTTATAGTCTATCACATAATTCAAGTTTTGTTCAAAACTTTTGAAATTCTTGGAATTTCATTACATAACTGCCAATTCCATACACTTATTTCCTGTCTAGGTCCTAATATTGAACCTTAAATCAATCAATTATGATTTTCATAAATTGTCTAAATTCTCGGGTTGTCACATATATTCTCTGTTCGTTAATTTATATAAATGGTTAAACAAGTGTCCCCACTTGGATAATCATTGCATTTAAACACATGTTGATACACCTTTGATATATACATATATGTTGAATTATAGATTATTGTTGGATAAGATAAAACCTTTTGTTTGGAACCCTGACAAGTATGAACATCCCGAACATGGGAAAATTTTTATGCGCTATGGCGGACAAAGGATGAACGATAATATCGTTCTAGCAATGTAGTATTGATCAATACAGGGTACAACGGGCTGATCACCCTCCGTGCCCGTAAGTTATGACGGTTTCTGAGATGAAGTTACATTTAACCTTTTAAAAATGAAAACAATGTTCATAGTATGTCCCCTAAAACTTATTTATAGTTACGTAGTTTCAAAGATTTGAAAGAGAATTGTTATTATTATTGGTTCAGAATTACTTCACAACTATTGATCCGTTGTAGAAGGGTAGTATAAAGAAAGCATTTAAATTCCTTCAGCTTCTATATATATAATTTCTATTACTTGCTGGGCACTCAAATGCTCATCGTTGCTTATTTAAATATTTCAGCTAAGTGTGAACACTTTAAAGGCTCTGCTAGAAACAAGGAAAAAGGAAAGGTTGCTGAATGATGACAATGTTATATGTGTGATAGTTTAATATTATTAAGACAATGTTATATATTTATGATCACGTGTTGTAAGGAATGATTTAAGGTTACGTACTTGGGAGTTAAAACTTTGAAAATTATGTAAGTTAAGTTTAATATTTATATTATTGGCATTACTATTAGTATTATTCTGGTTATAGAGATGGTATCGTGAAGCACTGAATTCGGGTTTCAAGTACCCGGATTTGGGGGCGTCACAGGTTGGTACATGGAACATGAGATGATAAGATATTTGTTGGTCAGGAATGATGACTTAAGGGTTAGGACTGAGAAAGTGGAGGCACAAAATCACACCCTCCAGATTTCGTAGCACCAGACAAGGATTGCGCTCACCGAGCAAAAGGCGGAGTTAATGAAAGATTCTGAGGAGGTTGGAGGAAAGAGAGCTGCAACTAGGGCAGTTGAGAGATTAGGGGGAAGCTAAAGATGCGAAGATATATACCCTGGAGCAGGCTTTGGACATCGCCTTTAAGCGGTTCGACGCGGAATGGATGGAGCTGCCCTTCGGCAAGGAGAGCAGGCGTTGATGTGTACTCATGTTCGATATAGTCCCACTTTTGTTTCTATTAGGGACTGTTTAGTGTTGAAAATCCTTATGCCTTTCTGTATGCATAGGATGGCAGTTAGACCCCAACTTTTCTGGTAGCGGGGTAGGTGGTAAGGAATCCTCAATTTTGTCCAATAGAGGATAGTTGGTGGTGGGTAGTTTAGGCCTTTAGCGTTTATAGAAGTATGCCAAAGGTTTAGTCGGTTGGTATTAAAACCATGATATATTAATATATAAATAACTCGTTTAAAGTTTATGAAGGAATGAATTGACTAAATCCATCGTCAAACAAAATAAAAGATAACTTATATAAAACTATTAGTTGCTGTGTGTATTTAGTATGTACTAATCAAGATAATTTTTGTGTGTAGATGTCAGGTGAGAAAGGATTAGGATACCCACGGATCGTAAAGAAGGAGCTAATATCGAAGCCAATAGCGGAAATAGAAGCTCACAATGAAACCAACTCGGACGAGGTGGTTATCATGGAAAACATAGTACCAGATCCGGAAGTGGTGGAGCTGACAGATAGTGATTCAGACCCTAAAACTGAAGTTGATCAAGCATCAATGGAGGTACAGGATTTGAGGAACAAGGTTTCTTCTCTAGAAGGGTTGTGGGAGATAGAAAAGCTGCTTAATAGTCAGTTTCATCAAGCGTTAATAGAATCAATGGAAGGGCAGGATAAGCTTAAAATCAAAATTAATCAGATGGGAGCCTCAAGCAACACTTCGCGTGCAGCTCCGAGAGATAAGGGAAAAAGGAAGATAGAAGACCATGATTTGGGAAAAACTGGTAAGAAGAAATGGAAAATAATATGTTATCTTTGCGGTTATGAAGGGCATACCACTCTGTATTGTCATGAATATAAACAGGGAGCATGTTTTGTTTGTGGAAAAGAAGATCATCAGGCTAAAAGCTGTCCAAGAAAGAAGGCTTAGTGAATAGGTAGTATAGATTATGTTGTGTAGGTATGTTTAAGGTAATATGTGTTCTTAGTATGTTGTGTAATGTGACATTTTCAACTTTTGTCTTGGTTAAAGTTGTAAATCCTGACTTTCGTAGTCACAAGGGATAGCTGATGATTAAAGCACTAGGTGTTGTGATGTGTAAAGTATTTTGAAATCTCGGAATGAATATGAATCTAAGTTTGAATAATGAAATGAGTTAATATACTAACCTTTTATGATAATATTTAGAATGTAGAGAATAATATATGGTTTTACTTAACCAGATAATGCCGCCAAGACGTCAAACTCAAAACCAAAGGGCAGAAGAGTTTGTCAATAATGTTGAGGGACAACAACAAGCAGACCCGATGTAGTAATTTGCGAACCTGATAGCACAAATTATGCAGCAAGGAGTGCCAGTCGCAGGAAACCAGCCAGACAACCGCTTCGCTAATTTCAAGGACTTTAAGGCTGTAGGACCACCCGAATTCAAAGGGGCAACTGACCCTGTTGAAGCGCAGACTTGGATTAAAGAGATTGAGAAGGCGTTCATAATAGCTAGGGTAGCTGAGGGGCAAAAGACCACTTTTGCCACCTACATGATGAAGGGTGAGGCAAATTTTTGGTGGGAAGCGAATCAGACGAGGCCAGGAGAAGGTGTAGTTACATGGGATAGGTTTAAGACACTGTTCTTCGAGAACTATTTCTCGTCCAGTATGCAAGCGAGGATGGAGGTGAAATTTTTAGAGTTGAGGCAAGAGAACATGACTGTTGCGGAATACGCCGCAAAATTTAATGAGTTGGCTAGGTTTGCTCCGCATCAAGTGGATACGGAGGCTAGGAAAGCTAGGAGGTTTGATCTGGGATTAAAACCCTGGCTCTACAACAAGGTGGCGGTGTTGCAGATCCCTACATTTGCAGCACTCATGGAGAAGGCTATTATTCTTTGAGGAGGGGGTGAGGCCATGAGCCTCTACAACAAGGAGAGAGAAAGAACAAGAGTAAGGTCGAAAGGATTAGGAAGGTGGAAGTTACTAGTGGGAGTAAGCGGTGGTGGTAGCAAAAGGAAGGAAGCAATTTTGGAAGTGTTGGTGAAGCGGGGAAGGAGCTAAGAAGCAAGTTGTGCGATTGTGGAAATTGTGGAAGGAACCATTAGGAATTTTGAAGGGAAGTTCGTGTGCTACAAGTGCGGGCAGGAGGGCCATATCTCTCCCAACTGTCCCAATCCTAGGATGAATAGTGGATGCTTTCTATGTGGATCAACTGATCACAAGGTGAAGGATTGTCCGAAGAGGAAGATGGAGGCAGGAAGTGTGATTTCGGGCAAGGGCAACGGGACTTTAGCAATCACGGGACCAACGTCATCCAGCAAGCCAACGAAATCAACAGCAAGGGTCTACAACATGACGGTCCAGGATACCGTAGAAGCTGACAATGCAATTCCAGGTATTATTCTAACCAAGTTTTTATTTTCTTATATATATATAATAATTTTATAAAGAAGTTTTAAAGAAGGAATTTGAGTTCTTTTAGAAATCAAATTTCCGTCTAATCAGATAGAAAAGCTTTGGGTGAATAGGTTAAAGATCTGTACGATCATTTATGATCAAGATCTACTTGTAATGATTGTATGTGCTACGTACACTCGTATGTGTAGGTTGTAATACGGTGATTCCGGGGACGAAATCTTTATAAGGGGGGGTGAATGTAATAACTCAATATTTTCTATACAAATACATTAGAAATTTTTGCAGATAATTTTTTTTATATGGTGTATTATGTCAAACCCAAATTACTGTGGGAAACCCTAATTTGAAACTTGGTGGTGAGTTCAAGTCTATTATATAACTGTGTTATGTGACCTATGATTAACCCTAATTAACATTTGTACTTGTTAAATTCTTGAAACCTTAATTATTTAGTAGAAACCCTAATTGTAATTTGGTAACCCTAATTACCAAAACTATAAACCCTAGTTTCTAAGTTAGCAAGGATAAGTATAATTATTATATTATAACCCTAATGTCCAGGTATGATTAAAACCCTAATCAAAATAAGAAAACCTAATTATAAATTTTGTACACCAATTATATTTATTTTAAACCCTAACTTGGGTAACATAGATTAATAATTACTGGGCTAGGATTATTAAATGGCCCAAAAACAATTATGGAAGAAGCCCAAAAAGAAATCAATTCAAGCCCAAATCATAGCCCACTTGGTTAGGGGTATTTTAGACCTTTGAATTATCTAATTTATGCAATAAAATAATAGCTAAGTGGAGAATTAGAGGCTAAAAGCATGGCTGGCCATAATTTACCTTTTAAGGTAACAAATTTTGCTAATCAAGTTTCCTTATATAGTTAGTAACATTACTTTATTTAATTTAGTACAAAAAGTACATTGTTGTCAACCTATCATTCGTGGGAAATCTCATTAAGCATGCTTAGGGACAAGATAAGGAATTTTATTCAATGGACAACATGAGTATGGAGGTTAATAGCTAAATCCCACATACATTGCCACTTCTATAAATAGATTAAAGAGAGAGAAATAAGACATTGCTAGCTCATTTTGTATCAACACTCAACCTAGACTTCTCTCTCAGCAAACCAACAAAATTATTAGCTTATCAGTCCCTAAACCAATCCCCACCATTTCCATAAACAAATCAGAAGCTAGGATCAAGAAATCAAAGTTTAAAGGTATAAAACCCTAGCACGATTTCTGTCCATGATCTTATGTTAATGTTATGTTTGAATGTTAGAATATGTTGGTTATAGTGTCTAGTGATGATCTGGGTTGATAAATGTTGAATCCATAACATTTAAAAGCTCGTATTTGAAGATCTAAAAAATCTGGAAATTTCGTTAACTGTGGTTTAACAACAAATGTCAGTGGCCACAGATCTTTGGTCATGTATTCCTTTTAATGTTTTTAAGTTTGTAATTGTAGTATGCTATGTGATCTTTAACCTGGAACAAGAATCAAGTTCAGATCTTAAACAGGTTGTAAGATATTTGAGGTCAAAAACCGTTGACCGAAGCCATGATCAGGCATTACGGGTAACCTGTGTTCGCACGCCTGAAACTTGAACTGACAATGTTTTAAATCGGCCAGATCTTGCTTCTGTTGTTTTATTATTGTTGTTTGTTGTTTGTATATGGTAGTCTAGTATGTGTACTGTAAGTTAAGGCCATTAGAACATTAAAATGATTAGTATGTCTCATATGGTAGACGGTCAAACCAAGCAACATGATCACAGTTTCGGTTTTCTGGGTAACCCAGAAAACTGTTGAAGGTGATCTGTGACGTGGTTTGACCGACCCTTATCATCTTGATCTGTTGTTGTTACTATGCGTTTAAGCGTTAGATCTGTAGTCTCTCATGTTGTGTACAAGCTGGAACTTATAAATCACAAAACTATCAAAAGGATTTCAAGTTATAGAAGCTCAAAGTGAGCGGGTCGAGCTGTTCTTCACCCAGAAAATGAAGAACAGGTCTGACAGCTTCTTTGAGAGCTTAGATCTTGTTTGTTTGATGCTTTATTGCCATGTTTGATGTTGGGTATTGTAGACGTGCACTAGTACTACAAGATCCAATTCATAGATTGTCTAGAAATAATACACACACTGATTAACACTTGGTCAAACTTGCATGCTCGTTTTCTGACATGAGAATTCTGGGCTTGGTGAAGAACACCTATAGCGACAGTTACGTCTCTATATCCCCTTTAGCGACAGTTAATTATGAAATTAATTATTTTAATAAAATAATTACAGAAAATTAGATTTAAATCATTAAAAATACAAAATAAATTATTAAAAATAATTTTTATGTCCGAAAAATATTTTTTAATTATTTTGAATATATTTCATAAATATTTAATATTTTTGGAATATTAAAAGTATTTAATTTATTTAATTATAATATTAAATAAATTATTTAAAAATGATTTTTATACATGAAAAAATTTATTTAAAATTATATTTTGATATAAGAAAATATTCTAAGTTATTTTCTATGACTTTTAATATTTTGTGTTAAATTTTATTAATTAATTATTATTAAGGATACTAAAGTTATATAATGATTATATTAAATAATTTAGTTTAAAATGATTTTATTATTTTAGAAATCATTTTAAATAAAAATAAAGTGTTTAAAAATATTTGAAGTTATAAAATATAACTTTTAATATTTAAAGGATAATTTCATTAATAATTTATTATTAATGATAGTAGTAATGATATTAAATTTATTTGATAAATAAATAGCTTAAAATGGTTTATTGATTTAAAAATCATTTAAAAAGGATATAAATGAATTAAAAATATTCTAAGTTATAATTAATGACTTTTAATATTTTGATAATTAGTACATTAATATTTGAATATTAATGGTAATTATTTATAAATAATTTTAAATGTTTTAAAAATCATTTAAGGGTAATATTAATACTTTAAAAATATTTTGAGTTATTGTAAATAAACTTTGATATTTTGACAATGATTTCATTTATGGTTCAATATTAATGAAGTATTAATGATAATAATGAGTTTGATATTTAATAATGATTTGATTGTTTGAAATTCATGTTAAAGTATAATAAATGTTTAAAAATTATTATTAAGTCATATAGTGATGTTCTGAGATATTGAGTAATAGAATAGAGTCTTAGACTCGTTAATTACCCGATAGAGAGCTATTTTGCATAATCGGCATAGTTCGTAAATTGTTCTAGACTTAGATATTTTCAATAGCGTTCTTGTTTGTTTGTGATGCTGATATTTGTTGTATATGTGTAACAACGTGATTAGGTTATGTACTGACTGCGAAATGCAATACTATGTGTTATAGTATATTGTTCTAGTCGAACGAATGATCTGATTAATGATAGGTGATTACATTACAGATAAACTAAGTTGCGTATTGTAAGCAGCGCATTAGGCAAGTATCCCACCTTTGCATTTCCTTTATGCAATGGACATGAGTAAGAATGTTTCAGAATTATATTATTACTGTACAGATTATTCACCTATATTATATATGCCCGTTGATTATCAACATGTTAGTATATGGTAATTCAGATATATATTTTCTGTTCGTTAATTTCTATAAATGGTTAAACAAGTGTCCCCACTTGGATAATCATTGCATTTAAACACATGTTGATACACCTTTGATATATACATATATGTTGAATTATAGATTATTGTTGGATAAGATAAAACCTTTTGTTTGGAACCCTGACAAGTATGAACATCCCAAACATGGGAAAATTTTTATGCGCTACGGTAGAAAAAGGATGAACGATAATATCGTTCTAGCAATATAGTATTGATCAATACAGGGTACAATGGGCTGATCACCCCCCGTGCCCGTAAGTTATGACGGTTTACAGATGAAGTTCTATTTAACCTTTTTAAAAATGAAAACAATGTTCATAGTATGTCCCCTAAAACTTATTTATAGTCGGTACGTAATTTCAAAGATTTGAAAGAGAATTGTTATTATTATTGGTTCAGAATTACTTCACAACTATTGATCCATTGTAGAAGGGTAGTATAAAGAAAGCATTTAAATTCCTTCAGCTTCTATATATATAATTGCTATTACTTGCTGGGCACTCAAATGCTCATCCTTGCTTATTTAAATATTTCAGCTAAGTGTGAACACTCTAAAGGCTCTACTAGAAACAAGGGAAAAGGAAGGTTGCTGAATGATGACAATGTTATCTGTGTGATAGTTTAATATTATTAAGACAATGTTATATATTTATGATCACGTGTTGTAAGGAATGATTTAAGGTTACGTACTTGGGAGTTAAAACTTTGAAAATTATGTAAGTTAAGTTTAATATTTATATTATTGGCATTACTATTAGTATTATTCTGGTTATAGAGATGGTATCGTGAAGCACTGAATTCGGGTTTCAAGTACCCGGATTTGGGGGCGTCACACCTATTCCGCCTTAAACTGAAAGGTTTTAAATAAGCAAGGATGAGCACAAATTGCCCAACCAGTAATATACAACAAGGGTGAAGGATATAATATCACAAGGTATGAAATATCGAAGTGTCATTTCTAGGATAGTTCACAGTGTCAGAATAACATCATGGATAAGGAATATCAACAATTCTTGGAATAAGAACGATAATTCAATATAAATTAACAGTTATATATGAATCCAACGACTATCAATGTATCCAATTGGATAAACAATTTATACTGAGCAGTCACTAAGGACTATTGAACTTCCACTAGAGTTACCAATACTAAACTGATAACCCAAAAAAATCAAGTACTATAGATGATCAGTCTACAATACTTTACGTTATGCATAACACCACAATAATATTCATTCATGTATTGGGGTTTCCAATGGCATACACTCCCCTTACCAAAAGGGTTGTCCAACTCAGTTTTCAAGATTTTCGCACCAATTAATTGGTTTGGACAACTTTTATAAACATGCATATAGTCTAGCCGAATCCAATGGCATTGACTCTTTCACATTATTCAAGAACAATACTAAGTTCAACATGAATAATAACTTTCACAAGAATTTAAGCATACTAGCTCGATTGAACGAATAAGCGGGATAACTTACATTCACAAGATAAGTTTAATAGTAGGGTTCAAGGAACTTGCACAATCAAGAGTGAAGTTCAAGGAAACTCGCTCAATAATAATTAGAGTAAGTTTAGGGAACTTGCCTTAAGCGTAGTTTATCCACGTTAATCAACACTTTCGAATCCTATTTATAGCTTATTTTAAGTTCAAGATGTTCATTAGCTAACACAGTCTATAATCAAGCTTTACATGATATGGTATAAAATCAGATTATAAATTCATCATGAATCAAATACTTAGTTACTCCATAAACAAATCAAGACTGCTCAAGGTTAAGACCTCCTTACTCATGGACTTTCCATTACAATGCAAACACCAACTTATCATCTAAGAATCACACACACACACACACAAACATATATATATATATATCAGTAGGTTTTAGATCACTTTTAGCATCATAGGCATCATACAAGTTACTGTCCAAAAGTCAGAATTCACTATCTGGAATTCCAGATTGACGCAGCTGCGCCATGGCTAAGCCTAGCACCAGCGCAGTTGCGCCGTCCTCTGGCCATGCCAAGACTTAGCTCCTGCCTTTAGTTTCTATCCGGCTGGACCAAAACAATCACACATAATATATTTGTCATGTTAAAGGTCTTTTCATGCTCCTTAAGTCAATTTAGGTTCCTTCTTTCATAACATGGTTTTAATTTGCTCATTTCAACAATTTAAGGCCATTCAAGGTCATGAACTCACAAGGTCTATCATGCTTGCTTTCTAAACATACAAGATAGTTATAAAACTCATATTAGGCATGCTTGTGTGTATTCATAACACATACGTGAAACTAACACTGCTTTAGTTGAAAAATAGGATTCATTCATGCTTTTATTGAAATGTTATACATAAGCATGGTTTATATATGTTCATACCACACGAGTGAGTCTAAGAGTGTCATCAAACATGATCACAAATATCAGATTTTATTCTTATGGTAGCTTGACAACATTCACATTCTAAGCTTGCTAGTAGGTTCAACATGCTCATTTTCCTTACTATTCACATAAACACAAACAAATGGTTTATTCATGTATTTCTAAGTTATATTAACATGCTTGCAAAATCAGAACATACATTATGTAGAATCACGCATGTTAGCTCACTAGGCTAAGCCTTTTCTTGAAATATTTCTAACACAAGGATTAATAAGTTTGGTCATGCTCAAAGGAACTATGTATACTATAACATGCTCATCTATGTGCAAAATCAGTCATGTATAGCTTACTAGGTTCACAATTTGTAGAATATGATCTTTAACATAGTTTGTTTTCAAAACTTAAAGTCCAAATCTCCATTTAAACCATATGCCTTCGTTATTCATGCAATCCTATTAAAACATGTTCATACTCAGTTAATATACTTATATATATCTCTTACACATATTTGTAAGCTAATACATGTCATAATTAGTGACTACCATTGATCATATTTGCAAACAGAACATCCAATCGAAAAGGAGGTCAAGGAATTTGCTGCGCCTTAGTAATAATCTGGCCTTGCAATTTACATGCACTCGGTTCGAGCCAGAATAGTAAACCTAAACAAGCTATTCAAATTAAACATAGAAATTACATACGAATTCATTCCTAAACACTCTTATATCAATTGCAACATGTTAATATGATCATATAACATCTATATAACCCATACCCATCCTTATTAACATCTATTTCCACATAATCAAGCATTTGAATTTCAAGAGTTCAAGAACTCTGTTTACAGAAACTAAAAATAGAAGCAAGGAATGGGATTAATGGCTTAATAATTCTTTCGTCAAACATAACGTACTTTATTTTATGGTTTATTAATGTTACACATATCACATAATTATTCTATTTTATTTTCAAAGTGGAAAAATTAATTTTTCTCCAATCGACCACCGGGCGTTGATTCTTGATTTATCTTCTTTGGACGTAATTGTATTTTGAAGTGCCTGACAAAGGCAAAGATGGATTAGCTTCGGCCCGTGGCCATTTTCAATGCTAAATTCGTTTTATACAACATGAATTGGTGTCCACAAAGGTGTTGCTACACGTCTACGAGCGTATTGCTTACTTATATGAAATCACATAATCATTCTCGATTAATCTTCCTAATTCTTGTTTTAACTCGCTTAGTGAATTCTCTCATTTCACATTATGCCACATAAGGCATTTTACAATTCTCATTGTTACTTCACACATCTTAATACGCTTTGGTCTAATACGAATCAATTGAATTGACCAACTCGCAAAATAAAAACACTTTTATTCACAAAAAATTTATTTTATTTAATATATTCATTTAATAATACGTGGAAATTCTCGGGTATTACAGTACCTTTCCTGAGCCTAGTTGGAATTAGTCTCCCTACGAGTCCAGTAATCAAACACCGACAGGATAGCCTCCTGGTGGAGGAACCACACAACATACATTACATACAACGTGTCTCACCGTTTATGAAAATGATGATATGTACGAAGCACTAATATCACGGATAGATATTTTGCAGTGCAGTAATTAAATGTATTCATACACATTCATCATAAATGTAAATGTAACATTCACACACAAGCATATAATAGTTTTGAAAAGCTTGTAGTAGCGGCTTAAACCCTCTTACTGGTGTCCCCAGTAGAGTCACCACCTGTCGACGTCGGGATTTTTATTTATCCCTTTTCTATTCTTGTTATTTGGTGTTCTCATTTTATGTGATATTTGTTTGAAAAATCAAGTGAAAAAGGTCCGACATGTATACATCGACTATTTGACTGTAAGAGTCGCCAGTTTGTGTTTTTAATTGGTTCCACCAACGCAACCGAGAAAAGGTTTGCACATTGACCCAGTGATGTGACACTGCTAAACGGGTCTGTGAAATCGAGATTCATTTGGGTTCGGGGGCTTGATTATGCGGAGGGAAGGTGTTAGGCACCCCCCAACATCCGTGTTACCACAGTGATCGCCACTTTTTAAGAAATTGTTATATGAATGTGTGTGTGTGTGTGTGTGTGTATGGATCAATGTATAATTTATTTGGAAGTAGTGCGAGGCCTCGTTCGTACCTATATACAAAGGGTTAGAATTTATATAAAAATTCAGTTTTAAACATGATATAGCAATGAAATTTTGTAAAAGAGGTTTTTCAAACCTTGTGCTCAATAGTAATGGAGACCTTTTCATACTTCCATTTTATTATTAAATGTTCGGCTTGTTTGCTTTTATTTTCAAGATGTGAAGCATCTTCAAGAAAGTAATATATAGCAATGCCGAACTCCTCATGGGCATGAAAGCCATCTAACGAAATTCAAACACCGTAAAGAATTTACAAGCTGCTTACAGCTGAAAATGTCCATCACGGGAACCGAATCTAGATTTAGTGGACTGAATCTATGATCACATAATTCCTAGGCTCACATGATGTCGCAGTTTATATGAAAAGTAGTAAGAAGTTATATATATAAAAGTTGTAAATATATATACATACAGACATGGTCAACCACCACGAAGCACCTCCATGGGGGATCGAAAATGTAAATATATAAAAGCGGTAAATATATATATAGAGACATGATCAACCACCATGAAGCACCTCTATGGGGGATCAGAAATGTAAATAAAGTAATAAATGCGATCAGCGAAATCACGAAGTAAACTCAAAGTAAGGACTAAATGTAAAAAGCGGTAAAAACAATCAACCGCCACTTAAGTAAACTCAAAGTAGACGGAATATAAATAAAGCGGTAAAAGGTCACGTAAGTAAACTCAGGCACGACAAAAATGTAAATATATATATATAAATATATATATATATATATATATATATATATATATATATATATTAGATAAGCGCACAAGATGTTTCTCAATCCGACGCAGTTTAACATTTTAACGATTTATCGCATATATATATATATATATATATATATATATATATATATATATACGGTCCAAGCTAAAGCGAACCTTAAAAAGCGAACCAAAGATGAGCTGTCGTCTTTTGGTGTCTATGGCGACAGTTCGATCCGTCGCCATAGCCATGTAGTCTTCGGCAATGACGAATTGAAGGCAAATCGCCATGAGACACTATAATGACGGTTAAATCTTTGGTTCGCTTTTTAAGGTTCGCTTTAGAGCCTCTCCGATATATATATATATATATATCAGCAGTAAACGGTCCAAATATAAAATCCAGGCTCATCGGACATAATCCGACAACAGTTCATATATATAAGTATATATATATAAAAGCAAGTATATGCTCCAGACATAAGTTTAGGCTCAATCGAGGCATAACTCGATAATGTTAGTCCATATATATAAATATATACATATATAAGTATATATATACAGATAGAAATGAAAACCACAGACTAAAGTTCGGGCATACACACATAACATGACTCTCAATGTGAAGAATAGGTTGTCCAAAGATGAAGAGAAAGGCTTTATGATGTTTAAGAAGGCTTATAGTGGGCTGCCAAAGAAGACTTATATGACTATAAATGGATGAACACTCAGCTCCTGCCGGTAAAAATATAGTTATATGTGAGTTAACATGTGTTTAAAATGAGAAAGCACTCAATATGGGGTGTGTACAGAGCAAATTTGACAAGGCTTCCTCGCCTTTTCCTCTTTTAAAATGGCCCCCCCAAGCTCTATATTTATAGATTTGGTGATCATGAGTGTACTTACTGGTGACCCATGATGCATATATACGTGCCAAAAGTCTCCCGGGCTCTGTGAGTCCGCCGTCTTGAAGTACGTGTACTCGTGCACTATGATGTCCGCTCGAACTTGCAGAAATTCAATCTAAGAATCTAAATGAGTTGTATAAGACCTTTCTCGGATCGCTTTTCTCGAGAGTTATGCAATGACATAGGATTAGAGGTTGTACGAAGTCAGGAAGAGGGGACCATGCCCATGGTCTTCAAGCTTCAAATTCTATCTGGTGTGCTGCCCTGCGTAATAGTTACTCGGGATTGGAACTTCTTAGCTCTTGTAGGACATTGTTGTGTAGAAATGTATGTATAAGATGTTGAGACGGCGCAATGTGGGGTTGAGGTGGCAAGATGATGATTTTGCCACTCCACCGGGGTTATCTCTGGTTTGGGCTGATAAAGCAGACGTTGCTCAGGGTTATCTCTAGGATTGGACTGCTGCAAATGTTTGAATTCCGCAGGGTAATCTTTAAGTATGCCTGTCTTCCCGGTGTTAGCTCCGGGTCTTTGGAATGAGTGCCTCGGCGGGAGTTCTGAGGTTAATGATGACTGCATGCATTTGAAACAAGCATTTTTGGGGTTATCGCCGGAACTACAACTGCATTCCTTGGGGTTATCTCCAAGGATGAAACTAGGGGTTATCTCTGAGGTTAGAACTAATAATCCTGGTGTGTGTTCTAGGGTTGAGACTGAACTTCCAGTGGTATCCGGAATGGATATGAACTATCTTCCAGGTTTATCTCCGAAAGATGAATCTTCCCTCCTATAATGTTAGTAACAGGTTTGCAGAAAATTTCGAGTGTTTATAGGGTTTATAAATTAGGGTTATGTTTTGTTAATTATGGTTAGGGTTTGTAATCTAGGGTTACTAACCTAGATTTCCCACTAATCCTAACAAGCATGACAAAACGTTTTGTCAGTGTAAGCATGATAAAGCAGCTTGTCCAAACAAATATACCAAAAAGTCCATTTTTGGAAGAAATTTTTTAAGCACGAGGTGTCAAGCACGTTAATTTTTAGACAAAATTTTATTTGACCAAATTTGTTAAACAGAGTATATATTAACACATAACACTTTCAGAATGGAGAGATTTTTTTAATATAGCTAAATTTTACATATCAGAGTCTTATTAGGGTTTTGAGTTTTTACATTCTCCCCTACTAATAAGAATTTCGTCCTCGAAATTACAGTACGGGTTAAATAAACAGTTGGGAATAGTTCTCTCACCTTTTAGCTTCGAGCTCCCATGTAGCCTCTTCAACGTTCTGATTTGTCCAGATCACTTTGACCGATGCTATCACTTTATTTCTAAGGACTTGATCTTTACGGTCCACGATCTGCTCATGTTCTTCTATATAAGAAAGATCTTCTTCGATTTGGATTGGCTCATAATTTATAATGTGTTTCTAGTCAGGTTTGTATGGTCATAATACGGACACATGAAACACATTATGAATATGGTTCAACTCAGGAGGTAGTGTTATTTCACAAGCAACTTCACCTATCCTCCTCAAAATTTTACAAGTTCCAATGAATCTCGGACTTAGTTTTCCTTTCTGGCCAAATCTTATCTTGCCCTTCCAATGAGATACTTTTAAGAATACGTGACTACCTATGCTAAAGTTTCATTGTTGACGATGTGGATCAGCGTACTTCCTTTGTCAATCTTGAGATGCTTGTAATCATTCATATATAATTCTGATGGTTTCAGTAGTTTGTTGAATTATTTTAGGTCCTAGCATTTGTCTTTCCCCGACCTCAACCCAACACAGAGGTGTTCTACATTTTCTCCCATATAAGGCTTCATAGGGTGGCATACCTATGCTAGCATGGTAACTATTGTTATAAGCAAATTCTACCAGAGGTAATTGATCTTCCCAACTTCCTTTGAAGTCTATGATCCATGTTCGCAACATATCCTCTAATGTTTGTATAGTTCTCTAACTTTGTCCATCAGTCTGAGGGTGATAAGTTGTACTCAATTTTAATTGTGTTCCTAAGTGTTTCTAAAGGCTTTTCCTAAAATTTGAAGTAAAATGTGGATCTCAATGTGATACTATAGAAACAGGCACTCCATGCCAAAAGGTGATTTCATTAATGTACAGCTTGGCAAGGTGGTCTAAGTTATGAGTAACTTTAATAGGTAAAAGGTGAGCTGATTTGGTTAAACGGTCAACTATTACCCAAATGGAATTATGACCCTTTTGTGTAGCTGGAAGACCTACAACAAAGTCCATGGTTATATGTTCCCACTTCCACCCAAGAATTGGTAAGGGTTGAAGTAAACCACTCGACTTTTGATGCTCAGCCTTAACTATTTGACACGTGAGACATTTGCTTACCTATTCAGCTATTCCTCTTTTCATATTCGACCACCAAAAGTGTCGACTTAAGTCCTTGTACATTTTAGTACTGCCAGGATGAATGGAAAATTTAGAATTATGAGCTTCGCTTAAGATTTATTCTTTTAAGGCTTGATTTAATGGAACCCAAATTCTATCTTCATATCTTATTATTCCATCCTTATCTATTCTGAATTTTTTAAACTTAATATGAGTTATATTAGACTTATACTTTTGACATTCTTCATCCTTTCCCTGCACCTCTTTTATTCTATCAAGTAGAGATGAAACTCCCTCTATAATGAATAGCTTTTGGGTAGTGGTAGTTGGACATTCCACCTCAATTTCTATTTTTTCAAAATCCTTTATTAACCTATTATTGGTGGTTATTGCGTTCAACTTTTCTTGACTCTTTCTACTCAACGCATCAGCTGCGACATTAGCTTTATCGGGATGATATAAAATTTCACAATCAAAATCCTTTATCAGTTCTAACCACCTTCTCTGCCTTAAGTTTAGTTGCTTTTATGTAAAAATATATTTCTGACTTTTATGATCTGTATATATCTCGCACTTCTCCCCGTACAAGTAATGTCTCCAAATCTTTAGAGCAAAAACTACCATGCCTAACTCTACGTCATGAGTAGGATACCTCTTCTCATAATCTTTAAGTTGTCGTGATGCATAAGCAATCACTAAATACTACAAGGCCTCTTGGATCATCTGGTAAGGACAATGCTGGAGCCATGCTCAATCGCTTCTTCAACTCTTGGAAGCTCTTTTCACATTTATCCGTCCTGACGTATTTCACCGTCTTTCGAGTTAAATTGGTTAATGAGGTTACTATTTTTGAAAAATCTTTTATAAATCACCGATAGTAACCCGCTAAACTGAGAAAACTTCTTAATTCTGTTGGAGTTGTTGCTTGTTCCCAATTCACAACCATTTTGATCTTAGTTGGATCTACTGATATTCCATTCTTGTCAATTACATGACCTAAAAACTGAATTCTCTTTAACTAGAATTCACACTTGGAAAACTTTGCAGAAAGTTGTTCCTTTCGCAATATCTCCAAAATGACCCTCAAGTGTACAACATGCTCTTCCCGTGTTTTCGAGTATACTAGAATATCGTCGATAAATACTACAAAAAATTTGTCCAAGCATGGTTCAAACACTCGATTCATTAAATCCATAAATGATGTCGGTGCATTTGTCAACCCAAAAGACAGTACAAGAAACTTATAATGTCCATAGCGTATCCTAAATATTGTTTTCAGCACATCCTCCTTTCTTACCTTTAACTGATGATAACCTGTTCTAAGGTCAATCTTTGAAAAGTGTTTAATTGGTCAAACAAATCATCAATCCTTGGTAAAGGATATTTATTCTTAATGGTTAATTTATTTAGTTCTCTATAGACTGTACATAACCTCCTAGTTCCATCCTTCTCCTTTACAAACAATACTGGTGCTCGCCAAGGTGAAACACTAGGTTGTATGTACTTTTTATCTAAGAGTTCTTGTAATTGTATGAGTAACTCTTTCAGTTCTACATGTGCCATTCTGTACGGTGCCTTAGAAATGGGTTCTGTTCCCGGTGCAAGATAAATAACGAACTCAATTTCCCTATCTAGAGGTAATCCTGGCAGGTCATCCGAAAATACATCGGGAAAATCCTTAACTATAGGTATTTGATCTAGTTTTACTCCTTCCTTTCGAGTATCAACTATATAGGCCAAATGTGACGCCCCCAAAATAGGTATACATCACCCATCTTGGGTCACAAAATACATGGTACTGAATACAAATACAAACTTAATTATAGAACATGAGCTGAGAGTTTTTACACGAATATTGTCTTCTAGACAATATCCAAACTTAAATGGAGTCCTCATTATATTTATTGTCACACTATTTTATAGAATAGTGAGGACTAATATAACACCATCTCAGACCATCACTCTGTTCCCCGACTAGTTCTGGCTGCATTCACATTTCCTAAAGAGAATAATGGAAGTAAAAGGGTGAGCTCAACTAACCCAGTAAGAAATATTATGACTAAGATAATGCAGAATAAGTTAAAATTAGCCTTCAATAATGTTAAACTGATAGAATATAATAGACAACAAGTTTAACTGTAGCAAAACAAGAAATCCATTAGAAGAGTCAAGTAGAGCATGATATCTATTATCTTCTATGATTTAAAAAGTTTATCATTAACTTTATTGCTGGGACTCAGCTTAATAAATAAATCACATCATCGAATCATCCCTGCACTATGGG
Organism: Panax ginseng; assembly: GCA_020205605.1. Lineage (NCBI taxonomy): Eukaryota > Viridiplantae > Streptophyta > Magnoliopsida > Apiales > Araliaceae > Panax > Panax ginseng. Next base: position 91,117,503 of record CM035134.1, on the reverse strand, counting down.
CCAAGGATATTCATTAGTATCACGTCCATAATTTATTCTTGCACTACGGGCCAAGAATATTCGTGTAATCATCAATGGTCATGTTCATACCGAATTATCCCTGGTCATAATTATACCAATCAACAGTCCATTTATGCTAGTAAGCCAAAGATGAGTTTCATCACAATATAAGTTGAGGATGATGACAATAATATAAGAATTCATTTAAAAGAAAGCAAATGATAAATTTTTAAAGATTTATAACTTAATTTATCCAGAATTCAATAATGTCCAAATTGCCAACATGATACTGCTTTGTGGAGTAAAATTTAAGAATAATATCAATGTATCAAAAATAATTTGGACAGAAAAGAAATAAAATTTTTGGTGAATAGTACCCCATAAATAGTACCCTGTGAATAGTACTTCGGGAATAGTACCCCATGAATAGTACCCCGACATGAAAGTGCCCCAAATATCCGAGTGAACAATACCCGAGTGAATAATATTTGAGTGAATAGTAACTCGTGAATAGTACCTCGGCATTAAAAGTGCCCCGAATACCCGAGTGAATAATATTATAGTGAATAGTAACCCGTGAATAGTACCCCGTGAATAGTACCCCGGGTGAAAATATTGATATTTAATAAGAAAGTTCAAATCAATATTCCCATGAAACGATACTGGATGAAGCGCAAAACTCAAGGATATTCCACTAATTTCAAGGATTGTAGAAGCAATACTTACCATAGTAAGTTTAGATTTAAGAATATGAAAAGAAATACCATACGAAACTGCAAATGGATTTTAACATGTCATACAGTACTTAATCCGCATAGACAGGTTATTCCGACATATTAAAGGATGAATACAAAAAATAGTATTCCTTATGAATACGAAAGAAATAATACCCCTTACCTTAGTACAATATTGAATACTGCAATAATGAAGTAGCAGAATACTCTTCTTCTTGCTCTCTATAGTTTCTCTCTCTATAGTGTCTCTTGTGAATCTCAGTGAATTGGTGAGAATGAAAGAAGAATTAAGCTTTTATTTATAGGAGAATGGACTAAATAGTAACTGATTCATCAACGGTCCAGATTTATTTACTATTAGAACAGATGGTCCATATTGATTACTATTAAAACCACAATCGACGGTCTAGATTGATTTACTTTTAAAACCACCACTGACGGTCCAGATTGTTTTACTTTTAAAACCACCACCGACGGTCCAGATTGATTTAACTTATTACACTTTAGTACCCCTAAAGTTTTCCAAGTTTGCATTATTCCCCTCTAACTTTTGTAATTCATTTATCTTCAATAAACACATTCTTAATACTTCAACAATTATTCATCATTAATATTATAGCTCACAATATTTAACAACCACATCATTCCTAGGAAAGAGGGGGCTTTCCGATAAGGATTTCTCCCTATTGGTGCGCAATTAGGTGACCAAACCTCTCCTCAACAAAACTTTCTAGACATCGTCAATATTGCGAATAATAATATGAATAACTTTGTTGTCTCAATTATTGATTTAATAATATAAAATATTATGCAGATAATATTGTGACAATAATTGAATCAAATAACATGAGATACTATGCAACAATTACTGTACCAATAATTAAGTATAACTGAGTGACTTCTCAGGTAAGCATCAATAATCAATACCGTGAGCTACTATGCAACCACGCGTATTACTGTACTTTTACCATCGGGTAGTTCAACAGTTTAACGGTAAAACTTTCGCCGTTATTTTTATAAAAAGATAATTTTGTCGTTTTCTAACCACGACAATACTTCCGTTGTGGGGTCCACCAATAATTATGTCGTCATATGAATATTCCTTGTTAAAACGAATATTCCCTGACCAATCGAATATTCCCCGACATGACGAATATTTTATATCAACTTGCTTAGTTTGCAAAATTTTCAAATATTAACCACAACTATAACATTATACCATATCCATACCATAATATTCAAAATATATTTTGAGAAAAAATTATTCTTTATTCATAAAAGTTGGGGTCTTACACCAAATATCGTAAACAACCTTTTCTAAGTAATCTTTCTGCCTGAACTATGGTCAAACATCGAGATTGCTTAGGTGAACAACTTCCGTTGAACACTACCTTTACTTTGATGCAGTCAAAGGGTTTATACGTTTTTGATGACAATCAATCATCGCGTTATGGTTAACCAACCAATGCATTCCTAAAATTACATCAAATTCTCCCAACTCAATTGGTATAAGATCTACCGCAAAATTATGTCCTTTTATTACCACACTACAGTTCCTATGTATGGTCTTAACTAGAATCCTTTATTAATTCCAATTTCTACACAAAATGGATTATCTAAATTTTCACATGGTATAATCAGGTTTTTAGAAAAAACTTTTAGACACAAAAGAACAAGTAGCACCAAAATCGAATAACACATATGCATTAAAGTGTTCATTGGGATGATACATGTCACCACGTCTTGTGAAGCAACAGCATCCCTCACCGACATATTAAATGTTCTCACGGTTGGTCGATTCTGAACTCCAACTGCAGCTACTATTGACTGATTATTGTTATTCTCTGGTACTCTATTCCCCTTTCCTCTTTGGTTCTTGGGTTTAGGACAATTCTTTGAGAAATGGTCTGACGAACCACAGTTAAAACATTTATTTTTATTTAGAAGAGGACACTCTGGAGAAAGATGTCTCGATTGTCCACAATTATAACATTTACTATGAAAACATATTCCTTTATGTTTCTTTCCACAAGTAGAACAAGGTTTAATGTTATTATTACTAAAGTTATTATTATTATTACCCATCTTTTTCCCTGGGTTGTTAAAAAAAGTAGTATCTCATTTCTGTTTATTATTAAACCCACCTGAGCTGGGTTCGGTGCAAAGTTTCTCTTTCTCATTCTGACTCTTATTTTCCTGGTGAAATTTGGCAAGACTTTCATTTTCACTTTCAGTTATAGAATCTTTCTCGAGTATTTTAGAGAAAGTCTTTATTTGAAGTACCGACAACTTACTTCGTATCTGAGGTTTCAAACCTTCCTGGTACCTACGAGTCTTTCTAAGTTTAGTATTTACCTGAGGAGGAACAAACCTGGAAAGTTTGTTGAACTTTGCTGTATACTATGACGCCCCCAAATTCAGGGACTTGAAACCCAAATTCGGTGCTTCACGATACCATTTCTATGAGCGGATTAATACTAATAATAATAACAATAATATAGATTATCAAATTTAATTTACATATTATCAGAGTTTAGTTCCCAAGTACGAAACCTTTAAACATCCGTTACATGAAAATAATATTATATATCATCCTTAACTTAAAGTCAAACTATTACAATAAGATAGCATAAACTTTTATTCTGCAACCTTCCCTTTTCCCTTGTTCTTGTCAGATCCTTCAGGTTGTTCACACTTAGCTGAAAACATTTAAATTAAGCAAGGATGAGCATTTGAGTGCCCAGCAAGTAATAGCAAATAATAACAATTAGCTGAAAGGATTAAATGTTTTCTGTGAACGATACTTCTACAACGAATCAATAGTTGTGAAGTAAGCTGGACCATTAATAAACAACATGTCATTTCAATTTCAAACTTTTGAAACTACGTATTGACTATATATGATGATCAGTTGACAAATTATGAATATTGCTTTCTATTTTCGAAAAGGTTTAACAGAACTTCATCTGTAAACTGTCATAACTTACGGGCACGGGGGTAATCAACCCATTATGCCCTGTATTGATCAATACTACATTACAAGAACGATATTATTGTTCATCCTTTGTCCGCCTTAGCGCATAAAAATTTCCCATATTTGGGATGTTCATAACAGTCTTGAATCCAAACCAAAACAATTTAGTTGGATAAAGTTTTATCTTGTTCAAAAACAACTTTAAATTTATGTCTAGCTAAATCAAATAGCTTAGACGACTTTTAATTCAACTTATAATACTGGACTCCGATAAGTATGTATCAACATGTGATAAAATATAATGATTATCCAAGTGAGGACACTTGTATAACCATGTTTTAGAAATTAATGAAAAAAATATATATCTTGATCAACGATAACAGAATAAAGGAACTTGTACAACAACTATAATTTAATAACTTACTTATACATAATCATTGCATAAGTATATACAAAGGTTGAAATATTTGAACAATTGAAATGAACAGTTCAGATATTATCTTACGCATATCCGTTGCATAAAGTAAATGCAAAGGTTTAGAAACTTGCCTTGGTTGTTGACTACTGTTACGCGTTATAGCTTAAACTTTAATATCGGATCCTATCATCAATAAGATTATTCTTTTAATTAGAATAATACCAAGTAACACATAATACTACTTATTTGCAGTCAGTATATAGCTTAAACATATTGTCACATATTCATAACAGTCATTAAAACATTTAAGAATAGTCATCAAGTCAAACTATGTCCATTTGGTTTGAGTTCGGTACTATTTCAGTGTCCCGATTGCATAATCGGATAATTATAATTTATTACCAATAAAACTTTGCTAAAGAACTTAAATATTATATTAGATAATTTAATTATCATTTATAATATTTATCCTAACATAAATACCATTTATAATGATTTTTCAATCATTAATATCATTTATAATGATTTAATTAATAAATAATTTCATTATCATTAATACTTAAATAATTTAAAATATTAATGAAATACATGTCAAAATATTTAAAAGTTATTTATTATAACATAAAACATTTTAAAACCTTAATATCACCCTTAAATGATTTTTTAAAATATTAAATCATTTTTAAATAATTATCATTATTTCTCTTTAATTGTTATTTAATAATAATTAATTAGTTACTTTATTATATGCCTTTAATTATTAATTAATAATAATTAACTAATAATTAATTAATTAATATGTGACTTTAAATATTCTTTAATATTAATTAAATAATAATTAATTAATAAATATGAGTCTTAAATTATAATTTAATATTAATTAAATAATAATTAATTAATCACTTATAAATAAATAAATAAATAAATAATTACTTTATTTATTTTATTAATCTTTAATTATTATTTAATAGTAATTAATTAAATAAATTATTTATCCTTGAAAAATAAATAAATAATTTACTTTATAAATTTCTAATTATTCTTTAAAGAATAATTAATTATTTAACATTTATACTTATTGATTATTTAATATTAATTAAATAATAAATAATTATTTTAATATGCTAATGCAAATAAATAATTACATTATTATTACCTAACCTTAATTAAGCAATCTTAATCATTAATTAACATTAATCAAATAATAAATAAATCATTTAGTTCATTTATTTCCTAATTTCTAAATTCTTTTTCCAAATTGAGGTCATTCACGAAAACCTTTGTACACCGAGATCTACAACTCCAATTTGGGCCAATCGGACTCGTTAGATCCACATCTTCTGAATTACATTTTTCTTTTATTAAACATTTCATTTGGCCTGTTATGAGCCTAGAAAAACTGGACTAAAGTGATTTGGCAAAACAAAGTCCCGAATTTCATTTCAGATTTGGGGCTTCTTACGAAAACAATCATAAAACAAAATCGATAAACTCAATTTTGATTACATGCGTAGCGTTGGATTCAGTATCTTCCGAACTTCGTTATCCATTTAACAAACACCTAATTAAGACTTGTTTTGGTCTCGAAAAATAGGCTAGAAGTGGACTGCTCAGCAGAGAGGTTAAAAATTCGACATTTTTAGTTCCAAAATCATATCTTGCTCATTCAAATCACTTTTATACGATTCCAACTAGGTTTTACTCTTATTTTAGCCATCTATCACATGGTATAAAAATTTGAAAATTTTCTTTCAACCATAAAGATACATACATAACGAAAAAGTAGTATGAACTTAAAGTCTTAACTTTCATTTTTATCTTTCTTTACTTCATGCTTTTGATCAACTATCTAACCCCAAAAATGGTGAGATCCATACTTGAAATATTATAAAACAAGTAATTCAAGAGTTCAAGGGTTTTGAAACATAAGGTCTTTATTTTGTAAGACAACCAAAATAATTATACAAAACTTAAGGTTAGGGTTTTATACCTAGTTTTGTGGGATGTCCTCCTTTTCCTTCCAAAATAACTTAAGAACTTGGATGACATGAAAACTCCTCCTTCTTCTTCTTCCTCCAAGGTCGCCGTCGACACCCTCTCTCTCTCCTTAATATTTTTTTTTTTTAGCTAACTTGGAATAGTGAGATGAAAGAAAAATAATATATTTTGTGTTGGTAAAAAAATGTGTAGATATATTATATATATCCATGAAATCTCCTAACACAAATCTTCTCCTCTCTCTCCATATAACTTGCAATGTTGATAAAACATGGTGGCTAGCTTCTTAAGTTGACACCTAAAGGAGTAGGTTACTAACTAAAGTAAGAAAATAAATCAACACGTGCTATCTATTTCCCTCCTTTTGCTGTATACATCTCCCCCCAATTTAGCCCAATTTTTGATTTTCTTTTATTGCCAAATTAGCTAAATAGAATGACCAAAAAGTCCCTAGCACATGGGCTAAAGATTGGGCCATACATTTAATTCTACATTAGTTTTACATTACCGTAATTATTTAATTAGGGTTTTATTCCACTCATTTTGGGAATTTAAAAAAAATTATCCTTATTGATTTAAATTACACAACCCAATTAGACTTGTCATATTCAAGTAAGTTGAATATTCAATTAAGGTTTAATATTTTAATTAGGGTTCAAAATTTATAATTATGGTTTTTCCATAACAATAAGGCTTTATATAAAACACAATTCGTATAACACAAATCACAGTGTCTTGACAGACTTTCAAGTCTCATTTGACTGCGGAATTAGGGTTTAACACTAATACTAAGGTGTGGTCATAACACAACATAATTGACCAACCATTATCAATACGTACATACAGTACATATTTATAGCACTGAAAAATCAAAATATATTTAATATTATAATATTATTCTCATTCATTGATCAAAACCCAAAATTAGGGTTTGGATTCCATATCTGATTTATCTGTCATAATTAACCTTATTAATTAAGTTAAAATAATTAACATAATAACCTGAACAAAATTTATATAATAAAATAATTATTATAATTATTCTAAAAATCATTTCATATATTATTTAAATAATATAAGATTATATTTTCATGAAAAGAATTGATAAAAACATTTCCAATATGGAATTAATTATTATAAGTATATAATTGATAATAATCAATAATTCTAAAATAAAATTATCTGTAATAATTAATGTAATAAATAAATTTTTTATTTATCACACCCATAAATATATACATATTATGTTGGCACATATCACCCATATTTATTTTAATAAATAAAAAAAATAATTATACATAAAATTTATGATTTATTTTTATAGAAAATATCGGGTTGTCACATTCACCCTCCCTTATAAAGATTTTGTCCCCGGAATCACCGTTTTAAAACTTATACATACCAGAGTACATAGCATACACAATCATTGCAGGTAGATCTCGATCATTTTGATCAAACTGATCTTTAACTATTCACATAAAGCTTGTCTTTTTGATTAAATGGAAATTTGATTCTAAAAGAACTCAAATTCCTCCTTCAAAATTTCTTTATAAAATAATTTATTATTTATAGGAAAATCATATATAAGAAAATAAAAGTTATACGAAAAGTACACTGGAGTTCCTTTGCGGTATTTGCCACCTGAATCACTGGTGTCGTGTTGAAGAGACGTGCGATGAGATTTTGTAAACTTCTTTGGATGAAGTTGGTCTTGTGATTGCCAAAGTTCCGTCGCTTTTCCCCATATTCACACTTTCTTCCTCCGTTCTCCTTTTTGGACAGTCTTTCACCTTATGCTCCTTCGATCTGCACAGAAAACACCCACTAATTGTCCTAGGATTGGGGCAGTTGGGAGAGATATGGCCCTCCTACCCGCACTTGAAATATGAAAATTTACCTTTCAAACATTCCCCCAAATGGTTCTTCCCACAATTCCCACATTGCACCACCGGCTTCTTCTTTGCACCTTCTTCCTTCACCTGCACACCCCCAAAGCTGTTCCCCTTCCTCTTTTCACCCCTGTTCCCAATATTTGCTTCCACCTTCCCAGCTCCCTCAACCTTACCCTTGTTCCTTCTTTCCTTGTTGTAGAGGCTCTGGCCTCACTTCCCTCCTCAATAATAATCGCTTTCTCCATGAGTGCTGCAAATGTAGGGATCTGCAACATAGCCACCTTATTGTAGAGCCAGGGTTTTAATCCCAGTTCAAACCTCTTTGCTTTTCTAGCCTCCGTATCAACTTGATGCGGGGCGAACCTAGCTAATTCATTAAATTTTGCGGCATACTCCGCAACAGTCATATTTTCCTACTTTAACTCTAGAAATTTTACCTCCATCCTAGCTTGCATACTAGATGAAAAATAGTTTTCGAAAAACAAAGTTTTAAACCCATCCCAAGCAACTACACCTGCTCCTGCCCTCGCCTGATTCGCTTCCCACCAAAAATTTGCCTCACCCTTCATCATGTAGGTGGCAAAAGCGGTTTTTTGCCCCTCAGCTACCCTAGCTATTACAAATGCCTTTTTGATTTCTTTAACCCAAGTTTGGGCTTCTACAGGGTCAGTTGTACCTCTAAATTCAGGCGGTCCTACAGCCTTGAAGTCCTTAAAGTTTTCCAAGCAGTTGTCTTACTGGTTCCCTGCGGCTGGCATTCCTTGTTGCATGACCTGAGCAACCATATTTGCATTATTGCATTGGATCTGGTTGTTGTCCCCCAGCATTATTGACAGATTCTTCTGCCCTTTGATTTCTAGTTTGACGTCTTGGCGGCATTATCTGATTAAATAAAACATAATCTAACTTATATTCTAAACCTTATCACATAAGTTTAATATATTAAACTTGTTTCATTACTCAAACATAGGTTCATTTTTATTAATTCAAAGTAATTTACATAACATAGCCCATACTGTTATCCCTTTGTGACCACAAAAGTCGGGATTTACGGCTTTGACCCATACAAAAGTTGAGAATATTACATTTCACAGTCTTACTTTTCACACATATTATATTAAACAGACCTACACCACATAACCTATACTACCTATTCACTACGCCTTTTTCTTGATCTTGGACAACCTTTTGCCTGATGACCTTCTATCCCACAAATAAAATAGACACATTGCTTTGGATTGGGACACTGAGGAGAGAAATGTCCCTCATGTCCGCAAATGTAGCAAACATTCTCCCCTTTCCTGCACACACCTTCATGTTTCTTATCACAGTTTGTACACTTTTCTATGCGGTTAAAGTTCCCTTGGTTGTTATCAGGATTTCTTATATCACGGTCTTTCATTTTTCTTTTTCCTTTCTTATTCGGAGCTGCACACGACTTATTGCTTTTGGCTCCCATTTGGTAAATTTGGATTTTAAGCTTATCTTGTTCTTCCATTGTTTCTATTAATGCTTTTCGTAGTTGGCGATTTAGCAACTTTTCTATTTCCCACAACTGTTCTAAATAGGAAACCTGGTCCCGCAGATTCTGCACTTCGGTTGATGCTTGATCAGCTCCAACTTCAGTGTCTGAATCACTATCGGTTAGTTTCACCATTTTCGGATCTGGTATGACATTTTCCACAATAACCACCAAATCGAGGTTGCTTTCACTTTGAGCCTCTATTTCAGCTATTGGCTTTGATATCGGCTCCTTCTTTACGATCCGAGGGTATCCTAATCCTTTTTCACCTGACATCTACACACATAAATTATCCTGATTAGCATATAATATATACACATAACACATAATGGTTTTATATAAGTTATCTTTTAGTTTGCTTAACGATGAATTTATCCGATTCATCTATTTTTAAACTCTATATGAGTTATTTATATTTTCAATGTTTCCCTCCGTTCTAAGGTTATAGCCTAAGGTCTATCCCACCTAAGGTTTCTAACCCTATAGCTCTGATACCATGATGTGACGCCCCCAAATTCAGGGACTTGAAACCCAAATTCGGTGCTTCACGATACCATTTCTATGAGCGGATTAATACTAATAATAATAACAATAATATAGATTATCAAATTTAATTTACATATTATCAGAGTTTAGTTCCCAAGTATGAAACCTTTAAACATCCGTTACATGATAATAATATTATATATCATCCTTAATCTAAAGTCAAACTATTACAATAAGATAGCATAAACTTTTATTCTGCAACCTTCCCTTTTCCCTTGTTCTTGGCAGATCCTTCAGGTTGTTCACACTTAGCTGAAAACATTAAAATTAAGCAAGGATGAGCATTTGAGTGCCCAGCAAGTAATAGCAAATAATAACAATTAGTTGAAAGGATTAAATATTTTCTTTGAACGATACTTCTACAACGAGTCAACAGTTGTGAAGTAAGCTGAACCATTAATAAACAACATGTCATTTTGATTTCAAACTTTTGAAACTACGTATTGACTATATATGAGGATCAGTTGACAGACTATGAATATTGCTTTCTATTTTCGAAAAGGTTAAACAGAACTTCATCTGTAAACCGTCATAACTTACGGGCACGGGGGTGATCAACCCATTATGCCCTGTATTGATCAATACTACATTACAAGAATAATATTATCGTTCATCCTTTGTCTGCCTTAGCGCATAAAAATTTCCCATATTTGGGATGATCATAACAGTCTTGAATCCAAACCAAAACAATTCAGTTGGATAAAGTTTTATCTTGTTCAATAACAACTTTAAATTTATGTCTAGCTGAATCAAATAGCTTAGACGACTTTTAATTCAACTTATACATACTGGACACCGATAAGTATGTATCAACATGTGATAAAATATAATGATTATCCAAGTGAGGACACTTGTATAACTATGTTTTAGAAATTAACGAACAAAATATATATCTTGATCAACGATAACAGAATAAAGGAACTTGTACAACAACTATAATTTAATAACTTACTTATACAGAATCATTGCATAAGTATATACAAAGGTTGAAATATTTGAACAATTGAAATGAACAGTTCAGATATTATCTTATGCATATCCGTTGCATAAAGTAAATGCAAAGGTTTAGAAACTTGCCTTGGTTGTTGACTACTGTTACGCGTTATAGCTTAAACTTTAATATCGGATCCTATCATCAATAAGATTATTCTTTTAATTAGAATAATACCAAGTAACACATAATACTACTTATTTGCAGTCAGTATATAGCTTAAACATATTGTCACATATTCATAACAGTCATTAAAACATTTAAGAATAGTCATCAAGTCAAACTATGTCCATTTGGTTTGAGTTCGGTACTATTTCAGTGTCCCGATTGCATAATCGGATAATTAACGAATTTATTACCAATAAAACTTTGCTAAAGAACTTAAATATTATATTAGATAATTTAATTATCATTTATAATATTTATCCTAACATAAATACCATTTATAATGATTTTTCAATCATTAATATCATTTATAATGATTTAATTAATAAATAATTTCATTATCATTAATACTTAAATAATTTAAAATATTAATGAAATACATGTCAAAATATTTAAAAGTTATTTATTATAACATAAAACATTTTTAAAACCTTAATATCACCCTTAAATGATTTTTTAAAATATTAAATCATTTTTAAATAATTATCATTATTTCTCTTTAATTGTTATTTAATAATAATTAATTAGTTACTTTATTATATGCCTTTAATTATTAATTAATAATAATTAACTAATAATTAATTAATTAATATGTGACTTTAATTATTCTTTAATATTAATTAAATAATAATTAATTAATAAATATGAGTCTTAAATTATAATTTAATATTAATTAAATAATAATTAATTAATCACTTATAAATAAATAAATAAATAAATAATTACTTTATTTATTTTATTAATCTTTAATTATTATTTAATAGTAATTAATTAAATAAATTATTTATCCTTGAAAAATAAATAAATAATTTACTTTATAAATTTCTAATTATTCTTTAAAGAATAATTAATTATTTAACATTTATACTTATTGATTATTTAATATTAATTAAATAATAAATAATTATTTTAATATGCTAATGCAAATAAATAATTACATTATTATTACCTAACCTTAATTAAGCAATCTTAATCATTAATTAACATTAATCAAATAATAAATAAATCATTTAGTTCATTTATTTCCTAATTTCTAAATTCTTTTTCCAAATTGAGGTCATTCACGAAAACCTTTGTACACCGAGATCTACAACTCCAATTGAGGGCCAATCAGACTCGTTAGATCCGCATCTTCCTGAATTACATTTTTCTTTTATTAAACATTTCATTTGGCCCTGTTATGAGCCTAGAAAACTGGACTAAAGTGACTGGCAAAACAAAGTCCCGAATTTCATTTCCAGATTTGGGGTTTCTTACGAAAACAATCATAAAACAAAATCGACAACTCGGATTTCGATTCTGTCTGTGGCGTTGGATTCGTATCTTTCCGAACTTCGTTATCCATTTAACAAACACCTAATTAAGACTTGTTTTGGTCTCGGAAAATAGGCTAGAAGTGGACTGTTCGCGCAGAGGTTCCGATAGTCAGCATTTTTAGTTCCAAAAATCATATCTTGCTCAGTTCAAATCACTTTTATACGATTCCAACTAGGTTTTACTCTTATTTTAGCCATCTATCACATGGTATAAAAATTTGAAAATTTTCTTTCAACCATAAAGATACATACATAATGAAAAAGTAGTATGAACTTAAAGTCTTAACTTTCATTTTTATCTTTCTTTACTTCATGCTTTTGATCAACTATCTAACCCCAAAAATGGTGAGATCCATACTTGAAATATTATAAAACAAGTAATTCAAGAGTTCAAGGGTTTTGAAACATAAGGTCTTTATTTTGTAAGACAACCAAAATAATTATACAAAACTTAAGGTTAGGGTTTTATACCTAGTTTTGTGGGATGTCCTCCTTTTCCTTCCAAAATAACTTAAGAACTTGGATGACATGAAAAACTCCTCCTTCTTCTTCCTCCAAGGCTGTCGACACCCCTCTCTCTCTCCCTTAATTTTTTTTTTTTTAGCTAACTTGGAATAGTGAGATGAAAGAAAAAATAATATGTTTTGTGTTGGTAAAAAAATGTGTAGATATATTATATATATCCATGAAATCTCCTAACAAAAATCTTCTCCTCTCTCTCCATATAACTTGCAATGTTGATAAAACATGGTGGCTAGCTTCTTAAGTTGACACCTAAGGGAGTAGGTTACTAACTAAAGTAAGAAAATAAATCAACACATGCTATCTATTTCCCTCCTTTTGCCGGATACATCTCCCCCCAATTTAGCCCAATTTTTGATTTTCTTTTATTGCCAAATTAGCTAAATAGAATGACCAAAAAATCCCTAGCACATGGGCTAAAGATTGGGCCATACATTTAATTCTTTTGTGCTCTCATTTAATTTGTTTGGGACATGAAAAATGGCATGGTTCAATACATTAATTTTACATTACCGTAATTATTTAATTAGGGTTTTATTCTACTCATTTTGTGAATTTAAAAAAAATTATCCTTATTGATTTAAATTACACAACCCAATTAGACTTGTCATATTCAAGCAACTTGAATATTCAATTAGGGTTTAATATTTTAATTAGGGTTCAAAATTTATAATTATGGTTTTTCCATAACAATAAGACTTTATCTAAAACATAATTCGTATAACACAAATCACAGTGTCTTGACAGACTTTCAAGTCTCATTTGACTGCGGAATTAGGGGTTAACACTAATACTAAGGTTTGGTCATAACACAACATAATTGACCAACCATTATCAATATACATATCAAAGACATATTTTATAGATCGAGAAATCAAAATATATTTAATATTATAATATTATTCTCATTCCTTGATCAAAATCCAAAATTAGGGTTTGGATTCCATATCCGATTTATCCATCATAATTAACCTTATTAATTAAGTTAAAATAATTAACTTAATAACTTTGAACAAAATTTATATAATAAAATAATTATTATAATTATTCTAAAATCATTTCTTATATTATTTAAATAATATAAGATTATATTTTCATGAAAAGAATTGATAAAAACATTTCCAATATGGAATTAATTATTATAAGCATATAATTGATAATAATCAATAATTCTAAAATAAAATTATCTGTAATAATTAATGTAATAAATAAATTTTTTATTTATCACACCCATAAACATATACATATTATGTTGGCACATGTCACCCATATTTATTTTAATAAATAAATAAATAAAAAATTATACGCAAAATTTATGATTTATTTTTATAGAAAATATCGGGTTGTCACATATACTGAGTTACAGTCAGGTCTCCTTATTTTAATTCTAAAAATTTTACTTCCATACGATCTTTCAGGGATTGGGGAAAATAGGTTTCAAAGAATAATTCTTTAAATCTATCCAAAGGAACAATTTCTGTTTCTACCCAACCCTTAGTTGATTATCACCGGTAATTAGCCTCACCTTTCAAGAAAAAGGTTGCAAAAGTTATCTTTTGATTATTATTGACATTGGTCACTAGGAAAAATTTCTCTTTTTCAGAAATCCAAATTTTTGCATCGACAGGTTCTAATGTACCTTTAAATTCAGGTGGACCAACTAATTTGAAATCCTTAAAAGATGTGTTTTGGTTTATAGGACTATTCATAGCTCCTAACATAAGGTCTACTAATTGTTGGGTAGAATTATCATCATTATTAATTTCTCTTTGGGGTCTTCTGGTTGGTGGCATGATTCTATATAAAACAACAACAAAAATTCACATAAGAATTTGAATATTACAAACATATTGTTTATTTATATATCACAAGAGTCGTACAAAACAACTTAGTAGTTTACACATACTACTAGCTTACACATACCACTGGTTATATTATAAACTTTAAATGCTCCTTTATTCATACAAATATAGAGCATTCAACACCTATACTACCCTCTAGAATTCATTGATATCATTAAAGGAATTCTGGATCATGTGGTAAACCACAAATCGAATTATCAGATAGGCAGTTTTCTTCTCCTCCACTGGATATCGAACTACTCAGCGATGTAATTCATTAAAAGTGTCTCGAACACCCAGAGATGTTTTAAGAAGTCTTGCCTGAATTTCCTTTCTACCCTTTTGTGCATGGTGCAGTTGTACTTTTAGTCGGGGACTAGTTCTCCTCTCATGTTGTAGCATTCCCTCAGTTATGTCTGCCCTAAACTTAATTTTATTATTATTTTCTGTTATCTTCATTAGTGATGCCATTGCTTCATCATGTTCATCAATTCTCATTAAGCGCCTCATTCATGGATCTTCTTCTTCCTCAAAGCATCATCTTGCGATTGTTGATCATGAAACAATTCTTCATCCTCTGCATCACTAGCTATAAATGACTCAATTTGTGGTGGATTGTGTACTATCACCATTTCTTCAGCACTAAAGTTGGCCATTTAAAAAAGAATACTCCTTAGTACTGGTATAGAAATTTACATAACATAATATTTTTAATGTTATATTTTATGTGTACTTTAAATTTTTTATGGACTCGAAGACTATATACTAAGATTTCTCTACCTTATATCTATAGCCTTGAGGCTTTAATACCAAACTTGTAATGCCCCCATATCTATACTCCCACGTTATTCGATATGGTGCTTACTACAAATTAATACATATAATGTATTTAAATCTATACACCCATGGTATCTGATTATAAGCTTATATCAAATTGAGTGACTATCAGATATAATTCCTATAGATCCAAGATTCATAGTATCCCATAACAGAAGACAAATCCCAAGGGAACTTATTACTGTGTTTGGGTACCCTCACTTGGATATATGAACTGTATCTGTGAATAGAATCTATCTATCCGAAATTTAGAGTACCAATAATAACATGAACAATCCATATTACCAATACCCTTACCTAGATATATAGTTTATGCCATGCGAATTTATACTATCGTATCGATAGTAACTATCTATCTGAAATCCAGAGTATCAATAACAACATGAACAGTCCATGCTATTAATACCCTCACTCAGATAAATAGTTCCCAAGGATCTCAAACTAGATTTTAAAGAACTCTAAATTACATCTATATATGTAAGAAAACACGGTTGCAGAAATAAAAGTTGTCATATATCATAAATATTAAGGTTCAATTACATGATTCTCATAAAGAGTTTCTTATAACAAAGTATTCAACTAGACATGAATATAACCTAATCTAAGTAGGAACGCTTCCCTTTGTCTACTCCGGATGTTCCAAGGTTACCATCTAATACTGCAAAGGGAATAATTTGCAAAAGTGAGCTCTGACATGCTTAGTAGGTTTTATATTTATAACAATATATGATTTGAAGAAGTATAATAATTCAAAATTCGACTGCTAGTTGTTACCATTTTCTGGATTTCTTTTTCAACCATTTCTGGACTCTTTTTTTTCTGTCAGTCACACAGAGTTAGAAACTTTGTTTTAGATATGAGATAGGGGATCGACATACTCAATATTCTATGAGTATGCATCTCATCCTACCAGTTGTGATGCCCCCAAATCCGGGTCTATTCCAACCCGACAGATGGTGCTACACGGTACTACCATTTATTCATTCATTCAATTGAAAAGTCTCAAAAGGACTAATATATCCAAAATAATATTACATTTCCCAAGTTCTTTGTAACCCATTCATTTTTTATTGTCATTATATCAAATATATTACAATCGTTCACCTATACTATTACATAAGTAATCTAAGGGTTCGTATTCGCCTTGCCTTTATCCTTGCCTAAGCCTTCGGTCCGCTCGATCTTAGCTATGTTCATATGGTTCAAGCAAGAGTGAGCATGACTAGCTCAGCAAGTACTACAATTCTAATAAACAAAATGCTTGAAACATATAACTCATATATCTTCAGTAACTGAACAATAGTTACGAAGTACTATCGATAAATCAAAATAGCACTTCTTTTCATTCAAAACATTTTACAACAACCATACTCAGTGGAATATCAATTATGGCTCAAGACCATGAGCATTCATAAGTTCTTTTAAAAAGGATAACCCAGCACTAAGTCCGTAAGTCCGTCATAGCTTACGAGCACTTCTGGGTGATCAGCCCATAGTACTCTATGTTGATCAACACTACATTCATTAAACGCATATACGTTTAAGTTGTGGCAACCTCACGTACCTGTCGTTAAACGACAAAAATATTTTAGCATACTTGGTCTTCGATTGAAAACCATACCAATATAACTCGGTAAATATAAATCATGCTTGACAGAATCATAATATAAGTCTAGCCGAATGAATTGGTTTAAGACTTCATCGTTAAAACTTCATGCGAAAGAATACAAGAATTACAAAGCTTGTCTAGACTAAACTGGAGCAAGGGTTAGAATACTTGCCTTTAGCATCTGCTTACTGATTAACACATGTACACTTTAAGTTTCTATATTTCTACAATACATAATCATATAACGTACCACATTAGGACATATATAATCAAGTTTGTATACTATTATATCTTACCCTTCATCTCAATGTAAATCCTGACTTAGATTTACTATTATGGGTTTTCGACTTTCATTACGTCATTCGTATTTCATTCATCTTTGATTGATTATTAACTCTTAATCATCATGCATTAGTGTCTTACCATGCCTTAACAATGTTACATTAACATCTTAGTTCATTACTATCAAGTTATCTCTTCTTCTATACTTGTAAACATTCTTGTCTGTCAAACCTTTGGGGTGGGGCATGGCTCCACCATTAACTCTCTGCAGATCTCATTTGTGTGGCACGAGTTAACAGTATCTTTCGGTTCAAGCATCGTCTTTCATGGTGCGGGCTTTAAGGTCGTGAGGAATCATGACGCCTTGCGCGGACTCTGTGCCTTAGATAATTCTGCAGTTTTGAAAATTTTACGAACTTCCCAGACGCATAACTTCTTCGTTATAAGTCCGAATTGGTTCGTTCAAAAGCCTACGGTTCACAAATTACATACTCTATGCGTTCATGAAAGAATTTTATCTATTTGACTTCGTTTGCTAAAAATTAACCTATTAGTTCATTTTTAACGAAAACGATAAACGTCCATGGTCGTTCAATGCTTGTTTCTTCGTTCTAAGTCAGAATCTGATCATTTTCGAGTCTGCAACTCTATAATACCAAATACGACTTGTCTCCATTGAAAACCAATGTTTCCAACTGCAAACTAAAAATACGACTTCCATTCTGAGAATTTCACGAATTCGACGATTATCGTCCAATCGTGTGAATTCTGGAAAAACTTCATTCCTATTGATTCTAAATGGATTTTACTCAACATATGATCATTACAAGTTACTTATCACACCAACTTATCATCAAAGTAGGTTTTGACTTATTCTCATAAGTCAATGACTTAATTAACTTATGAACTATAAATCTATATGGTCATGACTTATTAAGAACTTAAGTCCACTAATCAATGTTTTCATGCTATAATCAACATACTAATCATCATATGACAACATATGATAAGTTCTTCATGGTTCTAGCAACTTATTAATGTTCAAGTTGCTTATCCAAATTATTCGGCTTAAGTTCATTCTTTATTAACTTATTACATGTTTTTAACATACAATCTCCCTTCTCTATCAATCCTATCATAGAAGAGATGTAGATAAAAGATATGATTCTTACCCTTGAAGACTTCAATTCACTTTGGAAAACTAGCAAAGGTTGAAGTGGCTTATAAGTCTTAAGTGACTTATTCTCTCTACCAATTAAGTAGATTATATTTGAGAGGAAAGTTGGATGAAAATAACAACTAACAAAATTTGAAATGAGGCTTGTATTTATAGGCCATCCAAGTCTAGGGAAAAATGGACTTTAAACCATCCCACCTCCTCATTCAACCTCCTCATCCTCCACCTCCTTACTATTCATTGCTTGACCTATAAGTCTACTTGTTAGCCAAATAAAGTACTTGGTCATCATACATAATCCTTGCCCATCAAGCTTACCCACTTCCTACTTGGTTTGACCCATGGATCAAGGCTTCTCATTAGGTTTGATTAATTAATCTAACTACTTTCTTAATGGGCTTGTGCTACATAATTTGGACTAATGATATATCAAAAACTTGGGCTTGATTGTCACATTCTATTAGAATTCTCTTATTAGGCTAATATTCCTATAAGTCCATTACCTTAGATTTAATAACTTAACATTCATACCCCACGTATAATTCTCGTATTCTAATTCGTATACTAAATTATAATATACATTATTTCATTCTCCATATAATAGTATAATACGTCATATTATACTTACGTTCATTACTTCGTATAATGCCTACGCATCATCCGATTACAACTGTCTTTACTTAATGCTTAATAAACCTAACATTCCCAAATTAAGTTCGCATGCGAAATATTACGTTTTCCATACATAGGTTATTATTACATAATCCATATCACCTTGATATTATAACATTACGTATTTCTCGGAAGTTCAAAAATAATTATCGAGCAGAAATTGATGAATAGTGTTTTTCAGAAAATTTCTGGGAAAGCTTTTATTTTCGTCTTAGAAATTCAAACACTTTAATTCTCCCACATAGTTAAAATACTATGACGTTCCGACGTTTCTAGGTTATAGAACGACATTCGTCTTATCCATACGTAATAATAATAAATAATATTATTTTATTCATTATTAAAAGTAATTACAAAATGTTCGATTTTTCGGGGCGTTACACTCTCTCCCCCTTATAAGGATTCTGTCCCCAGAATCTCGCTTAAAAAAATATTACACAAATAATTGAGGGTAATTCTTTTTCATCATTTATTCTAACTCCCACGTTGCTTCTTCTGCATCGTGGTTCTTCCATATCACCTTCACCGAAGGTATGACTTTATTCCGCAGAACTTGTTCTTTTCTATCGATAATTTGAATCGACGTTTCCTCGTACGTTAAGTCCTTCTCGATATGAATAGGCTCATATTCTATCACGTGCTTATAATCCAGCTTGTAAGGATGCAATACCGATACGTGAAATACATTATGTATTCGTTCTAGGTCTGGAGGTAACGCTAACATGTAAGCTACCTCACCTACCCGTTTTAATACTTCGAAAGGTCCTATAAACCTCGGACTTAACTTTCCCTTCTTTCCAAAACGTATCTTTCCTTTCCAGGGAGATACTTTTAGGAATACGTACGAACCTACTTTAAACTCTCAATTTTCTCTGTGCGAATCCGTAAACTTCTTCTGTCTATCTTGAAATTTGCTAGAAGCGCGATTTGTATCTTCTTGACAATATCCATTGTCTGTTGCACCAATTACGGTCCCAACATTACGTTCTCCTACCTCATCCCAATACAGTGGCGTTATGCATTTCCTCCCATACAAAGCTTCGTAAGGCGGCATACCTATGCTTGCATGATAACTATTGTTATATGCAAACTCTACTAATGGTAGATGATCATCCCAACTACCCTTAAAATCCATGACGCAAGATCTTAGCATATCTTCTAACGTCTGAATTGTCCTCTCGCTCTGTCCATCCGTCTATGGATAATATGCCGTACTTAGCTTCAACTGCGTTCCTAATTGCTCTTGTAGACTCCTCCAAAAGTTCGACGTGAATCGTGGGTCACGATCTGACACAATCAATACTGGTGCTCCATGTCTAGAAATTATTTCCTTAATATAAAGTCTAGCTAACTGATCTAAGTTATACTTAACCCTTATTGGCAAAAAGTGAGCCGACTTTGTCAATCGGTCTACTATTACCCAGATCGCATCATACCCCTTCTGAGTAGTCGGAAGTCCCACCACAAAATCCATCGTGATATTCTCCCATTTTCACTCCGAAATTTCTAATGACTGTAGCAAGCCACTAGGTCATTGATGTTCGGCCTTAACTCTTTGACAAGTTAAGCACCTACTCACGTACTCGGCTATCTCTCTCTTCATGTTCGGCCACCAGAAACTCTGTCTAAGATCTTGATACATCTTAGTGCTACCAGGACGAATCAAAAACCTTAAACTATGAGCCTCTTGTAGAACCTACTCCTTTAATTTTGTCTCATTCAGAACCCAAATTCTTCCTTCAAATCTTAATAATCCCTCATTATCAAGACTGTACTTAATATCTTTTTCATTGGCTAGCCGCTCCTTTATCCGGTCGCACTCATCAGTTTTGAGTTGCACCTCCTTGACTCTCTCTACGATGATAGATTGCATCTCCGTCGAAAAAAGCATTGGTCCTCCTTCACTTGGCACCTTCACCTCCAACTCCATCCTAGCCATCTCTGTTATCAACTCAGTTTGAGCGATCAACAAAGACAACTTTTCCCTACCCTTCCTACTTAAAGCGTCGGCAACTACATTGGCCTTTCCAGGGTGATACAAGATTTCACAGTCATAATCCTTTATCAACTCCAGCAATCTCCTCTGCCTCATATTCAACTCCTTCTGTGTGAAGATATATTTTAGACTTTTGTGGTCTGTGTATATCTCACATTTTTCTCTATAAAGATAATGCCTCCATATCTTTAGAGCAAAAACTATTGCGGCCAGTTCCAGATCATGAGTAGGGTAAACTTTCAAATAATCCTTCAACTGCTTAGATGCATACGCAATGACCTTGCCATGCTGCATGAGCATGCAACCAAGTCCTCTATGCGAAGCATCGCTATAAATTACAAAAATTTCATGTGTCATCGGGCAATGACAAAATAGGTGCTTCACTCAACCTCTTCTTAAGTTCTTGGAAACTATCCTCACACTTATCAGTCCACACGTATTTCACCGTCTTCCTTGTCAAGTTAGTCAACGGAGTAGCTATCTTCGAAAAATCCTGGATGAATCTTCGATAGTAACCCGCTAACCCTAGGAAACTCCACACCTCAGTTAGCGTTTTCGGTTGTTCCCAATTCATCACTACTTCCACCTTCGCTGGATCTACTGAAATTCCCTCATGGTCAATGACATGACCTAAAAACTGCACCTTCTCTAGCCAAAATTCACACTTCGTGAATTTCGCGTACAACTTCTCCTTCCTTAATGTCTCCAACACTAATCGTAGGTCAGCATGATCTTTTGGCATCTTAGAATAGATTAGAATATCATCTATAAAGACCACGATGAACTTGTCCAAATATTATTTGAACACTCATTTCATCATATCCATGAATGCAGCTGGTGCATTTTTCAACCCAAACGACATCACTAAAAACTCGTAATAACCATAACGAGTCCAAAATGATGTCTTTGGTACATCCTCCTTCCTAACCTTCAACTGGTGATACCCCGTTCTTAAATGTATTTTAGAAAAATACTTAGCCCCTTTCAACTGATCAAAGAGATCATCGATCCTGGGCAATGGGTATTTATTCTTTATCGTTAACTTGTTCAACTCGGGATAGTCGATACATAGTCTTAACGATCTGTCCTTCTTCTTGACAAACAGTACCGGTGCTCCCCACGGTGAAACACTCAGTTGAATGTACTTCCGGTCCAATAGTTCTTGCAACTGCACCACTAACTCCTTCATTTCCACTGGCGCCATACGATATGATGCCCTGGAAACTGGTGCCGCTCCTGGTACAATGTCTATCACAAACTCAGTCTCCCTATCTGGCGGAAGACCCTGCAATTCACTCAAAAATACATCGGCGAATTCTCTCACTATCGGTATTTTTTCCATGGTTTCTACCACTCTCTGGTATCAACAACATGGCATAGGTAACCTTCGCATCCCTTCCTCAGTAATTTCCTAGTTTGTGTCATGGTTAGATAACACGAACGTCCCAGCGATCTATTCCCGTAAAATACTACCTGAGGTTGTTTTAATGTTCTAATGTTCACACATTTCTTTTGAAAATCTATAATTGCCCCATGATTTACCAACCAATCCATTCCGAGAATTACGTTGAATTCCCTTAACTTTATCGGCATTAGATCTACCAATAATTTACAATCCCGTATATCTACGTAACAACTCCTATAAACATCTTCAACATGAATTATTTCTTCGTTTGCTACCTTAATATTTAAAGGTATAGGCAACTTTTCGGGAATTAAACTTAATCGTCTAGCAAAATCGCATGCTATAAACGAATAAGTAGCACCCGAATCAAATAGCACGTATGCATTGATATCATTGATCGGAATAATACTGCTGACAGCGTCCCCTTATGCGATTGCATCTTGGATCATCATGTTAAAAATCTGACCCATCGGCCTACTGGTTGTCTTTGGCCCACTAATAGCTAGCTTACCGCTATTAGCGCCCCAATTCCCGTCCGTCCCCTTCTTCAGGTAGTTCTTTGCCATGTGGTCAGTTGATCCACACACAAAGCATCCGTGGTTCTTCTTTGGACTTGGAAAATTAGGCGCAATATGCCCCTCCTGTCCATAATTGTAACAGACGGCCTACCCCTTGAGACAGACTCCTAAATGAGTCTACCCACAGGTCTTGCAGGCCTCCATTCTTTTCTTTGGGTCTCCTTGCTTCACTCCAGAATTCCCAGAGCTAAATACCTTCCTCTTCTTACCCTCGCCACTACCACTAGCTCCCTCAATCTTGACTCTCCCATCTACCTTTCCCTTATTCTTCTTTTCTTTGTGGTATTGACTCAGAGCCTCACTACCACATTCGGCGATTATCGCCTTCTATAAAACGGTTCCAAAAGAAAAACTTTGGAATACCCATATACGGTTATAGACCCAGGGTTTCAAGCCCTGCTCAAACTATCACGCCTTTCTCACCTCCGTATCCACTTGATGTGGAGCGAACCTTGCCAGTTCATTGAACTTTGCAGCGTATTGGGGAACCTTCATGTCCCCTAGTTTCAACTCCAAAAACCGCATATCCATCCTTCCCTGCATGCTCATGGGAAAATTATTCTCGAAGAATATCTCCTTGAACCTCTCCAACGTCAGATTCACTATCCCGGCCCTAGCCTGATTGGCTTCCCATGAAAAGTTGGCCTCTCCCTTCATCATATAGGTCGTAAAGGCAACCTTCTGGGCCTCGTCGACATTTGCTATCACAAATGCCATCTCTATCTCCTTAACCCACGTTTGGGCTTCGATTGGGTCCGTAGTTCCTTTGAACTCCGGCGGACCCACGCTCTTGAAATCCTTAAAGGTAGTAGCTCGTGCTACTCCTAGATTTACGGAGATATTAGCCCCTGTTCTATTAAATGCGGCTGTTATTAAATTAACAAACTCCTACATTGGGTTAACCGGACCTCCCTCGGGTTGATTCACATCCGCGCCTTGGTTACGTTGCACTCTTCTCGGCGGCATTTTGCCTTGATACAATAAACACATTTCGTTATTATTCCTCTCTTTATTAGTTATCAATTAATAGTAACAATAACTCCAACATTCATAACTCATTGCTTTCCATAAAAAGGACTTATATTCATTCTCGTAGTATAATACTACATCGGTTACATACACGACTAAAAGTCGATTACATTACTTTCCCGTTATCGCTTTCCAAAAATTGGGATTTACAAAAGACTGCCCTTTACTATACAAAAAGGGCTTTACGTCACTACTACTTACAAAATACTTACATACTACTCTAACTATCACTATTCTACATCTGACTCAAGGCATTATCGAAATCTGCCTTGGCAAGACCGGCAATGATATCACGGCTAATAGTATGTCGTGTTTGCCCCACTTCCACAGGA
Organism: Panax ginseng; assembly: GCA_020205605.1. Lineage (NCBI taxonomy): Eukaryota > Viridiplantae > Streptophyta > Magnoliopsida > Apiales > Araliaceae > Panax > Panax ginseng. The sequence continues at coordinate 91,092,667 of CM035134.1, read as the reverse complement.
TATCCAACTACCTGCTGCTGGAAATCTGTGTGATAACTCCTATAAATATAGGACATTCTCCCTATCTTCTGCACCTTGGTCTTCAGCTCCTCCTTGAGCTCAAAGACCTCGTGCTTTAAATCATGGACTTTGTCCTTAGCCAAAATCCTCTCGTCGTGTTCTTGCTCCCACATGGACTCGACATCAGTCTTGTCCTCTCTAACAATTTGGAGCTCTACCTTCAACTTCTTGACCTCCTGACAGTAATGGATATTTCTATCCAATACTAACATGAATAGAGACATCATTGACCCCCCAGGAGCTATCTCCACTGCTATAGCCACTGGGTTAAAGGAGACTGTCTCTACCTCTTCCTCTATCATCCCATCGAACACTGACATGTAGTCAGCTTCCTCTGAGTCTCCAGACTTAATGATCACTACATCTGGCTCTGCTGCTATAGGGTTCGGTAAGACCTCTATTTGGTTCACCAATTCTTCACTAATGGCTTGACCATCTACAAACATTCCATTTACTCCTAACATCTACACAAAACAATTAAGTTGATTAGTACACGTCAGTAGAATAATAAAAACACATAACATAATCATAATGCATTTTTATAAGGTTACTTTCTTCTTTTACTTCTTTGACTTCTCTTAAGGTTATGACTTAAGGTTTTTAATTCCCTCCCTTAAGTTTTATAAGCTAATTCTTTGATACCAACCTGTGACGCCCCCAAATTCGGGTCTCTTCCAACCCGATAGATGGTGCTACACGGTACTACCATTCATTCATTCATTCAATTGAAAAGTCTCAAAAGGACTAATATATCTTCTATATATCCAAAATAATATTATATTTCCCAAGTTCTTTGTAACCCATTCGTTTGTTCTTGTCATAATATCAAATATATTACAATCATTCACCTATACTATTACATAAGTAATCTAAGGGTTCGTATTCGCCTTGCCTTTATCCTTGCCTAAGCCTTCGGTCCGCTCGATCTTAGCTATGTTCATATGGTTCAAGCAAGAGTGAGCATGACTAGCTCAGCAAGTACTACAATTCTAATAAACAAAATGCTTGAAACATATAACTCATATATCTTCAGTAACTGAACAATAGTTACGAAGTACTATCGATAAATCAAAATAGCACTTCTTTTCATTCAAAACATTTTACAACAACCATACTCAGTGGAATATCAATTATGGCTCAAGACCATGAGCATTCATAAGTTCTTTTAAAAAGGATAACCCAGCACTAAGTCCGTAAGTCCGTCATAGCTTACGAGCACTTCTGGGTGATCAGTCCATAGTACTCTATGTTGATCAACACTACATTCATTAAACGTGTATACGTTTAAGTTGTGGCAACCTCACGTGCCTGTCGTTAAACGACAAAAATATTGTAGCATACTTGGTCTTCGATTGAAAACCATACCAATATAAATCGGTAAATATAAATCATGCTTGACAGAATCATAATATAAGTCTAGCCGAAAGAATTGGTTTAAGACTTCATCGTTAAAACTTCATGCGAAAGAATACATGAATTACAAAGTTTGTCCAGACTAAACTAGAACAAGGGTTAGAATACTTGCCTTTAGCATCTGCTTACTGATTAACACACGTACACTTTAAGTTTCTATGTTTCTACAATACATAATCATATAACGTACTATATTAGGTCATATATAATCAAGTATGTATACTATTATATCTTACCCTTCATCTCAATGTAAATCCTGACTTAGATTTACTATTATGGGTTTTCGATTTTCATTACGTCATTCGTATTTCATTCATCTTTGATTGATTATTAACTCTTAATCATCATTCATTATTGTCTTACCATGCCTTAACAATGTTACATTAACATCTTAGTTCATTACTATCAAGTTATCTCTTCTTCTATACTTGTAAACATTCTTGTCTGTCAAAACTTTGGGATCAAGCGCGCATGCAAGTGCCACCATTAACTCCTCATCTCGCATCATCAGGCGCTTGAGTTAGCAGTATGCTTTCGGTTCAAGCATCGTCTTTGCTCATGGGCTTTAAGAGTATGAGTCGCACCGCGGCGCAGACTCTGTGCCTCAGACAATTTTGCAGTTTTGAAAATTTTACTAACTTCCCGGACGCATAACTTCTTCATTATAAGTCCGAATTGGTCTGTTCAAAAGCATACGGTTCATAAATTACATACTCTATGCGTTCATGAAAGAATTTTATCTATTTGTCTTCGTTTGCTAAAAATTCACCTATTAGTTCCTTTTTAACGAAAATTATAAACGTCCATGGACGTTCAATGCTCGTTTCTTCGTTCTAAGTCGGAATCTAGTCATTTTTGAGTCTGCAACTCTATAATGCCAAATACAACTTGTCTCCATCGAAAACCAATGTTTCTGACTTCAAACTCAAAATACGACTTCCATTCCGAGAATTTCACGAATTCGACGATTATCGTCCAATCGTGTGAATTCCGACAAAACTTCATTCCTAATGATTCTAAATGGATTTTACTAAACATATGATCATTACAAGTTATTTATCACACCAACTTATCATCAAAGTAGGTTTTGACTTATTCTCATAAGTCAATGACTTAATTAACTTATGAACTATAAATCTACATGGTCATGACTTATTAAGAACTTAAGTCCACTAATCAATGTTTTCATGCTATAATCAACATACTAATCATCATATGACAACATATGATAAGTTCTTCATGGTTCTAGCAACTTATTAATGTTCAAGTTGCTTATCCAAATTATTCGGCTTAAGTTCATTCTTTATTAACTTATTACATGTTCTTAACATACAATCTCCCTTCTCTATCAATCCTATCATAGAAGAGATGTAGATAAAAGATATGATTCTTACCCTTGAAGACTTCAATTCACTTTGGAAAACTAGCAAAGGTTGAAGTGGCTTATAAGTCTTAAGTGACTTATTCTCTCTACCAATTAAGTAGCTTATATTTGAGAGGAAAGTTGGATGAAAATAACAACCAACAAAATTTGAAATGAGGCTTGTATTTATAGGCCATCCAAGTCTAGGGCAAAATGGACTTTAAACCATCCCACCTCGTCATTTCCACCTCCTCATTCCACCTCCTCATCCTCCACCTCCTTACTATTCATTGCTTGACCTATAAGTCTACTTGTTAGCCACATAAAGTACTTGGTCATCACACATAATCCTTTCCCATCAAGCTTACCCACTTCCTACTTGGTTTTACCCATGGATCAAGGCTTCTCATTAGGCTTGGTTAATTAATCTAACTACTTTCTTAATGGGCATGTGCTACATAATTTGGACTAATGATATATCAAACACTTGGGCTTGATTGTCACATTCTATTGGATTTCTCTTATTAGGCTAATAATTCTACAAATCCATTACCTTAGATTTAATAACTTAACATTCGTACCCCACGTATAAATCTAGTATTCTAATTCGTATACTAAATTATAATATACGTTATTTCATTCTCCATACAATAGTATAATACGTCGTATTATACTTACGTTCATTACTTCATATAATGCCTATGCATCATCCGATTACAACTGTCTTTCCTTAATTCTTAATAAACCTAACGTTCCCAAATTAAGTCCGCATGCAAAATATTACGTTTTCCATACTTAGGTTATTATTACATAATCCATATCACCTTGATATTATAACATTACATATTTCTCGGAAGTTCAAAAATAATTCTCGAGCAGAAATCGATGAATAGTATTTTTCGGAAAGCTTTTATTTTCCTATTAGAAATTCAACGTTTCGACGTTTCGACGTTTCTAGGTTATAGAACGACATTCATCTTATCCATACGTAATAATAATAAATAATATTATTTTATTCATTATTAAAAGTAATTACAAAATGTTCATTTTCCGGGGCATTACACCAGTGCTCAAATGCACCCAAATTAATGTCAATATATTTTTCACCAAATCTTGATCCCTTAAGGGATACCCAACTTCAGTATAGAATGTCTTACCAAAATAATTTGGCTTGACACAATAGTTTATGCTCAATAAATAATATCATATGAATAAATAATTCATTTATAGTTATGTTGAAGCTATATCAATAACCTTACAATAAGAGGTATTCAAATGTATGTGTAGTATATCATATTAACAACATATCAAGATAAAAATCTTGCTCAACGAATAAACAGGATTTAGTAAACTTGCGTAAGTAATTATGGATTAAGAAAACTTGCTCGATAAGAGATTTAAGGATAGAGAACTTGCCTGAGTGTAGATCAGTCAAGTTATAATACTTGATTCATTTAATAAACACCTACGATTTTCATTCATATAAATTTAACACATTAGTATTGATAACAATACTTAAATACAACATTAACATAAGTTCGGATTAGGTTTGGAAAAGTTTCGATGTTCAATGGCTTTACCGAATATTAACTAAGTTGATATATCGATTAAATTTTATTTATAAGCTTTATTATATATTTAGAGAATTTAAATATCCATTATAATAAATTCTAGAAGCTTATAATAATTTTTATGTATTTACTTATCCTTTAAATGATTTTTAAATCATTTATTTCTATTTTAAATAATTAATATTTACTTAGAATTTTACAAAGACTTTGTTTATTATTTTTAAATAATTTATATCCATTTATTATGATTTTTATATCATTAATATTATTTTTGAATAATTATTTAGTGTTTATAAGTAATTCTTCTATTTACTTTATTATTAAATTAATTATTAATAATATCCAAATAAAATAAAATATTTATTTAATTTATGTAAAAATATCGTAAATTAATTACAATAACTTAATATAATTTTTAAAACTGTTTTTGTATTTATTTATTAATTATTTCTATATTTTATAATTTAATTTCTAAAAAAACAATTTTTTGTCTGTCGTTAAAGCCCTATAGTGACACGAAGTATCTCTATAGGTGTTCTTGAGCTTCTGGGTTTCGGCCAGTCATGGTCGAGATACCACTTTCACCATAATATATCTTGCTACTGATTAGGATTCTGAGTTTGGACAAGTATTGGTGTTATAATACTCATATAGTAGTACAACATCAGCCAAACTTCATGCTTTAACCTACATATGACAAGAAGTTATAGAGGCTAAAGTCACTGTCAGAGTTGTTCTTGAGTTTCTGGGTAACCCAGAACAGTGGTCATGGTCGATCAACGATTTTGTGGCTTTAATAACTCTGATTCTGTGTAATAGATTTGTATTGTGTCTGTTTGTAACATGTAGTATATATGTCAAGGTACATATATATAACATTGGTTTGGACAAAGCATAAATGTAAGGTCTTGATCTATGTTGGTCAAAGTACAACCAATAGTTGTTCTTCGTGTTCATCAGTTTTTTGGGTAACCTAGAAAACTTGGTCAAGCTCGGTCAACGACTTTTGACCATTAATTCCAGTAATCCTATGAGTTGTTTAAGTAATTTAATATCATAGATATGTAGTATATATATCAAGGTGTTAATCTATTACAAAAAGTTACAAAAACAACAAACAGAGAGCGATCAAAAGGCTGGTAAAAGTAGCCGACTCAACCTGTTCTTGAGTTTTCTAGGTAACCCAGAAAATAGAACTTCGCGATCGGTCAACCACCTTTGACCACCTATATCTTTCAATATATGGTTCTAATGAACCTGTTTTTTTCAGATTAAAGACCTACTATCAGGCTACAAATAACATACGAATAACAGACCTAATCATAAACACATATAAATCTACAAGCTCTGATATTTGATTGTCAGGCTTGTTTTTCCAAAATTCCCAAATTACTAAAATCACTTAATTAATGAATCTAGATGTTATGAAAACATGTTCTATCAACCTAACATACTTTCTAATATACTAATACATAATTCTAAACATCGAAACAACAATTTGAACAAAGCATCAAAGATCTAGCCATGAATTAAGGTTTGCACCTTTCTTGATTGATTTTGGACTTCTGGCTTCTGAATCTGTTATTGTTATCACCAAGGCTTATTTAGGGATGAAATATATAAGTGCTTAGGCTTACAAAATTTGTAGGTTTACTCTGATCTAGGGTTCCTATTTATAGAATTCTTTAACTTGTCTTTTTGGTCATTTTCCACCTACTTGCCTCTACAAATATCTAATGTAATGACTCTACAGATGCTTGGGAGTTAGAAGAAATCATGTGTAGCCTAGGAACTTTCATTTGTGACTCATAACCTATTTGTGACCTACTTAGGTTAGATTAATAGCTTAATTATGCCTTAATCTTCATTAATCTTGATTAGAGTTTTGTTTTTAATGCTTAGGGTTGTTTAATGATGTTTATTAGTACCTAATTGAAGTTTAGTAATCATGATTAGGTGTTAGGATAACCTAATTAGGGTTTTATCTAGCTAATTAGGGTTATGGTTTATAAATTAGGGTTATGTTTTTTTAATTAAGGTTAGGGTTTATAATCTAGGGTTACTAACCTAGATTTCCCACTAATCTTAACAAGCACGACAAAGAGTTTTGTCAGTGTAAGCACGACAAAGCAGCTTGTCCAAACAAATATACCAAAAAGTCCATTTTCAGACGAAAATTTTTAAGCACGAGGTGTCAAGCACATCATTTTTTGGACAAAATTTTATTTGACCAAATTTATTAAACAAAGTATATATTAACACAAAACACTTTCAAAACGGAGAGATTTTATTAATATAACTAAATTTTACATATCCGAGTCTTATTAGGGTTTTGGGTTTTTACACTTCTTCTTACAATCTATAACTGCTCCGTGAACCGATAACCAATCCATTCCAAGGATTTCATCGAACTCTCCTAAACTAATCGATATCAAATCCACCTTGAGCTTAAATCCTCTGAATTTGGTATAATAATTCCTACGAATGTATTCTACTGGGATAATTTCCTTATTTTCTATTTCCACGTTCATAGGATGTTCTAATCTCTCACGGGGTAAGTCTAACTGTTTAGCAAATTCTTCAGAAACAAAAGAGCAAGTAGCACCCGAATCAAATAACACGTATGCATCTATATCATTGATCGGAATGATACCTGACACCACGTCCTTAGACTCCACCGCATCCTGTACGGTCATGTTGAACGTTCGTGCCATTGGTATGTTTGCTTGACTGGTTAGCCCTCCAATGTTCAGCCCATTGTTGTTGTTGTTGTTGCGGTTGCCGCTAGCTGCATCGCCCTTTCTCTTCAGCCAGTCCTTGATTTGATGGTATGTGGCTCCACACGAGAAACATCCTCTCTTCTGCTTATTCAAACACTGAGGAGCCATGTGCCAAGTTGTCCGTAATGATAACAAACTCTCTTTCCTTTTATGCACTCCCCCGAGTGATTCCTCCCACAGTTGTTGCACTTCATACTTTTCTTGGCCTTCCCCCCCCCCCCCCGGACTTATTACCTCCAGAGGATTGGCTCTCCATCCATTTACTCTTATTGGGGTTCTTTGCCTTATTTGCCCCCCCTTCATCCTTCTGACCGGTCTTCTTTTCTTGTTTGAATCGAGCGATGGCTTCATTGACTCCTTTGGCAATGATAGCCCTTTCCAATAGATCAGAGTAAGTCTTAACCTTTAATACAACCACTGCTTTTTGCACCCATGATTTCATCCCAATTCAAACCTCATTGCATTCATGGCCTCCATGTCAACCTGATGTGAAGCGAATCAGGCCAACTCGTTAAATTTTGCCGCGTACTCTGCGACAGACATACTACTTTGCTTCAGTTCCAAAAACTTAACTTCCATATCTTGTTGCGTATTCTCCGAGAAGTAATTCTCAAGGAATACCTCCTTAAATCTGTCCCAAGGAATAACTCCTTCGTCTGCTCATCCCTTATTGGCTTTCCACCAATAGTTAGCTTTGCCCTTCATCATGAAAGTGGCAAAACTCGTCTTATGTGCTTTGGCCACTTGTGCGACCTCAAACACCATCTCCATTTCATCTATCCATATCTGGGCTTCAATTGGGTCCAAGGTTCCTCGGAACTCCGGTGGTCCTACCAATTTAAATCCCTTAAAGCTTGCCAAGTGTTATCTTGGCTTCCCTGCTGCTGGCGGGGGTCTGTTTTTCATTGTCTTAGTTAACAGGTTAACGAAGTTCAACATTGGATCAACATTTTCCCCTTCACCATTTTTAACGGATCCTTCCTCCCTCTAGTTCCGCGGTAGTCTCCTAGGCGGCATGATTTGAGGAAAGAAAGAAAACTATTAGGCTTTATGTGATATGCTATCCATGTTAGCATTAAGAAGTTTAAGACGTCTATCAATCATTTTTTATTTAAATAAACAACTTTAGTTTGACAATAAAACTCGATGGACTTCCTCAACCCATCACTTACATACTCTACTTGAGTTTTCTACTAAGGTTATAACCTAGGTTTCGCATTCCTAACGTTTATAACCTACAGCTCTGATACCAACCTATGACACCCTCGAATCCAGGTCCTCTGACCACGGTTTGGTCATCACGATAAAATACAAACATCCACCTCTAAACAACATATGATAACTAAAATGCGGAATATAATAAACGTACGTCGTTCATTCAAAAGGTGTTACTAGTCCCAAGATTCGATAACCTTAATACAATCTTACAAACATACCCTAAAATAATCATTAAGGTTCATATTACATAACATTAATTTAAACTAGTCATAAAGTAAAGTCTTCTCCTCGCAACTATCCTACATCTTTCCTTTACCATTGTCCTTTCTTGAGGTCTCGGGCTTAGCTGCAATATAATTCATGATATAGCAAGGATGAGCAACGAGTTTGCTCAGCAAGTTTAAATACAACAATAAGGATATATCATGATGAATGGGAAATATCTGTCAATGAATTCAAAAATATGAATATCTGAAGGATTCAATAATTTGAATATTGGAAGCGAAGATAATGATTTCTTTTTAGAATAACTGATAGTCAAGTAGACTTTGAACTATAAAACTCCAATGGAATCAATAGTTGATTGACCCTTTGGTTACTGGCTACATAATAAGTACTTGAGGGGATCAGCCTCGCGTACACCATGTATATGCATAACATTTAAATCTGCTCTTTGTATCTTATATTAGATACTTGGGGTACTCCCCTATCATAAAAGGGGTGTTCTTTAAGTCTAAGAATCCTTACCGTCAATTGGTTTAGATAACTTTTATTAAACTTCATACATTTGTCTGACCGAACAAAGGTTCAGACTCTATCTAACACAGTTCAAGAATTATAGAACTTTAAATAATGTACAAGTCCAAGACTGTACGAACTCAAGTGCACTAAGTGAAAATATCAATAATATCGATGTGGAATTATTGTAAAGTAATTAAACCACTTAGTAGCATACTTGGAAATAAAGTTCAAGCTTAAATGAATAACTTTCATTTCAATAATAACCTACTCAATACAATATGAGAAGGATAGGAAACATGCACACAATCTAAACTTGTGCAAGTTAGGAGACTTGCAACACAATAAAAATAGTGTTCGAATACTCGCTCAAGTAAAAGAGTAAGATTTAAGGAACTTGCACAACCAAAAAGTGAAGTTTGCAAACTTGTTCAATATCAATTTGAGTAAGGTAGGGAACTTGCATGTTTGTTCAGCTACAATTTAATTCTAGCTTTAATTAACTTGCCATTGAAACAACCTAACGTTAACAAGTCGGTCTTTTCAATTATTATGTGTAAACTAATATGAGTCTAGACTTACAAGAATTAAATTATCACATAGCATGTTGCTTAACACATTACATAGCATATTGATCATATATTTGAAGGTAAAGTAATCATATAAGCATGTCTTGAACTTCAGATCAAAAATAGAAACTTTTCATGACTGTAGGATGGCGCAGCTGGGCCTGGTCTAGGCTTAGGGCACAAGCTTGTAATTGCCTGTCCCCCCAGCTAGACTTGAGGTTGGGCTTTGCACTTCCTGTTTCTATCCAACTCTAACATATCAATACACTTATACTTTAACATACCTACATGCTAGAGGTTCTCACACAGTATGTAACCATTCTTGAGTTCATTGCCACAGGTGTTAACTTACAATTTAAATGTCATCAACATAAATTTTGTCGCAGCATAAGGGCATTCTACATTTCCTCCCATACAGTGCTTTGTACAGTGGCATTACAAAACTGGCTTGATAACTATTGTTAGACGCGAACTCTACTAATGGAAGGTGATCCTCCCAACTACCCTTGAAGTCCATCACACAAGCTTGGAGTATGTCTTCAAGTGTTTGAATTGTTTTCTCGCTTTGCCCATTGGTCTGCGGATGATACGCGATACTCATTCGTAGTTGTGTCCCCATTCGTCCTTGAAGACTCGTCTAGAATTTTTACATGAATCGCGAATCTCTATCTGATACAATAGATACCGGCACCTTATGCCTCGAGATAATTTCCTTGACATACAATTTGGCTAACTGGTCCAAACTATACTTAATCTTAATCGAAAAAAAGTTAGCTGACTTAGTAAGAAGATTTACTATCACCCATACGGCGTCGTTCCCTTTCTGCGTTGCCGGAAGTCCCACCACAAAGTCCATTGTGTTGTGTTCCCATTTCCATTCTGGAATTTCTAATGGTTGTAATAACCCGCTTGGTCGTTGGTACTGTGCCTTGACTCTCTGACAAGTTAGACATCTACTTAAACATTCTGCAACCTCTCTCTTCATGTTGGCCACCAGAAGTGGTGACGCAAATCCTTGTACATCTTTGTGCTTCCTGGGTGTATCGAGATTCTCATACTGTGCGCTTCTTGCAAAATTTCCTCTCTCAATTTTGGTACTAACGGTACCCAAATTCGTCCTTCAAATCGTAGTTGTCCAGTGCTATCAATCTTAAATTTCAATTAATCACCTTCAGTCAATCTTTTCTTGATGTTATTGCAATCTTCGTCCTTCTCTTGTGCCTCTTTAACCTTATCCAATAAAGTCGGGTTCGCTGTCACTGTAAATAATTATTCGTTGGTCTCCATCGGATACTTAATCTCCAAGTTTGGTCGTTCAAAATCATTCACCAATTCTTTTTGAATGGTCAACTTCAATAACTTATCTATGCCTTTTCTGCTCAAGGCATCTGCCACTACATTTGCTTTGCCTGGATAGTACAGAATCTCACAATCATAATCTTTTATCAATTCTAGCCATCGGCGCTGCCTCATGTTTAACTCTTTTCGCGTGAAGATATATTTTAGATTCTTGTGATCCGTATATATCTCACACTTCTTGCCATAAAAATAATGTCTCCAAATCTTCAAGGCAAAAACTACCACTGCTAACTCCAGGTCATGAGTCGGATATCCCTTCTCATAATCTTTCAGCTGACGTGAAGCGTACGCAATGTCCCTTCTGTGTTGCTTCAGTACATAGCCAAGACCCTGGTGTGATGCATCACTATACACTATAAACCCCTCCCGTGTTGTCCGGTAAGGCCAACACATGTGCTTGACAAAGCCTCTTCTTAAATTTTAGGAAACTTTCTTAACATTTCTCCGTCTAAACGAACTTAGTTATTTTTTTTGGTAAGATTGGTCAGCGGCGATGCTAATTTAAAAAAATCCTGAATAAATCTTCGATAGTATCCCGCCAATCCTAAGAAACTCCTGATTTCTGTTGGCGCCTTCGGCTACTCTCAATTGATAACCACTTCTACCTATGCTGGATCCGCCGAAACCCCATTCTTGTGGATAACGTGCCCCAAAAACTGCACTCTCTGCAACCAAAACTCACACTTGGAGAATTTTGCATACAACTTTTCTCTCCTTAATATCCCCAACACTATCCAAAGATGTTCGGCTTGTTCTTCCTCTATCTCTGAATATACTAGAATGTCATCGATGAATACGACGACAAACTTATCCAAATACTATTTGAACACTCTGTTCATCAAATCCATGAATGTTGCTGGCACGTTCGTTAATCCGAATGACATTACCAGAAACCCAAAGTGTCCATACCGAGTTCTGAATGCCGTCTTTGGAATGTAATTACGCACAACACGCACGTATATGTGGTCAACAAGTAATATAATGATAAGTAGAGTATCGTTCCCACAGAAAATTTAGTATGAATTTAAACCTCACAATTACCAGTTTCCTATTAATCCCAATTTTATTAAACTATCCAATTTAACGATTAAAATTATTAAAAACTAAAATTATGAAAAATACTAAGATCTCAAAACAATCATAATTCTTAAAAACTGAAATTTCAAACAAGTATTGGAGAATTAGGCTTACAACTTCACCCTACGCTTTACTCTAATTATTACACTTTATTCTAGTCTAAATCACTATTCCAGTTTATTAATCAAGAACACTAATTAGAATTAGCCACCTCTCGATGCATTAACACTATATTAACTCAAATCCACAAATTAGATAGAATTAAGTTAAACACCTTAATTAACTAACTCACTATATCTCTATGTGAATTACAATCAAAGAAGGTTTAAGTCCAAGTTCTCTATCTGATTACATGCGATGTTAAGCATATCTCTACCCCTAACATTCATCAAGATTCCATTCATTAATAGAATTCAAGAACACATGCTATATTAACTAAGTATAGACTCATATTTCCTCTCTCGAGTCCATATAAGTCCACAAAGAATTGGTGATCAGGCAATCCATAAATTTAAACACAAATTAATATAGATAAACTGAAGAATAGCTAAACTGAAAATCAAAATTACATAATCATCGTTCCACTTAAAGATTCGTCACAAGCCTAAAAATTAATTTAGTTCATCATCAATGAAATAAAAACTGAAGTAATTAAAGAAAACATCCTCTCAATTATAAATATAAAACTAAAAGAAAATAATAAATCCAAAACCACCCTTTTCTTTAGCCCAAATTGCAATTGATATGAAAATCCTTCAAATATCTTCACTCCAATGCATGCTCCAAAATCTGTCTTTTTTCAATGTTACTTGCTTTGTGTTCTCTGTTATCTCCCAATCTTGTTATTTGGTGTCAGATATATCGCTAAGACATGCATTATGATTGCATTTTCACGCCAATCTGAGTCCCAAGCCATCCCAAACACTTAAGGTCACGTTCTTGTAGTATTTGAAACCAACTAGAACACTTCTCTGCCCCATACCCCTACCCCGGTGGGGGTGTTAGGCTTAAAAGAGCCCACCCCGGCGGGGGTAGATTCTGCTAGTTGACTTGAATTGCTCCTTGCTTGCCACATGTTTGCCACAATTTCACCCTTTTTTGATCAATTGCCACACCACCTAACCTACACACAAAATGACACTAAACAAGTAAAAAAAAAATCGAGGAATTGACACCGATTAAGCTTGAATTAGGAACCTATTTGTTTGTAAAAAACCCACTTATCAAAATCCCCAAAACTTAAACCATGCTAGTCCTCGAGCACGAAACAAAACTAATAAACTATACAATGCAATGCCATGATATGTAATGCTTCTAATCTATATGAATACGAATCTAGCAGTCGACATAGAATCAAATTTATTCAACTAGCCTTAGAGAAATCAAGCAAACACGACGACACTTCATATCAAAACCAGTCAAAAATTCCTTATCAATCCTCGAATCTTACACCGTTATTACTACTATAGTTTGTGTCTGCTTAACAACATGCTAACTGATGCAATTTCAAATTTAATACATAACAAGTCTCTTATAATGCATCATATAGAGTAAATTCAAAAATTTCAAAAACAGATGAAGTCCAACTAAAATCAAATGATTAAGGGTCCAAATAGGGTACTTATGCTTTCTTTTTCAATCACGGGGGCTTTTGCTCTTATTTCCCGTATTATTCTCTTCTATTGTTTTAGATAAGCAGTGAGTGTATTTTATGCTCCATCTCACGCCTGTGTTTATGGGGAGTGCTTTTCAGGAATCTTCTCAACCCACCACAAGACTCAATTATTCATTTTTTTTAATAAAGCTTATATACCCCACTTTTTCCCCCAAACTTAAGTTCTTGCCTAATTCTTCGTCTTCACTACCTATCCTTGACATTCTCTCATTTACCCTAGCATTATGCTTTAGAAATTCCTTATGTATCAATTATAATTAATCAGTCCACATATCTGTTATTACTGTGCTAACCTTATTATACCAGTTTCAAACAAGCACAAGATTCAATTCATAACTAAATATTATATCAAAGTTCTAATAATCAGTAACGTACTTGTCTACTTAATCATAATCTCATCATTGGCCAAACTAACATTAACTATATTAAACTACTGGACATATACAAGATAACATAATACTTAACTAATTTTTTTTTAAAGTAAACATAACATGATTACAAACTACTTAACACTATTTAAACTAATTAAAAGTATTTCCAATCCTATGCTACTATGCAACTACATGAGTGCAAACAGTTAATAATCCTAAAACTAACATGAACTAACATATGCAAACCCAACTAATGAAAAATAAATATGTAAACATGAAAATTAAATTCCTCAAACATGTAAATTACAATTTCCTCATTGTATAGATAAAGCAATAAATGTACGAGGACTTCCCTATAATCGCCTAAGTCCGTGGTGGTGGTGGTTGTTCTTCTTCATCGGAATCACTAGGTGGAAACTTTGGCATTGGGGCTAGCTGCTGGTATAGGAATTGTGCTTTGGGATTGAAGCTCTGGAGCGTCGTGTTCAATGAGGCAAAAGATAATTTCATGGCCTCAAACATATGGTCTTGCCTCGCTGCGAGTCTCCGCATCTCTCTTCGGGCCTCCTTGTTGTGCTCATCCACTTGGCGTTGAAGGTTTAGGAACTGAGGGCTAGATATGGCCTTGGGCTGTGGTGTCAACTCTATTCCTTGCTCTCCCATTGTCGCATCCCCCTGGAATTCATCGTCATCTGAGGTGTCTTCAGCGTCAGCTTCATCCTCCGAGGCTGAGGGAAATACAAAGCCTACTCCTATAGGTTGTGACTCGTCCCTAGGCCACACCGCATACAACGCAATCATTCTTGAATCTAGTGTCTAAAGTGGCATCTGGGTGGTCTCAACATCAGACCATCGAACTTCCGCTTGCCTACACAACCCACAAATAAGCGATGGGTG
Source organism: Panax ginseng (assembly GCA_020205605.1). Taxonomy (NCBI): domain Eukaryota; kingdom Viridiplantae; phylum Streptophyta; class Magnoliopsida; order Apiales; family Araliaceae; genus Panax; species Panax ginseng. The sequence goes on along the minus strand of CM035134.1, from coordinate 91,077,576 downwards.
TGGCTAGCCGCCCGAGAATGGTCCTCGTAAGCATCGTCGGATTGAAAAACAGATTATAGCCCCTATATTGATGATGAAATCTTATACAATGGCATACAAAAACAATGCCTTCTCCTTGGTTACATCTGATGTGTGTGTGGATGGAAATAGCTTAGAACACAGGAATGCGTACCATATCTTTTTGTACCGACTGAGATCTTTACTGTGAAAGATAGTGCCCCCTTTTTGACCCTTGATCCATATAGTACCCGACTTTGTCATTTCTTTTAGAATAGTCTCATAATCAGGATCATGGTCATGTAGGTGAGCGTACTGGCACTGTCTATGCACTCGTAACTGGTAGTATGTGTTGATGGCATCGGCACTGAAAGGAACTAACCTACCCCGCATAAAAGCGTTGAAGGGGGTCTTATCCTCGATGTTAGCGTAGAATTCTTTGACCACAATCACAACTTTAGCCTCAAAATCTTTCGTGAACTTATTCCAACTTTTCTTATATATTTGTTGCATCATTTCACCGTCAACATGGTCCGGTGCCAACCCCCGCTCCGATGCGAGTGCTTTTGTCACTATATAGTCGTAACGGTCGGCGGCGGTGACACTTATGAATTTTTGTCTATCAAATGTTCGTGTTGGTGGAACGGTTTCGAAACTCTCTCCACGTTGCCTCTTTGATGTCGGTTTAGATGCCATTGAATTGGAATTGGTGAGCTTCACAAAAATTTCCCCCAAACTTCACTTAAATAATTTGTCAAACACGTGGGGTGGTGCAATACGTGAAATCCCCCCCCCCAAACTTAATGATTTTGCTTCAACTGTGGTGATAGAAAGGGAGGAATTGGAAGATAAATTACTCGCTCTCAATTGCTGTACAAATTCATCCAAGAATAACCCTAATCCTTGACTTTCTAAATTGTTTGGAATGTATGTGTTTGGCTTGGGTTGTAAGTGGAAGATTTTATAGAGATGAAGTAAGGTAGAAAATTATGGGGTGAAGTAGTGGGCAAGTATGCTAATGAAGTGGGATGATGGATATGTAATTGCCAAAACGTGGGTAGATAATGGATTGAAGATGTATGGGAGTGGGGTTTCAGTTGAGGAATGAGTAGAAGAAGGAGTAGTGGGTGAATAACGTGTGTAACTGTCGAATCCTGTTGTTTCATATCCTGGACCCGCTTCATGAAAATAATACATATATGCCCGCACTTCTACGGGTATGCTTTTTATTTTTGAAAATAAGAACCCACACCCCGGCGGGCATAGGTTCTGTTAGTGCATCTTATTTTGCTCATTCCTTCCCTTTAACTCTAATCCATTATCATGTTAAGTTCCTAAAATACCATAAAACATAAATTTTAGTATATATTGAGCAATTTTAATCATGGATGGTGATATTATATAGAAACTTCAACTTAACTAATTATTAAATGAACTTATTCTATATTACTAATTATTCTAAACTACAATGCGACAAACATGAATAAAAATATGAAGAATAAAAGTACGATTGGGTTGCCTCCCTATTAGCGCTTGATTTTAAGTATTTCAGCCTGACTACTCCCTGTTTATGGTACGTCGACTAGTGTGATTGCGATGACATTCATGTTGGATTCGCCACCCCAATAATTATTTAGCCTTTGACCGTTAACCTTGGACGTTTCCAATGGATTCTTGTTGTAGAGTTCAACGGCGCCATGTGAGAAAACTCTTTTGGTGGTAAATGGGCCCGACCATCTTGATTTTAGCTTTCCTGGGAACAACCACAATCTTGAGTTGAACAATAATATTGATTGCCTCGGTTCGAACGTTCTTTGCATGATTTTCTAGTTGTTCCATTTCTTAACCTTTTCTTTATATAAATTAGAGTTCTCGTAAGCTTGAAGTCAGAATTCATCGAGTTCGTTCAACTGAAGTAGCCTATTTTCACCTGCAGCTGCTTGATCGAAGTTGAGTTTATGAATTACCCAGTATGCTTTATGTTGTAACTCCACAGGTAGGTGACATGCTTTCCCATAAACTAACTGATATGGTGACATCCCGATTGTTGTTTTGTAAGCAGTCCTATAAGCCCATAGTGTATCATCCAATCTGAGAGACCAGTCTTTTCTATTCGGGTTTACTACTTTCTCTAAGATTCTCTTCACCTCCCTGTTTGAAACTTCAGCTTGCCCACTTGTTTGGGGATGATATGACGTCGCCAACTTATGGTTAACTCCATATTTTTCCAACAGAGCTGTAAACGATCTATTGCAGAAGTGACTACCTTCATCACTTATAATAGCTCTTGGCGTGCCAAATCTTGTACAAATATTCTTGTGTAAGAATTTAAGAACTACCTTGGCATCATTTGTTGGGATTGTTATGGCTTTAACCCTTTTCGATACATAGTCAACCGCAAGCAATATGTACTGATTACCGAAGGAGGAAGGAAATGGCCACATAAAATCCATGCCCCAAACATCAAAAATTTCAACTTCTAAGATTGTTTGTGTAACGATCCGAAATTTTAAATTGTAATTTAAATATTTATTGAGTTATATAAATATTGTTTGAGGTGTTTATTGTTAAATAAATATTTTATTGATGTAATGGTTGATGAATCTAAATGTATTAGATCTAAATGTATAAAAAGGAATTTTTAAATTAAATTAATTTATAATTTAGAGGTTTGTATTATAACATGAGGTGTTATATTGTTGTGTTGATTTAATAATATAGATGGTGTGTTAAAGTATTAAATAAAGTTATAATGAAAATTATAATTTGGTGATATTTGCTAAAATGCTATATTTAATTAAAATATAGTATGTGACTATAATTATAAACTAAAGTGTTTATTAAAATAAATTAAAAAGGATTTAAATTAGTTTTGTTAAACAAGGCTTAAGTATTCTAATTCTTTAAAATTTTAAATGGTTTGCCAAACAAGCCTTATGGCTTTTGATATTTCTAATTTTTAAAATTTAAATTTAAGTATATAAATAAATAAATAAAATAAATAGAATAATAAATATAATATATTTATAATTTGAGTGTTTGTTTTGTAACTGCCATTTTATTAAGTTGGTGTATTAAGGTCTGGCAGTTTTATTTGTGCGCGTTGTTTATCAGTTGGTTTTCGCATTCTATTTGCTAGCCTAGAGTTCAGAGAATTGAGAGTTGAGAAAATTGAGAACTTGAGAGAGAATTGGAGAGGAGTTCAGGAATTTTCACGTCAATTCCAGTGTGCTTAGTAAGAATTTCTGTCAAGCAACAAAAGGTATGTTCTACTATTTTGATATTACTTATGAGTATCTCGGTAAAGTTTGCTATACTCTGTGAATTATGTTTTTCCGAATGGTTGTGAGGTAACTTAGTTATGATGATTACATGTGTATATGATGATTATAAGTTAAGTTTAGACAATAATTGCATGTTAATTTCGGATATCAGTAGACATTTTTGACAGTATATGTATTTTTTCCATATGTTCATGAAAAGTATCAATTTTAGTGGCCAATTCGTATGAGAAATTGTTGAAGTTTTTATATGGTAGTCCATGGAGATATGAACGTAACGTAGTTTGAATGGAGTAATTTGGTCAAGTAATTAATTCACATTAAGGATTTTTAGGATGAATGTCAAGAAAATTGAGTTTTTATGAAAAACATGAAAATTGAGAAATTAAAATAGCTTTAGTTGGTATTAAATTGTTCCAATTGGTTGTAAATGTGAGCAATCATGTTTATGATAGTGGTATAATTATTTTACATGTTATTATCACTGTTTGATGGGTGAAAATTGTGTTTGTTGGGTTAAAAGCCGCCATCTTGTTCATTAGCCTTCTCTCTGTGTGTCAATACGAACACAAGCAATTTGCCTTGGTTGCCAAGGTAAAAATAGTGTGTTTATCTGGGTCCCCAAGCCTTTGTATGGCGCAATTTGTGCCATACTACAGTTTGTGATTGATTTCACATTGTTGTTGCTGCGGACTTGGGATAGCGTCATAACATGGTCTGAAATTATGTTAGCATGTTAAATGGGTAATGTTAAGGTTAACATAACATAGTGAAATGTGGTTAGTAATTCGAACATTGTAAAAGTTGGTAAACTATGAAAGGGACGTGTTTTGATTTATTAAGCATGATAAATAGTGAATAGGTATTGCGAAGTAAAACACTTAGAGTTTCTGAAATGTGAATGGTAATGAACATGTTATGATATGTTAGCATGTCTAATAGGTGTTGTGGTTCTAAAATTATGTGTAGGTGATCGTGAGTTTAACTTTATAGCTTACGCTCAAGGCAAGTTTTCTAACTCTATATTTACATTGAACAAGTTTTCTAAACTTTTTTTTACATTGAGCAATCCTTTTGTCCTTACATTTATATTGAGCTATTTCTTACCTTAAAGTTTCCTTAAACGGACTATTGTATTCCTAATCATGATTTGAACAATCTAGCTATGACATTATTTTATTCAAACAAGTTTGAAGTCCAATACTTATTGACGCATTCTAACTTGTTTATTGTTAGACAAGTTTCATTATTGTTATTCGGATATTATGAATGCAGCTTTCTTGAATTCTAATTTCAAATGTTAAATTATTATAGTTCATTTACTTGATACAAGTCATTCTCATGATAAGTAAGCTTTATTTTCAGCTTGCTATTACTTAATGTTTATTTAATAATTCATAGTCCTATCTTAATTTTATTCAAGCAAAGTTTATTATTGTCAGTCAATACTTATGCTTTGTAGTTGTTTCTAAGCATGAGATCAAGTATAGTCAGTTTGCTTACACTTATTTATTGTTTCATATTATGTTATTATTGATCAACTGTTGTATTATCAAACACTATTAATTCAACTAGTCCTCTAGTTGATGTTCGTTAAACTTCAAATTACCCTTGAAAGCTTATCCAAACAAAACTTTCTTTGGTGCGAACTTGTACTCTAAATACTTAGATGAACAACCCTATTATTATTAGGGGATAACTTACGCGTAGAGTTAAAATGTTTGTGCACAATACATTGTACGAAGGGTTGATCCCTTTAAGTACGAGGAGTCCTTATAGTCTTATGACTGTTAAAGTTGGAGTTGATAGATTACTTGCAACTATGGACATGGTTCATGGTCTTATGACCCTCAGTTATGTTTATTCCAAATTTGGATTCCAGTTTTTGATTATCGTTGTTAGAGTACTATTCAGTCTTGGTGAGCCTATGATTAGCGGTTATTATTATTATACTCTTGTCGATTCATTGTTATATTTGGTGAGCAATTGTTTTGCTCACTCTTGCATATTTATAAACTCATTGCAGCTAAAGATGAGAAGGTAGATGAACCTTCGACTAGCAAAGGAAAGGGAAAAATGTACAAGTGATGAAGACTTGTAATTTTGATTATGATTATGATGATAGACTTTTATTATGATGATCTTGGACTTTATTTTAATGATGTAATGTTATAATTTAATTCCGCTTTTGAATGATGATTAAAGGTTAGATAACTGGGATGTTTTTGAACTTAATGATGTAACCCTAGTTAAAGGGAGGTTTTATGATTCAAATATTAATTTATTTGGGTAGATAGTATGAATGTTTGAATAGTGAGCACCAAATCTTGTGGAAATGAAGTACCTAGATTTGGGGGTGTCATAGTTTGTAGTGGCATCTCATTCCTCTTTAAATATGTTACCCACCCTTTGACATCTATCACATCTTTTAACAAACTAGTGGGCATCTTTAAATAATATAGGCTAATACAACCCGGCTTGAAGCACTTTTGCCGCTGTTCTCTCACTTCCGTAATGTCCCCCGTATGGAGATGAGTGACATTCGTGAAATATGTTCCTCACCTCGTTGTAGGGCACACACCTTCTAATCATCTTGTCGAAACACTATTTAAATAGATATGGCTCATCCCACATGTACCACCTGACGTCATGTAGGAACTTCTTTCTCTACTATAGTATAAGATCGGGGGGAAGGATGTTGTTCACTAGATAATTAGCGAAATCTGCATACCACGGAAATTCTACATTTACTCCAAACAGTTGCTCATCCAAAAATGACTCATTGATTACAAACGTATCCTCTTCATCTTTACCCGAGTTTTCCAGCCTCGATAAATGATCTGCAACTTGATTCTCCAACCCCTTTTTATCATTTATTTCCAAATCAAATTCCTATAGAAGGAGAATCCATCTGATAAGGCATTGCTTAACATCTTTTTATGAAATGAAGTACCGAATAGCCGAGTGATCCGTATAAACTAAAACCTTTGTTCCTATCAAATATTCCTGAAATTTATCAAAGGCATATACTACTGCAAGTAATTCCTTTTTCATAGTTGTGTAATTCATTTGGGTCTCCGTAAGTGTCTTACTTGCATAGTATATGGCATGATATACCTTCTCTCGGCGTTGACCCAACAAAACCCCTATTGCATAGTCGCTTGCATCGCACATTAACTCAAACGGCATAGTCCAATCCGGTGTGATAATAATTGGTGCTGTAGTCAACTTTTTCTTCAACATGTCAAATTCTAACTTACAATCCTCATCAATCTTAAAAATTGAATCTTTCTCTAAAAGACTGCACAGTGGTTTTGCAATCTTAGAGAAATCTTTTATAAATCTGCTATAGAACCCGAGATGTCCCAAAATTCTACAGATTCCCTTTACTGAAGTTGGCGATGGAAGGTGTTCAATCATTTCCAGCTTTGCTCTATCGACTTCTATCCCCTTTGCGGAAACCTTGTGCCCCAAAATTATTCCTTCCTCAACCATAAAGTGACACTTTTCCCAGTTAAGTACCAAGTTTGTTTTTGTGCATCTCTTTAAAACCATCACCAAATTCTCTAGACAAGCATCAAAATCATCCCCATAGACAGAAAAGTCATCCATGAAGACTTTAACATTTTTCTCCACCATGTCCGAAAAAATGGCTATCATACACCGTTGGAAGGTAGCGGGTGCAATACACAAGCCGAAGGACATTCTCCTAAATACGATTGTGCCATATGGGCACGTGAAAGTGGTTTTTTCTTGATCTTTAGGAGCAATGACTATCTAATTATATCCCGAATACCCATCCAACAAGCATTAAAATTCGTGGTCCATCAATCTGTCCAACATTTGATCAATAAAAGGCAGAGGAAAGTGGTCTTTACAGGTTGCCTTATTCAACTTCTTGTAGTCCATTAAAACCCTCCAGCTAGTCACTATCCTCCTCGAAATTAGCTCATTGTCATCATTTTGTACCACAGTCATTCCTCCTTTTTTTGGTACACATTGAACCGGGCTGACCCACTTGCTGTCTGAAATTGGGTAAATGATAAATGCGTCCAACCATTTCAGGATTTCTTTCTTCACAACTTCCTTCAAGATTGGGTTGAGCCGTCTTTGTTGCTCCACTGTTAGCTTTACATCCTCTTCCATCAAAATTTTGTGCATGGAAAAGGAGGGGCTGATTCCTTTGATATCTGTAATTGTCCATCCTATAGACAATTTGTGCTCTCTAAATACTCTCAGCAACTTATCTTCCTCCAATTCGTTAACTGCAGCAAAAATAATAATAGGTAAAGTATTAGAATTTCCTAAATATGCATACCTAAGGTGTTTAGGGAGTGGCTTACGCTCAAGTGTAGGTGGCTCCTCCAGTGAAGGTTTCATCCTTGTTGTGGCTCTTTCCTCTGTGTGCAATGGTTCAAATAGTGCTTTGAATCTGCTAACTCGTGGTAGAGAATCTAACATTTGCAAATAATCCACAAACTCCAGATCATCTAAATCTTCATCTCCCAATAATGTAATCTCTAATGGATCATTAGCTAAACTTTTAACCATGTCTTCGTTGATTATCTGATCAATGACATCCATCCTGAAATAATCTTCTTCATCCATAGGGAATTTCATGGCTTTGAATACGTTGAACTTTATTTCCTGGTCTTGGACCCTCATGGTTAGTTCACCTTTTTGCACGACGATGAGACTCCTACCCGTAGCCAAGAACGGTCTCCCCATGATGATTGAGATGTTCTTATCTTCCTTAAAATCCAGAATTATGAAGTTCGCGGGAAATATGAATTTGTCTACCTTAACCAAAATATCCTCCACAATGCCTCTTAGGTACGTAACTGACCTATCCGCCAATTTTAATGAGATGTTCGTAGGCTTTGGAGCTGGTAAACCTAATTCTGTATAAACTGATAATGGCATAAGGTTTACACTTGCTCCCAAATCACATAAACACTTGTTGAACACTGTATTCTCAATTGTACATGGAAAGGTAAAACTCCTCGAATCTTTTAACTTAGGTGGCAACTTTCGCTGTAAAACTACGCTACATTCCTCTGTTAATGCCACGGTTTTGAAATCTTCCAACTTCTTTTTCCTAGACAGATTACCCTTCATAAATTTAGCATAACTTGGCATCCGCTCTAGAGCTTCTACGAAAGGGATGTTAATCTGAAGTTTCTTAAAAACTTCTAAAAATTTTGCAAATTGCTTATCTAATTTCTGTTGTTGGACTCTCTACTGAAACGGTGGTGGAGGATACACAACTGGCTTGTATTCTAACTTTGTTCAACTTGTTTTTCCTCACCCTATTTTTCTTCAACCAATTTGTTTTCATCAACTTTGTCATCTGTTCTAACTGAATTTTTTGCACTTTTCCCATCTAGATATTTTCCACTTCTCAAAGTGATTGCCTGACACTGCTGGTGATTTCCATTCAGATTTCTTTCGGTGTAACTCGGTAGAGTCCCTTGTGGTCTATTGTTCAATGCTAAGGCAATTTGTCCCATCTGATTTTCTAAATTCTTGATGGCTACTGCTTGTGATTTCATAGCTGCTTTGTTGCTTGTTATATACTTTTATAACAACTCCTCTAAATTTGTTTTCCTCTCTTGATGTTGAGCTGGTTATTGATGTTGATTCTGAAATCATGAGGGATAAGATGGTCGTGGAGCTTGTTGATGCTGGTTATTACTCCATGAAAAATTATGGTGATTCATATTCCCCTGATTGTATGCATTCTGGTTTATGTTCTGTGGAATCCTGTTGTAGCTACCCACAAATTGCACTGACGCTGGGTTGATTGCACATTGTTCCATCGGATATTCACCCACGCACAATTCACAAGTAACTGTAACCTATTGAGTCTGTACCCCTGATAAAGCATAAACTTTCTTAGAAAGCGCTGAAATCTGCACTGCTAGTGTCGTCACTCCATCTACTTCTAACACTCCAGCTACCTTAGCTTATGTTATTCTAGCCATGGGCCACTGGTATTTATTAGCTGCCATTGTCTCTATCATTTGATATGCCTCCTCATAACTTTTTGCCATAAATGCTCCACCCGACGCTGCATCAATATTGGTCCTGAGATTACCATGTAATCCATTGTAGAATGTGTTCATTTGCAACCACCTAGGCAATCCATGATGCAGGCACTTTCTGAGAAAATCCTTCTATCTTTCCCATGCCTCATAAAGTGATTCCCCATGTTACTGTTCAAACATAGTTATCTCATTCCTCATTTTTGCAATCTTCGCTGGTGGGAAAAATTTTGCTAGAAATTTTTGAGCGATGTCTTCCCATGTAGTTATGGATCCCGGTGGTAGAGAGTGTAGCTAACTCTTTGCCTTGTCCCGCAGAGTTAATGGGAACAAACAAAGTCTAACCGCATCATCCGACACACCATTATACCTGAAGGTGTCATAAATCTCCAAAAAGTTGATCAAATGTTCGTTAGGATCATCATTTAAAACTCCCCCAAACTGAATCGAGTTTTGGATCATCTGAATAGTCCCAAGCTTAATCTCAAATGTGTTCGCAGCTATAGCAGGCCTAGTGATACTCGACTGAAGCTCAGTCGCCTTGGGTGTAGCAAAATCTCTCAACATTTTCTGGTCTTCGGTAGCCGTTGCTTCTTCTTTTTCAAATTTTTCGAAGTCTTCCCTTGTCTCCTTAATGCACTTACTTAGCCTTTGAAATCGTTTCTCAATGTTGTCCTCAAAAGGAAGCAAGTCTGGATTTTTGGACCGAGTTTGAATAAACCAACTTCAAAAACCTGAAATAAGAACGAAAAAAACAAAAGAAAAAGTGTTTAAGTAAACCTGGATTAATTAAACTGATATCGCAAAATATTAGAATCTATATTAATAATCCCCGACAACGGTGCCAAAAACTTGTTGGGTAGAATCTAATTACGCACAACACGCAAGTATACGTGGTCAATAAGTAATACAATGATAAATAGATTATTGTTCCCATAGAGAAATTAGTATGAATTTAAACCTCACAATTACCAGTTTCCTATTAATCCCAATTTTATTAAACTATCCAATTTAATTTAACGATTAAAATTATTAAAAACTAAAATTATGAAAAAATACTACGATCTCAAAACAATCACAATTCTTAAAAACTGAAATTTCAAACAAGTATTGGAGAATTAGGTTTACAACTTCACCCTAAGCTTTACTCTGATTATTACACTTTATTCCAGTCTAAATCACTATTCTAGTTTATTAATCAAGAACACTTAAGTAGAATTAGCCACCTCTTGATGCACTAACACCATATTAACTCAAATCCACAAAATAGATAGAATTAAGTTAAATTCCTTAATGAACTAACTCACTATATCTCTATGTGAATTACAATCAAAGAAGGTTTAAGTCCAAGTTCTCTATTTGATTAAATGCGATGTTAAGCATATCTCTACCCCTAACATTCATCAAGATTCCATTCATTCACAGAATTCAAGAACACGTGCTATATTAACTAAGTCTAGACTCATATTTCCTCTCTCGAGTCCATACAAGTCCACAAAGAATTGGTGATCAGGCAATCCATAAATTTAAACACAAATTAATATAGATAAACTGAAGAATAACTTATTAAACTGAAAATCAAAGTTACATAATCATCATTCCACTTAAAGATCTGTCATAAGCCTAAAAATTAATTTAGTTCATCATCAATGAAATAAAAACTGAAGTAATTAAAAAAAATATCCTCTCAATTACAAATATAAAACTAAAAGAAAAGAATAAATCTAGAACCACCCTTTTCTTTATCCCAAATTGCAATTGATATGAAAATCCTTCAAATATCTTCACTCCAATGCTTGCTCCAAAATCTAACTTTTTTCAATGTTAATTGCTCTGTGTTCTCTGTTATCTCCCAATCTTGTTATTTGATGTCAAATATATCGATAAGATATGCATTCTGATTGCAATTTCACGCCAATCTGAGTCCCAAGCCATCCCAAACACTTCAGCTTACGTTCTTGTAGTATTTGAAACCAACTAGAACATCTTTGCATTTCTGCACGTACCCAGCCCGGGGTGGTGTTTAACAAAAATTGTAAGACCCCAACTTTTATGAATAAAGATGAATTTTCTATAATTATCATTTTTGAATATTATGGAGTGAATTTGATATAATGTTATAGTTGTGCGATATATATATAAAATTTTAAAAATACGCAAGTGGTTAAAAAATACTCATTTCTGTTGGGGAATATTCATTTGGTCGTCGAATATTCTTGTTGTCGGGGAATATTCGTACGACGGCTAAGCCATTGGTGGGCCCCATAATAGAATAACTGTCGGATGAAGAAAATGACAAGTTTGAGTTTTATAAATAACGGCGTAGTTGTTACTGTTAACACTGTTGGAATACCTGGTGGTTAAAATACAGTAATACGCATTGTTGCACATTAGCACACAGTATTGCACAGTATTTTTGAATTATTGATTCTTACGTAAGAAGGCACTACTCAATAATTGTTACAGTATTACTGTTCAATATTTTATTTTATTATGTCAATAATTTCTACGTTAATGTTTTGTATTATTGTTGTTTTAATAATTGTCACTGCACAGTATTTCCCATTATCAAATCAATAATTCATATTATTTGAATAATATTATTAGATAGCATTATTGGCAATGTCTAGAAAATTCTGTCAAGTAGAGGTTTGGTCACCTAATTGCGCGCCAATAAGGAGAAATCCTTATCGGAAAGCCCCCTCTTTCCTGTGAACGGCCTGGTTGACATTATTGTGATTCTGTAATATTATTTATGAATAATTAATTATTCACTTATATGATAAGAAAAATATTTATTTTATGTGGACATAAATGATTGATAGGAAAATATTTATTTTATGTGGTTATAAATGAAGAATTAATGTTGAGGTATTTTATCAGTATTTTGTCGGATTAGAGGTATTAAAAAATCAAATCGGTGTTCTTAAAGCTCTATTGTGTGAGTTATAATTTTAATCCGACCGTTGGATCGTTGTGATTTTTGGATATGTTATACATATATAAGTTGAGTATATGTCCACAAATTTTGAACCGTTAAAAATTAACGTATGATTTGTTATGAATTTTAAGAGGTGTTGAAAATTGTCTGTTTGTGGAATTCGGATATTCTCTGTTTAGAATTTGGAAAAACTTAAAGCTACATAGTTGTAGAGAATTCGATTTCATGTGGAATGGACATAAAATTCGTATTTTTCTGATAAAAGGGCTATTTATTATGAATTGTTGAAGTTTCGGAAATTAAAATATTTTAATGAAAATTACGGGTGGGACCCACTCTTGTTTTTGTCAAAACATGTGCTGAGATTTTTCAAGAATGGCATGCTTTGATAGTCTTGGTCTTGGCATGACTAAAGAAAAAAAAATATTATTTTATTATTCAGTCTCCTATGGCGTTCTAACATTTTCCTATAAATAGGCGCTTAAGTTAGAATTGAAAATCACACCAGAATCAGAGAATTCTTCTTCTATAATCTTGAGCGTATTTCTTTTGAGTTTTAGAAAGCTTTGAGCGTAGAATATAGTGAAAGTTTTCTTCAAGAATATCCTCGCTATACCAGTTGGAATACTCTTCTTTTCAAGGTAAGGGATGTTATTTTTGTTCAATATTCGTTTGAAATAATATTTTCTTCCATACTCTGTATGTAAGTAATATTATTTCGTTTCAGATTTCGAATTCTATACTTGTTTTGTTAAAGTTTTGGCTTCTAATGTGACGCCCCCAAATTCGGGTATCCTCCAACCCGACAGATGGTGCTACACAGTACTCATAATTGTACATTCATTCTATTGAAACGACATTAAAATGTGTGAATCAACGACATTTTCTCAGGTTCTAAAACCATCACATTCTTTGTTCATCGTTCTATAATATATACAACTTACTAGTTTATTAAAAGGTAAACTAATCGTTCAGCTTCGTCTTGCCTCTATCCTTGTCAGATCCCTCAGTTCGTTCGGTCCTAGCTGCGTTCATATGGTTCAAGCAAGAGTGAGCATAACAAGCTCATTAAGTACAACAATTTCTTTTAAGCAACATGCTTGAAACATAGGAATCGTATATCTTCAATAACTGGATAATAGTTATGAAGTACTACCAATAATTCAAAATAGCATTTCTTTTCCTTCAAAACGTTTTACAATAACAATATTCAGTAAAACATCAATTCTGGCTCAAAACCATGAGCGTTTCATAATTTCTTTGAAAAGGACAACCCGACACTAAGTCCGTAAGTCCGGCATAGCTTACGAGCACTTCTGGGTGATCAGCCCATAGTACTCTATGTTGATCAACACTACATCCATTAAACGTATGTACTTTTAAGTTTTGGCAACCTCGCGTGCCCATCGAATAATCGATGAAAAATATATTTGTTTATTCATACTCAGGCTTACCTTGAATCCGTACCAAGAAATTGGCGTAGGATAGCGTTATCAATTCTATATTTGAAAGACTTGTAAATAAATCAATCAACTCTTCAAGATTAGTATAGCCGAGATAAAACTGGCATCGACCCTTTAGTAAAATAGTTCATGCATCTCATAATATGAATCACAGAAAACTTGGCTAACACGAAGGTTAGACAAGCGTTTAAGAAAAACATACCTTCAGCGTCTGCTATAGTTTTAGTTTTCCTTTTAGTCTTTACAGTCTCTACAATACATAACCACATAACATACCACATTAGGTCATGAATGAAAATACATGGTTCCTAATGAATCTTACCCTTCATCTCAATCTAAATCCTGACTTAGATTGTTATTATTGGTTCCGGCTTACCGTTATAACTTACATCATTCTTTCCAATTTTTTTCTCTTCTATGTCTTACTTGTATTTACTTTATTAATACAAATCATTTCTAGTTAATCATCCTTCTTCATGGCTTACTAACGTTATCACGTTTATTAATCGAAACTCGATCGTTAAGTACATGTATTGCACCATACACGTTCACATTTATTTGACTTATATTCAACCTTTAGTATTATACTTAAGGTTTATAACATCTTTTAATGATGCTACATTAGGTTTAGCATTGATATGATTCTTATCATTAACTTGTTTCTCGTTTAAATTCAAAACCTCTCCTCTCAAGGCTTTCCCTAATCTTTGGCGTTGTGGCGTAAGCATTCCTTCTTTAATGTCTCCATGGCGTGACTTAGCTTGATGTGTATGGTGGGACTCGGCGTACACATTTGAGTCTCCTTTCTTATATGGCCGCCTTTGTGGCACCGATTAGCGATGTGCTCTATCTCGGCCTCGTCTTTGGCGTAGGCCTTTGTGTTCGGAGTCGTACTGGCCGCTAAACTCGTGTCTTAGAAAAATTTGACAGATTTTCAACTTTGCAAAATTCCCGGACGCATAACTTCTTTGTTAGAAGTCCGAATTGGCTCGTCCAAGAGCCTACGGTTCACAAATTATATATTCTACGCATTCATGCAAGAATTTTATCTATTTGACTTCGTTTGCTCAAAATTCACCTATTAATTCATTTTCAATGAAAAGGATAAACGTTCGTGAACGTTCAACGCTCGTTTCTTCGTTCTAAGTCGGAATCCAATCATTTTTGAGTCCACAACTCTATAATGCCAAATGAGACTTGTCTCCATTGAAAACCAATGTTTCCAAGCTCAAACACAAGATACGACTTCCATTTCGAGAATTTCACGAATTCAACGCTTAACGTCCAATCTTGGGAATTCCGGCATAACTTCTTTACTAACGATTTAATCATTGTTCTAAATGGATTCTAACCATCATATAAACATTTCAAACTACTTATTACATTAACTTATTAGGTTTTGACTTATTCTTCATAAGTTCATGGCTTATCAACTTATAACTTTCATGATTTCATTTACTTATGACTTATTATTGATTTAAGTCCTTTACTCAAGGTTCTCATATCATATCCAACATACTAACATCTTGACATACATATTTCATTAACTTATTGACATGATAAGTTATTACTTGTTATTTGTTAGTCTATAACTTGTAAAAGTATGAACTAATTATGAAT
Source organism: Panax ginseng (assembly GCA_020205605.1). NCBI lineage: Eukaryota > Viridiplantae > Streptophyta > Magnoliopsida > Apiales > Araliaceae > Panax > Panax ginseng. Next base: position 91,062,230 of record CM035134.1, on the reverse strand, counting down.
TCACTTTGCATGACTTATCATAGCTTAAATCTTTTAACCATCATCCTTGCTTCTTATCATCATACAACCTTATTATTTCAACAAAAAACAAATTCCTACAAGTTCGTCCTTGTTTCATAACTTATATGATTACGAATAGCTTATGCATGACTTATACGGCTTATTAAGACTTAAGCTCTTTGATTACTCATTCCTATCATTCCTTAGCATACATGTTCTACCACTACCCATCTCCCTACCAATGGAAGAGAAAGAGATTCATGGTTTAAGTTCTTACCCTTGAATATCACTTGACTAAGCTTTAATCTCCTTATTGCTTATTAAAAATCTCATAATGGAAGTTTGACTTATAAGTGCTTATTATCTCAAACCAATAAGTTTCTTAACTTGAGAGGAGTTGGGAGAAATTTATCAACCAACAAATGAAGTGAGGCTTCTCTATTTATAGGAAATCCTAAGTTAGGGCATAAGGGTCATTAATCCCTTCCACCTCCTTAATCACCTCCTTACTATTCCAAGCTTAAGCACTAAGTTAACTTGGCCTCCACACACTTTCCTTGACCACCACAACACTTAGCCTTTAAGTTAACTTGGTTGCCACACATAAGCACTTTACTTGCTCATCACATATAAGCACTTTACTTATTCATCACACATAAGCCCTTTGCTTAGCCTTTAAGTTACTTAACTTACTCTTTGCTTAACACTTAAGTCTACTTGGTCATTACATAACTTATCCATTGCTTAGCCACCAAGTACTTTACTTGGCCACCACTTTGGGTCATCCATGGGTTGCCCCATGGGTATAAACCATCCAATAACCCATTGGTTCTTACTTTGGGCTTTTAGCTTAACTAATCTTAACTTATACATTGGGCTTGTTCCTTACATCACTTTGGGCTTTAACATTATCTTGCATTGGGCTTACACATCTCTACACTTGGGCCTTAACAATTCTTATTGGACTTTACAATTTATTACACAATTCTACAAATTCAATACATATGGCTTAAAGCCTTATAACGTATAATTTACGTATTAATATCGTATTCTAACTCGTATACTTATTCATATACGACATACCATGCTTCATTCATACTCGTATAACACCTCGTATCATACTCGTATTCATTACTTCGTACAATACCTACGTATTATACACTCATTACTTTAATTCATTAATCGAATTTAAATTCCTTCTCGGAATTCATTTTCCCTAATCGTTAGGTTTTAAGTCCGTAGACGAAAAACTGCGTTTCCCATAACTGAAATATTATTGGATATTCTAACTCACCTCAATATTCTATCATTACGTATTTCTCGAAAGTTCAAAAATAATTTTCGAGTAGAAATGCGTGAATAGTGTTTTTCAAAAATTTCTCGAAAAGCTTTTATTTTCGTCTTGGAAATTCAAACACTTTAATTCTACCACGTAGCCAAAATACTACGACATTCCGATATGTCTAAGTCATAGAACGACCTTCAATTAACTTACTCCCATAAATAATTAATTAAATTCATTTAATCTACATAATCAAAATAAAAATTTAATTCTCAAAAATCCAAATTTTCTGGGGCGTTACACTCTTCCCCCCTTATAAGGATTCTGTCCCCAGAATCTCGCTAACACTACATCCACTATTGAGGAAACATTTTCCTTTATCTTAATCTTGTGTTCCCAAAATGCTTCTACAACATTGAGGTTCTTTCATTTCACCTTCACCGAAGGTATTACCTTAATTCACATGACTTGTCACTTCCTATCAATACTCTGAGTTGGAAGCAAATCCTTTTGTGACGCCCCCAAAATAGGTATACATCACCCATTTTGAGTCGTCAATAACATGGTACAGAAACAACTACAACTTTATTAATACATCATAAAAACTGCGAGTTTAAATACAAATATTGCCATCTAGACAATATCCATACCCAAATAAATCCTCATCATAATTATCGATACATTATTTTACAAAAATAGTGAGGACTACTAAACAACTCTCTAGAACCATCATTCCATACCCCGACTCGTACTCGCTACCTTCTCGCCTCCTGAGAAGAAAAATGGAACAAAAAGGGAAAAGGTGAGCTCAACTAGCCTAGTAAAGAACATTATGACTAAGATAATATAGAACAAAGTCCATCATCAATTTAAAAGTGAAATCTACTATTATCTATGAATTTAAAAGTCCATCATCATTATTTATCCCTGTAACATCAATCAATATACATCATAAATTAAATATTCATCTTTGCACTACAGGCCAAAGATATTCATCAGTTGGTCATGTTCATCTCAACACCTGTTCATCTTTGCACTACGGGCCAAAGATATTCATCATAAAATCATTAATCTTTGCACTACAGGCCAAAGATATTCAATTATATCATCATTTAGGACTGAGGATGATAAAAAATATTTTAAAGAAAATGAATACAGTGAAACAAAAGAATAAACATTTAAGGATTCGTATTTCGATTTATTCATGTCCAAAAATACCTCATAAATAATCATAGTGGAGTAAAATTCAAGAAATGATCAAAACATGGATAAAATCAAAGCTAGTATCCATAATAGATATTTTGGATGAAAAACAAAAATTTAATTTTTCTGTGAATAGTGTCGTATTAGTGAATAGTGCCGTATACGTGAATAGTGCCGTATACGTGAATAGTAATCCCGACACAAAAAGTTCCAAATTTGATTAAAAGTTCAGATCAATACTTCGGCATAATGATATTGAAAGAAATAATATCATTTAAAAAAAAATATCCCTTACCTCGAAAAGACAGTACTTCTAGTTTAAACACCGGATATAGGCTATGACTAGAACTTGCATCGTATAGAAAAACTCAAAGTATCAAAATACTCACAAGAATACACTCAATATATCGACAGAGAATGAGAGAGAAAACTTCAGTTTCTGGTGTGATTTTCAATTCTAACCTAAGCACCCTATTTATAGAAAAATGCTTAGAACACCAACGTAGAAAATTTAATAAAATAATAATATACTTTTCTTAATTTCCTTAGCGCACCTCACCAGATGATTTCAACCATTAACATGTGCCACTCAAATGGAAAAAATGTTTTTCTTAATAAAAATAATTAAAACTTCCAAAAATCAATTATTTCGGAACTTCAATAATTCATGATAAATAGCCCTTTTGTCAGAAAAATTTGAACCTCATGTTTTTTCCATAGGAAATTCGATTATCTACAACTTTGCAGAAGAAAGTTTTTACAAATTTCAAACAGAAATTGACCGAAATTCATAAACGGACGATCTTACATGCTATAATCAAATTTCAGTCAAGAAATAGGGTCCACCGACATGTTTTAACATGTTTTTAACATTTATTGTAACAAAAATACTCTTCCTCCTCATATACTTATATATCCCACATTCATTGTAAAAATATCACCATTATTATATTATTAAAATATAATAATATATTTAAATGAATTATTTTATCAAAAAAAGATAAAATATTAATTTTCAACAATTGTCACAATAAAAAATTTCTCCATCTATATCCACATAAAAATCAATATTTTCCTCATCATATAAATCAATAATTAATTATTCACAAATAATATTATGAGAATCACAACATCGATAAACAAGCAGGTTCCGGGAAAGAGGGGGCTTTCAATAAGGATTTCGCCTTCTTGGCAATTAATTAGATGACCTAACCTCTCCTTAGAGCAGAACTTTCTAGACATTGTCAATAATGTTATCTAATAATATTATTAGGATAATATGAATTATTGCTCAGATAATGGAAAATCTTTGTGTAGTGACAATTATTGAAACAACAAATAATATAAAATATCAACGCATGACAATTATTGAATCAATAAAATAAAATATCGAGCGGTAATTCTTTCGTTACAATTATTGATCGATTGCCTTCTTACGTAAGAATCAATAATTGGTGCGATCTGCAGTAATCTTCGTGTTTTAAACCATCGAGTATTTTAACAAGATTACTTGGTAACAACTACGCCGTTATTTATAAACAACTTATACTTGTCATTTTCTTCATCCAATCGCTTTCCGTTATGGGGCCCACACAAGACTGCTCCGTCGTACGAATATTCCCCAATAGTAAGAATATTCCACGACCAAACTAATATTTTATAACCACTTGCTTATTTGAAATATATGCGTATTTTACCCATAACTATCCACATTAATCAAATCAACCCTTACTATTTCAAAATAATAAATGGAGGAAATTCAATTTTATTTATAATAAGTTGGGGTCTTACACCTTTACTCACACATTATGCTATTTTCTTTTAATTAGTCCTTCTTTTAATACCAAATTATATGAACTCAAATTCCTCCTTCAAAACAAGATTATACATAATCTTCTCTTTATCCTGCATCCTCTTCTTCACTCGCTTACACTCTTCGTTACCTAGTGGTATTTCATTAACTCGTTCCATTATCGTGGATTGAGTCTACGTTGTGAATAACATTTCTACCTCTTCATTCCATAATTTAACTTCTAGCTTCATTTTTTGACATTTTCGTCATTAACTCATTCTGAGTTGTTAACATCCATATCTTTTCCTTACCCTTCCTATTTAATGCGTCGTTTACTACTTTTACCTTCCATGTATGATATAATATATCACAGTCATAACCTTTTAACTATTCTAATCACCTTCTCTACTTCATATTCAACTTCTTCTGTGTGGAGCCATATATCAAACTCTTAGAGTCCGTGTATATCTCGCACTTCTCCCCGTAAAAATACTATATTTCGAGTTTTAATTCTAAGACTACAGCTGCAAATCTTAGATCATAAATAGGATAAACCTCCTTATAATCCTTTAACTGGTGTGATGCATACACAATGACCTTTCCATGCTACATGAGCACGCAATCTCGTCATCTATGTGAAACATCGAGATACAATACAAAATTCCTCGTATTATCTGATAATAACAATACAGGTACCTCACTTAACTTCCCTTTTAGTTCCTAAAAACTATTTTCTCACTTCTCATTCCTAACATACTTCTTAATAACAACCTTGTCTAACTCTTTAAGCTATAATTCACATGTTGTGAATTTCGTATCCAACTTCTCCCTCCGTAGTGTTTCTCACACTATCTCCAAATATTCAGCATGATATTCTAACGTCATAAATTAGACTAGAATATCACCAATGATCATTACTACACCCTCATCCAAATATTATTTGAACACCCTGTGACGCTAATGGTACTTTCAAACATAGCACCTCACAAGGGTACCTATCAATTTTCCACTAACTTGCTCAGCGCCCCTTCCGAAAAGTCAAATTTCCGTACACTAGTCAACCCAAACGACATAACCAGAGACTCGTAATAACCATAACGAGTTTTGAACGTCGTCTTAGGTACATTCTCCTTCTTCCTTACTTTCAACTGACTATACCCTGCATGCAAATCTATCTTAGAAAAATTCTTTGCCCTCTTCAACTAATCAAAGAGATCATCGATCCTGGGCCATTGTATTTATTCTTAACTGTTAACTTACTCCTATTACGATAGTCGATACATAACCGTAATGACTCATCCTCTTCATTAACATCCTCCTAACTTGCATCATAGCTAGACAACAAGAGCGTCACGATATTCTATTACCATAAATTACTACCTTAGATTTTGAAAACCGAAGATTCATACTTTTATTCTAACAATTTATTAAAGTTCTATGGTTAATCAAACCATTCATACTAAGAATTACTTCAAATTCTCTTAATTTAACGGTACTTATCTACCGATACTTACTTACATTCCTTTTTCATGAAGTCATTTCCACGAATATAATTAACGAAAGTTATTTCCCCATTCGCTACCTTAACGTATAAAGGTATTTATAATCCCTTTCGAGAATGAACTAAATTAATTAGCAAACCCTCATACTATAAAAGAAAAGTAGCACTCCAATCAAACAGCACATAAGCATTCATTGTATTGACCGAAGTGATACCTGCTACTAAATCCGCTAATGCACTAGCATCATGGCAAACTTACCACTACTAACACCTTTACTTTCCTCCGACCTACAAAACAACTATGGTTTTTCTTAGGATTAGGACAATTGGATAACATATGACCCTCATATCCACAGTTATAACAAACCGATTTCCTTTTTAGAAAGTTTTCTAGATGAGTGTTTCCACATGCCTTACATACCTCGATACTACGCTTACGATTTCCCTTGTTCACCCTTCAGTATTCCCGGAGTTAAAAACTCTTTCTTTTTGTCATACTGCCACTGGCATTCTCTGCCTTAGTTCCTCTTTCTCCCTTGCTCTTATCTTTTCTCTCTTTATGGTATTAGGTTAACGCCACACTACCACCCTCTGCTATAATTGCTTTCTCCAGAATGGTCCCATAGGATGCACTCTGGAACACATAAATTTCACTTATAGAGCCAGGGTTTCAGGCCCTGCTCAAACCTACAAGCCTTCCTCTCCTCCACTGCCTACTTGTAGGGAAATAATTCTCGAAGAAAATCTTCTTGAATTTTTTCCCACATTACCACATCTATTCTAGTCCCACCCTGGTAAGCCTCCGACCAAAAGTTAACTTCCCCTTTCATAATGTAAGTTGCAAAAGGAGTCTTTTACGCCTTACCTATGTTTATAATAACAAACGCCTTCTCTATTTCATTTCCCCATGTCCAGGCTGCTAATGGGTCCGTCGTTCCTTTGAACTCCGGCGGACCTACACTTATAAATTCTTTAAAGGTAATCATTCTAGCTAACCTAGGTTCCGCGGGTACTCTACCCCCAATTTGGTTAATTGCAGCCGTTAATAAATTAACGAACTCTTGCATAGGGTTGTTTTGACCCCCTTGATTTTTATTACGTGATTCTGCTTCCTGATTACATTGTCTTCTCCTTAACAGCATTTTCTAATTAAATAAATAGAATTTAATTATTATCTATTTACTTATTTTGTTATTATGTGCCACATAACAACTCATACCATAATAAAGCACATTAAATGAAAACTTCATTATATTCATATGCTTCTTCATAGTCAAAACTATTTACAATTTTCTTACATAGCCAAAGGCTATTACATTTCTATCCTGCAATTAAACTTCTCAAAAGTTGGGATTTACAAAAAGACTACCCTATTATATGAAAGAGGGTTTTACGTCACTACGCACATATTTATAACTCTAGCTTTCTAATAATGCATAACAGCGTCTTCGTGTATCTCATTCGCAATCTTCACTATAGTATCCTGACTAATAGTATGTCGAGTTTGCCCAGACTCTATGGAATTACAAGCAACTTTAAGCTTGAAATCCTTATGAGCACTCACATGGATGTAAGACGTACGTGCTATCTTCCGGTCTCTCTTAATCAGCTTCTTACGAAGCTTATCGGCCTGTTCCATATATTATTAAATCAATAATTCATATTATTTGAATAATATTATTAGATAGCATTATTGGCAATGTCTAGAAAGTTCTGCCAAGGAGAGGTTTGTTCACCTAATTGCGTGCCAATAAGGAGAAATCCTTATCGGAAAGCCGTCTCTTTCCTAAGAACGGCCTGGTTGTCATTATTGTGATTCTGTAATATTATTTGTGAATAATTAATTATTGATTTATATGATAATGAAATATTTATTTTATGTGGACATAAATAATGGATAGAAAAATATTTATTTTATGTGGTTATAAATGAAGGAATTAATGTTGAGGTATTTTATCAGTATTTTATCGGATTGTAGGTATTAAAAAATCAAATCGGTGTTCTTAAAGTTCTATTGCGTAAGTTATAATTTTAATTCGACCGTTTGATCATTGTGAGTTTTGGATATGTTATACATATATAAGTTGAGTATATGTCCACAAATTTTGAACCGTTAAAAATTAACGTATGATTTGTTATGAATTTTAAGAGGTGTTGAAAATTGTCCGTTTGTGGAATTTGAATATTTTCTGTTTGGAATTAGGAAAAACTTAAAGCCACAAAGTTGTAGAGAATTCGATTTCGTGTGGAATGGACATAAAATTCGTATTTTTCTGATAAAAGGGCTATTTATTATGAATTTTTTTAGAAATTAAAATGTTTTTATTAAAATTACGGGTAGGACCCACTCTTGTTTTTGTCAAAACATGTGCTGAGATTTTTCAAGAATGACATGCTTTGATAGTCTTGGTCTTGACATGTGTAAAGAAAAAAAATAATATTATTTTATTATTTAGTCTCCTATGGCGTTCTAGCATTTTCCTATAAATAGGCACTTAAGTTAGAATTGAAAATCACACCAGAGTCAGAGAATTCTTCTATAATCTTGAGCGTATTTCTTTCGAGTTTTAGAAAGCTTTGAGCGTAGAAAATAGTGAAAGTTTTCTTTAAGAATATCCTCGCTATACCAGTTGGAATACTCTTCTTTTCAAGGTAAGGGATGTTATTTTTGTTCAATATTCGCTTGAAATAATATTTTCTTCCATACTCTGTAGTATGTAAGTAATATTATTTCGTTTTAGATTTCAAATTATATACTTGTTTTGTTAAAGTTTTGGCTTCTAAACTCCATGAAATTAGTAGAATATCTATAATATTTGCGCTTCATCTAGTATCTTTTCACAGAAATATTATTCTGAGTATTCTTGATTAGTTTTAACTTTTTTATGTCGGAGTACTATTCATGGGATTACTATTCTCAAAGTACTATTCACGGGGTACTATTCAGTCGAGTATTATTCACCCGGAGTACTATTTATGATAAAAATTAATTCGTTTTTGGTCCAAATTATTTTTGGTACAATATTATTCTTGAATTTTACTCCACAAAGCAGTATCATGTTGACAATTTGGACGTTATTGATTTATGGATAAATTAAATTATAAATCTTTAAAAATTTATCCTTGAACTTGTTTTATTAAATTCTTATATCATTGTCATCATCCTCATGTTTATATTATGTTGAAAGTCATATGTGGCCTGTAGTGCATAGATGGACTTGGTATGATTATGACCAGGGATTATTCGGTATAATCATGACCGTAATGTTTCAAATGATGTGGTAAAATCCTCATTGGCCCGTAGTGCATTGATGGACAGTTGTTGGCATGATCATGACCATTGATGAAAACACGAATATCCTTGGCCCGTAGTGCATGGATAATTTATGGTCATGATACTAATAAATATCCTTGGCCGTAGTGCAGGGATGATGTGGATTATTTATTAAGTTGAGTCTCAGCGATAAAAGTGATGAAAAACCTTTTAAATCATCGAAGTAAGTAGATTCTATTCTCTACTTGACTCTTCTAATGGATTGCTTGTTCCGCTGCAGTTAAACTTGATGTTTGTTATATTTTATCAGTTTAACACTGTTGAAGGCTAACGATAAATTATTCTGCATTATCTTAGTCATAATATTTCTTACTGGGCTAGTTGAGCTCACCCTTTTGCTTTTATTGTTCTCTTCAGGAAATGAGAACGTAGCCGGGACTAGTCGGGGAATGGAGTGACGGTCCAGATGATAGCATTAATAGTCCTCACTATTCTATGAAATAGTGTGATAATAAATGTATTGAGAACTTCATTTGAGTTTGAATACTGTCTAGAAGACAACATTCGTATTATAAAACTCTCAGTTTATGTTTTGTCGTATGTCACACGACAGTTGTATTATTAAGTTGCATTTGAATTTTGTACCATGTATTTGGCGACTCAAGATGGGTGATGTATACCTATTTTGGGGGCGTCACAAAAATGGCCCACCCCGACGGGCATGTCTTTTTTTTTCTGAGTTTAAGACCCCCCACCCGGCGGGGGTGTTAGTCTTAAAAGAGCCCGCCCCGGCGGGGGTAGCTTCTACTAGTTGACTTGAATTGCTCCTTGCTTATAACATTCTTGCCACAATTTCACCCTTCTTTTATCAATTGCCACACCACCTAACATACACACAAAATGACACTAAACAAGTAACAATAAACAATAAAATTAAGGAATTAACACCAATTAAGCTTGAATTAGGAATCGATTCATGGGTATAAAACCCATTTATCATGCACCCTAGTACAAATAGGGCGCAGCTGCGCCATGCCTGCACCAAAAGCAGAAACAGACTCTGTTTCACAAAGTCTTATTCTACTTTGATTCTTTTTAGTTTAAACATGTTCTAATCCATAATTTAAGAGTTCATACATGTAAACATACTTCCTAAACACATTATGGCATGCTAATTCACCTTGATTAACAGATAATTTCAAGTAATTCCTAAGAATTTGACAAACTCACTAATAACACAAGTTAGGACTTTTATACCTTTTGAAGCCTAATTGAATTCTCCAACATACTGATTATACTCCTTCAATTGCTCAACAACTTAGAACTCTCAAACTTAGAATTTGGCATACAAATTTCTCATAACGGGAAATGAAAATGCAATTGTCCTTTTATAGAGAAAGGATGAACTGGATTTTAGGTTTACATGGAAGTTGGAATCCATGGTGTATTGGAAGGAAACAATGGTTAACCAAGAGTTGGCCAACCACCAATTGCCTAACCATCATCACTATACATGCTAGCCTTTTTGGTTTTCTGAGTTTTACGCAATGGAGAATTAGCACACTGTTTATGTACTATTGTGTCACTCAATTTGGGACAAGAGCAAATCTCATCAATATGCTTGGTTTGGTTACTATAATTCCTAAAATGTAATTTTAATGTACAATTGTTACCATATTAGGAAATTTAGGGATTATTTAGGTACTCGCATCATATAATCCATGTACATTAAATACACGCAAGAAAATAACACAGTTAGGTATTATTGTCCGAGTATCTCCATAATTATATTTTACTACTCACGTAACCACATTATCACATTATGTAATATTATCTATCTAGTGTACACACATAATTTCTTTCCCAATTTCTGGAATACACATATATTTAATTATTTCTGTATTAAAATCACTTATGATTTTATTGCACTACTTGATACCTCATATCATTAGAATATATTCTTATCATATGATTTTATTCATGTCACACCTTACATTAATGTTCCATTTCATTTCTACAATAGAAAACTAATTTCTTTCCAGATTGGACACTGGCGTAGCTGCGCCATTTTGTACTGCTTGGAGGGCACAGCTCCATTGTTCCCTTACAGTGTCAAAATGGTTTAGCTTCAAGCCAGTTCTAAATTCTATCACCACACAAGTTTTACATGATATAATTTAACTTCTATAGTGGTGATACACCCATAATTGAAATGAATCAACATGTTCAAATCGTGTCACTATGTTGAAATAAATTGAATATTTAATTATTAAGAATCCTATCAATTCTTTGATATCAAAATCTTAGGGTTAGTCCACTTATTTAAATAAACTATTAGTGACTCCCTTTAATCATTTCATAAATTCACATAACCACATAAGGTTTAAATAGACTCGCAAAATGAACTCATTAAAAATTAAACCACGTATTTATTTAATAAGGAGTTTTATAATTCATGGTCATTACAAGCGCTCAGACAAATCCCTGAGATAACCCCAGGGTCAACACGACTTTTACCTTGTTCGCATGAAAATAGATCGAGGGGTGACAACTCAAATCCTCCAGAAGTTCTAGAATCGTCACATTTATAGCTAAAAACTCCCTGCGGGAAATAGAAGCAGAAGGAGAAGGATCCGCAATGGGTACTTCCTCCTCCTTTTCCTCAACATATGGTCTCTCAAGCCGGATAGGACGAATCACTGACTCCGTCAACCGACGAGGCTGTCGGGTTGGGCAAGGTTGAGGCACATCTGAAGCTCTCCTCCTCACACCTGAAGAGATCTTACGGGAGCTACTCGGCTTGTCTGGATCCATATATATGGACAAAAGTCTCATAATCACCTTAGAAATGGTGTGGGAAATTCTAACCTGGAGCTCATTAAATGCATTTCATAGCTATATGCATGCATGTATATCTTTAACAAACGTCTACAGTAGAGTTAAAAATGCATGTTCATTCATTGTCTAGACTAGTGAATTTTTTTTGTCAGAGTCTCCTTTGTAAAAAGGACTAGCCATATGCGCATAGGCATGACTAGGTGCCCTTCAGTAGAACACCAACTCAAAGTCATAAACATCCTATATGAATGAAAAATATCAAAGTCCTAATCTATAAGAGTAGCCTAATTACCAGGATTACTTTGCTTCAAAACCTTTGCTCATTTGTCCTCAAATAGGATGAAAAAATAGTAGAAAAAGGTGCCAAATTGACTGATATAAAAGTCAATTTTTTCACATCAAGTCATGTGAGCATGCATATTCACTACTATATGTTTTGAAGAATTTCATGTGATATCTCACTTTCCAACGGTCAAAAATGGGAAAGAAAACATGTAAACGTTACTAGGATAGTGCAGAACAGTTGTACATTGACGGGTTTTAAGGAAAGAAGCCCAAAATCAGTAGATCTGAAGATGAAATCTCAGATTTTCTGTGCAGTTTCATGTTGATAATGACTTGTGAAAGGGAAGGGCAAGTGAGATATAACCCATGTGTGGTCGCAGGTCTACCTATGGCTACACTGGGTGGTCCCCACCCCCTCCATCTTGATCAAATTTTAGTTGCAAAGGAGGTCGTACAAGCTGAAAAGTCAAATCAGGAAAAACGATGCTACACGATTAAGTGAAAAATACTGAAATCCTAATTTTCAGAGACCAAAACTGCGAGTCCACATATTAATCATTTGTATTCATCCGAACACAAGGTTCACAAAACTGATGATCAAAGCTATGGAAAGATACCATTGGCAATACCTCGCGAAGGTACGATGCCATCAACCTGGGTTGTAATTGCAATTAAAATCATACATCTCGTCAAAAATCCATCCCCAACGGAGGTTTTATACATCCGTAGCCATTAAAAACCATTTCAACGAGGCTCAAACAGCCTTGACATCATCAGTCGTTGGCAGTAAATCTAGCGAAGCATCGGAGATGGTCTGATGATCTTAGCCGTTGAAAACCATTTCAACGAGGGTCAAGCAGCCTTGACATCATCAGTTATTGGTAGTAAATCCAGTGAAGCATTGCAAATGGTCCGATGATCTTAGCCGTTGAAAATCATTTTAATGAGGGTCAAGCAGCCTTGACATCATCAGTCGTTGGCAATAAATCCAGCGAAAGCATCAGAGATGGTCCAATGATCTTAACCGTTGAAAACCATTTCAATGAGGGTCAGGCAGCTTTGACATCATCAGCCATTGGCAGTAAATTCAGTGAACCATCGAAGATGGTCCGATGATCTTAGCCATTAAAAACCATTTCAACGAGGGTTAAGAAGCCTTGACATTATCAACCGTTGGCAGTAAATCCAGTGAAGCATCATAGATGCTCCAATGAAATTAGTCGTTGAAAACCATTTCAATGAGGGTCAAGCATCCTTGACATCATCAGCTTTTAACGATAACTCCAACGAAGAATTAGAGGTGGTCCGATGATTCCAGCCATTGAAAGACATCTCAACGAGGGTCGTGCAACCTTGAAAATAAAAACTATTGGCAGTAACTCCAACGAAGCGTTAAAAAGACCTAACGATGAAAACTTTGGAAAACCATCCTCATCGGGGAGGACCGATGATTGAATCTGTTATACAGATCCTCAACAATCATAGCACAATTTCCCAGGAGTCATTCATACATGAGAAGAGCATCTTCGGTGGGAAGTCTGTAATGAGGATTAAGGACTTTGACGATAACCCCAATGTCAAACGTCACGTAGTCTCAACCATGGAGAAACCTCCATTATAAAGATTTTAAAGACGTCTTTGTAACTTATCGGCAAATCAGGCTCAAATAGCACTAATGGATAGTTCCAACCGCTGGCAATAACCCCAACGTTGCATCAGGAGATTCCTGTGATAAGAACTTTGGAAACTACCGGTCGAGTAGACATCCAAGCAGTTCAACGGGAAGTTGGTCGTTTTTATGATCAATAAAACACGCGCAAGTATACGCGGTCAACAAGTAATATATGATAAGTAGAGTGTCATACTAACGAGGACAAAGTATTATAACTAATCAAATACTAAAATTGGTTTCAATACAGTCTTATTTAAACAAGTAATAAAAGATGGTGTATTAAACTATATGCTTATAAATAGTAGAAATAAGAGATTGAGTTGCACAAGAAAGTCAGGCTAGGATCACAACTTCCCTAATGCGTCGCCTAATCTCCTAACTCTCCACATTACAAACAAATCAAATGAATGGCCAACAGAGAACAGTAATTACACATTAGCCTATTTTGAAAGTCAAATGCACATCCATTGCTAGATGAATCACAATATTTCTTTGGTGAAAATAACTAGACTATGGTCTTTAAGCTTAATCTCAATGGTTACAGAAGGAAAATAGAGATATGTCTATCCTATTATTTAAATTATGCATACATTCTCATAGGCATGGTCATAACAAGTGTTCTTATATTTTAGAGTTAGACATTAATATCCATTTTTCAATATCCATTAATATCTATATCAATTTCTTTGTTAAGCAATCAATAAATAAGCATGAAATACAACAACCCATACCAAAATGATTCATTATAATAAATAAGAGAGAAAGTTAATTAAGCTAAACAATAGGTTACATTGCAATCCTAGAATTGTAATTTGTAAGACCCCGAATTTTTTAAAATAAAATGAAATTTTCTCTAATTATTATTTTGGAATATTATGGTGTGGATTTGATATAATGTTATAGTTGTGGGTAATGTTTACAAATTTTGCAAAGTAAGCAAGTTGATATAAAATATTCGTTGTGTCGGGGAATATTAGTTTGGTCGTGGAATATTCTTGTTGTCGGGGAATATTCGTACGACGGTGCAGCCATTTGTGGACCCTACAACGGAAGTATTGTCGTAGTTAGAAAATGACAGAAATAATATTAGTCTAAACTTTCTTATGAAATTTTTACCTTTTCATGTCAGGGTTACTATTTATGGGTTACTATTCACGAGGTACTATTCACAACAAAATTAGTTTCTTTTTCTGACCAAATTTTTACTGTTAAACTGTTGAAATATACGATGTTAAAAGAACAGTAATACGCGTGGTTGCATAGTAGCACACGGTATTGATTATTGATGCTAACATGAGAAGTCACTCAGTTATACTCAATTATTGCTACAGTAATTGCTGATAGTATCTCATGTTATTTGATTCAATTATTGTCACAGTATCATCTGCATAATATTTTATATTATTAAATAAATAATTTAGACGAAAAAGTTATTCAAATTACTATTTGTAATATTGACAATGTTTAGAAATTTTTGTCGAGGAAAGGGATTTGGTCACCTAATTGCGCGTCAATAGGGAGAAATCCTTATCGGAAAGCCCCCTCTTTCATGGGAATGATCTGGTTGTTAAATATTGTGAGTTATAATATTAATGATGAATAATTTTTGAAAGATTAAAAAATGTGTTGATTAAAGATAAGTTATTTATGGTAAATATTTATTCAATTTTTGATATAAATATAGGGATTTGTTATGGGGCGTTTGTCATAAGTTTGACTTAGTATTCCATGAGAAGATTTATTAATTTTATGGACCGTTGGTTGAAGTTATAATAGTAAATCAATATGAATCATTGGTTGACGATATAATAGTAAGTCAATATGGACCGTTGGTTGAAGTTATAATAGTAAATCAATATGGATCGCTGGTTTAAAGTAAATTAATATAGACCGTTGCTTTAAGTTTTAATAGTAAATCAATATGGATTGTCCGTTTAAAAGTAAATTAATCTGGGCCGTTCATGAATTAGTTATTATTCAGTCCTTTTTTTTACAAATAGAAGCTCATTCCTTTATTATTTCTTACGAATTCACTGAAACTCTAGAGAGAGAAACTATAGAGAGAAAAAAGAGGAGTATTCTACTACTACCCTACTTCAATATTCAATCTTCTACTAAGGTAAGGGGTATTATTTATTTCATATTCGCTTATGATATTGTTTTTTTGTATTCGTAAGGAATATTATCTTTGTTTAATATTCGTAAGGGATATTATTTATTGTATTTGTAAGGGGTATTATTTCTTTCGTATTCATAAATATATTTATTTTCTTTCAATACCTGTAAGGGTTGTTATTCCATTCTTTATTATTCTGTTGGAATAACCTATCTACGCGGACTACCGCATGCATGGTGAAATCCTTTTGTCATTTCATTCTTTATTATTCTAGTTGAATAACCTGTCTATGCGGACTACCGCATGCATGGTGAAACCCTGTTGTTATTCCATTCCTTATTATTTTGTGGGAATAACATGTCTACGCAGACTACCGCATGCTTGATGAATAACCCTTTGTATTCAATGGGTATTAAATTATGGAAATGATATGTCTATGCGAACTACCGCATGACAGTTGAAAATCCATTTGCAGTTTCATATATTGTTCATTTCAGATTCCTAACTCTAAACTTACTACGATAAGAATTTCTTCTTTAATTCCTAAAATGATCAGAAATTCCTTGAGTTTTTTTTTTTATGTATCCAAGTTATCTGTTATGGTTCCTATCTTTGATTGGATCTATGTTTTGAATTTTATTCTTGAATTTTGCTCCACAATCGATTATTATGGAGTATTCTTGAACTTGGATAAACTAAATTATGAATCCCTAATCGTGTCCTTTATCTCACTAGATTCGTTCTTTAAAATATTTTCATCATCCTCAGTTTTAAATGACGATACTTGATGAATTTCTTTGGCCTGTAGTGAAAAGAGGAATGATTACATGATGAATATATCTGGCCCGTAGTGCAAAGATGGACAGGATGAACATGACCAACTGGTTATACAAATTAATATCTTTGGCCCATAGTGCAAAGATGAATATTTGATTCAAGATGTTTATTGATTGATGTTACAGGGATAAAATATTGATGATGTACTTTTAAATCATAGAAGATAGTAGACTACATTCTCTACTTTACTCTTCTAATGAATTGTTGTTTTCGCTGCAGTTGTTGATCTAAAACTTTTTATTTATTGTATTCAATCAGATTTTTTCCTGTTGAAGACTAAGGATAGTTTTTTCTACATTATCTTAGTCATAATATTCTTTTCTGGGCTAGTTGAGCTCACCCTTTTCCTTTTTGTTCCATTTTTCTTTTTAGGAGGCGAGAATATAGCGGGAACTAGTCGGGGGTTTGGAGTGATATTTCAAGGCAGTTGTTTTAGTAGTCCTCACTATTTTGTAAAATAGTGTATCGATAATTGTAATGACTTATTTGAGTGTGGATATTGTCTAGAAGATAATATTTGTATTTAAACTCACAGTATATGTGTTTTCGTATTTTGCACGACAATTGTAATAATGAAGTTGTAGTTGTTTTCTGTACCATGTATTTGGTGACTCAGAATGGGTTGTGTGGACCTATTTTGGGGGCGTCACATAATTAGTTCATAACTATGGGACTAATACACATTTTCAAAGTGTTTAACATGCTCAAAAATACACTAATGAATGAAAGATTTGGATAAAGAAAACTCCTTTTATGAAGATTTCTGGCTCCAAGCCTTCTCCTCTTCGTGTAGATTCTGAGCTATGAAGGATGCAATGGCCTTTTCTTCCATAAAGATCAACTCCTTTCTCTTTTAAGCTAAAAAACTCTAAAAATAACCCTAATCCGTGCTCTAGAGAAGTAGGAGGCAGCTACTTAATGATAAGATGATTTTTCCTTTGCTTTTTAGGTCATTCAAACCTAATCTACTTTTGAGCATCGGAGAGCCCAGACTGCGATTGCAAGTTTAAGTTTTGAAATGGCGCAAATACCGTGTTAACATAAAAAGACTGGAGATGGAGCTGCAGTGCTAGTTTATAGAGGAATTGGGGCGCTGCAGTGCTGAGATGCTGTCACAATTGGTTAGGTGATAAGAGTCTACTCCCTGGTACGCGACCTTTAAACATTCATTACATGATACTTACTAGATATCATTATCTTAATAAAGTCATAATATTACATAGAATACCACAAATCTTATTATGTTTTTTTTTTTTCCTTTGTTTCGCATGAGCCTTCCGGTTGTTCACACTAAAGTGAAAACATTTAAATTAAGCAAGGATGAGCATTTGAGTGCCCAACAAGTAATAAAAAATAATAAATATTAATCGAAAAAGGATTAAATGTTTTGAATAACGACACTTCTACAACGAATCAACAGTTGTGAAGTTAAAATTTGAACCAATAATAATAACATATTAATTCTATATCAAATTTTTGAAACTACGATCGACTATAAATGGAGATTAGTCGATGGACTATGAACATTGTTTTCTATTTTCAAAAATGTTAAATGTAACTTCATCTCGCAAACCATCATAACTTACGTACGCGGGGGGGGTGTGATCAGTATGTTATGCCCTGTATTGATCAATACTACATGCAAGAATGAGATTATCGTTCATCTTATCCGCCTTTGGCGCACAAAAGTTTTCCCATGAACGGGATGTTCATATTTAGTCGGGAATCCGAACCAAAATAATTTGATTGGATAATAAAAAGTTCTATCTTGTTCCACAATATTTCTAAGTTCGTGTCTAGCCAAAGCAAATAGCTTAGATGGCTTTGAAGTCAACGTATACATACTAGAAATCAATAAGTATGTATCAACATGTGATTAAATACAATGATAATCCAAGTGAGGACACTTGTCTAACCATATTTAGAAATTAACGAACAGAATAAATATCTGGATTGTATAATAGTCCTGTATTGATAAACAAGGATCGGATAATTTAAGAACTTGCATGAATACAAAAGATTGGATACATAATCAATAATAGTAGAGTTAATAATCTGGCACAATAATAATATAATTTTGAAACTTTCATACTCATGTCCATTGCATAAAGGAAATGCAAAGTTAAGATACTTGCACAACGTAAAGGATAGCCGCTTTGCTTATTGCTTATGCAACTTAGTTTTATCTTTATATCACAACCTATCATTAATAAGATCATTTATTTGATTAGAATAATATATCATAACACATAGTACTATTATTTGCAACAACACATAACCTAATCACATCATCATACGTTTAACAAGTAATTGGATCACAAACAAACACGTATCGACAAAAATTATCTAAGTTCTAGATCAATTTTGAAATATATAGGTTTATCAATTAATTTTATCGTAATTATCGAGTTTAAAACTCTATTCAGTAGTTTAAATATTTTATTAGATAATTTAAATATCAATCATATTATTTTCATATGACTTATAATAATTTTTAAATAATTATTATAATTTATCATGATTTTCAAACACCTGAAATCATTTTTAAATGATTTAAATACTAACTAATTCTATTATCATTAATATTTAATTAATATTAAATTATTAATGAAACTATTGTCAAAATATTAAAGTTATTTATAATAACTCAAAATATTTTAAAATATTTTTATTACCCTTAAATGATTTTTAAAACATTTAAAATTATTTTTAAATAATTATCATTAATATTTAAGTATTAATGTATTATTTATCAAAATATTAAAAGTCATTAATTATAACTTAAAATATTTTTAATTCATTTATTTCCTTTTTAAATGATTTTTAATTCAATAAAACCATTTTTAAACTATTTATTTAATATAATTATTAAATAAAACTAATATCATTATTATTAAATTATTAATGAAATTTACCTTTAAATATTAAAAGTTATATTTTATAACTTAAAATATTTTTAAACTATTTATTTTCATTTAAAATAATTTTTATAATATTAAAATCATTTTTAATTAATTTATTTAATATAATTATTAAATAAATCTAATATCATTAATATTAAATAATTAATGAAATTTGTCTCAAAATATTAAAAGTTATATTTTATAACTTAAAATATTATTAAATACCTTTTATCATTTTAAATGATTTTTAATATAATAAAATCATTTTTTATTATTTTATTTAATACATTTATTAAATAAATTAAATATTAATAATATTTAAATAAATACCAATATTTATGAAAAATATGTCAAATTATTAAAAGTTAGTCTTTAAAACTTAAATAATAATTTATAATTATTTTTGGAATTTTTAATAATTAATTTCTATGTTTAAATGATTTTTAGAAAATAAATTAATTAAAATAAATAAAATTATCGCTATAGCCTTTAGCTTACAATAATCATGTGCATTTTAGGTGTTCTCGAGGTTCAAGAACATTCATACGTCAGTTTCAAGTGGGTAGGTTTGACCAAGCATACTAACCAGATTAATGCATTTCTGGGCGAGATAATGATTAGAGGTTTTAGTACTAATGTCAAACTACAAGATCTAATAACAAACATGGCCAACAAGCATAAAACCAGAGAGATCTAGGCTTGCAAAGTGGCTGTCAGAGCTGTTCTTCATTTCTGGGTTACCCAAAAATGAAGAACAGTTCGAGTGGCCACTTTTGGGCTTCCACAACTTGCTGATCATGTAAATGTTTTAGTAATTTAATGCTTTAAGAGTGTAGCCAACACGTCAAGGAAGAGATCCACCACTTAAACACACCATAACAACATGATATGCAAGAGAAATTGGCCGGTCAAACCATGTCAGAACATATGGCCATAGGTTTTCTGGGTTGCCCAGAAAACCGGATTCGTATTCCTCTTACCTACTTTAACCAACCACTGCAATCGCCTCATTTGATGTTTAGGAGATTTTAAGGCATAAACATGTAGTATATATAACATACTATAACCTAGATACAAAACCAAAAACATATGATCAAACCACTGTCAGATCCAAGCCCATCAAGTTACTGTTAGAACTTTCTGGGCACGTTTCTGGGTTACCCATATTTGCAAAGTCATGGCCGGTCAAAGGAGTTTGACCACCCATAACTTGCAATCTAGACACGATCTAAGCCTGATTCCAAATCCAGATCAAAGACCACATATCAAACTACATATCTAAAACATAAAACCACAAAAATCATGATCAAGCAAGAATTTAGAGCCACTGACATTCGTTGTCAGACCATAGTTTAAACTTTTTCCATTTTTGAAAAACACTAGATCTGAGCCTATAGATGTTATGGATCTAACATCTATCAACCCAGATCACTTAATAACACTATATTCACCATGTTTTAACACTTAAACACAACTTTTATCATAGCAATCAAGATCAGAATTTCGATTAGGGTTTATACCTTCTATGAGCAAACTCTTGAATCTAAGCCTCTGATTTGTTAATGGAATTCGTGGGGCTTGATTTGGGGACTGGTCCACTACTATATTTTGTGGTTTTAGAGAGAGAGGGTCTTGGATGTGTATAAGTGTATAAATGAGCAAAAATGTGCAATTTTCTCTCACTTAACGTATTTATATAACTTGGATGGATTGAATCTAACTTGCAAGGTGTAAAAGAGGATAAGATTGGATGAGTTTTAGAGCATGTGATATAATCTAGAGTGGTGACTTGACAAGATATGGCAAGATTTGCAAGCAACCTACTAAAATAAATCCAAAAATATTATTTTAGTAAACTAACAAAACATTTTAAGTGTATTCTTGTCCACGGTACTTGAATCTAGGTTTTAAAATATAGATTTTAAAACTTAATGTTTCCCAAATAATTTCTAGGGTTTAAAAATTTAAGTTTAAAGTTTAATAAAACTTTAATTAGAACTTACTAATTAAAATTAGGGTTTTAAAAATACTTAGGTTTTTTTTATATTATTAGGGTTCCCCAAATTATGAATTAGGGTTTCCTAATTAACATTAAAATTTACTAAAATAATAATTAGGGTTACCATTTTAGCAATTAGGATTTCTAATTTAAAATTAGGATTTCTAATTTATAATTAGGGTTTCTAAACAATAATTAGGGTTTACCTAATTAGCATAATATAATAATTGTTATTACTCACGTACCTCAATATCTTACAAATCGAAAAGTCCGGTTTAAGTTTCAAGTTAGGGTTTAGCG
This sequence comes from Panax ginseng, assembly GCA_020205605.1. NCBI lineage: Eukaryota > Viridiplantae > Streptophyta > Magnoliopsida > Apiales > Araliaceae > Panax > Panax ginseng. The sequence continues at coordinate 91,040,228 of CM035134.1, read as the reverse complement.
AATTAATACTAGGGTTTTGATATTATACACCATAAATTGACCAACCATTATCAATATACATATATACAAAGATACATATTTATAGTAATTTGAAATAAAAATAATTTATATTAATTATTCTCTTTCCTTATTCCAAATTCATAATTAGGGTTTGGATTTCATATCTTATATATCTTTCAAATATATACTTATAATTAGTTAAATTAAAATAATTAACTTAACTAATTTGAATAAATTCATATAAATAAAATAATTATTATAATAATACTAATAATCATTTCATATATTATTTAAATAATATATAAATTTATTTTCATGGAAAAAAATAAGTACTAAAATTTCATTTCTACTATAAAATTAATTACTATAATAATATACTTTATAATAATCAATAATTCTAAAATAAAATTATTTGAAATTATTCATGTAATAAATAAATTTTATTTATCACAAAAATACATACACATTACGGCACATATTCCCACCTTTAAATAAATAAAAAAAAATTTATATGCAAAATTTCTTATTTATTTATATAAAAATATCTAAGTTATTACATTCACCCTCCTTATAAAGATTTCGTCCCCGGAATCACAGTTTTAAAACTCATACAAGCAGGGGTACATAGCATACATAATCATAGCAAATAGATCTCGATCATACTTGATTGAACTAATCTTTAACTATTCAGCATAAAGCTTGTCTATCTGATTATACAAAAGTTTGATTTCTAAAAGAACTCAAATTTCTCCTTCAAAATTTCTTTATAAAATAATTTACTATATATATGAAAATCATATATATGAAAATAAAAGTTATATTAATAATACCTGGAGTCCCATCACCAGCTGCCATGGTATCCTGGACCGTTATTTTGTAGACTATCGCGGTTAATTTCGTTGGCTTGCTGGATGATGTTGGTCCCGTGATCGCCAAAGTCCCGCTGCTCTTGCTAGTAGTTACACTCCCTGCCTCCATTCTCCTTTTTGGGCAATCTTTCACCTTATGCTCCATTGACCCGTAGATAAAATAACCAGTGTTCATCCTTGGATTAGGGCAGTTGGGAGAGATATGGCCCTCCTGCCCGCACTTATAGCATACAAACTTTCCCTTCAGACATTCACATGTATGGTTCTTCCCTCAGTTTCCACACTAAATTACCTGCTTCTTTATACCTTCATGCTTCACCTGAACATTTCCAAAATTGCTCCCTTTTCTCTTTTCATCCCTATTCCCACTATTACTTTCCACCTTCATAGCTCCTACGACATTACCTTTGTTCCTCTTCTCCTTGTTATAGAGGCTCATGGCGTCACTCCCTTCTTCGGCTATGATAGCCTTTTCCATGACTGTTGTAAATGTAGAGATCTGCAACACTACACGTCACCTTGTTATAGAGCCAGGGTTTTAATCCCAGCTCAAACCTTCTCACCTTCCTAGCCTCCGTATCAACTTGATGAGGAGCGAACCTAGCTACTCATTAAACTTTGCGGCGTACTCTGACACCGTCATGTTCTCCTGCTTTAACTCCAGAAATTTCACCTCCATCCTCACCTGCATACTAGCTGATAGATATTTTTCGAAAAATAAAGTCTTAAACCTAGCCCATTTGACTACACCTTCTCATGCCCTCGCTTGATTTGCTTCCCACCAAAAGTTAGCCTCCCCTTTCATTATATAAGTGGCAAAAGCGGCCTTTTTCTCCTCATCTACCCTAGCAATTATGAACGCCTTCTCCATCTCCTTTACCCAAGTCTGGGCTTCTATAGGGTTAGCTGTTCCCCTGAATTCTAGTGGTCCGATTACTTTAAAGTCTTTAAAATTCATTAAGCGATTGTTTAGTTGGTTCCCTGCGGTTAGTATTCCCTGCTGCATAGCCTGAGCTACCATGTTCGTGAAATTCTACATTGGATCTGGTTGTTGTTCTTTAACGTTGTTGACAGATTCTTCTGCCCTTTGATTTCAAGTTCGACATCTTGGCGGCATTATCTGATTAAATAGAATCATAAATTTAACTTATATTCTAAACCTTATTGTATAAGTTTAACATATCAAACTTATTTCATAAATTAAACATAGATTCATATTCATTCAGCTAATTCATAGCACTTTTATATAACACATACGGTTATCCCTTAGTGACAACAAAAGTCAGGATTTACTGTTATAACTTATATAGAAGTTGAGAATATTACATTACACACGCACATTATCAAACATACATAATCAACTAGTAATTCTAATTATTTCCTACACCTTTTTCCTGATTTGGGACAATATTTCGCCCAATGACCTTCCAACCCACAAACAAAACATGCACCTTGCTTAAAGTCGGAACAATGAGGAGAGGTATGTACCTTATGGCCGCAAATATAGCATATCTTTTTCCCTTGGTTTTTATCGGATTTTCATAAGTCGTGGTCTTTCATTTTTCTTTTCCCCTTATTGCTCGGAGCTTCACTCGATATGTTGCATTTGGCTCCCATCTGGTCAATTTGGATTTTAAGCTTATCTTTATTCTTCTATGGTTTCTATTACTGCTTTTCGCAACTGACTGTTTAATAGCTTTTCTATTTCCCACAACTTTTCTAGAGAAGAAATCTGGTTCTTCAGATTCTTCACTTCCGTTGATGCTTGATCAGCTCCAACTTCGGTGTCCGAATCACTATCTGTTAGTTCCACCATTTCTGGATCTGGTACTACATTTTCCAAAATAACCACCTCCTCTGAGTTGTTTTCATTGTGAGCCTCTATTTCAGCTATTGGCCTCGGTATTAGCTCGGGTGTATGGATTTGATCCTTCTTCAAGTTATAAGCATATAATAAGCCTTTTCCACTTGACATCTACACACAAATTATCTAGATTAGTATATAATATATTCATACAACAAGTAATAGTTTTATATAAGGTATCTTTTATTTTGTTTGATGATGAATTCATTTGATTTAAACTCTATATGAGTTATTGGTATTTTCAACGTTTCCTCTCGTCCCAAGGTTATAGCCTAAGGTCTATCCCCACCTAAGGTTTCTAACCTATAGCTCGATATCATGATGTGACGCTTCAAATTTAGGTACTTGAAACCGAACTCTAAGGTGCTTCACGATACCATTTTATGATGGAATAATACTAATAATAATAACAATAATATAAATATCAAACTTAATTTATATTCATCGAGTCTAATCCCTGTGCACGAGACCTTTAAACATTCATTACATGATAACTTAATAGATATCATTATCATAATAAAGTCTAATTATTACATAAAATACTACAAATCTTATTCGTTAGCTTTCATTTTCCTTTGTTTCGCATGAGCCTTTCTAGTTGTTCACACTTAGCTAAAATATTTAAATTAAGCAAGGATGAGCATTTGAGTGCCCAACAAGTAATAGAAATCAATAAATATTAGCTAAAAGGAGTAAATGTTTTTTTCTTTGAATAACACTTCTATAACGAATCAACAGTTGTGAAGTAAGCTGAACCAATAACAACAATATATTAATTCTATATCAAATTTTTAAAACTACGTACTGATATAACTGGAGATTAGTCGACAAACTATGAACATTATTTTCTATTTTCGAAAAGGTTAAATTGAACTTCATCTGCAAACTGTCATAACTTACTTACAGCACGGGGGTGATCGGCCAGTTATGCCCTCAGATTGATCAATACTACATGCAAGAATGATTATCGTTCATCTTATCGCCTTTAGGCGCACAAATTTTTTTCCATGATACGGGATGTTCATATCGAAATTCAACCAAAATAATTTGATTAGATAATAAAAAGTTCTATCTTGTTCCACAATATTTCTAAGTTCGTGTCTAGCCAAAGCATAGCTTAGAAGGCTTTGAAGTCAACGTATACATACTAGAAATCAATAAGTATGTATCAACATGTGATTAAATACAATGATTATCCAAGTGAGGACACTTGTCTAACCATATTTAGAAATTAACGAACAGAATAAATATCTGGATTGTATAATAGTCCTGTATTGATAAACAAGGATCAGATAATTTAAAACTTGTATGAATACAAAAGATTGTATACATAATCGATAATAACAGAGTTAATAATCTGGCATAATAATAGTATAATTCTGATACTTACTTACTCATGTCCATTGCATAAAGGAAATGCAAAGTTAAGATACTTGCACAACGTAAAGGATAGTTTAGATGCTACTAGTACGCTTATACAACTTAGTTTTATCTTTTAATTCATGACCTATCATTAATAAGATCATTTATTTAATTAGAATAATATATCATAACACATAGTAATGTTATTTACGATCAACACATAACCTAATCACATTGTCACATACATTTATCAGTCATTAGGACACAAACAGACACTTATCAAGTCAAACTATATAAGTTTGAATTGATTTTAAAACATTTTAGTGTGTAAATCGATGACTTTATCGGGAAATTATCGAGTTTAAAACTCTAATCAGTATCTTAAATATTATTCTAGATAATTTAAATATCATATTATTTTTAAATGACTTATAATAATTTTTAAATAATTATTATAATTTATCATAATTTTTCAAACACTAAATCATTTTTAAATGATTTAAATATTAACTAATTCTATTATCATTAATATTAAATAATATTAAATATTAATGAAACATTGTCAAAATATTAAAGTTATTTATAATAACTCAAAATATTTTTAAAACATTTTATTACCCTTAAATGATTTTTAAAATATTTAAAATCATTTTAAAATAATTATTAATATTTAAGTATTAATGTATTATTTATCAAAATATTAAAAGTCATTAATTATAACTTAAAATATTTTTAATTCATTTATTTCCTTTTAAATAATTTTAATTCAAATAAAACTATTTTAAAACTATTTATTTAATATAATTATTAAATAAAACTATATCATTAATATTAAATTATTAATGAAATTTACCTTTAAATATTAAAAGTTATATTTTATAACTTAAAATATTTTTAAACTATATATTTTCATTTAAAATGATTTTATAATATTTAAATCATTTTTAATTAATTTATTAAATATAATTATTAAATAAATCTAATATCATTAATATTAAATAATTAATGAAATTTGTCTTAAAATATTAAAATTATATTTTATAACTTAAAATATTATTAAATACCTTTTTATCATTTAAAATAATTTTTAATATAATAAAATCATTTTTATTAATTTATTTAATGCATTTATTAAATAAATTAAATATTAATAATATTTAAATAAATACCAATATTTATGGAAAATATGTCAAATTATTAAAAGTTAATTTTATAACTTAAAATAATTTTATAAAATTATTTTGGAATTTTTAATAATTAATTTCTATTTTTAAATGATTTTTAGAAAATAAATTAATTAAAATAAATAAAAGCGTATTATACCCTTCAATGATGTAATCTGTCATTTTAGTGTGTTCTTGAGGCTCAAGAACATTCATACGCCATTTCAAGTGGGTAGGTTTGACCAAGCACACTGACCAGATTAATGCGTTTCTGGGCGAGATAATGATTAGAGGTTGTAGTACTAATGTCATACCACAAGATCTAATAACAAACGTGGCCAACAAGCATAAAACCAGAGAGATCTAGGCTTGCAAAGTGGCTGTCAGAGCTGTTCTTCAATTCTGGGTTACCCAGAAATGAAGAACAGTTTGAGTGGCCACTTTTAGGCTTCCACAACTTGCAAAAATGTGCATTTTTCTCTCACTTAACGTATTTATATAACTTGGATGCATTGAATCTAACTTGCAAGGTGTCAAAGAGAATAAGATTGGATGAGTTTTAGAGCATGTGCTATAATCTAGAGTGGTGACTTGACATGATATGGCAAGATTTGCAAGCAACCTACTAAAATAAATCCAAAAATGTTATTTTAGTAAACTAACAAAATATTTTAAGGGTATTCTTGTCCATAATACTTGAATCTAGGTTTTAATCAATAGATTTTAAACCTTAAGGTTTCCCAAATAGTTTCTAGGGTTTGAAAATTTAATTTTAAAGTTTAATAAAATTTTAATTAGAACTTACTAATTAAAATTAGGGTTTTTAATAGAAAACTAGGGTTTTAAAAATACTTAGGGTTTTCTTGATATTATTAGGGTTCCCCAAAATATAAATTAGGGTTTCTTAATTAACATTATAATTTACTAAAATAATAATTAGGGTTACCATTTTAGCAATTAGGGTTAGGGTTTCTAATTTATAATTATAGGTTTCTAGACAATAATTAGGGTTTACCTAATTAGCATAATATAATAATTGTTATTACTCATGTACCTCAATGTCTTATAAATCGAAAACTCCGGTTAAAGTTTCAAGTTAGGGTTTAGCGAATTAATACTAGGGTTTTGATATTATACACCATAATTGACCAACCATTATCAATACGTATATACAGTACATATTTATAGCACTAAAATAAAAATAATTTATATTAATTATTTTCTTTCATTATTCCAAATCCAGAATTAGGGTTTGAATTCCATATCTGATATATCTTTCAAATACGTACCAAAATTACTTAAATTAAAATAATTAACTTAACTAATTTGAATAAATTCATATATTAAAATAGTTATTATAATAATACTAATAATCATTTCATATATTATTTAAATAATATATAAATTTATTTTCATGGAAAAATAAGTACTAAAATCATTTCTACTATAAAATTAATTACTATAATAATATACTTTACAATAATCAATAATTCTAAAATAAAATTATTTTAAATTATTCATGTAATAAATAAATTTTATTTGTCACAAAAATACATTCACATTACCTGACACATTTTCCCACCTTTAAAATAAATAAATAAAAAATTTATATTCAAATTTCTTATTTATTTATATAGAAAATATCGGGTTATTATATAAGCCCTATAACGCAAAGATGAAGAAAAATAATAACAAAATAATATAAAAACTATACAAATAACAAAAAACAGACAGCCTCTTAAGCCATAGAGGATTCGATTCGCGGGTATAAATCTCACTCATCAAATACCCCTAAATTTAAGCCTTTACTTGTCCTCAAGAAAACTATCTTAACATTAACATCCACAGTAATGTAAGACGCAAATGAAATGTAATACTATATACTAGCATCATGGCTTCTAAGCACAATTATAGTCACTCTCAGAGAACATGACAAACACATATATGAATGTGGGTTCAATGTTAATTTTCAAGTATAGGACTGTATTTGATCCATTCTATGTGTGTGTGTCTAGACCAACCATCCTAACTAATCATAGCCGATATAATTTCACACGATCGATTGTAATAACCAACATGCTAACTTTGTAACTCAAGCAATCAACAAGCATTAAAAACAAGACGCAAAAACAAGAAAGGATCAAGAGGCACTAACATGAAGACATTAAAATCTGACTTGGACAGTGCTAAATTACCTTAGGCTATTCATAGCTACTCATGAATGAGCTTTTAATCAATGACTACCAAGCCAGATGGCATTAGGGCACTAGGTGTAGAACACCCCTAAGAATCTAATAACTTGAGAAACAAAGGCCATGTAATCAACACAAGCCAAATTTGACTTTTTCAACATATTTTAACAACCAAAATCTTAGGAAGACCATGCAATGCTTAATTACCTTAGGCTATTCAGAGCTATCCATTAATAAGCTTTTGATCAATAACTCTCAAGCCAGATGGCTTTACGGAACTAGGTGTAAAACACCCCTATGAATCTAATAACTCGAGCAATAAAGGCCACGTAATCAAACTTAGTCAACTAAGGTTTATTTTTTTCCAAAATGAAAACATGCCCGAACTCAAGATCTGAAACTGTATAAGTGTCTTAGTCTTTTATTACCTTGTAATCATGTAAGTTAAACAAAGTGAACATGTTTTCAAAATAATAACCACGTAAACTATCTAAGATATATAACTAGTTAATACAGTTGGTCGGTGCTCGCTAAAAAGAATGGATCAATAACAGTCTCAACTTATCAACTTAACTCACACCTCATCCACACAAGCCTGACACAACTCTAAGAAATAAACATAATCATTTGGCGCTTATCATTAGCCACAATCAAAAATTATAATCTTTAAAGCCCATGCACATCATATCAATAGTTAAAGAAAGGGCAACAGGGTTGAACAAAAACCAAAGTATGAAAGCTAAGAGTTAAAGTTTACCCTTGCACTAATACCAGCTCAAAATAGGGTAAAGCCAAAACATGGCATCAAGTATACCAATCTGTACAAATCCCAAAAGATGGCTATAAACAAAACATGCTAAATAAAGCCATAGAATAATCAAAATTTGTTCATGCATCCAAAATATACTAAAACAGTACACATAAGTCTGCTCATGCATCCAAACATAATAAAACATTAAACATAAGTCTGCGGCTAAAAGATGACAATAGCAGTTCATACAAGACTGTACTATAATACTGATAAAAATTAAACACAATACTAAGATGGCAACCTATCATGGCAATAGATAAAACACACCCAGACTGAAGATGAGCAATGCCTTCATTACTAATCATATATAAATCAAATCAAGAGGGCTTCCCTGAGGTCTGCTCACTCGGCATCATTATCATCCTCTTCGGCATCTGCGATCGACGATGGTGGAGGATATAGAGGGCATATAGGAGGCACCGTAAACTAGAACGGCATCGAGTCTGCTTCGTCATCCCAAGATGCTCTCCACTGTATTGGCAAACTCCGCGTGATATTGTATGAAGAGATCTTGTCGTTGAACCGCTGCATCGATCCACCTACCTTGCCTATCAATCTTTTGGTGCATGAGGTTCATGGAGGCCAGTATCTCTGCCAATTGATCGGAAATGAAAGGACCTAGTTGTATGGGTGGTGCAGGCGGTGCAGATGTACCGACCTCAGAAGAAGGAGACGGGGGTTGAGTAGCAAGCATGAAGCCTTCATCGCTGGGATGAGACTCTGCACCCTCCCATATTTGGTATCTGATAATAGTGGCGTGATCTATAATCGCCATAGGATGGAGGAGTATCTCATCCGTAGCCATGGGCACCGCTGCTATTTGGCACAAGAATGTGATGACCAAGGGATGCCGTAGACCTCCCGAAGTGATGTCACGCAGAGCCTTAAGGATCGACTCTTAAATAAGGTATCCGACATCAATGTTCAGCCCGGTGACTATGGAAAATAGTAGCAATGCCCTTTCTCTAGTCACATTGCTGACGTGCCTGGTTGGTATCAGGTTATGGCAGATGAGGTTGTACCACGCTTTCCTATAGTGTGATAACATGGTATGCGCAAAGCTGGATTTCTTGCCCGTGTATTGGTTTATCTTCCATGTGGTACCGGGTTTACACAACCTTTTCACTATGGCATCCACGTCATAGCTGTGCACCTCGTCAGCTAGATAATCCCTATCAAAATTGGGCATCTGGAAACACTCGTTGATAGACCTCCTGTGATAGCCCTTAATCCGGGTCCCAAATCACCGCGGATTCGGTTCAATCATTCTATCACTATTGCGGAAGATATAAACATAAATTATTTATACAATACACTTTACACACTATTTCCCAAAATCGAGTAACCTTAACTTATACACAATTCATAAACTATCTAACACCTAACATTATTATCAAACTATACTATTACAAATTAGCTGCACATTTTATCCCAAGCTGAACTTGGCATTAACCTTTTCCTATATCCGAACGCATTCGCCTTATCTGCAATGTTTATCATGATATAGCAAGTGTGAGCATGAAAGTTGCCCAGCAAGTTTAAATACAATTTAAGGATATATCATGATTGAAAGAGTCTGAATAATAAGCTGGATATAATTCATCAATATAATTGAGAACTAAGACGAACAAACTTTTGGTGAACAAGTATTGAACATGAACAAATATATCCGGACCAACTGGTAATGAAGGTGATCGACCTTTCATACACGACTTATACATGCAATATGTACAGAGTACAATTATCCATGGCAATCAGCAATGATTAACCATAAGCATATCTGAATGAAACAACTCTTAGTAGAGTTAAGTAAAACTTGCCTGAACCGTTGATTACCACTACACAATTTATAATGCTTTATCCGAAGACCTAATATTAGTAATATGTATTTCTAAGTTAGAATAATATCATCACAGTATTTAAAAATGACCTAAACACATAACATATAACCATATCAGTCTATTCAACTCATAACACCTAGCCTCAAGTCAAACTATTGCAGTCCGAGTTGAGTTCGGTACAATTCTAACATCCCGACGGTCAAGTCAGATAATCATCAAGTTTAAGTTCAATTAAACTCTGCTTAAACACTTAACAATATCTTAGAAAATTTTCTTATCAGTCAAAACAATTTTCATAGACTTGCAAAAATTTTCAGATAACAAATTCCTTTAATTCACTTAATATTATTAATCTTGATAATATTTAATTCACCTCTTAGTATTATTAGTTCCCTAATAATACTTTTACTCTCTTACTAATATTATTAACACCTTAATAATATTTTAATACCTTACTAATATTATTAATCCTCTTAATAATATTTTAATCATGCATTAATATTATTAACTTAATAATATCTTATTTATGCTTTAGTATCATTAATAAATTAATAATACTTTTAATCATTTACTAATATTTTATTCATTTACTAATATTATTAATCATTTAATAATATTTTATTTATTTACTAATATTATTAATCATTTAATAATATTTTATTTACTAATATTATTAATCATTTAATAATACTTTATTCATTTACTAATATTATTAATTATTTAATAATACTTTAATCATTTATTAATGCTTAAATCAAATATTATTAACCATTTAATAATATTTTAAAGAATTTTAATGTTAAAATTTTTATTTACTTAATAATATCATATTCTAATATTATTAATATCATAATAATATTTTAATAATTTATTGGATTAATAAACAATTTATTCTAATTGTTCATCCTTTATACAACAACTTATTTAATATCTATAAAAGTTAATAAATAACATTTCTTATCATAAATTATCAAATACCCTAAGATAGTCATGATGTAACATATTATAAGTATTCAAGCATAAAAATCACATTTTTATTATTAAAGACATCATTTAGCTATTTATTTCATTTTATTCATAACTTCATCATTTTTTGGAAAAATAGCAAACTGACTCCAAAAATTCTCAACTTCTGGATATTGATAGAATATGAACCAGCAATGATCCCCTAATTTTTCTAGAATTTTAGAAAATGATTTACTAATTTTAAAGTGCCCAAAACACTCGGATCTTGCTCTATTTTTCATAAATTGAGTTTTGCTCAGAAAAATATGAAATTTTCAGGGTATGCTCTCCTAACATACATGAACCTACTGTAAACATTTCAGAATTTTCCAGTGTATACATAATGAGATATTCGAAGGTTAATATTTCAGAGTCCATTACGGAAATAGTCATTACGCACAATCTATAACTCGAAACATGTCCGTTCTTTTTCCTACATGTAGATAACTTCTCAAGGTACCTCTGCGATTTTTCCCGGATTTTTAAAAGACTAGCAACTGACCGAAACAGCCTCATGAAAAATGGATTAGTAACTATTTTAGGGTTTTGAACCCTTAACATTCAAAGTGGACTGTTTTGGGGAAAACAGTCCCAAAGGTTTCAAAACTTATTAGATTTGTGTTCTACCACTTGGGTTTACTAGGTAACTCATGTATCTAGCACCCCTCTTCAACGGATCACAAATCCAAGTTGTAAAACTTGAGTTACACAAGATTTAGTGGAAGAAAAACAAGAGTTTTCACCCTTGGAGAACATATGCTCATTTTCTTCCTTTAAGACTTAGATTCAACACTCAAGATACTTAGTTCCATACATGATGATATGTAGAACTAGGGTATCTTGAGTATTTGTTCATAACCCCAACAAAACTCAAGCTATAAAACAAAGTAGAAGAAGAAAATGAAAGTTAGGTTATACCTTGATTTAATGGCTACCTTCCTTGATTTACCAAAGTAAGTAATAAACTTAGGATGCATCAATTAACCTAGCACACCTCTCCCTCCCTTGCTCTCTCTCTCAAAACTGAACCTCTATCTCTTTTCTCTCTCTTGAAGTTGCTAGCTTGGGAGAAAAAGTTAGAAGAAGAAGAATGAGAGAAAGTGGAGTATTCTAGCAAATGAAATGGTTGATTCATTATTATCCTCCATACTTTCCTTGTCCCATGGATAAAAGGCTTCACCTTATCCCTTTCAATTAAGCCTAATCATGTGGTTAAGAGTGCTTAATAGATTTGCAACCAATGAGAGCTTGACAACCATGTAGTTGTGTGTAAGAGTTACTAATTACGGACATTGTTTAGCTTAATTAGTTGCCTTAAAAGGCCTTAAATGGCTGGTCCCTCTGCCCATAATATCCTCCATTTTGTTTTTATTTTAATGCACAAATTTCATTAATCAAAAGTCTAAAATATCCTTAATCAAGTGAGCTAAGTTTGGGCTTGCATTTTATTTCTTTTGGGCTTCCCCTTTAATTGTTTTGGGCCATGTAATGAACATAGTCTAACAATTTTAATATATGCTACCCAATTTGGTTATTTAGGGTTTCCATTCCTAATATTATGAAATTTAGTTACTTAAACATGTGACTTTAGCTTATAACCTAATTAGACTTACAAGAATTAGGTTTAAAATTATTAGTCACTTGAAATAACAAGATTATCCACTTAAGTTAGTATACGTATTAAATACTAACATTTCCTTATTACCATAACCCTTAGGTTATTTAATTGTCTCACTTAATGTATAATTAGGTTACGAAGCTTTCATTTTTAATGAAATCTATAAATGTATATATCCATAACTATAGTATATATGTTTATTGATCCATGCACCACTTCACATATGTTGTCACATATTAAATCACTGTCTAACACAAAGTTTTAAATATCAATAATGTACATACATATATAGTGACTTAAAATTCACGGTTATTAACCCTTAAGGTTTTCAAAAATAGAAAATTAATATTTCTAAATTGTAATTAGGATTCTCGAATTAAATTAAACTTTCCCATTCATAAATCAATTTTTGTAATTAGGATTATTTTATCCCAATTTAAATTGTTAATTTAGCAATTAAGTCAATAATTGTACATTAGAGTTTTTGACGGAACAATTAGGGTTTAAAAATTTGAAATTAGGGTTTGCTAATTAATTAAGATTTACCCTAATTAATATTATAATTAATATCACTTAAGCATTATAATTATCCTTTAAATTCCCAGATTAGGGTTTCCAATTTTTGAATTAGGGTTTCGGATTCCCAAAACTGAAATTAGGTTTTTAGAACCGGTTTTAGGGTTTCTTATCAGTCATTAGGGTTTTCTTACTGAACGTAGACGTTCTTAATAATATTAGGGTTTGACACTGATAAAATTTATCTGGCCAACCCTTGACCCTTAACCACATACTGTGCACATACATAACCATATACAAAGAACATATTCACATATACACTTAATCCTGAATAATTCTCCAAAATCCTACACAGAATTTTGAAATCCACAAAATTCCATCCCAAATATATCAAACGCATACACTTATTTTCTGTCTAGGTCAATTATTTGACCTTAAATCAATCATTTAAGATTTTAATAAATTGTCTAATTTCTCGGGTTGTCACACTTCCTGTCGAAACTGAACTGTCTTGCCCCTTATTAGTATTGCCAAACTCCCCTTGGCTGAGGCGTTGGCATAAAATTCTTTCACCAAGGCAATGACTGGGGACACGGGCTGACGAGTGAAGTGCATCCAATTCATGTCATCAATCATTTGGAATATCTCCCCATCCAGCTATAAATCAGGCCTGAGGCCTCGCTCTGGCACGAGGCTCTTGCTAGCTAACACAGTGTAGAAGTCGTCAGACGCCTCCTTCCTAATGAACAACGTGCGATTCTAGTACGACAAGAATGAAGGCAATCCGCCCATACTCATCCTTTGTTTCTTTGGCGCCATTTTAGAACTTAGTAGTCTCTAGAAACACTTATAATCAGAAATCTCAATATCAAGTACACCGCCCTTAAACACTCTCTGAGGCAATATGGCAAACATCTTATGTGCGCTGCTTGAAACTAGGGTTTTTCAATGATAGCTAAGGTAGTTATGTCCCAAGGATTAACTCAACAGTAGAAGCAATAATGAAAAGAAATCTAAAGCCCAACCACAAGTAATACCAAAATTATCCTTAATAACAGTCCAATTCAGGAAAACATTTGAAAACCCTAGTACCCAATTACCTCGAATTAATGGAGAAGAAGAACTGATGAGAATCGTGTGCCCTTAATGTAGATGAAGACAACTTCTATAAGGACTGTTGGGGCAAAATCTGTGACGCCCCCAAATTCGGGTACTTGAAACCCTTATTCAGTGCGCACGATATAAAGGTTCAGAACATAATAAGCATAAACTTAGTAAAGTCATTACATCAAAGTTCTTCTAGTCCTAGGTACGTAGACCTTTACACGTTTATTTCATGATAGCTTAATATTTACAAACATGAAAACTATCTATTACAATAATCTTCTGCTATTCTACTTTTTTTCCTTTTCCCTTGTCTTTTCTATACTCTTCTTCCCGAGTCTGCTCAACTGAAAACATTTATAATAAAACAAGTATGAGCATTTAATTTCTCAACAAGTAATAGCATTCTTTAAGGCTCATCAATAAATAAATGTTTTCTTTGAAGCATGCTTTGACAGTAAATCAAATCTGTAAAGCAATAAATCTTGAATAGTTCATATTTCTGAAATATCATAACATCATTGAATAACTAAGAAGTCATAAAACCATGAACATATTTTTCTTTTCTTGAAAAGGTTCAATCAGAAATTTTATCAGATGAACCGTCTTAACTTATGAGCACGTAGGGTGATCAGCCCTTTATGCCCTATATTGATCGATACTATCCTTTCCAGAAAAATTTTCATGTTCTACATCACCACTCCCAGAGTGCAATAAAAATATCCCATATAAGGGTATGTTCATTCTCAGTTTAGAATCCAAACTACAACAATATAGCTAGATAGCTTAAGTTATGGTACAATAATATTTCAAGACTCAATAAGCAATTATTAAGCAAAACAGTTCATTGAGGAATTTTATCAAACACTTTACAGGCACTGTTTTTCAACACAAGTGTCATAGCTATCTATTTTCATTAAATTCCCAATTAACTCCCTTATTACTTCACAGCCACCTATCTCCTTGTGCTTAAGTTATATTCACAGAAATCAATTATACAGAGCCACGTGTATGTCAAGTAGTTGATAATCTTAATTAACTTATTCTCTTTATAACATGCAATATTTTAATAACATATTTATACCAAATAGAAAAAAAAACCCATTGTGTTTAGCATGTTATCCCCGACTGCTTTATAAAAACCAAATTGATAGCACCCCTTCTCAATCAACCCGTAGCAATTTCCATAACCAACAATTAGTGCATATTAAACATCTTGAAGTAAATATATAACAAAGATGCATTACCTTTCCAAATCTTGATTTCCGAGTTAGTTGGTTGCAACCCAAATACTTCTGAGTTTTTCCCACTTGATAGCGTAACCCTCTGTAGTTATCAATTACCAACAAAACTTTTCGAACATTAACAGATTATAAAGCGTCTGACAACTTTTAACAACATAGAGCCTTTTACTAGAAAATGAACTGGAGAAGGATTATAAGATGTTTAAGGTCTAATATCTCTATCAGAGATGAGCATTATATACGTGGTTAATACGCTTGTAGGCTAACAGAGTACTTAAGGCTAGGTTTTTAATTAAGTGCCAGCTCCTCCTTTAGTTTAAACACCTGGCCGGATGATTAGCCACTTGCTAGCCTTATTTTACTTTTCTTTGTTTTAACTGCTAAACTTAAATTTGAGGCAGTGTTTGGCAGAAACAAGCAATTACCACCCTTTCTGTACTTATTGCACCACTTATAACATATTTTAGATACACTAAAATACATTACAAAATTTTAAATAAAATATTCATAAATTATTTCCAGCAAAATAGAGGGTATTTATTAAATATAATAAATAATAGTTATTATATTTAACATATCATCACATCACATGTTACACAATACATGATAATATAATAACACATACTGAGTATATATAAAAAAAATTATTCCAATAAAAATCTTATTTTATTTAATCAGGAAAAATGCGATTTGCTACAAAATATGGTGTGTACACTGCTTTGGTTGCTTACAATGCTTAGAAGAAGAGTATGTCGAGAGGGGAGATGTAACTGACAAGGGGTTTGGTTAAATGAGGCAAAAGAAAGTTGAAACTGCATACTTAATTAACTGGGACGCGCTAACAGCGCTGTAGCATTGTTATTTTAAAGTGATGCTACAGCGCTATGTATAGGCATGAAAGTGGCACTGCAGCGCATCTCTACAGTAGGTTTGGCATGAAGATGGCGCTACATCGATGTGATTCCATTGTTAAGTGGCGCTGCAGCGCATCTCTCTAGTAGGTTGAGTGATGTGCGGGCGCTGCAGCGATGTGTATTGGCATGAAGATAGCACGACATCGCATATTTCCAGTAGCTAAGTTATTGTGATGGCGCTACAGCGCTGTGTTTTATGGCTATTCTCTATAGATGGCGCTACAACATTGGTTCAGGCTTACACACAGGCACCGCAACGTCGTCCCTGCATAAACCCAAGACAGACTTCTTTACTGCACAAACCAAGCCAGATATAAGCCGCCGTACTAATCAACACAAAAACTTATAACAAAAACTTATACAAAGCTTAACTCTACCTATTATATACACAATAAAAACATACTAGATAAACATGCTAACTACATACTATAGACACAATAACATGCATATTAGGCAAGACACTACAGTAATAAACATACAGAAAACTATGTTACTAACTAAAGAGACAAAATACAATGTAAACTAGAAATAAGTAAAGAGAAATAGAAAATTATGATACTGAGATGGGGTTGCCTCCCCATCAAGTACTTGATTTAAAGTCATCGGCTTGACTTTTCCCCCGCCTTACACCGGGTCACCCAATGTGATGGAAGTGTTGTGCCAGTCGACCTCGCCGCTCCAGTAATGTTTAAGGCGTTACCCAAGGTTTTGTCTGAATTAGGGTCTTTGACCTCAATAGCACCATGAGGATACACCTTGGCAATTGTGAGAAGTCCCGACCATCGGGACTTCAACTTCGTGGGAAACAGTTTCAATCGGGAGTCAAATAGAAGCACTTTCTGGCCTTGTTCGAAATGTCTTTCGACTATTTTCTTGTCATGCCACCGCTTTGTCTTCTCTTTGTACAAATTAGTGTTTTTATACGCTTGCAGACGAAACTCGTCTGATTTGTTTACTTGTAACAATCTTTGTTCACCTGCTGCATCCAAATCAAAATTGAGCTTTTGAATTGCCCAATAAGAACTATGCTCCAATTTTACCGGGAGATGACATGCCTTACCATACACAAGCCTATACAGAGACATTATGATAGGTGTCTTGTATGTAGTGTGGTATGCTCGCAAGGCATCATCCAGCTTTTTGGACCAATCCTTTCTATTCGGGTTAACAATCTTGTCTAGGATGCGCTTGACCTCCCTGTTGGATACCTCCGCTTGGCCACTTGTTTGAGAATGATATGATGTGGCAATTTTATGGGATACCCCATATTTAGTGAGAAGGGCTTTGAAATATTTATTGCAGAAATGTGACCCCTCGTCACTAATTATTTCCTTAGGTGTGCCACATCTGGTGAATATATTCTTTCTTTGAAAATTCAGCACAACCTTTGCATCATTTGTAGGCAAGGGCAAGGCAACGTCTTCCATCCACTTCGAGAAATAGTCCACCACGACTAGTATATAGAGATAGTTGTATGAAGACAAAAATGGGCCCATGAAATCTATTCCCTAAACATCAAACAGTTCAACTTCCAAAATATTTTGCAGAGGCATTTCATGCCTCTTGGAAATGGTTCCTACCCTTTGGCAATTATCACAACACGATACATAAAGATGAGCATATTTAAACAAAGTTGGCTAGTAGAACCCAGATTGGAGCACCTTTGCAGCTGTTCTTTGGCCACCAAAATGCCCTCCGTAGTTCAAGGAATGACAGTGATGGAACACACCCTCAATTCTTCCTCCGGCAGACATCTTCGCTGAATTTGGTAAGAGCACTATTTGAATAGGAAAGGCTCATCCCACAGATAATGCTTCGCATCATTTAGGAATTTCTTCCTCTTTTGATAGCTTATGTTTGGGGGCAGCACATTGCAAGTGACAAAGTTTGTGAAGTCAGCATAGCACGGTGCTACGCTTTGAACAATATATAATTGCTCATATGGGAAGAAATCATTTATATATGTCTCTACATCCCTCCGAATGAGTTGGGTTTTCCAATCTCGATAAGTGATCCGCGACTTGATTTTCAGTCCCTTTTTTATCGTGAATCTCCAAATCGAATTCTTGAAGGAGAAGAACCCATCTAATCTGCCTTGGCTTAGCATCTTTCATTGAGATAAGGTATTTGATTGCTGAGTGGTTAGTGTACACGATAACCTTGGTTCTGATGAGATAGGAATGAAACTTATCAAAGGCATAAACCACTGCCAGAAGTTCTTTCTCAGTTATGGCGTAGTTAAGTTGAGCATCAGTCAATGTCTTACTGGCATAGTAAATCATGTGAAACACTTAGTCCCTTCTTTGGCCCAACACTTCTCCAATTGAAAAATCACTGGCATCGTACATAAGCTCAAATGGAAAAGTCCAGTCAGGTGCCACTACTATAGGAGCTAAGATAAGTCTTTCTTTCAACAATTTAAAAGCTCTTAAGCAGTCTTCGTCAAACTGGAAAGACACTCCCTTTTCCAATAAACTACAAAGCGGCTTGGTTATCTTTAAAAAGTCTTGGATGAACCGTCTGTAGAATCTCGCATGCCCAAGAAAACTTCTTACCCCTTTCACTGATGTTGGCGGTGGTAGATTATCGATAAAATTGATGTTGGCCCTGTCAACTTCAATACTGCAAGTAGATACCATGTGCCCCAATATAATGCCCTCTCGTACCATGAAGTGGCACTTCTCCCAATTCAACACTAGGTTTGTCTCTACGTATCTTTTTAGGACGACAGTTAGATTTTGAAGAAAGTTTTCGAAAGAGCTCCCAAAGAAAGAAAAATCATCCATGAAGACCTCCAGTGTCTTTTCCACTATATCTTAGAAGATGGACATCATGCAACATTGGAACATTGCAGGAGCGTTACACAGCCCAAAGGACAGTTTCCTGAAGGAAAAGGTCGCGTGGGGGCATGTAAACATAGTTTTCTCTTGATCTTCGGGAGCTATAATAATTTAATTATAGCCAAAATATCTGTCAAGGAGATAAAAGAATTCGTGCCCAGCGAGTCTGTCGAGAATCTGATCAATAAAGGGTAGAGGGAAATGATCTTTACGATTGGACTTGTTTAATTTCCAATAGTCCATGCCAACACTCCATTCAGTAACCGTTCTGGTGGGAATAAGCTCATTATTCTCGTTTGATACTACTTTCATGCCCCCTTCTTTGGCATGCATTAGATTGGACTAACCCATGGAATGTCTAAAATGGGGTAGATAATGCTCGCATCTAGCAATTTGAGTATTTCTTTTCGGACTACCTCTTTCATAATGGGGTTCAGTCGCCGCTGAGCTCGATAGAAGGCTTAGACCCCTCTTCGAGTAGGATTTTATGCATGCAAAAAGATGGACTGATCCCTTTTATATCTATAATCGACCACCCCAAGGTTATTTTATACTATCTAAGCACTTGAAGTAGCTTCTCTTCCTGAGCCATATCCAAAGATGCAGAATTAATAACTGGTAGGGTGGATGAATCTCCTAAATAGGCATGCCTCAAATGGTTTGGCAATGGTTTGAGGTTAAGGACAGGCAGTTCTATAATTGAGGTTTGTGCCTTGGAAGTGGATGCTTCTTGGTCATTCAGAGATTCAAATTGACGTTGGAACTGTTTCAATCTCTGGGCTGCATCTAACCACTTAGCACATTTAAGATGAGTAGGCTCATTTATATTACCAACACTTGTCAAAGTAGCCTCAAACGGGTCTGACATGAAAGTTTCTAAAAATACTTCCCGCACTGATTTGTCAATCACATTAATTTGAAAGCATTCTTTCGAGGTATTAGGATACTTCATGGACCTAAACACATTGAATGTTACCTCCTGGTCCTGAGCTCTCATAGCCGACTACCCCTTTTGCACATCTATTAGTGTCCTACCAGTTGCCAGGAATGGTCTGCCTAGGATAATTGGGACCTCCCTGTCTTCCTCAAAGTCCAAGATAATAAAATTCGCAGGGAAAATGAACTCGTCCACCTTGACAAGCACATCTTCAACTATCCACTTCGGGTAAGTAAGAGATCTATCAACTAGTTGCAGGGTCACACTAGTAGGTTTGGCTTCGTTTAACCCCAACTTTTTATAGATTGACAGAGGCATCAGATTAATACTAGCCCCCATATCACATAGGGATTTTCCTATGAACCGGTGCCTTATTGTGCATGGTATAGTGAAACTCCGAGGATCTTGCAGTTTTGGTGGAAGCTTGTTCTATAAGATGGCACTACATTCTTCCGTTAGTGCAACTGTTTCGTAATCCCCCATCTTCCTCTTTTTGGACAAGATGTCCTTCATAAATTTAACGTAGCTAGGCATTTGCTCCAACATCTGTTCAAATGGAATATTTATATGAAGTTTCTTAAACACTTCTAAAAACTTAAAAAATTGTTTATCGAGCTTCTATTTCTACAGGCGTTGGGGGAATGGTAACTGTTGGATAGGAAGACTAGACTTTTTCACTATAGGGATTGGTTCTGTTTGTTCATCTTGTGTAATCTCTTCACCCCCAAACTTATCACCAATTGACTCCATATTAGGTTCCTTTTCAATCATTTCCTCTTGCATTGTAGAAGTCTCTCCACCGTTTTCATTTATTATCCTTCTACTCCGGAGTGTAACTGCTTTGCATTGCTCCTTACCTTCCCGTTTTGGGTTGACGTCAGTGTCACTCGACAATGTGCCTTGAGGATGACTATTCAAAGCAGTGGCCAATTGTCCCATTTGGACTTCAAGTTTTCGGATGGAGGCTTCTTGATTACTGCTCTTCGTTTCATTTTGAGAAATATATCATGAAAGGAGATCTTCCAAACTGGGTTTTCTTTCCTATTGAGGTGGGGGTTGGTAAGAACTATGTGGTTATTGGTGGTATTGATTCTAAGCTTAGAAACTAGGAGGGTTTGAATAATTAGGTCTGTTGGTAAATGGTTGTGCTCGGTTGCTATTGGTGTTCGGATGATTTCTCAATCTAGGATGGTTGTGAGTAGGAAGATTTGCATTTTGTTGCAGCCCATAGTTTGAAACAAATTGGACTGATTCAGGGCTTATGGCGCAATGATCAATTGGATGGTTTCCTGCACACAATTCATATGGTATTGCAACACTTTACACATTTTGCACTGATTGTACTCCCATAGTGTCTAGTCTTTTGGTTAAGGTTGTAACCTGAGTAGCTAATGTCGTGACTGAGTTAACCTCATACACCCCTGCTACTCTCTTAGGGGCTTGCCTATCATTTGGCCATTGATAATTATTGGCAGCCACTATTTCCACTAAGTCATATCCTTCTGCATGATGCTTTGACATGAAGGCCCCACCAGATACGGCATCTATACTCGAACGAGTAGACCCAAATAAACCATTATAAAATGTTTAAATGGGAAGCCATTCTAGCAGTCCATGGTGGGGTCATCTTCTCAGTAAATCCTTGAATTGCTCCCACGAGTTATATAAAGACTCGAATTCAAATTGGATGAAAGATGTAATGTCATGCCTGAGCCTGGCTGTTTTTACGGGCGGAAAGAACTTTTCCACAAACCTTTGAGCCAAGTCAGCCCATGTGGTGATGGATCCTAGCGGAAGTGAATGCAGCCAACTCTTGGCCTTGTCCCACAGAGTGAATGGGAACAGTCGGAGTCTGATGGCATCGTCAGATACTCCATTGAATTTAAATGTATCTCATAACTCCAAGAAATTGATCAAATGATCATTCGGGTCATCATTTGGCAGTCCCCAGAACTGAACATTATTTTGGATCATTTGAATGGTGCCCGACTTGATCTCAAAGTTGTTAGCTTGGATTGCAGGCCTGAGAATGGTCGCTTGTAAATCTGCGATATGGGTCATGGTATACTCCCTTAAATATTTTTGAATCTCCTCGGCCATAAAAACAAAAATAGGTATGTCCCAAGCTTTTCTCGTCTCAGACGTCTATACGTTCTGTCTACCTCAGGATCAAGAGGTATTATATTCTAAACCTTTCGAGGTGGCATACACAGTTGAGACTACTTGAGAAGAAGATTAAACAGATATATCTGTGACACCCCCAAATCCGGGTATCTTCTAACCCGACAGATGGTGTTACACGGTACTACCATTCATACATTCATTCAATTGAAAAGTCTCAAAAAGGACTAATATGTCTTCTATATATACAAAATAATATTACATTTCCCCAGGTTCTTTGTAACCCATTCATTCGTTCTTGTCATAATATTCAATATATTACAAACATTCATCTATACTATTACATAAGTAATCTAAAGGTTTGTCTTCGCCATGCCCTTATCCTTGCCGGAGCCTTCAGTCCGCTCGATCGTAGCTGTGTTCATATGGTTCAAGCAAGAGTGAGCATGACTAGCTCAGCAAGTACTACAATTCTAATAAACAACATGCTTGAAACATAGAACTCGTATATCTTCAATAAATGAAAAGTAGTTACGAAGTACTATCGATAATTCAAAATAGCACTTCTTTTCATTCTAAATGTTTTACAACAACAATATTAAGTAAAACATCAATTTCGGTCCAAGACCTTGAGTATTTTATAAGTTCTTTTGAAAAGGACGTCCCGACACTAAGTCCGTAAGTCCGACATTACTTACGAGAACTTCTGGGTGATCAGCCTATAGTACTCTATGTTGATCAACACTACATTCATTAAACGTGTATACGTTTAAGTTGTGGCAACCTCATGTGCCTGTCGTTAAACGACAAAAACATTTTAGCATACTCAGTCTTCGATTGAAAACTATACCAATATAACTCGGTAAACATTAATCATGTTTGACATATTCATTACACAAGTCTAGCCGAAAGAATTGGCTTTGACTTCATCATTCAAGACTTTATGCGAAAGAATACATGAATTACAAAGCTCGTCCAGACTAAACTGGAACAAGGGTTAGAATACTTGTCTTCAGCGTCTGCTTACTGATTATCTCACGTACACTTTAAGTCTCTAAGTCTCTATAATACATGATCATATAACGTACCACATTAGGTCTTATATAATCAAGTAGGTATATTATTATATCTTACCCTTCATCTCAATCTAAATTCTGACTTAGATCGGTTATTATGGTTTTTGGCTTTTCATTACATCATTCACATTACGTTCACATTCAATTGGTTATTAACTCTAATCATCATACATAAGGTTTAAAAGTACCTTACAATATCTTATTAAGTTCCTTAGTTTATTATTACTGAGTTACTGTTCAAGTTGTACTCATAAACATTCTTTACTGTCCACTTCCTAGGGTTGGCGCTGCGGTGCCACCCATTACTCTTGAAGTCGCTTACTGGCATGCGAGTTAACGATAGATACAGAGATGGGACGGACTCGGTTGCAAGACGAGTCCTCGACTCTTTCAGATCTTATTTGCCGCAGCATTGAAGTTAGCAAATGTGCTTTCAGACACTATGCTTCTACGGTATTTGTGCCACCCATTTGGCCTTGGGTTGGCGCCGCGATGCTAACTATGTGCCTCAGAAAGTTTGCAAAACTTAAAAATTTTACTAAACTTCCAGACTCATAACTTCTTCGTTATAAGTCCGAATTGGCTCGTTCAAAAGCCTACATTTCACAAATTACATACTCTATGCGTTCATGCAAGAATTTTATATATTTGACTTTGTTTGCTAAAATTTTACCTATTAGTTCATTTTCAACGAAAACGATAAACATTCGTGAACGTTCAATGCTCGTTTCTTCATTCTAAGTTGGACTTCGGTCATTTTCGAGTCTGCAGCTCTGTAATGCAAAATATGACTTGTCTCCATTGAACACCAACGTTTCCGACTTCAAACACAAAATACAACTTCCATTCTGAGAATTTCACAAATTCGACGATAATCGTCCAATCGTGTGAATTCCGACAAAGCTTCATTACTAAACGTTCTAAATGGATATTAACCAACACATGAACATTTCAAGTTACTTATTACACCAACTTATTGACAAAGTAGGTTTTGACTTATTCTCATAAGTCAATGACTTATTTAACTTATGAACTACAAATTCTCATGCTTATGACTTACTATGAGCTTAAGTCCATCAATCAATGTTCTCATACTATATTGAACATACTAACATCATATGACAAACATATGACAAGTTCTTCATAAGTTTATCAACTTATTTAGGTTCAAGTTGCTTATTAAACTTATTCGGCTTAAGTTCGTTCATCAATGACTTCTTATATGTTCTTAGCATACAATCATATTTCTCTTATCACCCTACAATGATAGAGATGAATATATATTAGACGAGAGTCTTACCCTAGAAGCACTTGTACTTCTCTTCTCTTTGGAAACTAGCAAAGAACTTTTGACTTATTCTTGACTTATATGGCTTATTCTCTCTAATCAATAAGCTACTTAACTTGAGAGGAGTTGGATGAAATTTTATCAAGCAACAAATGAATTGAAGCTTCTCTATTTATAGGCAATCCTAAGTTAGGGCATTATGGTCAATTAGGCCATCCCACATCCTTTAATCGACCTCCTTAATAACCTCCTCACTTTCACCTCCTTACTATTCCTTTCTTATTCACCAAGTCTACTTGCTAGCCACTTAAAATGCTTGCCTATTAAGACTACCCATATCACACTTGGATTGCTCCATGGATCATGGCTTAATCACATTGGGCTTGCTAATTAAACTAGCTAATTTCTTATTGGGCTTGCATTACAATAGTTTGGACTCATGACATATCAAACACTTGGGCTTGAGTATCACTTACTAATTGGACTTCTACCATTAAGCTAATAATCCTACTCCATTACCTTTAATTAAACAACTTAACATATATACCTCATGTATAATACTCGTATGCTAGCTCGTATATTTATTCGTACTATACATTATTTCATTATCCATACACAATAATATAATACGTCGTATTATACTTACATTCAATACCTCATACAATGCATACGCATCCTTTGATTAATACTTTCTTTCCTTAATGCTTAATAAACCTAACGTTCTCAAATTAGGTCTGCATGCAAAATATTACGTTTTCCATACTTAGATTATTATTACATAATCAATATCACCTCGATATTATAACGTTACGTATTTCTCGGAAGTTCAAAAATAATTCCCGAGCAGAAATCGATGAATAGTGTTTTTCGAAAAATTTATCGGAAAGCTTTTATTTTCGTCTTAGAAATTCAAACACTTTAATTCTCTCATGTAGTTAAAATACTATGACATTTCGACATTTCTAGGTTATAGAACGACATTCATCTTATCAACACGTAATAATAATAAATGATATTATTTTATTCATTATTAAAAGTATTTACAAAGGTTCGATTTTCTGGGGCGTTACACTCTCTCCCCCTTATAAGGATTCTGTCCCTAGAATCTCGCTATATATATAAAAAAAATTACACGAACAAATGTGGATAATTCTTTTTCATCATTTCTTCTAACTTCCATGTTACTTCTTCTGCATCGTGGTTCTTCCATATCACCTTCACGAAAGGTATGACTTTATTCCACAGAACTTGTTCTTGTCTATCGACAATTTGAATTGGCGTTTCCTCATATGTTAAGTCATTCTCAATATGAATAGGCTCATATTCTATCACGTTCTTATAATTTGGCTTATAGGGACGTAAAACGGATACATGAAATACATTATGTATTCGTTCTAAGTTTGGAGGTAATGCTATCATATAAGCTACCTCACCCACCCACTTTAATACCTCAAAAGGTCCTATGAACCTCGGACTTAGCTTTTCCTTCTTTCCAAAATGTATCTTTCCTTTCCAGGGAGATACTTTTAGAAATACATACGAACCTACTTCAAATTCTCTATTCGCTCTATGCGAATCCGTAAACTTCTTTGTCTGTCTTGAGCTGCTAGAAGACGCATTTGTATCTTCTTGACAATGTCCACTGTCTGTTGCACCAATTCTGGTCCCAACATTCGGCATTCTCCTACGTCATCCTAATACAGTGGTGTTCTGCATTTCCTCCCATACAAAGCTTCATAAGGTGGCATACCTATGCTTGCATGATAATTATTGTTATACACAAACTCCACTAATGGTAGATGATTATCCCAACTACCCTTTAAATCCATGATGCAAGATCTTAACATATCTTCTAACGTCTGAATTGTTCTCTCGCTCTGTCCATCAGTTTGTGGATGATATGTCGTACTCAGCTTCAACTGCATTCCTAACTGCTCTTGTAGACTTCTCCAAAAGTTTGATGTGAATCGTGGATCACGATCTGACACAATCGATACTGGTACTCAATGTCTGGAAATTATTTCTTTAATATAGAGTCTAGCTAACTGATCTAAGTTATACTTAACCGTAATTGGAAAAAAGTGAGCCGACTTCATCAATCGATCCACTATTACCCAAATCGCATCATACCCTTTTGTTGTAGTCAGAAGTCCTACCACAAAATCCATCGTGATATTTTCCCACTTCCACTCCGGAATTTCCAATGACTGTAACAAGCCACTTGGTCAGTGATGTTCGGCCTTAACTTTATGACATGTCAAGCACCTACTCACGTACTCTTTAATCTCTCTCTTCATGTTTGGCCACCAAAAATTCTGTCGAAGGTCTTGATACATCTTAGTACTACCAGGATGAATCGAAAACCTCGAACTATGAGCCTTTTGTAATACCTGCTCCTTTAATTCCGTCTCATTCAGAATCCAAATTCTTCCTTCAAATCTTAATAATCCCTCATTATCAAGATTGAACTTAATATCTTTTTCATTGGCCAGCTGCTCCTTCATTCGGTCACAATCATCCGTTTTGAGTTGTACCTCCTTAACTCTCTCTACGATGGTAGATTGCATCTCAGTTGTAAATAGCATTTGTCCTACTTTACTTAGCAGCTTCACTTCCAATTCCATCCTAGCCATCTCTATTATTAACTCAGTTTGAACCGTTAATAAAGAAAACTTTTCCCAACCCCTTCCTACTTAATGCATTGGCAACTACATTGGCTTTTCCAGGGTGATACAGGATTTCACAGTCGTAATCCTTTATCAACTTCAGCCATCTCCTCTGCCTCATATTCAACTCCTTCTGTGTAAAGATATATTTTAGACTCTTGTGGTCCGTGTATATCTCACATTTTACTCCATAAAGATAATATCTCCATATCTTTAGAACAAAAACTACTGCAGCCAGTTCCAGATCATGAGTAGGATAAACTTTCTCATAATCCTTCAACTGCCTAGATGCATATGCAATGACCTTGCCATGCTGCATGAGCATGCAACCAAGTCCTCTATGCGAAGCATCACTATAAACTACAAAATTTCCTGTGTCATCGGGTAATAACAAACAGGCGTTTCACTCAACCTTCTTTTAAATTCCTGAAAGTTGTCTTCGCATTTATCCGTCCACGCGTATTTTACTATCTTTCTTGTCAAGTTAGTCAACGGAGTATCTATCTTCGAAAAATCCTTGATGAATCTTCGATAGTAACCCGCTAACCCTAGGAAACTTCGTACCTCAGTCAGCAATTTTGGTTGTTCCCAATTTATCACTGCTTCCACCTTCGCTGGATCTACTGAAATCCACACTTCATGAATTTCGGATACAACTTCTCCTTCCTTAGTATCTCCAACACTAATCTTAGGTGTTTAGCATGATCTTCTGGCGTCTTAGAGTAGACTAGAATATCATCGATAAACAGCACGGCAAACTTGTCCAAATATTATTTGAACACTCTGTTCATCATACCCATAAATGCAGCTGGTGCATTAGTCAACCCAAATGACATCACCAGAAACTCGTAATGACCATAACAAGTCCTGAATGCTATCTTTGGTACATCCTCCTTCCTAACCTTCAACTGATGATACCCCGTTCTTAAATCTATTTTAGAAAAATATTTAGCCCCTTTCAACTGATCAAAAAGATCATCGATCCTGGGCAATGGGTATTTATTCTTTACCATTAACTTGTTCAACTCTCGGTAGTCGATACAAAGTCTTAACGATCTGTCCTTCTTCATGACAAATAGTACCGGTGCTCCCCATGGCGAGACACTCGGTTGAATGTACTTCCTGTGCAACAGTTCTTGCAACTGCACCATTAACTCCTTCATTTCCACTGGCGCCATACGATACGGTACCCTAGAAACTGGTACCGCTCCTGGCACGATGTCTATTACAAACGCTGTCTCCCTATCCGGCGGAAGACCCGACAATTCACTCAGAAATATATTGGCGAATTCTCTCACTGTAGGTATTTGTTCCATGGTTGCTACCACTCTCTGGGTATCAACAACATGACACAGATAACCTACGCATCCCTTCCTCAGTAATTTCCTAGTTTGTGTCATGGTTAGACAACACGAACGTCCCGGCGATCTATTCCCATAAAATACTACATGAGGTTGTCTTAACATTTTAATGTTCACACATTCCTTTTGACAATCTATATTTGCCCCATGTTTAACTAACCAATTCATTCCGAGAATTACGTCAAATTCTCTTAACTTTATCGATAAAAAATCTACCGATAATTTACAACCCCATATATCTACGCAACAACTCCTATGAACATCATCAACAGGAATTATTTCTTCGTTTGCTACCTTAATATTTAAAGGTATAGGCAACTTTTCAGGAAGTAATCCTAATTGTCTAGCAAAATTGCATGCTATAAATGAACAAGTAGCACCCGAATCAAACAGAACATAAGCATTTATGTCGTTGATCGGAATAATACCTGCGATGACATCCCCTAATGCAAATGCATCTTGGACTGTCATGTTAAAGGTATGACCCATCGGCCTACCCGGCTGTGCTGGTCCACTAATAGCTAACTTACCGCTATTAGTGCCTCAGTTCCCGTCCGTCCCTTTCTTTGGACAGTTCTTTACCATGTGGTCGTTTGACCCACACACAAAGCATCCATGGTTCTTCTTCAGACTCGGACAGTTAGGTGAAATATGCCCCTCCTGTCCACAATTGTAACAGACGTCCTTCCCCTTGAGATAGACTCCTAAGTGAGTCTTCCCATAGGTCTTGCAGGCCTCCAACCTCCTCTTCAGGTCTCCTTGCTTCACTCCAGTATTCCCAGAGCTAAACACCTTCCTCTTCTATCCCTCGCCACTACCGCTGGCTCCTTCGATCTTTACTCCCCCATCTACTTTCCCCTTACTCTTCTTGTCCTTGTGGTATTAACTCAGAGCCTCACTACAACCTTCGGCAATTATTGCCTTCTCTAAAATGGTTCCAAAATAAGTACTTTGGAACACCAAAATACGGTTATAGAGCCAGGGTTTCAAGCCCTACTCAAACCGTCGCGCCTTCCTAACTTCGGTATCCACTTGGTGTGGAGCGAACCTCGCCAGTTCATTAAACTTGGCGGCATATTGGGGAACCGACATGTCCCCTTGCTTCAACTTGAGAAACCTCATCTCCATCCTCCCTTGCATGCTCGTGGGAAATTAGTTCTCGAAGAATATTTCCTTGAACCTCTCCCACGTCAGATTCGCTATCCCGGCCCAAGCCTGATTGGCTTCCCACAAAAAGTTGGCCTCTCCCTTCTTCATATAGGTTGCAAAGGCAACCTTTTGGGCCTCGTCGACATTTGCTATCACAAATGCCTTGTCTATTTCCTTAACCAACGTTTGGGCTTCAATAGGGTCCATAGTTCCTTTGAACTCCGGAGGACCCACGCTCTTAAAATCCTTAAAGGTAGTAGCTCGTGCTACTCCTGGATTTACGGGGATATTAGCCCCAGTTCTATTAAATGTGACTGTTATTAAATTAACAAACTCTTGCATGGGGTTAACCAAACCTCCCTCTGGTTGATTTGAATTAGCTCCTTGGTTTCGTTGCACTCTTCTTGGCGGCATTTTGCTGATATAATAAACACATTTCGTTATTATTCCTTTCTTTATTAGTTATTATTTACTAATACAAAATAACTTCAACATCCATTACTCATTGATTTCCATAAAAAGACTTATATTCATTCTTTGTAGTATAATACTACATCGGTTACATTACACAGCCTAAGTTGATTACATTACTTTCCCGCTGTTGCTTTCCAAAAATTGGGATTTACAAAAGACTACCCTTTACTATACAAAGAGGGCTTTACGTCACTACTAATTATAAAATATTTATGTACTTAACTACTCTAGCTGCTACTAGTCTACATCTGCCTCAAGGCATTATTGAAATCTGCCTTTGCAAGACCGGCAATAATATCACTGCTGATAGTATGTTGCATCTGCCCCACCTCTACAGGATAACCAGCTACCTGCTGCTGGAAATCTGTGTGAGAACTCCTATGGATATAGGACATTCTCCCTATCTTCCGCAGTTTGGTCTTTAGCTCCTCCTTGAGCTCAAAGACCTCATGTTTTAACTCATGGACTTTGTCCTTAGCCAGAATCCTCTCATCATGTTCCTGCTCCTACATGGACTCGACATCAGTCTTGTCCTCTATAACAGTTTGGAGCTCTGCCTTCAACTCCTTGACCTCCTGACAGTAATGGATATTTCTATCCAATACTGACATGAATAAAGACATCATCGACCCCCCAGGAGCTATCTCGGCTGCTATAGCTACTGGATTAAAGGACACTACTTCCACTTCTTCCTCTGTCATCCCATCGAATACTGACATGTAGTCAGCATCATCTGAGTCTCCAGACTCAATAACCACTACCTCCGGATCTGCTGCTACAGGGTTCTGTATAACCTTTACTTGGTTCACCAACTCTTCAATAATGGCCTGACCATCTACATACATTCCATTTACTCTTGACATCTACACAAAACAATTAAGTTGATTAGTACACGTCAGTAGAATAATAAAAACACATAATATAATCATAATGCATTTTTATAAGGTTATTTTCTTCTTTTACTTCTTTGACTTCTCTTAAGGTTATGACTTAAGATTTTTAATCCCCCCCTTAAGTTTTATAACCTAATGCTTTGAAACCAACCTGTGACGCCCCCAAATCCGGGTATCTTCCAACCCAACAGATGGTGCTACACGGTACTACCATTCATACATTCATTCAATTGAAAAGTCTCAAAAAGGACTAATATGTCTTCTATATATACAAAATAATATTACATTTCCCCAGGTTCTTTATAACCCATTCATTTGTTCTTGTCATAATATTCAATATATTACAAACACTCACCTATACTATTACATAAGTAATCTAAGGGTTCGTCTTTGCCTTGCCTTTATCCTTGCCGGAGCCTTCGGTCCGCTCGATCTTAGCTGTGTTCATATGGTTCAAGCAAGAGTGAGCATGACTAGCTTAGCAAGTACTACAATTCTAATAAATAACATGCTTGAAACATAGAACTCGTATATCTTCAATAAATGAACAATAGTTATGAAATACTATCGATAATTTAAAATAGCACTTCTTTTCATTCAAAATGTTTTACAACAACAATATTCAGTAAAACATCAATTCCGGTCCAAGACCTTGAGCATTTCATAAGTTCTTTTGAAAAGGACGTCCTGGAACTAAGTCTGTAAGTCCGACATTACTTACGAGCACTTCTGAGTAATCAGCCCATAGTACTCTATGTTAATCAACACTACATTCATTAAACGTGTATACGTTTAAGTTGTGGCAAACTCATGTGCCTGTCGTTAAACGACAAAAACATTTTAGCATACTCAGTCTTCGATTGAAAACTATACCAATATAACTCGGTAAACATTAATCATGCTTGACATATTCATTATACAAGTCTAGCCGAAAGAATTGGCTTTGACTTCATCATTCAAGACTTCATGTGAAAGAATACATGAATTACAAAGCTCGTCCAGACTGAACTGGAACAAGGGTTAGAATACTTGCCTTCAACGTCTGCTTACTGATTATCACATGTACACTTTAAGTCTCTAAGTCTCTACAATACATGATCATATAATGTACCACATTAGGTCTTATACAATCAAGTAGGTATATTATTATATCTTACCCTTCATCTCAATCTAAATTCTGACTTAGATCTGTTATTATGGTTTCTGGCTTTTCAATACGTCATTCACATTACGTTCACATTCAATTAGTTATTAACTTTAATCATCATATATAAGATTTAAAAGTACTTTACAATATCTTATTAAGTTCCTCAGTTTATTATTACTGAGTTACTGTTCAAGTTATACTCATACACATTCTTTACTGTCCACTTCCTAGGGTTGGCGTTGCGGCCCCACCCATTACTCTTCAAGCCGCACTGCGGCGCGAGTTAACATTAGGTACAGACCGGACTCGGCGCTGCGGCATGAGTCCTTACTCTTCAGATCGCGCTATGACGTGAGTTAGTAGTGTTTCGAGACGTGGTTTCGCCATTGTTGCGCCACCCATTTGGCCTTGGGTTGAAATGGCATGGCCAACTCGCGGCCTGAATAGTTTGCAAAACTTAAAAATTTTACGAAACTTCCGGACTCATAACCTCTTCGTTATAAGTCCGAATTGGCTCATTTAAAAGCCTACATTTCACAAATTACATACTCTATGCGTTCATGCAAGAATTTTATTTATTTGACTTGGTTTGCTAAAATTTCACCTATTAGTTCATTTTCAACGAAAACGATAAACTTTCGTGAATGTTCAACGCTCGTTTCTTCGTTCTATGTCAGAATTCGATCATTTTCGAGTCCACAACTCTATATTGCCAAATATGACTTGTCTCCATCAAAAACCAACATTTCCGACTTTAAACACAAAATACAACTTCTATTTCGAGAATTTCACAAATTCGACGATAATCGTCCAATCGTGTGAATTCCGACAAAGCTTCATTACTAAACGTTCTAAATGGATATTAACCAACACATGAACATTTCAAGTTACTTATTACAACAAATGAATAAGCAGTTGGATGAAATTTTATTAAGCAACAAATGAATTGAAGCTTCTCTATTTATAGGCAATCCTAAGTTAGGGCATTATGGTCAATTAGGCCATCCCACCTCCTTAATAACCCCCTCACTTTCACCTCCTTACTGTTCCTTTCTTATTCACCAAGTCTACTTGCTAGCCACTTAAAATGCTTACCCATCAAGGCTATCCATATCACACTTAGATTGCTCCATGGATTATGGCATAATCACATTGGGCTTGCTAATTAATCTAGCTAATTTCTTATTGGGCTTGCATTACAATAGTTTGGACTCATGACATATCAAACACTTGGGCTTGAGTATCACTTACTAATTGGACTTCTACCATTAAGCTAATAATCCTATAAGTCCATTACCTTTAATTAAACAACTTAACATACATACTTCACGTATAATTCTCGTATGCTAGCTCGTATATTTATTCGTTATATACGTTATTTAATTCTCCATACACAATAGTATAATACGTCGTATTATACTTACGTTCAATACCTCGTACAATGCATACACATCCTTTGATTAATACTTTCTTTGCTTAACGCTTAATAAACCTAACGTTCTCAAATTAGGTCCGAATGCGAAATATTACATTTTCCATACTTAGATTATTATTACATAATCAATATCACCTCGATATTATAACGTTATGTATTTCTCAGAAGTTCAAAAATAATTCCTGAGCAGAAATCGATGAATAGTGTTTTTCAGAAAATTTCTCGGAAAGCTTTTATTTTCGTCTTAGAAATTCAAACACTTTAATTCTCTCACGTAGTTAAAATACTACGACATTTCGACATTTCTAGGTTATAGAACGACATTCATCTTATCAACACGTAATAATAATAAATAATATTATTTTATTCATTATTAAAAGTATTTACAAAGGTTCGATTTTCCAGGGCGTTACAATATCAGTTCATATTAAGATCGTATTGACTTAGTGTTAATATTGATAAACAAATAATACCAACTCTCCGGCAACGGCACCAAAAACTTGTTGGTCATTTTCACGATCAATAAAACACGCGCAAGTATATGCGGTCAATAAGTAATATATGATAAGTAGAGTATCGTACCCACGAGGACAAAGTGTTATAACAAATCAAATACTAAAATTGGTTTTAATATAGTCTTATTTAAACAAGTAATAAAAGATGGTGTGTTAAACTATATGGTTAAAAACAGTAGAAATAAGAGATTAAGTTGCACAAGAAAGTCAATCTAGGATCACAACTCCCCTAATGCGTCGCCTAATCTCCTAACTCTCCACATTACAAACAAATCAAAGGAATGGCCAACCGAGAACAATAATTGTCGACGTCGGGATTTTTATTGTCCCTCTTCTGTTCTTGTCTTTTGGTGTTCTCATGTTAGGTGAGATTTGTTTGAAAAAACAAGTTATGAAAAGGTCTGACATTTATATGTCGACGATTTGACTGTAAGTGTCGCCAGTTGGTTTTTTAAATGGTTGTACCAATACAACCGATAAAAGGTTTGCACATTGACCCAGTGATGTGACACTGTTAAACGAGTCTGTGAAACCGAGATTCATTAGGGTCCGAGGACTTGCTTATGCGGAGGGAAGGTGTTAGGAATCCCCTGACATCCATGTTACCACGGTTACCGCTACTTTTCAAATAAACTGTTATACGAATGTGTGTGAATGTGTGGGTCAATGTGCAGTGTTATGCCTCGTTCGCACCTATATACAAAGGGTTTGAATTTATGTAAAAATTCAGTTTTAACCAAGATATAGTAGTGAAGATTTATAAAAGAGGTTTTTCAAACCCCGTGCTCAATAGTAATTGAGGCCTTTGATACTTCCATTTTATTAAATGTTCGACTTGATTGCTTTTTTTTTCGAGATGCGAAGCATATTCGAGAAAATAATATATAAAAGCAGTGTTGAACTATTCATGGGCATGAAAGCAATCTAAGGAAATTCAAACATCATGAATAATTTATAAGCTGCTTACAGCTAAAAATGTCCATCATGGGAACCGAATCTAGATTCAGTAGACTGAATCTGTGATCACATGATTCTTAGGGTCACATGATGCCACAATTTATATGAAAGCAGGAAGCAGTTATATATATAAAAGCTATAAATATATATATATATAGACATGATCAACCACCATGAAGAACCTCTATGGGGGATCAAAAATATAAATATATAAAACCGATAAATATATATATAGAGACATGATCAACCACCACGAAGCACCTCCATGGGGGATAAGAAGTGTAAATAAAGAAATAAAGACGATCAACCGCCACGAAGTAAACTCCAGGCGGGACAGAATGTAAATAAAGTAGTAAAAACGATCAACCGCCACGAAGTAAACTCTAGGTGGGACGGAATGTAAATAAAGCAGTAAAAGACCACGAAGTAAACTTCAAGCCTGACAGAAATGTAAATATATATATATATATATATATATATATATATTTCTTCTATTTCTTCCTATTTGAGGACAAATGAGCTAAGGTGAAAAAGCAAAGTAATCCTGGTAATTAGGATACCCTTACGAATTTTTTACTTTGATGTATTAATGCATGTAGGATGTTTACGACTATGGGAAGGTGTGCTACTGAATGGCCACCTAGTCATGCCTATGTGCATGTGGATAGTCCTATTTACAAAGGGGACTATGGCAAAATATTTCCAAAATGTAGGCATTGGGTAGTCATGCATTTTTAACTCTACTGTAGACGTATGTTAAAATAATGCATGCATGCATGTAGTCATAAAACTGCATTTTGAAAAGCTCCAGGTTAGAATTTACCACACACTTTCTGAGGTGATTTGGAGACTTGATGTCTAGATATATGGATCCGGATCAGCCGAGCATTTCCCGTAGGACCACTTCAGGTGTGCGAAGGAGGGCTTCTGAAGTGCCTCAACCTCGTTTTGTTAGACAGCCTCGTCGTTTGGCGGAGGTGGTGATACATCCTATCCGGATTGACGTGATAGGCGTTGAGGATGAGGAGGAGGATGTTCCAATTGCAGACCCTGCTCCTGTTGCACATGTTCCTCGTAGAGATTCCCAAGCATTCAGGTGTCGATCCCAGAGCTTCTAGGTGATTTGAGTATACACCCCTCGATTTACTTACATGCAAATGAGGTAAAAGCTAGATTGTGATCTTCCCCTTTTTTTGTCCTATTGATGAGAAGTAAAGGATTCTGATGTTGATCTACTTTGTGATGTAGGTTCCTGGATTTACATAGCCTAGAGGGAACTAGTTCAGCATTCACTCCACATACCAGGCTCTGTATCCTGATTATAGAGTAATTATGCATGGCAGGGGCTTCAGAGCATTCTTTTCCATCCTTCCCCGTCGTTGTCCCTGGGGTTACCTCAGGACATTGTCTGAGCGCTTGTATCACTAGACTCAGTCTCTCTATTTATTAAACTGTGAGGTGATGATGACGTCGATGGATTGGCACTTTATCACTGATATGGAATTTGGAGGGTGCCGATGTGCCATGTACCATGGATATTACCAGATCGCTGAATTCGGTCCTTGTTAGGAGTTAAATTTGAGGTGCTTAAAGGCGGGGGCTGTTCAGTATAAGTCCATTGAGCACAGATTCTATAAGCAGGCTGTTGAGTGAGCCCATACCCGATGATGTGAGAGTCAGTTATCGCATTCTTTGGCGATTGTTGTTGATGATCATTTGGGGCTGCTTCATAGATGGTAACTCTTCTATGGTGTCATTCGCTTTGGTGAGCGCCACATGACATGTGGACCGTATCGGAGAGTATGACTGGGGTTCCTACACCTTCGCCTATTTCCTCGGGGTATCTTGCATGTCGTTAGGCTCGACGGAGGCTTGGCTAAGATTTTACCCATTTCTGCTGGTGAGTATTTCTCTTGTAATTTCCCATGTACAGGTTAAGAGTGTTAACTGACAACAGATGTTTGCCTTTGTGTTAGCAATTATGGGCCTATGAGAGGTTCCCATGTTTGTGTCCTGTGAGTGTTCTAGGCTTGGAGACCTATCCACGAGGACGGCGATTGAATCATTCCATACTGGCGGAGGTCCTTGTAGCTGAGGGTTTCACTCATTGTTGCCTACACCTGGAGTTATTGACAGCTGATGCCATTACTTGGATTCCCTATTTTGGGGAGCACTTGGCCATTGGTTTTGAGGATGGTTACCCGACTGGTGTCGAGTATGTGATTTCCACCCATAGGATTCATATCTTTATAGATAGAGGATGGGAGCTCTATTTAGGAGACTGTACTATTAGGAGAACCACATGAGAGATTTGTATACCGATCTTACCTCCTGCCAGGCATTATTGGCCTATTTTATAGTCACCCATCATTGATATCCCCTTGATGGGTGTTGATGGTTTTACACTGTCAGAGGGTCCACATACCCAGGCTACATTCCAGCATTGGTGGTCCCCTAGTACCATCAGAGCCCAGACCTGCGCCACGTAGTATATGGGGGATATAGTTCCTGGATCCGTGATGATGACGGATTGGATGGCATGTGTAAGAGATCCTACTTACTTGACACAGATTGACAGTTTGACCCAGCTGTTAGACCGGGCACATTTCTTTATCCGGCACTTGGGCAGAGATCCGGCAGAGGCATATACATTTGATTCTTCCAGCTCAAGAGTTGCCCCTCAGATGACTCATATGGATTTTTCGGTGCAAATCCTCCATTGTATAGGCTTAACATCCCCGTTGATGGAGATCTAGTGACTCAGGAGGAGTTACATCTGGTGGACAAGTTTAATGATGTTGACAGTGACACCACTATCTTCTTCTGATGTATATTCTCGTTATATCTTTTGATAGGCCTCTATTAAACACAGAGTGGTTGTGCCCCATTCTCGCTACATCTTTTGATAGGCCTCTGTTAGTAGTTGGGCGTCTGTGGCCCATTTCCCTGTATTTTAAGCTGTACAGAGATGTATTAGACAATGATGTACTTAGGAATGTATATACTATTATTGTGACGCCCCCAAATTCAGGTACTTGAAACCCGAATTCAGTGCTTCCCAATACCATTTCTTTGGGTGAAATAATAATAACAATAATATAAATACCAAACTTAACTTACATATATCAGAGTCTAATCCCAGGTATTCGACCTTAAAACATTTCATTACATGATAGATAATAAATATCATCATCTTATTTAAGTCTAGCTATTACATAAGATAACACAACTTATTCTAAAAGCTTTCCTTTTCCTTTGTTCCTGGCAAAGCCCTCTAGTTGATCATACTTAACTGAAAATATTTAAATTAAGCAAGAATGAGCATTTAAGTGCCCAACAAGTAATACCAAACAATAAACATTAGCTGAAAGGATTAAATTCTTTGAGTGACACTTCTACTATGAAGCAATAGTTGTGAAGTAACTGAAACAATTCTAATAAACATAACAGTTCTATTTCAAATTTTTGAAAATACGTACTGACTATAAATAGAGAGCAGTCGACAGACTATGAACATTATTTTCAATTTTTGAAAAGGTTTAATAGAACTTCATCTGTAAACTGTCATAACTTACGGGCACGGGGGGTGAT
Organism: Panax ginseng; assembly: GCA_020205605.1. Classification (NCBI taxonomy): domain Eukaryota; kingdom Viridiplantae; phylum Streptophyta; class Magnoliopsida; order Apiales; family Araliaceae; genus Panax; species Panax ginseng. The sequence continues at coordinate 91,001,275 of CM035134.1, read as the reverse complement.
CATCCCGTTATGCCCTATATTGATCAATACTACATACCTGAACGATATTCTTGTTCATCTCATCCGCCTTGCGCACACAAAAGTTCCCAGATTTGGGATATTCATACGTAGCCTGAATCCGAACCAAAATAATTTTGTTGGATAACAATAGTGTTCTATCATGTTCAACGATATTCTTAAATTTGTGTCTAGCCGAGTCAAATAGCTTAGACGATTTTTAATTAAGGTATACATACTGGAAATCAACAAGTATGTATCAATATGTACAATAATTAACCAAGTGAGGACACTTGTATAACCATACTTAGAATTTAACGAACATAATATATACATCTGAATCTTATAGTAATACGGTACTGATAAACAATGAACGAATAAAGTTTGGGAACTTGTATGAATATAAATGATTGGATACATAATAAATAATAGGGTTTAATAATCTGACATAATGATAATATAATTCTGAAACTTTCTTACTCATGTCCATTGCATAAAGAAAATGCAAAGGTTAGGATACTTGCACAATGTAAAAGACAATTCAGATACTTGCTCAATACTATGATTAATAACAATAATGTTTGAAAACTCGTATAACCGGAATATAATTTAATAACTTACTTACACAGGTTTATTACATAAATAGATACAAAGAGTAAAGATACTTGCCTTAAGCGTAGTTTATCCACGTAAATAAATCAACACTTTTGAATCCTATTTATAGCGTATTATAAGTACAAAATGCTTATTAGTTAAAACATTCGTTAATCAAGCTCGACATGATCCAATTATGCACATATGGTACAAAATTAGCTTATATGTTTATCACGAAATCAATTATCTAGTTATTTAATAAGCAAATTAAGAATGCTCATAGCTAAGTCCTTTTTACCCTTGGACTTTCCTTTTACTCGACAAACACCATGATATTACTTAACCCTCACATATATACATGTATCAGTAGGTTTTACACCATTTCTAGGAATATAGGCTTCCTACAAGTTAACTGTCAAAAAATAGATTACACTATCTCAGATTCAGATCAAGCGCAATTGCTTGTGATAGCTAAGTCTAGGGACCCAAGCAATTGCTTGCCCTTCTTCTGCTATGCCAAGACTCCACTGTTGTCTTGTGATTTCTGTCTGGCTTGCTCAAAACAATCATATATGATATATTTGTCATGTTAAGGGTCTTTTAATGCTTCTCAAGTCAATCTAGGTTCCCTTTTATAATATATTTCTAAATTAAACATTTTAATAAGTTAAGGCCATTCAAGGTCATAAAACCACAAAGTCTATCATGCTTACTCTCTAAACATACAAGATAGTTATAACACTCATATTAGACATGCTTGTGAGTATTCATAACACATGTGTGAAACTAACACCGCTTTAGTTGAAAATATGTTTTGTTCATGCTTTATTTGAAATATGACACACATGCATGGTATATCTATGGTTATACTACATGAGTGAGTCTAAGAGTGTCATCAAACATGATCACAAATGTCAGATTCTAGTCCTTAAGGTAGCTTGACAATATTCACATTCAAAGCTTACTAGTAGGTTCAACATACTCATGTTTCTTTACTAATCACATAAATACAAGCAAATGGTTTATTCATGTATTTCTAAATTCTATTAACATTCTTGCAAAATATGTATACATACATGGCATACATACATATCAAGTTCGTTTCTAAAATCCTAATTTTCATCTAAACTATATGCTTTTGATTATCATGTATGTTATCCTAGTAAAACATGCTCACATTAGGTTAATATACTAACATATACACATTACTCATCCTCGCATGCTAGCTTAAGTCATAATAATATACCAACACTTAGCAAATTGTGAAACAGAAAACTCAATCGAAAAGCGAGGACCTAGTAAATTGAAATTGCTACTAAGAGTTAATCCGGCAGTCATAAGCACAGATTCGGTTCGAGCCATGAATAGTAAACCCTCAAGAATTATTCAAATTTAAACACGTAAATTACTCATTTAATTCATTCATAAACACTCATGTATCAATTGCAATATGCTTATATGATCATATAACATCTATATAACCCATACCCAACCTCATTAACATCTATTTTCATGAATTCAAGAAGTTGAAATTTTATTACTTATGAACTCTGTTTAAAAGAAATTGAAAACAAGGAATGGAATTATACCTCTTTGAAGCTTAGTCTACTTAATTACTCCTTTCTGTGATTGCTAAGATATTCTTTGAACCACAACTCACTTACTCTCAAGTTATCAGTGTTTCAGTAGCCAAGAACAACAACGTAAACTTGAAATTTAGACTGCTATTTATAATGAAAACTTGGACTGGACAATGACTTAGCACTGAGGTTGAATTCATGGTGTAGAAGGTAAACACACTGGTCATCTAAGAGTTGTTTAACTACCCAACATCAGCCATCCTTCTAGCCAATGATTTCAGCTTGGAAGTTACGTAATTAGAGGGTAGGTTATTGTTCATGTGCTTTTTGAGTAACTAAACATTTTTATGTTGCAGCAACGTGCTTAAATCTAGCTCAGTTGGTTACTTTAATTCTCAAATATAATTTTAAAGTACAATTATTACCATATTAGGAACTTAGGGACTAAACATATACTCACATTATATAATCCATGTACATTAAATATACGCAATAAAATAATGCAGTCAGGTATTATCGTCCGGGTAGATCCATGATTATTTCTACCACTCATATAACCACATGATAACTTATGTCACAGTTTTAATAATTAATGTTTCAAGGTAGTAGATGTAATATGAAAATGTAACATACATATAACCTATGTATATTTTATCACACTGGTACACTTTATTAAAATAATAGTTTACAATATGCTCATGGTATATTATTTTAATATATACCCACATACATTATGTCACATACACCTTCATGATGTATTCATACCATATAGTTTTAATATGCACAATCACATTGCTTCATACAATATAGTTTCATAGAACTTAATATATAGTCACATAAAAGTCACACTACGCTATATAGTATAGTCATAATATTGCTCACATGCACATAACCGTTAATCTAATATTATTATATTAATAACTTATTTATTTATGTCAATTAAATAAATTATTCACTTCCCTGATTAATTAACACCAAAATTAATTACTCCAATCATCATCGGTTAATGTGTTTATGGATCTCCATAATCATTAATTATCTATATAATTCTTATTATATTTATAAATATATTGCAAATAATAGTAATCACATATTATTAACTAATTACCAAGTAATCAATATTCTACCACAATTAATTAATATTAATTAATGGTTTACTTAATATTTCCTTCATCAAACATAACTCTCTTTATTTCATGGTTTATCAATGTTACACATATAACAAAAAGTTCCATTTTATTTCTGAAGAAGAAAAATAATTTTCTCCAATCGACCCTTTGCATAGTATACTACGCCTGATTTAGTCTTTATTGAGACAAGGTAGCATTGCTTGCATTACTCGACAAAGATGCTAAGACTGGTTTAGCTTCAAGCTAGTGTCAACCTTCATCGCCCTCATTTTCATGACATGAATTAATGTCCACGTGTGTGATATTGAAAATCTAAGAGTGTATTCATTACTTATTGATAAGTGGGTTTTATACCTACTTATTGGATATCAATTCACGCGAATTATGCCCATCTCAAGTACATTTTAGTCTGTTTTAGTTGCATTTCATGTTATTTTGCATTGCACGTACTTAAAACTCCTTTTGGTGAAAAAGTGCAGGAAATGGCTTAAATTGGTTATGTTGGATGGCAAGAGGTGATTGGACGCATGGCTTAAGGCTGACGGATGCATGGCATGATGATGTAGTGAAGCGGAGGGACTGATAATGAAGGAAGGAAGGAAAAGAATGAAAAAGTAAAGATGCAGAAAGAACAATGCGTAACCAAACTCAAGAGCGAACTGAATTCACTAATCAGTATGGCAAGCTAAATGCCAAGGTAGCAGAGGATGAGCTTTGAGACGCGCTACCGCAGCGCAGCACACCAAAGAAGATAATGTTACCTACTTCAAGTGCGCGGCCGCGAGCATGACAAGCTTAGAGGACGAGCGCCCGCGCAAGAGGCCGACTAGATAGGTAGAACCTTCTGCAAGTCGCAAGCGCTGCCGACGAATACATCGGAGAGGGCGCGCGGTCACGCATGCGATAAATTGGAGTCATTGAGTTATTTTATTTTAATTTTTAATTAAAATGATTGTAATTGATTAAAACGATATATGACTGGTGTCAGACATATCTTTCATAACTTTTACGTATTTTTATATCACAACTAGGGTTTACACATTGAGAGAGATTCCAACGTAGAACGAAGTCGAAACGCCTACTCTTCCAATTCTTCTTGGGATTCTCCATCATTGTGGATTATTATTATTGTTTTACTGGATTTTTATGAGGAGTTGAACGTTATCATTGGTTTATATTCAGCAATTGGGTTTGATTGTTCTATCTTTCATCTTTTAATTGTTTGTTTGATAATCATGCTTAGCGTTGATCCCATAATGGCTTTTGGTTTAGTCGTGAACTAAACTCCATTATAGGATTCTAACGGATTTTAATATGTAGTTTGGTTGCATGCTTGAATGCTAGGGTTGTTTTATATATCATATGGAATTTCTATCATGATTGTTTTGTATGTATGAATGCTTGATCCCCATTCGTTTCAGTACTTGTATGGGATTGACAATGAACATGCGAGTATGGATTGTAATCATGATAGCATACGAATATGGGGCTGTTTTATATGGCTTATGTATTTTGTGAACCAGATAGACATATACTATTTCACCGTATGAGCTAGAGTAATGGCTTGTGCTTAAATTCAGTATAATTGCAATTTCACATAGACATGTAGTGATTTTGGTTATATTGATGATTACATGGAGTCTATCATCTGTGGATGCTGTGTAAGTAGGTTATGGTGCATTGAAAAATGGTTATAACTCTATTAGTGCTTTTGGCTACTTTCTTGTGATATGTGAACACTTCTTGCATGATAGTGGTGATTAGATGAAATATTAAATAAAGTTAGGATCCCATTATTTCCAGATTTGATTTATTCCATTCGTATTCTCATTTTAGATATTATTTGCAGTTGGAATAATTCACACTTTTGATCTTTAGTTTAAGCATATAGAAATAGTGATTTGATTGATGAATAGTAGTTTAAATTGAACAACTTTCTATGTGGGATCGATACTTTACTTACTCTGTATTACTTGTTGACACACGTATGCTTGCATGAGTTAGAGCTCTTTTGTCATAACTGAAAAAGAGGCAACACTTATCATAATAATCCTAATAATCATATCATATATACAATAATCATATATTCACGGAAAACTATTTTTATTACAAAATTTATTATAAGAACATAATCTATAATGATCAATAATTCTTAAAAAAAATTATTTACAATTATTCATGTAATAAATAAATTTTATTTATCACATAGGTACATATACTTACTTTGCACATATTCCCACCTTTATATAAAAAAAATTTATATGCAAAATTTCTTATTTAATTATATGGAAAATATTGGGTTATTACATCCACCCTCCCTTATAAGGATTCTGTTCCCGGAATCACCGCTTTAAAACTTATAGACACTAGGGCAAATAGCATGCACAATCACTTCAAGTAGATCTTGATCTGATTCAATCGAACTAATCTTTACTATTCAACATAAACTTTGTCTATCTGCTTAAACAGAAATTTGATTTCTAATAGAACTCAAATTCCTCCGTCAAAATTTCTTTATAGCATAATTTACTATATTTAAGAAAAATCATATATACGAAAATAAAATTCATACGAATAACACCTGGAGTTCCATCCCCGGCTGCTACGGTATCCTGAACCATCATGTTAAATACTCTTCCGGTTGATTTTGTTGAAGTTGGACACGTTATCGCCAGTGTTCCGCTTCCTTTCCCCGCATTCACGCTTCTTATATCCAATCTCCTTTTTGGACAGTCCTTTACCTTATGTTTCATTGATCCACACAGAAAACACCCACCGTTCATCCTAGGATTAGGACAGTTGGGAGAGATATGTCCCTCCTGCCCACACTTATAGCACACAAACTTACCACTAAGACACTCACCAGAATGATTCTTCCCACAATTCTTACACTGCACAACCTGCTTCTTCACACCTTCCTACTTGACTTGGACACTCCCAAAATTGTTGCACTTTCTTTTTTCCATTCCCACTACCACTACCTACTTCTACCTTTACTGCTCCTTCAACCTTAACCTTATTCTTTTTCTCCTTATTATAGAGGCTCATGGCCTCACTTCCCTCCTCGGCTATGATTTCCTTTTCTAAGAGTGCTGCAAAAGCATTTATTTGTAACACTGCCACCTTATTGTAGAGCCAGTGTTTTAATCCCAGCTCAAACCTCCTTGCCTTCCTCGCCACTGTATCTACTTGGTAAGGATCGAATCTAGCTAATTCGTTAAACTTTGCGGCATACTTCGCAACTGTCATGTTCTCCTGCTTAAATTCCAAAAAAATCACCTCCATCTTAGCTTGCACACTAGACGAGAAATAGTTCTCAAAGAACATCATCTTAAACCTAGTCCATGCTATTAATCCTTCTCCTGCACTAGCATAATTTTCCTCCCACCAGAAATTCGCCTCTCCTTTCATCATATAGGTGGCAAAAGCTGTCTTTTGCCCCTCATCTACCCTAGTGACTACAAACCCTTTTTCTATTTCCTTAACCCAAGTCTGGGCTTCTATCGGGTCAATGGTACCTCCAAATTCTGGTGGTCCTACAACCCTAAAATCCTTGAAGTTCAAAAATCAATTGTCTGGTCGATTTCCAGTGGCTGACATTCCATTCTGCATGGCTTGAGCCACCATGTTCGCGAAATTTTGCATCAGATCTGGTTATTGTCCTTCAACATTGTTTACGGATTCTTCTGCCCTTTGGTTTCGAGTTTGACGTCTTGGCGGCATTGTCTAGTTAGATTATACTTTATTAACTTACATTCTAAACCTTATCGTATAAATTTAATATCTCAAACTTATACCATTACTTAAACATAGATTCATATTCATTTGACTAATTCATAGTACATAGCATAGCACATACTGCTTTAAACATCCGATATCCCTTTGTGACCACAAAAGTCGGGAATCACTACCACAACTTACATAAAATGTGAAAATACTATATTACACAGACATACTTATCGTATACGCGTCGTAGAATCATATATATTCAAGTAACACTAATACTATTTATTTCTTACGCCTTCACTAAGGATCAATTGCTTAGTATTCTATATATTCCCATTATCTTCAATAATCCATTCACACCTAACTCAAAATTCTATCTCTAACTCAAATTTTGAGTTTTAAATTACTCTCTTCTTATTGATAATCGTATTAACTAACGACTTTATACTTATTCAAATTCTTGTTTGCTAGTCAAGGCCAACGTTCAAGCTATGTTAATTACTAACATAGTTTTATCTTGATCCTTATATCATTAACTTAATTCATCATTCCTCTTGCTAAAATATATATAGCACCTTACTAGTATATATATATATATATATATATATATATATATATATATATATATATATATATATTTCTATACATATACTCATATTCGTTTAACCTCATAGCATCTCTTCATGTGAAATCTTATCTCCTTAAGAAAATTTCCATATGTACTTATATAACATTTCTTAGACTTTTCAGTTCACATCGAATTTACAGGTATCGTAATACCTTATTCTTGATATTCCTTCAAGTACATATTAATTCATTTCTAGGGTTTAGGAATTTTGTAACCCATACTTTCTCTATTCTCATTCGAATAGCAAACCATATAGGTTTTACTTGAAAATTTTAAATAAATCCTCAAATTCTCATCTAGGTTTTATTCTTTAACCTTTATTCTAATCATTCAAGATTTTATGAATTTTCGGGTTATCACATTCACCCCTTCTTCTAAGAATTTCTTCCTCTAAATTAAAGCATACTAATCTCTGCTTATTCTCTTGATCAAAACTAAGTTGTTAACTTAACTTTTACAATTTCCTCATTTGAGGATTTCTCATCTATTATCACATTTCACCATAACTACTCACAAGGAGTTTACATCTTCTAAACATTCCTCAAAACTAGGTTGTCATAATAACCTTTATTCAATCATCTCAGATTCTACTCGTACACAACGAGTTCACACTATTTCATATCCATCATCACATTCTACAACAACATTACTCTAAAGAGTTTAAAATATTTTCATATCTGTCTAAGGGATCATAAAAACTATGAACTTTGAGGATTAGGGGTATTTCTACCACATACCTCTTTCAATTACGAAAGAAAGGTACTCTACCTCTAAAACATTTCTTTAATAGGTATGTATACAATCACGAAGAAGGTAAACTACCGATGCAGGTACTTTAGATTACCAGTCTATTGTACATTAGTAATCGGAATTACTATCTGCGTTCTTAGATTGGAATATGTTATCCAATTAGTATATCCCCATTTTCAGGGTTGTTCACCTCAGACTTATCATAAGATTCTTCACCAAAACTGTAAGAACCCGAATTTTCAGAAAATATTAAAATAAGAATTTAGTAGATAGAATTCTTAAAGCATGAGATGGGTTCAAACAAGAATATATAAATGTGTTACGAGGTATATGGTATTATGTTACATAGGGTAATATGAGCTATGTAATAGGTGATGTTGTGTTTATTAAATATATTATTATTATATTTTTTTTTATAAATTGTAGAGATGAATTAATATGAAGATGGATAAGATTTATTTATCGACATTAAATAATTTATAGAATTATTTTATTATAGTAAGTTGGTGACATTAAATAACTTTGATAATCACCAATTTCTTGAGTATATGTACGAGTAGGTATCAAGTCTAAGGTAGTGCAACCGTACTCTTTAATGATGGATGTATAGAAGTTGGGCTAAACAATTCTTTCAGAGAGCGGAGGTATATACGAATTAGTAACCGATCTAACTCACTGTGAAAACAGTGTAGACGAGATGGAAACTAGTTTGTTGGTTGTTTGTGGGAAACCACTCAGTGTACTATATTGAATACTATTAAAGACACGACGCGTGCTAGGTTTAGACTTGTATGCGTGTACGTTGTCGACGAGAGAAGAAAATCGATATACCTTAAAAGTGGTTAAAGAATTATTGATTAAATTGATACACGGCGAGAAGTGAAGATTAAAGGGATGTATGTATGTGTTACATTCGAGTTTTGTGTTATTAGTGGTATGAAACCGTAAAGGAGATGTATAGTTGGTTAAACTAATAAGGGAAATAGAGTTTTAGAACTCGAAGTGTGATCCTTAAATTGTTCAGGGAAATAGTAACCGATGGTGTGAAACCAAAGAGGGGATTAATGTTAGATGAATTAACGCTTAAGAAGGATGTGTAAAGTATTTAGAAGCGTAGGTCTCATTTCTGCTAAGACAGAACTTGTCTGCCTTTGATTTTGGTATGGCGCAGCTGCGCCATTTGCAAGCCTGTGACTAATAACTCTAAGTCAGTTTATGAAAATTTGATTTGCAAGCCATGTATACTAATAACTCTTATAAGGTCATAAATGGTGACTAAGTGTTCATGAAGAAATTTAGTTAGCAAAACGTGACTTGAATACAGGTTTAATTAATTAACCCGAGATAAATATTGGTTACTTAAGAGATATTATGGAATATTATATTATAATCCGTATATGGCAATGGCGTGATAATAAAATGAAAAAAGGGTTAGTTCACTTGTATAAGATGGTGAGTTAACATATGTGTTTAGCATAAGAGGATGAAAGAAATATGTTAATTAATACTTGATATTTTAATATATTACATAGTTTTGTAATATATAAAAGGGTTGATATTTGAAAGATAAATGATTAATATTAATTACTCGTTGTGATATTAAAATGTGATAATGGGTTGAAAGTACCCAACTGGATGATATTTAGCCTAATTAAAATATTAATGTGCACATTATCATTAAATAGTATTATAATATGTGATTATTATTATTAGCAATATGTCTATAAATATAATAAGAATTATATAAATAATTAATGGTTATGAAGATCCATAATTTCATTAATCGATGATGATTGGATTAATTAATATTGGTGTTAATTAATCAAGTAAGTGAATAATTTATTTATTTACCTAAAACAAGTAAGTAAGTTATTAATATAATGTTATTAGATTAACGATTATGTGCATGTAAGCAATAATGCAACTATACTATATAGTGTAGTGTGACAATTATGAGACAATATACATGTGGGTAGACATTAAAATAAAATGTACATGGATTATATGTATGTTGCATAACATCTACTACCTTGCAATGATAAATCATATTTTGACACTATGTTATAATGTATGGTTGATATGTGTATACAACATAGCATAAGAATAGGAGTTGTGTATAAGTATATAGTCTAATGTTGCAAGAATGCTGAGTATTTGGAAATTGCCCCAAAATGAGTGTCCAAATGCCCTCATTCTCATTCACGCGTAAACCAAAAAGGCTAAGGCCTACGTTTTTCTTTCCTTCCAAGTTTTGCTAGACAATGATTATGGAGGGAGTGGGCATAATGATGATCTCCAACAAGCAATTACCAACTTCTTCTTTCCCAATGGATTCCTCTTCTTTTCCTTGGTTTACTTTATTGGACAAAGTCATGAATTGGGTAAGAGCTTCTCTATAAATTGGGAGCTCCCCCTCATAAGTTATGTTGCTTGAATTCTTGATAGTTATATAGAGAGTTTGTTGTTTAGAATTGAGGGAGCATAACCAATGTGTTGAGGGAATTCAATTAAGCTTCAAAGAGGGAATAGCACTATCCCAAATGCTATTGATTTCCTAAGTTTTCAATCACTAGAAATGTCATGAAAAAGTAGCTTTTGAATCAAAAATTTTATGACTAAAACTTGTTGCAATCCACAAATTTCTGTTAGATGTTGTTAATATAGTTCAATAAGAAAACAACGAAAGTTAAACGAACCAATTTGGTTGAGAAACGAATTCGTAGTGAATGAATTCGCTAAACTTTTATAAACATGAAAATTAGTATGAACATGAGTTTTAAATTCATATTTGGATTAGTCATTGTTTATGTTAGTTGATGGGTATTTGGTATGTTGTAGTTTTATGAGTTACAAACCTATAGAATCGAAAATGGACTAAATTGGATGAGTATAACTCATATTATGATGATTGGAAGGAGTTTTTGTGTGTGAAATCGCGAAGAGCAGAACCTGAGGGGCTGATCTATGACCTGGGGCGCAGCTGCGCTGCCCCCAAGTCTAGTTAGGGCGCAGTTGTGTCGAACATCAATGTATGGTACACTGCTATGACCTGCTATAGTAAATTAGGCATAACATTTTCATACGAACTCCGATTGAGGTGATTGAAGATGATCCGGAACGAGGACAAATAGACCTACAACTTTTGTTTTTTAAGTTTTTCAATTTGAGGTCATTAGGCAGGGTTAAAATAGTCATCTTTGTGACTGTTACGTATTCAGAGGTGATCATAGGGCGTCAAACGAGCACATACGCAAGTATAGTGCTCCCGACGATGGAATTATTCTAAGTGATGTAACATGAAAATGCATGATATTATACATGACATATAATATTTCCTTGCTCATAATAGAAAGGATTAGCATGACATAGTATGTGTTTTGAAAAGAAACTTAAAGATTTTGAAAACAAACCTTGTGGAAACTTATGTTCTATAAGTTTTGAACTTAGTGGTTTATAAACATGATTGAGTTCAGATGTAAATGAGCACGATATGGTGTTTGTAGTGTCTTTATTCATGATTAAACCTGTTAGACCTTGTGATTAGAGAAATTTCAAGAAAAGCTTAGTATAATAAGCTAATGGACATGAATGATATAAGATATAGTTTCTGAACTTGAAAAGATGTTAACATTACTTAATTACTTATGATAAGAGTTTAAAAGTTGTCTTATATGTGTTATACTACATCATTCATGATAAAATGATTTTAAAGGCAAACTCCATTATCTTTTTTAAACTAAGTATTAAAACATGAAGTGGTTATATTTTGACGTAGAGAGAAACATGTACAAATAAGACATATGATTTGAAGTTGCCTTGCATGATTAGGTTGTCATGACATGGATTTGAAGAAAATAAACTTAGACATTTTGAAAACATTATTCATGAGCATTGTGTTGTCTAAACTTCTGAACTTGTAGGATGACATACTAGTAACTTTTGGGTCTTTAAACATGGCCTATATGTGCAAGCATGATAGGACGTTTATGCCTCTAGGCATGATGGGTACGTGTACACAACTAGATAAACGTAATATGAACTATGCATGCCTTAAAGTAAGAATCTAAGTGATAAACCATACTAGACTTATGATTACATGAAAGCATGAGTATTGAAAGTTGTTTAACCTCGTTGGTGGTCATGTAATTAGACCCTTGTTGTATGAACTTACTTAGCCGTGAAATAAAAATGGAAATAAAGCCTTAAAGTGTGAAAACAACTTTGAATAAACACAAGAGGTTCTAAACTTTGAAAAATGACCTCTTAACGTGTGTAAGTATTATGTGTTAACATTCATGCATGTTAAGAAATGAAGTGTGAACTGAGAACTAAATATTCAAAACGAAAGTGCGGCAGGGGGGACGGTAGTAATTGCGCCATCCTAAAGCCAAATCGCAACGTTAAATTGCTACCGTATAGGCAATGATGCCTTATTATTTTAACTATGAATATAGACCTTGAAGCATATTGGTATGAATGTCTAAAGCTATAATACTTGACATAGATGATGTTTAAGCATGAGATCATGTAATGGTTATATAAAACACAGAGTTGATAAATTTTTATTAAGGTTTACAAAATGCAAGAACTTTGTGAATCATGCATCTATGAGTTTGAAATGTGTAACGAAAACACTGCGAGTCAAGTGTGTAATAGATATATATGAACATTGATGTAAAGTATGGGTAGTTAAGGTATACCTATACATACCTAGCTATTCTAAGAGTATGATGAGAAAGTGAAATGTAGGTTTTATAAACCTAGTTAGGAAATAATGTAACATTATTATTACATTAAGAATGTAAGAACTATGTGACTAATGGATATGAATCCATAATTATATAACTGTGTAGGAATACACGAAGTGCAGATAAGCTTTAAGCAGTTAAGTCGTAGTTGATAAACTGCGAATCAGGCAAGTCTTTCAGTTCCTATTTGTTATATGAATTCGATAACTTTTAGTCTAGTTGTATTATACTATGCAAATGTTGATGTATATATATGAAATGCATATGAAATATGTTTGAAATGTGAAAGTTGATCTTTGATGATATGCTTATGTTGGTAAATCTATATGCATGTTATATGTGAAGTAACATACGTAGTAAATATTAATTAATTATGAATGCATGAACTGAATATGCTATTATATGCTATGTGTTGCATGAAAACTGCTAGAATTGCTGGGCTGTCGAGCTCACCCTTGCAAATAACCACTTTTGCAGGTTAAGGATACACGGTAAAGGTTACATGCTACTTGATTGATAAAGTCCAATAGTATTGAAGGAGATTGATTTATTATTTAACTAGATGCTCTTGAACCATGTTTAGGTTATAGTGGATGTATATGATAGTAGTTTATAATGTGTAATACCTATTAAATTGTACTATATGATACATAGAGAAATTCAAATCGATATGTAAAGATTTATACAAAAATTGAATAAAGTGAATCATAGAATAATTTGATTCAGGGATTTGTAATTGATTCGAGTTAAGATATCAATAACAGATTTATTTTTCAAAGGAGGTTGAAAAAGTTTAAATTATTCCACATATTTTTATATCATCGAATATGATGTAAGACAGGAATGGTAAATGACCAAGATTAGAAACTTGGAAAGAATTTATATTCTAAATTGTAATAAGTAAAATTATATTCATTAAGTTATGAATAAAAGATATAAATAGTTTGACGATAGTAGTATCGTGGCGGACCGAATCTGAGGTTCAAAGGGAGCTGGAATTAGGGACGTCACAAAAATAATTTGGTTCGGCATAAGCTTTCAAAGAATACTTTGAATTCCATAAACATTTGTCTAGCTGAATCAAATGGCTTATACGCATATCAATAATTTGAATTTCAATCGAAACATTTCTGGCCAAATTCAGTTGGCAATAAATTATCTTTAAAATTCTTAAAATCATTTTGACGTCATAATACCGCACAGTATATACAGTCCGTTTGAGGATTCCATCATTTTGTGACTTTATCATACTATAGTGGGTTGACGATCTTTAGATCACATCCGACACTAAGTAATTCTCCATTGATAACTCCATCATTTTTATCATCTTTGCACCAGGTTGCATGATGCATTAATGATATAAAAATACATTTTGATCATTCAAATCATATTCGTCTAGCCGAATCAATTAGCATAGACTATTCTTTAAACCGTTCAAAACCATTTGGTGTCATCATGCCACAACAGGTAACGATGTGTTAGTGGCTCGAAGTCCACACCTACACACTTGTCACCATGTGTTGAGGATAACAAAAATTCATTTTTAAAGGCACATTAGTGCGAATTTAGTTTGATGTCAAAAACTTTGAAATCTAGCATAGCTAGAAGATTTGGAATACATATGCGTCCACCATCAACTTCATTTTCTCTACTAATCCATTGCTTAATAATTTTATCTATTTCTATCATCCTTAATACTTCATTCACACTTAGCTATACCCCAGTTCATCAAACTTACCACACGTTATGAGTTCAGTAACTTGCCATAATCATATGGGTTTCGAAACTTATCATAGTCAGACCATGGGCGTCCATTCGCTGAGGGGTTCAAAACATAACATATAATTATGAGTCATGAACTTACCATAAGTATGAGTTTTAAGAACTCGCAACTAACCTTATATTCTCTACCTATTCGTTATACACATGAGAAAATAATCACTTTATCAACAAGCATATAGAAAATAGCACAACATCAGGTTCCAATGATTATCAATGTAAGAAGCTAAGTGGTTGTCAAACAAAACTCGACCATTAATTAATATAGGAAGCTAAGCAGACAATTCCCCACCCATACAAAGAATTTGTCAACCTAACCACTATTTCGACCAGGAAGCTAAGTGATTCTAAAACCAAGTACAAATTCCCCACCCATACAAGGAATCATACAACTCAGCTGCTGACTAGAGTGATCAATTGAAAACCCACATGATTCTAACTTTCTCTTTTCTTAATACGAATTTTCTTTAATCTATATTTTAACATTTACCACTCTTTTCTGAGTTACATCGTACCATTTCATAGTACCTTCTCTTTATAGCATCAAGCTATATCATACCAATCACTTAACATATCGTGCTCTTCAAGATTCTTCTTTGAATCTTCTTTATCTTTCTCTTTACTTTAATGATGAATTTCTTAAATTCATCTCTTATCCCTTAAATTCGATCTGAGTTTATTCATTATCATCATCTCTGCGGTTATAGCCTAAGGTACCCCTACCTAAGGTTTATAACCTACGATTGATACCAACTGTGACACTCATGGTACTTCCAACCATAGCACCCCACAGTGATACCTATCAACTTGCTACCGACTGGCTCGGCGTCCCCTACGAAAAGTCTGGCTTCGGTGCCTTCCCTTAAAGGGATGTCACCAGCAAAAGGCTCGGGTCTCTTTCCAAATTCATGCTTATAGCTTTGATACCAACTGTGACGCCCCCAAATCCGGGTACTTTTTACCTCAGATCTGGTACATCATTTCTATAACTATTGCGGAAGATATAAACATAAACTGTTTATACATTAAACTTTTACACATCATTCCCAAGGTCTACAACCTTAACTAAATACATAACTTCAATATCTAAAAAGGTTTACAATGCTATTTTCGTCAGAAAATTTAGTAGATCTATCTGCACCATAATTAAATCTTGCACTTTGCCTTTGCCTCTGTCCTTATTCAAGCTTTCATCTTAATCTAAAAATTTTATCATGATACAACAAGGGTGAGTAACAAATTTTCCCAGCAACTTTTAAATACAATGGAGATATATCATGATTGAAAAGAATTAATAAGCTTACAAGTTTTCAACAATATAATAATTGTGAAATAACATGAATCAAGTTTCAATAATTGCATGACTGAATCAATAATGTTTGAAGGTCAACAATGACCATGAACAATTTAACTAAACCTTATGGTAATAAAGGTGATCAGCCTTTCATACCTGATGAACATATGCAACATGTGTGACGCCCCCAAAATAGGTATACAACACCCATTCTAAGTTGCCAAATACATGGTACAGAAAAAACTACAACTTTACTAATACAATTATCGTGCAAAATACGACAACACATAAACTGTGAGTTAAAATACAAATATTATCTTTTAGAAAATATCAACACTCAAATAAGTCCTAATCATAATTATTGATACACTATTTTACAAAATAGTGAGGACTAATATAACAACTGCCTTGGAACATCACTCAAGCACTCGACTACTCCCATTATATTATCGCTCTCGAGAAGAAAAATGTACCAAAAAGGAAAAGGGTGAGCTCAACTAGCCCAGTAAAGAATATTATGACTAAGATAATATAGAACAAATTATCGTTAGTCCTCAACAGGGAAAAATCAGATAGAATACAATAGACAACAAGTTTTAAATCAATATTCACAGCAGAAATAACAATTCATTAGAAGAGTTATGTAGAGAATGAAATCAACTTTCTTTTAAGAATTTAAGAATTTATCATCAATATTTTATCCCTATAACATCAATCAATATAAATCTTGAATCAAATATTTATCTTTGCACTACAGGCCAAAGATATTCATCAGTTGGTCATGTTCATCTCAACACCTGTTCATCTTTGCACTACAAGAAAATGCTTAGAACACCAAAGCAGAAAATTAAATATAATATTAATATTTATAAAAAATCATACGCAAACATGGAAAATCTGATTTCAACACATTTACCACATAAGTGGGGCCCACCAACTCACCAAAGACGTTTTTCTTAAAAAAAACATTTTAAACTCCAAAAATCAATTATTCCAGAACTTCGGAACTTCAATAATTCATAATAAATAGCCCTTTTAATCATAAAAATTCAAATCTTATGTCCATTCCATAGGAAATTTAATTCTCTACAACTTTGCAGAAGAAAGTTTTTCCAAATTCCAAACAGAAATTGACCAAAATCCACATACGGACGATTTTGTAGGCTATAATCAAATTTCAGTCAAGAAATGGGGTCCACAAATATGAAAAATATGTTTTAAATATTTTTAATAATAAAAATATTCTTCCTCCTCATTTATTCATATATCCCACATTCATTCCAAAAATATCACCATTATTATATTATTGAAATATAATAATATATTTAAATGAATTATTTTATCAAAAAAGATAAAATATCAATTTTCAACAATTGTCACATTAAAAAATTTCTCCATCTATATCCACATAAAATGAATATTTTCCTTATCATATAAATCAATAATTAATTATTCACAAATAATATTATAGAATCACAATACTGACAACCAAGCCGTTCCCACGAAAGAGGGGGCTTTCCAATAAGGATTTCTCCTTACTGGCGCGCAATAAGGTAATCAAACCTCTCCTTAGACAGAACTTTCTAGACATTGCCAATAACGTTATCTAATAATATTATTCAAATAATATGAATTATTGATCTGATAATGGAAAATACTGTGTAGTGACAATTATTAAAACAACAATATATAATATAAAATATCAACGTAGCAATTATTGAATCAATAAAATAAAATATTGAGCGGTAATAATTCGTAACAAATATTGAGTAGTGCCTTCACGTAAGAATCAATAATTGGTGCAATCTGGTGTCTTATTGTGTTTAAACCTTTGGGTATTCCAACGATTGGTCAAGCTGGTAATAACTACGTCGTTATTTATAAAAACTTATACTTGTCATTTTCCTTCATCCAATCGCTTTTCATTATGGGGCCCACATAAAGCTGCGCTGTCATACGAATATTCCCTGATAGTATGAATATTCCACGACCAAACGAATATTCCCCGACAACAATGAATATTTTATAACCACTTGCTTATTTAAGATATTTGCGCATTTTACCCATAACTAACCACATTAATCAAATCGATCCTTACTATTTCAAAATAATAAATAGAGGAAATTTAATTTTATTTATAATAAGTTGGGGTCTTACAACCTCCCCTCCTTATAAAATTTCGTCCTCGAAATTAACGTACATACCTGGTGTTTCGAAAAGGTGAGGATACCTAGCTTTCATTTATGTTTCCAACTCCCAGGTCATTTCCTCAATAACATGGTTCCTCCATAAAACTTTGACTTGTGGTATGACCTTTGTGCGTAGGACATGCTCCTTCCTATCCAAGATCTTTACAGGTACCTCTTCATACGTTAAGTCTTCGGCTATCTCGTCCGGTTCTAACTCAATAACGTGGTTCGGGTCTTTCACATATTTACGAAGCACAGATATGTGAAAAACATTATGAACACGAGACATACTTGGAGGTAACGCGAGTCTATCGGCCACATTTCTTACTCGGTCAAGAATCTGAAATGGACCAATAAATCGTGGATTGAGCTTTCCTCTCTTCCTAAATCTTGTAACTCCCTTCCATGGGGCAACTCGCAACAATACATGATCCCCAATACTAAATTCCACATCCTTTCGATGAAGATCCGCATAACTCTTTTGTCGATCCTGTGCCGTTTGTATACATTATCGAATTATTTAGGTATTTTCTATAGTCATACGTACCAACTCTGGTCCCAACAATGTTGCTTCACCCACCTCTTCCCAACATACTGGAGAGCGACACTTTCATCCATATAATGCTTCGAATGGAGCCACACCTATACTTGCATGATAACTGTTGTTGTAGGAGAATTCCACCAAAGGTAAATATTTATCCCAACTCCCTTTGAAGTCTAGGACAAAGAGTCTTAATAGATCTTCAAGAGTTTGAATAGTCCTCACTGATTGTTCGTCCGTTTGAGGATGGTATGCGGAACTAAATCGTAAATCCGTGCCCATAGCTTTTTGCAAGCTAACCCAAAATCGTGAAGTGAATCTTGGGTCACGATCTGAAACTATGGATACTGGCATGCCATGCAATCTCACAATCTCATTTACATATATACGAGCAAGACGTTCATGGGAATAAGTCTCCCGTATCGGTAAAAAATGAGCAGACTTGGTTAATCTATCAATAATAACCCAAATATCATATATGCCTTGTGAAACCGTGGGAAGTCCCGTAACAAAATCCATGGTAATATGTTCCCACTTCCATTTCGAAATCTCAAGTGGTTGCAATGGACCCTTAGGCACTTGATGCTCCGCCTTTACACGTTGACAAGTTAAACACCTCGAGATAAACTTTGCAATCTCTCTCTTCATATTGTTCCACCAAAATGTATGTCGAAGATCACGATACATTTTGGTACTTCCAGGTTGGATTACAAATGGGGTATTGTGTGCCTCCATCATGATCTTGTTTTTCAATCAGAGTCGTTAGGAACACAAAGTCTGGAGTTGAGTCGAAGTATTCCTTCTTCATCGATTTTTGCTTCTGGAATATCACCTTCTTGTACTTTCTTTTTCATACGCATCAGCTCCGGGTCTGTAGCTTGAGAAACTTTAACTTTATCGATTAAAGTCAGTTCTATGCGTATACTTAACATCATCACATGGGTCCCCAGAGTCTTGAATTCTATCTTCATCTTTTGTAAATCACACAAAATAGACCTTTGTATTGACAACATCGCACTAGTTCCTTCATATAATCTTCTACTCAATGCGTCAGCTACCACGTTTTCTTTTCTAGAATGGTATTGAATGGTATGGTCGTAGTCTTTCAACAGCTCAAGCCAACGTCGTTGTCGTATATTGAGTTCCTTTTGGGTAAAGAAATATTTAAGGCTTTTATGGTCTGAATATATCTCCACTTTCTCCGCATATAAATAGTGCCTCCAAATTTTTAATGCGAAAACGACTGCTGCCAACTCTAGATCATGAGTAGTGTAATTCCTGTCATATTCTTTAAGTTGTCGCGAAGCATAGGCTATGACTTTCCCATGTTGCATGAGAACACATCCAACCCTTGCACTCAAGCATCATCAGAGATAACAAATCCATCTAAACCAGATGGTATTTTCAGAATAGGTGCCGAAATGAGTCTCCTCTTAAGCTCTTGAAAACTCTTCTCGCATTCCTCGCTCCATACGAATTTTGTATCTTTCCGAGTCAGTTGAGTTAACGGATTAGTGATTCGAGAAAATCCTTCCACAAATCTCTGATAATAACCAGCTAAACCCTGAAAGCTACGTACTTCGGTTACTGTCTTAGGTTGCTCCCAACTTTGTATTGCTTCAATCTTTGTTAGGTCAACAGATACTCCATGTTTTGACACCACGTGCCCAAGGAATGCTACTTCCTCAAGCCAGAACTCGCATTTCTTCAACTTGGCATAAAGCTTGTTTTCACGAAGCCTTTGGAGTACCAACTTCAAATGGTGCTCATGATCTTCACGGCTTTTGGAATATATGAGGATGTCATCAATAAAGACAACAACGAACTAATTCAAATATTCCTTGAATACTCGGTTCATCATATCTATGAAAGCTGCAGGAGCATTAGTCAATCGAAAAGACATGACTAAGAATTCATAATGCCCATACCGAGTTCTGAAGGCAGTCTTTGGAATATCCTCAGTTCTAATCTTTAGCTGATGATATCCAGAATGAAGATCGATCTTTAAAAAGAATTGTGCTCCTTATAACTGGTTAAACATGTCATCAATGCGAGGTAGCGGATACCTATTCTTGATGGTGACATGGTTCAATTCCCGGTAGTCAATACAAAGTCGCATACTCCCGTCTTTCTTCTTTACAAAAAAAAACAGGAGCACCCCAAGGAGATGTACTAGGAAGAATGAAACCGATGTCCAACAACTTCTGTAGTTGGACCTTTAACTCCTGAAGTTCAATAGGAGCCATTCGATATGGGGTTTTAGAAATGGGCTTTGTACCAGGTTCAAGATCAATAAAGAATTCAACTTCACGTTCCGGGGATAGACCGGGATGTTCTTCAGGAAATACGTCAAGAAAGTCACTAACAACAGGAATATTATTTAAATCTGATGTGTCTTTATTCAAATCCATAAAATGGGCTAAGAAAGCTTGACATCCATTTTTTAATAAACGAATGGCTTTATGACTTGATATAACAGTGATTGATTTTAATGGTTTAGTTGCTTGAATTCGAATAACAGGTTGATTAGGAATATAAAAACTAACAACCTTACGAAAACAATCAATTTTGGCATGATGAGTAGTTAACCAATCAATCCCTAAAATCATGTCAAATGCAAGTATCTTTAAAGAGATAAGGTCAATAGGTAATGTGATGGTGCCAACTTGGATTAAACAAGATTTATAAACAGTGGATGTAATGAAAGTTTCTCCTAACGGAGTTTCCATAGATAAGTCAAAGTCTAATTTCTCCAGAGTCAAGTTTAAACGTTGAGCACAAGCAGGAGAGATAAATGAATGGGTAGCACCGGTATCTAGTAATGTATAAACTTCGCAAGAATTTATGATTAGCTTACCCGTGATCACCTCGTTTGGGTTCCTTACATTTTGACCAGTCACAACAAACGCTCTCCCAAGAACCTTTGACTTTGACTTTTCTAGGACAGCCTTTTGAGTCACCATTCCTACTGGAATTAGTTTCGCTACAGTACAATCTCGAGCGATTTGTCATTCCTTTCGACAATTATAACATACCTTGAACTGTTGTGGGTAGTTTGGGCTGATGTGTCCCCCTTTCCCACATTTATAGCATACGACCGGAGGTCGTTCTCCTCCCTTAGAACCAGTTGATGCTGGTTCTGACGTCTTCACATTGTCGTTGTTGTACCTTCTCTTTTTTAAATCTAATCCCGACTCGCTTCTTCTATTATCATGGAAATGATTACCAGCAGAGTGGTTACCTCTTTTGTCCGTATTTTTCTTTCCCCGCTGGTTATCGTTGCTCCGATGACTGCTGTCACTGGTATGACCCTGGTTGTGGTCCCTCGGTTGAACGTACTTGTTATCTCGCTCTAATAATTGAGCCATATTGACAACATCTGAATATAGAGAAAATTTATGAGAAATGAGATACTGACGTATGTCGGGTTTCAAACCTCTCTTACATGACAATATATTTAGGTTATATGTTGACTGCAAATAACAGTACAATATGATATGATATGTTATTCTAATCAAACGAATGATCTATTTAATGATAGGGCTTGATATAAAAGATAAATCTAAGTTGTGTAAGCAGCAGACAAGGAAAGTATCTAACCATTTGCATTTACTTTATGCAATGGACATGCGTAAGATAATATCTGAACTATTCTTTTCAATTGTTCAAATATTTCAACCTTTGTATATACTTATGCAATGATTCTACATACGTAAGTTATTAAATTATAATTATTGTACAAGTTCCTTTATTCTGTTATTGTAGATCAAGATATATATTCTGTTCGTTAATTTCTAAACATGGTTAAACAAGTGTCCTCACTTGGATAATCATTATGTTTTATCACATGTTGATACATACTTATCAAATTGTCCAAAGATGTATACGTTGAATTAAAAGCCGTCTAAGCTATTTGATCCATTAGACATAAATTTAAAATTTGTTGTTGAACAAGATAAAACTTATTTATTATCCAATCGAATTATTTTGGTTTGGATTCAAGACTGTTATGAACATCCCAAATATGGGAAATTTTTATGCGCTAAGGCGGACAAAGGATGAACGATAATATCGTTCTTGTAATGTAGTATTGATCAATATGAGGAATAACGGGCCGACAAATTTCGTGTAAAGAAGTTATGACGGCCATGAGATGAAGTTCATTTAACCTTTTCAAAAATAGAAAACAATGTTCATAGTCTGTCAACTAATCCTCATATATAGTCAATATGTAGTTTCAAAAATTTGAAATCGAAATGACCTGTTGTTTATTAATGGTTCAGCTTACTTCACAACTATTGATTTGTTGTAGAAATATTGTTTAAAGAAAACATTTAATCCTTTCAGCTAATTGTTATTATTTGCTATTACTTGTTGGGCACTCAAATGCTCATCCTTGCTTAATTTAAATGTTTTTAGCAAAATGTGATCAACCTGAAGGCTCTGCCAAGAACAAGGGGAAGGAGAAAGTTGTTGTATGAATGTTTTTGCTATCTTATGTAATAACTAGACTTTATTAGGATAATGATGACATATTATTATTATCATGTGATGAATGTTTAAAGGTTTCGTACTTGGGATTGAAAACTCTGATAATATGTAAATTAATTTTGATAATCTATATTATTGTTATTATTATTAGTATTATTTCGCTCATAGAAATGGTATCGTGACGCACTGAGTTCGGGTTTAAAGTACCTGAATTTAGGGGCGTCACATCATGGTATCAGAGCTTTAGGGTTAGAAACCTTAGGTGGGATAGACCTTAGGCTATAACCTTAGAACAGAGGGAAATGTTAAAAATATAAATAACTCATATAGAGTTTAAAAATAGATGAATTGGATAAATTCATCGTCAAGCAAACTAAAAGATAACTTATATAAAACCATTATGTGTTATGTGTATATATTATATGCTAATCAGGATAATTTATGTGTGTAGATGTCAGGTGAAAAAGGATTAGGATACCCTCGGATCGTAAATAAGGAGTCGATATCAAAGCCAATAGCTGAAATAGAGGCTCAAAGTGAAAGCAACCTCGATAAGGTGGTGATGAGTGAGTTTTATACTCATAATTGAGTGCATTTGAGCTTTATCTTTTGGATATTTTTAAGTGTTTGTGTCTATTCATGCATATTTTATGTTGTTTTGTAGAAATTGGGACAAAAGTTACTTGGATCGACGTTCGGGGTGGCTAGATTCGCATT
This sequence comes from Panax ginseng, assembly GCA_020205605.1. Classification (NCBI taxonomy): domain Eukaryota; kingdom Viridiplantae; phylum Streptophyta; class Magnoliopsida; order Apiales; family Araliaceae; genus Panax; species Panax ginseng. The sequence continues at coordinate 90,977,111 of CM035134.1, read as the reverse complement.
TTCGGCTTGCCATTTACATAGCAGCCACTTCAGAGCCAATTTGACTATTTCTCCGGACCTTATTTCGAAATATTTAAAGAATGAAAGTTGTAGATCTACTTCTTCTCTTTTTGGAACATCTTGATTCATCAAAATCGGAGTTCGGACGAAGACGTTATGGCCATTTTCTCAAAGGACGTGAGAATGTAAAATTTCCAAAAAGGCCCCAAAGATCGGGCTCCCATTTGAGCTTATTTGCGGCCAAGGGAGCTAGAGGGTGGTTCCAAGATCGCAGTGCCAATTACTGGGAACAATCGGGAAGGTCCTGGAAAGGCTTGGACGCATTTTGGGTGAATTTTGACACATTTTTGACTCCAAATTGGATTGGGTTTGTTTTTAAGCTAAAAATTGGACTTGTAACCTATAAATACATGATGTAAGGCATAAAATAAGGGGAGATTACATAGATTAGATTAGAGATACACTCCATTAGATTAGAACATAACACTAGTTCTTATTAGTTTTGGAGATTGAAGCAACTTGGAGACCATTGAAGATTTAAAGCAGGAGCGCAAGAGGGGAGCATCAGATTTGCTGACAACAGATTCTATTCTCTTCTCTTATCATAATTTTATCTTTTAATGTCTATTCAGTTATGGATTCTTAGTTTTAATTCATTAATTATGAACTATCTCTTTTATTAAGATTTCAATTGAACCTTTTATATCTATAAATTAGTTATTCAATTTATTCCAATTATTTATGTCAAAGTGAATTGTTTATCTTGCCTTATGCTCATTGATTAATTATCTGATCAGTAATTACCTTGTTACTCTAGAAGGAATTGAAAGAGGAATTTTAGGGTTAGAACTATGCTTGATAACATGTGATTTAGTTATTTCCAAAGTGAATAATTAGGTTTGTGAATTGAATGGAAATATCTCTTCGCCGCATGTAACACATAAGGAATTGGGATTGAAAAGAGTTTAATTCAATTATTTTGCATAGGAATATAACAAGATTAATCTAGATTAAATAGAAGGCAATTGATCACTTGGAAAAGGACTTTTGGCATTTGAGAATTCCTGTTAACAATTCAGTAGACATAATAATTGGGATAATTGGATAATTGATTTATAGTTCATAATTGGGGATATTGGAGTCTTAATCCTTATTTATCTGAATTAAATCAAATCTTAGTTTTGTTTATTTACTTTATTTTAGAATAATCTCTTTTAATTATTTTAATTTAGTTTTCTTAATTAGAAAAATCACAATTTGAGATTGTTTAAATAAAATTAGTTTGGTTAAGAATTAGTACTTGGTAATTTTTATTAAATAATTCCTCGTGGGAACGATACTCTACTTTCACTTTATTACTTGTTGCCCGTGTATACTTGAACGTATTCATTGATTGCGAAATCGACCAACAAGTTTTTGACGTCGTTGCCTGGGAATTAGTTTAATAATTATTTACCAATATTAATTTCAATCAAATTAGTCTTAATTTAAACATTTTTATTTTTATTTTTAATTCTCTTCTTATATTTCTCTCTTTTTAGGTACCATGGATGAGTTTGAGTATCAATGACCATACACGTTCATGACTCAAGCAAGAGAAATAGGGATTGATGGACTTAATACATCTTCTATAGAGCCAATACAAATTGAGGCAACTTCGAAGATGTTGCAGGTTATCGCAACCATACGGAGTCGAAGGATGGCAAGAATGACTCAGCCAAGGGGAGCGGAGAGTGACAGACTCGCGACACTTTATGCATTGTTAGCACAGTTAGAGACAATTTCGCGGAGGTTAGACGCTTTTGCAGCTCAACGTCGTCAAAGTGTTGCGGTTACTTGTGATTATTGTGCTGGAAATCATATGAGTCATCAGTGCGCCATCAGTTTCGAGCCGGTACAATATGGTGGTGATTACCCCAACAATTATATTTATCCCAGCAACTATTATTAGGATTGGGGGTATCACCCGGATTTTTCATGGAGCCATACTCATCAAGATCAATTTTATGCTCCAAGTCCAGCATACCCACCGGATTTCTCGTGTCCACCTCCACTACAACAGTAAGAACATTCAAATTTGGAGGAAGTTTTGTCCAAGATACATAGCTTCATGTGAGGAGAGGAGGATTAATCAAGAGATATTAAGTCAAAATTTTATGAACCAAACGAAACAACTAACCAATGCCTCGAACATTTGTCCTCAATACACTTGGCTCTATGACATGAGTTCCGAGACTGATGGTGAGCCCGAACCAAATCTGCAACCAGATGTGCCAAATGATATAGATGTTGAAAGAGAGGAAAGACTTGGAGACCAAGAAAAGGAGATCGACAAAGATCTAACTTTGAGTACCAACGAAGATGAGCCAATTTTGATAGTGTCCCATGTGCCTCCTCCACCAAAGTTCAAGAATCTGGGCAGTTTTACAAAACCATGCCCAATTGGCAGTCATGTCGTCGGCAAAGCTCTTTGTGACATAAGAGCTAATACAGTTGTGGAGTCATGGTGGGATGAAAAGGAGAAGATAGAGGAAGATTCCATTATGTTTATTAAGCTTCAATGCCCTAATTTGTTCATCGACATAATGGAGGAAACACCTAGTTGTTGGACGTTCTTAATAGGGAACCTATCTACAAAGAGCATGCTAGGTGACTTTAATTCAAGGGCTTTTGCTAATGGGAACCTCCCGAAAGAGATATTGCTTCTGATGGATGGAGGGTTCCTCAATTTTCGAAGGGGAATTGGATATAAAATTGAAGAAGTCAGGCTGAGACTATAAAACAAGCGCTTATTGGGAGGCAACCCAAGTTTAATTTTTATTTTTATTTTTTATTAGGTTTTATATTAGTAGTTTTGAATTTGCATTTATTTAGGATTTAATAAAATTGCTTCTATCATGATTTTACAGGTTATTCAAGTCAAATTCAAGTGTGGTGCCGAATTTGTTCCATGTGCCTAGCATATTCTCCAAACTTAGTGGACAAGGAGGAAGATTGCTATATTTTCAAGAAAGTCCTCTACTTTAATTTATTTTCTATTTTAGTCATTGAGGACAATGTCTAGTTTAAGTTTGGGGGCATTTTAGTGTCGTATTGCATATAGTTAGTTATATGCATAGTAGTTCATTTTTTTTATGTGTTAGCATTATGTTTTTTTTAGGTTGCATATAATACATGGTAGTTTTTTGCATATTCATATATGTGTTGCATTAGTATGTGTTCATGTAGTATAATTGTATTTTTTTTTATTTTTGCATGAATCTGTGTGATAGGTTGGTGTGGTCTTAGCTCGGCCTATGATAAGATTTGTATTAATTGTTAACTTGAACAATGTTGATAATTGATGATGAGTTCTAATTTTAATCATGATGATAATCTGAGCCTGTCTTAAACTTATGTAACCGGTTAGCACTTAAAGTTTAACTGTTTTAATCCACTTGGTTCAAGGGTTTCATAATTTGTTTCTGAGGGAAAATCTTAGTTAAAATTTAAAGAAATTAGCGAACTGGCGGTAAAGGTTGGAATGACGTAAAAGCTTGAGTTTGGGAGAATCTATGGGATATATATATATACAAAATGAAAATGAAAAAAAAAGAAAAAAAATGAAGAAAAAAAAAAGAAAAAAAAGAAATGATGAAAAGAAAAAAAAGAGAATAAACACCGTGGCATGCTTGTCTAGTTTTGTGGCCTTTGTTATTTGAGTAAGTAAGCCTGAGGGGATTGTCTTTACACCTAGCGCCCTAAGGTCTTAATGGCTTGGGAGTCGTTGGTCGAAAGCTCGTTAAGGTAGCACTGAAAAGCCTAAGGGAATAAGACATTGCATAGCCATGAGAAAAAAAATGAATAAAACACGAGAAAGAACAAAAATGCCCTCGTGGTTGAATAAAAGTATAAATAAATCTTGTATTTACCATTAGACTTGGTAATTGCTTAGTTTTAACCGGAGTTGTCATGTTCACAAAAGTAATTGAATTGGAACTGAAATTTTCCTTCTAAGAAGTTTGTTATGTGATTATCTTGAACTGTGGTTGATTAGAATGGTTAATAAGCACACACACACAACATGGGTGATGACAGGTTTGGATTGACTAATTGGTTAGAGTAATGGATTTTGACTTGATTGGATATATTGTTTGAGTATCATTGGTATCTTTGAGGCCCGTTGCTATATATCATACTGATTTATTACTGGGTTTGTAGGTATATTAGAAAGTAGATCATACATATGCATTCATGTAGTTGAGTTAGTTTGTTTATTTTTAGATCTTTTGTGTTTTTGCTTGAGGACAAGCAAAGGTTTAAGTTTGGGGGTATTTGATGAGTGAGTTTTATACTCATAATTGAGTGCGTTTGAGCTTTATCTTTTGGATGTTTTTAAGTGTTTCTGTCTATTCATGCATGTTTTACGTTGTTTTGTAGGAATGGGACAAAAGTTACTTGGATCGACGTTCGGGGTGGCTAGATTCGCGTTTTTGGCTTGCCATTTACACAACAGTCACTTCAGAGCCAATTTGAGTATTTCTCCGAACCTTATTTCGACAAACTCAAAGAATGAAAGTTTTAGATTTACTTCTCCTCTTTCCGGAATAATTTAAATCATTGAAATCGGAGTTCGGACGAAGAAGTTATGACCATTTTCCCAAAGGATGTCGGAGCAAAAAATTTCCAAAAAAGGCTACTGTTGGCCAATGGCGCCATTTCAGTTTTTATTTGCGGCGCTTGAGCGCTTAGGGCTACTGGGAAGGGTCCGGCAAGGCTTGGACGCATTTTGGGGCAAATTTTGACACATTTTTGACTCCAAATTGGATTGGGTTTGTTCCTAAGCTAAAAATTGGACTTGTAACCTATAAATACATGATGTAAGGAATAAAATAAAGGGATATTACATAGATTAGATTAGAGATACACTCCATTAGTTTAGAACATAACCCTAGTTATTATTAGTTTTGGAGATTGAAGAAACTTGAAGACCATTGAAGATTCAAAGCAGGAGCGTAAGAGGGGAGCATCAGATTTGCTGACAATAGATTCTATTCTCTTCTCTTATCATACTTTTATCTTTTAATGTCTATTCAGTTGTGGATTCATAGTTTTAATTCATTAATTATGAACTAACTCTTTTATTAAGATTTCAATTGAACCTTTAATGTCTATAAATTAGTTATTCGATTTATTCCAATTATTTATGTCAAAGTGAATTGTTTATCTTGCCTTATGCTTATTGATTAATTATTTGATCAGTAATTACCTTGTTACTCTAGAAGGAATTGAAAGAGGAATTCTAGGGTTAGAACTAGGCTTGATAACATGTGACTTAGTTATTTGCAAAGTGAATAATTAGGTTTGTGAATAGAATAGAAATATCTCTTTGCCGCATGTAACACATAAGGAATTGGGATTGAAAAGAGTTTAATTCAATTGTTTTGCATAGGAATATAGCAAGATAAATCTGGATTAAATAGAAGGCAATTGATCACTTGGAAAAGGACTTTTGGCATTTGAGAATTCCTGTTAACAATTCAGTAGACATAATAATTGGATAATTGATCTATAGTTCATAATTGGGGATATTGGAGTCTTAATCCTTATTTATCTGAATTAAATCAAATCTTAGCTTTGTTTATTTGCTTTATTTTAGAATAATCTCTTTAATTATTTTAATTTAGTTTTCTTAATTAGAAAAATCATGATTTGAGATTGTTTAAATAAAATTAGTTTGGTTAAGAATTAGTACTTGGTAATTTTTATTAAATAATTCCTCGTGGGAACGATACTCTACTTTCACTTTATTACTTGTTGACCGTGTATACTTGCACGTATTCATTGATTGCAAAATCGACCAACAAGTTTTTGGCGCCGTTGCCGGGGAATTAGTTTAATAATTATTTAACAATATTAATTTCAATCAAATTAGTCTTAATTTAAACATTTTTATTTTTATTTTTAATTCTCTTCCTATATTTCTCTCTTTTTAGGTACCATAGATGAGTTTGAGTATCAATGGCCATACACGTTCATGACTCAAGCAAGAGAAATAGGGATTGATGGACTTAATACATCTTCTATAGAGCCAATACAAATTGATGCAACTTCGAAGACGTTGGAGGTTATCGCAGCCATACGGAGTCGAAGGATAGCAAGAATGACTCAGCCAAGGGGAGCGGAGAGTGACAGACTCGCGACACTTTATGCATTATCAGCATAGTTAGAGACAATTTCGAGGAGGTTAGATGCTTTTGCAGCTCAACGTCGTCAAAGTGTGGCGGTTACTTGTTATTATTGTGCTGGAAATCATATGAGTCATCGATCGCCATCGATTCGAAATGGTATGTGATATGGTGGTGATTACCCCAACAATTATGTCTATCCCAACAACTATTATCAGGATTGGGGGTATCACCCGGATTTTCCATGGAGCCATACTCATCAAGATCAATTTTATGCTCCAAGTCCAGTATACCCACCGGATTTCTCGTGTCCACCTCCACTACAACAGGAAGAACATTCAAATTTGGAGGATGTTTTGTCCAAGTACATAGCTTCATGTGAGGAGAGGAGGATTAATCAAGAGATATTGAGTCAAAATTTTATGAACCAAACGACACAACTAACCAATGCCTCGAACATTTTTCCTCAATACACTTGGCTCTATGACATGAGTTCCGAGACTGATGGTGAGCCCGAACCAAATCTGCAACCGGATGTGCCAAATGATATAGATGTTGAAAGAGAGGAAAGACTTGGAGACCAAGAAAAGAAGATCGACAAAGATCTAAATTTGAGTACCAATGAAGATGAGCCAATTTTGATAGTGTCCCATGTGCCTCCTCCACCAAAGTTCAAGAATCTGGGCAGTTTTGCAAAACCATGCCCAATTGGCAGTCATGTCGTCGACAAAGCTCTTTGTGACATAATAGCTAGTATAGTTATGGAGTCATGGTGGGATGAAAAGGAGAAGATAGAGGAAGATTCCATTATGTTTATTAAGCTTCAATGCCCTAATTTGTTCATCGACATAATGGAGGAAACACCTAGTTGTTGGACGTTCTTAATAGGGAACCTATCTACAAAGAGCATGCTAGGTGACTTTAATTCAAGGGCTTTTGCTAATGGGAACCTCCCGAAAGAGATATTGCTTCTGATGGATGGAGGGTTCCTCAATTTTCGAAGGGGAATTGGATATAAAATTGAAGAAGTCAGGCTGAGACTATAAAACAAGCGCTTATTGGGAGGCAACCCAAGTTTAATTTTTATTTTTATTTTTTATTAGGTTTTATATTAGTAGTTTTGAATTTGCATTTATTTAGGATTTAATAAAATTGCTTCTATCATGATTTTACAGGTTATTCAAGTCAAATTCAAGTGTGGTGCCGAATTTGTTCCATGTGCCTAGCATATTCTCCAAACATAGTGGACAAGGAGGAAGATTGCTATATTTTCAGGAAAGTCCTCTACTTTAATTTATTTTCTATTTTAGTCATTGAGGACAATGTCTAGTTTAAGTTTGGGGGCATTTTAGTGTCGTATTGCATATAGTTAGTTATCTGCATAGTAGTTCTTTTTTTATGTGTTAGCATTGTGTTTGTTTTAGGTTGCATATAATACATGGTAGTTATTTGCATATTCATATATGTGTTGCATTAGTATGTGTTCATGTAGTATAATTGCATTTTTTTTATTTTTGCATGAATCTGTGTGATAGGTTGGTGTGGTCTTAGCTCGGCCTATGATAAGATTGGTATTAATTGTTAACTTAAACAATGTTGATAATTGATGATGAGTTCTAATTTTAATCATGGTGATAATCTGAGCCTGTCTTAAACTTATGTAACCGATAGTGATTCAGACACTGAAGTTGGAGCTGATCAAGCATCAACCGAAGGGCAGAATTTGCGGGACCAGGTTTCCTCTTTGGAACAGTTGTGGAAATAGAAAGGCTACTAATCGCCAACTACGAAAAGCATTAATAGAAATAATGGAAGAGCAAGATAAGCTTAAAATCCAAATTGACCAAATGGGAGCTAAAAGCAACAAGTCAGGAGCAGCTCCGAACAAGAAGGGAAAAAGAAAAATGAAAGACCACGATATAGGAAATCCTGATAACAACCAAGGGAACTTTAACCAAATAAAAAAGTGTACAAATTGTGACAAAAAGCATGAAGGAGTATGCAGAAAAGGGGAGAATGTTTGATACAATTGCGGACATGAGGGACATTTCTCTCCTCAGTGTCCCAATCCAAAGCAATGTGTCTGTTTTATTTGTGGGATAGAAGGTCATCAGGCAAAAGGTTATACAAGATCAAAAAAATGGCGTAGCGAATAGGTAGTATAGGTTTTGTGGTGTAGGTCTGTTTAATATAATATGTGTGAAAAGTATGACTATGTAATGTAATATTCTCAACTTTTGTATGGGTCAAAGCCGTAAATCCCGACTTTTGTGGTCACAAAGGGATAGCAGTATGGGATATGTTATGTAAATTACTTTGAATCAATGAAAACGAACATATGTTTGAGTAATGAAAAAAGTTTAATATATTAAACTTATTTGATAAGGTTTAGAATGTAAGTTAAATTATGTTTTATTTAATCAGATAATGCCGCCGAGATGACAAACTTGAAATCAAATTAAAGGGTAGAAGAATCTGTAAATAATGTTGGGGGACAACAACCAGATCCAATGCAGCAATTTGCAAACATGGTAGCTCAGGCAATGCAACAAGGAATGGTAATGCAGGAACCAAAGAGGACAACAAGCTTGGCGAACTTTAAGGACTTCAAGGCTGTAAGACCGCCTGAATTTAGAGGTACAACTGACCCTGTAGAAGCCCAAACTTGGGTTAAGAAAATCGAGAAGGCATTCATAATAGCTAGAGTAGCTGAGGGGCAAAAGACCGCTTTTGCCACCTACATGATGAAGGGTGAGGCAAATTTTTGGTGGAAAGCGAATCAGGCGAGGGCAGAAGCAAGTGTAGTTGCTTGGGAAAGGTTTAAAACTCTATTTTTTGAAAACTATTTTTCATCTAGTATGCAAGCTAGGATGGAGGTAAAATTTCTTGAATTAAAATAGGAGAATATGACTGTTGCGGAATATGCCGCAAAATTTAATGAGTTGGCTAGGTTCCCCCCGCATCAAGTTGATACGGAGGCTAGAAAAGCAAGGAGGTTTGAGCTGGGATTAAAACCCTGGCTCTACAACAAGGTGGCAGTGTTGCAGATCCCTACATTTGCAGTACTCATGGAGAAAGCGATTATTGTTGAGGAGGGAAGTGAGGCCATGAGCCTCTATAACAAAGAAAGAAGGAACAAGGGTAAAGTTGAGGGAGATGGAAAGGTGGAAACAAACAAAGGGAATAGGAGTGAAAAGAAGAAGGGGAACAACTTTGGGGGTGTGCAGGTGAAGCAAGAAGGTGCAAAGAAGAAGCTGGTGGGGCAATGTGGGAATTGTGGGAAGAACCATTTGGGGGAATGTCTGAAAGGTAAATTTTCATGTTTCAAGTGTGGGCAGGAGGGCCATATCTCTCCCAACTGCCCCAATCCTAGGACGATTAGTGGGTGTTTTCTGTGCGGATCGAAGGAGCATAAGGTGAAAGACTGTTCGAAAAGGAGAACGGAGGCAAAAAGCGTGAACATGGGGAAAAGCGGCGGAACTTTGGCAATCACAGGACCAACTTCATCCAGCAAGCCGACAAAATCTACTGCACGGGTCTTCAACATGACAGTCCAGGATTCGGTGGCAGCTGGCAATGGAACTCCAGGTACTTTTCGTATAACTTTTATTTTCTTATATATAATTTTCCTATAAATAATAAATTATTTTATAAATAAACTTTGAAGGGGGAATTTGAGTTCTTCTAGAAATCAAATGCCTGAATAGTTAAAGATCAGTCCGATCAAAGTGATCGAGATCTACTTGCAATGATTGTGTATGCTATGTACCTTGGTATGTATAGGTTTTAAAACGGTGATTCTGGGGACGGAATCTTTATAAGGGAGGGTGAATGTGACAACCCGATATTTTCTATATAAATAAATCATAAATTTTGCGTATAATTTTTTTTTTATTATTAAAATAAATATGGGTGATATGTGCCAAGATAATATGTATATATTTATGGGTGTGATAAATAAAAATATATTTATTATATTAATTATTACAGATAATTTTATTTTAGAATTATTGATTATTATCAATTATATGCTTATAATAATTAATTCCATATTGAAAATGTTTTTATCAATTTTTTTTCATGAAAATATAATCTTATATTATTTAAATAATATATGATATGATTTTTAGAATAATTATAATAATTATTTTATTATATAAATTTTGTTCAAAGTTATTAAGTTAATTATTTTAACTTAATTAATAAGGTTAATTACGACAGATAAATCAGATATGGAATCCAAACCCTAATTCTGGGTTTTGATCAATGAATGAGAATAATATTATAATATTAAATATATTTTTATTTTTCGAAGGCTATAAATATGTCTTTGTATATACGATTATTGATGGTTGGTCAATTATGGTGTATATTGACCAAACCCTAGCATTAACTTGTTTAACCCTGTTTTTTAATTTAAATGGGAAATTTAAGACTGTTATATAACTGTGTTATATGATTTATGTTATGTGTTACTTAATTATATGTTAATTAGGAAACCCTAATTGTAAATTTAAAACCCTTGTTTATATTTGAATTTCTAATAATTAGAAACCCTAATTTGAAACCTAAACTAGAGTTTGTGATCAGTCAGAAATTGTGTTACTGTGATTAATAACATGTATGATAGATTTTAATTGTTAATTAAGGAAAACCTAATTAGTAATTTAAAACCCTAATACCAAGAACCCTAATTTAATTATTAGAAACCCTAATTGCGTATTAGTAACCCTAATTATCATAATCCTAAATCCTAATTGCTATATTAGCAAAGTTAATTATGATTAGTGGTACTAAACCCTAATGTTCCCGTATAATATAAATATTAACCTAATCTAATTAACAAACCTTAATTTTTAAATTTTAGAAACTAAAATTATTTTAGTTTTTGTATAAACCCTAGTTGTTATTTCCTACAAATGTTATATGCTAAACTTTAGAGTTAAACCCTAAGGGTTAAACCCTAAGGGTCAAACCTAAAGGGTTTGACAAGTTACAATAATGCTATTAAAATGATTTGCCAAAGGACCATTTTGCCCCTAATTACATTATTTTGGCTAACTAATAGGTTTTGACATTTAGGTGAGTTGGTGACTAACTTATACCAACCCCACATGCTCATAATTGACAGCAATGAGCTTTATATCAGCCATTCCATGCATCTAGCTTACATATATATAAATTGGGAGAGAGAAAAAAATCATTTTGTAGTCTAATATTGCACAACACCCAACAAAGACTTTCTCTCACTAAAACCCACGAAATTCTTTGCTAAGATCAGTCAAAAACCGAGCCCCGCCATCACCCATAACAAATCAGAAGCCAAAATCAGAAATTTTCTTAGAAAGGTATAAAAAAAACCTAGCTTGAATCTGCTAAAAAATCTGTTGTTAGATGTTAGATCTAAGTGTTAGAATATGTTGTTTTTAGTTTGTTATGATGATCTGGGTTTGTTTTAGATAGATCCATATCATCTAAATTTTGAAATTTGAGTTTTTGAGAAATTTAGAAAAATTTTCTTGTTGTCTGACAAGCAAATGTCAGGCCTCTTTAATATATGTTTTAGTTGTTTATAGCTTTGATCTTGTAGCCTGTTATGTGCTCTATAATCTAGAACTTTTAGCTAGCTCAGATCGTGCTTAGAATGAAAATTATGGACGATCAAACCTCATTGACCAACCATAACTTTCAATTTCTGGAAAAACCCAGATCGATCCCAGGAGGCTCTGACAAGTTATTCGTGGGCTCAGATCTGACGATTTTATGATGATATGTGTTTGTTTTTGTAACCAAGTTATAGACTGGTATAAGTACTTTAATATTATGCCTTAAAATCTCCTAAACATCAAGTAGGCTGACTTCAATGGCCGGTCAAAGTAGGCAAAAAGATCACGATGGCTGTTTTCTGGGCGAACCCAGAAAACATTGGCACAATTTTCTGACAGCCTTTGACCGGCTTGTATCTGCTTAATCAGTTGTTGTTATTGTTATGTTTTGTGATAGATCTACTCTCTTACATGTGAGCTATACACTGCATCTTTTAAATCACTAAAACATTTAATATCTTGCAAAGTTGTGGAAGCCCAAAGTAGGGCAGTCGAACTGTTCTTCATTTCTAGGCAAACCCAGAAATGAAGAACAGCTCTGATAGCCACTTTGAAGCCCAAAGTTGCAAAGTTATGTTTTGTCGCTATAGGTTCTCTTTAGCGACAGTTTTGTATAAAAATTATATTTTTTATTAAATAATTAGTATTAAATAGTTTTTAATTATAAAAAATACAAAATAAATTATTAAAAATTATTTTAAAAACTGAAAATTAGTATTTAATTATTTTGAATATATTTCATAAATATTTAATAGTTTTGGAATATTAAAAGTATTTAATTTATTTAATTATAATATTTAATAAATTATTTAAAAATGATTTTAATACATGAAAAATCATTTAAAATTATATTATGATATAAGAAAATATTTTAAGTTATTTTTAATGACTTTTAATATTTTGTGATAAATTTCATTAATAAATTAATATTAATGATAATTAAGTTATTTAATAAATTAATTAAATAAATAAATTAAAAATGATTTTATTATTTTAAAAATCATTTTAAATAATAATAAGGTATTTAAAAATATTTTAAGTTATAAAATATAACTTTTAATATTTAAAGCTAAAATTCATTAATTAATTATTATTAATGATATTAAAGTTATTTAATAATTATATTAAATAAATTAGTTTAAAAATGATTTTAATATTATAAAATCATTTTAAATAAAAATAAAGTGTTTAAAGATATTTTAAGTCATAAAATATAACTTTTAATATTTAAAGGATAATTTCATTAAAAATTTAATATTAATGATATTAATTTAACACTAATGATATTAAATTTATTTAATAATTATATTAAATAATTAGTTGAAAATGGTTTTATTAATTTTAAAGGGATATAAATGAATTAAAAATATTTTAAGTTATATTTAATGACTTTTAATATTTAGATAAATAGTAAATTAATATTAAAATATTAATGGTAATTATTTAAAAATACTTTTAAATGTTTTAAAAATCATTTAAGGGTAATATAAATGTTTTAAAAATATTTTGAGTTATTATAATTAACTTTAATATTTTTGGCAATGGTTTAATTAATAGTTTGATATTAATTAAATATTAATGATAATAGAATTGTTTAATATTTAAATCATTTAATAATGATTCCTAGTATTTCAAAAATTATGATAAATGGTAATAATTATTTTAAAATTATTATAAGGCCATGAAAATAAAGTATTTGGTGTTTAAGTTATCTAAATGGATATTGAACTACTGTATAGAGTCTTAGACTCGATAAATACCCGATAAAGTTGTTAATACACCGACATATTTCAGAAATTGATCTGAACTTAGATAGATTGATTTGATAAATATTTATTTGTGATTCAATGGTTATTAAACTTACATGACAATATGTTTAGGTTATGTGCTGACTGCAAATAACAGTACAATATGATATGATATGTTATTCTAATCAAACGAATGATCTATTTAATGATAGGGCTTGATATAAAAGATAAATCTAAGTTGTGTAAGCAGCAGACAAGGAAAGTATCTAACCATTTGCATTTACTTTATGCAATGGACATGCGTAAGATAATATCTGAACTATTCTTTTCAATTATTCAAATATTTCAACCTTTGTATATACTTATGCAATGATTCTACATACGTAAGTTATTAAATTATAATTATTGTACAAGTTCCTTTTATTCATTATTGTAGATCAAGATATATATTCATTCGTTAATTTCTAAACATGGTTATACAAGTGTCCTCACTTGGATAATCATTATGTTTTATCACATGTTGATACATACTTATCGTTGTCCAAAGATGTATACGTTGAATTAAAAGCCGTCTAAGCTATTTGATCCATTAGACATAAATTTAAAATTTGTTGTTGAACAAGATAAAACTTATTTATTATCCAATCGAATTATTTTGGTTTGGATTCAAGATCATTATGAACATCCCAAATATGGGAAATTTTTTTATGCGCTTAAATGACAAAGGATGAACGATAATATCGTTCTTGTAATGTAGTATTGATCAATACATAGGAATAACGGGCCGATCACCCCCGTGCCGTAAGTTATGACATTTGCCATGATGAAGTTCTGTTTAATCTTTTCAAAAATAGAAAACAATGTTCATAGTCTATCAACTGATCCTCATATATAGTCAATATGTAGTTTCAAAAATTTGAAATCGAAATGACCGGTTGTTTATTAATGGTTCAGCTTACTTCACAACTGTTGATTCGTTGTAGAAGTATTGTTCAAAGAAAATATTTAATCATTTCAGCTAATTGTTATTATTTGCTATTACTTGCTGGGCACTCAAATGCTCATCCTTGCTTAATTTAAATATTTTCAGCAAAATGTGATCAACCTGAAGGCTCTGCCAAGAACAAGGGGAAGGGAAAAGTTGTTAAATAAATGTTTTTGCTATCTTATGTAATAACTAGACTTTATTAGGATAATGATGACATATTATTATTATCATGTAACGAATGTTTAAAGGTTTTGTACTTGGGATTGAAAACTTTGATAATATGTAAATTAAATTTGATAATCTATATTATTGTTATTATTATTAGTATTATTCTGCTCATAGAAATGGTATCGTGAAGCACTGAGTTCGGGTTTCAAGTACCTGAATTTGGGGGCGTCACAATTTGGATATTATTAATAATTATGTTAATAATAAAATAATTAGAATAATTACTTATAAATAATAAATAATTATTAAAAATAATATTAATGATATAAAAATTGTAATAAATGATTATAAATTATTTAAAAATAGTAAACAAAGTTTTTATAATATTCTAAGTAAATATTAAATTGTTTAGAAATAGAAATAAAAGATTTTAAAATCATTTAAGGGATAAATAAATACTTAAAAATTATTATAAGTTTCCAGAAATTATTATAAAGGATATTGAAATTATATAAAAATATAATAAAGTTTATAAATAAAATTTAGTCGATTTATCAACTTATTAAATACTCAGTAAAGTCTTTGGACACCGAAACCATATCAAACTTAACTCGAACGTATGTAGTTTATGTATTTGAGTATAGTTATCAATACTAATGTGTTAGATATATAAATGAACATCTTAGATGTTTATTAACGAATCGAGTAGCATTGCTTGACTGATCTTTGCTCAGATAAGTTTACTAAACCTAAATTATTAATTACGTAAATTTCTCAAGCCCTATTTATTCGTTGAACAAGATTTTTATCTTGAATTGCTGTTGATATGTTATACCAAACCTAAACTTGAATTGCCATTTATTGTAAAGTTACTGATATAGCTTCAGTATAATTCAGAAATGAATTTTTTATTCATACGTTATTTTTGAGCATAAATTGTTGTGTCAAACCAAATTATTTAGGTAAGACATCCTATAGTGAAGTTGTGTATCCCGAAAAGGGATCGATGTTTGGCCAATTAAATATTGACAATTAGTGCATGTGAGCATTATTAGTATAAGATGCATACTCCTAGGATATTGAATAGGTTGATCCCCTATCTCATATCTAAACAAAGTTTCTAAGTCTATGTGACTGACATAAATAAAAATTTCAGAAATAGTTGAATTAGAAATTCCAGAAATGGTAGCAACAATCAGTTGAATTTTGAACTGTTATACTTCTTCAAATCATATATTGTACTAAATATAGAACTTGCTGAGCATGTCATAGCTCACCCTTGCAAATTATTTCCTTTGCAGTATTAGATGGTAACCCTGGCACATCTAGAGTAAATAAAGGGAAGCGTCCCTACTTTGATTAGTTTATATAACTGTCTAGTTGAATGCAATAATTTGTAATAAAAAATTTTGTATGAAGAATTATGTAATCGAACCTTATTGATATATATATATATATATAACATCTTTTACTTTCGCAACCATGTTTTCTTACATATATAGATGTAATTAGAATTTTCAATCTAGTTTAAGATCCTTGGGAACTATATATCTGAGTGAGGGTATTAATAACATGGACTGTTCATTTTGTTGTTCATACTCTAGATTTCAGATAGATAGGTACTATCGATAAGATAATGTAATTCGCAAGATATAGACTATACATCTGAGTGAGGGTATTGGTAATATGGATTGTTCATGTTATTATAGATACTATGAATTTCGGATAGATAGATAATATTCACAGATACAGTTCATATATCCAAGTTAGGGTATCCAAACACAACAATAGTTCTCTTGAGAATTATTATCTGTTATGGGATACTGTGAATCTTGGATCTCTGGGAATTGCATCTAGTTATAAATTGTATAGTCACTCAATTAGATATGAGCATATAATCAGATACCATGGGCGTATAGATTTGAATGTGTTATATACATTGATTAGTAGTAAGCATCATATTGGATACCATGGGAGTATAGATATGGGGGCGTTACAATTTATGTCTATAATCTTAAAACTTTTAAATAAACATGAATCTACTCCATAGCTTTTCCCTTGCTCTTATCAGTGATCGAGGGTCCGCCTTGTTCTGCCTTAACTAAAATATTTTTAGGGAAAGAAAGAATGAACAACACGTTTGCTCAACAAGTAATATAACAATAAGGGCGTTTAATGTAGTTTTAATTTCTCCAGAGCACAACAATAATGATAGTTCAAGGATAACAAGAAGTATAAATAGATCTTAACAATAGTCGATAAGGACAAAAAATATCAATAAGATTCAATACTTAATCATTTTGAGATTTCAAATTAATGAATACTGAGCAGTCACTAAGGACTATGAACTTCTACTAGAATTAACAGTAATATACTGATAATCCAACAAAAATGAGTGCAACAGTTGATCAGCCTAAAGTACCATACGTTATGCATATCGTTTAATCGTACTCAAGTGCACCCGTCAGTCTCCCGATAAATATAGTTTCCCCTTCAAAGAAGGTTGTTCATCTCAGTCAATACCAGATTTTGCACCAATCAATTGGTTTGGATCGCTTTCAAATTATAATTTAGGTCTAGCCGAATCAAATGGCATAGACTGCTCTTTAGATGTATATAAGAGAAATTATAAGTTCAATACCTGAAATCAAAGTTCAAGGAATATAAACAACTATATTCTAATTATGAAGCATTATGTCATAAGATAAGAATCATACTTTCAATTGTTTACTTGTACAACCAATAATAGTACAAGCTCAAGTAATGCTCAATAAAGAGTAGGGTTCGAGTACTTGCATCAAAGAAATAAGATTTAGATACTTGCACAATAATCAAGTCATGTAAGTTAGAAAACTTGAGTAATCATAGATTCCTTGCATAAAATAAGTGCATAGGTTAGGATACTTGCTCAATAAAAAATAGAGTTCGGATACTTGCCTTAAGCGTAGTTTACCAAAGTAAAGCTTATCAACACTTTTTGTGACAACCCAAGAATTTAAAAAAAATTTAAAATCATAATTGATTGATTTAAGGTTCAATATTAGGACCTAGACAGAAAATAAGTGTATGGATATGACAGTTCTGTAAAGGAATTTTAAGGATTTCAAAATTTTTGGACAAGACTTGAATAATTTGGTAGACTGTAAGTGATAGTCTTGTAATGAGGTATAAGATTTTGATGGATTTAAAATTCTTGTGAAGAATTATCACGGTTAAGTATCTAAGTGTATACGAGTCGGTATATGTGATCATATATGTAAACAGTAAATTTTTATGTGTATAATTTGTGGATAAGGATCAAATTTTGATCAGATAAGTTACATAGGTGACAAACCCTAAAATTATAATGAGAACGTTAAGGTTAAGTTATTAAACCCTAATCAGTAATTTTATATGAGAACAGTTGTGGTTTATGGATAAGATATTGAGCAGACAAGTTAGGCTCGTGACAAACCCTAATTTCATGATATGAATATGGTGATTAAGTTAGAAAAATCTAACGAACTGTTAGAAACCTAATTTTAGTTCCGAGAATTCAAAACCCTAATTCAAATATTCAAAACCCTAATTTGGGAATTCAAAA
Organism: Panax ginseng; assembly: GCA_020205605.1. Classification (NCBI taxonomy): domain Eukaryota; kingdom Viridiplantae; phylum Streptophyta; class Magnoliopsida; order Apiales; family Araliaceae; genus Panax; species Panax ginseng. Next base: position 90,958,851 of record CM035134.1, on the reverse strand, counting down.
TTCCAAAATACCCTTCAAGGTATAGAGGAAAAGACCAAATTGCCCTTAATAAGTGCAAAATGACCAAAATGCCCTTTTCTTAAAAGTTAAGTAAACGATTTCCCAATCTTGGTGAGTCATTGCTATAAGTTATCCCATGTGCTTAAACATCTCACCAAATCTGATATATTTTGCCACCTTGCAAGTCTTAGTACATTGAATCAAAGTTTATAAACTTAAAAGTTAAGAAACTAACTTACTTTAGCTTTCTCTCAAGCCAAACCTTTTCTCTCTCTTCAAACTTCAAAATTTTGAGAGGAAGTGAAACAAAAGTTAAGCTATGTTAGCCTCTTAGCAAGCCAATATCAGATTCATGGATCAGAAATCAAAGGATCAAAGGTTTTTAAGGTATAAAAACCCTAACTTGAAAATCTATGTATTTGATGTTAAAAGTTGTTAGTTGTTTAGAAGTGTGTTAAGAGATGTTATTTAATGATCCAAGATGTAACATCAAGGATCCATAACATCTAGAAGCTAGAAAATTAGTTTTTTAAACCGACTTAGAACCCTAAATTTATGGTCTGACAGCCTAATGTCAGGGCCCATAGATCTGTGTATGTTAATGATTTGTTGTGTTTTAAGTTATAGACTTGTTCTTTGTCATGAGGAGAGTATACTGGAAGTGGAATTACATCCATACCATGTCTAGATCTCAAGATATAGGTGGTCAAACATGGTTGACCAACCATGGGGCAACCCAGATTTGCCCAGATGGTCTGACAACGACTTTCAAGGCCTCTGATCTTGCTACTGACAGGTGATTTAGCCATGTTTGTGTAATGGACTTGTAGTCTGATATGAGAGCTACACATCCAAACCATTAGATCAGTTAGATGTTACACAGAATCAAAGTTATAAAGGGTCAAAGTAGCGTTGACCACCAGCCTGAAACGAAATCTGGAAAACCCATAAATCGTGAAGAATAGGCGTCCTGACAAGGTTTGACCAGCCATTATCTATCATATGTGATGTTGTTGTTATGATATGATGATATAGAATTGTAGCCTGACATCTCTACTAAATGTATGAACCTTTATAACACATAAAGCAAGCCTAAACATTAAGGATTCAAGGGTTCAAAATAGGTAACTTGATTTTGGTAAACCCAGAAATTTTAGAACAGAGTTTGACAACGATTTGGAAGTCTTAGATCTCTCTGATCTGTTGTATAATGACCATGCAACTTGATTTTAATTGTAGTATTACACTTATACTACATGCTAGGTATCATTAGCTGCCCAGAAAACATAAGGATCATAGATTAATTTGTTGTCAAACTAGGAACCTTAGCCACTGACAAGAATTCTGAAAAATGCTCAAGAACACTCAAAAACACCTATAGTGACGGTTCTGTCTCTATAGGGCCCTTTAGCGACAGATACTTTCTGAAAATAATTATTTTATAAAATAAATAGAGAAAAATGATTTTTAATTATTAAAAATACAAAATAAATTCTAAAATATTATTTTAAAGCCTGAAAATTAGTTTTTAATTATATAGAGTATATTTCATAAATATTAAATATTTTTGGAATATAAATGGTATTTAATTTATTTAATTATAATATTGAATAAATTAGTTTAAAATGATTTTAATACTTGAAAAATCATAAAAAATTATATTATGGTATAAGAAAATATTTTAAGTTATTTTAAATGACTTTTAATATTTCGTGATGAATTTCATTAATAAATTTATATTAATGGTGATTAATTTATTTAATGAATATATTAAATAAATTATGAAAAATAAAATTAATGATTTAAAATCATATAAAAATGATTTAAGTGTTATAAAAATATTTTAAGTTATAAAATATAACTTTTGATATTTTTCATGAAAATATTAATATTTTAATATTAATAGCAATTATCGAATAATGGATTTAAAGGTTTAAAAATCATATAAATGAGAAATTAAAGTATTAAAATACTTTGTAATATTATAAATATATTATAATATTATGTTATGATTTTTATTAATATTTAATATTAAATAAATATTAATGATAAGAGAATAATGTGGTATTTAATTCATATAAATATGTTATTAATGATTGAAAATTCATGATAAATAATAATAATTATCTGAAAATTATTACGAGCCTATGAAAAATATTTTGACTGATAATAAAATTATCTAAGATAATTTTTAAGTGTTTAGGCAGAGTTTAATTAAACTTAGACTCGATATATAACCGACTAAGCCGTCGGGATGTCAGAATTGTGTCGAACTCGACTTGGACTGTAAAAGTTTAACTTGAGGTTAGGTCTTATGTGTGTTATAGACGAATAGGATTATGTGATAATGTGTTTAGGTTATTTTAAATATTGTGATGATATTATTCTAATTTGTATATCGATATTATTTATATATTAGATCTTCAGTTAAAGCTTATTAAAATGTGTAACGATAATCAACAAAATATGCAAGTTTTCCTTAACTCGATCTTAAGTTATTTCATTCAAATATACTTATGGTTAATCATTGTTGATTGCCATGTCTAAGAATTGTTAAATTATACTTTGTACATATTGCATGTATTAATCAGGTATGAAAGGCTGATCACCTTCATTACCATTTGGTCCAGATATAACTGATATATTCATGTTAAAATGTTCTTCAGCTATGCAAGTTTGATCATGCTAATTCACAACTATATTATTGAATTATAGCCAGCTTATTATTCAAACTCTTTCAATCATGATATATCCTCAAATAAAGTTATACTTGCTGGGCAAACATATGCCCACCCTTGCTATATCATGATAAACATTGCAAATAAGGCGAATACGTCAGATACAAGGAAAGGTTAAAGACAGTTCCAGCTTTAAGTTTATGTGTACAGCTAGATTTGTAATAGTATTATATGGTAATAATGTTATATGTTAGACAAGTTATGAATTGTGTATAAGTTAAGGTTACTCGACCTTGGGGAATAATGTGTAAAGTTTAATGTATAAACAATTTATGTTTATATCTTCCGTAATAGTTATAGAATGATTGTACCAGATCCATAGTGATTTAGAACCCGGATTTGGGGCTATCACACTTTTTGGATCCTATTATAATATAATTACGCATATAGGATATTCATTAGTTATGTACATCCAATACATAAACTCAATATGTAAGTTTATCATACACATATGATTCTAACTTATTCTAACTTAACCGTATAATCCTATACATAAGTCATTACGTACTTTACACACACGTAACACAGAATCAGTTTATAAGAAACTATGAAATCAAACAACATAGCTCGTAAATATATTTTGGACTTATCATTTAAAAATTTATAATCACTCATTACACATTTGATTCTATCGTCTAGCATGCTACTTGACACATTGGATAAGGTACTGGTTATGTATTACAGGTTAAGAAAATAATATAATCATGCATCAAATCCCAAATCACAAATAGAATGCAGACTTCACTGTAGGGTGGCGTGGTTGCACTGGATTTGAACTATGGAGTGGCGCGGCTGCGCTGCTCCTAGTTTAAACCAGAGCTGAGAAAATAGATGCATGGCCCAACTTGCACACCCTTATACACATATGATGACACTTGCAGAGTCATACATGTTATGATGTTCATGACTAGGTTTGGTCTCTTCTATATTTTGTTCTTTACATGATCTATTATCAAATCTCACAAAATCAAGGCTTTAAGTGTTCATTAGATAAGTTGTCTCATGTTTAGTCCTTATATATACAATGAGGTCAATAAGTCTTAACTAAACATGCTTACGCTATCTTAGTAATGCATTTCAAGTTGTATAGTTCCACTACATGTGGACTTGTTCTAAACCATACTCAACTAGCTTACCATTCATATGACTAGTTAGGCATACATGTCAATCATGTCTACATGCATATTCATATCCAAATATGATAACCAAAACTTAGAATACATGTAAGGTTGTTATCGACAAAACTAGTTTCCCAATTCTTAAGGTTTCCTTTTAAAAATCTAATGTTAACCACTCAAACATGCAGAGCTACCTCACTTACTGTACATCATACTTTCATATATTCCTGCTAGACAACACAGTACAAGAAAAAGGGCTATCTGTGACCAATGATATCAGCGACCACCCTATCCGATCGTTGATAATAGTAATAGCGACCACTATCTGTGACAGAGAAGGATTCTAGTCGCTACTCGCTACTATGAATTTCCATCCCAAAATTTGGTGCGAAACTTTAGTGTGGCGACCACTCTATATCTGCGACTGCTAGCGGTCGCTGATATTTCCACATCATTAAAAATTAGCGACCACATGAGTTCGCTGATGGTGGTCGCTGATTCTCATAAACTTAATCAAATTCAACCATTCGCTCGAATTAGCACAGAAGAAAAAAAAGAGGGAGAAACAAACGAGGGAGAAGTGGGAGTATGGGGAGAAGAGAAGAGGGGGGATATTGCGCCTTCACCACCAACATCGTCGGCCGTCCAACCAATGTACCACCGCCGAGACAGTATATTAACTTTTCTTTCTCCTCAATGAATTTGGGCACATATATGGCCATATCATTTAATTCCTATTTTGTTTGTTTAATTTGCTTATATTCTTTATTGCAATAGTAATTGGATGTTTTATACTTATCAGAACTTAAAATATTGGTTTCTTATTACTATAGTATGGTTATTATAAAGAAAAAATATTCTATGGGCTATACCAAAGGAACTGTATGAGGATTTAATGATCCCAAAAAATGATTTTTGCAAACCGTGTTCAGCGTGTAAGTTCCTAACTCAAAGTGTATATAGTTTTATCAAGTTTGTATTTGAAACTTTAAGTTTCCATTAGTAGGTCATCAAAACTTATTCAAGCATGCAGGGTAAGTTCGCATATTTATATCATGATTTCATAATCACATAATAAATCATATAAGCATGTCTTGAAGTTCAAAACTTAATGTATACATAGTTCATTTACACATAGCTAGTTTAGTCCTTTACTTGAAATTTCCCTTTTTTAAATCGTCCTTGAATAGTCTATACCATCTCTAACATATTGGTCACATGTCAAGACATATCAGAACTTAATATGTTGATGCTTAAGGTCAAAATATACATTACTCCATGTTCACAATTTCTAGTTTCCAAATTGTTAAGTTATCATTGAATATTCATAATAAACCAAGCTAAAATGATTTAATATAAATAAGACAACATCAATCCACATGTTAGAGTCATTTACATGCATATTCTAACTAACATAACATGCTCAGAATAACACAAGACCAATAAGATCAGTATTCAAGATTGGCAGCTGGCGCGACTATGTAGTCATGTGCTATATGTGACGCCCCCAAATTCAGACACTCATATCTCGAATTTGGTTTGTCACATACTAATTCTAATATCATACTAAAATCATTAACAACGAAAATAATTGAATAATTTACTTTAATATAATATCAATACTCGCATCCCAAGGTACCGTAACCGTTACTACAATAATCTGGTGATTACACTTAAACATAATTTAATCATCCTTAATACATCATTATAGTCATAATAATAATAGTAATATATCTACACTTAAAGGACTAAGCTATTATGTAGCCTTGCCCTTTCCTTTGTCCTTTCCTGATGTATCGCCTTGCTCTGCCTTAACTGTAATATTTTTAGGGAAGCAAGAATGAGCAACAAGTTTGCCCAGCAAGTAATAAAGTAATAAGAATAAGCAGTTATAACGTTTAAATCTTTAAGGTATAACAATAATTGGTAGTTCAAGGACATCAAGGAGTATCAAGAGTTTTCAATAAATATCGCTATAGACTGAAGGACATCAACATAATTTCAAAGTTTATTCATTTCAAGGTTCAATAAGAATGAACACTGAGCAGTCATTAAGGACTAAGAACTCTTACTAGAATTAATAGTATTATACTGCAATCCAATATAAACGATTTTAACAGGTGATCAGACTAAAGTACCCTACGTTATGCATAACATATAAACATGCTAGTATGTGCGCACGTCGGTTTCTCGACATTTATATAATTTCCCCTTCAATAAGGGTCGTTCATCTAAGTATATTTACGAGAGTCTGCACCAAGTCAATTGGTTTGGATAGATTTCAAATGTGAATAATGAAGAAGGGGGTCCCTATTTATAGAAGAACCATGCACCAAGTTTGGGTTTTCGTCCATGAATCAAACCAAAGGCAGAAAGGAGAAACTACTGATTCATTGAGATTTGGTGGAATATCAACTCCTTAGCACTATTTAGCCCACTCCCACTTCATCATTTGGAAGCTATGAGTTTGAGAAGAAGAAGCTAGCTAGCTAGCTACCCTTAAAACTCAGCATTCCATATTATTATTAGCATACTTAGGTTTATTTGATATTTGTCCCCAAATGAGCATATACACCCACTCATGCATTACACATAGAATTATATAATGCATCTACATTTGTTTATTTCAAATAATCTTTACATTAGACTAGGATATACTTTAGTTGGGTACCAATATTACTTTCCATAAAACTCATTATTCCAATTCTACGTAGATATTAAAATAATCATTTAATATTATTGATTTATTTAGTCAAAGTTATTTTTCCTCATATGCTTAGAATACCAATTTAATTATTCTCACACACATGATGATATCACATAAGACTCTTTCACACAACTTAGTAAATTACATAAGTCAAGCTTAATTTTATCATATAGTTTTATATAATAATTATTCATATTCCAATGTCACACCTCATTTTATATTTAATGAAAAACCTTATTATATAAGATTTCTCTTTACATGCTATTGTTCATGATAATAGGAATTAGTCAATCAGATTATATAATTATTTGTTTATTAATGGTACTAATTAATTTCATCATTAATTAAATTAGTACTTTCTCATTTCACCACCTTGCCACAATAGGCATAATTTCACAAGCTTAAACTATGCTTCTCATCACTTCTATTATATTGCTTAATTATCACGTGCTTAGTCAATTAAATTAATTACCATAACTCATGCCAACACTATATATATATATATATATATATATATATATATATATATATCATACTCAGATAAATATTCAAATAATCTTTATTCTCAATATTATAATTTATTAAAATTCACGGGTATTACATCCTCCCCCCTTATAAGAATTTACGTGGCCTCTTCGGTATCGTGGTTTTGCCAAACAACTTTTACAAAAGATATAATTTTATTCCTCACAATTTGCTCTTTTCTATCTAGTATTTGAATAGGAATTTCCTCATACGTTAAATTTTTCTCTACTTGAATGGGCCCGTAGGAGATCACGTGTCTATAGTCGGGCTTGTATGGACGTAACACTGAAATATGAAACACGTTGTGGATGTGTTCCAATTCAAGTGGTAATGCAACTTTATATGCCACTTCACCCACTCGTTTCAGTATCTCGAATGGTCCTATGAACTTCGGACTCAATTTCCCTTTCTTTCCGAATTTGATCTTTCCCTTCCAGGGAAACACCTTCAAAAACACAAAACTACTGACTTCAAAGTCTCAGTTCTGACAATGCAAATCGGCGTACTTCTTTTGGAAATCTTGAGCTGCTACCAATCTAGCCTTTATCGTTGTTACCATGTCGGCCGTTTGTTGAACTAATTCCGGTCTCAAATGTCATCGTTCTCTGACTTCGTCCCAACACAATGGAGTTCTACACTTTCTCCCGTAAAGAGCTTCATATGCTGGCATACCAATACTCGCATGATAACTATTATTGTAAGTGAATTCTACCAATGGTAAGTGGTCATCCCATTTCCCCTTGAAGTCCATCACACAAGCTCTAAGCATGTCTTCCAACGTTTGTATGGTGAGCTTCCATCACGAATAATTTTCCTTCCGCTTCTTTCAGTTCCTCAACCTCCATTTCCAACTTTTCCATTTCTCTTATTAATTCCTCCTGAGTTGTCAATTTGAATAACTTCTCCCTTCCTTTTCTACTCAAAGTGTCGACTACTACGTTTGGCTTTTCCTGGGTGATAAAAGAATTTTGCAGTCGTAATCTTTGATTAATTCCAACCACCTTCTTTGTCGCATATTCAACTCTTTCTGTGTGAAGATATATTTCAGACTCTTGTGGTCCGTATACATCTCATATTTTTCTTCATACAAATAATGCCTCCAAATTTTCAAAGCAAAAACTACCACCGCTAACTCCAAGTCATGGGTAGGGTATCATTTTTCAAAATCTTTCAACTGTCATTATGCATATGCAATGACCTTGCCATGTTGAATTAGTACACAGCCAAGTCCTCTATGTGATGCATCACTATACACCACAAATCCTCTCGTATCATTTGGTAATGATAATACAGGTGTTTCACTTAACCTCCTCTTTAACTCTTGTAAACTCTCCTCTCATTTGTCCGTCCACACGAACTTCATTGTCTTCCTCGTTAGATTGGTCAGCAGGGTTGTTATATTAGAAAAATCTTGGATAAATCTTCGATAGTACCCGACTAATCCTAAGAAACTTCTTACTTCTGTTGGCGTCTTCGATTGTTCCCAGTTACTTACCGCCTCCACTTTTGCAAGATCCATGGAAATTCCATTTTAATCTATCACGTGTCCTAAAAACTGAACTTTCTCCATCTAAAATTCACATTTTGAAAATTTAGCGTACATCTTTTCCCTTCTCAATGCTTCCAATACCATCTTTAGGTGTTCGGGATGCTCTTCCTTAGTCTTTGAATAAATTAAAATTTTGTCGATAAATACTACTATGAACTTATCTAAGTATGGCTTGAAAACTTGGTTCATCAAGTCCATGAATGCTATCGGAGCATTAGTTAACACAAATGACATCACTAGAAATTTGTATTGTCCGTAACGAGTTCAAAATGCCATCTTTGGTATGTCATCCTCTCATACTTTCAACTTGTGATAACCCATCCATAAATCTATCATGGAAAAATACTTAACTCCCTTCAGTTGATCAAAAAGGTTGTCTATCCTTAGCAATGGATATCTATTCTTAATCGTCACTCGGTTCAACTCTCGATATTCGATACAGAGCCTCATCAATCCATCCTTTTTCTTTACAAACAATATTGGTGCTCCCCAAGGAGACACACTTGGCCGAATGTAACCCTTATCTAGCAACTCTTGTAGTTGTATCATCGATTCCTTCATTTCTACTGAAGCCATACGATATGGGGCTTTCAAAATCGGTGTTGTTCCCGGTGCTAAGTCTATTATGAATTTGATTTCTCTATCTGGCGGAAGACCAGGCAGATCGTTTGGAAACAAATCGCGAAAATCTTTGACTATTGATATTTTCTTCATTTTTACTCCCTTTTTCTGAGTATCCACTATATAGGCTAAATAACCTACACATCCTTTCTTTAACAATTTCTTGGCCTACATCATCATAAGGCAACACGATTACTTGAGCGATGAGCTACAATAAAATACTACCTTAGACTGATTTGAAGTCTGAAGGTTCACACTCTTCTTTTGATAATTGATTATCGCAGCATGGCTGAATAACCAATCCATTCCTAATATCACATCAAACTCTCCCAGTCTAATCAAAATTAAGTCTATGTTTAGTTTGTGACCTCTAATGTTTGCACAACAATTTTGATAAATGAACTCTACAGGAATTACTTCCTTATTTGCAATCTCTATTTTCAACGACTTTTCTAAGCGTTTATGGGGCATGTTTAGTTGTCTAGCAAATTCTTTAGACAATAAATTCTTCAGACATAAAGGAACCGGTAGCACCCGAATCAAATAATGCATAAGCATTTATATTATTGATTGGGAGAATACCTGACACCACGTCTTTTGCAGCAACTGCGTCTTGGACAGTCATGTTAAAGGTTCGGGCAATCGGTCCGTTGGATTGTGTTTATCCACTGATCATCAGCTTGTTACCCCCTCCCTATTGGTTGCTTCCACCACTGCTCCCCTTCTTTGGGCAATCCTTGATTTGATGCTCAGTTGAGCCACACACGAAACATCCCTTGATCTTTTTCGACTGCAGTTAGGTGAAATGTGCCCTTCTGGTCATGTAGTAGCATCAGCATACGCGCCTTTTCAAAGATTCCCTTAATGGTTCATCCAACATTTCGGGCAAGCTTCACTTGTTTTCTTAAACCCTCGTTGATAACTTTCTATCTGGCTAATGCTTTGATTGTTGGTATTGTTGTGTTGTGGTTATGGTTATCCCATTTCCTCTTTCCCAAATGGCTTCCACGACTACTACTCCATCCACGAGTTTCTCCTCTAGCATATTTATTCTTCTTTTCCTTATTGTATTGGCTCAATGCCTCGCTACCTCCCTCGGCAATTATCACCTTCTCCAACAATATGGTGAACAAGTCGATTTGAAGGACCGACACCTTGTAGAACAACCAAGGTTTTAGTCCGAGTTCGAAGCGTCGAGCTTTCCTTTCTTCAGTATCTACTTGATGTGTTGCAAATCGTACGAGTTCATTGAAATTAGCCGCGTACTACGTCACCATCATCTCTCCTTATTTTAGTTCTATAAATTTTACCTCCATCCTATTCTTCATGCCCTTCGAGAAGTAATTCTCGAAGAATAAAGTCTTAAACCTTTCCCAGGTTATAGTCCCTTCTCCCGCCCTCTGTTGATTTGCTTCCCACCAGTAGTTTGCTTCACCCCTTATCATATATGTAGCGAATTTAGTTTTCTGGTCTTCACCCACACGAGCAATGGCGAAGGCTTTCTCTATTTCATTGATCCACGTCTGTACTACGATGGGATCAGTAGTACCTACGAATTTAGGAGGTCCCACACTCCTAAAGTCCTTAAAGTTTTCAACTGGAGCTACTTGGGGAATGGGTGGTACTAGTTTGTTCCTTCCCCTAACAAATCTACTAATCTTTGTATAGGGTCTACTTGTCCTCTCTCATCATTGATCGACTCTTCCGGTGTCACTGGTCTACAACTTGGCGTCATTTTCTGCATCAAAAAATTTTTATTTTTATTATCTTAATTTATTATTTAAATATTTCTCAAATGAAAAAAGGAATAAAATTTCATAACACGTTTCTGAAATAAGATCATTTATATTCATAAGCCAAATCATTACATCCTATGATTATCCCTAGCATACTTCTATAAATGACAACATGTATCCCCTAATATCTCAAAAGACGGAGAGAACCACTAATCATACTACCCCTCTAACATTTTCAAAAGTTTGGGGTTTACAACTATCTCACATCTTACACAAAAGACTGAGATTACATTACGATATATACATCATATAATGAAATACTACAACTACTAAATTCCTAACACATAGACCTCGAGTTATCATTTCACACTCCATAGTGCTCTGGTATTCTTTCTAAGTGATGTGTGCCACTAAATCTCGACTTATGGTGTGCCGGGTCTGCCCATGCTCTGCTAGGTAATGGTATACCCCATCAAATAATCTCTCTATGGTCGTGAGAACAACATAGCCCATCTTGTTCATCTTCTTCCTCTTGCATCTTACTTCATCTTCTAGATCATTAGCCCTGTCATTGGCTTCTTCCCACTTCTCCTCAAAGTGAATCCTCTCCATCACTTCCATCTCTAGCTGAGTACGAAGAGCTTCCTTCTCAGCCTTCTTACTAAGCTCCCTCTGTTCTGATTCCTCTAGTTTACCTGCCAGCTCCACGTTCCTAGCTATCGAACGGTGAAAAATAGTGCCCATCTATGCTCCTGCCTCATGGCGATATGCAAGTTTTACTTCCAACTTCTACATCCTCAATTTCCTCTCAAAAGCCTTAGCCTCTAGCTCCTCGACTCTACATCTGAACTCCAAAATTTGCTCCTCATACTCACCTAGCATCTGATCCTCAAATGTAGTCTCATCGAGATCTTCTGCGAGTTCCTCCTCCATGGGCTCCTCCTCTGGATCCGTCTCTACGGGAAATGGCTCCATCTCCTCCTCCTCGTTATCATCATCGATAGGAACCACTGCCGAAATAGGCTCAACTATCAATGGTGCCTTATATACCACATGTATGTCACGCGGCTCCTCCTCTACCACTCTACTAGGTCCTCCCATGTCAGTCATCCTACAACCACAAACACAAGACACGTAAATAACAACTCCATTACAATGTTAAATAACCATAAGTTTATTGTATAGAATGAAATTATATTCTATAATACACTAAGTCTCTCCCTAGGGAAACTCTACATGATTTTCATCCATCTCGATCCTCTAAGTTCTCCTAAGTTATAGTCTAAGAATTCTCGCTACTAAGGTTTATAACCTAATGCTCTGATACCAACCTATGACACCACAAAATTTAGACACTCATATCTCGAATTTGGTTTATCACATACTAATTCTAATATCATACTGAAATCTCTAACAGCAAAAATAATAGAATAAATTACATTGATATAATATAAATATTTGCGTCGTAAGGTACCGTAACCGTTACTACAATAATCTGGTGATTACGCTTAAACATAATTTAATCATCCTTAATACATCATTATAATCATAATAATAATAGTAATACTAATACACTTAAAGGACTAAGCTATCATGTAGCCTTGCCCTTTCCTTTTTCCTTTCCTGATGTATCGCCTTGCTCTGCCTTAACTGTAATGTTTTTAGGGAAGCAAGAATGAGCAACAAGTTTGCCCAGCAAGTAATAAAGTAATAAGAATAAGCAGTTATAACGTTTGAATCTTCAAGGTATAACAATAATTGATAGTTCATGGACATCAGGGAGTATAAAGAGTTTTCAATAAATATTGCTATAGACTGAAGACATCAATAGAATTTCAAAGTTTATTCATTTCAAGGTTCAATAAGAATGAACACTGAGCAGTCACTAAGGACTAAGAACTCTTACTAGAATTAATAGTATTATACTGCAATCCAATATAAACGAGTTTAACAAGTTATCAGCCTAAAGTACCCTACATTATGCATAACATTTAAACATGATAGTATGTGGGCACATCGGTTTCCCGACAATTATATAATTTCCCCTTCAATGATGGTTGTTCATCTCAGTAGATTTACGAGAGTCCGCACAAAGTCAATTGGTTTGGATATCTTTCTAACACATGATAATAGTCTAGCCGAATCAAAGGCTTAGATAACTTTTATAATGCATTTACGAATGATAAGTTCAATGCTTGTAACAATGTCAAGGTATACAAATGATTTCGGAATAGTAATAGATATTTACTCGATATAAATATAGTTGATATGGAAACAATTCCGATTATACAAATATATACAGTGTAAGAATTAGGGAACTTGCAAAATCGTAGATTCCTTGCATGAAATAAATGAATAGGTTAGGATACTTGCCTTTAGCGTTGATTACCACTTATAGCAAAAAATCTCCTCAATAAACTATATTATCCTATTTATGTATGTATAGGTATTCATTAGTCATACATATCCACATACATTTATCACACATATTTAAATTTATGTAGGCTACACATAGTCAAACCCATAGATGTATAATTCATATTGTTCTTAATTTTAAAATCTTTAGGAACATTTTTAAATCTCTTATACTCATCTCATATGTGAAACATAACTTAAGTTCCTCATTTTAGTTTAAGTTGTTTCACAAATACATGTTAAAGAACCTTTAGGCTAAGTTTGGCCCCTTTCTGTTTACTTTCGACAAGTCTTAAGTTTACTCATAAATTTCCATTCTACAATGTTAAAAGAGCTCATTGTATAAATTCCTAACCATAGCGTTCATTAAACCACATAACATTGCCAAACAACCTCTTTCTACGCATGTTTGCATGTATTAAATTTGGTTTTATAACTCTCTACTTATAAACTATTTTAGTTCATGCATGCTTGCGTAGTTTATAACGTGTTTAACTAGATGTGTGAATATATTGGTTATCTCTAGGGGCATAAAATATCCTATCATAGTTGTTCAAAAGTTCACCATACAAGTCGTAGAGTTTTCAACTCAATTGGTTTACAAATAATAAGATTTCATGACAAACAAACTAAGTATGCAAATTACGTAAAATTCACATTTAATATGTATTTATAAAACTAACTAAGTTGTGGATACATGCTCAAAAGGTTAGCTTTCAAAAAAGCGTAAGGTTTTCTAAACATAGTTTTCGTCTTTTAACTTTTCTTTCAAAAGGTTATAATTCAAACTCCAATCCTACTAAAACATCTTGCAGTACACATTGACACATATTTAAGGATTATGTATGCTCCTTAAGTTAAGTTAGGTTAGGTCAGTTTATGTGACAACCCGAATTTTCATAAATTATTAAAGAAGAATTTAATAATTAAAATTCTTATTATGAGGTGAATATATTTTGAATTATGTGTTTTGGTGTGAAGAAATTAAATTTTTATGAGATTTAATAGTTGATTAAACAATTAAAGTAAATAAAAGAAATTAGTCACGATAAGGAATTTGGTGGCAAGGGAAATTAACACTATAAATATTGGGTAATTTAAATTAAGTTGAAACTATATTATGGAATAATATTGTTTGAATATTTAAACCTTACTTGGTAGTGGTATTATAGTAAAATGAATAAAAGGGCTAATTCACTTAATTAAAATAGTGAGTTAATATATGAGTTTTGCTAATTAAATTTGGTATTCTTTGTAAGACCCCGAATTTTATGAAATGAAAGTATTCTATTTTCTTATAATTATTATTTTATTTAGTAAATGGTTAAATTGATAAAAGTTTAAAGTTAAGGGTGATATGTGAAAATTTTGCAAAGTAAGCAAGTTGTTATAAAATATTCGTTTGGTCGGGAAATATTCTTTTTATCGGGAATATCCGTACGATGGCACAATCATTGGTGGACCCCACAACGGAAGTAGTGTCGTAGTAAGAAAACAATGTAATTATATTTTTATAAAAATAATTACGAAAAGTGTTCTGAATAAAAGCTGTTGAACTACCGGTAGTAAAGTAAAGAATGTCTGGCGTGGTTGCATAGTAGCACACGGTATTGATTATTGATGTTTACGTAAGAAGTCACTCAATTATACTCAATTATTGCTACAGTAATTGTTGCATCATATCTCTCATATTATTGATTCAATTATTGTCACAGTATCGTCTGCATAATATTTTATATTATTAAATCAATAATTGAGACGATAAAGTTATTCATATTATTATTTGCAATATTGACAATGTCTAAAAATTCTGTCAAGGAGAGGTTAGATAATCTAATTGCGGGCCAATAAGGAGAAATCCTTATCGGAAAGCCCCCTCTTTCCTGAGAACGACCTGGTTGTTAAATATTGAGAGTTATAATATTCATGATGAATAAGTTTGTGTTGATTAAAGATGAAATTGATAGTTCCATTGTGTGGGAATTATTAGTGTTAGTGGAAATCGATATTTATTTCGATAATAATTGATGTCTGGAGGTTATATTGACCAATCGGGTAATTCACCGGATAAATGAGCAATTAATTGCTATTAATTTACATGCTTATAACTATGTGTTCACATGTGTGTACTATTGATTCACATGATTTACTATTAGGGGAGTTGGTGCAAGATTGATAATACTTGCATGACTAAATTAAAAATGGAGGTATAGATGAAGGTACTATACTATAATTAATTTTTTTACATGTTTAGATCTATTGAGTCACATGAATGAACTATTAATTCACATGATTTACTATTAGGAGAGGTTGTGCAAGTTTGATAATACTTGCAGGACTAAATTAAAAATGAAAAAAAAGATGAAGGTATTGTATTATAATATTTTGAGCCCCAAAACGTGCAATTATTAAAACTATATTTTCCTATAAATAGAAGCTCATTCTTCTTTCATTCTCACCAATTCACTAAGTCTCACAAGAGCAATTATTATAGAGAGAAATTATAGAGAGAAAGAAGAAGAAAAGTCTGCTACCTAACTACTCCAGTATCCAATCTTCTTCTGAGGTGAGGGGTATTATTTCTTTAATGTTCATGAAGAGAGTTATTTTCTTTCAATACTCGTAAGGGTTGTTATTCCATTCTTTATTATTCTGTTGGAATAACCTGTCTATGCGGACTACCGCATGCATGGTGAATTCTTCTCTTATTCCATTCTTTATTATTCTATTGGAATAACTTGTCTACGCGGACTACCGCATGCATGGTGAATTCTTCTGTTATTCCATTCTTTATTATTACTCGTTGGAATAACTCGTCTCACGTGGACTCACCGCATGCATGGTGAATTCTTCGTTATTCCATTCTTTATTATTCTATTGGAATAACTTGTCTACGCGGACTACCGCATGCATGGTGAATTCTTCTGTTATTCCATTCTTTATTATTCTGTTGGAATAACCTGTCTACGCGGACTACCGCATGCATGGTGAATTCTTCTGTTATTCCATTCTTTATTATTCTGTTGGAATAACCTATCTACGCGGACTCACCGCATGCATGGTGAATTCTTACGCTATTCCATTCTTTATTATTCATTGGAATAACTCGCTCACGTGGACTACCGCATGCATGGTGAAATTCTTACATTATTCCATTCTTTATTATTCGTTGGAATAACCCGTCTCACGCGGACTACAAGATGCATGGTGAATGACCTTCTTATTCATTCTTTATTAAATTGTGGACATGATCGTCTCACGTGGATTACTGCATGGCGGGTGAAAATCCATTTGCGATTTCAGTATATTCAATTATACTCGTATGAGATATCATTTCTTTTGTACTCGTCATGGAATATCATTTTCTTGGGTATTTTTCTTTTACGAGTTACTATTCACGGGTTGCTATTCACCAGGTTACTATTCACTCTAGTGTTATTCACTCGGGTATTCGGGGCACTTTTCATGCTGGAGTACTATTCACGAATTACTATTCATAATTTATTATTCACCTAATTACTATTCACTCTAGTATTATTCACTCGGGTATTCGGGACACTTTTTGTGTCGGGGTACTATTAACGGGGTACTATTCCCGAAGTACTATTCACGGGGTACTATTTACCCAAAAAAATATATTTCTTTTATGTCCAAATTATTTTTGATACATGATTATTATTCTTGAATTTTACTCCACAAAGAACTATTATGTTGACAATTTGGATATTTTTAAACTCTGGATAAATTTAAAGTCTTTAATATTTATCCTTGATTTCGTTTGATTAATGCTTATATCATTGTCATCATCCTCATGCTTATATTCTGATGAAAGTCATCTTTAGCTTACGTGCATAGATGGACTTGGTATGATTATGACCAGGGATTATTCGGTATAATCATAACCGTAATGTAACAAATGATGTGGTAAAAGTTCTCATTGGCCTGTAGTTTATTGATGGACAGTTGTTGGTATGATTATGACCAGGGATTATTCGGTATAATCATGACCATTGATGATTACATGAATATCCTTGGCCGTGGTACAGGGATGATTCGATGATGTGGTTTATTTATTAAGCTGAGTCTCAGCGATAAAGTTGATGAAAATCTTTTTAAATCATAGAAGATAGTAGCTTTTATGCTCTACTTGACTCTTCTAATGGATTGCTTATTCCGCTGCAGTTGTTGATCTAAAACTTGTTGTCTATTTTATTCTATCAGTTGTTATACTGTTGAAGGCTAAGGATAATTTATTCTGCATTATCTTAGTCATAGTATTTCTTACTGGGCTAGTTGAGCTCACCCTTTTGCTTTCATTGTTCTCTTCAGGAAATGAGAATATAGCTGGGACTAGTCGGGGAACGGATTGATGGTCCAAATGGTTATTTTAGTAGTCCTCACTATTATGTGAAATAGTGTGATAATAAATGTAATGAGGACTCCATTGAGAGTGGATATTGTCTAGAAGGCAATATTCTTTTTTAAACTCTCGACTATGTTTTGTCGTATTTTACACGATAGTTGTATAAAAGAAGTTTATAGTTGTATTTTTGTACCATGTATTTGGCGACTCAAGATGGGTGATGTATACCTATTTTGGGGGCATTACAGTTGGTATCAGAGCTTAGGGATATGATCCCTGGCTGAGATGTGAGACAAGAACAAGGAGGGGAGAGACGGGGAATTCCTTCGCTAGTATGACCTACCTAAGTTTATTTGGTATTTAATTGGTCGGTCAGAGTATATGGATAATATGTGACATGTCAATTAACCCTTGTTTTGTGATAGCGTTTGAAAATGACATCTGAAAATGTTGAGATCAGCAATGAAGCACATGAGACCGTTGAGTCACCAACGATTAATACCCAGGATAATGTGCAACAGGAAGACAATAATCCTCAGGTAAACAATAACATCGATGAAATGATGAATGATGGGATGTTCAAAGGCTTTATGCAATTCATGCAACATCAGGCGAGAGAGACTCCTGTTCAAAATGCAGGTGGAAATAATGGCAACCCACAGCTGGTCACTGCTAAGCAGTTCAAGGAGCTGGGACCGCCAGAGTTTTTGGGAAAGCAAGAACCACTTAAGGCCGAGATGTGGATAAAGAAGATCACCAAGATATTTGATGTCTTGGGATGTTCCAAGGAGCAAAAGGTTCCCTTTGCCACCTTCATGTTGCGAGGAGAGGCAGATTACTGGTGGGAATCAGTAAAACGTACCTAGCCTGACGTACTCAAGATGTCTTGGGAGAAGTTCCAAGAGCTGTTCAACAACAAGTACTTTTCCGAAAGTATTCGTCACATGAAAAAGGTGGAGTTTATCAAGTTGGAGCAAAACAATATGACCGTGTCGCAATACAAGGCTAAATTTGCGGAGTTATCCCGGTTTGCATCCCACTTGGTCGATAATGAGGAGCAAATAACGCGAATGTTTCTAAGAGGTTTGAAACCCAAAATACGTCAATACCTCATTTCTCATAAACTTTTTTTATATTCCGATGTTGTGAATAGGGCTCAATTATTGGAGTGCGATAATGAGTCAGCACAACCAAAAGGCAATGACCAACAACACGATAATAATCATACCGGTGGCAACGGCCATCGGAACAATGATAACCACCATGGGGGAAATTATCATGCCAAGAATGGTAACCACTTCGGTGGTAATCATGGCCAAGATAATAGGAGTGAAAATTTCAAGAAGAGAAGGTTCAACAATGATGGAAAGACAGCAGCACCAACACCCATTTTCAAGGAAGGAGAACGACCACCAATTGTATGCTTCAAATGTGGAGAGGAGGGACATATCAGTCCAAACTTTGTGATGTAGTCCAAAGCATGTTACAGTTGTGGAAAAGAAGGTCACCTAGCCCGATTTTGTCGTGCACCAAAGTCAAGTCTAGCTGGGACGGTGGCACTAAAAGTGGATACGGACAAAACAAAGTCGGTGGTTTCAGGAAGAGCATTTTTTGTGACTTCTCAAAAAGCGAGTAACCCGAATGAAGTTAGCAGGGGTTAGTTAATTATAAATTCTTACGAAGTCTATACCTTATTAGATACCGGTTCTACCCATTCTTTTATCTCTCTTGCTTGTGCTCAATGTTTAAATTGACTTCGAAGAAATTAGACTTTGACTTATCGGTTGAAACTCTGTTAGGAGAAACCTTCATTACCTCCACTGTTTATAAATCTTATTTGATTCAAATCGATACCCTCACGTTACCTGTCAATCTTATCTCTTTGAAAATACTTGTCTTTGATATGATTTTAGGAATCGATTGGTAAACTACTCATCATGCTTTTCGTAAGGTTGTTAGCTTTCATATTTCTAACCATCCTGTTATGTGAATTCAAGTAACCAAACCACTAAAGTCAATCATTGTCATATCAAGCAATAAGTAAAGAGCCCCGAGCCTTTCGCTGGTGACTTCCTTGTGTGAAATGCACCGAAGCCGAACTTTCTGTAGGGGACGTTGTGAATAACGGTGGCAAGTTTGATAGGTATCAATGTGACATACTATCTAAGTATTGGATGAGAGTCACAATTTTGAATGATATTTCTATTAATAAATTTCCTGACGTATTCTTGAAGACTTCTTAGCCTACCCCTAGAGCGTGAAATCGAATTTTGTATTGACCCCAGTATAAAACCCATTTCTAAAACCCTAAAAAATTTCTTCAACCAAAATGAACGTATAATGCACCAAAGACGTTGGCTCGAGCTGTTGAAGACTACAACTATACCATTCAATATCATTATGGAACAACAAACGTGGTAGCTGACGCGTTGAGTAGAAGATCGTATGCGTTTACGAGTACGATGTTGTTAACACAAAAGCCCATTTCGTATAACTTACAAATGATGAAGATACAGTTAAAGACTCTAGGGACCCACGTGAAGATAACGAATATACGAGTAGAATCGACTTTTATCGATAAAGTTAAAGGCCGCTCAAGTTACATACTCAGAGCTGATGAATGTGAAGAAGAAGGTTCAAGAAGGCGTTATTCTAGAAGCAAGAATCGACTAAGAGAGGAAATCTCAACCCTCGATTTAATTGGCCCATTTGAAATCCTCGATCGAGTAGGAACTGTGGCCTATAGACTCTCTTTACCACCAAGTATGTCGCGTGTTCATAATGTTTATCACGTATCGACGTTACGTAAATATATGGACGACCTGAACCACATTATTGAATTAGAACTAGATGAGATAGCAGAAGATTTAACATATGAGAAGATACGTGTTAAAATCTTGGATAAGAAGGATCATATTCGACACTCAAAGGTTATACCTCAAGAGTTAGAATCTGACGAGGTATCATCATCTCTTCGGCATACCAAGTACGTACGTAAATTTCGAGGGCAAAATTTCATAAGGAGGGGAGATTGTAAGACCTCAAATTTTATGAAATGAAAGTATTCTATTTTCTTATAATTATTATTTTATTTAGTAAATGGTTAAATTGATAAAAGTTTAAAGTTAAGGGTGATATGTGAAAATTTTGCAAAGTAAGCAAGTTGTTATAAAATATTCGTTTGGTCGGGAAATATTCTTTTTGTCGGGAATATCCGTACGACGGCAAAATCATTGGTGGACCCCACAACGGAAGTAGTGTCGTAGTAAGAAAACGATAGAATTATCATTTTATAAAAATAACGACGAAAGTGTTATCGTTAAAACTGTTGAACTACCCGGTAGTAAATGTATAGTAATATGTGTGGTTGCATAGTAGCACATAGTATTGATTATTGATGCTTACGTAAGAAGTCACTCAGTTATACTTAATTATTGCTACAGTAATTGCTGCATTATATCTCTCATATTATTGATTCAATTATTGTCAGAGTATCGTCTGCATAATATTTTATATTATTAAATCAATAATTGAGATGACAAAGTTATTCATATTATTATTTGCAATATTGACAATGTCTAGAAGTTACATCAAGGAGAGGTTAGATAATCTAATTCATGGCGCCAATAGGAGAAATCCTTATCGGAAAGACCCTCTTTCACAGGAACGACACAGTTGTTAAATATTGAGACTTATAATATTAATGATGAATAAGTTCGTGTTGATTAAAGATGAAATTGATAGTTCCATTGTGTGGGAATTATTAGTGTTAGTGGAAATCGACATTTATTTCGATAATAATTGATGTCTGGAGGTTATATTGACCAATCGGGTAATTCACCGGATAAATGAGCAAATAATTGCTATTAATTCACATACTTATAACTATGTGTTCACATGTGTGTACTATTGATTCACATGATTTACTATTAGGGGAGTTGGTGCAAGATTAATAATATTTTCATGACTAAATTAAAAATGGAGGTATAGATGAAGGTACTATACTATAATTAATTTTTTCACATGTATAGAACTATTGAGTCACATGAATGAACTATTAATTCACATGATTTACTATTAGGGGACGTGGTGCAAGTTTGATAATTGCACATTTTGGAGCTCCAAAATGTGCAATTATCGAAACTATATTTTCCTATAAATAGAAGCTCATTCTTCTTTCATTCTCACCAATTCACTAAGTCTCACAAGAGCAATTATTATAGAGAAAAATTATAGAGAGAAAGAAGAAGAAAAGTCTGCTACCTCATTACTCCAGTATCCAATCTTCTTCTGAGGTAAGGGATATTATTTCTTTCGTATTCATGAAGAGAGTTATTTTCTTTCAATACTCGTAAGGGTTGTTATTCCATTCTTTATTATTCTGTTGGAATAACATATCTACGCGGACTACTGCACGCATGGTGAATTCTTCTGTTATTCCATTCTTTATTATTCTTTATTTTCTTTGGTATTTTTCTTTTACGAGTTACTATTCATTGGGTACTATTCACCCAGTTACTATTCACTCTAGTGTTATTCAATCGGGTATTCGGGACACTTTTCGTGCTGGAGTACTATTCACAAATTACTATTCATAGGTTACTATTCACCCAATTACTATTCACTCTAGTATTATTTACTCTGGTATTCGGGACACTTTACGTGTCGGGGTACTATTAACGGGGTACTATTCCTGAAGTACTATTCACGGGATACTATTCACCCAAAAAAATATATTTCTTTTATGTCTAAATTATTTTTTATACATGATTATTATTCTTGAATTTTACTCCACAAAGAAGTATCATGTTGACAATTTGGATATTTTTAAACTCTGGATAAATTTAAAGTCTTTAATATTTATCCTTGATTTCGTTTGATTAATGCTTATATCATTGTCATCATCCTCATGCTTATATTCTGATGAAAGTCATCTTTAGCTTACGTGCATAGATGGACTTGGTATGATTATGACCAGGGATTATTCGGTATAATCATAACCGTAATGTAACAAATGATGTGGTAAAAGTTCTCATTGGCCTGTAGTTTATTGATGGACAGTTGTTGGTATGATTATGACCAGGGATTATTCGGTATAATCATGACCATTGATGATTACATGAATATCCTTGGTCGTGGTACAGGGATGATTCAATGATGTGGTGTATTTATTAAGCTGAGTCTTAGCGATAAAGTTGATGAAAATCTTTTTAAATCATAGAAGATAGTAGCTTTTATACTCTACTTGACTCTTCTAATGGATTGCTTATTCCGCTGCAGTTGTTGATCTAAAACTTATTATCTATTTTATTCTATTAATTGTTATACTGTTGAAGGCTAAGGATAATTTATCCTGCATTATCTTAGTCATAATATTTCTTACTGGGCTAGTTGAGCTCACCCTTTTGCTTTCATTGTTCTCTTCAGGAAATGAGAATATAGCTGGGACTGGTCGGGGAACAGATTGACGGTCCAAATGATTAAGCCATTATTTTAATTGCTTTTGCCAAACAAAGCCTTATGTATTTTGATTTTTAAAAACTATAACTGACATTATATATATATATATATGTTTGTGTGTGTGTGTGTGTATCAGAGCCAAGTTGTTGTTGTTCTAGTTGCTAGTAAGAGCTCAGTAATCTTCTTCATCTCTTTATCTATTTTCAAAATTTGTTTTTTACTCTAATTCCGAAATCACCTAACTTACTGTAGTCCACCTTGTTCATGTCAAACCTTTGTAAGCCTCTTGAGTGAGCAGTGTCTGGTTTAGAACATAGGTATGAGTCTGCCTAAGGTAAGAAGTTATGAATGGAAGAATAGTGAGTAAAACCCGGTTTTGATTTTCATAAAAGATGAGCAGATTATTCAGGTCTAACTCCTCAGCTAGTAACCGGTCAACTTTTCCTCCCGTCCCTGACATAGTTAACCAAGAAACACACAGTTATGAAAACATTAGTCAAGCTTTACACAATTGGAACATACCTAGGGTTTCCCCTAAAGAAATTTATCAGTCAACCTTTTTAGACAATTTCAAAACTGATTATAATGTAAAAACAGTTGAAAAAGTCTATGCTATTAACAAAGAATACGAAAATTATAGTCTTTTATCTCCTGATGTTATTAAAAAACATAGGAAGAAAGGTTATAATTTCAATCACATCGGTTTAGTTCAAGTGGCAGTTAAACCCCTAAACATTAAAGGAATAAATTCAAGTATCTACCTCTGCCTTAGAGATGCTAGATTCTTGAATTATTATCCAAGTATGATTGGTGCGATGGAATCAAGTTTGCACAATGGACCTATCCATTTCAATTGCTTTCCTGATTTCACATTAAGCCTAAGTGATCAACATTTATTAAAAGCTTTGACATTAAACATTAAAACGGCTAGTGAAATTACTCATATGATTGAGGGTTCTCAGCCCATAGCTTTAATTTACAGGATTTATTATAAGACCATGAAAATGAATTTAAACCTTCATGCTCTTAATAAAAGTCCTAAAGATCAAACTGTATTAATCCAAAGTTCAACTAGTGATGCTAATATTGAGATCCCGAGAACCATCCTCTGGAAGGATATTATGCTACCTAGTCAATGGACTTTACCTAGTGAAATACCTCAACAACCTGTAGTTAGCAATTTGTTAAATCTTGAAAATGTTAAGCAATTTTATGATGGAACGGTCAAAATAAGTTTTGAATGTACTAGAAGGCCAGTTATTATAAGAAAATTTTACTAGTTCTTCAGCACCTTCAGTTCACACTAGAAGAGATACTGAAGTACTTAGTAACCCTTCAGTTAGAGATATTAAATTAAAGGGTGCCCTTTATCAAGGGCAAGCTAGTCACCCGTGCTATACTCACAAGGACCTTATAGAAGAAGAAAACTCTTCTTCTCCTACCCTTCTGAGTATCCAACTCAATCAGACTTTGAAATTCCTATTAACAATCAATTAAGAGTCATTAAAAAGGAATTCATATTAGATTGGGACAATCTTGTAAAAGATTTTAATTCTAAATCTAATAAAGAAAAAAGACATTTATTTCTTTCCAATCACCCATCTGAAAAAGAACGAGATAAAGTTGTTAACAGATGGAAGCGATTTATTATTAATGAAAAGATAAACATTACTTTTTACGATTGGTATGATCAATATCAAGGTAAATGTAATGTTATTACTAAAACTCAATGGATTAAAGATGATAAATCGAAGGTCTCTTCTAGTCATCCCCCGCTAGAAACTGTCCTTCTCCTAGTTAAAAATACGTCTGTTGTTGCCAGTCCTTTTATGATTTCAGATGGTAATAAAGATGATAAAAAAATTATTGAACAATTAAATTTTAGTAATCAATATCTAGCAACCGTTGGAAGACAGCTAGATAGAATTTAAGAAAAATTTGAAGAAACCAGTATTAAAAAACCTGATTCAAAGATTGAACATCCTTTGATAAAATTATCAGAAAATAGAAGTAAATTAGGTTTACCTAATAATGATAACGATCTTGTTCGATCTATTGATAAGTTATTTAAAAAATTAAAATTTGAACCCACTTCAAGCGGTACTATCGCTATTATTGATCAAGTTGAAACTGATATTGAAAACAGTAGTTAATCAGATTATCCTGATACTGTTTCCATACCAGATTTTAATGATCAGTTAAACAAATTAACAGTTAAAAACACCAATTTAACCAGGAATTGGTATTCTAGACCTACTCCTCCGGATCTACAATTCGAAGAGAGAAATCTAGATAAATTGTTCTCTGTTTCATCCAATAAAATTTACGAATGGAACATAGATGGTTTCAGTGAACAAGAGATTTTAAACAAATTAAATCACATGTCCATGGTAGCAAATAGCTATATTACTAAATTCAACAATCTGTCTCGGCCAGAAATTGCTAAGTTAATATCTAGTGGATTCACTGGCATTCTCAGGTCTTGGTGGGAAAAACATCTCACTGAAGATACTAGATTATCAATAGTTCATGTTGTCCAGTTAGATGATGACGGCAACCCCATCTTTGACGAAGATGTTGGCTTTGGTCCGCCTGACGGAGTCAATACTTTAATACTCACCATAATAAAACATTTTATTGGAACTCCTAGTAACATTACTAAAAGAATTCACGATCAGCTTAGTAATCTCACTTGTCCCACTCTAAGTGATTTTAGATGGTACAAAGATGTTTTTACCTCTAGAGTTATGTTGCAAAATGATAGCAATAAACCATTCTAGAAAGAAAAATTTGTCAATGGTTTACCTTCATTATTCGCTCATAAAGTTAGAGAAGAGTTGAGTAAAAATTTGGGATATATTGATTATGATAACCTAACTTATGGTGACATAATCAGTTATATTCAAAAAATAGGATTGAAAATGTGTATTGATTTTAAATTAGCCAAACAAGCTAGTAAAGATAAGAAAAAAGCTAAATATGAGTTAGGAACCTTCTGCGAACAATATGGTTTACCCCCTGTTGCTCCCTCAAGAAGGAAGAAAATACATAAACATATTGATCATCATAGAAGTCACAGGCGTCATAAACACAGTCATAAAAAAGATAAAAATCAAGATGATTATTATACTAAACCCAAACCCACTAATAAAAAATACAATAGAGATTCATCTAAAAAATTGATAAAAGTAAAATTGTTTGCCACAAATGTGGGCAGAAAGGGCACTATAAAAATGAGTACAAAATCAAACAAAAATTATCTCAATTAAATATTTCTAGTGAAGATATTGAGCAGCTATTAGAGTTAATAAGGATTGAGAACAATGCCAGTAATGACGAAGGTTCTGACATACCTCATTCCTCTAACAACAGTACTAGTAACAATGAATCAGATAGTGACGAGGAAGAAGTTACTATTTATGTTGATAACTGCAACGAAGAGTGTTGCAATAAAAAACTAAATGTAATTACCAAAGATGATAAAGAAAGCTCTTTGTTAATTGAATTAATCAGTAAAATTTCAGACCCTAAGCTTAAAGCTCAATATACTAAACAGTTAAAAGATTTATTAACTAAGGACATTAGGGTTAAAGACAAGGTTATTAAAGCTAAAGAAAAACCAATATTTAGCCTTAATAAAACCCTTGAAAGATTTAAAACCCCAGTTAAGGAAGTCACCCTTCCAGAATTAAATCAAGAAGTTAATAAACTAAAAAGAGAAATTTCTAATTTAAAGCTAGATGTTTCTAATCTAAAAAAAGAAATTGATGACAAGAAATCTGATCTTCAGGTTCATGATTCCTCCTCTAGTGATGAAGATCATGATGAGCCAGAATCTTCAGGAACTAAAGAAGAGGAAGATCTTTTTGTTCAAGGTCTTTCTCTTAAAAGAGTTAAGAATATTACCATTCAAAAATGGTATATTTCTATTAACTTGGTCATTGATAAAACCTTTTCAATACAACTTCTTGCCTTAGTTGATACAGGCGCGGATTTGAATTGTATTCAGGAAGGTTTGATCCCTACCAAGTACTAAAAGAAAACTAATGAAAAATTAAGAAAACTAATGAATTTTTCCCTTCCATAGAGAAACTTTTAGGAACACGAAACTTCCTATTTCAAACTCATGACTATGCCTCTGTTGATTAGCATACTTTTTCTGTTGATCTTGAGCAGCTACCAATCTTGCTCTAATGAGTTTGACAACTTCAGCGGTCTACTGAACCAGTTCTGGGTCTAATGGTTGTCGTTCTCAAACTTCATCCCAGCATAGTGGAGTTCTGCATTTCCTGTCGTATAACGCCTCGTATGGTGGTATACCAATGCTTGCGTGGTAACTATTGTTGTATGAAAATTCCACCAACGGTAGATGATCATCTCAGTTTCCTTCAAAATCCATGATGCACGCTCTGAGCATATCTTCAAGCGTCTGGATCATTCTTTCACTTTGCCCATCAGTTTGCGGATAATATGTTGTGCTCATCTTCAGTTGCGTTCCCATGCATTCTTGTAGTCTCTTCCAGAAATTTGATGTGAACCTCGGATCTCTATCTGATACAATTGACACCGAAACTCCATGTCTGGAGATGATCTCCTTAACGTACAGTTTCGCAAAAAGTATAATTTCGCCAACTGATAAAGATTAAATCTAATTTCGCCAGCTGATCTCCTTAACGTATAATGTCTGGAGACGATCTCCTTAACGTATAATTTCGCCATCTGATCAAGATTAAATCTAATCTTGATTGGCAAAAAGTGTGCAGATTTTATCAGTCTGTCCACTATCACCCATATCGCGTCGTATCCTTTTTGAGTCGTTGGAAGACCTACCACAAAATCCATTGTGATATGCTCCCACTTCCATTCTGGTATTTCCAACAGTTGAAGTAATCCGCTTGGTCGTTGATGCTCAACCTTCACTTTCTGACATGTCAAGCACTTTGCAACGCATTCTGCAACGTCTCTTTTCATGTTCAGCCACCAAAAATGACATCGCAAATCTTGATACATTTTCGTACTTCGTGGATAAATCGAATATCTTGAACTATGAACTTTCGTCAAAATGTCTTCTTTAATATCCTGTACTGCTGGAACCCAAATCCGTCCCTCGAATCTTAGCATTCCCTCAGTATCGACCTTGTACTTCACTTCTTTACCCTCGTCCACGCTTTCCTTTATTTTCTTGCATTCTTCATCCTGTAGTTGTGCGTTCTTCACTTTGTCTACCAAAGTTTGACTAACTTCCATCTGGTATAATTTTTCATCGGATTCTTCTGGAAATTTGATTTCCAACTCTAGCCTTGCCATTGCTGAAATGAGCTCCTCCTTATCAGTTAAGAACATCAACTTTTCTTTGCATTTCCTACTCAAGGCATCTGCAACCACATTATCTTTGCCCGGATGATAAAAGATCTCACAATCATAATCCTGTATCAATTCCATCCATCTCTTTTGCCGCATGTTTAGGTCTTTCTGTGTGAAAATATACTTCAGACTTTTATAGTCTGTGTAAATCTCATATTTCTCTCCGTAAAGCTAGTGTCTCCATATTTTCAGTGCGAACACAACCGCTGCTAACCCTAAATCATGAGTCAAATACCCTTTCTCATAGTCTTTTAGTTGCCTTGATGCATACGCAATAACCTTGCCGTTCTGCATAAGGACACAACCTAATCCTTTGTGTGAATCATCACTATACACCATAAAGTTTCTTGTATTATCTGGTAACGACAACACAGGTGCCACACTTAACTTCTTCTTCAATTCTTGAAAACTTGTCTCACACTTTTCCGTCCAAACAAATTTTACAGATTTTCTTGTCAAATTTGTCAACAGAGTAGCAATCTTAGAAAAATCTTGAATAAATCGTCTGTAATATCCTGCCAACCCCAAAAAAACTTCTTACTTCTAAGGGAGTTCTTGGTTGTTCCCAATTTATCACAGCTTCGACTTTTGATGGATCCACCGAAATCCCATCCTTATCAATTACATGCCCAAGAAATTGAACACGTTCCAGGCAAAATTCACATTTAGAGAATTTCGCGTACAACTTTTCCTTTCTTAACGTCTCCAACGTTAGACGTAAGTGTTCCACATGTTCCTCTTGAGTTTTAGAGTACACCAGAATATCATCGATAAATACCACCACAAACTTATCTAAAAATGGTTTAAACACCTTGTTCATCAAATCCATGAACGTTGCAAGGGCGTTTTTCAAACCAAAAGACGTCACTAAAAATTCGTAATGTCCATAGCGAGTTCGGAAAGCCGTCTTCGGTACATCCTCCTTCCTTACTTTCAATTGGTGATACCCACTTCTCAAATCAATTTTCGAGAAATATCTAGCACCCTTCAATTGATCAAACAAATCATCTATTCTTGGAAATGGATTTTTGTTTTTAATAGTGACCTTGCTTAATTCCCTATAATCAATGCAAAGACGCATTGACCCATCCTTCTTCTTCACGAATAACACTGGTGCTCCCCACGGTGATACGTTTGGCTGAATATACTTCTTGTCTAACAGCTCTAGCAGTTGTACCATCAGTTCTTTCATCTCTACCGGAGCCATTCTGTACGGGGCCTTCGATATCGGAGCAGTTCCTGGCGCTAGGTCGATCAAGAATTCAATCTCTCGGTCAGGAGGAAGTCCTGGAAAATCTTTAGGAAACACGTCTATGAATTCTTTAACCACTGGTATATCTTCCAATTCCACACCCTTCTCCTTTTGAGTATCGACTATGTAAGCTAAATACCCTACACAGCCTTGACTCAACAACTTCTTGGCTTGCATCATCGCCGGACATCTCATTTGTTCAGGCAATTTTCTACCATGAAAAACTAACTTTTTTGAGTCATAAGGTTTTACACTTCTTTTGGCAATCAATTATCGCTTCCATAATTGAATAACCAATCCATTCCCAAAATAACATCGAACTCTCTGAGTTTTATCGGAATTAAATCTACTTTCATAACATTCCCCTTAATGTTCACCCTACAGTTCTTATATACGGACCTAACAGGAATCACTTCCCTATTCATAATTTCTATGTTTAAAGGGAATTTCAACTCTTCACAAGGTATTTCTAACCTCTTAGCAAATTCATCAGATATAAACGAGCAAGTAGCACCCGAATCAAACAATACATACGCATTTATATCATTGATATGGATAATACCTGACACGACATCTTTTGATTGCACCGCGTCCTGAACCATCATGTTGAATGTTCTGGCTATGGGCTTATTTGTTGATGTTGGCCTAGCAATAGTCAGTGCACCTCCACTAGCATTTCCCTTGCTTCAATATGCCTCACTAGATCTCTTCTTAGGGCATTCACGAGCAAAGTGATCCTTGGACCCGCACGTGAAGTAAACATTCTTCTTACGTTCAGTGAAATTCGGGGAGATGTGTGCCTCCTAGCCAAAGTTGAAGCATACTCGTTTCCCCATCAAGCACACACCCTTGTGAAACTTTCTGCATGTAGCACATGCTTTAAACTTCTTCTTTTGCTGGTTTCCTTGCTGATTTCCTGCTCCCACACTTGCATTCCACTTCCTCTTCATATTGTTGTTACCATTTCCACCGTTACTACCTCCACCATTCTTAACTTTACCTTCACTCTTCTTCTTCCTCTGCTCTTGGTTATGTTTTGTTACAGCCTCACCTCCACTCTCAGCGAGAATTGCCTTCTCCATCACTGCTACAAATTTTTTCAACTGGAACAAGGAGACTCTACTGTACAACCAGGACTTTAGTCCTTGTTCAAACCTCTTCGCCTTACGTTCGTCTTGCGGCATACTCAGAGACCGACATCGTTCCCTGCTTCAGTTCCAAAAACTGCACTTCTAGCTGACTCTTCGAACTCTCTGGAAAATAGGTCTCAAAGAATATTTCTTTGAACCTTTCCCAAGTCATAATCCCTTGACCTCCTTGGGTTTTATTGGCTTGCCACCAATAACTCGCCTCTGCTTTCTACATGAATGTTGCAAAAGCAGTCTTCTGGTTATCTTCTACCCTCGCAACATCGAACACTTTCTCCATCTCCATGGCCCAGGTCTGTGCCTCAACCGGGTTCATGGTTCCACAGAATTCTGGTGGTGCAACCGCCTTGAAGTTCTTAAACGTTGTACCTTGGTTCTGAGGTTTATTCTACAAAGCACCCGTCAGTAACGTCACTAGCTGCTGAACTGGGTTACCTTCCACATTGTTGTTGTTGTTTTCTTCAGTGGCTCTCTGTCGTGGTGGTTGACGTCTTGGAGGCATTTTCTGCTAAAATACATCCAATAGATTCTATTCAACCTTTTAAGTATTATATACTTAAGTTGCACATCATAAAAGTTTATCACATAACACATAAAACTTTGAATAAAATAATAACTTTTATTCATTCATCATCCTTTAAAAACATCAAAACAATAGCATCATTGCTATTTACATTACTTTCCTGAACTATAACAGTTGCAGGACAACGTCATCATCATCTATCCCATTGGTTATATCATATCCGGGATTTAGATTTCATTTATTTTCTAATCACATATCAATTCCATTCCCACAATGTCCTACAATTTCTTCCTTAAAACTCGATAAGAGTTTATCACCACTATCTTTTCAAAGATTATTTCCTAAGGCTTTTCTCCCACCTAAGGTTCATAACCTAAAGCTTTGATACCAACCTGTGACACCCCCAAATCTAGGTGCTTCATTCCCACAAGATTTGGTGATAACTATCCATACATTCATAATATCTACCCAAATAAATAACATCTAAACCATAACCCTCCCTTTAAATAGGGTTACATTATTAAATTCAAAACATCCCAGGTTGTCTAACCTTTAAACATCATTCAAGTGCGGAAATAAAATTATTACATTACATCATTATTAAAAAGTCTATAACCATCACAATAAACAAAATTACAAGTCTGCATCACTTGTACATTTTTCCCTTTCCTTTACTAGTTGAAGGCTCATCTACCTTCTCAACTTTAGCTGCAATGAGTATATAAATATGCAAGAGTGAGCAAAACAATTGCTCACTGGATATAATAATGAATCAAGAGGAGAATAACAATAATAACTGCCAACGAATAGGCTCATCAAAACTGGATAGTACTCTAACAATGATAATCAAAAATTGAAATCCAAAATATGGAATATATCTAACTGAGGGTCATAAGACCATGAACTATGTCCACAGTTGCATGTAATCTTTCAACTCCAACTTTAACAGTCATAAGACTATAAGGACTCCTCGTACTTAGGGGGATCAACCCTTCGTACAATGTATTATGCACAAATATTTCAACTTTAAGCGTAAATTTTCCCTAATATTAGGGTTGTTCATCTCAGTATTTAGAGTACAAGTCCGCACCAAAGAAAGTTTAGTTTGGATAAGCTTTTAAGGGTAATTTGAAGTTTAACGAACATTAACTAGAGGACTAGTTGAATCAATAGTGTTTGATAATCACAACAGATGTTTAATAAAAACATAACATAGAACAATTGAGAATCATAAATGAACTGATTATACATAGTAAACTCATGCTTGAAATAACTATAGAGCATAAGTATTCAACAAAATGAATAAAATGGTTAACCTTTGCTTGAACAGTAAATAAGCTAAGGTTAGAGTATTATAACATTAGAAATGAAATTATAGAACGTACATTATCTTATAACAAGATGGAAACTAAAAACTTGCCCAACAGGGTATTA
Organism: Panax ginseng; assembly: GCA_020205605.1. Taxonomy (NCBI): domain Eukaryota; kingdom Viridiplantae; phylum Streptophyta; class Magnoliopsida; order Apiales; family Araliaceae; genus Panax; species Panax ginseng. Next base: position 90,925,898 of record CM035134.1, on the reverse strand, counting down.
ACTCATGCAAAGAATTAAAATAGTTCAATAATAGAGACGAGAGTTCAAAAACTACGTTCATTATACAATAATAGAACTTAAGAAACTTGCTCAACTATAAACAAGTTAGAATGGATCAATCAAATGAGAATTTCAAATAACATTGGAGTTGAAGTTTGCTCGAATGAATTTTACTCAACGAAAGTGTAGAGCTAGAAAACTTTCTTAATGTAAAAAGATAGGGTTTAGAAACTTGCCTTGAGCGTAAGCTATAAAATTAAACTCACGATCACCTACACATAATTTTAGAACCACAATACCTATTAGATATGCTAACATACCAAAACATGTACACTTCTATCTAAACTTATCATTGAAGCACAAGTCTTTCATTACAATTTACATTTCAGAAATTCCAAGTGTTTTACTTTGCAACACTTATTTAACGTTCATTGTGTATACTAAGTTATCACATAACGCGTTTTTGATTTACTAATCATTTTTGCAACTTTGAACTTACTAACTACAATTCACTATGTTATGTTATCCTTCATATTACTCATTTAACATGCTAACATAATTTCAGACCATGATATGATGTTTTCCCAAGTCTGCAGCAGTAGCAGAAGTCAGAATCTCAAACCAGGGTATGGCGTAGTTGCGCCATACAAAGGTTCGAGGGCCAAGACAATTGCTTGTGCCAGCAGTACGACAGATCTGAGAGAAGGCTAATGAACAATGGCAAAGCTTTAGCCTAACAAACACAAATTTCACCCACCAAACAGTGAAATTAACACGTAAAATAAATATATAACTATCATAAACATGATTGCTAACATATTCAACAACTTAGCACAATTTAACAACAACTAAAACTATTTTAATTTCTCAATTTTCAATGTTTTCATGAAAAACCTAATTTTCTTGACATCCTTTACAAAATTCATCACTGTAATCTCTATACTTGGCCAAATCACTTCATTCGAATTACGTTATGTTCGTTTCTTAATAAACTAACATATACAAGTCTCAATTTATAGTTTAACATATGAATTGGCCATTAAAAATTGTACTTACATGAGCCATATGAAAAAAATACACACAAACATACACTGTCAAAACTTTTATTCTACTGTAAACCGAAATTAGCATGCAATTATTGTTTAAACATAATATCTAATCATCATAAACACATTTATCATCATAATTAATTTGAAAACATCAATTCTAAACATATAAAATTCATAGAGTATGAAAATTATTGTCGTAAAACTTATATATATGCTTATAATATCGAGATTATGGAACATACCTTTAATTTCTAAGATAATCCTTGCTAAAAAATCACTGGAATTTGCTGTGAAAATTCTTAAGACTCTCTCTCAATTCCCTCACAACTTCTCTCTCAATTTTCTCTGAAGCTCTCAAACTTAGCCAAAAATCAACTGATATGTGTAATGATATAATACAAAACTGATATAGTCTTAATACTCATATTAAGTAACATCAATTACTAAGATAAACGTATATATTATAAATATATTATATTTATTATTTTAATTTAATTTGTTTATTTTATTTAAATTGAAAAACAAGAAATTCAAAAGCCATAAGGCTTGTTTGGCAAAAACCCTTTAAATTTTAAAGAATTAATATATTAAGCCTTGTTTGGCGAACACTAAATTAAACTCCTTTATTTTTATTTACATAAACACTTTAGTTTATACTTTATAATCACCTATCATTTTTAATTAAATATATCATTCTAGCAAATATCACAAAATTATAATTTTATTATAACTTTATTTAATAATCTAATATACCATCTAAATTATTAAATCAAAACAACAATATAACATCTTATATTATACTACAATTCTCTAAATTATAAATTAATTTAATTTAGAATATAATCTAACAAATTTAGATTCATAAATATTTACTAACAACCATCACATCAATAAAATATTTATTTTATCAATTCAACAATAGACACATCAAATAAATATTTATATAACTCAATAAATATTTAAATTATAATTTGAAATTTCGGATCGTTACAAGTTCACAGTGAGGAATTTCGCTATGAATGTCAAAAGATGAAGAAATAATAGAACCTAGACTGATTATTAATCGGGAGGATTCTGGCTACAAGCTAGACTGAACGAGTAAGAATTTTCAAGACAAAAATAAAAAATTTTCGGGAACAAAATATTTCTAGGGAAAAAGACGATATAGGCTCTATTCACCCGACAAAACCCTAAAGGTTAGGGTTTGAATAACCTAAGCCTTTCAGAGAGTTCAGTATGTCGAAATGACATTCCGTCGAAAGATTTGTCGATAATATATTGTGAAAAGTTAAGTAAGCTGATAAAAGTTTTTCTCGAAAAACGTGCAGAAATCGGACAAAATAAAAACGACGAAAAGTATTGTTATGTACCTTTCATTCTTTTAGCTACGTTAGGGGAAAACATGAAGGAAAACGCTTAAGACCAAAATGTGTTTTTCAGTTTTTCAAAAATCCGAAGAATACATAAAAGATAATCGGTAAAGGAAAGACGAAATATCCAAAAATATTTGGATTTCGAGAATCACAATTTTCGAACTGTCGGACGAATTCCACAAGACGGAAGCACGAAGCTTCCAAGGGAAGCTTCGTGAATAGTAAGGAGGTATATTGTAACAATCCATAATTTTAAATTATAATTTTAAATATTTATTGAATTATATAAATATTTAATGGATATGTTTATCGTTGAATAGATATTTGTTTAAATTGATTTGATTTGATTTACTTTGGTGAATTATTTGTTAAGTAAATAATTAAGGAGTTAAGAAAATTAATTGTTATGAGATAATATACTAATTTAATTTAATAATTAAATTAGAGAGTTATAATGATTAAATGAACTATTATATTTAATTTGAATTTATAATTAAAATGATGTGTTAGTTGATTAAATAACGTTATAATTATAAAGAAAATTATAATTATGTTGTATTGATTTATGTGTTAAAGTAATTTAATAAATTGTTATTAGAATTAATTAAATTGATTATTAAAAATTTAATTAAATAAAAGTGTGACAAATAACCTTACTATAAAGGAGTTATTAAAATAAATTAAAGGAGTTTAATTGATTTTTACAAACAAGACTTAATGCATATTAAGTCTTTAATTTAAATATGTTTACCAAACAAGGTGTAAGATTTAATGGGTTATTTTTAGTTAGCTAGCCAAACAAGTCTTATGGCTTTTGATTTTCAAATAAAATTATAACTGATGTCAGTTAAAGTTATAATTATATTATATACTTAATACCTATATTATTATTATACGTTATATTCTAGTACGTAAGTTAGAATATTGAAGAAAGACTCAAAAGAAGCAAAAGAAGAGAAGAAGAAAATTGAGAGAAAACTTGAGAGAATTCTAGAGAAGCTTTGAGAGAAGAATTGGGGAAAAGAAGATTGTTGATCAAAGGGAAAGTTATCATCTTCTAAAACTAAGGTAACATCTTAATTCTTTTATTTTTAAAGTTTTAGTTTCTCTTCCAAAATTCTCCGTAACATCTTTGTAGAGGATGAATTATTTGTTATATATAGCTTTATATGATAAATTATTTGTTGTGAAACTGTTTTCATGAGTTTGTATATGAGTAGAGTCAATGAATTCATGTTATGTACGTAATTTGTGAAGAAAACCGTATTACAGTGGGTTTATATGAATATATATATATATATATATATATATATATATATATATATATATGTGTGTGTGTGAATATGGCTTAGTTTAAAGTTAAATTAAGGTTTAATTAGTTATTTAATTTATAAATTGACTATTTAATTTGAAAAGGATGAATAAACATAAACAAGGTACTTTGAATTAACTATTTTGGTTTGAAAACACAATCACAAAGTTGATGATTTTTCTTTGAAAATGCCAAAAGTGAAGTTTTAGAAAAATAGTGAAAATTAATGGTTGTAATTTGGATGTTTATGTTGTTTAGATGGCTAAAAACGCGTTAGAAAACATTAGATTATGTTTCTGTAAATCTATTACACCTTAGATACACCAGTACAAAGTACCAAATAGACAACACTTAAACCACAACGTTTTTTTTATAAAAATATTATAATATTTTTTTTATAACGTTTTAAAAAAAAAAACTTTATAGATATATATGTAAAAACGTTATCTATTTAAAAAAGTATTTTTTTTGTTTTAACTAGATAACGTTTTTTTAAAAACGTTATCTATCAAAAAAACACGAAAAAAAAAAAACACGAAACTGAAAATTTTGAAATTAAAACAAGACATAGAAGCCCTAACACCCACTTCTCTCTCCTTTTCGCCAAATTCTCCTCACCACTTCGACTACCACCCACTTCTCTCTCCTTCTCGCCAACTTCTCCTCACCACTTCGCCGTCACTCACTCCACAACCGTCTCCATTTTCTCGTCTGAAAGCCTAACACCCAAAGCCACCATCTCCGCCTTGAAAGATACAACCACATCCGCCTCTTTCCGCTCGGACGGACGCCTACTCGCCGCCGGAGGTCTGGTTCAAGTCTTCGACGCCAAGTCGTTACCCCTCAGGAAACTCCATGGTCACTCCCGTACGGGCAGGTTTACAGAGCGAGAGAAAGGGCTAGCGACAAAATTGAAGCCCTGAAGAAGACGAGACTCCACGAGGACGATGAAGGAGGTTTCATAGTGGTGGCTACGGTGGCAGCAGTGGTGGTTTCTCTGTCTCCTCCACTAAAAAGTAGGTTTTAATTTTTCACTTGTTAATTTTCCCTAAAATTTAGGTTTTAATTAGAAATTTTACTATATTTGGAGCTAATTTGGAGCTTCTAAGTGTTATTGAAGATGAAGGTGGATTATCATAGGTATATGGCGGAGAGTTTAAAGTTGGATTGTCCTATTTTTCTTTTCTTCTCGGTGAGCTTTGAATTACAAACTTGTGTGATTGTTGTTTGGTCTTTATTTATCTTTTGTTGTTATTAGAAATTTGCTTGGCTTTTGTCCAGGTCAATACAAGTGGCCAATTTGTTGGTGTCCAGGTCTTTATTTATCTTTTGTTGTTATTGAATGTTTGCTTTGTTGCAGTTACTTTGGGTCATCCTGGACTTGGACAAAAAGTGGTTACTTCTACAAAAACGAAAGAGTGTTCTGCAGTTATACTACAACAAGCGATATGATGAGGAGTCCAGATAATATTCACTTTATTCCATATCTTAATTTAAAGCAATGTCTGAATAGTTGTATTTTGTTTTTTTCAGTGTTTCTTTGGAGTTACAATGTTATTTGACTCTACATTGCTCACTTAAATTGGTTGCACGACTGCACAACATTCGTGCTTCTTTTTGCCCACTGCTTTTTCTTGATGTCATCAAGCTTGTGATAAACTGAAGTTCCTCATCTTCAAAAGCTCTTTTACCTGTTTTCTCATGTAGTCACTGGGTTCCAATATTTTTTGAATTTGATATGCTATACTCATCACTTTGAAATCGCTGAATAGTCACTTAATTTTCATCAGATATCCAATATGCCTTTGTTTACCACATTTATTTAGTAAATTAAGACTCTTGTATGGTTTTGTAAAAGTTGTTAAAGGAAGTAAAAGTTGTTTTGTAGAAGGAACTTATGCTATATTGTGTGCATGTGTATTTAAGTTTTCATGCTTGACTGAAAAATGAGTGCCTACTGTTTATGACTTAATTTATGAGTTCTTGAAACTAAAGGATTTGGATGGGGTAGCTAAAGATTCAAATGGTTTTTACATAACCAAGGATGGACAATTGGTCCTTAATGATTTCTTACAAGCCATTCATGCAGCTGAGAAGAGACAAGCTGAGTTAGATGCTCATAAATATGGTGAAGGAAAGAGGATCATGAAGGTTTGGATTCTTCATTCATTACTAATAATATATCATTTAAATTTCTGTTAACTTTGTCTATATTTACCTTTCAGATTTCTAGTCATGATTTATTTATTTTTAGTACTTATTTACTGATGTCTTATTTAGTTTACATATAATTTTTGCTTGACTAATTTAGGAGAAGTTTGAGAAGGTACTAAGGGATGCGAGGGCTAGGGAACTTATGTATGCTGAAAGAGAAGCAATATTGGATAAGGTTGATTGCTCTTCTTTGGATTATGTTACTTTCTTTAATCTCAACTATGCTTGTTTATTGCACGTAATGTGCTTCATCTTTTGTTTCAAATAAGATTATGTTTGGTTTACTGAACTTTTAAATTGAAACTATGTCCCATTTTGTTGCTTGATTCTTGTGCTATATGAGTCTACCTCTTTCATGTTAATCTACAAAGTTTATTGAGTCACCACTTTATAGCTGTTCTCTTCCTGGGGTGAGATAACTAGGTAACAGTGAAGCAAACACTAGCCAATATACTTCGCCATTCACACGCACCAAATCAAATGGAAAAAGAGAAGGAAAGTGTACATAAAATTGTAGCTCATTTTCTTGCTTTTTGAAAAACACCGATTTAGATTCTGTCTTATACTTGTTTAGAGAAGGATAATCTATCTTATCAAAAGTTCAAGTCTTGTCCTTCTCTAGTAATCTGTATTTAAAGTTTGATGCTTGATCAGAGGCTCTTTATTTGCAGATACTTAGGATTCTACATGTTCTTCTTTTTCTAGGATTTGTAAACATCAATGAATGAGTTCCTACTTCCACTTGAACTATTTCTCTTACTTGAAAGTTGAAACAAACATTTTGATATATGTGAGATCTGTTCCTGATCCAACTACCTCTTGAACCCAATAATAATTTTTTCCTGTAATAAATTACACTTTATAACTAAACTTGTCACTAATATCAAAATTCATGAACCATTTTCAGGAATTAAATAAAGAAAAAGTGAAAGCAGCTGCTGCTCTCAAGTCACTCCAAGAAAAATTGGAAGAAAAACTTAAGATGGAGCTTGAACAAAAGGTACAGGTTTGTTCTGCACTAACAAAATTTAAAAACGTAGAAGTTCAAGTTCTTAATCTTTGAAATTGTAGGAAGCTGCTGCAGCACTAGAACTGAAGACAATGCAGGAGTTGGGAAAAGCAGAATTGGCTTTGGCAGTTGCAAGCGAGAAGGCATCTCATAATGAAAAAATGGCAGAAGCAAATCTCAATGTATGATATTTGTCAAAATTATTTTTTGGCACATGTAGAAGCACCTATAGGCTATAGTTGCAGACTTAAAGGCTTTAACATCTGTGACAAATGTTTTTAATGCTATTTATAATTGGAGGGCAATCTTGACCGTGAGGCTTTAACATCTGTGACAAATTTTTTGAATGCTATTTATAATTACTCTGTGCAAACTTATAATCAATGACTCTTTGGTCTTTTTGTATCTAGGCAGCGTTATTGGGAGCGAACAGTCACAGATTTTTGCAGACTGATTCTTGTGAGGCAGATTCAGAGTTGCTTATGAATGATGGGTGTGCAACAGATGGCCAGATCATTGAAGGTGGTTCACAGGACGAGTTAGAGGTTTTGGATTTAAGTTCCTTTTGCTTTGTCCTCTTCTTTCAAGTTAATTTACTGTTTTTTTATGCAATTGTTTAAGTCAGAATCTGAAACTAAAAATTGTAGGGGTATGTTGTCTTGAGGCTGATTGTACCTTTAGCGTGTAGAAAAGTGTATGGATAGTTTGACATTATTGAGATGTAAACGTATTGTATGGTATTAATATTCTTTGTAATTGGTATTACAAAGAATTATTGGGATGTAAACGTATTGTATGGTTTTAATATTCTTTGTAATTTTAGCTATATATCATGGCATTAGCATATTGCAGGTGCATTGGTAATATAGGTGAAATACAACTTTCTTTTTCTTTTTTTTAATCTACAACATTTTAAAAACGTTGTGTGAAAGTGTCTAAACGTTGTCTGATATATTAAACTACAACGTTTTTATTCAGAAAACGTTGTGGAATCATACATTTTACAACGTTTTTAAGCATCTGCTAATTTATGAAAAACAAATCTACAACGTTTTTTTCTTAAAAAACGTTGTGGAATGTCCTTAACTACAACGTTTTAAAAACGTTGTGTAAGGGTGTCAAATAGATGACACTCTTAACCATGACATTTTTTTGACTGAAATCACAACGTTTTTTTTGCGTTGTCTATTTACTGTTTTGTAGTAGTGATAGGTTGGTATGGTTGTTAGAAAGGAGCTTGGAGGCCTAATTTGGCTTTTCGTAGAGTTACAAAGCAGAAATTCACAAATCGCAGAAGGGACCCCACTTGACGGGTTCCCAGATGTAAAACCCCGCCGGGAGAAAGGGTATTCTGCTAAGCCAAAGTTTAAAAAAAAATCTGACAGAACATAGTTTACTAAAATGGGCATAATGTCTTCATACGAACTCCGATTGATGCGATTCAAGATGATTCAGAACGAGAACCAATAGTCCTATAACCTTTATTCTTTATGGTGTTCAATTCAAAATCATTATGAAGGGTCAAAATGGCCATCTTTAGGACTATTGTGTATTTGGAGCCAATCGGAGGGCGTCGGGATGCGCGAATGCAAGTGCAATCCTTTGTGTATTAGTATAACCTAATGATAATATGTTATACATGTAATAGGATGTTGTATCAAGTTGTTAATGTGTATATGGTGCAATGACATGATCACTTAAGTAGTTGTAATAAAGCTAAATAGTGATGTTCATGAAAAGATGCGATTTTGTTAGTGAGCTATATGAATCCAATGTTAGTGTAACTAATGTGTATTGTGAATACATATGGTATGTGTAGGACTTGTGGTGAACGTGAGTAGTGATTGTTTAACCTACGCACGAGGCAAGTTCTCTAACTCTACTTTTATAATTGTGCAAGTGCTTAAACTTTCTTTGAGCAAGTTTTATAAACTTCTCTTTTTACATTGAGCAAGTTTTCTAACTCTACATTTACGTTGAGCAAGTTTCTTACTTTAAACTTTCATTAAGCGAATTCTTGTATTCTTAATCATTATTTGAACAAGCTAGCTATGACTTAAGCTTTATTCGAACAAGTTTTTGAATTCCAATATTTGTTGATGTGTTCTAACTTGTTTATTGTTAGACAAGTTTCTTTATTGTCTTTCATGTACTATAAATGTAGTTTTCTTGAATTCTAATTTCTAATGTTGAATTATCTTAGTTCATGTACTTGACAACAAGCCATTTTTATAATGAGCAAGCTTTATTTTCAGCTTGCTATTGCTTAATGTCTATTCAATAATTCATAGTTCTAGCTTAATATTATTCAAGCAAGGTTTATTGTCATTCAATACTTATGCTTTGTAGTTGTTTCTAAGCATGAGTTCATGATATAGTTAGTTCGTTTACATTTGTTCATTGTTCCATACTTCAAGTTTCGACTGCGCCTTACCGCCTTAAGATAGAAAGAGCCAGTGCCATCCCCGCTTCCTCCTTTTATGTTATTATTGATCAACTGTTGTGTTATTTCACACTATTGATTCAACTAGTCCTCTAGTTGATGTTCGTTAAACTTCAAATTACCTTGAATGCTTATCCAAATCAAACTTTCTTTGGTGCGGACTTGTTCTCTAAATATTGAGATGAACAACCCTATTATTATTAGGGGATAATTTACGCTTAGCGTTGAAATGTTTGTGCACAATACATTGTACGAAGGGCTGATCCCCCTAAGTACGAGGAGTCCTTATAATCTTATGACTGTTAAAGTTGGAGTTGAAAGATTATTCACAACTGTGGATATAGTTCATGGTCTTATGACCCTCAGTTAGATATATTCCATATTTTGGATTCCAGTTTCTGATTATAATCGTTAAGATTACCATTCAGTTTTGATGAGCCTATTGTTGGCAGTTATTATTATTATTCTTCTGTTGATTCATTGTTATATTTAGTGAGCAATTGTTTTGCTCACTCTTGCATATTTATATACTCATTGCAGCTAAAATTGAGAAGGTAGATGAGCCTTCAACTAGCAAAGGAAAGAGAAAAATGTACAAGTGATGAAGACTTGTAATTTCGATTATTGATATGATGTTAGACTTTTTACTTTGATGATAGACTTTTTTTTAATGATGTGATTTAATAATTTTATTTCTGCACTTGAATGATGTTTAAGGTTAGATAACCTGGGAAGATTTTTATTTAATGATGTAACCCTATTTAAAGGGAGGATTTATGGTTTAAATGTTACTTTATTTGGGTAGATAGTATAAATGTATGGATAGTGAGCACCAAATCTTGTGGGAATGAAGTACCTAGATTTGGGGGTGTCACAGGTTGGTAGCAAAGCTTTAGGTTATGAACCTTAGGTAGGGGAAAAGCCTTAGGAAATAATCTTTGAAAAGATAGTGGTGATAAACTCTTATCGAGTTTTAAGGAAGAAATAATAAAACACTTATGTGTTTATGTGATTACAACTTATGTGCTCGTGAGTGTCGAGTAGTAATGATTAGTAATTAAACTTAAAAATTTGGTTGAGAGGATGGCTAATGTAGGAGGATCCAGTCAGGCTAAAGAGGAGGAGCCTCAAGATATTCAGGTGATTTGGGTACAACTACTGCCACGGGAAACAGTTCCGTCGATCACAGTAGTTGAGCAGGAGAGAGTACCTGATGAGGAGGATGAGATATGTATGATCGTAATGTGGAACTTCAAGACACCGTCGAGGAGTTATAGGAGATAGTAGCTGAGCAACAGACCTCGATGGCATAGAAAAACGACGAGATCCAGGATCGAGAAGAACGACTGAACAACGTTGAAGAACAAGTTGAAAGAAGAATCTATCAAGAGGGCAAGAGCCGAAGACGCGTACAATGAAGCTTATCGACGAGCTGGAATGGCAGAGAGAGACACACAAGCAAAGATGAGGAAGATGGGAGAGATGAACAACGTATTCAACATCGTGATCAATCGAGCTCAGGATCGGGTAATGGGCTATCCAATTCAGTTTGAGATGCTACCGTCATACATATTAGATCGCCGAACAATGTTCCGAATTATGGAAGAAGAGCATCGTAAGGCTACGCAGTATCTTAGTAGGACATTGTAGGGAATATACCGAATATGTGGTTAGGGAGTAAATAAACTGTAAATCCCGGGTATGATATAACCAATGGGATAGATAATGATGATGTTGTCCTGCAACTGTTATATTTCAGGAAAGTAATGTAAATATCAGTGATATTATTGTTTTGATGTTTTTAAAAGATGATGAATGAATAAAAGTTATTGTTTTATTTAAAGTGTTATGTGTTATGTGATAAACTCTTATGATGTGAAATTTAAGAATATAATACTTAAAGGGTTGAATAGAATCTAATGGATGTATTTTAACAGAAAATGCTTCCAAGACGACAACCACCACGATAGAGAACCACTGAGGAAAACAATAACAACAATATGGAAGGAAACCCGGTTCAGCAGCTAGTGACGTTACTGACGGGTGCTTTGCAGAATCAACCTCAGAATCAAGGTAATACGTTTAAGGATTTCAAGGTGGTTGGACCACCAGAATTCCGTGGAACCATAAATCCAGTTGAGGCTCAGACCTGGATCATGGAAATCGAGAAGGTTTTTGATGTTGCTAGGGTAGAAGATAACCAGAAGACTGCTTTTGCAACATTTATGTTGAAAGCAGAGGCGAGTTATTGGTGGCAAGCTAATAAAACCCGAGGAAGTCAAGGGATTATGACTTAGGAAAGGTTCAAAGAAATATTCTTTGAGACCTATTTTCCAAAGAGTTCGAAGAGTCAGCTAGAAGTGCAGTTTTTGGAACTGAAGCAGGGAACTATGTCGGTATCTGAGTATGCCGCAAGATTCAATGAGTTGGCGAGGTTTGTGCCATATCAAGTCAGCACAGATGAACGCAAGGCGAAGAGGTTTGAATAGGGACTGAAGCCCTGGTTGTGCAGTAGGGTCTCCCTATTCCAGTTGAAAACATTTGCAGCGGTGATGGAGAAGGCAATTCTCACTGAGAGTGGAGGCAAGGCTGTAACAAAACATAACCAAGAGCAGAGGAAGAAGAAGAGTGAAGGCGAAGTTAAGAATGGTGGAGGTAGTAACGGTGGAAATGGCAACAACAGTTTAAAGAGGAAGTGGAGTGCAAATGGGGGAGCTGGAAATCAGCAAAGAAACCAGCAAAATAAGAAGTTCGAAGCATGTGCTACATGCGAAAAGTTTCAAAAAGGTGTGTGCTTGATGGGAAAACGAGTATGCTTCAACTGTGGCCAGGGGGGTCACATCGCCCCGAATTGCACTCAACCTAAGAAGAACATTTGTTTCACACGCGGGTCCAAGGATCACTTTGCTCGTGAATGCCCTAAGAAGAGATCTGGTGAGGCAAATGGAAACAAGGGAAATGCTAGTGGAGGTGTGCTGACTATTGCTGGGCCAACATCAACAACTAAGCCCACAGCAAGAACCTTCAACATGACGGTGCAGGACGCGGTGCAATCAAAAGATGTCATGTCAAGTATTATCTCAATCAATGATATAAATGCATATGTATTATTTGATTCGGGTGCTACTTGCTCGTTTATATCTGATGATTTTGCTAAGAATTTAGAAATACCTAGAGAAGAGCTGAATTTCCCTTTAAACATAGAAATTACGAATAGGGAAGTTATTCCTGTTAGGTTCTTATACAAGAACTGTAGGGTGAACATTAAGGGGAATGTTATGAAAGTAGATTTAATCCCGATAAAGCTTAGAGAGTTTGATGTTATATTGGGAATGGATTGGTTATTCAATTATGGAGAAATAATTGATTGCCAAAAGAAGTGTGTAAACCTTATGACTCTGTCAAAGGTAGTTTTTCATGGTAACAAATTGACTAGACAAATGAGATGTCGGCGATGATGATGCGAAGCAAGAAGTTGTTGAGTCGAGTACGTGCCAGAGGGTATTTAGCTTACATAGTCAATACCCAAAAGGAGAAGGGTGTGAAATTGGAAGATATAACAGTGGTTAGAGAATTCGTAGACGTGTTTCCTAAAGATTTGCCAGGACTTCCGCCTGACCGAGAGATTGAATTCGTGATCGACTTAGCACAAGGAACCGCTCCGATATCGAAGGCCTCGTACAGAATTGCTCCAGTGGAGATGAAGGAACTAATGGTACAACTGCAAGAATTATTAGATAAGAAGTACATTCAGCCAAGCGTATCACAGTGGGGAGCACCGGTGTTATTTGTGAAGAAGAAGGATGGGTCAATGCGTCTTTGTATTGATTATAGAGAATTAAACAAAGTCACTATTAAGAATAAATATCCATTGCCAAGAATAGATGACTTATTCGATCAATTAAAGGGTGCTAAATATTTCTCGAAAATAGATTTGAGAAGTGGGTATCATCAACTGAAAGTAAGGAAGGAGGATGTACCGAAGACGGCATTCCGAACGCGGTATGGACATTACGAATTTTTAGTAATGTCATTTGGTTTGACAAATGCCCTTGCAGCGTTCATGGATTTGATGAACATGGTGTTTAAACCATTTTTAGACAAGTTTGTGGTGGTATTTATCGATGATATTCTGGTGTACTCTAAAACTCAAGAGGATCACGTGGAACACTTATGTCTGACGCTGGAGACGCTAAGAAAAGAAAAGTTGTAAACGAAATTCTCTAAATGTGAATTTTGGCTGGGACGTGTACAATTTTTTGGTCATGTAATCGATAAGGATGGGATTTCGGTAGATTCATCAAAAGTTAAAGCTGTGATAAATTGGGAACAACCAAGAACTCCATCAGAAGTGAGAAGTTTCTTGGGATTGGCAGGCTATTATAGACGGTTTATTCAGGATTTTTCCAAGATTGCCACTCTATTGATGAATTTGACGAGATAGTCTGTAAAATTTGTTTGGACGGAGAAGTGTGAAGAAAGTTTTCAAGAACTGAAAAAGAAGTTAAGTGTGGCACCTGTGTTGTCGTTACCAGATAATATAGGAAACTTTGTGGTGTATAGTGATGCTTCACACAAAGGATTGGGTTGTGTCCTTATTCAGAACGGCAAGGTTATTGCGTATGTATCAAGGCAACTAAAAGACTACGAGAAAGGGTATCCGACTCATGATTTAGAGTTGGCGGCAGTAGTATTTGCTTTGAAGATATGGAGACACTATCTCTATGGGGGAAAATGTGAGATCTACACAGACCATAAAAGTCTGAAGTATATTTTCACACAGAAAGACCTGAACATGCGGCAAAGGAGATCGATGGAATTGATAAAGGATTACGATTGTGAGATCTTTTAGAGACAAATTCTCTTTCTAGAAAAATACCAGTTCGAGCAATAAACACTTTGTTCTCAGAAGGTTTGTAGAAATAATACCCTTTTATTTCTTTTGGGTATACCACAAAATTACATTTGTCAGATTTGGGTCCGAGCTTGTCAGAATCCAGACGTTTTACAAATGCCTCGCAACCCCAAATTTTCATGAACGACATACTAGGACGTTTCCCAGTCCACATCTCATATGGTGTCTTCTGAACCGTCTTTGTAGGAACACGGGTAAGTGTGAATGCAGCTGTCTCTAGGGCATGACCCCAGAAGCTTATTGGAAGATCTGCATCACTCATCATTGATCATACCATGTCCAACAAGGTTCGATTCCTCCTCTCAAACACACCATTCCATTGTGGTGTTCCAGGTGGAGTGAGCTGTGATATAATACCACACTCCTTTAGAAGGTCATCAAAGTCTTGGCTTAAGTATTCACCTCCTCGATCGGATCGAAGGGCTTTTATGCTTTTGCCAAATTGGTTTTGAACTTCATTCTTGAATTCTTTGAACTTTTCAAAGGATTCGGATTTGTGTCTCATAAGATACACATTTCCATATCTCTTCAAGTCGTCGATAAATGTAATGAAGTAATAAAACCTACCTCTTGCTAATCGAACTCATGGGTCCACATACATCACTATGTATAAGTCCCAATATATCGCTAGCTTGATTCATCGTGTCCGATGAAAGGGGGCTTTAGTCATCTTGCCTAATAAACAAGATTCATGATTTTTCATATGATTCAAAATCAAATGAATCCAAAATCCATCTTTATGGAGTTTTGATATCGTTTCTCATTTATATGGCCCAAACACACGATGCCGAGAGATATGTCGGATTTGAATCATTTGATTTAAATCGTTTTGTATTTATGTTATAGTAGGCATTTCCAAATCAAGAATATAAAGACCATTAAACAATTGTGCAACACCATAACATATATCATTTAAGTAAAACGAACAACGATTGTTCTTTATTATAAATGAAAAACCTTTCTTGTCCAAACAAGAAACAGAAATAATGTTTTTGCTTATAGCAGGCACAAAATAACAATCTTCTAATTCTAAAACTAGCCCAGAGGGCAAAGATAAATGATAAGTTCCTACGGCTAGTGCGGCAACTCTTACTCCATTCCCAACACGTAGGTCAACCTCTCCTTTTGCCAAAGTCCTACTCCTTCGGAGTTCCTGCACATTAACACAAATGTGAGAACCACATCCAGTATCTAATACCCATGATGTAGAAGTAGACAAGTTGACTTCTATAACATATATACCTGAATCAGAAGTCCCACTTCCTTTCCTTTTCTTCACTTCTTCCAAATAAGCAAGACAATTCCTCTTCCAGTGTCTAGGTTTTCCACAAAAGTGACAATCACCTTCTTTAGCCATCCCACCTTTAGGTTTTAAAGCCTGTTTGGTTTTGGATTTAGGTTTGGCACCAGAATTAGATCATATCTTCTTCTTGCCTTTCCATTTTGCCTTAGCATTCCCCTTTTGCACCATCATTATGGGAGCGGGTCCTGTCTTTTTCATGTTGTTCTCGGCAGTTCTTAACATGCTCAACAACTCAGTAAGGGGTTTCGCAATTTCATTCATAAGATAATTAATGACAAATTGAGAATAGTCATTGCATTCGTGGATTGTAAAACAAGATCTGTTTGGGCCTCCAGAGTGATTGGAAAACCCAACCTATCAAGGTACTTAATATACCCAATCATTTTCAGCACATGTGGACCAACTGGATCACGTTCACCCATTTTGCAGTGATACAATGCCTTGCTTGTATCATACCTCTCCTATCGAGCATGGCCTTCGAACAATTTCTTGAGATGCTCGATTATCTCATAAGCATCCATCAACTCATGTTGCTTTACGAAGCTCGGCGTTCATGGTTTGCTAGCATGAGACAACTCACGTCGAGCATCATCTTGATGCTTCTTGTAAGCATTATGCTCCATGACGTGGTGCGATGTACCGGTGAGTCTTTGCAGGAATGGGCTTTTCAATGACATATAGCTTGCGTTCTTGTTTGAGGACAATCCTCAAGTTCCTATGCCAGTCAAGGAAATTAATTCCACTTAGCTTGTCCTTCTCAATGACTGATCGTAGTGAAAGACTACTTGTATTGTTGTTGTTTGCCATTGATATCTACAATTTATAAGTGCAAAAAAATAATAAGTCAAGTTGCAGAGTTGATATTATGTAATTGATAATAGTACATTCAAAATATACCTCCCACTATTTTAATCAAATTAATAGCCCTCACCATTAATTCGAAAAGCATTTTTCAATTAAATCTTTCTAGTGAGCCAAGATCCATATTTCATTATGCCCTAAGTTAGCTTTGGCTAATCTCTTAAAACACAATTATTTAGGTAGACAACCCTTTTGTCATTATATCATATATAACTCCTGGATAGTTTGGTAAACAACAATTGTTTCTAGTCCATCTAATGGTACCTACCAAACTCTATGCCTCTAAGTCCACAATCCTATTGAGATAACTTAGTTAAGTCAGGCCCAATGATTTTAACAGTTTGGATATCACAATTATCCTATCGCATCTTACCTAGATAAATAGGGTACTTTGCTTTGACAAACCTACATCTATTGATCAAGGTCTTGATGAGTGTTATTCATTGGAAAGCATCTGATTTAGACTTAATAATTTAATGAGGGATTTTATTAATAAATTTAGATCTCACCAATTTTAATATCGCATACAAGCATAAATAAAGTGCAAAATTAAATGTGTCACAGTTATGGCCCAATCCACTGTCAATCTTTTCAAGCTAATGAAAGATTGAAGGTCAATCTAAGGTGGTAAAAGATCTTAAAATAAATATCTTCCTTGGATCTTCCTCAAGCATGTGCCTCCTCTCCATCATATCTTTCCATCGTGTTCTCCATCTTGACATCGAATACAGATTATTACATGACATAAAGAAACCTCGAGTTACATTCGAGGGGATTTAGATGAGAAGAGAATATTACATTAGAATTTATAGAAAGGCACGACATGCAAGTCGTATTTCAAAACCAAAACCACTAACCTATGGGTCAAAAGGCCATAACTGTGCACCATGCATATCACAATAAGCATATAACAGTTTATAGAAAATTAAAGAAAAATATATAACAAATTGGGGAAACGACCATCAAATGCTATTACTGGGGGTCCAAGGGGGGTCTCTCCTCAGCAAAGTGGTCGGTGATCGATTAATTTGGCGGGAGGTCTCATTGCCAAATCGGTCAATGAAAGGTGGTCGAAGCGGCGCCCTTGGAAATTTTTTTTCGAACTATAATCTGTATTGCAGAATTTTCATGCCTCTAATCAAATTAATCATATTAAATCAAATTTTCATGCCTCTAATCCAATTAGAACATAATTTGTATACTGTTATTACGCCATACAATTAACAGAACTTCGTATACATGCATATCTACTACTGATATTCATAATACCAGATTATGTCGATTACAGAATATCATATACTGAATTAATAGAACATCATATACATGCATATTAATTACTGATATTCATAATACCAAAATATATCGATTACAGAATATCATATACTCAATTTCAATTCGGTAAAATTGTATCATCATATATCATATATATCGAAAACAATGTAATCAATTTTAGATCGGTAAAATTGTAACATCATATATCAAATATATCGAAAGCAATAAAACACGTAATCTGAATTAATCGTTTCGCAAGTAGCTCTGATACCACTGTAGGGATTTCGGCACAAGAACGCAACGAAAATAAAATAATTCAAAGCAATTTTCGAAACCCAAAAACAGGATCCATGCGAAAAACAATTAACTCAGTTGTTTAGAGATTATCTAGAATATGAAAACGAGAATCAAATTGATGCGCTCGAATCCTTAACGCAATTCCTCACGAAACTACGTCTCTATGGTATCCACACGAATCTTTACTAACCGTCGAGCGATTACGCAATAAGAGGGACTTGCGGACTAGCCACCAAAGGAACCTTTATGAAATCTGTATGTTTTCTCTCTAGTCTCTCTAAGAGCGGCTAGGGTTTTCAAGTTATGAATTAACCTAAGTAATGCTATATATGCTATATATAGTAGTTAAAAGGAATTAATCAAAACCTAATTTCATAAAATCCGAATTTATATATATAACTTAATTAAGTCTTACTTAATTAATATACATATATACAAACTTTCCTTTTAATTTAAATTAAGTGATTTAAATACTATTAATCATATTAATATATTTAAATCCTCAAAATTTAAATTTATTCCCTTTTAAATTACGTTACATGTGTGTGACCCTATAGGTTATTATCACGTTGGCAATAATTTTAAAATCATATTATAAAATTATAAGCAAAGTGAGCGGCATCTAGTAATGCATCAATCGCTACCCAAGTAATAATAAGATCGATGATTCGATGCAACCTTTTAGTGACCAATGTTTCAATGTAATTTAATCCTTTTAACCTTAATATCCTAGATTAAACTCGAGTCATGGAATGTGTCATACTCTTCATAATTTAATCGAGTTTTCTTGATCAATGAGTAGACTATATGAAACAAATCACTATTTGAGCATGGCCATGCATTTCATAGTCCTACTCAATCAAGAGGTCTATGGATATCACCCCTAATAAATAGGAGGGTTAAATTCCATCTAGATCACTCATATTCCTCACACGATTCATGATGTACCCAATAATCACCTTTATAGTCCATCCTATTAAGGGTGACATTTGATGATATCAAAGTACATAAATTCCGTAGAGTAATATAGTGATTTGGTGTCGAGGACCATTACATCATTGTCACTATGAGAATTGCTAATGACACTTCGCATAATTCTCCACATAGAATTCTCATGGTGGGTCTGTCCAGTACACCGTTCTCTAACATGTACCTATGCATTGACTTAATATCTCATATATTTATGACCAATGAGATTTGGTCATCAGTCAATCCACATACTAGTCTCAATGCATCATTATTGTCCCATCAACAATGATACTCGACTAGGGACATTTAAGAATAATGATACTAATTATTATTATATAATCTCATGTTCAAGTCAAATACTTGAAACTATATAATTTGTATCACTATTCTAAGGATTTTTATTATGTTAACATTTATATAACACAGTAAATAAAACCATAATAAAATCATTCATTTATTCAATCAAATATAATATCAAAACGTTAAGCAATTATATCAAATAATTGACCTCTAGGGTATAAACTCTAACAATATATTTAATTGATATCGCATACCTATTAACTAGAAATTAATGAACTGGTGGACTTGTCCAAGCACTACAAAGAAGGCTTAAAAACTCCTCAGAGACAAAGCATCTAAGAGAACACACCCATACTCCAAGACAGAGCATAACACCTTTTAAAAAGAAACCTCTTAAGAAATTATATAAATTTATACTAGCATACAATTTATGATGAATATACACAAAAGTTAAACAGAAAATTAAATAATTAATGGCTTTGTAATTGGCCATTTAGTAGTTATTAGTATCATATAGTTATTCAAAGTTGTACATACATAAAATCTCCAACATAACGGTGAAAATGACCTAAATTAAGTACCATGGACAAGAATACCATTAAAATTGTTAGCAAAATGACCTTATTACCCTTTTTGTCCCATTCTTGGAATTATTGCTAGCAAATCTTGCCAAGTCATCAACCTAGTCTAGCTAGGGGCTAAGCAAACACCAACTCTCAGCCATTAGCCATCCAAATTCAGTGCATTTACATCACATAAGTAGAATTGGAGAGAGAAAGTATATATTCATGTTCATTTATTTCCAATACTCAAACTTGACTCTCTCTCTCTAAAGCCTCCAAAATATATTGCTATAACAGTCTCAGAAATAAGCCCCACCATCTCCTCTAATAGATCATAATCATAGAATCAAGAACTTGTTCATAGAAAGGTAAAACCTAATTTGAAATCTGATCTTGAAGGACATGTTAAATGTTAAGATTTTTTATTTAAACATGTTGTATGTAGTATATATTGATGATCTGGGTTGCTAGATGTTAGATCCATAACATCTAGAGGCTCAGATTTGAAGTTTTCAAAAATTTGGAAAAAAATTTAAAAAGTGGTTTGACAACGAATGTCAGACCCTGTAAATCTTTGTATGTTATGAGTTTTTGTTGTTTAAAGGTTTCAACTTGTAGTATGATGTTAGGACTTTAATCTGAAACTTGAATCATGGTCAGATCATATCTAGAACTCAAGTAATTGGTGGTCAAAGTGAATTGACCGATCAGAAATTCTGAGTTTCTGGGCAACCCAGAAACCCAAAATTTCTGACAGTCATTTTTGAAGCTTTTGATCTTACTGTTGTTTTATAGTTTGGTCAAGTTATTGTCTTTATCTTGTAGCCTGAAATAAGAACTACACATTTATGCTTTCATATTACTCAGATCATGAACAAAATGAAAATTAATCATGGTCAAACTAGGTTGATCGATCTGCCCGGATGAAGATTCTGGAAAACCCAGAATCTTCAAGAATGCGTTTCTGACAACAGTTGAATTGACCGATCTATATCTCTTAGATCTGTTGTTGTTATGCTGTTTTTATGTAATAGATATGTTGTCTTGCATGCTAGCTACAATCTAGAATTATTAGATCACAAAAACATCACATGAACAACAAGTAGTTGAAGCCCAAACATGCCTACTCGAACTGTTCTTCATTTCTGGGTAACCTAGAAGATGAAGAACAACCTCTGACAAGAATTTTTGTAGCTTAGATCTTTCTTGTTGATGATGTTTAGACTTGACCATTGATCAAAACATGTATCCTGTAAGTTTGTCTACATAGCCCGACGTCTAGAACACACTTAACATGAACCGATTGACTAGAATAAGGTCGCCAAGGTCGCCGATTGGCCATACCATGACCATATTTTTCGGGAGCCGAAACTTGATGAGCAACTCGATGAAGATGTTACGATGCTTAGATCTTGCTCATGTTTTATGATTCGGTCCGAGAAATTGTTATGAACTTGTACTCTTACATATATACTACAACATTTAATCAATATCTAGTCAAAAAAACATTTTAGATAAGTGAATTACACCGGTCAAAGTAGGCTACTCGAACATCGACTTTGAATGTTCTTGAGCCTCAAGAACACCTATATGCGACTACTTTTCGTAAGCCAAAGGGCTTTAATGACAGAGACTTATTAAAATTAATTAATTTAATTTCTAAAAATCATTTAAAAATAGAAAATAATTTTTGAAAATTACAAAAATATTTTAAAAATTATTTGAAGTTATAGAAATTAACTTTTAATAATTTGACATATTTTTCATAAATATTAGTATTTATTTGAATATTATTGATATTTAATTTATTTAATAAATGCATTAAATAAATTAATTAAAAATGATTTTATTACATTAAAAATCATTTTAAATGATAATATGGTATTTAATAATATTTTAAGTTATAAAACATAACTTTTAATATTTTAAGATAAGTTTCATTAATTATTAAATATTAATGATATTAGATTTAATTAGTAATTATATTAAATAAATTAATAAAAAATAATTTTAATATTATAAAAATCATTTTAAATGATAATAAATAATTTAAAATATTTTAAGTTATAAAATATAACTTTTGATATTTAAAGGTAAATTTCATTAATAATTTTATATTAATGATATTTGATTTATTTAATAATTATATTAAATAAATAAATTAAAATGGTTTTATTGATTTAAAAATTATTTAAAAGGATATAAATGAATTAAAAATATTTTAAGTTATAATTAATGACTTTTAATATCTTGATGAATAATACATTAATATTTAAATATTAATGGTAATTACTTAAAAATGATTTTAAATGTTTTAAAAATCATTTGAGGGTAATATTAATACTTTAAAAATATTTTGAGTTATTATAAATAACTTTAATTTTTTGGCAATGGTTTCATTAATAATTTAATATTAATTAAATATTAATGGTAATAGAATTATTTAATATTTAAATCATTTTAGAATGATTCTAGTGTTTGAAAAATCATAAAAAATTATAATAATTATTTAAAAATTATTATAAGGCTATGAAAGATAATATAACTGATATTTAAATTATCTAATTGAATATTGAACTACAGAATAGAGTTTTAGACTCGATAATTACCTGATAAAGCCGTCGGTACATCGAAATATTTCAAAAATTGATCTAGACTTAGATAGTTTGACTAGATATGTGTTTGTTAGTGAATCAATGACTGTTAAAGTATGTGACAAATGTGATTGAGTTATGTGTTGACTTCAAATAACAGTACTATGTGATATGATATATTATTCTAATCGAACGAATGATCTTACTAATGATAGGTTTTGGTATAAAAGATAAAACTAAGTTGCGTTATTGTAAGCAGCAGCTCAGGCAATTATCCTACCTTTGCATTTACTTTATGCAATGGACATGAGTAAGAAAGTTTCAAAATCATATTATTGTGCCAAATTATTAACTCTATCGTTATTGATTATGTATCCAATTATTCATATTCATACAAGTTCTTAAATTACCCGATCATTGTTTATCAACACAGTATTAGTGTATAATCCAGATATTTATTCTGTTCGTTAGTTTCTAAATATGGTTATACAAGTGTCCCCACTTGGATAATCATTGTATTTAATCACATGTTGATACATACTTATTGATTTCCAGTATGTATACGTTGACTTAAAAGCCGTCTAAGCTATTTGATTTGGCTAGACACAAACTTAAAAATATTGTTGAACAAGATAGAACTTTATTGTATCCAACCAGCGACTAAGTATGAACATCTCGAATATGGGAAAACTTTTGTGTACCTAAGGTGGATAAGATGAACAATAATATCGTTCTTGCATGTAGTATTGATCAATACAGGCATAATGGTGATCACCCCGTGCGTTCTGTAAGTTATGATGGTTTCTGAGATGAAGTTACATTTAACCTTTTCAAAAATAGAAAAAAAAACATTGTTCATAGTCTGTCGACTAATCTCTAGTTATAGTCAGTATGTAGTTTTAAAAATTTGATATAGAATTGATATGTTGTTATTATTGGTTCAACTTACTTTACAACAGTTGATTCGTTGTAGAAGCGTCATTCAAAGAAAACATTTAATTCTTTCAGCTAATATCTAATGTTGTTATTACTTGCTGGGCAATCAAATGCTTATTCTTGCTTCTCATATTTTGACTCTACGTTTTCTTCTTTAGTAGATTGACTTCTTTGGGGAACTGGTTTGGATTTCTTTATCACCTTAGTTTTCTTCTTCGGTGGTCCCAAAGATTTGGACTCAGGGATGTTTGAATCTTTATTGAATGACAACTCATCCTCTTTCATAGCACTTGCCTTCCTTTTCTTCGTAGTGCTTTTGCTGGTGCTGCCATATATTGTCAGCTTTTTGTTCTCCATTGGGTTCTTCTTCTAATTTGCAAACAGATGTGTAGTCATCACTTTATGGCTATTAAGGACTTCACCTTCATCATCCTTAATTTTATTCTTCAGCTTCTTCTTCAAAATAATACTCAAGAACCTTCCATGGAAAACCTTCGTGAGGGGTTTTCCTGTTAACCTTTCATTCTCTGCCTTGTCCAGCCATTTGGACATTTGATCGAGCAAGATAGCTCCAAAGTTGATACGCTTCTTCAGAACTATTGCAAAAATGATTTTTAGCTGTTGATCACTCACAGTGTCATGTGCAGTGTCCTTGCATAGGATACATTTGCACACTATCTCCACAAGGAACTCGAATTCTTCAGGAAACTCCTTTTTCTTCATGTCCTTCAGACTAGGGTTTCTTTTGTACTTCATAATCTTCTTAGATTTTTCAATGTTGACCTCATCAAGGCTTTTTAGACCTAGGTCAGGAAAACCTAAGCATTGATTGATGTCAAAAGATTTTAGCTTCAGAATTTGACCTTTGACCTTGGTAGAAAGGGTTCCAGAATTTTATGATGCTGCTTGCTTCAGCAGAGAATCTTATGATGCAATCCATATTAGCCTTCCTTCTAAGATAAGGTTTCTCATGAAGGGCCAACCTCTTAGCTCAGTGCTAAGGGTTAGGTTTGTCCCTGAGGCTCTTACCAGATGAAGAACTTTAGACATGATTAGTACTGATATTAAATTTGATCTCTCTACTGAGGAGTTGATCTACCAACTCTGGATACACATTAGTGTTGATTTTTTTTTTTGGTTGTAATCGTGGTGTCCTCCTGCTCTTACACTACGATCAGATGTTTGATCGTAAGCACTCCACGATTTTGAGTTGGGTGGTTGATATGGTTATTAGTGGCACGTTTTGAGACGTTCCTACTGACTATGGATCTTCATTTGGTTCATCAGCCACAAAGTTTTGGGACTTTGTAACTAGTATATTTCTGTTTAGGGTTAACTTTTGTTCTTGATAAACTCGACAAAAGTGGTTTTGATGATTATGGTGTGGTCGATAGACATGCACCATGATTGACTTATCTTCTGAGCTCATCTCAGATCTTCTGGCAAGAATTCTACTTCTTCAATTTTTGCTCCCTGAGCTTCATCATCTTCATATCTCTATTTTTTCTTCCATACTATTACCTTCCAGGCTGTAGAAGTATTAAAAAGTCGGTAAGCAGCATGGTAGTCCATAAGTGGACAACAAACATATATGTTGTGCATATTCTGGTGCATAATGTCATAGAATGTATGAGACGACATTGAACAAAAAAGATAATTATAATGTATATAAACAAAATTTTAGTATGTATATTATATTTAAAGTAAAAAAACTTGTTATCTGACCCATCAATATGCCTCATTTTTAACACAATCCATCAATTAACTCTCAAGTATAACTAACACACACATAAATGACATTCATGAAGTATAACCAATGAACTGATCGAACTACAGTAATACAAAATGCAATAGTGGTCACTCACAAATATTTTATTAAACACCTAAATGACATAAGTTACCTGATAGAGTTTCATTAAAAATTTCACAAAAGGTTGTTGACTCAAACATTCAGTCTAAAGAATCAATCGATAATTGCAGTTGCTCGAAAAAATTATCGAGGATCGATTAAGACTGGTGAAAAAGAAGAAGAAGAAGCGAAAGCAATAAATCCTTACGTACAATCAAAATCAGTGCAAGAGCTTATATCAGAAGTAGTTTCTCCCAATCTTTTCCCATGCATCCATTAGCTCCT
This sequence comes from Panax ginseng, assembly GCA_020205605.1. NCBI lineage: Eukaryota > Viridiplantae > Streptophyta > Magnoliopsida > Apiales > Araliaceae > Panax > Panax ginseng. Next base: position 90,900,354 of record CM035134.1, on the reverse strand, counting down.
ACGACAGTGATGAGCGAAAGTCTCGTAACTAGAAATTTTAGAGTTCGTCGGAGGTATTGCAGGACTACCTTGGACTAATTGCTTCTAGTTTGGTGAGATTTTTCACAAGGATTGACGAACTCTTATCTTATCTTAGTTGTTGAGGATCCGAAGCCCAATGTAAATCGTAGCAATCTTGTTCTCATCGTTCTCTCTTCTTTCTTTTGAATTTCTGTTCTAGGAGGATTCAATATGAAGAATTTATTATCTATCTCTGGCTCTGCTAGTGAAACCCTTCTAATTTAGGGAAAAATTAGGAAGCGGTACTGTGGCGTAAAGTTATGTATTTTATAATTTATTAAAAGAAATAGTGAATATTGGAAGTTACATAAAAAGTTTTATTAAAAATAAATTTATTACTATAAAAATTTTAATGTATTTATATTATAATTTATATTTACCATAATTAATTTTAATAAATTTATTTAGAACAATATAGCAACCAAATTTATCTCTTGCAAAAATATTTCTAAACAATAATATATAGTGAGTAATAATTCCTTCACTAATAGATTTTTTTTCCCCGCAAATTTTCATTATAAATTGGAACCAAAAATATTTCTATCACCTCAATTTTGCGAGAGAAAAAATATAAACTGTGAAGGATGTTTCCTTCACTAATAACTATATTGTCATTGTATTTTTTTTCCTTCATTATTCCTTCACTATAAAGCTCCTTATGTGAAGGAAGAAATTCCTTCACAAAATTTCCTTCGCTACATCCCTAATTTCTTGTAGTGAACCATAATTTGTATTTTTAGACACTAAAATTTTATTTTTAAACCCTGATTTGAAATCTTAAAATTTTGTACTAAAACTTAGGGTTAAACCCAGGTCAACCCCTAAGGGTTTGCCAAGTTACAAGATTGCCATTAAATTGGTTAGTTAAATGACAAAAATGCCCTTATTGTATTATTTAACCTAACTTGTAAATCTAGCTAAAAAATGAGTTGGTGACCAACTATGTTGACATTGTGACAAATATCTTAGCATATCAGCCTCTCTTTGCCAGCAATATCATCAATATGCATTGCACCAAGAGATTATTTAAGAGTTAGAGAGAGAGAAAGTCCTCATTTTTGCTCATTTCTTTCCAAAGCTCTCACCAACTCTCTCTCACACAAAACCTCGGAAATTGTTAAGTTACTCAGTCCCTAGCAACCATAATATCAGATTGGAGATCAAAGATCAAAATTTAGAGCATAAATGTATAAAAGCCCTAAACCTTTTTTGATCTTATATGCTTAGAAACTTTTTGTGTTTAAGTGTTTAATCATGTGTTATATTATGTTTTTAGATGATCTATGTTGATCCATCATGGATCCATAGCATCAAAATGCTTTAAAATGATGATTTTTCAAAACTGTTCTTGAGCTCTAAAGGTGGTCTGACAACCAAATGTCAGAAGCCACAGATTCGTGTTCGTCTATGTGTTTTGTTGTTTTAAAGTTGTAATCTATACTCTGTCATGTTGTCTTTGACCTGGAAGTGGGTTTACAACCATTACATGTCTAGATATGTAGTTATTAACCATTTTTCTGAAAACATTTGACCAAGTTGAATCTGGAATTTATGATGATGTTGGGCTGATCTATTGTTATATTTATGCTCTATGACATGCCAACTATACGATTGGACCATGAGAACACGTGAATCAGGACAAAGAACCTAGATTAAATCGATCTACAAGATGGCTACTCGAACTGCCTGGGTTTTTGGAAAACCCAGGTAAGGTCTGACAATGAATTTGAATGCCCATATCTCCTTTGTTATGAATTGTATGACCATGATTGTTGTTGTATCATGTAATGTTGCATTAGTTCTACAAGTTGTGATCAACAGATAGCCTAGAAATAGTATATATGAAAAATTATTCATGGTCAAACCTAGTACCCTTGTGACTGCCTATGCATTTCTGGGTTTGGCCAAGAACATGAAGAACACCTATAGCGACGATTCTGTCGCTATAGGCAGTCTTTAGCGACAGTTTATTTCTAAAATTAATTATTTTTATTAAATAAATAGAAAAATTAGTTTTTAATTATTAAAAATACAAAATAAATTATTAAAAATTATTTTAAAGTCTAAAAATTAGTTTTAATAATTTTTAATATATTTGATAAATATTTAATATTTTTGAGATATTAAAAGGTATTTAATTTATTTAATTATTATATTAAATAAATTATTAAAAATGATTTTAATACTTGAAAAATCATTTAAAATTATATTATGGTATAAGAAAATATTTTAAGTTATTTTTAATGACTTTTAATATTTTGTGATGAATTTTATTAATTAATTAATATTAATGATAATTAAATTATTTATTGAATATATTAAATAAATTATGAAAAATAGAATTAATGATTTAAAAATCATATAAAAATAATTTAAATGTTATAAAAATATTTTAAGTTATAAAATTTAACTTTTGATATTTTGTCATGAAAAATACTAATATTTTAATATTAATGATATTAGATTTATTTAATATTTTTATTAAATAAATTAATTTAAAAATGATTTTAATATTAGAAAAATCATTTTAAATAAAAAATAAAAAGTTTAAGAATATTTTCAGGTTATAAAATATAACATTCAATATTTAAAGGTAAATTTAATATTAAGTTTATTTACTAATTATATTAAATAAATAGTTTAAAAATAGTTTTATTAATTTAAAAATCATTTTAAAAGGGTATAAATGAATTAAAAATATTTTAAGTTATACTAAATGACTTTTAATATTTGATTGAATAGTACATTAATATTTAAATATTAATGATAATTATTTAAAAGTGATTTTAATTATTTTAAAAATCATTTAAGGATAATATTTGTGTTTTAAAAGTATTTAAAGTTATTATAAATAACTTTAATATTTTAGCAATGGTTTCATTAATAGTTTAATATTAATTAAATATTAATGATAATAGAATTATTTGATATTTAAATTATTTTATAATGATTCTGGTGTTTGAAAAATTATTATAAGGTTATGAAAAATAATATGACTTATATTTAAATGGATATTGAACTACAGGATTGAGTCTTAGACTCGATAATTACCTAATAAAGTCGTCGGTACGCCGATAGGTCTCAGAAATTGATCTGAACTTATATAATTTGTCTGTATATGTGTTTGTTTGTGATCCAATGACTGTGAAACATGTGTGACAATGTGATTAAGTTATGTGATGGCTGCAATAAGTAGTATTATGTGTTATGATATGTTATTCTAATCGGTAAAATGATCTTATTAATGATAGATTGTGATATAAAAGATAAAACTAAGTTGCGTATTGTAAGCAGTAGACCAGGCAAATATCCTACCTTTGCATTTCCTTTATGCAATGGACATGAGTAAGAAAGTTTCAGAATTATATTATTATTGTACCAGATTATTAACCCTATTGTAATATATATTATATCCAATCATTGATTATCAACATGGTATTATATTATTATTCATATATTTATTATGTTTGTTAATTTCTAATTATTGTTATACAAGTGTCCCCACTTGGATAATCATTATATTTAATCACATGTTGATATATATATATATATATATATATATATATATATATATATATATATATATATATATATATATATATATATATATATATTGATTGCCAATATGTATCTGATAAGTAAAAAGTTGTCTAAGCTATTTGAGCACTAGACACTGATTTAGAAATATTGTTGAATATGATAAAACCTTTTGTATCCAATCAAATTATTTTGGTTCGGATTTCGACTAAGTATGAACATCCCAGAACAAGGAAAACTTTTATCGCCAAGGTGACAGAGTGAACGATAATATTGTTCTTGCATGTAGTATTGATCAATACAAGGCCATGGGATATACACCCTCGCGCCCATAAGTTATGACGGTTTGCTGATGAAGTTCTGCTAAACCTATTCAAAAATTGAAAACAATGTTCATAGTATGTCAACTTAATCCTATTTATAGTCAATACGTAGTTTCAAAAATTTGATATAGAATTGTTATGTTATTATTATCGGTTTAGTTTACTTCACAACTATTGATTTGTTGAAGAAGTGATGTACAAAGAAAACATTTAATTCTTTCAGCTAATTATATTTATAATTATTATTACTTGTTGGGAACCCAAATGCTAATTCTTGCTTTAAATTTAAATGTTTTCAGCTAGGCATGATCAACCCGAAGGTTCAGACAAGAACAAGTGAAAAGGAAAGCAAACATAATATGATTATTGGTATCTTTTGTAATAGTTAGACTGTATTAAGGTAATGATATTTATTATCTATCATGTAAAAAATTATAGTAAATGTTACGTACTTGGGATTAGACTCTTATAAATGTAAGGTAAGTTAGATATTTATATTATTGTTATTATTATTAGTATTATTTTCGATCATAGAAATGGTATCGTAAAACACTGAATTCGGGTTTCAAGTACCTGAATTTGGGGGAGTTACAAAGGTTAAGGGTACATGAATATTAAACGGGCAAAACCTACACCCCGTGTATGGTTTGACTATAAGGTAATGAAGATCAATGATTAAACCTATGAATGGTGAAGAAGCTGAATTAAAGACAAGGAAGTATAACGTAAAGAAGCCGAGTTAATGTTTATAACTTGGATGACGTTCTGAGTCGAATTAATTGGGTGTTGTAAGATAAGAATACGGTAACATAAAATGCTTAACGTTATAAATGCGTAGGATGAATATGGAATGATCATTCTAAGTATACAAAAGACTGTATGACTTGGACGATATATAAAAAATGAATCCTGAGGTATGGTATTTAGTTGCGATAAAGCCATAAGGAATATGAAATGGACTTAACGAACATTATAGTTTAGGTTGTAGTACAATCGTAACCTTTGATGGTTGACATATGGGTGATGGGCTAAACAATTCCTTCAAAGAGAGAAGGTATATACGAAACTAGGAACCGATCTAACTAACTGTTATGGACAGTGTAGATGAGATGGGAACTTGTTTGTTGGTTATTTGTGGGAAACCACTTAAAGTAACATATGGACTACTAGCAGAGACACGATGTGTGCTGAGTCCTAGGAGAAGATAAGAATGTAAATTATCAAAGATGATGAACGTATGAGTAAGACATCTCCGTATGTCACGAAGCCGTAAACCGAAAGAAAAAGTGGGTCGCATAAACTTAGGTTGCAAGAATGCGAACCCTAAGAAGTAAAGTTAAGTAAACCAATGTGTAAGTCAAGTATATGACTGATTGGTGTATGTGTTATTTCCTTATGTGTTACGTAGAAATTTGAATGAGCAGTTCAGCGTAAACTATAAGTTGTAGCTGTGTGTAAGGCAAGTTTCCTAACTTCATTCATATTCTAAATGAATGCTAGTTTCTAAAACCTCTCAGATGTTGAACTTGAGAAGTTCTGTCTATGTGCAAATGTGTGATATTTGTATAAGGTGCTAGAATATATGACGCCTTGTGCCATAATTTGAACACTTAGGTGTTTCTATGAGATGAACTGTTCTGTGATTGAATTATTCAATAAAAGAATGTTCTGTTTATACATTAACCGCTATTGTTAAGTCTGTGCTATTCATTCTAGCTAGACAGGATGTGTATGAAAGAAGGTAGAAAAATGAAAGTATTTCAAAGTGAATGTGACTAATGTTTTAAAATGACAGGAATCGAGATTATTCCAATTATTCAAGCTGCTTCATAACCTTTGTTCGGTTATCAAAATCTTAAAAGAATGTTTGAATTCTAAAAGTTGTTTGTTCAACTGTTATGATTTGCTAGGTAATTGAATACTCACACTTGCTTTAAATAAAAATATTTCCAGCGAACGATGTTAGAAGAACTTAAGGATCTCGTAAAGATTAAGTTGATCGGTATCTAGAAGAAGTGCCATTCATTATATGAATGAGCGTGAAGATCAAATGAAGACTTGTAATATAGAATGATAGAATTAAACTATAGAATAGTTTAATGAACGATTATGTATCCTTGGTGGCGGATGAAAGTCACTCGTGTAAGATGTAAAGAATAATATAATTATCATTATTTGTAATGAAAGAGGTTATAAGATTTTAGAACCTAGAATTTGAGAATGTATGTTGTTATATTTAGCTATATAATGATGTATATTGGAAGGAATGATGTACTCGTGATGTACGAAATATAGGTGTGAAGATAGACTGAATTTCGGGGCATTATAGATTGGTATCAGAGCTGATAGATTATAAACCTTAGGTATGAGTACCTAAGGCTATAATCGTAGAAAAAAGGATAAGAAAATCGTTGAGTTAAACGATTAAAGAAGAAGATCACCATGTGATCATAGTGAATCGTAGTAACAGATGATCTGTTAACGATGAATGATTTATAGCTAATGCTACGAATGAATGGAACTACGAAGTAGTACGGGAAGAAGAACTCAGATTGAGTTGTGAAGGATAGCATACGAATTAAAGAAAATTCGTATTAAGTAAAGAGAAAGTTAGAAGTTGTAAAATTTTAATTGAGGACTCATGTGATAGCTGAGTTATATGAATCTTTGTTATGGGCAGAGGTTTGTGCTTTGGTGTAACAACAACTCAGTTTATTACAGTGATAATTATTAGAATTGGTTGCGCTATCAAGATGTATATGACGAGAATGTGAATCTTTTCTCATGTATATACTTGATAGGTAGAGAATGATAAGGTAGGTGCGAGTTCTTGAAACTTATACTTATAATAAGTTCGTGACTCATAATCATATGGTATGTTTTTAAACTTCTTAGTGAATTGACGCCTATGGTCTATCTGGGATAGTTCTTAAACTCATATTATTGTGGGAAGTTCCTGAACTCATAATATGTGGTAAGTTGATGGACTGTACTAAGGTATAGGAATGTTTAGACTGAAAATGAGTTATTTTTAGTAGACTTAGCATTGAAGGTGCTAGAAAAGATTAATTATTATCGCAAGTAAGATAATAAAGGGTGATGGAGAATAGGATATTCCAAGTCATCTAGCTATGCTAGATTTAGAAGTTTCTTGAAATCGTGCTTATATGTGCGCATTTTGAAAATGAAAGAATTGGTTTAACTTTTGAAACCAATGGATTTTAAAAGAACTATTCTTGGTATGTCTATGCTAGTTCGTTCAGCTAGACAGAAATTGATTTGAAATATCAAAAGGAATTTTATATCATCAGTGCATTTGATGCAAGGATGGTAAAAGGATGGAGTTATTAATGCAATTGAACCTGTTGTTGGATGTGATCTTAGGATCAACAACCCACTATGGTATAATGTATAATGACGAAGTCATAAACTAACAAAGTCCTCAACGTACTATGAAAAGTATGGTATCATAACTTCATAAAACGTTTTGATATATTGCGAAAGAATTTAAAGAAGTAGTTGATGTCAATTGATTTGACTAGACGAATGTTTCAAGTTGATGTCCAATTTATTGGTATGGTCTAACATACTTGATTTGGCTAAGACGAATGGTATATCATGATTAAAAAAAAATCGAGCTTTCTTTGAAGAGTTATTTCGAACCAAATTATTTTGGTGCGGAATCTAATGATTAAGTCTGAGGTGAACATACCCTAAAATGGGGTTATACGATGGGTTGATCGCCTACATATGGAAGAGGTAGTTTACCATCTTTGTGATTATTAACTGACCGTGAAAGAAGGGTTTACGGTGAAATGCTGTTAAACTAAGTAAGAGTTCATGGTCGATTTGACCCCTCAGCACTAGTATTAAATGTTTTTAAAGGAATCTTCATATTCTTATTTATTCCTTCTACTTCATGATTCTTGGTAAGTTATGAAGGGTAAGGAATGTTTGAAAGATAAGAACTTCTTTGAAGATAAGTTGGGAAGAAGGGTAAGCTAAAATTTTGAGGATGAAATTCTGTGAAGAAGGGTGAATGTGATGAGCCGGGAATGTTTGTGGTTTTAGAAATTTTGAGGACATAATTTTTATAAGGAAGGAAGAATATGACAACCCAGAAAATCGAATTGTCCAGAATTTAAGATTTAAAGAATTAGTTATTAATAAAATGAATTTTTATTAATACTATTATGTGCTATGTGTTTATTAATCGTTTTAGAACCTATGATGATTATTAATCGGGAGGATTCAGGCTATGAGCTAGACTGAACAAGTAAGAATTTTCAAGACGAAAATAAAATTTTTTCGGGAATAAAATATTTCTGGGGAAAAAGATGAAATATGCATTATTCACCCGACGAAACTCTAAGGGTTAGGGTTTGAATAACCTAAGCCTTTCCGATAGTTCGATATGTCGAAATGACATTCCGTCAAAAGATTTGACGATAATATATCGTGAAAAGTTAAGTAAGCCGATAAAAGTTTTTCTCAAAAAACGTGCAAAAATTGGACAAAATAAAATAACAAAAAGTACTGTTATGTACAATTCATTAGTTTAGCTACGTTAGGGGAAAACGTAAAGGAAAACACTTAACACCAAAATGTGTTTTTCATTTTTTCGGAGATCCAAAAAATATGTAAAAGTTAATTGGTAAAAGAAAGACAAAATATCCAAAAATATTTGGATTTCGAGAATCGCAGTTTTTGAACTATCGGACGAATTCCGCAAGACGGAAGCACGAAGCTTCCGAGGGAAGCTTCATGAATAGTAAGGAGGTGTATTGAGGAGGTGGAAATAGTAAGGAGGTTTGGGGCAAAATTACTAAAATACCCCTAGCCTTGGTTTTCTATATAAACAAGCCTTAAGCTCATTTGTTTAGTTTGAAATTTCAACCAACACTTGAGAGAAAGAGAGATTTCGAATGAAGAGGGAGAGAATGAGGAAAAACTAGCCCGAGTACACGCTTTGTCCAACGGAGAAAGATTAAAGAAGAGAGGTAATCCGAAAACCTAACATCTAATAATTTTTTTATGTTCCTTTATTTAAAACATAACTTAATGAGAATATGAAGTAAAAGATGTAAGAATGATTTCATATGGTTGAAATCATGAGAAAATGAAGAAATAAGAATTAAAAGTTTAGTAAATAAATTTCTTAAGGAAGTATAAGATTCATGAATTTGAGCGATCCGAATGAATCATATGAATGATTCGGTGAAATAAGTAAGGAATGGTGTTCTATAACATCAAATTCTAAGAAAAAGTGAAATCGTAATCAAAATATCGATTTAAAATGAAGAACGAATGAAGAACGCAAAGAACACGCAAAGAACACGAATAACGTTATTGATGGACAAATTTAAAACCATCATAGTGTAATTGTTATTGATGGAAATGTTTAAAACCATCACGTATAAGTTAGGTGCTTATTGCTTGGTTAGGAACGGTAGAAACATTCATGAAGAACGAATTAAAACTTAGCTATAACGAAGTTATGGCGAAAATTTCGTAAAAGACGAACGAGAATTAGAAAGTTAGTAAATGAACACGAACATGTAGGGTTTCATAAGAATGTAAGAGAACGTAGAAAACGTGAGTCGTGGACTCAAGAACGAACGAATTTTGAGTTCGGATGACTGAATTACGTATGAACGAACGAAGAACGTTAAAAACGTAAAATGAATGATGGATGAAGATTAAGCCAATTTACTGGAATGTTAACAGATTCAGAATGAAGTTCTGTCTAAGGGTAATCGAAGTATGTAAGATAAGGAAGAGAATTCCCTTGGAACGACCTCGTTCCGAGTTATAATGAAGAATTTATGAGATTACGAAGTCAACATCTCAAGCATGTAAAAGGCTTAGAAATATTTTTTCAAGTTTCATGCTCGTGGTGTGCATGACACCAATTTGAGCCTTGGGAGGTGGTACCAGCTTGAAACTTCAGGGCCATCACCATACTACTAAGTGGCGCCACAGCGCAACAAAGAAAGGGGAACTTGGCGCCGCAACGTCCAACCAGGAAAGAAAGTGACGTAGACTCGTCTTGCAATATGAGAGGAAGAAGCGAGGACGTGGTGGCAGTAAGCGCGGCAGGCGAAAGCAAAGCCTAGTGTTGAGATTGTTATTACTCAATTACTGGGGGATGTGCAAGAAAGAAATATAAACATGTAGTTCAACTACTGTAACACTTAATCAAGTGTATTAAACCTTTAATAAAGGTTGAACGAAAAGATTAAATGAGATTAAAAGACAAAGAATGTGAACGTGGGTTACAGAACCGTAGTCACGATAAAACAAACGTGGGGGATTGCTATAATTGTGATTCCTTAGATGTTGAGTGACGAGGGTAACATATAATAATTTGATGTTATGACATGGTAATGAGAGATGAATGTAAAGTGTATAGATGTTGTGAATGCAACACTGTTGCGATGAGCGGTCGGTCTTAGCATACAACGAATTGTATGGCTTCGACATTAAGAAAGAATATTGAACATGAGGTTCAGGTGATAGTAATGAATGAAAGCGATTAAAACCTTAGGTAAAGGTTGAATGAGAGATTAAGGGATGAATAACGTAAACGTTGAATACATAAATGATTCTCGTGAATCGTATTCACGTCGTGCGAACGTTCTATGTGACGCCCCCAAAATTGGTATACATCACCCATCTTGGGTTGCCAAATACATGGTACTAAATACGAATACAAACTTAATTATACAACATGAGTTGAGAGTTTTTACACGAATATTGTCTTATAGACAATATCCAAACTCAAATGGAGTCCTCATTACATTTTATTATCACACTATTTTATAGAATAATGAGGACTACTATAACACCATCTCGGACCATCACTCCGTCCCCCGACTAGTTCCGGCTACGTTCTCATTTCCTAAAGAGAACAATTGTGTTAACCCGGAAAATCGGATTGTCCAGAATTTAAGTTTAAAAAAATAGTTATTAATAAAATGAATTTTTATTAATACTATTTTGTGCTATGTGTTTATTAATCGTTCTAGGACCTAGAATGATTATAAATCGGGAGGATTCTGGCTACGAGCTAGATTGAACGAGTAAGAATTTTCAAGACGAAAATGAAAATTTTCCGGGAACAAAAATATTTCTGGGGAAAAAGACGAAATAGGCACTATTCAATTAAGACGAAACCCCAAGGGTTAGGGTTTGAATAACCTAAGTCGATTTCGAGAGTTCGGTATGTCGAAATGAAATTCGTCGAAAGATTTGACGATAATATATCGTGAAAAGTTAAGTAAGTAGATAAAAGTTTTTTAGAAAACGTCATGAAATCGGACAAAATAAAAATGACGAAAAGTACTGTTATGTACTTTTCACTCGTTTAGCTACGTTAGGAGAAAACGTGAAGGAAAACGCTTGACACCAAAAAGTGTTTTTTAGTTTTTCAAAAATCTGAAGAATACGTAAAAGTTAATCGGTAAAAGAAAGACGAAATATCCAAAAATATTTGGATTAGAGAATTGCGCTTTTAAAGCGCGAGCGAACGAAACCCGAAAGACGGAACTACGAAACTTAAGGGCTAAGAAAACTTGAGGGCTAAGTTATCTTCGTCCTTAAGTCTTGAATAGTAAGGAGGTGTGAATAGTGATTTTAGGGGTGAAATGACTATTTTGCCCCTAGCCTTGAAAATCTTTAAATAGGAAGCTTAATTTCATTTGTTTGGAATTTTGAAAGTTGTCAAACATTTGAGAGAGAGAGAGATAGATTTCGGATGAAGGAGAAAAGGAAAAGGAAGAGGAAAAGTTGCTCGTGAGCAAACTTTGTCCGACGGAATGAAATTAAAGAAGAAAGGTAATCCGAAAACCTAACTTCTAGATAATTTTCTTTAAGTTTTTATGTTAAAAACATTTCTTAATGAGAATAAGGAGTAAAAGATGTTAAAAATGATTTCATATTGTTGAAATCATGAGAAAATGAAGAAATAAGAATTAGAAATTTAGTTTATAAATTTCTTAAGGAAGTATAAGATTCGTAAGGATTTTGAGCGATCCGAATGAATCTTATGAATGAGTAGGTGAATTAAGTAAGGAATGGTGTTCTATAACATCAAATTCCAAGAAAAAGTAAAATTGTAATCCAAAATATCGATTAAAATGAAGAACGAATGAAGAACGCAAAGAACACGCGAAGGACACGAAGAACGTTGTTGATGGACAAATTTAAAACCATCGTAGTATAATTGTTGTTGATGGACAAGTTTAAAACCATCGCGTATAAGTTAGTTGCTTATTGCTTGGTTAGGAACGTTAGAAATGTTCATGAAGAACGGATTAAAACTAAGCTATAACGAAGTTATGGCGAAATTTTCGTAAAAGATGAACGAGAATTTGAAAGTTAGTAAATGAACCCGAACGTTTAGGGTTTTATAAAAATGTAAGAGAACATAGAAAATGTGAGTCGTGGACTCAAGAACCAATTAATTCCGAGTTCGGATGACCGAATTACGGACGAACGAATGAAGAACGTTAATAACGTAAAACGAACGAAGAGCGAAGATTAAGCTAATTGAATGGCATGTTAACGGATTCAGAATAAAGTTCCGTGCGTAATCGAAGTACGTAAGATAAGGAAGAAAATGGCTTTGGAACAACCTCATTTCGAGTTATAACGAAGAAGTAATGAGATCGAAAAAGTAAGCGTCTCAAAATGAAGTTAACACTTAGAATAATTTTCGAGAAGAAGGGCTTGGCAGCTTGCTGGCTGACCATACTGCTTATAAGGTGGTAAATTGCAGCAGCCGCCAAATTGAGAGTCAGTCTCGCTAACTCGCGTCATGACATGAGTCTTAGTCTTTGAGAGTGGTAATGCATGGCCAAGCAGTCTGAGCAATGCCAGAAATGAGATTTTAACTGCTCAATTTCTGGGGGATGTGCAAGAAAGAAATAAGAACATAATGTTCAACTAATGTAACACTTAATCAAGTGTTTTAAACCTTTGATGAAGGTTGAACGAAAAGATTAAACGAAATTAAAAAGATAAAAAATGTAAACGCGGGTTACATAACCGTTATCCGGGGACCGTAGTCGCGATAAGCGAACGTGAGGGATTACTATGATTGTGATTCCTTAGACGTTGAGTGATGAGGGTAATAAATAACATTTTGATGTTATGTCATAGTAATGTGAGATGAATATAAAACGTATAGACGGTGTGACCGCAACGTTGTTGCAATGAACGATCGGTCTTAGCATACAATGAATATTATGGCTTTGACATTAAGAAAGAATAGTGAACATGGGGTTCATGGGATGGATAACGATGGAAAGTGATTGAAGCCTTGAGTAAAGGTTAAATGAGAGATTAAGGGATGAACAACGTGAACGTTGAATACGTAAACGATCCTCGTAAATCGTATTCACGTTGGGCGAACGTTCTAAGTATACATTGGTTGTATGACTTAGACGTTGACGGGAGTAGTAAGTAAGATATGAATTATCAAGAAAGACATAGCGAACGGTAATAAGATTAATGAAAGCCGAATGTGAGTCGGATGAGAATGTTAGAATGAAATGTAAGCGTTGAACACTTTAATCGATGTGAAGGTTGAGTGTACGCAAATATTAAACGGGTAAAACCTACACTCCATGTATGGTTTGACCGTAGGATAATCAAGACCAATGATTAAACCTGTGAACGGTAAAGAAGCTGAATTAAAGACAAGTGCGTATAACGTAAAAGAAGCCGAGTTAATGTTTATAACTTGGATGACGTTCCGAGTCGAATTAATCGGACGTTGTAAGATATACATAAGGTAACATAAAATGTTTAACACTAGTAATGCGTAGAATGAATATGGAATGATCGTTCTGAGTATACAAAAGACTGTATGACTTAGACAATGATGAATAAATCCTGAGGTATGGCATTTAGTTGCCAGAAAGCCATAAGGAATAAGAAATTGACTTAACGAACATTATAGTTTAATAGTTCAGGTAAGTTAAGATGAATTTAGGTTCTAGTACAATCGTAACCTTTGATGGTTGACATATGGGAGCTGGGCTAAACAATTCCTTCAGAGGGCGATGGTATATACAAAACTGGCAACCGATCTAACTCACTGTGAGGGCAATGTAGATGAGACGAGAACTTGTTTGTTGGTTGTTTGTGGGAAACCACTCAGAGTACCATATGGACTACTAGCAGAGAAGAGATGTGTGCTGAGTCCTAGAGAAGTTATAAGAAGAAGATAAGTATGTAAATCATCTAAGATGATGAACGTATTAAGTAAGACATCTCCGTAGGTCATGAAGCCGTTAACCGGTAAAGGGAGTTGGTCGCGTAAACTAAGTTTGTAAGAACGTGAACTCTAAGAAGTAAAGTTAAGTAAACCAATGCGTAAGTCAAGTATATGACTAATTGGTACATGTGCTATTTCCTTATGTGCTACATAGGAATTGGAATGAGCGATTCAACAGTAAACTATAAAAGTCAGGCGTGTGTGTAAGGCAAGTTTCCTAACTTCATTCATATTTTAAATGAATGCTAGTTTCTAAAACTTCTCAGATGTTGTACTTGAGAAGTTCTGTCTATGTACGATATTTGTACAAGATGGTAAAATGTATGAGGCCTTGTGCCATAATGTGAACACTTCGGTGTTTGTATGATATGAACTGTTTCATGATTGAATTGTTCAATATGAGAATGTTCTGTTTATACATGAACCGTTATTGTTAAGTCTGTGCTATTGATTCTAGCCAGACAGAATGTGTATGAAAGAGAGTAGAGAATGAAAGTATTTCAAAGTGAATGTAACTAATGTTTTAAAATGATAGGAATCGAGATTATTCCTATTGTTCAAGCTGCTTCATAACTTTTGTTTGGTTATCGGAGTTCTAAAGGAATGTTAAACTCTTGAAGTTGTTTGTTCAACTGCTAAGACTTGCTGAGCAATTGAATGCTCACACTTGCTTTAAATGAAAAACATTTTCAGCGAATGATGTTAGAAGAACTTAAGGATCCCGTTTAGATCAAGCTGACGGTATCCATATGAAATGCTATTCAGAACATGAATGAGCGAGAAGATCAAGTGAAGACTTGTAATATAGAAAGAAGAAAATTAAACTATAGACTAGTTTAATGAACTGTTATGTATCCTTAGTGGCAGATAAAAGTCACTCTTGTAAGATGAAAGGAATAATGTAATTATCATTATTTGTAATGAGAAAGGTTATAAGGTTTTAGAACCTGGGAATTTAGAATGTATGTTATTATATTTCAGTATATAATTATGTATGTTTGGATGAATGATGTACTAGTGACGCACGGAATCCAGGTGTGAAGATAGACCGGATTTCGGGGCGTTACAACAATGGAATTAAAAGGGTGAACTCAACTAGCCCAGTAAGAAATATTATGACTAAGATAATACAGAATAAGTTATCATTAGCCTTCAAAAATGTTAAACTGATAGAATATAATAGACAACAAGTTTAACTGCAGCAGAACAAGCAATCCATTAAAAGAGTCAAGTAGAGCATGATATCTACTATCTTCTATGATTTAAAAAGTTTATCATTAACTTTATCGCTGAGACTCAGCTTAATAAATAAATCACATCATCAAATCATCCCTGCACTACGGGCCAAGGATATTCATTAGTATCATGTCCACATATTATTCTTGCACTACGGGCTGAGAATATTCGTGTAATCATCAATGGTCATGATCATACCGAATTCTCCCTAATCATAATCATACCAATCAACAGTCCATCTATGCACGTAAGCTAAAGATGACTTTCATCACAATATAAACATGAGGATGATGACAATGACATAAGAAATCAATTAAAAGAAAGCAAAGGATAAATTTTTAAAGATTTATAATTTAATTTATCCAGAATTCAATAATGTCCAAATTGTCAACATGATATTGCTTTGTGGAGTAAAATTCAAGAATAATATCCATGTATCAAAAATAATTTGGACAGAAAAGAAATAAAATTTTTAGTGAATAGTACCCTGTAAATAGTACTTCAAGAATAGTACCCCGTGAATAGTACTCCGACATAAAAAGTGCCCCAAATACCCGAGTGAACAATATTTGAGTGAATAGTAATTAGGTGAATAGTAACTCGTGAATAGTACCCCGACATGAAAAGTGCCCCGAATACCCGAGTGAATAATATTATAGTAAATAGTAATCGGGTGAATAGTAACCCATGAATAGTACCCCGGGTGAAAATATTGATATTTAATAAGAAAGTTTAGATCAATATTTGAATGAAACGATACTGGACGAAGCGCCAAAATCAAGGATATTTCACTAATTTCAAGGATTATAGAAGCAATACTTACCATAGTAAGTTTAGATTTAAGAATATGAAAAAAAATAACATACGAAATGTTGCCTCTTTTTCAGTTCTAACAAAAGAGCTCTAAACTCATGCAAGCATACATGCGTCAACAAGTAATACAGAGTAAGTAGAGTATCGATCCCACAGAGAAAGTTGCCTAATTTAAACCACTATGCATCAATTAAATTACTATATTTATATGCTCAAACTAATGATTATAAGTGTGAATTACTCTAATTGCAAAAAAACGATTAAAACAAGAATAAGAATAGAATAAATCAAATCAGGAAACAATGGGATCCTAACTTCATTTAATACTTCATCTAATTACCACCATCATGCAAGATTGTTTATATATCACAGAAAAGTAGCCAAGAGCACTAATCTAGTCATAGCCATTTTTCAATGTACTATGACCTACTCACACAGTATCCACAAGCGATACACACCATGTAATCATCAATATAACCAAAATCACTATATGTCTATGTGAAATTGCAACCACATTGAATTTAAGCGCAAGCCCTTATTTTAACTCATACGGTGAAACAGTATATGTCTATTTGATCCACGAAATACACAAGCCATACAAAACTGCCCCATATACGTATGCTATCATGATTACAATCCATACTCGCATGTTCATTTTTAATTCCATACAAGCACTTATAATGAATGGTGATCAAGCATTCATGCATGCAAAACAACCATGATAGAAGTTTCCTTATGATATGTAAAATAGTCTAGCAGTCAAGCATGCAACTAAACTACATATTAAAATCCGTTAGAATCCCATAATGGAGTTTAGTTCATGACTGAACCAAAAGCCATTTTGGGATCAAAGCTACACATGCATAATAAACAAACAATTGAAAGATGAAGGATAGAAACGATCAAACCCAATTGTTGATTATAAACCACTAATAATGTTTAATTCCGCATTAAAATCCAGCAAACGAACAATAGTCTTCCACAATGATTGAAAATCCAACAATGAAATAGAAACTATGAAGATTAGGCTTCGTTCTACGTTAGAAAACTCCCAAAGTGTAAACCCTAGTTACCAATATGAAAAATACGTCAAAACTACTAAATGATACATCTGACACCAATCAGAATCATTTTTTTAATTAATTACAACCCTTCAAATTTAAAAATTAAATTAAACATCTCGTGAAGATCGGTCATCGATGCGTGGGGCACACGCCTTTAGTAATTCTCGGAATGTGCGCGTATGTCAATCTGGCCCAATTTGTGGTGGTAGCGGGTGAGCGATGTCTTTGGCATGTATAGGCTATGTGGCCATGCGGCTTCTACAACTTTGAGTTACAGTTCTGCAACAAGAATCGATTTTTATTCTTTGCTCATTTCATTCCTTTGTCCATCCATGCTTAGTCTCCTTGCTCCACTTGATCCTCATGTTGTGCCTTCATTGCTCACATGCCCTTCACCATCGCCTAGTTATGTCATATCCTACACTTTTACACCAAAGGAGTTTTAAGTTAATGCAATACAAAATAACATGAAATGCAACAAAAAACACACTAAAATGTACTTGAGATGGGCATAGTTCGCATGAATTAATATCCAATAAGTAGGTGTAAAACCCACTTATCAAATACCCCCAAACTTGAACATTTGCTTGCCCTCAAGCAATGCATGCTAAATAACAATGAAAATGCAAAAGCACTACTATGCAACTAAATTAATATGCAAACTTGTCTCACATTGTTCCAACTCTAACAGAATTTCAGTCCAAAATGCCTCAGCGACTTATCCAGATCCCAGAATATAAATTCAAGCCAAACTATAGGCATAACATCATACACTTAGATAATTCATAAATGCTATAGAGATGCTGTGTGTGTGTGTTGTGTTCACCAAAACTTGATATAAGCAAAGACTACACATGCTAAATTGCTCAAAACAGAAAATTATAGTCTAAATCAAGACTCATGTATACTTATGCAACGAAGACTGTTCCAACATATCAAAACAAACTGAGGTTCTACAATGGGTTTAACTGCTTTATTGCTATTCACGAGGGCAATTTTCGCACTTTCTCGCGGTGTTTATTTCTATATATATTTTTTCCACATGACTGTGCAATGCCTTATTCCATTAGGCAACACTGCTACCCCTTAGCGAGCTTTTAACCAACGACTCCCAGACCATGAAAGACCTTAGGGCACTAGGTGTAGAGACAATCCCCTCAAGCGTACTTACTCAAGTAGCCAGGGCCCCGAAATAAGACTAGCCACATTATTGCTATATTTTTATTATATTTTTTTTATACATAGCATACCCACGTTTTCCCACAGTTTGAATATCAATGCTTTATACAGTCTAAGTTCACTTTCCACATATTCCCCTTTGTAAAACTACATTTTCTATCGAGCAACGCAACATATCATTCTTATGCTTCCAAGCAATTGTGAACACATCCGTGCAAACCGAAAGCATTTAAACAGCAACATGAATTTCATCATGTAAAACATTATAGCTAGGTTCATGTTATCCAACATACTCAAAAATCTTTTAAAATTCACTATCATCATCGGCTAGACAATATTTCCATAAGGCTAGAAATGTGAGACATGCAAACTAAAAATATACTAACACAAGTAATAATAAATAAAACTTAAAATTTTTCTGCAAATTTTATCTAACACATAAACATATAAAATTTAAACTAAACATGTAAATACTAAATGAACTTAACTAATCATGCAAAAACTATATGCAACTATACTACTACCCCAATACCCCCAAACTTATAATATTCAATATCCCAGTGAATGAAGGTAAAGGGTAAAGAAAACTCCCCTAATGATCAGTGGCACCACCCTCCTCGGGTTGTGAATTTGGTGGTGGATATGGCACTGTTGTCCCGAACTGAGGCCACTCAAGCATCGTTCCTTGTTGCGCAAAAGCCTCGGGCAAGGCCCTCGTGAGTCCCATAGCAAATGCTCTGAAATTATCGTACATGGCATCGACTTTTCGCTCCACCCATTGGAGCTGGCGATCACCATGGGCAGCAGGTGCTTGCGTTGACGGGCCTGCCTCATCTGTTTGAGAGGGTTGCTGTGGTGGCTCTAGAAATGTGGGCCGGATAATAAAACCTAGTCCTCTCGGATGCGGTTCACCACCCGTCCAATCCTTGAACTTGATAATATTTGCATGAGTGATGTCGTGGCTCAGGTTCTGCAGCTGCTCGTTATTCCACGGGACTCCTTGTTGGGTACAAAGCATGGTTGCCACAGACGTGTGGGGAATACTCCCAGTAGTACTCCCCCATAAATATCGCAGCACGTTTTGATGAATTAGGTGGCCTATGTTAATGTACTTGCCTTTGATGATGCCCCACAAAATGATAGCCTGCTTAGTGGGTATTTCATGTTGGTGAGCTGACGGAATTAATTTGGCACAGATAAATAGATTCCATGCTTTGGCATACCGATTCAAGGCAGACACTGGAAAAGATTTTGGCTCAGTTGTCCCTGCCTTATAATTCCATTTTGTGCCCAGAATGCACAATTCAATAATCACTAGTTCCAGATCCATTTCTAAATGTGCACCTTCTACCCAATTAGCAGACCCAGTCGGTGGTACATCATTTATTCTGAAGACTGCTCTTATCGCTGGAGGACGAAAATCCACTTACACTCCTCGAACCAGCGTTATCCCTCCTTTTACGTCCTAAGCATTCGCATAGAACTCTCGAACAACCCCCATGGGAATAGGCATAGGAGTGGCAGCCAAGCTGACCCAGCCTCTTTCTCGTATCATATTCCATAGTTGGCCGTCTTGCTTCTCAGGTTTAAATCCCCATTCCTTCACAAACGATTTGGCCATGATTCGATAATATTCTTGCTGGGCTTCCAAACAGATAAATTTCCTGTGGTCCACGACATCCTCTTCTTGGTTACTGGAGGAAGATGCTGATGATGAAGAGATGGAGATGGAATGTACTCTTTTTGGGCCCATTTGCAGATGATAGAGAGAGTGCAGATGATTTGCCTGCTAATGAATAAGAGTTGTTGATGAGATTACCCCCAAACTCGTTGCTGCACAACCCAAGCAGAAACCCTAGAGTTATATTGCAGTATAAAATGTGGATGTACTGTGGGGTGAAGTACTACAGCGATAATCTCTTAATAGAGATGATAGCTAGGGCTTCAAGTTGTAACTACTGAGTAGTGAGGAGTCGTGTGTGTTGAGGAGAGCAAAAGAATATGTCTCTGTGTGATTTCAAATAATAACCCAAGGACTGCCCAACACAATTTTAACACGTAATTTTTTTTTTCACGTCTGGTACCGCGCGCGGCTGCGCGAACTTTGAGTGGGCATAGGGCGCGGTCGCGCGAGTGTTGGTTTGAGCTACTGACTTTGGGACGCGGGCGCGCGATTCCTTAAGCCTGATCTTGCGTGGTCGCGCGATACAGATTCCTGGACTGCAATTTATTTGAACTCTCAATCTGCAAAACAGTGATGCCTTCTGTTCCACTCACCTGCATCACACCACTTACCCATATCAATGTGTAACTTCAGAATAAGCATAAATGGACAAGTAAATACTATACATTACTACAACACAGTCCAATGCAGATTCAACTACATACTCACTTATGCTCAGCATAGCAATCTATGAAAAATAAACTACAGATAAACTAGCTAAATACCCTATTGAATAAATAAAAAAGAAAATAGAGATAGAAATAATGAGTTGCCTCCCATCAAGCGCTAAGTTATAGCCAATTAGCTTCTTGACAACGTTTTCAAGGATTCTCTTAACTTCTCGATTCGACACTTCATCTTAGTCATTTGTTTGTGAGTGATAAGCTGTAGCAATGCGATGGTTCACCCTATACTTAGCCAACAAAGCTGTAAACTTCCTATTACAGAAATGACTACCTTCATCACTGATGATGGCCCTTGGAGTCCCAAATCTCGTGAAGATACTTCTATGTAAAAACCTTAGGACAACCTTGGCATCATTTGTCGGAAGAGCTGCCACTTCTACCCATTTTGAGACATAATCCACTGCGAGCAAGATATAGAGATTTTCGCAGGAAGAAATAAAAGGTCCCATGAAATCTATCCCCCACACATCAAAAATTTCTACTTCAAGGATCGTATTCAGGGGCATTTCATTCCTTTTCGAGATGTTCCCAACTTGCTGACATCTATCACATTGCTGGATAAAATTGTGTGCATCCTTGAAAATTGTCGACCAATAAAATCCTGCTTGTAGTACCCTAGCCGCTATTCTTTCTCCCCCATAGTGACCTCCATACACTGAAGAATGACAATCCTACAAAATCCCCTCGGTCTCGCTATACGGAATACACCTCCTTATCATTTAATCAAAACACTGTGTAAACAAGTAAGGCTCATCCCATATATACCATTTAACACCATGCAAAAATTTCTTCTTTTGATAACCCACTAAGTTAGAGGGTACCATCTTATTCACCAAATAATTCGTGTAATCTGCAAACCATGGCACTTCCCCTTTCACCACAAACAACTGCTCATCTGGAAAGGTCTCATTGATCATGACGTTATCGTCTGCCTTCCTTTTCGGATTCTCTAGTCGCGATAAGTGGTCCGCCACTTGGTTTTTGGTGCCCTTTCTGTCCTTGATCTCTAAATCAAATTCCTGCAGTAATAAAATCCATCTAATCAACCAGGGTTTTGCATCCTTCTTTGCCATTAAATATCGAATTACCGCGTGATCCGTATACACTATCACTTTTGTGCCAATCAGATATGCTCAAAATTTATCAAAGGAGTACACCACTGCCAATAACTCTTTCTCTGTGGTGGTGTAGTTCAACTGTGCATCTGTCAGGGTCTTGCGGGCATAATAGATCACATGAAAAATCTTCTCTTTCCTATGCCCCAAAACAGCCCCTACAACGTAATCGCTGGCATCACACATCAACTCGAATGGTAATTCCCAATTCGATGTGGTAATCACTGGTTCTGAAGTTAGTTTCAAATGCTCAAATGCTGACACGCAGGCTTCATCAAAATTAAACTATGCATCCTTCTCCAATAGACTGCATAGAGGTTTAGTTATCTTGGAAAAGTCCTTGATGAATCTGCGGGAGAAACCTGCATGTCCCAAAAAACTGCGAACACCTTTTCTTGAATTAGGTTGGGCAAGTTCTCAATCATATCTAACTTCGTTGTATCCACCTCAAGTCCCTTCTTCGAAACCTTGTGTCCCAGTATGATTCCTTCTTGTACCATGAAATGGCACTTTTCCCAGTTCAGCACTAAGTTCGTCTCAACACATCTCTTCAAAACCATAACCAGATTCTCAAGGCATAAATCAAACGAGTCCCCGAAGACTGAGAAGTCATCCATAAATACCTCCACATTCTGCTCCACCATGTCTGAAAATATAGCTATCATGCATCTCTGAAAGGTGGCTGGAGCATTGCACAATCTGAAAGACATCCTTCTAAAAGCAAAAGTGCCGTATGGACATGTGAAGGTAGTCTTTTCCTGATCTTCTGGAGCTATCATAATCTGATTGTAGCCTAAATACCCATCCAGAAGGCAATAATACTCATGACCCGCTAATCTGTCCAACATCTAATCAATGAATGGGAGTGGAAAATGATCTTTCCTTGTAGCTTTGTTAAGCCTGCGGTAGTCCATGCAAACTCTCCACCCCGTCACTGTTCTTGTTAGAATAAACTCATTATTCTCATTAGTCACTACTGTCATACCACCTTCTTCAAGACACACCTTTGCCTTTTGGCTCACCCATGAGTCGTATCGAGATCGGATAGATTATGCCTGCATCTAGCCATTTCAGTACCTCTTTCTTGACCACTTCTTTCATTATCGGATTAAGCCTTCTTTGTTGTTCAACAGAAGGCTTACTAGGATCTTCCAGCAAGATCTTATGCATACAAAATGAAGGGCTAATCCCTTTGATATCTGTTATGGTCCATCCAATAGCTGATTTGAACTCTCTAAGCACTCGTAGCAATTTTTCTTCCTGAAAAGATGTTAGTGCAGAAGAAATAATCACAGGTAGCTTTGAATCTTTACTTAAAAATGCATACCTGAGATGTTCTGGAAGTGGTTTTAATTCAAGCTCTGGAGGTAACTCAAGAGATGGCTTTAATTTTACCGATGTTTCTCCCGCTTCTGTCAATGGCTCGATAGGTGTCTTGAATTTTCTGAATTTTGGAGTAGTGTCCAGATATTGCACAAGTTCGCCGAATTCCTCATCCTCCAAATCTGAATTTTTAGCAATTACATTCTTCTACAGTTCATAATTCACCAAATTCTGCACCTCATCATGTAAGACCCGATCCACTAAATCAACCCGGAAACATTCTTCGTCATCTGTTGGGAACTTCATTGCCTTGAAGACATTAAAGATAACCACCTGATCATGTACACACATAGTGAGTTCCCCTTTCTGCACATCTATTAAAGTCTTTCCTGTGGCTAAGAATGGTCTCCCCAATATGATTGATATATTTTTATCTTCCTCGTAATCCAAAATGATGAAGTCAGCCGGAAAGATAAATTTGTCCACTTTCACTAACACATCTTCAATAATTCCCCGTGGATATGTGATGGATCTGTCAGCTAACTGCAACGAAATGTTTATCGGCCTTGGAGCCGGCAATCCCAACTGATTGAATACTGATAAGGGCAACAAATTTATACTTGCCCCGAGATCACATAAACACTTACTGAAACTCATCTTCCCGATTATGCACGGAATTGTGAAACTGTTCGGATCCTTCAGCTTTGGAGGTAATTTCTGCTGAAGCACTGCACTGCATTCCTCTGTCAAGGCTACCGTCTCAAACTCGTCTAATCTCCTCTTCCTTGACAATATACCCGTCATGAACTTTGCATAGCTTGGCATTTGTTCCAATGCCTCGACAAAAGTTATGTTGATTTGCAGCTTTTTAAATACCTCCAGAAACTTGCTGAATTGTTTATCTTCCCTCTGCTTATTCAATATCTATGGATATGGTACTTGAGGGTGAATTGGTGGTACTGAACTCATAGGCTTCTCAACTGAACTTGCTTTATCTTTCTCTTCATGCTGTGACTAAGATTTTTCTAGATTTTCTTCCTCGTGATCAATTGCTTTCTGCCTCATGTGATCGCATCGCGGTTTCTTAATACAATTGGCGGTGAGTATACGACTATCGATACTGCAATGTTTTTCCCAGATCTCAATGTGATTGCTTGACACTGCTCCTTCCCGTCTCTTCGTGGATTTGTCTCTGTATTACTTGGCAATGAACCTTGGGGCCTGTTGTTAAGCATGCTCGCCATTTGCCCCATCTGAGTCTCCAAATTCTTAATAGCCACTGCTTGGCTTTTAATCATAACTTCCATGTTTGCCATGTACTTTAACATCATCTCCTCCATTTCTGATTTCTTTTCTTGCTGAGGTACGACTGGAGTGTGATGTTGTTGTTGTTGAGAAAATCCTAGCGGAAACGGTGGTTTTGGTGTAAAATGTGGTTGAGATGGCTGTGATTGAAATTGTTGATTCGGCTGAAACTGATTCTGCTGATTCCCTTTGTTATTAGACCAACTGAAGTTTGGATGATTGCGGTTGTTGGGGTGATATGTGTTCTAAAACTGTCCTTGGTCTTTCCTGTAATTTCCCACATAATGTACTGACTCCGAGCTGATAGCACATTGATTCGTCTAGTGTGACCCCGCACAAATCTCCCATATGAAGGCAATTGTTTTCACTTTGCTCTCTGCCAGTGTATCTATTTTCTTTGCCATCGCTGCCATCTGTCTTGAAACAAGCTGAGTAATAGCATCTACCTCCAACACACCTGCAACCTTGGAACGTGGCATCCGAGATGTAGGATTCTGAAAATCATTTACAGCCATAGTCTCGATAAGTGTATAGGCCTCGTCATAGCTCTTTGCCCATAATGCCCCTCCTGCAGCTGCGTCTATAATAGGCCTCGACTACCATCCCAATCCATTGTAAAACGTGTTGATCACCATCCAATCTGGCATACCATGGTGCGGTCACTTCCGTAGCATCTCTTTGTATCTCTCCCAAGCCTCATATAAGGATTCACCCTGTTGTTGTTCGAACTGAGAGATAGTTGTCCTCATCTTTGCAGTCTTAGCCATTGGGAAAAACTTGGCTAAGAATTTTTGTGCTAAGTCCTCCCATGTAGTAATTGATCTAACAGGCAAAGAATGCAGCCAACTCCTTACTTTATCCCTCAAAGAGAATGGGAACAACCTCAGTCTAATAGCATCCTCCGTCACCCCGTTGTATCTGAATGTATCACAAGTCTCAATGAAACTCAACAGGTGTTCATTCGGATCATCCATAGCAGCACCCCCAAACTGTACCGAATTCTGCACCATCAGAATAGTGCCCGGTTTAATCTCGAAAGTATTTGCTGCTATTGCCGGTATGACTATGCTAGACTGTAGTCCATTAATATTTGGCATGGAATAGTCTCTTAGAGCCCTGTGCTCCTCTCTTTTCTCTACTCTTTGTTCTTCTGCCATGTCCGGTATAGTACCTTCTAAGCGTGTTTCATAAATTTCTCCACACTTGCTTTCCAACCCACTAGTTAATATTATCCTCCTTCGATATTAACTCGGAATTAGATGAACGCGTGTGCATAAAAATCTACAAGTACCTGAAACCGAAAACAAAAATAAAAATAGAAATGAGATAAGATTAGATTTGTCTAAGTCATACAATATAGCTTAAAACTGATGATAATTATTTGAATTTAAACGCCTTTCCCCGGCAACGACGCCAAAAACTTGTTGCCTCTTTTTCAGTTCTAACAAAAGAGCTCTAACTCATGCAAGTATACATGCGTCAACAAGTAATACAGAGTAAGTAGAGTATCGATCCCACAGAGAAAGTTGCATAATTTAAACCACTGTGCATCAATTAAATTACTATATTTACATGCTTCCGTTATGGGGTCAACCAATGATTGTGCCGTCGTACGAATATTCCCTATTAAAACGAATATTCCTCGACCAATCGAATATTCCCCAACACAATGAATATTTTATAACAACTTGCTTACTTTGCAAAATTTTCAAATATTACCCACAACTATAACATTATATCATATCCACACCATAATATTCTAAAATATATTTAGAGAAAAATTATTCTTTATTCGAAAAAGTTGGGGTCTTACATTCTAAGTATACATTGGTTGTATGACTTAGACATTGACAAAGATAGTAAGTAAGATATGAATTATCAAGAAAGCCATAGAGAACGGTAATGATTAATAAAAGCCGAATGTGAGTCGGATGGAGAATGTTAGAATAAAATGTAAGCGTTAAACACTTTAACCAAAGTGAAGGTTGAGGGTACGCGAATATTAAATGGGCAAACCTTACACCCCGTGTATGGTTTGACCGTAAGGTAATGAAAATCAATGATTAAACCTGTGAACAGTGAAGAAGCTGAATTAAAGACAAGGAAGTATAACGTAAAGAAGCCGAGTTAATATTTATAACTTGGATACGTTCTGAGTCGAAATAATCAGACGTTGTAAGATAAGAATAAGGTAACATAAAATGCTTAACGCTATAAATACGTAAGATGAATATGGAATGATCGTTCTGAGTATACAAAAGACTGTATGACTTGGACGATAAAGAATGAATCCTGAGGTATGGCATTTAGTTGCGATAAAGCCATAAGGAATATGAAGTGGACTTAACGAACATTATAGTTTAATAGTTTGGATAAGTTAAGATAAGTTTAGGTTGTAGTACAATCGTAACCTTCGATGGTTGACATATGGGAGCTGGGCTAAACAATTCCTTTAGAGAGCGAAGGTATATACGAAACTGGCAACCGATCTAACTCATTGTTATGGGTAGTGTAGATGAGACGATAACTTGTTTGTTAGTTGTTTGTGGGAAACCACTCAGAGTACCATATGAACTACTAGAAGAGACACGATGTGTGCTGAGTCCTAGGAGAGTATAAGAAGAAGATAAGAATGTAAATCATCAAAGATGATGAACGTATGAGTAAGACATCTCCGTATGTCGTAAATCTGTAAACCAAAAAAGAAAGTGGGTGGCGTAAACTTAGGTTACAAGAACGTGAACCCTAAGAAGTAAAGATAAATAAACCAATATGTAAGTCAAGTGTATGACTAATTGGTGTATGTGTTATTTCCGTATGTGCTACATAGGAATTAGAATGAGCAGTTCAGCGTAAACTATAAGCTGTAGCTGTGCGTAAGGCAAGTTTCCTAACTTCATTCATTTTCTAAATGAATGCTAGTATCTAAAACTTCTCAGATGTTGAACTTGAGAAGTTCTGTCAATATTCAAATGTGCGATATTTGTACAAGGTGTTAGAATGTATGAGGCCTTGTTCCATAATTTGAACACTTTTGTGTTTCTATGAGATGAAATGTTCTGTGAATGAACTGTTCAATAAAAGAATGCTCTATTTATACATGAACCGTTATTGTTAAGTTTGTGCTATTGATTCTAGCCAGACAGGATGTGTATGAAAGAATGTAGAAAAATAAAAGTATTTCAAAGTGAATGTGACTAATGTTTTAAAATGATAGGAATCGAGATTATTCCTATTATTCAAGCTGCTTCATAACCTTTGTTCGGTTATCGAAGTCTTATAAGAATTTTTGAATTTTTTAGGTTGCTTGTTCACCTATTATGACTTGCTGGGCAATTGAATGCGCACACTTGCTTTAAATAAAAATATTTTCAGCGAACGATGTTAGAAGAACTTAAGGATCCCGTAAAGATTAAGCTAATCGGTATCCAGAAGAAGTGTCATTCATTATATGAATAAGCGTGAAGATCAAGCGAAGACTTGTAATATAGAATGATAGAATTAAACTATAGAATAGCTTAATGAATGATTATGTATCCTTGGTGGCAGATGAAAGTCACTCGTGTAAGATGTAAATAATAATGTAATTATCATTTTTTTAATGAAAGAGGTTATAAGGTTTTAGATGTGACACCCCCAAAATAGGTATACAACACCCATTCTGAGTCGCCAAATACATGGTACAGAAACAACTACAACTTTATTAATACAATTGTCGTGCAAAATAAGACAACACATAAACTATCAGTTTAAAAAAAAATATTGTCTTCTAGACAATATCAACACTCAAATAAGTCCTCATTACAATTATTGATACACTATTTTACAAAAATGGTGAAGACTACTAAAACAACTTTCTAGAACCATCATTCTACACCCCGACTAGAACTCGCTACATTCTCGCCTCCTCAGAAGAAAAATGGAACACAAAAGGAAAAGGGTGAGCTCAACTAGCCCAGTAAAGAATATTATGATTAAGATAATATAGAACAAATTATCGTTAGTCTTCAACAGGGAAAAATTTGATAAAATACAATAGACAACAAATTTCAGATCAATATTCGCAGCGGAAATAATAATTCATAGATGAGTTACGTAGAGAATGAAATCTACTATAATCTATGAATTTAAAAGTCCATTATCATTATTTTATCCCTGTAACATCAATCAATATCCATCTTGAATGAAATATTCATCTTTGCACTACAGGCCAAAGATATTCATCAGTTGGTCATGTGCCAAAACATTAAAAACATTTTTCTTAATTAAACTATTTTAAACTTCAAAAATTAATTATTTCGGAACTTCGAAACTTCAATAATTCATAATAAATAGCCCTTTTATCAGAAAAATTCGAACCTTATGTCATTTTCATAGGAAATTCCATTTTCTACAACTTTGTAAGTTTAAGTTTTTCCAAATTCCAAACAAAAATTGACCGAAATCCACAAACGGGCGATTTTACGGGCTATTATCCAATTTCAGTCAAGAAATGGGGTCCACCAACATGTTTAACATATTTTAAACATTTATTGAAACAAAAATACTCTTCCTCCTCATTTATTCATATATCCCACATTCATTGTAAAAATATCATCATTATTATATTATTAAAAGATAATAATATATTTTATCAGAAAATATAAAATATCAAATTTCAACAATTGTCACATTAAAAATTTTCTCCATCTATATCCACATAAAATGAATATTTTCCTTATCATATAAATCAATAATTAATTATTCACAAATAATATTACAGAATCACTATACTGGCAACCAGGCCGTTCCCAAGAAAGAGGGGGCTTTTCAATAAGGATTTCTCCTTACTGGCGCGCAATTAGGTGACCAAACCTCTCATTAGACAGAACTTTCTAGACATTGCCAATAATGTTATGTAATAGTATTATTCAAATAATATGAATTATTGATCCGATAATGGAAGATACTGTGTAATGACAATTATTGAAACAACAATAATATAAAATATCAACGTAGCAATTATTGAATCAATAAAATAAAATATTGAATAGTAATTACTGTAACAATTATTGAGTAGTGCCTTCTTACGTAAGGATCAATAATTTGTGCAATACCGCAGGTAATGCATCGTGTTTTAATTTCAATGAGATAATCGTAAAAAAACTACTGCTATTTATAAACAACTTATACTTGTCATTTTCTTCATCTAATCGCTTTCCGTTATGGGGCCCCCACAAGGCTGCGTCGTCGTACGCATATTCCCCGATAGTAAGAATATTCCACGACCAAACGAATATTCCCCGACAACAATGAATATTTTATAACCACTTGCTTATTTAAAATATTTGCGCATTTTACCCATAACTAACCACATTAATCAAATCAACCCTTACTATTTCAAAATAATAAATAGAGAAAATTTAATTTTATTTATAATAAGTTGGGGTCTTATAGCCTCCCCTACTTATGAAATTTCATCCTCGAAATTGACGTACGTACCTGGTGTTTTGAAAAGGTGAGGATACCTCGCTTTCATTTCCGTTTCTAACTCCCAGGTCATTTCCTCAATAGCTTGGTTCCTCCACAAAACTTTGACTTGTGGTATGACCTTTGTGCGTAGGACATGCTCCTTCCTATCCAAGATCTTGACAGGTACCTCCTCGTACGTTAAGTCTTCGGCTATTTCATCCGGTTCTAACTCAATGATGTGGTTCGGGTCTTTCACATATTTACGAAGCACAGATATATGAAAAACATTATGAACACGAGACATACTTGGAGGTAACGCGAGTCTATAGGCTACATTTCCTACTCGGTCAAGAATCTGAAATGGACCAATAAATCATGGATTGAGCTTTCCTCTCTTCCCGAATCTTGTAACTCCCTTCCATGGGGCCACACGCAACAATACGTGATCCCCAATACTAAATTCCACGTCCTTTCGATGAAGATCCGCATAACTCTTTTGTAGATCCTGTACCGTTTGTATACGTTGTCGAATCATTTGGATCTTTTCTGTAGTCATACGTACTAACTCTGGTCCCAATAATGTTGCTTCACCCACCTCATCCCAACATACTGGAGAGCGACACTTTCGTCCATACAATGCTTCAAATGGAGCCACACCTATACTTGCTTGGTAACTGTTGTTGTAGGAGAATTCCACCAATGGTAAATACTTATCCCAACTCCCTTTGAAGTCTATGACACAGAGTCTTAATAGATCCTTAAGAGTTTGAATAGTCCTCTCTAATTGTCCGTCCGTTTGAGGATGGTATGCCGAACTGAATCATAAATCCGTGCCCATATCTTTTTACAAGCTAACCCAAAATTGTGAAGTGAATCTTAGGTCACGATCCGAAACTATGGATACTGGCATGCCATGCAATCTCACAATCTCATTTACATACATACAAGCAAGACATTCAAGGGAATAAGTCTCCCGTATCGGCAAGAAATGAGCAGACTTGGTTAATTTATCAACAATAACCCAAATAACATCTATGCCTTGAGAAACCGTGGGAAGACCCGTAACGAAATCCATGGTAATGTGTTCCCACTTCCATTTTGGGATCTCAAGTGGTTTCAATGGACCCTTAGGCACTTGATGCTCCGCCTTTACACGCTGACAAGTTAAACACCTCGAGATAAACTTTGCAATCTCTCTCTTCATATTGATCCACCAAAATGTATGTCGAAGATCACGATACATTTTTGTACTTCCAGGATGGATTGAAACGGTGTATTGTGTGCTTCCATCATGATCTTGTACTTCAAATCAGAGTCGTTAGGAACACAAAGTCTAGAGTGTACTCGAAGTATTCCTTCTTCATCGATTCTTTCTTCTGGAATAGCACCTTCTTGTACTTTCTTCTTCATAAGCATTAGCTCTAGGTCTGTGGCTTGAGCAACTTTAACTTTATCGATTAAAGTTGGTTCTATGCGTATACTTGACATCATCGCACTCGTTCCTGTATATGATCTTCTACTCAACGCGTCAGCTACCACGTTTGCTTTTCCAGATTGTATTGAATGGTGTGGTCATAATCTTTTATAACAGCTCGAGCCAACGTCGTTGCCGCATGTTGATTTCCTTTTGGGTGAAGAAATATTTGAGGCTTTTATGGTCTGAATATATCTCCACTTTCTCCCCATATAGATAGTGCCTCCGGATCTTTTAGCGACAACGATCGGGCCGCTAACTCTAGATCATGAGTAGGATAATTCCTCTCATACTCTTTAAGTTGTCGCGAAGCATAGGCTATGACTTTTCCACATTGCATGAGAACACATCCTAACCCTTTGCCTGAAGCATCGTTGTAGATAACAAATCCATCCGAACCAGATGGTATTGTCAGAACAGGTGCCGAAATGAGTCTCCTCTTAAGCTCTTGGAAACTCTTTTCGCATTCCTCGCTCCATACGAATTTTGTATCTTTCCGAGTCAGCTGAGTTAATGGAGTAGCTATTCGAGAAAACCCTTCCACAAATCTCCAATAATAACCAGCTAAGCCCAGAAAGCTGCATACTTTGGTCACCGTCTTCGGTTGCTCCCAACTTTGTATTGCTTCAATCTTCGCTGGGTCAACAGATACTCCATGTTTTGACACCACGTGCCCAAGGAATGCCACTTCCTCGAGCCAGAACTCGCATTTCTTCAACTTAGCATATAGCTTGTTTTCACAAAGCCTTTAGAGTACCAGCTTCAAATGGTGCTTATGATCTTCATGGCTTTTGGAATATATGAGAATGTCATCAATAAAGACAACAACGAACTGATCCAAATAATCCTTGAATACTCGTTTCATCATATCCATGAAAGCCGCAGGAGCATTAGTCAATCCAAAAGATATGACTAAGAATTCATAATTCCCGTACCGAGTTCTGAAGGCAGTCTTTGGAATATCCTCAGTTCTAATCTTCAGCTGGTGATATCTAGAACGAAGATCGATCTTTGAAAAGAATTGTGCTCCTTGCAACTGGTCAAACAGGGCATCAATACGAGGTAGCGGATACCTACTTGATGGTGACATGGTTCAATTCCCGATAGTCAATACAAAGTCGCATACTCCCGTCTTTCTTCTTTACAAATAAAACAGGAGCACCCCAAGGAGATGTACTAGGACGAATGAAACCGATGTCCAATAATTCTCAGTAGTTGGACTTTTAACTCAAGTTCAATAGAGCCATTCGATATGGGGTTTTAGAAATGGGCTTTGTACAGTTCAAGATCAATAAAGAATTCAACTTCACGCCCCGGGGGGACCGGAAGTTCTTCAGAAATAGGTCGGAAATTTACTAACAACAGGAATATTATTCAAATCTGATGTGTCTTTATTCAAATTCATAACATGGGCTAAGAAAGCTTGACATCCACTTTTCAATAAACGAATAGCTTTATGACTAGATATGACAGTGATTGATTTTAGTGGTTTAGTTGCTTGAATTCGTACAACAGGTTGGTTAGGAATATGAAAACTAACAACCTTACAAAAATAATCAATTTTGGCATGATAGGTAGTTAACCAATCAATCCCTAAAATCACATCAAAAGTAAGTAGCTTTAAAGAGATAAGGTCAACAGGTAATGTGATGGTGCCAATTTGGATCAAACAAGATTTGTAAACAGTGGATGTGATGAAAGTTTCTCCTAACGGAGTCTCCACAGATAAATCAAAGTCTAATTTCTCTGGAGTTAAGTTTAAACGTTGAGCACAAGTAGGAGAGATAAATGAATGGGTAGCACCAGTATCTAGTAAGGTATAAACTTCGTAAGAATTTATGATTAGCTTACCCGTGATCACCTCGTTTGGGTTCCTCGCATTTTGACCAGTCACGACAAATGCTCTTCCAGGAACCGTTGACTTTGACTTTTATGGGACAACCTTTTGAGTCACCGTCCCCCCTGAACTTGGTTTCGCTACCATACAATCTCGAGCGATATGTCCTTCTTTTCCACAATTATAGCATACCTTGAACTGTTGTGGACAGTTTGGGCTAATATGTCCCTCTTTTCCGCATTTATAGCATACGACCGGTGGTCGTTCTCCTCCCTTAGAACTAGTTGCTGCTGGCGCTGACGTCTTCACATGGTCGTTGTTGAATCTCCTTTTTTTAAAATCTCCTCCCGACTCGTTTCTTCTATTCTCATGGCCATGATTACCACCAGAGTGGTTGCCGCTTTTGTTCGTATTTTTCTTTCTCCGCTGGTTATCGTTGTTCTGATGACTGCTGTCACCGGTATGATCCTAGTTGTGGTCCCTCGGTTGAACGTACTCGTTATCTCGCTCTAACAATTGAGCCATGTTGACAACATCTGAATAGAGAGAAAATTTATGAGAAATGAGATATTGACGTATGCCGGGTTTCAAACCTCTCAGAAACATCCGTGTTATACGTTCCTCATTCTCCACCAAATGAGGTGCAAACCTGGATAACTCTACAAACTTCGCCTCATACTGGGACATCGTTATATTGTTTTGTTCCAATCTAATAAACTCCACTTCCTTCATATGACGAATACTTTCAGGAAAATACTTGTCATTGAACAGTTTCTGAAACGTCTCGCAAGACATGCTGAGTGCGGCTGGATGGGTACGCTTCACAGATTCCCACCAGTAATCTGCCTCATTACGGAACATAAAGGTGGCGAATGGAACCTTCTATTCCTCCGTGCATCCCAAGACATCGAATATCTTGGTGATTGATTTGACCCACATTTTTGCCTTAATCGGATCTGGCTTTCTCCAGAATTCTGGTGGTCCCAACTCTTTGAACTGCTTGGCTGTGACAAATAGTGCGTTGTTATCATTTCCACCTATATTTTATGCACGAGTCTCCCTCGTCTGATTTTGCATGAACTGCAAAAAGCTTCTAAACATCCCGTCGTTCATCATCTGTTCAGTGGTGTTGTTCACAGGAGGAACATTGTCAGCCTGTTGAACGTTCTCCTCGTTAGTGAGTAAAGGTGTCTCCACGGTCTCATTTACTCCACTGTTAACATTCTCAGTCGACATTCTCAAATACTACCATAAAAAAAGGGTTAATTAAAGAAATCAACATATCACATAATATCCCTATATACTGATCAACCAACAAATAAGCTTAGGTAAGACACACTAGCGAAGGATTTACTCGTCTCTCCCCTCCTAATTTTATTTCGCGATCTCCGCCAGAGATCATATTCCTAAGCTCTGATACCAACTGTGACGACCCCAAAATAGGTATACAACAACCATTCTGAGTCGCCAAATACATGGTACAGAAACAACTACAACTTTATTAATACAATTGTCGTGAAAAATACGACAACACATAAACTGTGAGTTTAAAAACAAATATTGTCTTCTAGACAATATCAACACTTAAATAAGTCCTC
Organism: Panax ginseng; assembly: GCA_020205605.1. Taxonomy (NCBI): domain Eukaryota; kingdom Viridiplantae; phylum Streptophyta; class Magnoliopsida; order Apiales; family Araliaceae; genus Panax; species Panax ginseng. The sequence goes on along the minus strand of CM035134.1, from coordinate 90,865,348 downwards.
ATTACAATTATTGATACACTATTTTACAAAAATGGTGAGGCCTACTAAAATAACTAGAACCATCATTCCACACCCCGACTAAAACTTGCTACATTCTCGCCTCCTGAGAAGAAAAATGGAACAAAAAGGAAAAGGGTGAGCTCAACTAGCCCAGTAAAGAATATTATGATTAAGATAATATAGAACAAATTATCATTAGTCTTCAATAGGGAAAAATCTGATAAAATAAAATAGACAACAAATTTCAGATCAATATTCGCAGCGGAAATAATAATTCATAGATGAGTTACGTAGAGAATGAAATCTATTATAATCTATGAATTTAAAAGTCCATCATCATTATTTTCTCTCTGTAGCATCAATCAATATTCATCTTGAATCAAATATTCATCTTTGCACTACAGGCCAAAGATATTCATCAGTTGGTCATGTTCATCTCAACACCTATACATCTTTGCACTACGGGCCAAAGATATTCATAAGAAAATCAACTATCTTTGCACAACAGGCCAAAGATATTCAGTAATATCATCATTTAGGACTGAGGATGATGAAAAATATTTTAAAGAAAATGAATCCAGTGAAACAAAAGAACAAATAATAAGGATTCGTACTTTAAACAATCCGAGTTCAAAAATACTTCATACATAATCATAGTGAAGTAAAATTCAAGAATGATCAAAACATGGATACAATCAAAGCTAGTATCCATAATATATATTTTGGATAAAAAAATGAAAATTTAATTTTTTTTGTGAATAAGATCAAGTGATTCGTGAATAAGTGTCAGATATCGTGAATAGTGCAGTATCACGTGAATAGTAACTTATGTACACTAAAAAATAAGAATTTCACAAGAAAAATCTTACCAATATTCTGGCATAATGATATTAGAAGAAATTATATCATTTTAAAAAAAATAATATCCCTTACCTCGAAAAGACGGTACTTCTGACTAGAATACTGGATATAGTGCTGAAGGGAACTTGCACCGTATAACAACACTCAATGTATCAAAATACTAACAAGAATACGCTCGATAATATAGAGAGAGAAAGAGAGAGAAAACTTCAGTTTCTGGTGTGATTTTCAATTCTAACCTAAGCACCTTATTTATAGGAAAATTCTTAGAACACCAAAGCAGAAAATTTAATATAATATTAATATAATTTTTTCAAATTTCCTACGCCCACTTACCAGCCAACAACATCAGCCACACATGTGCCAAAACATTAAAAACTTTTTTCTTAATTAAAATATTTTAAACTTCAAAAATTAATTATTTCGGAACTTCGGAACTTCAGTAATTCATAATAAATAGCCCTTTTGTCAGAAAAAATCAAATCTTATATCTTTTTCATAGGAAATTCCATTTTCTACAACTTTGTAAGTTTAAGTTTTCCAAATTCCAAATGAGTTCGAAGAAATCCACAAACCAAGCGATTTTACTAGAAATAATCCAATTTCAATCCAAGAAATGGGGTCCAATTGAACATGTTTAACATGTTTTAAACATTTATTGAAACAAAAATACTCTTCCTCCTCATTTATTCATATATCCCACATTCATTGTAAAAATATCATCATTATTATATTATTAAAAGATAATAATATATTTTATCAGAAAAGATAAAATATCAATTTTTAACAATTGTCACATTAAAAATTTTCTCCATCTATATCCACATAAAATGAATATTTTCCTGATCATATAAATCAATAATTAATTATTCACAAATAATATTACAGAATCACAATATGTGGCAACTGTGTCGCTGTTTCAGGAAGGGGGCTTTCAATAAAGATTTCTCTTTATTGGCGCGCAATTAGGTGACCAAACCTCTCCTTAGACAGAACTTTCTAGACATTGCCAATAATGTTATCTAATAATATTATTCAAATAATATGAATTATTGATCCGATAATGGAAAATACTGTGTAATGATAATTATTGAAACAACAATAATATAAAATATCAACGTAGTAATTATTGAATCAATAAAATAAAATATTAAGCAAGATAATCGTAACAATTATTGATGCCTTTCACGTAAGAATCAATAATTGGTGCAATACTGCAAAGTCTTCGTGTTTTAACCACCGAGTATTTCAATAGTATTAATTGAAGAATAACTACGCTGCGTTATTTATAAACAACTTATACTTGTCATTTTCTTCATCCAATCGCTTTTTAGTTATAGGGCCCATTAATATTTGCGTCGTCATTTAATATATTCCCGACAACAACGAATATTTTATAACCACTTGCTTATTTAAAATATTTGCGCATTTTCCCATAACTAACCACATTAATCAAATCAACCCTTACTATTTCAAAATAATAAATAGAGGAAATTTAATTTTATTTATAATAAGTTGGGGTCTTACATTAGAACCTGGGATTTGAGAATGTATGTTGTTATGTTTAGCTATATAATGATGTATGTTGGAAGAAATGATGTACTCGTGACGTATGGAATCTGGGTGTGAAGATAGACTGAATTTCGGGGCGTTACAGAAATAGTGAAATTAAAGGTTGTAATTTTGATGTTTATGTGGTTAGAAACGTGTTAGAAACATTAGTTTCTGTTTCTGTAAACCTAATACAACTTGGGTAAGTTTGTATGGTTGTTAGAAAGGAGTTTTTAGGCCTAATTTTGTTTTCTATAGTGTTCGTTCATAAATTACAGAAGGTACCCCCACCCCGATGAGCTATTATAGTGTAAAACCCCTGCCCCGACGGGGGGGGGGGGTAGTCTGACTTACAAATGTTGAGAAAATCTGACCGGACATGTTTTACTAAAATGGGAATAATTTTTTCATACGAACTCTAATTGACGCGATTAAAGTTGATCTGGAACGAGGAAGAATATACCTACAACTCTCATTCTTTAAGTTTTTCAATTTGAGGTCGGTAACAGGGGTAAAAATAGTCATCTTCAAGATTGTTGTGTTTTGGGGGACAATCGGAGGGAGTCGGGCATGCACGTATGCAAGTGTAGTGCTTCTGATGATAAAAGATGTTGTTCTAAGTTATAAACATGAATGTTAGTAAACATAATAATGCTTAACATTAATAAATGATGTACTCCCTCCGTTCCTAAAAGATTGTCATTTTAGAAGAAAAAATTTATTCCAAAAAGTTTGTCGTTTACAACTTTCAAGGAGAATAAATTATTTACTTTCGTATATTACCCCTACCTTCTCTCATTGTCCCAAGAAATTCTCTCCCTTGTATTAATAGTTTTCAACTTCCCATAAAGGGGTAGTGATGGAATTTCAAACAAATTTTACTTGGTAAATGATACTTTCTTAATCCATGTGCCAAAACCTTAAACGACAATCTTTTAGGAACAGAGGTAGTATTAGATAAGTTGTATAAGCATACTAAACATACACAAGAGAGACAAATTGGGCGTGTGACGAATAAATGTCGAAACGCTGTGATAAGTGTTAATGAACGTAAAAAGTATTTTAAGTCAAATAAAATGTGTAATGCCTCGAAATCCAGTCTATCTTCATATCTGAATTTCGTACGTCACGGTCCCATTTCTTTCAAAACATACATCATTATATACTAAAATATAACAACATATATTCTCAATTCCCAGGTTCTAAAACCTTATAACCTCTTTCATTACAAATAATGATAGTTATATTATTCTTTACATGTTACACGAGTGACTTTTATCCGCCACCAAGGATACATAACTGTTCATTAAACTATTCTATAGTTTAATTACATCATTCTACATTACAAGTCTTCCCTTGATCTTCATGCTCATTCATCTAATGAATGGCACTTCTTATGGATACTGATTAGCTTGATCTTTACGGGATCCTTAAGTTCTTCTAAGACCGTACGCTGAAAATCTTTTTCATTTTAAGCAAGTGTGAGCATTCAATTGCTCAGCAAGTCATAACAGTTGAACAAACAACTTCAAGAGTTTAACATTCTTTTAGAACTTTGATAACCGAACAAAGGTTATGAAGCAACTTGAATAATAGGAATAATCTCGATTCCTATCATTTTAAAAAATTAGTCACATTCACTTTGAAATACTTTCATTCTCTACTCTCTTTCACACACATCCTGTCTGGCTAGAATCTTTAACACAGACTTAACAATAACGGTTCATGTATAAACAGAACATTCTCTTATTGAACAGCAACCAACAAACAAGTTCCCTTCTCATCTACACTGCCATCATAGTGAGTTAGATCGGTTGCCAGTTTCGTATATGCCTTCGTTCTTTTAAGGAATTGTTTAGCCTAACTCCCATATGTCAACCATCAAAGGTTACGATTGTACTATAACCTAAACTTATCTTAACTTATCTGAACTATTAAACTATAATGTTCGTTAAGTCAATTTCTCATTCCTTATGGCTTTCTGGCAACTAAATGCCATACCTCAGGATTCATTCATTATCATCCAAGTCATACAGTCTTTTGTATACTTAGAACGATCATTCAAGTTAATCATTAACTCGGCTTCGTTACGTTATGCGTACTTATCTTTAATTCAGCTTCTTCACCATTCATAGTTTAATCATTGGTCTTCATTATCTTACGGTCAAACCATATATACGGGGTAGGTTCTATCCATTTAGTATTTGCGTGCACTCAACCTTCACGTCGATTAAAGTGTTCAACACTTACATTTCATTCTAATATTCTCCATCCGAATTACGATCGGTTTCCATTAATCTTCTTACCATTCGCTACGACTTTTTTGATAATTCATATCTTACTTACTTTCGTTATCCATTACATGAACCCCATGTTCATTACACTTCCTTAATGTCGAAGCCATACGGTTTGTTGTATGCTAAGACCGATTGTTCATCGCAACAGCGTTGCGTTCACAGCGTCTAAACGCTTTACACTTATCTCTCGTTACCATAACATAACATCTAAATGTTATTTATTACCCTCATTACTCAACGTCCAAGGAATCACAACCATAGCAATCCCCCACGTTCGTTTATCATGACTATGGTCCCCGGATACCGGTTCTATAACCCGTATTCACAATCTTTGTCTTTTAATTTTGTTTAATCTTTCCGTTCAACCTTCATTAAATGTTTAAAACACTTGATTAAGTGTTACATTTGATGAACTACACGTTCATTAGCTTTCGATACACTTCTCCCAGGATTTGAGTAGTTCAAAGCTCCTTACAGGGGCTTTGCCACCTGCCATTGCGGTCTTTGGTTCTCTCTTTATCTCTCATTGCTGAAGATTGCCACTCTGCAGTGTTGTCTTTACTGCTTGGTCGGTGCTATGGCGCTGCCTCCCAAGGCATGGTTCGCACTGCGGCGCCAAGCCTTATGTACTCTAATCCCCCTTAGATAGAACTTCATTCTGAATCCATTAACATGTCATTCAACTGGCTAAATTTTTGTCCTTTGTTCATTTTACATTTTTAACATTCTTCGTTCGTTCATCTGTAATTCGGTCATCTGAACTCAGAATTCGTTTGTTCTTGAGTCCACGGCTCAATTTTTCTACATTCTCTCACATTATTATGAAACCCTGCACATTCGGGTTCATTTACTAACTTTCTAATTCTCATTCGTTTTTTACGAAATTTTCACCATAACTTCTTTATAGCTCAATTTTAATCCGTTCTTAATGAATGTTTCTACCATTCCTAACCAAGCAATAAGAATATAACTTATACGCGATGGTTTTAAACTTGTCCATCAACAAAAATTATCCTACGATGGATTTAAATTTGTCCATTAACAACATTCTTCGCATTCTTTGTCTGTTCTTCGCGTTCTTCATTCGTTCTTCATTTTTAATCAATATTTTGATTACGATTTCACTTTCTCGGAATTCGATGTTATAAAACACCATTCCTTAATTATTTCACTGAATCATTCATATGATTCATTTAGATCGTTCAAAATCAATTACGAATCTAATACTTCCTTAAGAAATTTATAAAATAAACTTCTAATTCTTATTTCTTCATTTTCTCATGATTTTAACCATATGAAACCATTCCTAAATTATTTCACTTCTTATTCTCATTAAGCTATGTTTTAAACATAGAAAACTTAAAGAAATATTATAAGAGACTAGGTTTCGGATTACCTTTCTCCTTTAATCTCTTTCCGTCGGACAAAGTTTGCTCACAAACAAGCTTTTCCTCTTCCTTTTCCTCTTCTATCTCATCCGAACTCTCTCTCTCTCTTTCAAGGTGTTGGTTGATTTTGAAAAAAAATTAACTAACACCTTTCTTATATAAATTTTCAAAGCTAGGGGCAAAATAGTCATTTTGCCTCTAGATTTACTATTCACACCTCCTTACTATTCACGAAGCTTCATGCTTCCGTCTTGCGGAATTCGTTCGACAGTTCAAAAACTGCGATTTTCAGAATCCATATTTTTTTGGATATTTCCTCTTTCATTTACCGATTAACTTTTACGTATTCTTCAGATATCCGAAAAACTGAAAAACACTTTTCCACATTAAGCGTTTTCCTTCACGTTTTCTCCTAACGTAGTTAAACAAGTGAAAAGTACATAACAATACTTTTTATTATTTTTATTTCGTCCGATTTTTACAAGTTTTTCGGGAAAAACTTTTAATGACTTACTTAACTTTTCACGATATAATAACATCAAATCTTTTGACGGAATGTCATTTCGACATACCAAACTCTCGAAAAGGCTTAGGTTATTCAAACCCTAACCTTTAGGGTTTTGTCGGCTGAATAGTGCCTATTTCGTCTTTTTCCCCAGAAAGATTTTGTTCCCAGAAATTTTTTATTTTTGTCTTGAAAATTCTTACTCTTTCAGTCTAGCTCGTATCTAGAATCCTCCCAATTAATAATCATTCTAGGTTCTAGAACGATTAATAAACACATTGCACAAAATATTATTAATAAAAATTCCTTTTATTAATAACTAATTCTTTAAATCTTAAATTCTGGAGAATCCAAATTTTCGGGTTGTCACAAAATGAATGTTATAAGATATGAAATGAAGTTTATATAAAACCAATAAGTAGTCCTGACATGACTTAAACACCTGAATGAACTTCGAGTGTGACCTAAGAAGAAATATAGTGAGATATAAATTGAAAGTTAACACAATCAAATTGAACATTGTGTATTGATTAACAGGAAGGGTTATGAGATATAGGGTAAAGTTTACATTACAACTGTTATGCATTGCTATGTGACTAATAGTTTATGTGCATGATTATATAATTGTGTAGGGAACGTGAAGTGCAGATAGCTGTAAGCTGTTAAACTGTTATTGGTAAACAACGATCAAGGCAAGTCTTTCAGTTCCTATTTGCTATGTGAACTGTTTTAAATCTTTATTGCAAATAGCAAGATATGTTATATATATGTTGAAAGTATGAAACATTAAAGTCAATTTATGACTACGTTGATTGAGTAATGAATGCTGATTGAGTAAGCAACTCAATCCTTATACATGTTATATGAACTGTAGTATATATGTTATATTAGTCCAATATTTTATGAGATGTATGATAAGCATATTATTATGTGATACGTGATGCATGAAAACTGTTAGATTTTGCTGGGTTGTCGAGCTCAACCTTGTAAATAACCATTTTTGCAGGTTAAGGATTCAAGGTAAAGTTATGTGCTACTTGAAAGACATGAATCTGATGTGATACTTGAAGATTTATACACTTTGGCTGAGTTATTATTATTTGAACCATGTTTAAGGTTCCAAATAATGTATGATGTTTAATAGATGTTGAGTTATAAAGTTTAAGTTTTTTTTGTTGTATGAAAGGGTATTGAAGCTGGATGTAAGTTAATTTGTTAACTCTGATAACGTGAGTAATAAGCAAAGTACGGTTTAAAGGTAGGTAAATGTAAAGGTTTTGAGAAATGTACTTGATAAATCATAATAATTATGTAATAATAAACTGTAAAGTTTAAGTTATTTGATATGTAAAGGTTATCAGATTTAAATGTAAGATTCTATATAATAACTTTGATGAAACGAATCATAAAATAACTTGATTCAGAGATGTGTATATGATGAAGGTTTTGATTCAGGGAATTAAAGTTAGGAGACAGAAAATTTAAATTATTCCGCATTTTATTAAGTTTTTAACATCGAATAATGATGTAAAATTGGAAGTTAGACATATTATTAACGACCGAAGTTGATAGTTGAGTTTTATGAATTTTGGGGACGTTACAGTTGGTATCAAAGCTGATAGAATAGAAACCTTAGGTAAGAGTACCTTAGGCTATAACCTTAGAGAAGAGAGTTGAAGATAATGAAAGAATAAGCTCAAATAGAGTTTGAACAATAAGAAGTAATTTAAGAAATTTATAAAGAAGGGATTAAAACATGCGTGAGAGGATTCAAAGAAGAATCTCGCAGAGTTATAAGGAATATGAATGTGGGGTTACCCAACTCCAATAATAAGGATGTAAGGTGATAATAAATAGAAAATGTCTATAAGAAGAGAATCTTAAAGAAGTTAGGAAAAAAAGTTATATTTAAGTATGGTACAATCATACTCTTTAATAGTTGGGGTATGGTATTTGGGATAAACGATTCCTTCATAGAACGGAGGTATATACGAAATAGCAACTCAGAACCTAGTTTGTTGGTTGTTTGTGGGAAACCACTCAGCATACCATATTGAAACTATTAGAGACTTGATGTGTACCAAGTATAGAAAATGGATAAGTATGATAAAAATGTGGAACTCGAATGAAATGTTGAGCAATATAAATGAAGTTAGAAATTCTTAAAGGAAGAATTGTTATGTAAACAAGAAAATTCAAAGAAGAATCTTGAAGAGACATAAGGATAAGAATTGGAAGTTACCTAATTCCAATAGCCAAGATAATGAATAATGATGAATAGACAAAGTTTGTAAGATTAAAAGCATAAATGAAATCGTACATGATGAAAAAGATAAGAAAGATGGTCTGTAATGTTTGAATAATTATAGCTTGATGATATGAAGATAATGTACTATGATATAGTATGAGATAAACTCACGAGGAGTTATAGATAATTTGATATAAGGAATTCATATTGAGCAAGTTAAGGGCAAGTTAAGAATAAGTTAAGAGTAAGGTAATGTTAGGTGGGATTTCAATTGAGGACTCATATAGTGACTAAGTTGTACAAACCTTTGTATGGGTAGAGGTTTTGTGCATGTACTTGGTTTATCACAATGATAATCATTGGAATGTCAGTGTCGCGCTATCAATGTATATATGGTGGAAAGGTGATTCTTTTCTCATGTGTATATTTGATAGTTAGAGGCTTTTAAGATTAGGTTAGATGATATTAAGATTAGGTACGGTTCTTAAAACTAATGCATATGGTAAGTTCGTGACTCATAATCATATGGTATGTTTTGAACTCCTCAGCGAATGGACGCCTATGGTCTGACTAGGATAAGTTCTTAAACACATATTATTGTGGCAAGTTCCTGAACTTCCAATGTGTGGTAAGTTTGATGTACTATACTGGGGGTATAGGAAGATTGTAAGTTAAAATACAAGAATATTTAGTATAAGAGCATTGGTGGTGCTAGAAATAAAAAAAAAGTTAGTAATGAGTTAATGGAGTAAAAATTGAAATTTATGGACAAAATTAGATATTCCAAATCTTATAGCTTTGTTAGATTTTTGAAATTTATTGACTTCGTGCTAATGTTTGCACTTCTATTTTTCTTGAAAAATATTAGATCAAACGATGGAACCAATGAGTTTTAAAAACAATACCATTATTCATATGTCTATCCTAACTGTTTCGGCTAGACAAAAATGATTTAAAAATATCAACATGTATTTTGTTTTTTTTTCATAGTCATTAAGGCATCACTAAATATGATGCTGATTTGACAAACGAGGAAGTCATTAATGCAATTGATCCTTGTGTTGGATGTGATCATAAGATTGTCAGCCCACTATGGTATGATGGAGCATGACAAAGTTATATAATGACTGAATCCTCAACGTACTATCGAGATAGTACGGTATCATGTCATCATAAAAGGATTTTTAGTTTTATTTAAACTAAGAAAGATATGCCATATGAATTGGATAAAAATATTTCGATTGATGTTCGAGTTGTTGTTAGAAGTCTATGCTATTTGATTCAGCTAGACAAATATTGAAAGATGTTTATGTAGTTTAAGCGTTTCTTGAGAAGTTATGCCAAACCAAATTGTTTTGGTGCTGATTCAGGTGTTGAAAAACTGAGGTGAACAACCCTTTTATAAGGTAGTACGCAGAAGCGTTTAGATGTTATGTGCACAATATATGGTGCGAAGGGCTGATCACCCTAAGTACGGGAGTCCCTATAGTCTAATGACTGTTTAGGTTTAAGTTGCAAAAAAAATACTTATAACTTTGGACAGAGTGTACAATACATCGTACGAAGGGCTTAACACCCTAAGTATGGGAGTTCCTACAGTCTAATAACTGTTTAGGTTTAAGTTGAAAGAAATACTTATAACCATGGACGAAGTTCAAGGTCTTATGACCCCTCATCATGATTCGAGAATCCTTTAAATTCATGAGTTATTCATATTGCTTCTCAATTATTGAGCAATTGTGGAAGATTCTTGTTATTCTAAAAGGCAAATGTGGTAAGGATGATATTCCTTAGAAAGAAGTAAGTCGTAGAATGCGACACTGGATGATGAATATATTAAATAAGTGAGAAAAGAAATTTTGAAATGAGAATGAGACGAGTTATCAAAGAATAATGTAAAACTTTTAATAGAAACGTTAATAATTATAGAAAGATCTTTGTGGAAAGAAAGTGGTTATAGAACCCAATGAATGAATAAAATATTAAAGTAAAATCTATTTTGATAGATTGAATAAATGAAGATTAATAAATAAAATTTCGAGGATGAAATTCTTAGAAGAAGGGGTGAATGTAACATCCCGAGTGTTTATGAGTTGAGTATATGATAATGATCCTTAGAAAAGGAAATGAATGGGTTAACGAATATATAATACTCAAAATATGATTGAGTTCAAGTGAAAGTTATGAAATAAATGTAAGACCCCAACTTTTATGAATAAAAATGAATTTTCTATAAATATCATTTTTGAATATTATGGAATAAATTTGATATAATAGTTGTGGGTAATATTTATAAATTTTGCAAAGTACGCAAGTTGTTATATAATATTCGATTGGTCGGGGAATATTCGTTTTAACATGAAATATTAAATGCATTTACATAATCATCATTGGTGGACCCCTACAATGTAATTATTGTCGGATTAAGAAAACGATAAAAATATTTTATTGAAAATAACGGCGGAAGTTTTACCGTTAATACTGTTGAACTACTCGGTAGTAAAAGTACAGTAATACGCGTGGTTGAATAGTAACACACTGTATTGATTATTGATGCTTACGTGAGAAGTCATTCAGTTTTATTCAATTATTGTCGATATTTTATATATTATTAAATCAATAATTGAGATGACAGAGTTATTAATATTATTATTTGCAATATTAACGATGTCTAAAAGTTCTACCAAGGGGAGGTTTGGTCACCTAATTGCGCGCCAATAGGGAGAAATCCTTACTGGAAAGCCCCCTCTTTCCTGGGAACGACCTGATCGATTAATATTGCGAATTATAATAATGGTGATAAATGTTGTTAAAATTATTAAAGTGATTTTTATGAATTTTTGCTTATTTTATGAACCCCCATTTGCCCATTTTTTAAAATATTCGGTAGAAAGTTGTTTAGTATATATATAATGGGACCCTCATGTGATTATGAGATGTTGGTGGGAGGGGAACCCCCGTTGAAAATGTTTTTGGGAAAAGGAATCTAGCAAGTTGTTCGGGTGGGAGAGTTTTTTTAAGCATGTGTGGATATATATATATATATATATATATATATATATATATATATATATTTATATTATATGTGTGAGTGGGTTTTGGTGGAGGAATGTGGAAGCAAATTTAGTAAATGATTTTGTAAGCCTTTGCCGTAAGGCAAAGGTTATAATTTTATAAGTTTTGTTTTTTTATGAAAAATAGAATATATTATATTTTATTTAAAAGATTTTGCTTTAAATCTGGACCGTCCGATTAAAAGTAAATCAATCTAGACCGTTCATGAATTAGTTACTATGCAGTCCATTTTTCTATAAATAGAAGCTCATTCCTTCATTATTTCTTACGAAATCATTGAAACTCTAGAGAGAGAAAATTATAGAGAGAAAGAAGAAGAGGAGTCTGCTACCTTTTTTTCCCTATATCCAGTTTCTTTACGGTAAGGGATATTATTCCTTTTGTATTCATGAACAGAACTTCTGTTATTCCATTCTTTGTTATTCTGTTGGAATAACTTGTATACGCGGGCTACCCTATACTTGGTGAAATTTTTCTATTATTCCGTACTTTATTATTCTATCGAAAAATCTATCTATGCGTTTACGCCGGACCTGGTTCCATTATTTATTATTTTGTCAGAATATCACATGTTCATGCGTTTACCTGGGGACGGTTAAAATCTTTATTATTACATTGGAATATCCTGTCTGCATGCATTTTACGCCGGACCTGGTTCCGTCTTTATTATTCTGTTGGAACATCCTATCGGTGCGAATTATGCCTGACCTGGTTTCGTTATTTATTATTCAGTTGGAATAACCTGTCTATGCGAAGTACCGCATGCATGGTAATTTCTTTTGTTATTTAATTCTTTATTATACTCAGTTGGTTAAAGTTTTGACTTCTATACTCCATGAAATTGGTTGAATATCTTTGATATTTTCTCTTCATCCAGTATCTTTTCGTGGAAATATTCTTCTGAGCATTCTTAAATTTTACTCTACAAAGAAGTATCATGTTGACAATTTGGACGTTATTAGTTCCTGAATAAATTAATTCTTGAACTTGTTTTATTGAATTCTTATATTATTGTCATCATCCTCATATTTATATTTTGTTGAAAGTCATCTGTGGCCTGTAGTGCATAGATGGACTTGGTATGATTATGACCGAGGATTATTCGATTGTAATCATGACCGTAATGTTACAAATGATGTGGTAAAAGTCCTCATTGGCCGTAGTGCATTGATGGACAGTTGTTGGCATGATCATGACCATTGATGAATACACGAATATCCTTGGCCCGTAGTGCATGGATAATTTGTGGTTATGATACTAATGAATATCCTTGGCCGTAGTGTAGGGATGATGTGGATTATTTATTAAGCTGTGTCCCAGCGATAAAAGTGATGGAAAAACTTTTTAAATCATAAAAGATAGTAGATTTTATTCTCTACTTGACTCTTTTAATGGATTGCTTGTTCCGCTGCAGTTAAACTTGATGTCTATTGTATTTTATCAGTTTAACATTGTTGAAGACTAATGATAATTTATCCTGCATTATCTTAGTCATAATATTTCTTACTGGGCTAATTGAGCTCACCCTTTCTTTCACTGTTCTCTTCAGGAAATAAGAACGTTGTCGGGACTAGTCGGGGAACGGAGTGACGGTCCAGATGATAATATTAGTAGTCCTCACTATCCTGTTAAATAGTGTGACAATAAATGTAATGAGGACTTATTGTGAGAGTGGATATTGTCTAGAAGATGATTTGTATTAAACTCTCATGACTCTCTTGTTGTATATTAAAGATTGTATTTGTATTCTGTACCATGTTTTTGGTGACTCAGAATAGGTGATGTATACCTATTTTGGGCGTGTCACAGTTGGTAACAAATCTTAGGGATATGATCAATGGCTAAGATGTGAGACAAGAACTAGGAGGGGAGAGACGGGGAATTCCTTCGCTAGTATGACCTACCTAAGTTTATTTGATATTTAATTGGTCGGTCAGAGTATAGGAATAATATGTGATATATTAATTAACCCTTGTTTTGTGGCATTGTTTGAAAATGGCATCTGAGAATGTTGAGAACATCAATGGAGCACAGGAGACCATTGAGTCTCCACAGATCAATAATCAGGATAAAGTGCATCAGGAAGGCGACAATCCTCAGGCAAATAACAACACTGACCAAATGATGATCGATGGAATGTTCAGAGGCTTTATGCAATTCATGCAACATCAGGCAAGAGCGGCTCCTGTCTAAAATACAGGTGGAAATACTGGCAACTCTCGGACGGTCACCGCCAAGCAGTTTAATGAACTAGGACCACCGGAGTTTTTTGGAGAGCCAAAACTACTTAAGGCGGAGATGTGGATTAAGCAGATCAACAAGATATTTGATGTCTTGGCATGCTCCGAGGAGCAAAAGGTTCCCTTTGCCACCTTCATGTATTGCGGCAGAGGCAGATTCATCGATGGGAATCAGTAAAAGCGTACTCAACCGCCGCCGCTTGAAGATGTCTTGGGAGAAGTTCCAAGAACTGCTCAACGAAAGTACTTTTCGAAGAAAGTATTCGTCACATGAAAGAGGTAGAGTTCATCAAGCTGGAGCAAAACAACATGACAGTATCGTAGTACGAAGCCAAGTTTGCCGAGTTGTCCCAGTTTGCGTCCCATTTGGTTGATAATGAGGAGAAAATGACGCGAATGTTTCTAAGAGGTTTGAAACCTGAGATACATCAATATCTTATCTCTCATAAACTGTGTTTGTATTCAGATGTTGTTAATAGGGCTCAGTTATTGGAGCGTGATAATGAGTTAACCCAATCAAAAGATAGCAGCCGACAAAATGATAATACTAGTGAGAGCAGCCATTGAAGCGGTGACAACAAGCGTGGAGGGAATCAACATGCCAGAAATGGTAACCACTTCAGTGGTAATCAGGGCCAAAACAATAAGAATGGACATTTCAAGAAGAGAAGATTCAACAATGATGGAAAGACGTCAGCACCAGCACCCGTTGTTAAGGAAGGAGAACGACCACCTATCATATGCTTCAAATGCGGAGGGGAGGGACACATCAGTTCAAACTGCGCGATGCCGTCCAAAGCATGTTATAATTGTGGAAGAGAAGGTCACCTAGCCCAATTTTGTCGTTCATCGAAGACAAGTTCAGCTAGGATAGAGGCACCAAAGGCCGTCTTAGAAAAGTCAAAGCCGATAGTGTAAGGGATAGCGTTTGTTGTGACCTCCAAGAAAGTAAGGAACTCGAACGAGGTCATCACGGGTAAGCTTATCATAAACTCTAGCGAAGTATATACCTTATTTGATACCGATTCTACCCATTCTTTTATTTCTCCTACTTGCGCTCAACATTTAAATTTGACTACGGAGAAATTGGACTTTGACTTATCTGTGGAAACTCCATTTAGAGAAACCTTCATTACATCCACTGTTTATAAGTCTTGTTTGGTTCAAATCGGTACCCTCACGTTACCTGTCGATCTTATTTCTTTGAAAATACTTGTATTTGATGTGATTCTAGGGATTGATTGGTTTACTACTCATCATGCAAAAATTGATTGTTTTTATAAGGTTGTTAGCTTTCATATTCCTAACCAACCTATTATGCGAATTCAAGCAACCAAACCATTAAAATCAATCACTGTCATCTCAAGCCATAAAGCTATTCGTTTATTTAAAAATGGATGTCAAGCTTTCTTAGCTCATGTCACGGATCTAAACAAAAATACGTTAGTTTTGAATGATATTTCTATTGTTAATGAATTTCCTGACGTATTCCCTGAAGAACTTCCTGGCCTATCCCCATAGCGTGAAATTGAATTTTGTATTGACCTTGAACTCAGTACAAAACCCATTTCCAAAGCCCCATATCGAATGGCTCCTATTGAACTTTAGGAGTTAAAGACCCAACTATAGGAATTGTTAGACATTGGCTTTATTCGTCTTAGTACTTCTCCTTGGGGTGATCTTGTTCTATTCGTGAAGAAGAAAGATGGGAGTATGTGACTTTGTATTGATTATTGGGAGTTGAATCATGTCACCATCAAAAATAGGTACCCATTGCCACGTATTGATGACCTGTTTGACCAGTTGCAAGGAGCCAAATTCTTTTCAAAGATTGATCTTCGTTCCGGATATCACCAATTGAAGATTAGAACCGATGACATTCCAAAGACGGCTTTCAGAACTTGGTACGGGCATTATGAATTCCTAGTCATGTCTTTTGGATTGACTAATGCTCCTGCTGCCTTCATGGACATAATGAACCGAGTATTCAAGGAATATTTGGATCACTTTGTGGTCGTCTTTATTGATGACATCCTTATTTATTCCAAAAGCCGTGAAGATCATGAGCAACACTTGAGACTGATACTCCAAAAGCTTCGTGAATATAAGCTTTATGCCAAGTTAAAGAAATGCGAGTTATGGCTTGAGGAAGTAGCATTCCTTGGGCACATGGTATCAAGTTATGGAATATCTGTTAACCCGGCAAAGATTGAAGCTATTCAAAGCTGGGAGCAACCAAATCGATGGACCAAAAGTACGTAGCTTTCTCGGTTTAATTTGGTTATTATCGGAGATTCGTGGAAGGATTTTCTCGAATCGCTACTCCATTAACTCAACTGACTCGAAAAGATACAAAATTCGGTTGGAGTGAGGAATGCGAGAAGAGTTTTCAAGAACTCAAGAGGAGACTCATTTTAGCACCTGTTTTGATAATACCATCTGGCTCGGAGGGATTTATCATCTACAGTGATGCTTCGGGAAAAGGGTTAGGATGTGTTCTCATGCAACATGGGAAATTCATAGCCTATGCCTCTCGACAACTCAAAGAATATGAGAGGAATTATCCTACTCATCATCTAGAGTTTGCAGCAGTCGTTTTTGCACTAAAGATTTTGAGGCATTACTTGTATGTGGAGAAAGTGGAGATCTTTACGGGTCATAAAAGCCTCAAATATTTCTTCACTCAAAAGGAACTTAACATGCGACAACGACGTTGGCTTGAACTGTTGAAAGATTATGATCATACCATCCAATACCATCCTGGAAAAGCAATCGTGGTAGCTGACGCATTGAGTAGAAGATCATATGCAGGTACGAGTGCGATATTGTCAACGCAAAGGCGCATTTTGTATGACTTGCAAAGGATGGAGATAGAGATAAAGACTCTAGGGACCCATGTGATGATGACGAATATACGAGTAGAATCGACTTTAATTGATAAAGTTAAAGTTGCTCAAGCTACAGACCTGGAGCTGATGCGTATGAGGAAGAAAGTGCAAGAAGGTGCTATGCCGGAAGCAAGAATTGATGAAGAAGGAATACTTCGAGTCAACTCCAGACTTTGTGTTCCTAACGACCCTAATTTAAAATATAAAATCATGATGGAGGCGCACAACACACCCTTTCTTTCACTATTCTCTTCAGGAAATGAGAACGTAGCCAGGACTAGTCGGGGAACGGAGTGACGGTCCAGATAATAGTATTAGTAGTCCTCACTATTCTATTAAATAGTGTGACAATAAATGTAATGAGGACTTATTCTGATAGTGGATATTTTCTAGAAGACAGTATTTGTATTAAAACTCACAGCTCTCTTGTTGTATATTAAAGATTATATTTGTATTTTGTACCATGTTTTTGGCGACTCAGAATAGGTGATATATACCTATTTTGGGGGCGTCACAATAAAACTTAGAATTTGTTGAAGAAATGAATGTAGTAGGAAATATAAAACTTGGAAGTTATTTAACGATAATTTTTTTTTTAAGTTTTTTTAAAAGAGATTTGATGAAAACCTGAATAAGGTAGGGTTTCGGTGATTCCGAGGACAGAATCCTTATAAGTGGGGAAGGATGTGAAAACCCAAATTTTCATAAATTATTAAAAGAAAATTTTAATAATTAAAATTCTTATTATGATGTGTAAATATTTTGAATTATGTGTTTTGGTGTGAAAAAATTAAATTTCTATAATATTTAATAGTTGATTAAACTATTAAAGGAAATAAAAGAAATTAGTCACGATAAGAAATTTGGTGGCAAGGGAAATTAACCCTATAAATATTGGATAATTTAAATTAAGTTGAAACAATATTATGGAATAATATTGTTTGAATATTTAAACCTTACTTGGTAGTGATGTTGTAGTAAAATGGATAAAAGGGTTAATTCACTTAATTAAAATAGTGAGTTAATATATGAGTTTTGCTAATTAAATTTGGTATTCTTAATATATATTACATGTCATGGTAATATATGAAAAGGTTTAGTATCTTGAATGATGTTAATAAAATATAAATTGATGGTGAGACAAGAAATATTAATATACCTATAAATAATTATTGGTTAGAGATTAGTAAATTGAATTAATAATTAAGTGGTGATTAGATGTATAGATTAAATAAATTGTCTTTGAGACAATTTATGCAAGAAAAGGAATGAAATGATTATATATAATAATTATATAATTCATTTGATTTAACTAAAATAATTAGTGGAATAAGTATTAACTATTTTAGCGGAAATTAAATATTTATTTTATTAGAGATTTTTATTTTAGTTACAAAGGTAATTTCATAATTTATAGTGTAGTAATTATACATGTTATAATTGTGTAATTACTTAATGTGGCTAAATAGTTTAACAATAAAATGAAGTGTGACAATAAACTATATTATAAACGACTTATGAAAATAAATTAAAAGAGTTTTAATTTTGTTTTACCAAACAAAGCCTTAGAACTTTTGAAATTCTTATTTTAATCTTGTTTTACCAAACAAGGCTTAAGGAATGATTAAGTCTTTATTTTAATTAGTTTTGCCAAATAAAGCCTTATGGCTTTTGATTTTAAAACTATAATCGACATTAGATATATATATATATATATATATATATATATATATATATATATATATATATTATATTTTAAAATGTATTATAACTACTACAAAACAAAGAATAGATAACGCGAAAAAAACGTTGTGGTTTCAATCAGAAAAACGTCGTGGTTAAGGGTGTCATCTATTTGACACCCTTACACAACGTTTTTAAAACGTTGTAGTTAGACACATTATATAACGTTTTTTAAGAAAAAACGTTGTAGATTTATTTTCCATAAATTAGCAGATGCTTGAAAATGTTGTAGAAGGTATGATTCTACAACATTTTCTGGCTAAAAATGTTGTAATTTAATTTATCAGACAATGTTTAGGCACATTTACACAACGTTTTTAAAATGATGTAGATAAAAAAAAAAAGAAAAAAAAGTTATGGTTCACCTACATTACCAATGCACCTTCAATATGCTAATGCGATGATATATAGCTAAAAGGTCTAGATTCTCATTTAAATTTAAAGCCAAAATGTATCAACCATTCAAAATACATCCCAATAATACCATTCGTTTACAGTTTCAAATTTCTACATCCACAAAATATATACCAAACTATCCATTTATGCATCTCAAATTCACTTTTCAATATAAATATAAATGAACATGTTACATAACACTGTAGAAACTAGAAATGAATCTGATCATGAAAAGAAACATTTATGCCAATGTAAAAATAAAAAATAATCAAATTTTGAGAAGATAAAACAACTCTGCATTAAGAAATCAAATTGCTCCAGGAAACACCTGTCCATCTTGTTCACAGTCAAGATAGGTCGAATCCTTTCTGCAAGGGCTTGTCTGAGAACTGTTTCTGTTTGGACACATACACCTTCAATACAATCAACCACAACAAGTGCTTAATCAGTAATACACAGAGTTGTTGTAACCTTTGAATCACAGATAGGTATTTAGCGCAATAATAATCAAACCAACCTATTGCGTACAAGTACTCAATACAACGTACAGGTGCATCATGCCATCCCAAAATATCCTCCCTCTAGTAGCCAAACACAAGCCTGAAATATTAAGAACCATTGAAAACAAGAATAATTATAATACCTCAAACAAGAATTAAAAATCTCACCATATAATAAAAAATAGACACTAGTAATTTTTCCAACAAATAAAATTAAGTTTGATATAAAGGAACACAGATAGATAGAGTTTAAACCAACTCCAAAACTGGAGTCTTTTTAAGATATTCATAAGCCAACATCCACAATAAAATGGATCTAGGAAGAGTACTTAATAGAATACAAAACTCTTACCGACCAATAAAAAACACTGAAGGTTCAGACAAAAAATGATCACCTAAAGAAGAAAACTGCAATATTAAAACAAACTTTTAGAAAATCCAAGGAAAACTATATATTTCAATGACAAATTAGCTGATCTCACTATGATGCCTCAGACTAAATCTATTGTGATACCCCCAAATTCGGGTATCTTCCAACCCGACATATGGTGCTACACGGTACTCATAACTATACAATCATTCCATTGAAATCCAACATAATGAATGTAATCACTATCTTCTTATTACAATCAAAGTTTAATCCTTCCTAGGTTCATAAACCGATTACATCGTTCGTTGTTCATAATGTATAGTACATATAAACATACTAGTCTATTACATGATTGTCAAGCATCCATCTTAGCTTTGCCCTTATCTCTTTTAGCATTCATAATACGTTCATCCTTAACTGCTGTCATATAATTCACGTAAGAAGTGAGCATAACAAGCTCAACAAGTTTATCAAAAGATAACAGTAATACCACATTCGTGAATTATATAACAATTCTTACATAACTGAACAAGTAGTTATGAAGTATTATGAAACAATAATACCTTAACATTTCTCAACATCAATTCCCAAAGTATAGAATAGATTAGGAATTCTGAACCGGTCGATAGACCATGAACAGTAGCTTTCTGTTTTCATACTTGAAAAGGATATCATATCACTAAGGTTGTACATCCGCATTAATTACGAGCACTTCTAGGTGATCAACCTATAGTACTCTATGTTGATCAACACTCATTCGTTAAACATATTTACGTTTAACATTTGGCAAACTCGCGTGCCCATCGAAATATCGATGAAAAATACTTTTGTTTGTTTACAGAAAAACCTTACCTTCACGTTCGTACCAATTTCTTGGCATAGGATAACGTTAAAATTTCTATATGGAAAGATATGAATATCAATCAATCTATATCTTACGAGTAGTCTAGCCAAGTTAATTCTGGCATTGACCCTTTCTTTAAAACCTCTCGTGTAATTCAGTACAATGAATCACATCAAACTTGGCTAACTTGAAAGTCAGACAAGTGTTAAGAAAACTTGCCTTTCAGCGTTTTCAAATAACTTAATTGACTGACCACAGCCTTTACAGAATCTACATGATATATTCACACAGCACACTGCAATTAGCTATCACACAATTGTTCACATTGTTCCTTCCAACTTCTTTCTCTTCTATGTCTTAGGTAACTTAATATCATTAATAAAGTCAACTCGACTTATTACCCTTCGTCCCGGCTTATTAATCAACTTACATTATTAACCGGACTCTAACATTGTTGGTGAAGTACCAACACTGTTTACCGATTAAGGATCATTGACAACACTTTACGTTCTTTGTTCATACATTACTAACATGCCCTTAATTCCTAAGTCTCAATACCATATACCTTAGTATAGGTAGTATAAGAATAGTTTTAATACACTTATGAAGTGCATAAACTTTACTCTTATAGGTCTCTGAACAATTGAAGTTCAAAACCTAAGTCATCTATCAAACACTCGCACTTTTCACCATGTGCATGTGACATATTAGTTCAAGGCATTAGCTAAAGTGCCTGTGTCTCGGTGACTGCGGTGCCACTTTCTAGTTGCTATCGACATCGTGGTTTCCGGCTGCGATGCGATTAATTACACATCTGTCTGGCGCCATGGCTGACGTTTGTACCAGAAATTTTCAACAGACAAAAAATTTGGTGAGATTCCCGGATTCATAACTTCTTCGCTATAAGTCCGATTTGGTCCGTTCAAAAGCCTACATGTTATAAATAACATACTCTACATGTTCATATAAGAATTTGACACTTTTGAATCCGTTAACTCAAAATTCACTATCGAGTTCATTTTCTAAGCGTTCGTAAATGTTAATGAACGTTCAATGCTCGTTTTCTTCATTTTAAATCGAAATCCGGTGATTCTTGAGTCCACGACTCTTAAATACCTTAACACGCGTGTTAACATTGAAAAACAATATTTTCAAGTCTTACGGCAACTTTCGACTACAATCCGAAATTTCAACGTTTTCGACGTTTAACGTCTATTTCCGTGAAATTCGCCATAACTTCGTTACTAATGTTCTCTAAGCCAAATCACATGGTATACTCCATGGATTTCATATCTACATCCTAACCAAGCAAGATGCTCATATTAACATATTGACGGAGTTCAATTGTTCATCAACAATCAATCTTAACAATCAATATTTCCATGATTTTAAGCTATATCAAACCTTATGATTTCTACGATTTCATGACTTATAGAGATTGAATCTATGGTAAGTCACTCTTATTCCACCATACAAGACATACCCCACCCATATATGAGTCTCCATAATAAAAGAAACCAAAAGAGATGAAAGTAGAAATAAGGGATAATACATTAAGAACTCTTAAATAATCTCTTGGAAAATTATAAGGCAAAGCTTCCAAGTGTATGATTTAGTTGAGTCTAGCTCTCTTTCTCTGTCAATAATCTAGGTTGGCAATTGAAAAACTCACAAAAGACCAACTCTTGCTTTCTATTTATAGGCAATTGAAATGGAGGGCAATCTAGTCGTTACACCTTCACCTCCTTACTATTCAATACTTTGTCACCAAGTAAAATACTTGGTGACCAAATGATATGTTTGCCTTGCACACCAAGTGGCCGGCCCACCACCTATGGGTCATCCCCATGGGTTTCCCCATGGGTTTTACCCATTCGGTGACCCACTGGTTCGATCCACGGTTCAGATTTCTTGCATTGGGCTTAACCAATCTAATATTGGGCCTTGACTTGGGCTTAGCACATTAATCCCTTGGGCTTGCTCATTCAAGTGATTAGACTAATCATAATCCAACCCAAATGAATTAACCTTAAGTTTTAACTTAATTCTTATAATACAAATCGTATTCCATACGTACAATTCACGTATTCCTTCCGTATAATACTCGTATGATAATCGTATTATACTCCGTATTAACTCATCGTATTATACATAGATACTAAATAGTATCTTAATTATATAACACATGCTTTAACCATAATGTAATTCCTTCTACGCGTTTCATTTCCTTCTCGGAAATCAATATACTCAACCCTTAGGTTTTAAGTCCGCAGGCGCAAACTTTGTTTGCCATAAATGAAATATTATTAGATATTTCATCTTATCTCGATATTCTATCATTACACGTTTCTCAGAATTTCAAAATAATTCCCCGAACAGAAATGGATGAATAGTGTTTTTACGGGAATTTCTCGGTAAACATTTATTTTTGTCTCAAAAATTCTAAACAATTAATTCTAGCACATAGCCAGATTACTAACCACATAAACACATTCTAGGTCATTAAACAACTTTCACATAGCTTAGTCACGAAATAAATCAATTAAATTCATTTAATTCATATAATCAAATAAAAATTTAATTGTCATAAAAGTTCAATTTTCTCGGGTGTTACATTCTCTCTCCCTTATAAGGATTCTGTCCCCAGAATCTAGCTTATAATTACATAAACAAATGAGGAAAATCTTCCTTCATTTTACTCTCGAGTTCCCATGTTGCTTCTCCAGCATTGTGGTTTCTCCATAACACCTTCACTGAAGGTATGACCTTATTTCTTAATACTTGTTCCTTCCTATCAATAATTTGAATTGGAAGTTCCTCATAGGATAAATTTTTCTCTATCTGGATAGATTTATAATCTATACGTGTTTATAGTCTAGTTTATAAGGACGCAATACAGACACATGAAACACATTATGAATGCGTTCCATTTCTGGAGGTAAGGCTACTTCATAGGCTACCTCTCCTACTCTTCTTAAAATCTCAAAAGGTCCTACAAACCTTGGACTTAACTTCCCTTTATTTCCAAAATGTATCTTCCCCCTCCAAGGCGATACTTTTAGAAATACAAAAGACCCTACATCGAATTCTCTATTCTCTTTGTGAGGATCTGCATACTTCCTCTGGCGGTCTTGAGCCATAACTAATCGAGCACGTATTATCTTCACCATGTCCATTGCTTTCATTGTACTCATCTCAGTCCCAACATCCCACGCGTTCACCCACCTCATCCCAACACAATGGAGTTCGACACTTCCTTCCATACAACGCTTCGTAAGGCGGCATGCCTATACTAGCGTGAAAACTATTGTTGTACAAAAATTCCACCAACGGTAGAAATTTGTCCCAACTCCCTTTGAAATCCATAACACAAGATCTTAACATATCTTCAAGCGTTTGAATTGTCCGTTCACTTTCACCATCCGTCTGAGGATGATACGCCGTACTCAATCTTAATTGTGTTCCCATTTGCTCTTGCAAACTCTTCCAAAAGTTCGATGTGAATCGTGGATCACGATCTGACACAATCAAAACAGGTACTCCATGTCTGGAAATAATTTCCTTGACATACAACTTAGCTAATTGATCTAGGTTATACCTAACTCCTATTGGTAGAAAATGAGCCAATTTCGTCAATCGATCCACTATCACCCAAATAACATCGTACCCTTTTCTTATTATTGGAAGTCCCACCACAAAGTCCATTATAATGTGTTCCCATTTCTACTCTGGAATTTCTAATGGTTGCAACAACCCGCTAGGTTGTTGGTGTTCAGCCTTAACTTTTTGACAAGTTAAGCACCTACTAACATATTCTGTTATCTCCCTTTTCATGTTCGGCCACCAAAAGTTCTGATGAAGGTCTTGATACATCGTCGTACTACCGGGATGTATCGAGTACCTCGAACTATGAGCCTCCATCATTATTTCCTCCTTTAATTCGGGATCATTGGGAACCCAAATTCTTCCTTTAAAATGAAGTAATCCCTCCTTATCGAGGTTATACTTGGTCTTTTCTTCATCTTTTATCCTCTTCTTCATCAGTTCGCATTCCTTATTTCTCAGTTGTACTCCCCTAACCCATTCCACTATGGTTGGTTGGGTTTCCATGGAAAATAACATTTCCACCGCTTCCTCCGGTAACTTAACTTCTAACTCCATTCTTGCCATCGCTATTATCAACTTATTCTGAGTTGTTAACATTGACAGTTTCTCTCTACCCTTCCTACTTAGCGCATCAGCTACTACATTTGCTTCGGATGATATAAGATATCACAGTCATAATCTTTTATTAACTCTAACCACCTTCTCTGTCTCATGTTCAACTCCTTCTGTGTGAAGATATATTTTAGACTTTTGTGGTCCGTATATATCTCACACTTCTCACCATATAGATAATGCCTCCATATCTTCAAGGCAAAAACTACCACTGCCAATTCCAGATCATGAGTAGGATAATCCTTCTCGTAATCCTTCAATTGATGTGACGCATACGCAATGACTTTGCCGTCGCCGCATGAGCACATGAACCCAAATTCCTTTATGCGAAGCATCACTATATACTACAAAATTTCTGTATAAATCTCGGTAAGGACAATATAGGTCCTCACATAACCTCTTCTTCAACTCTCGAAAATCGTTCTCATATTTTTCATTCAATTGCGCACATACTTCACCGACTTTCTTATCAGATTCGACAATGGAGTAGCTTTTTTAGAAAAGTCTGGAATGAACCTTCTATAGTATCTCGCTAACGCCAGAAAACTCCTAACTTCAGTTGGCTTTTCGGTTGCTCCCACTCATTAACTGCTTCCACTTTTACTGGATCCACAAAAATGCCATCTTTATCAATAACATGTCCTAGAAATCAAGATTTCGCTTTCAAGCCAAAATTCACACTTTGTGAATTTCGCATACAACCTTTCCTTCGTTAATGTTTCCAACACTATCCTTAAATGTTCTGCATGATCTTCTGGCGTCTTTGAGTAGACTAGAATATCATCAATGAACACTACGATGAACTTGTCCAAGTACTGTTTGAACACTCTATTCATCATATCCATAAATGCAGCTGGCGCATTGGTCAACCCAACCACATCACCAGAAACTCGTAATGACCATAACGAGTTCTGAACGCCGTCTTAGGTACATCCTCCTTCCTCACATTTAACTGATGATACCCCGTGCGCAAATCTATCTTAGAAAAATACTTTACCCCTTTCAACGGATCAAACAGATCATCGATCCTGGGCAACAGGTATCTATTCTTAATCGTTAACTTGTTCAACTCTCGATAGTTGATACAAAGTCTTAACGACCCATCCTTTTTTTTTACAAACAATACCGGTGCTCCCCAAGGAAACACACTTGGTTGAATGTACTTTCTATCTAATAGTTCTTATAATTGAACCATTAACTCCTTCATCTCAACTGGCGCCATCCGTTATGGTTCCCTTGAAACTGGTGTCGTTCCCGGTAATAGATCAATTAAAAACTCCACCTCTCTATCCGGTGGAATACCCAGTAATTCCTCCAAAAATAAATCCGCAAACTCCTGCACTATAGGTATCTGGTCCAATGATGTTCCCACTCTTTGGGTATCCACAACATGGCACAAATAACCTACACACCCTTTTCTCAACATCTTCCTAGCTTGTGTCATCGATAGACAACAAGAGCGTCTTGGTGATTTACTACCGAAGAACACTACCTTTGTTTTCTTAGAAAGCCGAAGGTTTACACTTTTCCTATGGAAATCTATTATCGCTTTATGGTTAACCAACCAATCCATACCAAGAATTACATCAAATTCTTTAAACCTTATCGGTACCAAATCTACCGATAACTTATTCCCTCTAATATCTACACAACACTCCTTATGAATATGTTCAATGGGGATTATCTCTTCATTTGCTACCTTAACGTCTAAAGGTATTGGTAACATTTCAGGGATTAAACCTAATCGCTTAGCAAATTCACATGCTATAAAAGAACAAGTAGCACCCGAGTCAAATAGCACATAAACATTTATCTCATTGACCGGAATGATACCTGCCACCACATTGTTGATGCAACCGCATCTTGGACAGTCATATTAAACTTATGGGCTGAGGGTCTACTCACTGATGGTGTTGGTCCAATAATGGCTAACTTACCACTACCAGAACCCTTATTTCCCTCTAACCCTTTCTTTGGGCAATTCCTTGCCATGTGATCTAATGACCCACATACAAAACACCCCTGGTTCTTCTTAGGGTTAGGACAGTTGGGTGACAAATGCCCCTCCTACCCATAGTTGTAGCACACCGATTTCCCCTTTAAACAGACTCCAATGTGAGTCTTTCAGCATGTCTTGCATGCCTCTGTCCTTCGCTTAGGTTCTCCCTGCTTTACCCCAGTATTCCCAGGGTTAAAACTCTTCCTCTTAGGCAAGTTGTCGCTTTCGCTGGCAACTTCAGCCTTACTACATCCTTCTAACTTACTCTTATTCTTTTGCTCTTTATGGTACTGAGACAATGCCTCACCACCACCTTCTACTATTATCGCCTTTTCTAGAATGGTCCCGTAGGAAGCACTTTGAAAAACTGATATTCTATCAGAGAGCTGTGGTTTTAAGCCCCGCTTAAACTCAAGGCGCCTTCCTCGCTTCTGTGTCCACCTGGTGTGGAGCAAATCTTGCCAATTCATTGAATTTGGCTGCGTATTGGGGAACAGTCATATCCCCCTGCTTAAGTTCTAAGAACTTAATCTCCATCCTACCTTGCATTCTAGTAGGGAAGTAGTTCTCGAAGAAGACCTTCTTAAACTGTTCCCACGTAATGCCTTTCATCTAGCCCCACCCTGGTGAGCCTCCCACCAGTAGTTGGCTTCCCCCTTCATCATGTAAGTCACAAAAGAAGTCTTTTGCGCCTCACCTACGTTTGTTATCACAAATGCCTTCTCGATTTCTTTTACCCATATATGGGCCTCTAGTGGGTCCGTCGTTCCTTGGAACTCAGGAGGACCCACACTCTTAAATTCCTTGAAGGTAGTTGTTCTTACTACCCTAGAGCTATGTGAATCCCTCCCCAACTTGGTTAAATGCGTTGTTAATAAATTAACGAACTCTCAGATAGGTTACTAGGACCCCCTAATTCTCATTATGAGACTCGGCCTCTTGGTTACGTTGTCTCCTTCTTGGCGGCATAATTCTGATTAGATAAATAAAGTTTCGTTATTATCTATTTAACTACTGGGTTATTATTCTCAAACAACCATAACTCATACCACAACAAGCACATTAAATAAAAACTTCATTATATTAATATGCTTTCATAGTCAAAACTATTTACATCTTGTTCCCCTAGCGAAAAAGCTATTACATACTATCCCGCGATTGCCTTCTACAAAAATTGGGATTTACAAAAAGACTACCCTTTAGTTATACAAAAGAGGGCTTTACATCACTACTTATATACAAAAAGATCTAAGGATCTACTAACACTGTCGAACGACATTCTCATACTTCTAATTTGTTAGTATCAACACAATATCTCGACTTATGGTATGTCGAGTCTGCCCGGACTCAATAGAATAACAAGCAATTTTCAGCTTGAAATCCTCATGAGCGCATTTGTGGATGTATGACATCCTAGCTATTTTCTGGTCTTTTTCAACCAGTTTCTTTCGAAGATCTACGGTCTCTTCCTTATAGTCACGTGCCTTATCTGTCATAAGCAATTTCTCGTCGTGCTCCGACTCAAAATTCCCCTCTTCAGATTCCTTCGCCTCATATAGGGCGGTTATCTCATCATTCTGCGTCTCTACCACAGTGCGCAGATGCACATTCCTATCCAACACAGCCAAATACAATGATCTCATTGCATCCGGAGGTGTTGGCTCCTGAGTAGGTATCACCGTATTAATCGATGTCACCTCCATCTCCTCCTCCACGTCAATCATCATATTCAAATATGACGATATCCCCATTGTCTCCTCGGAGTATTCCTCCTCACAGATGTACTCCTCAATATCTGAGTCTTCTAGGACCACTATCGGTACCTCCACCACTGGCATTGGTACTACCTCCAATTGGTTCACTGACTCTTCACTCACAACGTGAATGTCTATATACATCATGCTATCGACTGACATCTACAAAACACATAACACGTTGATTAGTACATAATACACAATAGTATAAGCACAAATCACATTTAATTTATTTAAGATTAATTTCCATCTTTTAAATCTTTCTTGCATCGAAGTTTCTCAATACCTTATTAATTCATTTGACTTGAATTTCATTCTTCGGACTTTACTTTCCTTACGAGGTTATTAGCCTAAGGTTTTTCCCCCCTTAAGTTTTATAACCTAATGCTTTGATACCAGCCTGTGACGCCCCCAAATTCGGGTATCCTCCAACCCGACATATGGTGCTGCTACTAAGACTTCATAACTATACAATCATTCCATTGAAATCCAACATAATGAATGTAATCACTATCTTCTTATTACAATCAAAGTTTAATCCTTCCTAGGTTCATAAACCGATTACATCGTTCGTTGTTCATAATGTATAGTACATATAAACATACTAGTCTATTACACGATTGTCAAGCATCCATCTTAACTTTGCCCTTATCTCTTTTAGCATTCACAGTACATTCATCCTTAACTGCTGTCATTTAATTCATGTAAGAAGTGAGCATAACAAGCTCAGCAAGTTTATTAAAAGATAACAGTAATACCACATTCGTGAATTATATAACAATTCTTACATAACTGAACAAGTAGTTATGAAGTATTATGAAACAATAATACCTTAACATTTCTCAACATCAATTCCCAAAGTATAGAATAGATTAGGAATTCTGAACCGGTCGATAGACCATGAACAGTAGCTTTCTGTTTTCATACTTGAAAAGGATATCATATCACTAAGGTTGTACATCCGCATTAATTACGAGCACTTCTAGGTGATCAACCTATAGTACTCTATGTTGATCAACACTCATTCGTTAAACATATTTACGTTTAACATTTGGCAAACTCGCGTGCCCATCGAAATATCGATGAAAAATACTTTTGTTTGTTCACAGACAAACCTTACCTTCACGTTCGTACTTATTTCTTGGCATAGGATAACGTTAAAATTTCTATATAGAAAGATATGAATATCAATCAATCTA
Organism: Panax ginseng; assembly: GCA_020205605.1. Classification (NCBI taxonomy): domain Eukaryota; kingdom Viridiplantae; phylum Streptophyta; class Magnoliopsida; order Apiales; family Araliaceae; genus Panax; species Panax ginseng. The sequence continues at coordinate 90,835,272 of CM035134.1, read as the reverse complement.
TATCTTACGAGTAGTCTAGCCAAGTTAAATCTGGCATTGACCCTTTCTTTAAAACCAATCGTGCAATTCAGTACAATGAATCACATCAAACTTGGCTAACTTGAAAGTCAGACAAGTGTTAAGAAAACTTGCCTTTCAGCTTTTTCAAATAACTTAATTGACTGACCACAACCTTTACAGAATCTACATGATATATTCACATAGCACACTGTAATTAGCTATCACACAATTGTTCACATTGTTCCTACCAACTTCTTTCTCTTCTATGTCTTAGGTAACTTAATATCATTAATAAAGTCAACTCGACTTATTACCCTTCGTCCCGGCTTATTAATCAACTTACGTATTAACCGGACTCTAACATTGTTGGTGAAGTACCAACGTTGTTTACCGATTAAGGATCATTGACAACACTTTACTTTATTTGTTGATACATTACTAACATGCCCTTAATTCCTAAGTCTCAATACCATATACCTTAGTATAGGTAGTATAAGAATAGTTTTAATACACTTATGAAGTGCATAAACTTTACTCTTATAGGTCTCTGAACAATTGAAGTTCAAAACCTACGTTATCTATCAAACACCTCGCACTGGCAAGGCGTGACATATTAGTTCAAGGCTGGCCATGCGGCTGCCTTTATGAGTGCTGTGTCCCGTCTCTCGGCCATTGCGGCGTGAAACTTCCCCATACAAGTGGCGCTGCGACTCCACTTTCCAAAGAGTTATTGACAACGTGGTTTGCCATTGCCAAGACGACAATTAACACGATTAACCAATGGCAGCGGCTTAGACCTCAAAAGAGACTAGAAATTTACAATAGACAAAAATTTGGTGAGATTCTCGGATTCATAACTTCTTCGTTATAAGTCTAATTTGGTCTGTTCAAAATCCTACATGTCATAAATGACATACTCTACGCGTTCATATAAGAATTCGACACTTTCTAATCCGTTAACTCAAAATTCACTATCGAGTTCATTTTCTAAGCGTTCGTAAACATTAATGAGCATTCAATGCTCGTTTTCTTTGTTTTAAATCGGAATCCGACGATTCTTGAGTCCACGGCTCTTAAATACCCTAACACACATGTTTACATTGAAAAACAATGTTTTCAAGTCTTACGACAACTTTCGACTACCAATCCGAAATTTTAACATTTTCGACGTTTAACGTCTATTTCTGTGAAATTCGCCATAACTTCGTTACTAATGTTCTCTAAGCCAAATCAGATGGAATACTCCATGGATTTCATATGTACATCCTAATCAAACAAGATGCACATATTAACGTATTGATGGAGTTCATATGTTCATCAACAATCAATCTCAACAATCAATATTTCCATGATTTTAAGCTATATCAAACCTTATGATTTCTACGATTTCATGACTTATAGAGATTGAATCTATGGTAAGTCACTCTTATTCCACCATACAAGCCATCCCCCACCCATCTATGATTCTCCATAATAAAAGAAAACCAAAAGAGATGAAAGTAGAAATAAGGGATAATACCTTATGAACTCTTAAAGGCAAAGCTTCCAAGTGTATGATTTGGTTGAGTCTAGCTCTCTTTCTCTCTCAATAATCTAGGTTGGCAATTGAAAAACTCATAAAAGACTTACTCTTGCTTTCTATTTATAGGCAATTGAAATGGAGGGCAATCTAGTCATTACACCTTCACCTCCTTACTATTCAATACTTTGTCACCAAGTAAAATACTTGGTGACCAAGTGATATGCTTGCCATGCACACCAAGTGACCGGCCCACCACCCATGGGTCATCCCCATGGGTTTTACCCATTCGGTGACCCACCGATTCGACCCACGGTTCGGTTTTCTTGCATTGGGCTTAACCAATCTAATCTCAGGCCTTGACTTGGGCTTAGCACTTTAATCCCTTGGGCTTGGTCATTCAAGTGATTGGACTAATCATAATCCAATCCAAATGAATTAACCTTAAGTTGTAACTTAATTCTTATAATACAAATCGTATTCCATACGTATAATTCACGTATTCCTTCCGTATAATACTCGTATGATAATAGTATTATACTCCGTATTAACTCATCGTATTATACATAGATACTAAATAGTATCTTAATTGTATAACACACGCTTTAACCATAACGTAATTCCTTCTACGCGTTTCATTTCCTTCTTGGAAATCAATATACTCAACCCTTGGGTTTTAAGTCCGAAGGCGAAAACTTCGTTTGCCATAAATGAAATATTATTAGATATTTCATCTTACTCGATATTCTATCATTACGCGTTTCACGAAATTTCAAAATAATTCCCCAAACAGAAACGGATGAATAATGTTTTTACGGGAATTTTTCGGAAAACATTTTTTTTCGTCTCGAAAATTCTAAACAATTAATTCTAGCACATAGCCAGATTACTAATCACATAAACGCATTCTAGGTCATAGAACGACCTTCACATAGCTTACTCACAAAATAAATCAATTAAATCCATTTAATTCACATAATCAAATAAAAATTTAATTGTCATAAAAATTCGATTTTCTCGGGCGTTACATCTATATATAAACTTTACCTCCCTACTTTCTCGGAAGCAGTATAATGATCCAAACAACATGCATTAGCTGACTCAACAAGCTCATCATAAAGTCTCTGAAGTTCTCTTAAGGTGCCTACCTGCAAAGTTACTGTCAGGATATACTCTAATAATGGAAACCCAAACAGATAAGAGCATAGATTAGCAGAAGGCCATTTAGAATAACACATAACTTGCTTACAAGTTATAACTTATTACTGCTCTTCCTATCAAGAACTGAACTATTTAAATTTTGGGGTTTAGAAATCAACACAAAAACTTGCATAAAGCTTTCATCAATATAGTACCTTACTGATAAGTAATGCATTATTCAATTGCAATAAGGACACTCAACTAGTACAATAATAACACAAACCACATAATGGGTGCCAAAAAAAATCACTGTATATGCAAGCTAAAAAATGCAAATTTCAATAAATTAAATAACTAAACTAATTATTCAATTCTAGTTTCACTCCATGACTGCAGAAAAAATCAATTTTCATGCCTTTCATTCTCCTTATATCTCCTCAGCCCAACCTAAACCCCTTTGTTCTAACTCAGCCCACAACAGTCAAATATACAGCAAAGTTCATATCTGATAAACGAATTAGTAGCTAGTTAGTTCATGCTACCATTATACAATCACATTAGATTCAAATTGATGCAATATAAACTAAAGATAGACTTCAAACATAACACAGTTGCTTAGAACATTAGTTAGCTAGTATGAATACCTTTTGTTTTGATTTCCTTCTTTAGTCCTTAATCTCCAATGTCATCTGCTATAATTGTGTTCTCCTTTAATTTACTCAAGTGTTTTCCCTAGCTGTTGCCCCAGGTTTCTGGCTTCCCAATCCCTGACCTCTTGTGATCTGTTGTTGATGGGGTAAAGACTGTTGGATATTTGATGGTGGAAATTGTTGCCCATAACGCTCTTTTGGCTTATATAAGAGTATTGATTGTGATTGTTGGCCATATGATGTTTGTTGTTGCCGCTGAGCATTCATCATGGGATGATGTTGCTGCTGAGGGATGTGGGGTCTTTGCTGTAGCGATTGTGCATTCAATTGCGGTCTATATGATGGGGGTGGTAGATGAGGCTTCCTTTGTGATTTAAAAGGCAGCTAAGGCTGATTATATTGCTGTGAACTCTGTGATGTATTTGGCACCGACGAACCAGGAGATCCCACTGATGGAACTCTTAACATGTTATGACCTTGGAAATTCTGCAGAAAGCAATAAGGAAATATAATATTAAGCAAGTATAAAACCATTTCCTTAAGCAAATATAATTTTAAGTCATAGGCATACAACTTCCTTACTGACCATTCCATTTCTAGTGTCAACAATTGGATTAAGAAGCACTAATTGTTACTATATATATATAATCTATCAATTTGGTATTGTACATAACCAATTTAAAACATCACAAGTCATAGTTGATAAATAACAGTCCCAAATTCATACCATAGTAAGCTAAAACTTGAGCATATTCTGAAATAATCTAGGTAGGCTTTTCATTATTGGGCATGTCTATCATTCAAAAATAAAGTTTAAGGTTCAAACAGAAAGTCCTTAACAAAGTTTCCAGCAATTAATTCTGATGTGTCTTAATTTAACATAAAATTGAAAGAAAATTTACACGTCATAACTAGGTAATGAGTATTTACTTGAGTAGCTGGGGACTAGTTATTTGGACTAGCCTGTGGTCTAACAGATGACTGGAGAGGCCTCTGTTGATGTTGTGCAGGAACCCCACCTGGCCGCATTGGCAAACTCAAACCAAGTGATCCCATCATTCCCATCCCCTTCAAATAAATAAATAATTATCAGATAAAATTAAAAAAGAGAGAGAAAAAAAGGCAACTACTCCATGAAACTGAACTCGATGTAAATTTTTATCCAATTTGAATTCACAACCAACTCAAAACTGTCTCTTGATACATAATTATTACAAAAACAAAAAATATCTTTCACAAGAATCAGTTTATGGTAAACGTATTTATAAATACACGCAAATCCTAATATCCAATGATGTGTGATAAATTAAAAAAAATACAGAACTGGGAATTACTTGAATTGGATCCAGAATCTGACATATTAACAGTATTTTGAGCCAACGCACCAAACTGCTATCCAAAAGGAGGACGCAGGACTGGGTTCATAGAGGAAAAGGCGGGGGCGGCGTAACAGGAACTCCAATAGCCATCCCACCCCTTTGGGGGGGGGGGGGGCGGTAGGGATGAAATTGAAGGTGGAGCGGAGGACAAAAAGGGCAGCACAGGCGGAGGGGAAAAGGGCGGCACTGTAGCGCTCCGTTTGCCGAGCAAAATGAATCTTCTTAAGCATATACCTATTTTATGTCGAGCAATACTCATTGTGAAAAGGGGTTTACCTTTACCCTTAGATGTCTATCCTTTTCGCTTCATCTCCTTCGAAGAAGCACCCCAAATCAGATGCAAGCTTAGAGAGGTTCCGACTCAATCGTTGAGCTTCTCTAGGTGCTAAGGTTTACTCTGTGCTTCGTTGAACTGATTGTCGATCAGTGTTAAAGATGTGCCCTCCCCTTGTCTTTGCCATGGATCTAGAGATTTGAGAGTTACAGGAAATCTAGGCAAACTCTAGCTTTTGTTTTCCAAATGGAAAGAAAAAGAGGCTAAATAGAGAGAGATGAGATACTAAGACACTCGGTGAGAAAGGAAATAGAGGATTTAAGTTTTCATTTCACCTCTGATTTTTGCTCCGTGTTTTTTAGATAGATAACGTTTTTTTTTTAAAAAAGCGTTATCTATTTAAAACCAAAAAGTACCCTTATAAATAGATAACGTTTTTTCATATGTATCTATGACGTTTTGTTAAAAAACGTTGTGAAAAAAAAATACCACAACGTTTTCTATAATAACGTTGTTGTTCAAGTGTTGTCTATTTAGTGTTTTGTACTAGTGTATATTATACGTTATATATCAGTTATATTTTATATTACGTAAAAGAACATAAGGAAGAAGGAAGAGAGAAGAGAGAAGAAAGAAGAGATAAAATAGAGAACTTTTAAGGTTCTAGTTTATTTTATATGAAAAGTTCTCTTTAAAAGTTATATAGGTAGTAATTGTGATTATATATTTGATATATATGGAGAAAGTTATTTAACAGTGAAATATATATGAATATGACTTATTTTGAAGACAAAATTGATGTTTAATTCATAACATAATGTATAAATTGGATATTGATTGTGAAAATACATGAAGAAACGAAAATAAAGTAATTAGAACTAACTATTTTGGTTGTAAAACGAATTCATAGTGAGAAATTTTGCTATAAATGTCAAAAGACGAAGAAATAATAGAAATAGTGAAATTAAAGGTTGTAATTTTGATGTTTATGTTGTTTATGTGATTAGAAACGTGTTAGAAACATTAGTATATGTTTTTGTAAACATATTACAACTTGGGTAAGTTGGTATGGTTGTTAGAAATGAGTTTTTAGGCCTAATTTGGCTTTTTACAGTGTTCGTTCACGAACTAACTGAGAATGTCGCCATTTCGTGTGGCTATTATAATGAAAACCCCTACCGGTGGGGTAGTCTGACTTACAAATGTTGAGAAAATCTGACCGGACATGTTTTACTAAAATGGGCATAACGTTTTCATAAGAACTCTGATTGATGCGATTCTAGATGATCTGGAATGAGGAATAATAGACCTACAACTTTCATTCTTTAAGTGTTTATATTTGAAGTCGGGAAAAGGGGTCAAAATGGTTATCTTTAGGACAATTATGTTTTCGGGGATAATTGGAGGGAGTCGGGCATGCACGTATACAGGTGTAGTGCTTCTGATGATAAAAGATGTTATTCTAAGTTATAAAACATAAATGTTAGTAAACATAATAATGCTGAACATTAATAAATGATGTATTAGATAATTTGTATAAGCATACTAAGTATACACAAGAGAGACAAATTGGGCGTGTGAAGAATAAACGTTGAAACACCGTGACAATTGTTAATGAACGTAAAAAGTGTTTTAAGTCAAATGAAATGAATGTTCTAAGATATGAAATGGGGTTTATATAAAAGCAATAAGTAGTCCTAGCAAGACTTAAACACTTGAATGAACTTTGATTGTGACATAAGGAGAAATATAGTAAGATATAAGTTAAAAGTTAACACAATCAAATTGAACATTGTGTATTGATTAACAGGAAGGGTTATGAGATATAGGGTAAAGTTTAAATTACAACTGCTATGCATTGCTATGTGATAAATAGTTTATGTGCATGATTATATAATTGTGTAGGGCACGTGAAGTGCAGATAACTGTAAGCTGTTAAACTGTTATTGGTAAACAACGATCAAGGTAAGTCTTTCAGTTCTTATTTCCTATGTGAACTTGATGATGAAATGTTTTAAATCTTTATTGTAAATAGCATGATGTGTTATATATATGTTGAAAGTATGAAACATTAAAGTCAATTAATGACTACGTTGATTGAGTAATGAATGTTGATTGAGTAAGGAACTCAATCCTTATACTTGTTATAAGAACTGTAGCATATATGTTATGTTAGTCCAATATTTATGAGATATATGATAAGCATGTTATTATGTGATACGTGAGGCATGAAAATTGTTAGATTTTGATGGGCTTTCGAGCTCAACCTTGCAAATAACCATTTTTGCAGGTTAAGGACTCAAGGTAAAGTTATGTGCTACTTGAAAGACAAGAATCAGATGTTATACATGAAGATTTATACACTTTGGCTGAGTTATTATTATTTGAACCATGTTTAAGGTTCTGAATAATGTATGATGTTTAATAGATGTTGAGTTATAAAGTTTAAGTTTTGTTTGTTGTATGAAAAGGTATTGAACCTGGTTGTAAGTTTTATTTATTAACTCTGATAAGGTGAGTAATAAGTTAAGTATGGTTCAAAGGTAGGTAAAGATAAAGGTTTTGAGAAATTTAGTTGATAAATCACAATAATTATGTAATAATAAACTATAAAGTTTTAGTTATTTGATATGTAAAGGTTATCAGATTGAAATGTAAGATTCTATAAAATAACTTAGATGAAGCGAATTATAAAATAACTTGATTCAGAGATGTGTATATGAATTAAAGTAAGAAGACATAAAAGTTAAAATTATTCCGCATTTTATTGAGTTTAACATCGAATAATGATGTAAAATCAGAAGTTAGACGTTTTATTAATGACCGAAGTCGATAGTTGAATTGTATGAATTTTGGGGACGTTACTGTTTAGTTCTTCTTGTATCAAACAATCAAAAAAGTAATATAAGTCACTGTAGAACCCCCCCACCGGTAGGGCCTTTTATCTTCATGATTACCTTCAAAATTTGGCCTAGCTATATAAAACCCTCGAGGGGTCGGGTCATGGTACTACAGTTTGGAAAATGGCACTCCCCTACTACGAGCTAACATGCCAAACTCTCAATAAAACAACAATGTAATGATACTTAATTGATATAAACTTACTACTAAACATCCCTAACATGCTTCTAATAATTCCAAACATATAAACAATCAAATTCAAGTATCAATTTAATAATTATGCCATTTTTCCAAAGTTTAACACATTTAGCGATTCTCTTCACTACGAATTCGTTACTTGACCAAATTACTCCGTTTAACTTTCATTGATTTCGTATTCAACCATATTAACAATGTCTAGGATCAATTGACATATTTTATCATGCTTCAACCATGAACTGTTCAACTCAAAAAATGTACTTTAGCAATTCTCTAAGAACTTTGCAAAACTTGAATTTTAGAACATAGTTTAAGAATTATACCTCTTGAAGCTAAATTGATAATCCTTGAATCTTAACTTCCGATTTCTCCCAACTTTTCAACCACTCACTCACTAGAATTCTAAGATTTTCAAATGTGAAGAATGAAGAAGGGGGTCTCTATCTATAGAAGAACCATGTACCAAGTTTAGGTTTTGCTCCATGAATCAAAGCAAAGGAAGAAAGGAGAAACTACTGGTTCATTGAGATTTGGTGGAATATCAACTCCTTAGCACTATTTATCCCACTCCCCTTTTCATCATTTGGAAGCTATGAGTTTGAGAAGAAGAAGCAAGCTAGCTAGCTAGCCTTTTTGTATTTCACGTGAATGGAGAAATGACACACAATTTGGGACACTACTGTTAAAACTCAGCATTTCATATTATTATTATTATCATACTTAGGTTTATTTGATATTTGTCCCCAAATGAGCATATACACCCACTCATGCATTACACATAGAATTATATAATCCATGTACATCGGTTTATTTCAAATAATATTTACATTAGACTAGGATATACTTTAGTTGGGTACCAATATTATTTTCCATAAAACTCATTATTCCAATTCTACATATATATTAAAATAATAATTTAATATTAATTATTTATTTAGTCAAAGTTATTTTTCCTCATAGGTTTAGAATACCAATTTAATTATTTCCACACACATCATGATATCACATAAGACTATTTCACACAACTTAGTAAATTACATAAGTCAAGCTTACTTTTATCATATAGTTTTATATAATAATTATTCATATTCCAATGTCACACCTCATTTTATATTGAATGAAAAACCTTATTATATAGGATTTATCCTTACATTTTATTGTTCATGATAATAGGAATTAGTCAATCACATTATGTAATTATTTGTTTATTAATAGTACTAATTAATTTCATCATTAATTAACTTAGAACTTTCTCATTTCACCACCTTGCCACAATAGGCATAATTTCACAAGCTTAAACTAAGCTTCTCGTCACTTCTACTACATTGCTTAATTATCACGTGCTTATTTAATTAAATTAATTACCACAACTCATTCCAACACTATATATATATATATATATATAATCAAATAAATATTCAAACAATATTTTTTCTCAATATTATAATTTATTAAAATTCGTGGGGATTACACTTTAGAAGTATATTTGTCGCGCCACTTGAAAGGCAAAAAAAATAGCTCGCTTTAAAAGCGCAACATAAGAAACACAAGCATTGCTAATTCTTCCAACCCAGATCAACTACAAACTCAGACAACACAATGACATGCCATTTCATACCAATTAACAAAGAATTCATGAGAATTATAAGAATTTTTCAAAACTCAAATTTAAGAACATAATGAAATGTGTATACCTCTTGAAGCTTGAATTGAACTCCTCAATATACTGATTACACTCCCTCAATTCTCAATAACACTCACTCTCTACTTACACTTATTAGTGAATTTCCTGGAGAAATGTGGCTGCCATTTATAGAGAAATAATTGCCAAGTCCAAAGCTTTGCTCCATGGTTTGAATCAATGGGAGATGGAAGAAAATAATGGATATGAAGGAGTTGGCCAACCACCATCTTCGTAGCCATCATCCCTATGAATTGTAGCAGCTGAAGTTTACGCAAGAATTGAATATGCTACTGTTTGAGCACTGTGTTGGTCACTAAATATGGGACACGAGTTTAAAACCCAGTAACTTGGTTATATATAATGCTTAGTTTGGTTTCTTGGATTTCTAAAATGTAATCTTGTGTTAATGCTACTACATAATGAAAAGTTAGGGATTATATGTGTACATATATCATATAACCCATGTACATTAGTCTAGTCCAATTAATATTTATAACATGTATGGACACAATTTAATTGGTCACTAATAATTCAATATCTCTTTACAACTTTATTATTCCAATTAGACACATAGCTTAAGTTGATATTCCTTAAAGTATACATTAATGCACTATACATATTACATTGTCATATAGACATCACTTGCATAACTTACACATTTCATTAATCTTACTATATAGTTTCCATAATATATAGTCACATCACAATGTCACGCTATACTTTATATTATATAAATGTAGTTATTATATAATATTTGATTACCTATCGTTATACTTAATGATTTATTGAACAAACATTAATCTTATAATATTAATCAATTATTTATTCATTAATACGCTATTACTCATAATAACAATTAATTAACAATGTATTATTAATTAATCATTCACTTATTAATTCCTTCTTAATTAATTAAATCATTATAATTCTCATTATCGTGCCACACAAGGCATTCTTCGAGCTTATCATAAACTCCAAATTTTTCTTAATTCTTATAAATTTAATTTGAATTAATTGAATTACTCATCTCACAACACATCAATATTCATATTCAAATAAATATTCATTTTCTTATTATATCAGAATAATATTTATTCATGAAAATCACGGTTCTTACATAACCCAAATTGCGTCAAAACCTTTATGAGTCATTGGAAGCCCTACCAAAAAAATCCATCGTGATATATTCCCACTTCCATTCTGGTATGTCTAATGTTTGTAACAACCCACTTGGTCTTTGACGTTCTGCTTTAACTTTCTGACATGTCAAACACTTGGCTATACAATCGGCAGCGTATCTTTTTATATTCAGCCACCAGAAATGATGTCGGAGATCCTGGTACATCTTCGTACTTCTTGGGTGAATCGAACACCATAAATTATGAGCCTTGCTCAAAATTTCTTCCTTTACCGCTGATACTTGTGGAACACAAATTCTTTTCTCAAATCTCAATATCCCTTTGTTGTCAATTTTTCTTTTCTCCAATGTCTCCTTCAAATGATCTACGTGCTCCTCCTTGTTCTTAGAATATACCAGAATATCATCGATAAACATCACCACGAATTTATCCAAAAACTATTTAAACACCCTCTTCATTAGGTCCATAAATGTTGTAGGAGCATTCGTTAGACCAAATGACATCACCAGAAACTCGTAATGACCATAATGACTCCTGAACGCTATCTTCGATACATCTTCTTTCCTCACCTTCAACTGATGATATCAACTTCTCGAGTCTATCTTTGAGAAATACCTAGCTCCTTTCAATTAGTCAAACAAGTCATCAATCCTTGGCAATGGATACTTATTCTTAATTCTGACCATGTTTAACTCTTTGTAATCGATGCAAAGTCGCATCGATCCATCCTTCTTTTTGACAAACAACACCGGTGCTCCCCATGGTGATACGTTCGGCTGAATATATTTCTTGTCTAATCGTTCTTGCAGTTGCACTATCAATTCTTTCATCTCCACCAGAGCCATACAGTACGGAGCCTTCGATATTGGGGCAGTTCCCGACACTAATTCAATCACGAATTCTACTTCCCTCTATGACAGAAGTCTTGGCAAGCTGTCAGCTGGGAATACATCTCCAAAGTCTCTAATGACATGTATCTCTTCTAATTATGGACTCTCATTTCGAGTATCAACTATATAGGCTAAATACCATACACAACTTTGTCTCAACAATTTCCTGGCCTGCATCATTGTCAGACAACTCGCTTGCCTAGGCGACTTGCTTCCATAAAATATAACCTTTGACGGGGTCATAAGGTTTATACACTTCCTTTAGCAATCAATTATCGCACCATAATTGAATAGACAATCCATTCCCAAAATAACGTCAAATTCCCTTATTGTCCACCCTACAGTTCTTGTGTATAAACCTAATAGGAATTACTTCTTTATTCGCAACCTCTATGTTCAAAGAGTATTCTAATTCTTCTTTAGGCAAATTCAAGTTCTAAGCAAAATCGTCGGAAATAAATGAACAAGTAGCACCCGAATCAAATAATATATAGGCATTAACATTATTGATCGGAATGATACCTGACACCACATCTTGGGATTGCACAGCATCGTGCACGATCATGTTGAATGTTATGGCGGTGGGTCAGTTTAGTGGCGTCGGTCCAATGATGGCCAGAGTTCCACCATCGCTATTTCAATTGCTTCCACCCACTCCTGCTCCTCCTGATATTTTCTTAGGACAATCTCTAGCCAAATGATCCTTCGACCTGCAAGTAAAGCAAGCCTCCTTTGTAGGGTTAGGGAAATTTAGCGATATGTGGCCTTCCTTACCACAATTGTAGCAAACCCTCTTCCCTTTCATACATACCCCTAGGTGATTCTTCCGACATGTAGGACAAGCCTCCACCTTCTTCTTCTGACTTCCTAGCTAATTTCCAGTAGACACTATCATTCCACTTCCTCTTCTGATTATGACCACCACCACTATTGCTGCCACTAGCTTTGTTGTTCTCACCTTCATTCCTCTTCTTCTTTCTATTCTTCATTATATCTGGTTAGCGCATCGCTTCCACCTTCTTCTATTATTGCCTTCTCCAAAACTCCCGCAAAAGTGTTCAATTGGAACATTGACACTTTGGTGTACAACCACGACTTCAATACTTTTTCAAACCTCCTAGCTTTCCTCTCATCTGTATTCATATGAGAAGTTGCAAACCTAGCCAGCTCGTTGAATTTCGCAGCATATTCTGGCACCGTCATGTTTCCCTGCTTCAATTCGAGAAATTGAACCTATATTTGGTTCTGAGAGCTCATTGGGAAATACATCTCAAAGAAAATCTCCTTGAACCTATCCCATGCGATCACACCTTGTCCTCCCCTAACCTTGTTCGCCTGCCACCAATAGCTGGCCTCTGACTTCAGCATAAACGTTTCAAAAGCGGTCTTTTGATCAGCATTAACCCTTGCAACATCAAATACCATCTCCATTTCCATAATTTAGGTTTGAGCTTGGACCGGATTCATGGATCCCCTAAACTTTGGTGGTCCTACCGCCTTAAAATCCATAAACAAGGTCGCTTGAGCTTGCAGCTGATTTGCAAGTGCTCTAGCTAATAGGGTTACTAACTGTTAAATAGGATTGGCTTTGGCATTGTCATTGTTGTTATTGGTTTTATTGATGTTTGTGGATCCTTCTTGTGCTTGTAGATGTGTCGGACATCTTCTAGGCGGCATTTTCTATTTAAGATATATGCTTATTAGATCATTACTCAATCTCTTAAGTACTTAAGGCTTAAATTAAACATTTTAAGATTATCATTTAACATATAACATCTTGAATAAACATCGATATTTTATTCATTAATAACTTTCAAACCATAGAAAGATAGCCTCACTGCTACTTATATTAACTATCACAAGATAAAGAATCTTTAGGATTAAATAATCATGTTCCATTGCTTATATTCACACTGGAATTTACATCATTAACTACCATAGATATTCACATAACTTATATTGTTCCTATCACGACCTATTAAGACATCGAACAACTTCTCTGCACTCTTCTTCCAAGATACGAAACATCGTCCTACGATCCAGCATGTACTAAGGTAAGTCCTCGAATTGGACTGGATAGTACATAACTTGGTCCTGAGCTTTGTTCATCATAGAGTGGAAAGCACAATATATCTCCCCCACCTTGGCCATCTTTGCTTGCACCTCTTCCTCGGCTGTATCTGCTCGCTAAGAAGCCTCCTCATAAGCATCTTCATCTCTGGATCGCTTGGTGGACTCCTTTCTCAAAACATCATTCAGCTTTGCAACCTCTGCCATCAGCTTCTCATTGTCACCCTCTAAGTGAAATAATTTCAACTCCACATTTCCAAGACGTACATCAAGACCCTGGATTTCCTCAATTTTTTGAACTATAATTGTTTGTTGTTCATCTGCCAACCCCACCAATTCTCTGACTCTATCCTAAAGCTCAATGTTACGGTCATACACCTCGTCGTACATCTGAGCTATAATAGAGCTCAGTGGAAACTCATCCTCCTCCTTTTCTTCCTAAGGATCCTACTCTGGATCAGTCTCAGGCTCATGCTCCTAACCCACAACAGTGATCAATGGAGATGGCTTTCTCTATACTAACTGCTCCTGGTAAACATGAATGTCTCGGGGCTCCTCCTCTCTAAGTAATCGGGTGTGATGCCATGAAATCTGGTATATTTTTGCATATTTTTTGAGAAAAACTTTTATCGGCTAACTTTTATCGAATTTTCACAACATTTTACCGTCAAATCTTTCGACGAAATATCATTTCGACATACCAAACTCTTGGAAAGGTTTAGGTTATTCAAACCCTTACCCTTAGGGTTTCGTCGGGTGAATAGTGTCTATTTTATCTTTTTCCTCAAAAATTCTTTTGTTCCTAATTTTTTTTTATTTTCATCTTGAAAATGTTTACTCGTTCAGTCTAGCTCACAGCAGAATCCTCTCGTGTTATAATCATCCTAGCTTCTAAAACGATTAATAAACATATAGGACATACTATTATTAATAAAAATTCATTTTATTAATAACTAATTCTTTAAACTTAAATTTTAGACAATCTGGTTTTCCAGGTTGTTACATTCTTCCCCCTTATAAAAATTTTGTCCTCTGAATTTCTTAAAACCACGCCCATACTCGGATTCTTTATTCCTATTACTTCTCTTTCAATCTCTCGGGTCATCACATTCACCCCTTCTTCACGAAATTTTGTCCTCAAAATTTTAGCTTACTATACTCTCAACTTCTTTTCGAAGAAGTTCTTATCTTTTAAATATTCCCTAATCTTCATAAAAAAAATTATGAAGTAGAACGAATAAATAGGAATATACAAGATTCCTTTAAAACATTTCATACTTTTGTTGAGGGGTTAAATCGACCATGTACTCTTACTAAGCTTAACAACATTTCACCATAAACCCTTTAATCACGGTCAGTTTATAATCACTAAGAAATTAAACTACCTCTTGTATACGTAGGTGATCAACCCATCGTATAACCCCAATTCGGGATATGTTCATCCAAGACTTATTCATCAGATTCCGCACCAAAACAATTTGGTTTGGCACAACTTCTCAAAGAAAGCTCAATTTTCGTATAACATGACATAACATTTGTCTAGCCAAATTAAATAGCTTAAACCATACCAATAAAATGGACATCAACTGAAACATTCGGCTAGTCAAATTAATTAACATTGAGTACTCTTTAAATTTTTTTAATCATAAATTCAAAACATTTTATAACGTCATGATATTGTACTATTTCAAAGCACATTGAGGACTTAGTCAGTTTATGACTTTGTCATTATACATCATACCATAGCGGGTTGTTGATCACAACATCACATCCAATACTAGGTTCAATTGCATTAATAACTCCATCATTTTACCATCATTGCATCAAATGCACTGATGATATAAAATTCATTTTGATATTTGAAATCAATATATGTCTAGCCGAAACAATTAACATAGACATGCAAAGAATATCTCTTTTAAAACCCATTGGTTCCAAAAGTTGAACCAATTCTTTCTTTTTTAAAATGCACATGAAAGAACGATTTGAATAAACTTCAAAATCTAACATAGCTAGATGACTTTGAATATCCTATTTCTCCATCTTCCTTCATTGTCTTACTTGCGACAATACAAATCTTCTCTAGCACCTCCAATGCTAATTTTACTGAAAATAACTCGTTTTCAGTCTAAACATCTCTACACCCTAGTATAGTCCGTCAACTTACCACACTTTATGTGTTTTGGAACTTTCAACAACTATATGTGCTTAAGAACTTATCTTCGCAATATGTAATCCAAGAACAAATCAAGGACTATCCATATGCTTAGGGCTCATAAACATAGAATATAACTATGAGTCACAAACTTTTTATAAGTATAAGTTTAAAGAATTTGCACCTATCTTATCATTCTCTACCTATCAAGTATATACATGAGAAAAGATTCACTTTGTCGTCATATACATATTGATAACGCGACATTACTATGTCAATGACTATCACTATAATAAACTGAGTGGTTGTTACCCCAAAGCACAAACTCCTGCCTATAACAAAAGTTCGTAAAACTTAGCTATCACATGAGTCCTCAATTGAAATATTACAACTTCTAACTCCCCCTTACCTTAATACGAAGTTTTATTAATTCGTATGATATCCTTCACAACTCAATCTGAGTTCTTTTTCCCATACTGCTTTATAGTACCATTCATTTATAACATTAGCTATAAATCATCCATCGTTTAACAGAACATCTGTTATTACGATTCAATATGATCACGTGGGGATCTTCTTCCTTAATTGTTTAACTCAACAATTTTCTTATCCTTCTATCTACGATTATAGTCTTAGGAACTCATACCTAAGGTTTATAACCTATTAGCTCTAATACCACTCTGTGACGCCCCAAAATCCGGTCTATTTTTGCATTGGGATTCCGTACATAACAGTCTCATCTCTTTCCAAACATGCATCATTATATAGCTAAATAAAACAACATACATTCTCAAATCCCAGGTTCTAATACCTTATAAGCTCGTTCATTATAATTAACGATAGTTACATTAATCTTTACATCTTACAAGAGTGACTTTCATCCACCACCAAGGATACATAATAATTCATTAAATTATTCTACAACTTAATTACACTATTCTATATTACAAGTCTTAGCTTGATCTTCACGCTCATTCATATACTGAATAACACTTCGTTTGGATACCGGTCAACTTGATCTTTACGAGATCCTTAAGTTCGTCTACTCATACGCTAAAAATGTTTTTCATTTAAAGCAAGTGTGAGCATTCAATTACTCAGCAAGTCATAACAGTTGAATAAACAACATTAAGAATTTAAACATTCCTTTAGAACTTCAATAACCGAACAAAGATTATGAAGTAGCTTGAATTATAGGAATAAACTCTGATTCCTATCATTTTAAAACATTAGTCACATTCATTTTGAAATACTTCCATTCTTCTACCTTTTTCATACACAGAATGTCCGGCTAGAATCTTTATCACATACTTAACAATAACGGTTCATGAATAAACAAAACATTTTCATATTGAACAATCCAACCACAGAACAGTTCATCTCATAGAAACACCGAAGTGTTAAAATTATGGCACAAAGCCTCATACATTCTACCACCTTATAAAAATATCTCACATTTGTACCTGGATAAAACTTCTCATGTTCAACATCTGAGAATATTTTAAGAAACTAGCATTTATTTAAAATATGAATAAAGTTAGGAAACTTGCCTTACGCACAACTACAGGTTAGAGTTTACGTTAAACTGCTCATTCGAATCCCTATATAAAATATAAGAAAATAACATGTACACCAATTAGTCTTATACTTGACTTATGCATTGGTTTAAGTTTAAGTTTACTTCTTATGGTTGGTTTTTATAACCTAAGTTTACGTAACCATCTTTCTTTATCATTTTACGGCGTTACGATATACGGAGATGTCTTAACTCATACGATCATCATCTTTGATGATTTATATTCTTATCTTCTTCTTATAACCTTTTTAGAACTTAGCACACATCGAATATCTATTAATAGTCCATATGGTACTCTGAGTGGTTTCCCACAAACAACTAACAAACTAGTTTCCCGTCTCATCTACACTGTCTTTCATAGTGAGTTAGATCGGTTGCCAATTTCGTATATACCTCCGCTCTCTGAGGGAATTGTTTAGCTCAGCTCCCATATGATAATAATTAAGGATTACGATTGTACCACAACCTAAACGATCGTTCAATGCTAATACTTTGTAATCATAGCGTTAAGCATTGTATATTACAATATTCATATCTTATAACGTCTGGTTCATTTGACTTGGAACGTCATCCAAGTTATTATTACTAACTCGGCTTCTTAACGTTATATGTCACTATCATTAATTCAGTTTCTTCACCGTTCACAAGTTTAATCATTATTATTTATTACCTTACGGTCATACCATACACGATGTGTAGGTTCTACCCGTTTAATATTTGCATATACTCAACCCTCATCTCTCAACGTCTAAGGAATCACAGTCATAGTAATCCCACACATTCGTTTTATCGTAACCACGTTCCCCGGATATTGGTTATGTAATTTGCGTATACATTGTTTGTCTTTTAATCCCGTTCAACCTTTACTAAAGGTTTAATTCACTTGATTAAGTGTTATATTATGTGAACTATATGTTCATTATCTTTCCTTACACTTCCCCCAGGAGTTGAGCAGTTAAAAGCTCTTCTCCGGTTTTTTGCCTGCCGTGACATATGCGGCTGGTTCCCTTGTTATTTCTAGCATTGCAGCGCCTGTGACACCCCCAAAATAGGTATACATCACCAGTCTTGAGTCGCCAGATACATGGTACATAAATCCAAGTACCCCTTAATTATACAACAATCGTGTAAAATACGACAAAACATAATCTAAGAGTTTTAATAAGAATATTGTCATCTAGACAATATCCACACTCAATGGAGTCCTCATTACATTTATTGTCACACTATTTAACAGAATAGTGAGGACTACTAATGCTATCATTTGGACCGTCACTCCGTTCCCCGACTAGTTTCGGCTACGTTCTCATTTCCTAAGAGAACAATGAAAGAAAAAGGGTGAGCTCAACTAGCCCAGTAAGAAATATTATGACTACGATAATGCAAAATAAATTATCATTAGCCCTCAACAATGTTAAACTAATAGAATATAATAGACAAAAAGTTTAACTGCAGCGGAATAAGCAATCCATTAGAAGAGTCAATTAGAGAATAAAATCTACTATCTTCTATGATTTAAAAGGTTTTTCATCACTTTTATCGCTGAGACTCAGCTTAATAAGTAATCCACATCATCGAATCACCCCTGCACTACGGCCAAGGATATTCTTTAGTATCACGACCACAAATTATCCATGCACTACGGGCCAAGGATATTTGTGTAATAATTAATGGTCATGATCATGCCAACAACTGTCCATCAATGCACTACGGGTCAATGAGGACTTTTACCACATCATTTGTAACATTACGGTCATGATTATACCGAATGATCCCTGGTCATAATCATACCAAGTCCATCTATGCACTATAGACCACAGATGACTTTCAACAGAATATAAACATGAGGATGATGACAATGATATAGGAATTCAATAAAACATGTTCAAGAATAAAAGATTTATAATCTAACTTATCCAGAAATCAATAATGTCCAAATTGTCAACATGATACTTCTTTGTAGAGTAAAATTCAAGAATGTTTAGAAGAATATTTCCATGAAAAGATACTGGATGAAGCACAAATATCAAGGATATTCCACTAATTTCATAGAGTATGAAAGCCAAAACTTTAACCAACTGAGTATAATAAAGAATGGAATAACAAAAGAATTCACTAGGCATGCGATTGACCGCACAGACAGGTTATTCCAACAGAATAATAAATAATGGAACCAGGTCATGCGTAAACGCACAGACAAGATATTCCAACAGAATAAAAATAATGGAACCAGGTCATGCGTAAATGCACAGACAGAATATTCCAACAGAATAATAAAAAATGGAATAACAGAAGAATTTCACCATGTATAGGGTAGTCCATGTATATAAGTTATTCCAACAGAATAATAAGGGATGGAATAACAATAGCTCTCTTCAAGAACACGAAAGAAATAATACCCCTTACCTTGGAAAGAAACTGGATACTGGAGTAGTGAGGTAGCATACTTCTCTTCTTCTTTCTCTCTATAAATTCTCTCTATAATAAATGCTCTATAGCTTGAGTGAATTGGTGAAGAATAATGAAGAAATGAGCTTCTATTTATAGGAAAATATAGTTTCGATAATTACATATTTTGGGGCTCAGAATATTACAGTATAATACCTTCCTCTTTTCCTTTATTTTTAATTTAGTCCTGTAAGTATTATCAAACTTGCACCACCTCCCCTAATAGTAAATCATGTGAATCAATAGTAAATCATGTAACTCAACAGTTCTAGACATGTGAACATTTTAATTATAATATAGTACTTCCATCTATACCTCCATTTTTAACTTAGTCATGCAAGTATTATCAATCTTGCACCAACTCCCCTAATAGTAACAAGAATGTGAATCAATAGTACACACATATGAACAAATAGTTATAATCATGTGAATCAATAGTAATTAATTGCTCATTTATCTGATTAATTATCCGATTGGTCAGTATAACTTCCAGACATCAATTAATATCGAAATAAATTATGATTTCCACTAAAACTAATAATTCCAACACAATGAAACTATCAATTTCATCTTTAATCAACACGAACTTATTCATCATTAATATTATAATTCACAATATTTAACAACCAGGTCGTTCCCGTGAAAGAGGGGCTTTCAGATAAGGATTTCTCCTTATCGCGCGCAATTAGGTGACCAAACCTCTCCTCGATGAACTTCTAGACATTGTCAATATTGCAAATAATAATATGAATAACTTTGCCTTCTCAATTATTGATTTAATAATATAACATATTATGCAGATGATACTGTGACAATAATTGGATCAATAATATGAGAGATATGATGCAGCAATTACTATAGCAATAATTGAGTATAATTGAGTGACTTCTTACGTAAGCATCAATAATCAATACCATGTGCTATTATGCAACCACGCGTACTACTGTATTTTTACTACTGAGTAGTTCAACAGTTTTAACGGTAAAACTTTCGCCGTTATTTTTATAAAAAGATAATTCTGTCATTTTCTTACTACGACAATACTTCCATTGTGGGGTCCACCAATGATTGTGCCGTCATACGAATATTACCTGTTAAAACGAATATTCCCCGACCAATCAAATATTATATAACCACTTGCATACTTTGCAAAATTTGTAAATATTACCCACAACTATAACATTATATCAAATCCACACCATTATATCAAATCCACTTGGGTCTCACAAATACCACTCACCAAAGAGCTTAGTTCTGAAAGTTGGTATTCTTGTATTGCGCTTCCCTAAAGCATAATGGCAATGTCATTGACGCCAGTTCAAAAACTCAGAAAAATGACAGATGCTTACATTTTCAAAATCACATGTAATGTAGAAAAATTCTACATTACAAGTTGACCGGTATCCAGACGAAGTGTCATTCAGTATATGAATGAGCGTAATGTAGAATTTTTCTACATTACAATATATGAATGAGCGTGAAGACCAGTATCCAGGTTCTAATACCTTATAACCTCGTTCATTATAATTAATGATAGTTACATTATTCTTTACATCTTACAAGAGTGACTTTCATCCGCCACAAAGGATACATAATAATTCATTAAACTATTCTACAACTTAATTACACTATTCTACATTACAAGTCTTGGCTTGATCTTCACGCTAATTCAAATATTTTCTGGGCTAGCTTTTCCTCTTCCTTTTCCCCCTCATCCGACTTCTCTCTCACTCAAGTGTTGGTGATTTTCAAAATCACCAACAAATGAGCTAAGACTCTCCTTATATAGAAAAATAAGGCTTGGGGTATTTTAGTCATTTGGAAAACTGCCTTACGATTCACACCTCCGTATTATTCATGAAGCTTCTCTTGGAAGCTTCGTGGTTCCATCTTGCAGAATTTTCCCCACAGTTCGAAACACTGCTGTTCCCAAAATACAAATATTTTTAGATATTTCGTCTTTCTTTTACAGATTAACTTTTACACATTCTTTAAATCTTTGAAAAACTAAAAAACCCTTTTTGATGATAAGTGTTTTCCTTCACGTTTTCCCCTAACATATTTAAACAAATAAAAAGTACATAACAATACTTTTCATCGTTTTTATTTCGTTCGATTTCTGCACATTTTTCGAAAAAAACTTTTATCGGCTAACTTTACTTTTCACAACATTTTATCATCAAATCTTTCGACGAAATGTCATTTTGACATACCGAACGCTCAGAAAGGCTCAGGTTACTCAAACCCTAACCCTTAGGGTTTCATCGGGTGAATAGTGCCTATTTTGCTTTTTTCCTCAGAAATTCTTTTGTTCCCAGAAAATTTTTATTTTCGTCTTGAAAATTTTTAACTCGTTCATTATAGCTCGTAGAAAGAATCCTCCCATATTATAATCATCCTAGGTTCTAAAACTATTAATAAACACATAACACATAATATTATTTATAAAAAATTATTTTATTAATAACTAATTCTTTAAACTTAAATTATGGACAATCTTATTTTTTGGGTTATCACATCAGGGTTCCTCCTCCCCAGCCCGGCTAGATCCTCCAACGTCAAACATCCCGACAACATAGTTTTATGTTTTAGTTAGTAATCGATACTCGAGAGCACATAAGTTTATCACATAAACACATCAAGTCTTTTATTATCTTTAATGAATTAAGGAATTCATTTCTTAGAACTCGATAAGATTTTATCACCACTATGTTCTCGATCTCCTATAAGATTACTACCTAAGGTTTTCCCCCACCTAAGATTCATAAACTACAGCTCTGATACCAACCTGTGACACCCCAAAATCTAGGTACTCAAAATTCCCACAGATTTGGTGTTCACTCACCAAAATAAATAACATCTATCTACTTATAGTAAAGATAATAATAAAATTTTAATAGAAATCCTCCCAATAAAGGGTTAAAACAACTTAATCAAATAGATCCCAAATTATCTATCCTTAATTCATCAAATGCGAAAGCTTCATAAACAAATAAGTCTTAAACATCACATCATAAGTCTAAATATTAACATTCTCAAATATTAAATAAGTCTTCATCATTTGCTTGCTTTGTCCTTTACCTTGCCCTTACTTGTGGATGACTCAACAACTTTTTCAATCTTAGTTGCAATGTTATTATGAAAGAGTGAGAAATAATTGCCCACAAGTTTAATAATAAAAATAAAAATAATAACATGTGAATAATCAATGGATACTAAACCAAAAGAAAGCTCGACTTTTAAATCAAGATTAGAACATGAATCAAAAGTACATCTGAGGGTCACAAGACCGTGAACTATGTCCTAGGTTACCAAGTATTTCTACTTTAAACCTTCAAAAGTCGTAAGACACTATGGACCTAACTTCTTGTACTTAGGGGGATCAGCCCTTAGTAGCATATATGTGCACAACATCTTAACGTTATCGCGTAATATAATCACATGTAGCAGAGTTGTTCATCTCAGCTTTGACATAAAAGTCCGCACCAAAGGAAGTTTGGTTTGGATTGATCTCAAGGGTAATTTAAAGTTCAATAATCATCAACTAAGGATTAGTCGATTCAATAAAAGTTTAATAATCATTCAAGAGTTCGTTAACAACATAATGTTGTAAAGGGATACAATAGTAATGATAGAATATTGTTGAATCATAAGTGGATAAGCATCATATATCCAAGTCATGATTTCATAAAGGAATAGTAGGCTTAACCAAAACATAGGCATTGATAGTATAAGAAACCTTCCTTGAATAATAATAATCTAAGGTTAAACTTACTCAATAAAGTAGAGTTTGAAAAACATATACAACTATAATCAAGTTAGAGATAAGGAACTTACTCAATGATGATATAATATAACATGACAATTTGCTCAATATAGAATTAAGGTTTAAAAATTTGTTCAAATCGAGATTAGGGATTAGAAAACTTGCTCAACATAAGAGTAAGGTTTAGAAACTTACCTCGCATGTAAATTACATGTTTACTATTCACGTTCCTCAATTTAATCCTACATACCATTTGCATTCACAATACCAGTTAATTATAACATAATCGGTGTCATAAGTACTTTCTCTTCTCACTATACTCTGATTATGTTTATATTAATCACATCACAACTTTAGTTTTCACATATTATTAGACATCACAAGGATGAGTTAACTACGTGTTCGACATGTCATTTAAACACGTAAGAACATTACTAGCATGTTAAGAACCTGTTTTAACATCACATTGTATGCTGAATACATTTTCATGTTCATTATATTGTATTTAAATCACATTTTCTTGACTTGAACAATTAAATAAAAATTTCTGGGCAAATCTGCTAGTCGGCGCTGCAGCGTGCCCCAATACTCAGGAACCGGCGCTGCAGCTATATTATTAAGCCTATGGCTCAACGTTGCAACTCTGACTTATCGCTATAGCACGCCATTTATATTGGAAACCTAAGATCGCTGATTACGTTGTAGACTTTGAAGTTTGCAGAGACAAGCTCGCTAAGCTGGCCATTGCTTGTTACTTTAGCGCTTTTTGTTTCTGCAATTCATGAAGAACACAGAACAAGGCCAATTTAGGCTAAAATTTCATGCAAACAACGAATACAATTCCACCCACACGTTTTGAACTTAACAAAAACATTCTATAACATTCTTAGCATGCTTTTAACAACTTAAGTCACATAAACAATAAGATTTAAAGCTATAATTTTGATGTTTTTGTGAAAAACTCCATTTTTGGCATTCTTAACGAAATTGACTACTACAAACTCGTTTTTCGACCAAATAAGTCCCTATAAGTTTCATTTTTTTTTACTTCTATAAACACAATCAATTATCAATTTAACAATTATTAAGCAATTTAGACATCAATTTTTGTATTTATGGGCCGTATTCATATGTTGTTACTCTATAAACTATAAAATTCTAATTAAACACAATTACATGGATTTGATTACTCTAAAACACATATAAATCATATATAATTGAACTATACATGTTAATAAACATCTAATATCAAGTTTTTAACAAATAACTCATGAATTTCAATTATTAGAGAACTTAATATACATTCATGAAGAAAACATAAAAATATGAATTTAAAACTGAGATTAAGAAATTACCCTTGCTAACTCTGTTAAGATGATATAAACCTTTAATTCTCTAAATCTCTTCTTCAATTCACAAAAAATCTCTCAAACCTCTCTTTTTCTCTCTAAGTTATATTCTCCATACTTGAAAGAATGAATAAAAGAATGTGTATAATATAACCGGTGCATACATGGGTAGCGGGTAAGCGCAATATGGTCTTAACTGCTCCCATGTCTTCAAGGCCATGTTTGGTTTATTCTAATTTAATTCCTTTTTCCATTATTTTATTTAACATATTTATTATATAGTTTATTTATCACACTTTAATTAATCAAATAATATTATTTAAACTAAATTAAATAAAAGGTAATATTACCCACTAAATCACCTCATTTATTAAACATAACCCATAATTTATATTCTCATTAAATCTCTAATTAATTATTTAATTAATTAGAACAACATTAAAATTATTTAACAACAAAATAAATTTAATTATCTCAATTAAATTCACACTTTAAACTATAAAATTATTCCACATTAATTTAATTAATGTGACACACTTAATTAAATTAATCTACCACAATTCCATCAAATAATTATTTAACTTAATAAATAAATAAACAAATTATTTATTTATTTTAATAAATATTTAAAAATTATTTACAAAAGTCTCGTTCGTCACATCGTCTCCAGTTCATTCTAGAAGCTTGCAATTTATTACCCAAATCCAGTTTCTGGATGAAGCAAACCTGTTTTACATAGAATTCATTCATTTTTGGGCAAGCTAATCGCAAGCGTAATCTGAAAAACTTTTATTTTTTTCAATTATAATAAATGGTTTATTTAATTGATAAAAGGTTAAAATAAAGGAGTTTATTTTATCTGAAATATGATTTCAGATTGGAAAAATTAAAGTGTTTAATTTAGATTTGGCTTTTGATTAAAATAAAAGAGTTTATTTTATTTCAAAACTAAAGTTTAGCAAACTTTTACCCATTAATTGATATTGATGCATATATAGAATGTATTTATTATTCATGAGATGAATGTTATTTATTTATGCATATGTTGATATGTATGATAATAATTGAGATTGATTATGAACTATTGACCAATGTGATTGAATTTTATTTTAGTTGGATGCATGAATCTATGGGTTTTATTAAATGGGGTTTGCGTACCTTGCCTTCTCTAATTTTTCTCAACGTAAATTTTTTCTCCCTCCTGTCCCTAGACTGCTTCTCAAGGTTTCTATTTTTATAAATAGTTCAGTGATAGGAATAGTTAGAATTAAAATTTTAAAGAATTAGAGACCATGGAGCAATGAGCGCTTGAAGACCCGTTTGTAGTAAAGCCTGAGTTTAAATGTAATAGTTACATTTAAATTTAATTTTTACACCCAACGGTTTGACCTTTTGGTTCACTTGGTGGCTCGAGTTAACTAAATTAGAATAAAATTTAGAATCAATCCAGGTAGAATATAGTATTCTATATTCATGATTATACTATATGTAGAAGGGCATAATCGTCTTTTGTCTTCCAAATACAACCCTTGAAGTCAAAATAATCAACTTCAAAACCCCGGAGACAACCCTAGAGACAACCCTGGGAGATTAAACCAACCTCAGAGACAACCTTAAAGACTGTCAAAAGTCAGCAACAGTCCAATCTCAAAGACAACCTTGAGAAAAGACAGCTACAAGTACATCAAGCATGGAACCAACCCGGGAGGGGCAAAATTGTCATTTTGCCATCTCAGCATCAATTAAGTCCAAAACACTACAAAAAGAAGTCATGCAGAACCATAACATCAATCCCGAGTGAAAACAACTCAAGACAGCTCAATGGATGGACTATGAAGACTCAAAGATCTGGTCATGGACCTATCTTCACAGATACGGAAAATGTCAAATCTCATGTAATTGTGTAGATCTTGTCAAGGGCTTTTTGAAATGGTATAGCACGCCTCTATCAGATTTTCGAATTGAAAGTTATGATGGTTCGAGCAGACTGTGCATTGGCTTGAGTGCATGTACTTCGAGATAATGACAGCCACGGGGCTCAAGCCCTCTCGAGCAATCGCAGGTAGACCCGTAGATACTTTGGTCTATATATAAGATCCCCCATCAGCCAAAAAGAAAAAGAAAAGGAGAAAAAGAGAGAAAACTCTATCTATTTCAGCTTTTAACCCCTCTTATATTGTTCCAAACTTCAATATTCTTCTTTCTAAACGCTTGTATACATATATACTATGACATATCAAATTTTAACCTGTGGAAACTAAGTTTTCAATCTCCGAAAGTGGTCTGAAGTCTTCTTTGTAGCACATTGTAAGATTTTTTAAAATTTGAAGCGTTCTTGTTCTATTATATATATATATATATATATATATATATATATATATATATATATATATATATATATAGAGAGAGAGAGAGAGAGAGAGAGAGAGAGATTCTCACTAATTTGTTATGCCCGAATCATCGATCATGGCTTTTTCTCTCTTTAATATATATAAATTTATATATAGACTTGAACCTAACAGTTGAGCCTTGATCGAATATATGTGGCTTTTACTTACTTTCATATATATATATATATATATATATATATATATATATATATCCATGACACATTGATTGAAATTCGAATTTTACTACTTTATTATATATATATAATCATATATACATATGTATATATGTAGGTGTGTGTGTGTATATATATATATATATATATATATATATATATATATATATTCCAGTTTGGCCTAGTGTGGACGCTTGAAATTTTGCATTCATGTTATTAACCATGAAGGAAGGCAGAATCGTCTTCCAGAGACAACCCTGGAAGTCACATCAGTTCAGTCCCAGAGATAACCCCAGGAGATCAAATTTAACCCAGGAGATAACCCTGGGGGATCAAGTTCAAAGCCCGGAGTCAACCCCAGGAGGTCAAACCAACCTCAGAGATAACCATGAGGACTATCAGAGTCAACAACAGACCAATCTAGGAGATAACCTTGAGCAAAGGCTGCTACAACTGCATCAAAGACGGAGACAACCTCAGGAGGGGTAAAATGGTCATTTTCCCAACTCAACATCAAATCAACTCAAATTTCTTCAAAAGAAGTCTTGCAAGAACCATAGCTTTAATCCCGAGTGAAAACGGCACAAGACAGCTCAACAGATAGACTGTGAAGACCTGGAGATCTGGTCAAGGACCCATTACCCCGAATTTGGAAAACGTCTAATCCAATATCATTGTGTAGCTCTCTTCAACAACTTTTCAAAAAGGTACAACACGCCTCTATCGGATGCCGGGATTAAAAGTTATGAAGGTTCAAATGAACAAAACGTTGTTTGAGTGCACGTACTTCAAGACAACGGGACCCAGGAGGCTCGGGGAAACCTTGGCAGTAGCAGTTAGACCCGCAACTACAGCGGGTTGACCCGTGGCCAACTTGGTCTATAAATAGACCCCCCACCAGCTCATTTGAAAAATAAAGAAGAAACAATAGAAAACTTTGTCTATTTCAGCCCTTAACCTCTTTTGAGTGCTCTAAACTTTGTGATTATTATTTCTATACACTTGTAAGCTTGTATTCTACAACATATCAAAATTTAACCATTGGAAACCGAGTATTCAAGCTCTAAAAGCGATATGAAGTCTTTTGGATAGCCCATTGTAAGATTTTTCAGATTTTTAAGCTTTCTACTACTTTGATATATATATATACATTCCATAGTCCTGCTTGGATTTCTAATTCATGGCAGATGATCATCTTTATACATACATACATATATATATATACCTAGATTTATTGTTATAACCCAGGATTTTGAATAATCCAAATTTCACGAATAATTTTTATTTTATTTTATTAAATATTGACATTGACTGTTAATATTATACTATGTATCTGTGATACGAGTATTGAGAAGTAGTCAATTTGTGTATTAACTGAGAAATTAGAGTAGAGTTGTGCTTAATGGAGAATAGAAACCCTAACCCTAAGTCCGGATAGGAATTCGATTGAAAATATAATTGAAATAATTATACTGATGAGTACGTGTTTGTACTATATAGAATGTTAATCAATGATTGGTCAGGTAGGGTACAATATTTGTAAACCCTAATAAGGGATTGGAAACTCTAATCTCAAGATTTAAAACCCTAACGCGTAGTTAGGAACCCTAATCAAAAGCCGAGAAACCCTAATTTTTAATTTGAGAATCCTAAACCCTAATTAGGAAACCCTAATCCTAATTAGTAAGCTCTAAAGTGATTAGTATACTTTAATGTGATTAGTTACCTTTAATATAATTAGGGAACACTAATTATATTTTTGAAATCTTAATTTTCTATTTTAAAGATCCTAATTTAGAAAATCCTAGAAGCTAAAGTTGTAAAACATTAGGGTTAGAACCTAAGGGTCAAACCCTAAGGGTTTGGTGAATTCCATGTATGCCATTAAAATTTTATGTACAAAGTCCAAAACACCCCTTTACTTAGATATTAAGTTAGAAGATTTACAAGATCTAGTGAGTCATCACTTAAGATTATCCCATGTGCTAGAAATCAGCCCAAATCTAATCCATATCTTGCCACCTTGCACACTTGGATTCATTACATCTATGATATAAGAGATCTAGGAGAGAGAAAGTTCACATATTAAGCTTATTGGCTATCTAGCACCAACCAACTCTCTCTCTCTCATCCAAAGCTCCGAATTTGTTAAGTGATTCAGTCACTCTTTAACCTCTTAGAACACCTAGATCAGATTTGGAGAGCAAGGATCAAAGATTGGACAAGAGAAGGTAAAACCCAAACTCAACCTAGATCTTGTATGCTAAGAAAATAATTGTATTTAAGTGTTTATATTTGTGTTATATGGTGTTTTTAGTTGATCTATGATGATCCATTGTGGATCCATAATATTAAATGGCTTTAAAATGGGTTTTTCCAAAACTGTCCAAGAACAGATTTTGTGCTCTGACATGCAAATGTCATACAACTCAGATCTCTGTCTGTTAATGTTTTATGTCTTAGATCTATAGTTTGGTATATGGTCTTTCATCTAGAAGTGGAATCACAGTTGTTGGATGTCTATATTTCGTTTTATTCTTGGTCAAACACCGTTGAACGATGTTAACCGAGTGAATTCTGGGGAAGCCCAAAATGTTCAAAACCGAGTCTGACAAGATGTTCTAAGGTCCGGATCTGTCATGTTGTTAATGATTTGATGTTATTGTTTGGTACATCTTGTAGCTAGTTATGTGTACTATAGATCTGGGTCTTTAGATCTCTTATAACCTCAATAGATCGATCGTGAAAGGTGGTCAAAGTAGACCACCCGAACTGATTTAACATTTCTGGGGAAAAACCCAGAAACACTAAAGCAACTTTTCTGACAACGTTTGACCAAGTTGAATCTGGAGATTTGAATGTTGTTTAACTGATCTGTTGTGATGTAACTGTACCTTGACACTAGTACTACATATTTGAACCTTAAAACCACTAAAATATTTGTCAGAAAATAGATTAATATGGGTTGGAAAGTGTCACCACGAGCTGCCTGGGTTTCTGGGTTTGCCCAGAAAACCTAGGTATGGTCTGACATGGACTTTGAGTGTCCAAATCTCCTTGATGTTTTATTGTTTAATTTGATCAAAGTTCTTGTTGGATGTTGTAGTGCTGCATGAGTACTACACGATTGAGGTTTAAGTTGGCCAAGAAACGAATATAACAAAGAATTATGGCCGGTCAAACATGACCCTTTGAACACTGACTTTGTCAGTGTTCTTGAGCCAAGAATACCTAAGACAACAGTCAAGTGTCACTAAAGGTATTTACCGATGGTTTTATTATTTTCTAATTTCTGATTTTCTGGGAATTATTTAAAAATAGAAATAAATTATAAAAATTATTAAAAATGGTTTTAAAAATTATTTTAAATTATGAAAAATAATTTTTGACCAATTGGAATATTTTTCTTTAATATTTATAATTATTTAAATATTAAAGTTATTTAATTTATTTAATTAATGTATTAAATAAATTAGAGAAAATGATTTAATATTATGAAAAATCATTTTAAATAAGAATAATGTATTTAAAATTTAACTTTTGATATTTTAGAGAATTTTCATTAATAATTTAATATTAATGATATTAGATTTATTTAATTATTATATTAAATAAATTAAAAATAATTTTATTGATTTAAAAATCATTAAAAAAAATGAGAAAAATAATTTAAAAATATTTTAAGTTATAATTAATGACTTTTAATATTTTGATGATAATTTCATTAATATTTGATTATTAATGGTGATGATTTAAAAATAATTTTAATTACTTTAAAAATTATTTAAGTAGAATATTGATGATTTAAAAATATTGTAAGTTATAAAAAAATAACTTTAATATTTTGACAAGTATGTTATTAATATTTTATATTATTAAATATTAATAATAATAATATTATTTGATAATTAAATCATTTAAAAATGATTCCGATGTTTGAAAAATTATTATAAATTATAATAATTACTTATGAATTAGTAAAGGCTTCTGAAAATATTATTAATGATATTTGACTTATCTAAAATAATATTGAAGCTTAGAAAACGAGTTTAATTGACAATAGTTGTGTTAATTGTCGGATAGGGTGACCAGATCACCGAGAATGGACCGAAGTCCAACCAGACCAAAATAGTTAGACTTTTTATGTGTTTATATAGGTTATGAATACTGATGTGGCTATGTGGTAATCTGTCTAAGAGAAGTTTGACTGTGAATTACAGTGTTATGTGTTATAAATTATTGTGCTAATTGTGAGACCGATATTATTGGTTATAGGTCTTACGAACGCAGATAAGTTTATTGTGTAGCTGTAATCAGCGGAAGAGGCAAGTTCCCTAACTCAACCTTGAGTTATATTCATTCAATTATTATAGTGGTTAATTATTGCTAATTATACCATGTCTAGGGATTTATTGTTGATTATTCGCATGAGTTAGTGCATGTTTAATAATTCAAAATGAATTCTTGATTGAATATATATATACATTAAATAGAATAAGCATTGTTGGATATACATATCCGTAGAAGCTAGAATTGACAGTGCAGATAATTCCTGTTTATTGTTGAATTATGTTGAGAAACGTCTTAGCCAATTATTCTGGTTAGACGAACATTTGTTAGAAATTGATAGGTTCGAGAAGAGAATTCAATTGTTATTGACAGATCGATGCCAATTATTTCGGCTAGATCGAGAAGTAAATAGAATTTGAAATCACAGTATTTCGTCATTAAATCAAAATCTTGATTCTAAGACTGAGAAGAACAACCTTTTATATAAAGGGAATATTTTATCGGTCGAGTATTCGGCCTTTGCGCGCAATTAAGTATTATGCATAATATAGGGTATACTAAAGTTGATCACTTTATATACTTGCAGAGGGGTATGATTTAATCTTTATGGTTATCTGATACACCTGGGTATATCAAAGTTTAACTTTGATAGTTACTCGAGAAGAGAAGTTCAAGATCCAATGGATCGCTCAGCATAAATCTGGAAAACATTCCACTTTACTATTTCATAGAATTAATTCTTGATTATTCTTTTGAAGATCATAGAAAACCTTGAAAGCATTGTACTCTTTCATTATCGAATTATTGTTGCGTAGAATGTGAGAAGGTTTGATATTGATTTCTATATTTTTATTGTATCTCTTAGCTTGCGGAGCAAACTTGTTGCTCACCCTTGCAATAAATAAAACTTTTCAGCTAGGGACGAAGTTGCAGAAGGTGCTACGAAGAAGAACAAAGGAAAAGGAATAGTTATAAATTAATTATGATGAAAAATATTTTTATTATGTTGTATTGTATTGTAAACCCTTTTTGTATATCTAAAAGGGTATGTCTGTAATGTTAAGGTTAGTAGACCTGGGACTTATGTATTAACAATCTATGTTAATAAGTTATGTATTCCTATTTATATTAAAATGGGTAGTTAGATGCTATAATATTGTTGATCGTGAACATCAAACTCGGGGGTCAGGTAACCCGAATTTGGGGGTGTCACAGGTTGGTATCAAAGCTGTAGGTTATAAACCTTAGGTGGGGGTGGGGAAAACCCTAGGATTATAACCATGAGCAAGATAGAGAATACTCATTTAGAGTACTAAGTGAGGGATTGCTGAAGCATATCGATAGTGAAATAAGTAAACACATAGTGTGAGGAGTGTGTACTGGTAAAGTACTAATCAAGTTGTTTAAGCTGATTGTACGATGTCAGAAGAAGATGAGATGAGTACGGAGATGCGGTGAATATCGCTTTTGATGCCGATGGTTGAGGTGCCGGTATGCAGAGCGAGTCAGTGGAAGAAGTGGAGAAAGATGAACCAATGATCAATCTCGGGAGTGATCATGATGATTATCCCGAGATGTATCTATGTGGTGATGAGGAGGCTGAGTCTGAAGAAGCTAAGGTGGAGTTGAAGAATAAGATCAAAGTTGGAGAACAAGATCAGCTAACTGTAGAAGTCCAGGAACTCCGGAGTAAGGTATTTCTCTTAGAGGAGTTGTAGAAGACAGAGCGGGCGTTACACGAAATGACTGAAGAACGGAACGAGCTGAAGGCACAGGTGGAGAGGATGAAGACTGAAGGTAGTGGATCATCTG
Source organism: Panax ginseng (assembly GCA_020205605.1). NCBI lineage: Eukaryota > Viridiplantae > Streptophyta > Magnoliopsida > Apiales > Araliaceae > Panax > Panax ginseng. Next base: position 90,801,469 of record CM035134.1, on the reverse strand, counting down.
AAGGAACCAACAAGAAAGACAAGAAGAAGAGAAAGAGGGCCAACAACAATGAAAACTCAGAAAATTCAAACCCGAAGAAGAGGCAAGCTTGTAGCAAGTGTGAGAAGACTCATGTGGGAGAATGTATGATGTGGAAGAACGATTGCTTCAACTGTAAGCAGGAAGGACATATTTCTTTGCATTGTCCTAAAAGTAGAATATGAGGAAGTGTTTCTCATGTGGAAGAAGCAGGTCACTGAATTTAACAAGTGTCCCAACAAGAAGAAAAGGCCGAGTGAAGGGAGTGGTGGTTAGACAATTTAGATATATGTAATAGTATCTTTTGGTAGAAGCTTATGATAGTAAGTGTTATAATATCGAGAATGATGTTTAAGCATATGTAAATATATATGTTTGAATGAATGAAATCTTTATTTTCTATATGAATATAAGATTAAGATTAAGTTGTGTGTTCTTAAAACTCATACTTATAGTAAGCTCATGACTCATGATTATATGAAATATTCTGAACCCAATAGCGAATGGATGCCAAAGGTCTGACTAGGATAAGTTCATACACTCAAATAATTGTGGCAAGTTACTGAACTCCTAAGTGTGGTAAGTTTGATGAACGGGGATTAGATATGTGAATTTGGTAAATGGCAACTTTTTATGTAAAGTTGGAGAAATGTAGCTTCCTATGTAAAGTTGAGTATGTTAATCCTAGAATTATTTTGTAAGGGATAGTAATATGTGTTAAGTACTATATGTACTATGTGCTATTTGAATAAATATGCGATTACATAAGAACTATGTGTTGAATTCTTATTATGTTAAGAATTTATATGGAGAAAGAAAATTAATATAAGATTTTTATCAGATCATGCCGCCTAGATGACAGAATCGAAACCAACGAGAAGAGCAGTCGGTAAATAACGAAGGAGGTCAAGTTGACCCAATGCAAAACTTTGAAAATATGATAGCCGAAGCTATGGAGAATAGAGCTCCTGCTGCAAGAGGAAGAGCGAGGAATTAGCCAGTTGACAAATTGGCTAACTTCAAGGACTTTAAGGCGGTAGGACCACCTGAATTCAAGGGAACCACAGATCCGATTGAAGCCCAAACTTGGGTAAAGGAGATGGAGAAAGTGTTCGTCATTGCACGAGTGGCAGAAGAGCAAAAGACAGCTTTTGCAACATACTTAAGGAAGGGAGAAGCTAACTACTGGTGGGAGACTAATCAGGCAAGAGCTGGTATAGCGGTGGTAGCGTGGACAAGATTTAAGGAGTTGTTCTTTGAGAATTACTTCTCACCGAGTATGCAAGCTCGGATGGAAGTTAAGTTCTTGAAACTTAAGCAGGAGAACATGTCGATATCGGAGTATGCTGCCAAATTCAACGAATTAGCAAGATTTTCACCTCATCAGGTGGACACAGAAGCAAGAAAAGCGAGAAGATTTGAGAACGGACTGAATCCGGGGATATTCAATAAGGTAGCGGTATTACAGATCAACACGTTCGCGACTTTGTTGGAGAAAGAGTTAATTGCTGAAGGAGGAAGCGAGGTTGCATCTCGATTTCATCAGGAGAAGAAGAAGAAGACCAATGATGGTGGAAGCAGTGGTGGTTGTGATCAGAATAAGAGGAAGTGGAGTGAGAATACCCAATCGGGTAGCAAGACTAAAGAGAATAGGAAAGGAAGGGAACCATGCGTGACCTACAGAAAGAACCATTCTGGAGTCTGTTTAAAGAAGAAAGGAGTCTGTTACAACTGCGGGCAAGAGGGGCACATGTCACCCAATTATCCCAGTCCGAAGAAAATTCAAGGTTGTTTTGCCTGTGGATCAACTGATCATATAGTACGGAACTGTCCGAAAAGGAATGCGGAGAAGGAAAGTGTCAACAACGGACCCGATGGTGGAACCTTGGCGATTCGAGGACCTGCACAACCAGGAAGACCAACGGCTCGTACTTTCAACATGACGACGCAAGATGTAGTGACTACTCAGGAGGTGGAAGGTAACGATTTCGTTTAGAAATTAAATTACGCGAGTAATCTTGGTTAGTTATTGTTGTGAATTGTTTTCTTTTATAGATTTAAGTCACATGTTAGAATTTGAAACACAAATTAATATTGTGTTGTTAAAAATGAATTGATGATACAACTTTAAAAGATTGTAGAGAATAAGAAAGCGGTGATTCCGAGGACGGAATCCTTTTAAGGAGGGGTGAATGTTATAACCCGGGATTTCGAATAATCCAAATTTCATGAATAATTTTTTATTTATTAAATATTAACATTGACTGTTAATATTGTACTATGTATCTGTGATACGAGTATCGAGAAGTAGTCAATTTGTGTATTGACTGAGAAATTAGAGTAGAGTTGTGCTTAACGGAGAATAGAAACCCTAACCCTAAGTCTGGATAGGGATTCAATTGAAAATATAATTGAAATAATTATACTGATGAGTACGTGTTTTTACTGTATAGAATGTTAATCAATGATTTGTCGGGTAGGGTACAATATTTGTAAACCCTAATAAGGGATTGGAAACTCTAATCTCAAGATTTGAAACCCTAACGCGTAGTTAGGAACCCTAATTAAAAGTCAGGAAACCCTAATTTTTAATTCGGGAATCCTAAACCCTAATTAGGAAACCCTAATCCTAATTAGTAAGCTCTAAAGTGATTAGTATACTTTAATGTGATTAGTTACCTTTAATATAATTAGGGAACAATAATTATATTTTTGAAATCTTAATTTTCTATTTTAAAGAACCTAATTTATTAAATCCTAGAAGCTAAAGTTATAAAACATTAGGGTTAGAACCTTAGGGTTAAACCCTAAGGGTTTGGTAAATTCCATGTATGCCATTAAAATTTCATGTACAAAGTCCAAAATACCCCTTTACTTAGATATTAAGTTAGAAGATTTGCAAGATCTAATGAGTCATCACTTAACATTATCCCATGTGCTGGAAATCAGCCTGAATCTAATCCATATCTTGCCACCTTGCACAATTGGATTCATTACATCTCTGATATAAGAGATCTAGGAGAGAGAAAGTTCACATATTAAGCTTATTGGCTATCTAGCACCAACCAACTCTCTCTCTCTCATCCAAAGCTCCGAATTTGTTAAGTGATTCAGTCACTCTTTAACCTCTTAGAACACCTAGATCAGATTTGGATAGCAAGGATCAAAGATTGGACAAGAGAAGGTAAAACCCAAACTCAACCTAGATCTTGTATGCTAAGAAAATAATTGTGTTTAAGTGTTTATATTTGTGTAATATGGTGTTTTTAGTAGATCTATGATGATCCATTGTGGATCCATAACATTAAATGGCTTTAAAATGGGTTTTTCCAAAACTGTCCAAGAACAGATTTTGTGCTCTGACATGCAAATGTCAGACAGCTCAGATCTCTGTCTATTAATGTTTTATTATGTTTTATGTCTTGTATCTATAGTTTGGTATATGGTATTTCATCTAGAAGTGGAATCACAGTTGGTGGATGTCTATATTTCGTTTTATTCTTGGTCAAACACCGTTGACCGATGTTGACCGGGTGAATTCTAGGGAAGCCCAGAATGTTCAAAACCGTGTCTGGCAAGAAGTTCTAAGGTCCGGATTTTTCATGTTGTTAATGATTTGATGTTATTGTTTGGTACACCTTGTAGTTGGTTATGTGTACTATAGATCTGGGTCTTTAGATCTCTTATAACCTCAATAGATCGATCGTGAAAGGTGGTCAAAGTAGACCGCCCGAACTGATTTAACATTTCTGGGGAAAAACCCAGAAACACTAAAGCAACTTTTCTGACAACGTTTGACCAAGTTGAATCTGGAGATTTGAATGTTGTTTAACTGATCTGTTGTGATGTAACTGTACCTTGACACTAGTACTACATATTTGAACCTTAAAACCACTAAAATATTTGTCACAAAATAGATTAATATGGGTTGGAAAGTGTCACCACGAGCTGCCTGGGTTTCTGGGTTTGCCCAGAAAACCTAGGTATGGTCTGACATGGACTTTGAGTGTCCAAATCTCCTTGATCTTTTATTGGTTAATTTGATCAAAGTTCTTGTTGGATGTTGTAGTGCTGCATGAGTACTACACGATTGAGGTTTAAGTTGGCCAAGAAACGAATATAACAAAGAATTATGGTCGGGTCAAACATGACCCTTTGAACAATCGACTTTATCGGTGTTCTTGAGCCAAGAATACCTAAGACAACGATAATAAGTGTCACTAAAGGTATATACTGGAGATGGTTTTATTATTTTCTAATTTACGATTTTACGGAATTATTTAAAAATAGAAATAAATTATAAAAATTATTAAAATGGTTTTAAAATTATTTTAAATTATGAAAAATAATTTTTTGACCAATTGGAATATTTTTCTTTAATATTTATAATTATTTATATATTAAAGTTAATTAATGTATTAAATAAATTAGAGAAAAATGATTTAATATTATGAAAAATCATTTTAAATAAGAATAATGTATTTAAAAATATTTTGAGTTATAAAATTTAACTTTTAATATTTTTAGAATTTTCATTAATAATTTAATATTAATGATATTAGATTTATTTAATTATTATATTAAATAAATTAAAAATGATTTTATTGATTTAAAAATCATTAAAAAGAGAAAAATAATTTAAAAATATTTTATGTTATAATTAATGACTTTTAATATTTTGATGATAATTTCACTAATATTTGATTATTAATGGTGATGATTTAAAAATGATTTTAATTACTTTAAAAATCATTTCATTAAAAGTAGAATATTGATGATTTAAAAATATTGTAAGTTATATATAAAAAAAATAACTTTTATATTTTGACAAGTATGTTATTAATATTTTTATATTATTAAATATTAATGATAATAAGATTATTTGATAATTAAATCATTTAAAAATGATTCCGATGTTTGAAAAATTATTATAAATTATGATAATTACTTATGAATTAGTAAAGGCTTCTGAAAAATATTATTAATGATATTTGACTTATCTAAAATAATATTGAAGCTTAGAAACCGAGTTTAATTGACAATAGTTGTGTTAATTGTCGGATAGGGTGACCAGATCACAGAGAATGAACAGAAGTCCAACCAGACCAAACTAGTTAGACTGAACACTGATGTGGCTATGTGGTAATGTGTCTAAGAGAAGTTTGACTATGAATTACAGTGTTATGTGTTATAAATTATTGTGCTAATTGTGAGACCGATATTATTGGTTATATGTCTTACGAACGCAGATAAGTTTATTGTGTAGCTGTAATCAGCGGAAGAGGTAAGTTCCCTAACTCTACCTTGGGTTATATTCATTCAATTATTATAGTGGTTAATTTTTTCTAACTATACCATGTCCAGGGATTTATTGTTGATTATTCACAGTTAGTGCATGTTTAATAATTCAAAATGAATTACTAATTCAGAATATATACATTCGTAGAATAATTGTTGTTGGATATACATATCCATAGAAGCTAGAATTGACAGTACAGATAATTCCTGGTTATTATCGAATTATGTTGAGAAATGTCTTAACCAATTATTCTGGTTAGACGGACATTTGTTAGAACTTGATAGGTTCGAGAAGAGAATTCAATTGTTATTGACAGATCGAGGCCAATTATTTTGGCTAGATCGAGACGTAAATAGAATTTGAAATCACAGTATTTCATCATTAAATCAAAATCTTGATTCTAAGACTGAGAAGAACAACCTTTTATATAAAGGGAATATTTTATCGGTCGAGTATTCGGCCTTTGCGCACAATTAAGTATTATGCATAATATAGGGTACACTAAAGCTGATCACTTTATATACTTGCAGAGTGGAATGATTTAATCTTTATGGTTATCTGATACACCTGGGTATATCAAAGTTTAACTTTGATAGTTACTCGAGAAGAGAAGTTCAAGATCCAATGGATCGCTCAGCATAAATTTGGAAAACATTCCACTTTGCTATTTCATAGAATTAATTCTTGATTATTCATTTAAATATCGTAGAAAACCTTGAAAGCGTTGTACTCTTTCATTATCGAATTATTGTTGCGTAGAATATGAGAAGGTTTGATATTGATTTCTATATTTTTATTGTATCTCTTAACTTGCGGAGCAAACTTGTTGCTCACACTTGCTATAAATAAAACTTTTCAGCTAGGGACGAAGTTGCAGAAGGTGTTGCGAAGAAGAACAAAGGAAAAGTAATAGTTATAAATTAATTATGATGAACAATATTATTATTATGTTATATTGTATTGTAAACCCTTTTTATATATCTAAAGGGGTATGTCTATAATGTTAAGGTTAGTAGACCTGGGACTTATGTATTAACAATCTATGTTAATAAGTTATGTATTCCTATTTATATTAAAATGGGTAGTTAGATGGTATTATATTATGGATCGTGAACACCAAACTCGGGGGTCAGGTAACCCGGATTTGGGGGTGTCACATATATATTTACTACTTTTAAGTATCTTTTTTAACTGTTTTTGTAATGTAGATCCTTAATATTTCAACCTGCGGACTAGATTTATCTAAATCTAGCCATCTTTAACTTTTAACCGGTTCAAAAGTGACTAAACTAGAACCGTGAAGCTATAATTGCTTATATTTATTGAAATATAGTTTTCTGTCTAGTTTTTGTATATATTAATCAATCATGTGAGCCTAGGAGCCATGAGGTCTAAGATTCATCTTGCGAATCTAGATCTGGTTCCCACGATGGACACTTTTCAGCAGTACAATCGGCATGTAAATTATATATGGTGTCCAGAAATCCTTGGATGGCTTTCATGCCCATAAGGAGCCCAACACTTCTATGTATCTTATTTTCTCGAAGATGCTTCTCATCTCGATAATAAAATCAATCAAGCCAAATACGGAATAAAATGGAAGTATCAAAGGCCTCAATTACTATTGAGCATAAGGGTTTGAAAACCTGTTTTCCAAAATGTCATTGATATATCTTGCCTAAAATTGAACTTTTATACAAATCAAACCTTTTGTATTTAGTTTCAAACGAGGCATAGCTCTACTTCTAGATAATTGCACATAGGCCCAATAAACATACACACACATATAGATTAATTAAGGATGTTGAAAAAGTTGCGGTAACCGTGTTATCACGGAAGTCGGGGGGTGCCTAATACATTCCCCCTACTTAATCAAGCCCCTGAACTCTATGAATCTCGATTTCCAAGGCCTGTCAAACAGAATCCAACCATTGGGCCTTTGTGTAAACCTTTTCAAAATTGGGCCTTTGTGTAAACCTTTTCAAAATTGGTTGTGTTGGTACAACCATTTCAAATCTACAAACTGGCGACTCTAATTTTCAAAACATCGACATTTATATGTTAGACCTTTTTCAAACTCGCCTTTGTAAACAAAACTCAACAAAATTGAGAACAAAAATGTAAGAACAGAAAAATTGTAAGATTTTCTCGACGTTGATAGGTGGCGACTCTGCTGGGGACAGTAGAGGGCTTAAGCTGCTATTCAACCTTTTCAAAAAAAAATTAATATGCTTATGTGTGAATACTGCATTTACATTGAATGGATGTGTACGAGTGAGATCTAAGTACAGTACTATCTGCAATGGCAGCATCTCGGGTAGCTCGAGCCTCATTCCTCTCAACAAAATCTTCATCCTGAGTCACTCGAGCCTCATCCCACTCAATAAAGGCAGTATCCCTGCTACCTCGGGCATAATCACTCTAAAAAAAGTAGCATCTCTACCAGAAAGAGCTGTCAAAATCAATGCCCTAGCCTGATCCCTCTAACAATGTCATCAGATGCAACCTCTGCTCTAAATACTCTACAGAAGGTGGAGCCACAACAATGGAAATACCGGGGGAATCAACCAGAGATGTTGTCAAACAAGCAAACAACTCATCCTTGGTGGGAGAACTAAGGTCCTGAATAGGTTCCTCATCACCAAAATCAATACTTGGCTTTGTGGAAATAACCGTAGCTAATACAATCTCTACCTCCAGCCATGCAGAATACTCTGAAGAGCGACTTGGATGACTAGTCAAAAAGTCAGCCCTCTCGATAAGTCCAAAAATCATAAATCCTGCTTAAGTCGTCTGCTAACAAAAGTCGAGATGACAATCACTGACCCACTACCCCGTTAAAGGGATAAATATCCTGAAACTGATCAAATTATCCCATAACAGCCAGTGGATGATATGTGGTTACCCCTCTCAAACTAGCAAGGGGAAGATAGTCCATGTCGACTGCATGAGTAACAAAGCTATAGGGAGAGCTGAATCCTGAACAAGGCAAAATAGAAAAAGTATCCTCAATCCTTGACAAAAAAGCCAACCAGGATGCTGAGTCTGTTCACTCAGTCGACTGAAAGGAATAAGACAGGGCTATCTCATGAGTAAAGAAATACTCATGCATCTAAATGTACCAATCAGTCTCAAGTGTTTCATAAACCACACATACAACAAGACGACATTACCTTTAAAAAACCCAACAGAATGGGTATAGAAAAATGTGGCCGACCTCAAGGTCTCTACCAATATCATCAACAAGATGGTGCAACCCTCCCTAAGAGTGCAGACTACCATAATCAGGCCAATGTCCAGATGGTCCACGTACAATAGCATATATAGATATGCCATAATGCACATCAAGAAAATATCTACGTGGGCAACCTGCCACTCACCCTTAGTAATCGTGAAGTCCCTGAAATATCGTAGATAGTTGTCCAATGACCAAAATTTGTCAATCAAGAAATCTACGGACACCACATGCCTCGAGGTAATCTCATCTAGGGAAACTCTGCACCGTAAGCCTGTCAAAGTCATAAACTACCGACTCATATCACTGACAACAACCTAGCGCAAGGCCAATCCAAAGGTAAATCTGTAAGATGCTCATACTCCTCGAATATAGGAGTTAACTCATGAATATCAAATCTAAACACCTGCCTCTCTGGTATCCAATGAGATATCATGCCCTTTAGAAAGCCCAATGGTACACGAAACGTCAAGAAGGTCATGGAGTGCCTCAATAACTGATCAACTGTAACCCGATTTGGGGAAGAAAAACAGCCATACCAAGATCTCAAAGAAGAGGCCACCGACATGGATGGGGTATTCTCAATTCGTCTAACAGTGGATAAAGACATTTGTAGAGTCGTATCATAAGACCATCCAGGGGTCAATGCTAAACCCACCTCTGGGAATGCATATCCATGATATAATGCATTCATCGTGATAAATGATAAATAATAAATGACAATATGATGTAGGGAATAGAAAGCATTATACATACATTCCTAAATACATCATCATCTAATATATCATCTCTGCATACAACTGGAAATAAAAAGTACATGGAAATAGGGCATAGCCGCCCGATATCTAATAGATGCTTATCAAAAGATATAACGAGAAATGGGGAACAACTGTCCAATATCTAACAGAGGCCTATCAAAATAAATAACGAGAAATACATTCAAAGAAATTAATGATGTCCACATCATCCAATGTATCTATCTGATGTAACTCCTCCTGAGTTACTGAGTCTCTACCAGGAAGGATGTCAGGCTGATACAATAAAAGATCTACGCGGGTAAAACTATTGGAATATGAGCCTCCTGAAGGGCCAGCGCCAGAGCTAGAAGGATCAAAAGAATCTGCCTCTAATGGATCTCTACTCAAATGTTGGATGAAAAAATGTGTCTGGTCCGACCTTTGGGTCAAACTCTCAATTTGTGTCATATGAGTGGGCTCTCGAACGCAAGCAATCTAATCTGTCATCATTACAACCCCAAGAACCATATCCCCCATAAAATATTTGGCGTGAGTCTAAGCTCCAATGGTGCAAGGGAACCACCAGCGATAAAAAGCCTCCTGAGTGAAGGGACCTTCTAACAAAGTAAAGCCATCTACACCCATCAAGGGAATCTTTGTGATTGGCTGAGATAAAGGCCAATGACGCTTGATAAGAGGAAAGAACAAAATGTGTATCTCCCATGTGGTGTTTTTGATAGCACGCTTTTTTAAATAGAGCTCCCAATCTCCGTCGATCATGAGAGGAATCTGACGGGTGGATAATACATACTCGACACCAGTCCAGAAGCCACCCTCAAAGCATACTATCAAATAGTCCTCAGAATAGGTAATCATATAATGACATCGGTTGTCAACAACTCCAACTGTAACTGAGAATGGGTGAAACCCTAGGCTATAGGAACCTCTGCCATAATGGAGTAATTCAATTATCATCCCCATGGATAGGTCTACAGATCTAACTTGGTAACGGGATGAAGACATGGGAGCCCAAAACTACAAATGCAAATATCAAATATCCTCGGTCAGGAAAACCGACAACCCGAACAAGGGAAATCAAAAATCATGGGAAAATACTCACCAACAAAAATGGGTAAAAGTCTAGCCAAGCCTCTGTCATGCCTTCTGAGCGTAGGCGCATCCCTCTAAGGAAGTAGGCAAAGGTTTATGAGCCCTAATCAAAATCTCTTATACAGTCCACCTCCTGAGTGGCGCTAACTAAAGCGAACGAAACCATCGAGGAGTTGTCCACTAGGAAATAACCCCTGATAATAATTAGGAACAATCATCGAAGGATGCGATCTCTAACCCTTGGATCATCGGGCAAAGGTTCAGTTAGAGCCCCACTCATGGCATCTACACTTACGGGACCAGAACGGATAGTCCGACCCTTAAGCGAAGTGGTCGAGACTCGCAAAAGGGATATAACGACAGTCGGGGAAATGACAGCCACCAAAGGCACTAACGCCCTGGTAAAATCCAATCCTATGATGAATCACCAATCAATCGGTGTCATCATCACCTCACAATCCAGCAAATGGAGAGACTGGTGCGGTGAAACTAGAGCTCAAAAAAAAAGCCACGAGATAACCCTAGGGACAACGGACGGGGATAGAAAAGAGAAAGCCTCGATGTCCCATGGATGAAAAATCTCTCGGTACTCTGAATGAAGAGTCTGGTACAGAGAATGTATGCTAAACCAGTTTCCCCTAGGATGCGTAAAGCCGAGTATCTGGATCAAATATAAAATTAAGATCAAAACCCTCGCCCCCAAAAGTGGCTAAAGGAAGATGGAAATGGCTATTACCTCATTCGCATAGAGATAGATCAAGGGGTGATGACTCAAATCATCTAGAAGATCTGGAATTGTTACACTAATAGCTGAAAGCTCCTGATTGGGAATGGAAGAATAAGGAGCAGGATCCGCAATGGGAACGTTCCTCCTCCTCGTTCGTGACATCCAGTCTCTTATCCCGGATAAGGCGAATAACTGACTCAGTTAATCGACAAGGTTGTCGGGCTGGGGGGGGGGGGCGAGAAACATCTGAAGCTCTCCTCCTCACACCTGAAGAGGCCCTACGAGAGCTACTCGGTTGGTCTGGATCCATTATCACCTCAAAAAAGGTGAGGTATATTCTAAACCGAAGTTCATTAAATTCAAATCATTACTTCATAAATACATACATTAATTGAACCTACGTCTATAGTAGAGTTAATATTGCATGTTCATTAAATGCCCATACTCGTGAATTTTTTTTCCAGAGTCTCCTCTATAAAATGCTCTGTCCACATACACGTAGGCATGACTAGGTGGCCATTCGTAGCACACCAACTTAAAGTCATGAACATTATTATATGCATGAAAAACATCAGAATCAAATACATTATGGTTGTGACACGCCCCCAAATTCTCTACATTTACTGTAGCCAATTTGGTGCTCACGTATATATTTTATAAGATAATAATTCCTATAAATCCAAGATTCACAATACTCATAGTAAATAGTAGTTCTCGTCAGAACAATCATTGTAACTGAGTACCCTCATTTGGATGTACATGTTCAATATCTTATAGATATTTCTTACATAACTATAATTCTTATCTATCTGACCGCCATAGTGTTGATGTTAGAGTTCTTGGAACTGAGTGAAGCGCTACCTCAGTGCATCAAAGAGCCAATGTTTGTTAACACTATCATTCAGATACATAGTTCATATAGATATTGTACACTTTTATAATTCCATTAGAATAACAACTAAATATTTAAACTAATAATACACTAAACCAATAATATACTGTTACATTGATTCAAAAGGTTGTTATTATTGCATTATAGCTATCAACCGGGTATCCATGTTTTAAGCCTTTTATCCACAATACCGAAACTTCTGGAATATATTCTTTCTATCTACAAATGAATAAAATATTTGCAGGGATGAGCTACAGAAAGGTCAGCAAGTTTTGAACAATAAACAAATGTTATACACATATCAATTCTGAAATAAATGAACATAAAGTTCAGAGTAGTGCCATAAATATATACTGAGGTTTATCTGCTAAACCCCGCACATTATGAGTTACTGTCACTCCTATAAACTTAGCAACCCGGGTTAATCCGCTCAACCAAACAAAACTAGGAGAATGCATATCATCCTCTATATATTGTCGGATCATTGCTATAAATGTAGGAGACGGAGACAGTTTACTACTTCCAAGGACAACCATAATTGCCCACCGAAAGTTCCTCACTGACGGTTCTAATAGTGTCAGTATATATATCTGTACCAAACAAAATTGGTTTCTCACAAACTATGCTTTTATACATTTGTACCAAACAAAATTGGTTTCTCGCAAACTATGTTTTGATATCAAATCAATAACATTTTTCCACTATAATAACTCATATGACTTGGTTATGTTTGATCAAGAAATCATAACCTTTGAATAACAAAATTCATAAACACTATGAATCACCATATCATAACTGATAAATATTAAATTTTCATTTAATAAAGTAATTTAAATGAAGTTGGCATTTGAAATATGAGGTTTGCACAAAGTGCAAAAAAACTTGCTTGTATCATCGACTATTGCTACACATTTTATTTAACTTCGTCTGAAGACCAAATATTAATAATATTGATCTCCAAGTTAAAATAATATCATCACAATGTATTACTGTGAATTATTGTTATAAAACAACCTAAACACATTATCACATAATCCTATCGGTCTATAAGACACATAAGACCTAACCTCAAGTCAAACTATTACAGTTTGAGTTGAGTTTGGTACTATATCGATAGCCCGATTGCCTAATCGGATAATTATCGAGCTTAATCCCAAAAAGACTCTGCTTTGCCTAAATACTTTAAAATTATATTAAATAATTTAATCATCAGTTAAAACTATTTTCCCCTAGCTCATAACAATTTATAAATAATTATTACGATTTATCAAAAAATTTCAATCACTTATATCGTATTTATACGATATAAATACCATAATATTCCCTTATCATTAATATTTATTTAAATATTAATTACCAATGAAATTCATGTCGTAATATTATAAATTATTTATAATATTATAAAGTATTTTTAATACTTTAATTTCACATTTATATGATTTTAAACAATTAAATCCTTTATCTAATAATTGCCATTAACATAAAAATATTAATGTTTTTCATAACAAAATTTCAAAAGTTATATTTTATAACTCAAAATATTTTTCTAACCCTTAAATTATTTTTATATGATTTTTAAATTATTAATTCTAATTTTTATAATTTATTTAATATATTCATTAGATAACTCCATTACTATTACTATTAATTTATTAATAAAATTCATGACAAAATATTAAAAATTATTAAAAATAACTTCAAATATTTTCTACCACCATAATATATTTTTAAATGATTTTTCAAATGTTAAAATCATTTTTAAGTAATTTATTTAATATTATAATTAAATAAATTAAATACCTTTAATATTCCAAAAATATTAAATATTTATAAAAAAACTCAAAGTTATTAAAAACTAATTTTTAGACTTTAAAATAATTTTTAAGAATTTATTATATATTTTAATAATTAAAACCATTTTTTCTATTTATTAAATAAAATAATTGATTTTCTGAAATTAAGTGTCACTAGAGGGCCCTATAGCGACAGTACCGTCGCTATAGGTGTTCTTGAGCAACTATGAACATGCAATGTCAGTTGACAAGTAGCATGCTTGACCACATTTTGATTTATGATCCTAATGTTTTCTAGGCAGCTAATGATATCAATAACGTAGTATAAGTGTAATACTACATCTACAAATCAAGTTCATAGCTAAACAACATAACAACAAAGATATCTAAGCCTTCAAAACTCTGACAAAGTTGTTCTACATTTCTTGGTTTTCCAGAAATTAAGAACAATTGCTAGTTACCCACTTTAGATTCTTATAACTTGAATTCCAGGTTCGCTTTGTGTGATCTAAGAGTTCACACATGAAGTATACATGTCAAGGTATAATATCATAACACTACATCCATCTAACAACATCGTATGAACAAGATTTGGCATGGTCAAACCATGTCAGAAAACATGTTCTTCGTGAATCTGGGTTTTCCAGAAATTTGACAAAACAGACGGTCAACTCTAGTTTGACCTTGATTATCTTTCACTCTAGTTATGATCTAAGTGATCTAATGATTCAATTGTGTAGTACTCATGTCAGACTACAACATCAAAGCAAAAAATGGACAAACTATTAACACAGAAAGATTTGAGGCTCGAAAAATGTTATCAGACCTAAACTGGGTTTCTGGGTTTTCCAAAAACAGTTTGGTCATGGTCAGTCAACTAACTTTGACCATCAATAACATGTAATCTACATATGATCTAACATTGTTTCCAGTTCTAGATTACTAAGCTCACAGCATACTACAATTAGAATACATAAAACAACTCAAACCATTAACAGATTCGAATCTAAGGCGCCTGACATTCGGTTGTCAGACATACTTTTAGGGTTCTTGACTGTTTTCTCAAATCGTCATTTTGATGCTTTTAAATGTTATGGAATGGTGCTTTAGCAACCCAGATCACTTATTAACATGTTATATCATATATATAAACATTAAATCACAACATTTTAATATAGCATCAAAGATCTAAGGTTAGGGTTTGTGTTCTTACCTTTTTAGACCAATTCTTGATTTGTACTTTCTGAATCTGATTTTGTGTTGCTATGAACTGATTGGGGGTTGTAATATGAAGTATTTTAAGTCTAGAATTCGTGAGTCTAGAGAGGAGAAGGATAACTACACTTGGCCATTTAAAGTAAGGGGTAAATGGATTTTAATCCATCTTAAGTTTGATTCATTGTATCTAATGTTGCTAGGTGTCATGTTATGGTGTGGTCTAGTTATATCACATATGGCAAATCGTTGAAGTGTTGAGTCATAGATTTTGCTTTATCACTTAAAATGGAAGAAAAAGGGTATTTTAGTAACTTCCTATGTACTAAGGGTACTTTTGTGATTTCCCATTCAACCTTGAGGTTAATTTCGTCATTTATATATTGGATTTAGATTTAGATGGAAAATCTTGGTGGTGAGTCACCAAGATTTGTGTTTATCTTTGTTAAAAGACAAGCTTAAGGTTATTTTGGTCTTTTTACCCTTACTAAGAGTATTTTGGTAATTACCATATTATTCATAGGGTCATTTTAGTCATTTCACATATTTCCCTAATATTTTTAATCCTTAAGTTTTGATAACCAGTATTAGGGTTCCCTAATTAGATTTTAGGGTTCCAAAATTAAAATAAGTGTTTATCGATTAGGGTTTGGTAATCCGAGTTAGGGTTTACTAATCCTCATTGATTTCCCTGATAAATTTTATACTTAATCTTACATCAACATACCTAGTATGATATTCGGTATCACAACTTCTTATTGATAACCCTAATTTGAGTTAGGGTTTATTTATCAGGGTTTAGGTTTCTTGAATTGAAAATTAGGATTTTCCAATATTCGATTAAGGTTCCTAATCCCTTATTAGGGTTTACTAAGTTTGTGCCCTGACCGATCAATCACTGATCATCCATTCTATATCGTACAAACACATATTCATCAATAAAATTTTTATAACTGTATTTTCTAATGAATCCCTATCCAGACTTAAGGTTAGGGTTTCTATTCTCTGTTAAGCACAACTCCACTCATATTTCTTAGTCAATACACAAATTGACCACTTCTCTAAACTTGTATCACAGATACTTAGCACAATATTGGTAATCAATATAAAAAAAGAATTATTTGTCAAATTCTGGATCCTCACATTCTCCCCTCGTTATAAGGATTCCGTCCACAGAATCATCATCACTTTATACTTACTTTTATGTCTTATTGTTAGACCTTTATGCCACCATTAATTCCTTTTAGGAATAAAAACAATTCCTGGGCTCCACCTAAGTTTTATTTAACTTATCTTGGCCCATAATTTCCTTAGGAAACATAGTTCCATAACCACACATTTAATGTAAAATTCAGATCATAAAAATTTTTGAATTAATATATTCTCCCCTCTTTATAAGATTCTATATTACGAATCTTGATTTATTCTCTATTCAAAGGTTTATAAAAACATAATCAACACACTTAACCATTGGATTTAAATCTAATCACTAAACACATAGAACATTTACTTCTCCTTGTTCTTATTTATCAATCACCTCGTCTATTTGTCAAGTTAAACTCAATAACTATTTATCCTTATCTTAATGTCCTTGAATTCAAATTTCTCCTTTAACATTAATTCTAATTTCATCCCTCTTTAACTATAGCACTCTTAGACTTATTATCTTATATCTTATACCCTATGTATTTTAACCAAATTGTAACCTCCATGATTCAACCACAACATCTCACAATGATACCTATCGGTTTGGAACCAACAACTCGACGTCCCTACGGAAAATCTGGCTTTAATGCCTTCTCTTTTATTAATTTGTTTTCAAATTCTATCTTTATACATTAGCATCCCATCTCTATCTATTATCTTATTCAAAATTTATCATCCTTCTCGTAACCCTTTCCTACAACTACCACTTTTGGATAGAGTTAGCTGAAACTCTTATCTCAATCTTAAATCTATTAAAATCTTTTATCAGTACCTTGTTATTCCATTTAACTTTTAATGTTATTGTTAAATGTTTCCTCCTTCATATATCTCAAATCCAGCTACTATTTACACTTATGGTAATCAGTTATACCTCTTATTTCTAGATACAGCTAATTCATTTCTTTATTTGAATTACTTTATCATAACTAGTAATAATGATATTTTTAAATCATTTCTTTATTTCCCAAATTTATCTCTAACTTTCTTCACTTCAGATTATCAATCATAGTGATTTATTCAACTATTTCTTCTGCTATGGACATTCACCGCTAATCTCAAATTTCTGATATAAAGTAACCTTAATTACCTTTACTTCTTATTGTAATTTTAATCAACCAATTACTTCTACCAAGATTATCGAACCCACAACTAATCTTCTTCTTTGGATATAAGGTAACCTTAATCATTTTCACCTCCTTTCCAAGCTGATTTTTCATCCTTCACAAATTTCTTCTCGACCAAAAAACTACGATCACCAACATCATCTTTCCCGATTTAGAATATATTTATTATATATCAACAAGTTTTACAGCTTAACTTTTAATTTATATTACTATTATTACTATATAATGTACATATCCCTTAATCATAAGCCAAAGGATGAATTCTATTAAAAAAGTTGTAATTTCTACCATACACATAGATGTATTCACATATACTATACATGATATTATCCTAACATTCTTACTATTACAAATATTTCAAAACCTAATTTTTATCTTGGACGTTTCCGCTCCCTTCACCTGCTGGTTTGAATTTGAGGCTTTGGTTCCCCTTGAGATTTCTGGGTTTTGGACAAAATTTTGCATATGTGTCCCCCCACCCCGCAATTGAAACACTTAATCATGTTGATCTTATTATCTCTATTATACTTCTGCTGTGGGCAAATATTTGCATAATGCCCAATGTTTCCACAAGTAAAACATTGAATCCCCATAAAGATACATACCCCTCCGTGCTTCTTCCCACAATTACGACACCCTTCACTCCTTTGGCTGGTGCTCCTATTTCCCTTTTTCCCAGAATTATTTGAAAAATTAACATTCCTCTTTCTTTTACGATCTCCCTTCATTTGACATTGTCTTAATACCTCATTTCCTGATTCCTCAGTCCCCTTCAATTTTGATGGTCCTGCTAATTTAAAATCCAAGGTAATCCTTAAAGTATTAGGTTCAACTTCTGGTGAATTCCCTGACATCCATTGTGAAGCGTCTATTAACACATTTACCCACTGTTGAGTTGGGTTTGTCTCTAACTAGTTCCCGTCAATCCCTGCTAGTGATTTCCCTGGTGATGCCATTTATCTATAAATAGTAATTAACTATATATAAGCATAATATTCAATTAATTTGACAAACAAGGAGAATATATTCAATTATATTCTATATACTCCAAGAAAATTGACTAACTAATGATTTATATAATTTCACTAGTTTTCTCCCAACTAATTCTTATACTAAGAATACCATACTATTATAAACTACAGCTCCTCTACTACCCTCTATTTCCCTTAGCCTCTCATGCTTTTCATTTCCTTCTCTTAACTTAACCTTGATACTATCGATCATCCCTCTTATGGATATTCAAAATTTCTCCAGCGTCTACTTAAAAATCTATACAATTCCTTCTTTTTTTTTGTAATGGTACTCTAATTTCTTTTCCTTCATCTTCTGTTGGCCCTCCTTCTGACTCTATATGAGTTTTATAAAAACTTCAATCTCCCTCTTCACTTATCTCCAACTTCGGTACTCTTCATGAGCATTCTCTAAATCTACCACAGATTTATCTTTTATAGCTTCAACTTCTTAGTTGTAAACTACTTCCCTTGGTACTTCCTCTATTCTATACTTCAAAACATTCTTCATTACTACAACCTATTATGGTTCAAACATATCACTTCAATATCATTAACTTATATAAACAATCTATTCTTCCAACTTCGACTGATGAATTTCCTTAATTCATCTCCTATAAACTTATCTTTGGTTTATCTCTTTATTACTGCTCTCTCCCTGATACTAAGTCTCTTATTGTCTTCACAATAGTTTCTAAACTCCTTGCCATATCCAACTCAAAATCTCACTCTTCTAGGTCACATCCTAGATCCATAACCATCTTATTTCTTACAACCTTAAATACCTTCATATATTACAAAGACCTTTTATCTCCATTACTCCTCATTTCTTGTATTCCTAATATCTCCAAATTAGTTCAATGCAATGAGTATCTAACCAATTCCCTGTCTCTAAGTTTATCTCCTTATTACCTTCACTACAATCTCTCAGATCATATCCTAAGGTATTCCTACCCTAGCTCTATAACCTACTACTCTGATACCAAATTGTGACGCCTCCAAATTCTCTACATTTACTGTAGCCAATTTAATGCTTACGTATATATTCTATAAGATAATAATTCCTATAAATTAAAGATTCACAGTACTCATAGTAAATAGTAGCTCTTGTCAGAACAATCATTGTAACTGAGTACCCTCATTTGGATGTACATGTTCAATATCTTATAGATATTTCTTACATAACTATAATTCTTATCTATCTGACCACCATAGTGTTGATGTTAGAGTTCTTGGAACTGAGTGAAGCGCTACCTCAGTGCATCAAAGAGCCAATGTCATTAACACTATCATTCGGATACATAGTTCATATAGATCATGTACACTTTTATAATTCCATTAGAATAACAACTAAATATTTAAACTAATAATACACTAAACCAATAATATCTTTGTTACATTGATTCAAAAGGTTGTTATTATTGCATTATAGCTATCAAGGGTATCCATGTCTTAAGCCTTTTATCCACGTCTGAAACTTTCGGAATATATTCTTTCTATCTACAAATGAAGAAAATATTTGCAGGGATGAGCTACAGAAAGCTCAGGAAGTTTTGAACAATAAAAAAATGTTATACACATATCAATTCTGAAATAAATGAACATAAAGTTCAGAGTAGTGCCATAAATATATACTGAGGTTTATCTGCTAAACCCCGCACATTATGAGTTACTGTCACTCCTATAGACTTAGCAACCCGGGTTAATCCGCTCAACCAAACAAAACTAGGAGTATGCATCTCATCCTCTATATATTGTCGGATCATTGCTATAAATGTAGGAGACAGAGACAGTTTACTACTGCCAAGGACAGCCATAATTGCCCACCTAAAGTTCCTCGCTGCCGGTTCTAATAGTGTCAGTATATATATCGGTACCAAACAAGATTAGTTTCTCACAAACTATGCTTTTATACATTTGTACCAAAAAAAATTGGTTTCTCGCAAACTATGTTTTGATATCAAATCAAAAACATTTTTCCACTACAATAACTCATATAACTTGGTTATGTTTGATCAAGAAATCATAACCTTTGAATAACAGAATTTATAAACACTATGTATCACCAGATCATAACTAATAAATATTAAATTTTCGTTTAATAAAGTAATTTAAATGAAGCAGACATTTGAAATATGAGGTTTGCAGAAAGTGCAAAAAAACTTGCATGTATCATCGACTATTGCTACACAGTTTATTTAACTTCGTCTGAAGACATAATATTAATAATATTGATCTCCAAGTTAGAATAATATCATCACAATGTATTACTGTGAATTATTATTATAAAATAACCTAAACACATTATCATATAATCCTATCGGTCTATAAGACATATAAGACCTAACCTCAAGTCAAACTATTATAGTCTGAGTTGATTTTGGTACTATATCGACAGCCCGATTGCCTAATCGGATAATTATCGAGCTTAATCCCAAAAAGACTCTACTTTGCCTAAATACTTCAAAATTATATTAAATAATTTAATCATCAGTTAAAACTATTTTTCCCTAGCTCATAACAATTTATAAATAATTATTAGTATTTAACAAAAAAATTCAATCACTTATATTGTATTTATATGATATAAATACCACAATATTCCTTATCATTAATATTTATTTAAATATTAATTACAAATGAAATTCATGTCGTATTATTATAAATTATTTATAATATTATAAAGTATTTTAATACTTTAATTTCATATTTATATGATTTTTAAACAATTAAATCCTTTATCTAATAATGCCATTAACATAAAAATATTAATGTTTTCATAACAAAATATCAAAAGTTATATTTTCTAACTCAAAATATTTTTCTAACCCTTCAATTATTTTTATATGATTTTTAAATCATTAATTCTAATTTTTTATAATTTATTAAATTTATTCATTAAATAACTCCATTACTATTAATATTAATTTATTAATAAAATTCATCACAAAATATTAAAATTATTAAAATAACTTAAAATATTTTCTAACACCATAATATATTTTTAAATGATTTTTAAATATTAAAATCATTTTTAAGTAATTTATTTAATATTATAATTAAATAAATTAAATACCTTTATATTTCAAAATATTAAATATTTATAAAATATACTCAAAGTTATTAAAACTAATTTTTAGGCTTTAAAATAATTTTTAAGAATTTATTATATATTTTAATAATATTAAACTATTTTTTTCTATTTATTAAATAAAATAATTGATATTACGAAATTAAGTGTCACTAAAGGGCCCTATAGCTGGCGTAAATCACGCTATAGGTGTTCTTGAGCAACTATGAACATCTGATGTCGGTTAACAAGTAGCATCTTGACCACATTTTGATTTATGATCCTAATGTTTTTCAGGCAATTAATGATATCAATAACGTAGTATAAGTGTAATACTACATCTACAAATCAAGTTCATAGCTAAACAACATAACAACAAAGATATCTAAGCCTTCAAAAACTCTGACAAAGTTGTTCTACATTTCTTGGTTTTCCAGAAATTAAGAACAATTGCTAGTTACCCACTTTAGATTCTTATAACTTGAATTCCAGGTTCGCTTTGTGTGATCTAAGAGTTCACACATGAAGTATACATGTCAAGGTATAATATCATAACACTACATCCATCTAACAACATCGTATGAACAAGATTTGGCATGGTCAGACCATGTCAGAAAACCTGTTCTTCGTGAATCTGGGTTTTCCAGAAATTTGACAAAACAGACGGTCAACTCTAGTTTGACCTTGATTATCTTTCACTCTAGTTATGATCTAAGTGATCTAATGATTCAATTGTGTAGTACTCATGTCAGACTACAACATCAAAACAAAAACATGGACAAACTATTAACACACATAAAGATCTGAGGCTCGAAAAACGTTGTCAGACCTAAACTAGGTTTCTGGGTTTTCCAGAAATAGTTTGGTCGTGGTCGATCACGCAGACTTTGACCATCAATAACTTGTAATCTAAATATGATCTAACACTTGTTTCGGTTCTAGATTACTAAGCTCACAGCATACTACAATTAGAATACATAAAACACCTCAAACCATTAACAAATTCGGATCAAAGGCGCCTGACATTCGGTTGTGAGACATACTTTTAGGGTTCTTGACTGTTTTCTCAAATCGTCATTTTGAAGCTTCTAAATGTTATGGATTGGTGTTTTAGCAACCCAGATCACTTATTAACATGTTATATCATATATATAAACATTAAATCCCAACTTTTTAATATAGCATCAAAGATCTAAGGTTAGGGTTTGTGTTCTTACCTTTTTAGACCAATTCTTGATTTGTGCTTCCTGATTTTGATTTGTGTTGCTATGACCTGATTGGGGGTTGTAATATGAAGTATTTTAAGTCTAGAATTCGTGAGTCTAGAGAGGAGAAGGATAACTACCCTTGGCCATTTAAAGGAAGGGGTAAATGGATTTTAATCCATCTTAAGTTTGATTCATTGTATCTAATGTTGCTAGGTGTCATGTTATGGTGTGGTCTAGTTATATCACATATGGCAAATCTTTGAAGTGTTGAGTCATAGATTTTGCTTTATCACTTAAAATGGAAGAAAGGGTATTTTAGTAACTTCCATGTACTTCTAAGGTACTTTTGTGATTTCCCATTCAACCTTGAGGTTAATTTCGTCATTTATATATTGGATTTAGGCGCATGGAAAATCTTGGTGGTGAGTCACCAAGATTTGTGTTTATCTTTGTTAAAAGACAAGCTCAAGGTTATTTTGGTCTTTTACCCTTACTAAGAGTATTTTGGTAATTACCATATTATTCATAGGGTCATTTTAGTCATTTCACATATTTCCCTAATATTTTTAATCCTTAGGTTTTGATAACCGAGATTAGGGTTCCCTAATTAGATTTTAGAGTTCCAAAATTAAAATCGGGTTTTCTGGATTAGGGTTTGGTAATCCGAGTTAGGGTTTCCTAATCCTCATTTGATTTCCCTGATAAATTTTATACTTAATCTTACATCAACATACCTAGTATGATATTCAGTATCACAACTTCTTATTGATAACCCTAATTTGAGTTAGGGTTTATTTATCAGGGTTTAGGTTTCTTGAATTGAAAATTAGGATTTTCCGACATTTGATCAATGTTCCTAATCCATTATTAGGGTTTACTAAGTTTGTACCCTAACCGATCAATCACTGATCATCAATTCTATATCGTACAAACACATATTTATCAATACAATTTTTATAACTGTATTTTCTACCGAATCCCTATCCAGACTTAAGTTTAGAGTTTCTATTCTCTGTTAAGCACAACTGTACTCATATTTCTTAGTCAATACACAAATTGACCACTTCTCTAGACTTGTATCACAGATACTTAGCACAATATTGGTAATCAATATAAATAAAAAAACTTTATTCGTAAACTTTTGGATCCTCATAATGGTAGCAAAATTGCCATGTGTGCTTTATTTCAAAACCTTTGTTCATTTGTCCTCAATTAGGATGAATAAATTAGCAAAAAAGAGTGCCAAATGACTATTTTAAAAGTCAATATTTTTCACATCAATACATTCAACATGGTAAAAGATTAACATTTACTACGTTGAATACTTTTTATCAAGTCATATGAGCATGCATATTCACTACTATGTGTTTAGAAGCATTTTATATGATATCTCACATTCTAACGGTCAAAATTGGAAAAGATAACTTGTAAACATTACCATAATAGTGTAGAACATTTGTGTCACGCCCGAAATCCGTCTATCTTCACACCCAAATTTTAGGTAGCGTCATGAGTACATCATTCTTCCAAACATACATCATTATATAGTGAAATATAACAACATACATTCTCAATTCCCATGTTCTAATACCTTATACCCTCGTTCATTACAAATAATGATAATTACATTATTCTTTTCATCTTACAAGAGTGACTTTCATCTGCCACCAAGGATACATAACAATTCATTAAACTAGTCTATAATTTAATTTTATCATTTTATAGTACAAGTCTTCACTTGAGCTTCACGCTCATTCATCTAATGAATGGCACTTCTTCTGGATATCGATCAGCTTGGTCTTTACGGGATCCTTAAGTCCTTCTACTCGTATAATGAAAATGTTATTCATTTAAAGCAAGTGTGAGCATTCAATTTCTCAGCAAGTCATAGCAGTTGAACAAAAAACTTTAAGAATTCAAACATTCCTTTTAAACTTTGATAACCAAACAAAGGTTATGAAGTATCTTGAATAATAGGAATAAACTCTGATTCCTATCATTTTAAAATAATAGTCATATTCACTTTGAAATACTTTCATTCTCTACTCTCTTTCATACATATCCTGTCTGGCTAGAATCTTTAGCACAAACTTAACAATAATGGTTCATGTATAAACATAACATTCTCTTATTGAACAGTTCAATCACAGAACAGTTCATCTGATAGAAACACCGAAGTGTTCAAATTGTGGCACAAGGCCTCATATGTTCTACCACCTTGTACAAATATCGCACATTCGCATATAGACAGAACTTCTCAAGTTCAAATCTGAGAAGTTTAAGAAACTAGCATTCATTTAAAATATGAATGAAGTTAGGAAACTTGCCTTAAGCACAATAACAACTTATAGTTTATGCTGAGCTGCTCATTCTAATTCCTATATAACACATAAGGAATACATACAACAATTAGTCATGTATATTTGACTTATGCATTTGTTTAACTAACTTTACTTCTTAGGGTTCGCGTTCTTACAAATTAAATTTACGCGATTAACTTTCTTTACCGGTTTACGGCTTCATAACATACGGAGATGTCTTACTCAATACGTTCATCATCTTTGATGATTTGCATTCTTATCTTCTTCTTATAACTTCTCTAGGACTCAGCACACATCGCGTCTCTGCTAGTAGTCCATATGATACTCTGAGTGGTTTCCCATTAATAACCAAAAAACAAGTTCTTGTCTCATCTACATTTCCATCACAGTGAGTTATATCGGTTGCCAGTTTCGTATATACCTTCGCTCTCTGAAGGAATTGTTTAGCCCAGCTCCCATATGTCAACCATCAAAGGTTACAATTGTACTACAACCTAAACTTATCTTAACTTATCCAAACCATTAAACTATATTGTTCGTTAAGTCAATTTCTTATTCCTTATGGCTTTCTGGCAACTAAATGTCATACCTCAGGATTCATTATTTATCGTCTAAGTCATATAATCTTCTGTATACTCGGAATGATCATTCAAGTTAATCATTAACTCAGCTTCTTAACGTTAAACGTCATTGTCTTTAATTCAGTTCTTCAATGTTCATAGGTTTAATCATTGATCTTCATTACCCTACGCTCGAACCATACACGGGGTGTAGGTTCTGCCCGTTTAATATTCTTGTACACTCAACCTTCACGATGGTTAAAGTGTTTAACGATTACATTTCATTCTAACATTCTCCATCCGATTCACATTCGGTTTTCATTAATCTCATTACCATTCATCACGGCTTTCTTAATAAATTGTATCTTACTTAATACTTTCGTTATCCATTACACGAACCTTACATTCATTACTCATTCTTAATGTCAAAGCCATACCATTTGTTGTATGCTAAGACCGATCGTTTATCATAAATGACGTTGTGTTCATCTTCTTTGTCTTTTAATTTTGTTTAATCTTTCCTTTCAATCTTTATTAAAGATTTAAATAACTTGTTTAAGTGTTACATGCGATGACTTATATGTTCTTTATCTTTTATTTTACTTTCCCCCAGAGTTGAGCAATTAAAAGCTCTTCTCTAGGCTTGGCTATGCCGTGACTGCCGCCTTGAGTTCCTTGCTCTATCTTCTTACCGCATTCGGTACCACTATGTAATCTTGAATTCACAGGTTGGTAAGGCCACCCTCCTTGCTATTGTTCATGCTGCGGCGCGAGTCTCCAGTGGCTACCTCTCCGGTTTAGCGCTGCGGCACCACCTAACACAGCATGGTTGGAGCTGCGGCGCCAAGCTTTAATCTTTGAAAAATTTTCTAAGTGTTTAATCCAGTTTGAGACGGTTACTTCATAATCTCATAACTTATTCATTATAACTCAGAACGAGGTCGTTCCAAAGTTATTCTCTTCAATCTTACGTACTTCAATCCCCCTCGGACAGAACATTGTTCTGAATCCGTTAACATACCATTTGACTGGCTTAATCTTCATCCTTCGCTCATTTTTATGTTATTAACATTCTTCGTTCATTAGTCTGAAATTCGGTTATTCGAACTCAGAACTGGTTTTTTCTTGAGTCCACGACTCACGTTTTCTACGTTCTCTTACATTCCTATGAAACCCTACACCTTCGTGTCTATTTACTAACTTTATAATTCTCGTTCGTCTTTTACGAATTTTTTTGCCATAACTTCGTTATATCTAAGTTTAATACATTCTTCATGAACGTTTCTACTGTTCCTAACCAAGCAATAATCATCTAACTTATATACGATGGTTTTAAACTTATCCAACAATAACAATTATACTATATTGGTTTTAAATTCGTCCATCAATAACGTTCTTCATGTTCTTCGCGTGTTCTTCGTGTTCTTCGTTCGTTCTTAGTTTTTAATAGATATTTTGATTACATTTTCACTTTTTCTTGGAATTCGATGTTATAAAACACCATTCCTTATGAATTTCACCGAATCGTTCATATGATTCATTTGGATCACTCAAATTCATTACAAAACTTATACTTCCTTAAGAAATTTATAAACTAAACTTCTAAATTATAATTTCTTCTTTTCTCATGATTTCATCCATATAAAAATTATTCATAACATCTTTTACTCTTATTCTTATAAAGCTATGTTTTAAACATATAAAACTTAAAGAAAATATACTTAGAATTTATGTTTTAAATACCTTTCTTCTTTATTCTTCTTTCGTTAAACAAAGTTTGCTCAGGAGCCAAATTTTCCTCTTCCTTTTTCCTCCCATCCGACCTCTCTCTCTCTGTTAAGTGTTGGTAATTTTCAAAATCACCAACAAATGAAATTAAGCTTCCTTTTATAGATTTTCAAAGCTAGGGGCAAAATAGTTATTTTACCCCTAAAGTTACTATTCACACCATCTTACTATTTCACCTCCTTACTATTCACGAATCTTCTAGGAGAAGCTTCGTGCTTTAAATCTTCTGAGTAATTCGTCAAGCAGTTCAAAAAATGCGATTCTCGGGATCCAAATATTTTTGTATATTTCGTCTTTCCTTTACCGATTAACTTTTACGTATTCTTCGGATCTCCGAAAAACTGAAAAACACTTTTTGATGTTAAGCGTTTTTCTTCACGTTTTCCCCTAATGTAGTTAAACAAATGAAAAGTACATAACAACACTTTTTGTCATTTTTATTTTGTTCGATTTTTGTACGTTTTTCGAGAAAAACTTTTATCAGCTTACTGCACTTTTCATGATATATTATTGTCAAATCTTTCGACATAATATCATTTCGATATACAGAACACTCGAAAAGGCTTAGGTTATTCAAATCCTAACCCTTAGGGTTTCATCAAAGTTAATAGTGTCTATTTCGTCTTTTCCTAAAAATAATTTTGTTCCAGAAAAATATTATTTTCGTCTTGAAAATTCTTACTCATTCGATCTAGCTCGTAGCAGAATCCTCCCGCATTCTAATCATCCTAAGTTCTAGAGCGATTATTAATAAACACATAGCACATAATATTATTAATAAAAATTCCTTTTATTAATAACTAATTTTTAAATCTTAAATTTTGGACAATTCAATTTTTTGGGTTGTCACAATTTGTACGGTGATGGATTTTACAGAAAGCAGTCCGAACTTAGTCGATTTAAAGAAGAAATCTCGAAATTTCTCCGTGGCTTCAACTTGAAAATGACTTGTGAAAGAGAAGGGAGAGAGTATATGTACCCACAGGTGGTCGCGGGTCAACTTGAATTTTCTGTGTGGCTTCAACCATTTCTGGACTTTTAATTTATGTTAGTCACACAGACTTAGAAACTTTGTTTTACATATGAGATAGGGGATCAGCCTACTCAATATCGTAGGAGTATGCATCTCATCCTACTAGTGCTCAAATGCACCCAAATTAATGTCCATATATTATTGATTAAACACGGATCCCATACGGGATACTCAACTTCAAAATAGGATGTCTTACCAAAACAATTTAGTTTGACACAACAACTTATGCTCAATAAATAATATCATAGGAATAAAAATTTCATTTCTTAGTTATGCTAAAAGTGCTTAATAACATTACAATAAATGATAATTTAAGTTTAGGTTTGATGTATCATATTAAAAGCAAATCAAGATAGAAATCTTGTTCAACGAATAAACACAATTTAAGAATCTGCGTAAGTAATAAGTTGGGAAAGTAATTAGGATATAGGAAACTTGCCTGAGCATAGATCAGTCAAGTAATGCTACTCGATTCGTTAATAAATCTAACACATTAGTATTGATAACAATACTCAAATACAAAATTTATAAATGTTCGGGTTAAGTTTGATAGGGTTTTGGTGTTCAATGACCTTACCGAGTATTAAATAAGTTGCTATTTCGACTAAATTTTATTTATAAGCTTTATTATATTTTTAGATAATTTAATTATCCTTTATAATAATTTCTAGAAGCTTATAATAATTTTTAAGTATTTATTTATTCTTTATATGATTTTTAAATCATTTATTTCTATTCTAAATAATTATTATTTACTTAGAATTTTATAAAAACCTTGTTTACTATTTTTAAATAATTTATAACCATTTATTAAGATTTTTATATCATTAATATTATTTTTCAATAATTATTTATTATTTATAAGTAATTATTCTAATTACTTTATTAATAACTTAATTCTTAATAATATCCAAATAAAATAAAATATTTATTGAAAAGCTGTTTTTTATAATAACTTAATATAATTTTTAAAGCTGCTTTTTATATTTATTTGTATTTATTTATTAATTATTTCTAATTTTTATTAATTAATTTCTCAAAAAACAATTATTGTCTATCGCTAAAGCCCTATAGTGATAGGAAGTGTCGTTATAGGTGTTCTTGAGTTTACGGGTTTGATTTAGGTTGTGGTTACAGGACCACTTTAACCATGATCTACTTTGCTACTATTAATGATTATGGGTTTGGACAAGTATGGATGTTATAGTACTCATAATACGGAGAGTACAATATCGAGACAAATTTCTTGCTTTAACCTACATATAACAAGAAGTTATAGAGGCTCAAAGTCCTTTGTCGAGTTTTTCTTGAGTTTACGGGTAACCTGCGAGCGAGTGGTCATGGTCGATCAACGGTTTTGTAGCTTTTATATCTCTTATTCTTTTTAATAGATTTGTGTTGTGTTTGTTTTAATATGTAGTCTATATGTCAAGGTACATATACAAAACACTGGTTTGGACAAAGCATAACTTTAAAGTTTGAATTTATGTTGGTCAAAGTACGACCCAAAGACTTTTCTTCATGTTCATGTTCATCGGTTTTACGGGTAACCCGAGAAAACTTGGTCAGCTTCGATCGGCGACTTTTGACCATTAATTCGATAATCCTATGAACTATTTAAGCAATTTAAGATCATAGATATGTAGTAGGTAAGTCAATGTATTAATCTATTACAAAAAGTATTTATAACAACAACCAAAAAGCGATTAAAAATGCTAGTCAAAGTAGCCGACTCAACCTGTTCTTGAGTTTTACGGGTAACCCGAAATCATAACCGTGTTCGATTCAACCACCTTTGACAATATATATCTTGCAATATATGGTTCTAATGAACCTATTTTCTTTTCAGATTAAAGACCTCATGTCATACTACAAATAACATACATCTAACAGACCTAACTATTAACATGCGAATCTCTGAGGCTCGACATTCGATTTGCCGGGCTTGTTTTTCCAAAATTTCCAGATTGCTGAAAAAACTAATTTGAGGCATCTAGATGTTATGAAAACATGTTCTATCAACCTATCACACTTTCTAACCTACTATTACACAAATCTAAACATATCTTGTGATCTATGACTCCTAAAATATCTGATATATGACTCTTCTGGTTCTTGGTAGTTTGGAAGCATGTCATGTGATGTTTTGGGACTTGTGTGGATGACTATCAACCTACTTGTGAGCTAATTGATCAAAGTAGTAGCTTAATTATGCCCTAATCCTCATTAATCTTGATTAGGGTTTTGTTTTTAATGATTAGGGTTGCTTAATGATGTATATTAGTACCTAACTGAAGTTTAGTAATCATGATTAGGTGTTACGATAACCTAATTAGGGTTTAGTTTAACTAATTAGGGTTAGGGTTTACAAATTAGGGTTAGGGTTTATAATCTAGGGTTAGGTTTTATAATCCAGGGTTCCTAACTTAGATTTTACAAATTCTAACAAGCACGACAAAACATTTTTTCAGTGTAAGCACGAAAAAGCAGCTTGTCAAAACAAATGTACCGAAAAGTCCATTTTCGGAAGAAATTTTTTAAGCACGACGTGTCAAGCATGTCAATTTTTGGATGAAAATTTATTTGATCAAATTTGTTAAACAAAGTTTATATTAACACATAACACTTCCAGAACGGAGAGATTTTATTAATATTATTGAATTTACATATCCGAGTCTTATTAGGGTTTTTGGTTTTACATTCACCCCCACTAATAAGAATTTTGTCCTTGAAATTACAGTACAAGTTAAGTAAACAGTTGGGGATAGTTCTCTCACATTTTATCTATGAGCTCCTATGTATCCTCTTCAACATTCTGATTCCTCCAGATCACTTTGACCGATGCTATCACTTTATTTCTCAGGACTTGCTCTTTACGATCGACGATCTGCACATGTTCTTCTACATAAGAAAAATCTTCTTTGATTTGGATTGTCTCATAATTTATAATGTGTTTATAATCAGGTTTGTTTGGTCGTAATACGGACACATGAAACACATTATGAATATTTTTCAACTCAGGAGGTAGTGCTATTTTATAAGCAACTTCACCTATCCTCCTCAAAATTTTAAAAGGTCCAATGAATCTCGGACTCAGTTTTCCTTTCTTGCCAAAACGTATCTTGCCCTTCCAAGGAGATACTTTCAAGAATATGTGGCTTCCTACATTAAAGTTTCGTTGTTGATGATGTGGATCAACGTATTTCCTTTGTAAATCTTGAGATGCTTGTAATCATTCACGTATAATTCTGATGGTTTCAGTAGTTTATTGATTATTTTAGGTCCTAGCATTTTCTTTTCCCCGACTTCATCCCAACATAAAGGTGTTCTACATTTCCTCCCATATAAGGTTTCATAGGGTGGCATACTTATGCTAGCATGATAACTATTGTTATAGGCAAATTCTACAAAAGGTAATTAATCTTCCCAACTTCCCTTGAAATCGATGATGTTCGTAACATATCCTCTAATGTTTGTATGGTTCTCTCACTTTGTCCATCTGTGTGAGGGTGATAAGTTGTACTCAATCTTAATTGTGTTCCTAAGTGTTTCTGAAGGCTCTTCTCAAAATTTGAAGTAAAGCGTGGATCTCGATCTGATACTATAGAAACATGTACTCCATGCCTAGAGATGATTTCATTAATGTACAGCTTGGCAAGGTGATCTAAGTTGTGGGTAACTTTAATTTGTAAAAAGTGAGTTGATTTGGTTAAACAGTCAACTATTACCCAAATGTCATCGTGTCCCTTCTGTGTAGCTGGAAGGCCTACCAAAAAGTCCATGGTTATATGTTCCCACTTCCACTCAGGAATTGGTAAGGGTTGAAAACTCGGCTTTTGATGTTCAACCTTAACCCTTTGACACGTGAGACATTTGCTTACCCATTCAGCTATTTCTCTTTTCATATTTGACCACCAAAAATGTCGACTTAAATCTTTGTACATTTTAGTACTTCTAGGATGTATGGCAAATTTAGAATTATTATCTTCATTTAAGATTTCATCTTTTAAAGCTTAGTTTAACGGAACCCAAATTCTATCTTCATATCTTATTATTCCATCCTTGTCTATTCTAAATTTGTTATACTTAATATGAGTTAGATTAGACTTAAACTTCTAACATTCCTTATCCTTTTCCTGCATCTCTTTGATTTTATCAAGTAGAGACGAAACTCCCTCTATAATGAATAATTTTTTGGTAGAGGTAGTTAGACATCCCACCTCAATTTCCAATTTTTCAAAATCTTTTATTATCCTATCATTGGTGGTTATTGCGTTCAACTTTTCTTTATTTTTTCTACTTAATGCATCAGCTACGACATTAGCTTTACCGGGATGATATAAAATTTCACAATCAAAATCCTTTATCAGTTCTAACCATCTTCTATGTCTTAAGTTCAGTTCCTTTTGTGTAAAAATATATTTCAGACTTTTGTGATCTGTATATATCTCACATTTTCCCCAATATAAGCAATGTCTCCAAATTTTTAGAGCAAAAACTACCGCGGCTAACTCTATGTCATGAGTATGATACCTCTTCTCATAATCTTTGAGTTTCCATGATGCATAAGCAATCACTTTCCTATGTTACATCAGCACACACCCTAAACCTTTGTGTGACGCATCACTAAATACTACATGGCCTCCTGTATCATCTGGTAAGGATAATACTAGAGCCATGCTCAATCACTTCTTCAACTCTTGGAAGCATTCTTCACATTTATCTGTCCAGACGTATTTTATCATCTTTCGAGTTAAATTGGTTAGTGGGGTTGCTATTTTTGAAAAATCTTTTATAAGCCGTCTATAATAACCTGCTAAATCGAGAAAACTTCTTACTTCTGTTGGACTTGTTGGTTGTTCCAAATTCACAACTATTTTGATCTAAGTTAGATCTACTGATATTCCATTTTTGTCAATCACATGACCTAAAAATTGAACTCTCTTTAACCAGAATTCACACTTGGAAAACTTTGCATAAAGCTATTCCTTTCGTAATATCTCCAAAATAACTCTCAAGTGCTCAGCATACTCTTCCTGTGTTTTCGAGTATACCAAATAATCGTCAATAAACACTACAACAAATTTGTCTAGGCATGGTTTAAACACTCGATTCATCAAATCCATAAATGTTGCCGGTGCATTTGTCAACCCAAAGGACATTACAAGAAACTTATAATGTCCATAGCGTGTCCTAAATGCTATTTTTGGCATATCTTCCTTTCTTACCTTTAAGTGATGATAACATGTTCTAAGGTCAATCTTTGAAAAGTGTTTGGCCCCCTTTAATTGGTCAAACAAATCATCAATTTTTGGTAAAGGATATTTATTCTTAATGGTTAATTTATTTAATTCTCTATAGTTTATACATAATTTCATGGTTCCATCCTTCTTCTTTACAAACAATACTGGTGCTCCCTAAGGTGAACCACTAGGTTGTATGTACTTTTTTTCTAAGAGTTCTTGTAGTTGTACTAGTAACTCTTTCAGTTCTACAGGTGCCAATCTATATGGTGCCTTAGAAACTGGTGTCGTTTCCGGTGCAAGATCAATGACAAACTCAATTTCCCTATCTGAAGGTAAACCCGGTAAGTCATCTGGGAACACATCGGGAAAATCCTTAACTACAAGTATTTGATCTAGTTTTACTCCTTCCTATCGAGTATCAACTATATAGGCTAAATATCCTGAACAACCTTTTCTAAGTAACCTTTCTACCTGAGTTATGGTCAATTATTTTTATATGATTTTTAAATCATTAATTCTAATTTTTTATAATTTATTAAATTTATTCATTAAATAACTCCATTACTATTAATATTAATTTATTAATAAAATTCATCACAAAATATTAAAAATTATTAAAAATAACTTAAAATATTTTCTAACACCATAATATATTTTTAAATGATTTTTAAATATTAAAATCATTTTTAAGTAATTTATTTAATATTATAATTAAATAAATTAAATACCTTTTATATTTCAAAATATTAAATATTTATAAAATATACTCAAAGTTATTAAAAACTAATTTTTAGGCTTTAAAATAATTTTTAAGAATTTATTATATATTTTTAATAATATTAAACTATTTTTTTCTATTTATTAAATAAAATAATTGATATTCTGAAATTAAGTGTCACTAAAGGGCCCTATAGCGACAGAACCGTCGCTATAGGTGTTCTTGAGCAACTATGAACATGCAATGTCAGTTAACAAGTAGCATGCTTGACCACATTTTGATTTATGATCCTAATGTTTTCTGGGCAGCTAATGATATCAATAACGTAGTATAAGTGTAATACTACATCTACAAATCAAGTTCATAGCTAAACAACATAACAACAAAGATATCTAAGCCTTCAAAAACTCTGACAAAGTTGTTCTACATTTCTTGGTTTTCCAGAAATTAAGAACAATTGCTAGTTACCCACTTTAGATTCTTATAACTTGAATTCCAGGTTCGCTTTGTGTGATCTAAGAGTTCACACATGAAGTATACATGTCAGGATATAATATCATAACACTACATCCATCTAACAACATCGTATGAACAAGATTTGGCATGGTCAGACCATGTCAGAAAACCCGTTCTTCGTGAATCTGGGTTTTCCAGAAATTTGACAAAACAGACGGTCAACTCTAGTTTGACCTTGATTATCTTTCACTCTAGTTATGATCTAAGTGATCTAATGATTCAATTGTGTAGTACTCATGTCAGACTACAACATCAAAACAAAAACATGGACAAACTATTAACACACATAAAGATCTGAGGCTCGAAAAACGTTGTCAGACCTAAACTAGGTTTCTGGGTTTTCCAGAAATAGTTTGGTCATGGTCAGTCAACAGACTTTGACCATCAATAACTTGTAACCTAAATATGATCTAACACTGTTTCCAGTTCTAGATTACTAAGCTCACAGCATACTACAATTAGAATACATAAAACACCTCAAACCATTAACAAATTCGGATCAAAGGCGCCTGACATTCGGTTGTGAGACATACTTTTAGGGTTCTTGACTGTTTTCTCAAATCGTCATTTTGAAGCTTCTAAATGTTATGGATTGGTGTTTTAGCAACCCAGATCACTTATTAACATGTTATATCATATATATAAACATTAAATCCCAACTTTTCAATATAGCATCAAAGATCTAAGGTTAGGGTTTGTGTTCTTACCTTTTTAGACCAATTCTTGATTTGTGCTTCCTGATTTTGATTTGTGTTGCTATGACCTGATTGGGGGTTGTAATATGAAGTATTTTAAGTCTAGAATTCGTGAGTCTAGAGAGGAGAAGGATAACTACCCTTGGCCATTTAAAGGAAGGGGTAAATGGATTTTAATCCATCTTAAGTTTGATTCATTGTATCTAATGTTGCTAGGTGTCATGTTATGGTGTGGTCTAGTTATATCACATATGGCAAATCTTTGAAGTGTTGAGTCATAGATTTTGCTTTATCACTTAAAATGGAAGAGAAAGGGTATTTTAGTAACTTCCTATGTACTAAGGGTACTTTTGTGATTTCCCATTCAACCTTGAGGTTAATTTCGTCATTTATATATTGGATTTAGACGCATGGAAAATCTTGGTGGTGAGTCACCAAGATTTGTGTTTATCTTTTGTTAAAAGACAAGCTCAAGGTTATTTTGGTCTTTTTACCCTTACTAAGAGTATTTTGGTAATTACCATATTATTCATAGGGTCATTTTAGTCATTTCACATATTTCCCTAATATTTTTAATCCTTAGGTTTTGATAACCAGTATTAGGGTTCCCTAATTAGATTTTAGAGTTCCAAAATTAAAATCAGGGTTTACCGATTAGGGTTTGGTAATCCGAGTTAGGGTTTCCTAATCCTCATTTGATTTCCCTGATAAATTTTATACTTAATCTTACATCAACATACCTAGTATGATATTCAGTATCACAACTTCTTATTGATAACCCTAATTTGAGTTAGGGTTTATTTATCAGGGTTTAGGTTTCTTGAATTGAAAATTAGGATTTTCCGACATTTGATCAATGTTCCTAATCCATTATTAGGGTTTACTAAGTTTGTACCCTAACCGATCAATCACTGATCATCAATTCTATATCGTACAAACACATATTTATCAATACAATTTTTATAACTGTATTTTCTACCGAATCCCTATCCAGACTTAAGTTTAGAGTTTCTATTCTCTGTTAAGCACAACTGTACTCATATTTCTTAGTCAATACACAAATTGACCACTTCTCTAGACTTGTATCACAGATACTTAGCACAATATTGGTAATCAATATAAATAAAAAAACTTTATTCGTAAACTTTTGGATCCTCATAATGGTAGCAAAATTGCCATGTGTGCTTTATTTCAAAACCTTTGTTCATTTGTCCTCAATTAGGATGAATAAATTAGCAAAAAAGAGTGCCAAATGACTATTTTAAAAGTCAATATTTTTCACATCAATACATTCAACATGGTAAAAGATTAACATTTACTACGTTGAATACTTTTTATCAAGTCATATGAGCATGCATATTCACTACTATGTGTTTAGAAGCATTTTATATGATATCTCACATTCTAACGGTCAAAATTGGAAAAGATAACTTGTAAACATTACCATAATAGTGTAGAACATTTGTGTCACGCCCCGAAATCCGGTCTATCTTCACACCCAAATTTCGTGCGTCATGAGTACATCATTCTTCCAAACATACATCATTATATAGTGAAATATAACAACATACATTCTCAATTCCCATGTTCTAATACCTTATACCCTCGTTCATTACAAATAATGATAATTACATTATTCTTTTCATCTTACAAGAGTGACTTTCATCTGCCACCAAGGATACATAACAATTCATTAAACTAGTCTATAATTTAATTTTATCATTTTATAGTACAAGTCTTCACTTGAGCTTCACGCTCATTCATCTAATGAATGGCACTTCTTCTGGATATCGATCAGCTTGGTCTTTACGGGATCCTTAAGTCCTTCTACTCGTATAATGAAAATGTTATTCATTTAAAGCAAGTGTGAGCATTCAATTTCTCAGCAAGTCATAGCAGTTGAACAAAAAACTTTAAGAATTCAAACATTCCTTTTAAACTTTGATAACCAAACAAAGGTTATGAAGTATCTTGAATAATAGGAATAAACTCTGATTCCTATCATTTTAAAACAATAGTCATATTCACTTTGAAATACTTTCATTCTCTACTCTCTTTCATACATATCCTGTCTGGCTAGAATCTTTAGCACAAACTTAACAATAATGGTTCATGTATAAACATAACATTCTCTTATTGAACAGTTCAATCACAGAACAGTTCATCTGATAGAAACACCGAAGTGTTCAAATTGTGGCACAAGGCCTCATATGTTCTACCACCTTGTACAAATATCGCACATTCGCATATAGACAGAACTTCTCAAGTTCAAATCTGAGAAGTTTAAGAAACTAGCATTCATTTAAAATATGAATGAAGTTAGGAAACTTGCCTTAAGCACAATAACAACTTATAGTTTATGCTGAGCTGCTCATTCTAATTCCTATATAACACATAAGGAATACATACAACAATTAGTCATGTATATTTAACTTATGCATTTGTTTAACTAACTTTACTTCTTAGGGTTCGCGTTCTTACAAATTAAATTTACGCGATTAACTTTCTTTACCGGTTTACGGCTTCATAACATACGGAGATGTCTTACTCAATACGTTCATCATCTTTGATGATTTGCATTCTTATCTTCTTCTTATAACTTCTCTAGGACTCAGCACACATCGCGTCTCTGCTAGTAGTCCATATGATACTCTGAGTGGTTTCCCATTAATAACCAAAAAACAAGTTCCTGTCTCATCTACATTTCCATCACAGTGAGTTAGATCGGTTGCCAGTTTCGTATATACCTTCGCTCTCTGAAGGAATTGTTTAGCCCAGCTCCCATATGTCAACCATCAAAGGTTACAATTGTACTATAACCTAAACTTATCTTAACTTATCCAAACCATTAAACTATAATGTTCGTTAAGTCAATTTCTTATTCCTTATGTCTTTCTGGCAACTAAATGTCATACCTCAGGATTCATTCTTTATTGTCTAAGTCATATAATCTTCTGTATACTCGGAATGATCATTCAAGTTAATCATTAACTCAGCTTCTTAACGTTAAACGTCATTGTCTTTAATTCAGTTCTTCAATGTTCATAGGTTTAATCATTGATCTTCATTACCCTACGCTCGAACCATACACGGGGTGTAGGTTCTGCCCGTTTAATATTCTTGTACACTCAACCTTCACGATGGTTAAAGTGTTTAACGATTACATTTCATTCTAACATTCTCCATCCGATTCACATTCGGTTTTCATTAATCTCATTACCATTTATCACGGCTTTCTTAATAAATTGTATCTTACTTAATACTTTCGTTATCCATTACACGAACCTTACATTCATTACTCATTCTTAATGTCAAAGCCATACCATTTGTTGTATGCTAAGACCGATCGGTTATCGCAACAGCGTTGTGTTCATCTTCTTTGTCTTTTAATTTTGTTTAATCTTTCCTTTCAATCTTTATTAAAGATTTAAATAACTTGTTTAAGTGTTACATGCGATGACTTATATGTTCTTTATCTTTTATTTTACTTTCCCCCAGAGTTGA
Source organism: Panax ginseng (assembly GCA_020205605.1). NCBI lineage: Eukaryota > Viridiplantae > Streptophyta > Magnoliopsida > Apiales > Araliaceae > Panax > Panax ginseng. Next base: position 90,762,444 of record CM035134.1, on the reverse strand, counting down.
GCAATTAAAAGCTCTTCTTCTAGGCTCAGCTATCTGCCGTGACTGTGACGCAGTTCCTTGCTCTATCTTCTGTCTTGGTATACCACTATGTAGTCTTGAATTCACGGGTTGGCCTGCTGGGCGCCACCCTCCTTGCTATTGTTCATGCTGCGGCGCGAGTCTCCAGTGGCTACCTCTCCGGTTTAGCGCTACGGCACCACCTAACACAGCATGGCTGGAGCTGCGGCGCCAAGCTTTAATCTTTGAAAAATTTTCTAAGTGTTTAATCCGGTTTGAGACAACACTTCATAATCTCATAACTTATTCATTATAACTCAGAACGAGGTCGTTCCAAAGTCATTCTCTTCAATATCTTACGTACTTCAATCCCCCTCGGACAGAACATTGTTCTGAATCCGTTAACATACCATTTGACTGGCTTAATCTTCATCCTTCGCTCATTTTTATGTTATTAACATTCTTCGTTCATTAGTCTGAAATTCGGTTATTTGAACTCAGAACTGGTTTTTTCTTGAGTCCACGACTCACGTTTTCTATGTTCTCTTACATTCCTATGAAACCCTACACCTTCGTGTCTATTTACTAACTTTATAATTCTCGTTCGTCTTTTACAATTTTTTTTGCCATAACTTCGTTATATCTAAGTTTAATACATTCTTCATGAACGTTTCTACTGTTCCTAACCAAGCAATAATCATCTAACTTATATACGATGGTTTTAAACTTATCCATCAATAACAATTATACTATGTTGGTTTTAAATTCGTCCATCAATAACGTTCTTCATGTTCTTCGCGTGTTCTTCGTGTTCTTCGTTCGTTCTTAGTTTTTAATAGATATTTTGATTACATTTTCACTTTTTCTTGGAATTCGATGTTATAAAACACCATTCCTTATGAATTTCACCAAATCGTTCATATGATTCATTTGGATCGCTCAAATTCATTACAAAACTTATACTTCCTTAAGAAATTTATAAACTAAACTTTTAAATTATAATTTCTTCTTTTCTCATGATTTCATCCATATAAAAATTATTCATAACATCTTTTACTCTTATTCTTATAAAGCTATGTTTTAAACATATAAAACTTAAAGAAAATATACTTAGAATTTATGTTTTAAATACCTTTCTTCTTTATTCTTCTTTCGTCAAACAAAGTTTTCTCAGGAGCCAAATTTTCCTCTTCCTTTTTCCTCCCATCCGACCTCTCTCTCTCTGTTAAGTGTTGGTAATTTTCAAAATCACCAACAAATGAAATTAAGCTTCCTTTTATAGATTTTCAAAGCTAGGGGCAAAATAGTTATTTTACCCCTAAAGTTACTATTCACACCATCTTACTATTTCACCTCCTTACTATTCACGAATCTTCTAGGAGAAGCTTCGTGCTTTCGTCTTGCAGAATTCGTCCGACAGTTCAAAAAATGCGATTCTCGGGATCCAAATATTTTTGTATATTTCGTCTTTCCTTTACCGATTAACTTTTACGTATTCTTCGGATCTCCGAAAAACTGAAAAACACTTTTTGATGTTAAGCGTTTTTCTTCACGTTTTCCCCTAATGTAGTTAAACAAATGAAAAGTACATAACAACACTTTTTGTCATTTTTATTTTGTTCGATTTTTGTACGTTTTTCGAGAAAAACTTTTATCAGCTTACTGCACTTTTCATGATATATTATTGTCAAATCTTTCGACATAATATCATTTCGATATACCGAACACTCGAAAAGGCTTAGGTTATTCAAATCCTAACCCTTAGGGTTTCGTCAGGTTAATAGTGTCTATTTCGTCTTTTTCCTAAAAAATAATTTTGTTCCCAGAAAAATATTATTTTCGTCTTGAAAATTCTTACTCATTCAGTCTAGCTCGTAGCCAGAATCCTCCCGCATTCTAATCATCCTAAGTTCTAGAACGATTAATAAACACATAGCACATAATATTATTAATAAAAATTCCTTTTATTAATAACTAATTTTTAAATCTTAAATTTTGGACAATTCAATTTTTTGGGTTGTCACAATTTGTACGGTGATGGATTTTACAGAAAGCAGTCCGAACTTAGTCGATTTAAAGAAGAAATCTCGAAATTTCTCCGTGGCTTCAACTTGAAAATGACTTGTGAAAGAGAAGGGAGAGAGTATATGTACTTTGTGTGGTGCATGGTCAACTTGAATTTTCTGTGTGGCTTCAACCATTTCTGGACTTTTAATTTATGTTAGTCACACAGACTTAGAAACTTTGTTTTACATATGAGATAGGGGATCAGCCTACTCAATATCGTAGGAGTATGCATCTCATCCTACTAGTGCTCAAATGCACCCAAATTAATGTCCATATATTATTGACCAAACCTCGATCCCATACGGGATACTCAACTTCAAAATAGGATGTCTTACCAAAACAATTTAGTTTGACACAACAACTTATGCTCAATAAATAATATCATAGGAATAAAAATTTCATTTCTTAGTTATGCTAAAGTCATAGCAATAACATTACAATAAATGATAATTTAAGTTTAGGTTTGATGTATCATATTAAAAGCAAATCAAGATAGAAATCTTGTTCAACGAATAAACACAATTTAAGAATCTGCGTAAGTAATAAGTTGGGAAAGTAATTAGGATATAGGAAACTTTTTCGAGCATAGATCAGCCAAGTAATGCTACTCGATTCGTTAATAAATCTAACACATTAGTATTGATAACAATACTCAAATACAAAATTTATAAATGTTCGGGTTAAGTTTGATAGGGTTTTGGTGTTCAATGACCTTACCGAGTATTAAATAAGTTGCTATTTCGACTAAATTTTATTTATAAGCTTTATTATATTTTTAGATAATTTAATTATCCTTTATAATAATTTCTAGAAGCTTATAATAATTTTTAAGTATTTATTTATTCTTTATATGATTTTTAAATCATTTATTTCTATTTCTAAATAATTATTATTTACTTAGAATTTTATAAAAACCTTGTTTACTATTTTTAAATAATTTATAACCATTTATTAAGATTTTATATCATTAATATTATTTTTTAATAATTATTTATTATTTATAAGTAATTATTCTAATTACTTTATTAATAACTTAATTCTTAATAATATCCAAATAAAATAAAATATTTATTGAAAACTGTTTTTATAATAACTTAATATAATTTTTAAAACTGTTTTTATATTTATTTGTATTTATTTATTAATTATTTCTAATTTTTATTAATTAATTTCTAAAAAAACAATTATTGTCTATCGCTAAAGCCCTATAGTGATAGGAAGTGTCGTTATAGGTGTTCTTGAGTTTCTGGGTTTCAGCCGGTTGTGGTCTAGGGACCACTTTAACCATGATCTACTTTGCTACTATTAATGATTATGGGTTTGGACAAGTATGGATGTTATAGTACTCATACAGTAGTACAATATCAGACAAATTTCTTGCTTTAACCTACATATAACAAGAAGTTATAGAGGCTCAAAGTCACTGTCAGAGTTGTTCTTGAGTTTCTGGGTAACCCAGAACAGTGGTCATGGTCGATCAACGGTTTTGTAGCTTTTATATCTCTTATTCTTTTTAATAGATTTGTGTTGTGTTTGTTTTAATATGTAGTCTATATGTCAAGGTACATATACAAAACACTGGTTTGGACAAAGCATAACTCTAAAGTTTGAATTTATGTTGGTCAAAGTACAGCCAAAGACTTTTCTTCATGTTCATCAGTTTTCTGGGTAACCCAGAAAACTTGGTCAAGCTCGGTCAACGACTTTTGACCATTAATTCCAGTAATCCTATGAACTATTTAAGCAATTTAAGATCATAGATATGTAGTAGGTAAGTCAATGTATTAATCTATTACAAAAAGTATTTATAACAACAACCAAAAAGCGATTAAAAATGCTAGTCAAAGTAGCCGACTCAACCTGTTCTTGAGTTTTCTGGGTAACCCAGAAATCATAACTTCGTGTTCGGTCAACCACCTTTGACCATATATATCTTGCAATATATGGTTCTAATGAACCTATTTTCTTTTCCAGATTAAAGACCTCATGTCATACTACAAATAACATACATCTAACAGACCTAACTATTAACATACACGAATCTACAGGCTCTGACATTCGACTGCCAGGCTTGTTTTTCCAAAATTTCCAGATTGCTGAAAAAACTAATTTGAGGCATCTAGATGTTATGAAAACATGTTCTATCAACCTATCATACTTTCTAACCTACTATTACACAAATCTAAACATATCTTGTGATCTATGACTCCTAAAATATCTGATATATGACTCTTCTGGTTCTTGGTAGTTTGGAAGCATGTCATGTGATGTTTTGGGACTTGTGTGGATGACTATCAACCTACTTGTGAGCTAATTGATCAAAGTAGTAGCTTAATTATGCCCTAATCCTCATTAATCTTGATTAGGGTTTTGTTTTTAATGATTAGGGTTGCTTAATGATGTATATTAGTACCTAACTGAAGTTTAGTAATCATGATTAGGTGTTAGGATAACCTAATTAGGGTTTAGTTTAACTAATTAAGGTTAGGGTTTACAAATTAGGGTTAGGGTTTATAATCTAGGGTTAGGTTTTATAATCCAGGGTTCCTAACTTAGAATTTACAAATTCTAACAAGTACGACAAAACATTTTTTCAGTGTAAGCACGAAAAAGCAGCTTGTCAAAACAAATGTACCGAAAAGTCCATTTTCGGAAGAAATTTTTTAAGCACGACGTGTCAAGCATGTCAATTTTTGGATGAAAATTTATTTGATCAAATTTGTTAAACAAAGTATATATTAACACATAACACTTTCAGAACGGATAGATTTTATTAATATAACTGAATTTACATATCCGAGTCTTATTAGGGTTTTTGGTTTTACATTCACCCCCACTAATAAGAATTTTGTCCTTGAAATTACAAAGACAAGTTAAGTAAGCGATTTGGGGATAGTTCTCTCACATTTTATCTATGAGCTCCTATGTATCCTCTTCAACATTCTGATTCCTCCAGATCACTTTGACCGATGCTATCACTTTATTTCTCAGGACTTGCTCTTTACGATCGACGATCTGCACAGGTTCTTCTACATAAGAAAAATCTTCTTTGATTTGGATTGTCTCATAATTTATAATGTGTTTATAATCAGGTTTGTTTGGTCGTAATACGGACACATGAAACACATTATGAATATTTTTCAACTCAGGAGGTAGTGCTATTTTATAAGCAACTTCACCTATCCTCCTCAAAATTTTAAAAGGTCCAATGAATATCGGACTCAGTTTTCCTTTCTTGCCAAAACGTATCTTGCCCTTCCAAGGAGATACTTTCAAGAATATGTGGCTTCCTACATTAAAGTTTCGTTGTTGATGATGTGGATCAACGTATTTCCTTTGTAAATCTTGAGATGCTTGTAATCATTCACGTATAATTCTGATGGTTTCAGTAGTTTATTGATTATTTTAGGTCCTAGCATTTGCTTTTCCCCGACTTCGTCCCAACATAAAGGTGTTCTACATTTCCTCCCATATAAGGTTTCATAGGGTGGCATACTTATGCTAGCATGATAACTATTGTTATAGGCAAATTCTACAAAAGGTAATTAATCTTCCCAACTTCCCTTGAAATCGATGATGTTCGTAACATATCCTCTAATGTTTGTATGGTTCTCTCACTTTGTCCATCTGTGTGAGGGTGATAAGTTGTACTCAATCTTAATTGTGTTCCTAAGTGTTTCTGAAGGCTCTTCTGAAAATTTGAAGTAAAGCGTGGATCTCGATCTGATACTATAGAAACAGGTACTCCATGCCTAGAGATGATTTCATTAATGTACAGCTTGGCAAGGTGATCTAAGTTGTGGGTAACTTTAATTTGTAAAAAGTGAGTTGATTTGGTTAAACAGTCAACTATTACCCAAATGTCATCGTGTCCCTTCTGTGTAGCTGGAAGGCCTACCACAAAGTCCATGGTTATATGTTCCCACTTCCACTCAGGAACTGGTAAGGGTTGAAAACTCGGCTTTTGATGTTCAACCTTAACCCTTTGACACGTGAGACATTTGCTTACCCATTCAGCTATTTCTCTTTTCATATTTGACCACCAAAAATGTCGACTTAAATCTTTGTACATTTTAGTACTTCTAGGATGTATGGCAAATTTAGAATTATTATCTTCATTTAAGATTTCATCTTTTAAAGCTTAGTTTAACGGAACCCAAATTCTATCTTCATATCTTATTATTCCATCCTTGTCTATTCTAAATTTGTTATACTTAATATGAGTTAGATTAGACTTAAACTTCTAACATTCCTTATCCTTTTCCTGCATCTCTTTGATTTTATCAAGTAGAGACGAAACTCCCTCTATAATGAATAATTTTTTGGTAGAGGTAGTTAGACATCCCACCTCAATTTCCAATTTTTCAAAATCTTTTATTATCCTATCATTGGTGGTTATTGCGTTCAACTTTTCTTTATTTTTTCTACTTAATGCATCAGCTACGACATTAGCTTTACCGGGATGATATAAAATTTCATAATCAAAATCCTTTATCAGTTCTAACCATCTTCTATATCTTAAGTTCAGTTCCTTTTGTGTAAAAATATATTTCAGACTTTTGTGATCTCAGATATATCTCTCACATTCCCCCAATATAAGCAATGTCTCCCAAATTTTAGAGCAAAAACTACCGCGGCTAACTCTATGTCATGAGTATGATACCTCTTCTCATAATCTTTGAGTTTCCATGATGCATAAGCAATCACTTTCCTATGTTGCATCAGCACACACCCTAAACCTCTGTGTGACGCATCACTAAATACTACATGGCCTCCTGTATCATCTGGTAAGGATAATACTAGAGCCATGCTCAATCACTTCTTCAACTCTTGGAAGCATTCTTCACATTTATCTCGTCTGCACGTATTTTATCATCTTTCGAGTTAAATTGGTTAGTGGGGTTGCTATTTTGAAAAATCTTTTATAAGCCGTCCTATAATAACTCGCTAAATCGAGAAAACTTCTTACTTACGTTGGACTTGTTGGTTGTTCCAAATTCACAACTATTTTGATCTAAGTTGGATCTATCGATATTCCATTTTGTCAATCACATGACCTAAAAAATTGAACTCTCTTTAACCGTAATTCACACTTTGAAAACTTTGCATAAAGCTATTCCTTCGTAATATCTCCAAAATAACTCTCAAGTGCTCAAAGATACTCTTCCGTGTTTTCGAGTATACCAAAAATCGTCAATAAACACTACAACAAATTTGTCAGGCATGGTTTAAACACTCGATTCATCAAATCCATAAAAAAGCTTAGGTGCATTTGTCAACCCAAAGGACATTACAAGAAACTTATAATGTCCATAGCGTGTCCTAAATGCTATTTTTGGCACATCTTCCTTTCTTACCTTTAAGTGATGATAACTCGTTCTAAGGTCAATCTTTGAAAAGTGTTTGGCCCCCTTTAATTGGTCAAACAAATCATCAATTTTGGTAAAGGATATTTATTCTTAATGGTTAATTTTTTAATTCTCTATAGTTTATACATAATTTCATGGTTCCATCCTTCTTCTTTACAAACAATACTGGTGCTCCCTAAGGTGAACCACTAGGTTGTATGTACTTTTTTTCTAAGAGTTCTTGTAGTTGTACTAGTAACTCTTTCAGTTCTACAGGTGCCATTCTATATGGTGCCTTAGAAACTGGTGTCGTTTCCGGTGCAAGATCAATGACAAACTCAATTTCCCTATCTGAAGGTAAACCCGGTAAGTCATCTGGGAACACATCGGGAAAATCCTTAACTACAAGTATTTGATCTAGTTTTACTCCTTCCTATCGAGTATCAACTATATAGGCTAAATATCCTGAACAACCTTTTCTAAGTAACCTTTCTACCTGAGTTATGGTCAAGCATCGAGATTGCTTAGGTGAACAACTTTCGTTGAACACTAGCTTGGACTTCAATGCAGTCAAAAGGTTTATACATTTTTGATGATAATCAATCATTGAATTATGGTTAACTAACCAATCCATTCCTAAGATTACATCAAATTCTCCCAACTAAATTGGAATAAGATCTACCAGAAAATTATGTCCGTTTATCTCTACACTACAGTTCCTATATATGGTCTTAACCAAAATCTTTTAATTGTTTGTAATTTCTACACAAAACGATTTGTCTAAATTTTTACAGGGTATATTCAGGTTTTTAGAAAAGCTATTAGACACGAAGGAACAAGTAGCACCAGAATCGAATAACACATATGTATTTAAAGTGTTGATAGGGATGATACCTATCACCACGTCCTGTGAAGCAACAGCATCCCTCACTGACATATTAAATGTTCTCGCTGTTGGTCAATTTTGAACTCCAACTGCAGCTACCGTTGACTGATTATTGCTATTCTCTAATACCCTATTCCCCTTTCCTCCCTGGATCTTAGGTTTGGGACAATTCCTTGAGAAATGATCCGACGAACCACAGTTGAAACATTTATTTTTATTAGGGAGAGAACATTGTGGAGAAAGGTGTCCCATTTTTCCACAATTGTAACATTTACTATTAAAACATATGCCTTTGTGTTTCTTTCCACAGGTAGAACAAGGTTTAATGTTATTATTACTGATGTTATTATTTTTATTACCCATCTTTTTTTCCAAGTTATTGGAAAAAGTAGTATCCCATTTCCATTTATTATTAAACCCACCTGAACTGGGTTTGGTCTTCAGTTTCCCTTTCTCATTTTGGCTCTTCTTTTCCTGATGGAATTTAATGAGACTTTCGTTTTCACTTTCAGCTATAGAAGCTTTCTCGAGTATTTCTGAAAAAGTCTTTATTTGGAGTACTGACAATTTACTGCGTATCTGAGGTTTCAAACCTTCTTGATACCTCCGAGTCTTTCTAAGTTCAGTATTGACTTGGTGAGGAGCAAACCTGGATAGTTCGTTGAACTTGGCTGTATACTAGGAAATATTCAGGTCTCCTTGTTTTAATCCTAGAAATTTTACTTCCATACGATCCTTCAGAGATTGGGAAAAATAGTTTTTAAAGAACAACTCTTTTAATTTATCCCAAGGTACAATTTCAGTTTCTACCCGACCCTTAGTTGATTCCCACTAGTAATTAGCCTCACCTTTCAACAAAAAGGTTACAAAATTTGTCTTTTGATTATTATTGACATTAGTTACTATGAAGAATTTTTCTATTTTAGTAATCCAAATTTGTGCATCGACAGGTTCCGATGTACCTTTGAACTCAGGTGGACCAACTAATTTGAAATCTTTAAAAGATGTATTTTGGGTTATGAGTCTATTCATAGCTCCTAACATAAGGTCTATTAACTGTTAAGCAGAATTATCATCATCATTTATCTCCCGTTGGGGTCTTCTGGTTGGTGGCATGATTCTATAACAACAAAAATCCTTATAAGAATTTTGAATAATACAAACATATCGTTTATTCATATATCACAAGAGTCGTACAAAACAACTTAGTAGTTTACATATACTACTAGCTTACACATACTACTAGCTATATTACAAACTTTAAATGCTCCTTTATTTATACTAATATAAAGAATTTATACTTCTATACTACCCTCTAAAACTCATTAACATCATCAAATGAATCTTGGATTATGACCATAGATCGATATATCAGATAAGCAGTTTTCTTCTCCTGCATCGAATATCGAACTACTCAGCACTGCAAATTATTGAAAACATCTCGAGTACCAAGAGATGATTTGAGAAGCCTTGATTGTATTTCCTTCTTTCCCCTTTGAGTATGGTGCAGTTGTACTTTCAGTCGGTTATTAGATCCCCTCTCATAATCTAGCATTCCCTCAGCTGAGTGTGCCCTAAACTGTATTTTATTATTCTCATATTCTATTGTCTTCAATAGTGATGCCATTGCTTCATTATGTTCATCAATTCTCATTAATTGCCCTGCTACTGGATTTTCCTCTTCCTCAGTATCTAGCAGTTGTTGGTCATGAAGCAATTCTTTATCCTCTGCATCACTGGCTATATATGACTCAATTTGTGGTGGATTTTTTACTGTCACCATTTCTTCAGCACTGGAGTTGACCATCTATAAAATAAAAACTCCATTAAATTGATATGGAATTTACACAAACATAATATTTTTAATGTTATTTTTATGTGTACTTTAAAATTTTTACGGACTCAAAGACTATATACTAAGATTTCTCTTCCTTATATCTATAGTCTTAACGGCTTTGATACTAAAACTGTAATGCCCACATATCTATACTCCCTTGGTATCTGATATGGTGCTTAGAACAAGTAAATATATATAACGCATTTAAATCTATAAACCCATGTTATCTGATTATATGCTTATATCTTATTGAGTGACTATACAATTTTTAACCAGATATAATTCCCATAGATCCAAGATTCACAGTATCCCATAACAGATGACAATTCTCAAGAGAACTATTACTGTGTTTGGATGCCCTCACTTGGATATATGAACTATATCTGTGAATAGTATCTATCTATCCGAAATTCAGATTATCAGTAATAACATGAACAGTCCATATTACCAATACCCTCACTTAGATGTATAGTCTATGTCATGGGAATTACACTATCGTATCGATAGTACCTATCTATCCAATCCAGAGTATCAATACCAACATGAACAGTCCATGTTATCAATACCCTCACTCAGATAAATAGTTCCCAAGGATCTCAAACTAGATTGAAGATTCTAATTTACATCTATATATGTAAGAAAACACGGTTGTGAAAATAAAAAATGTTATATATATCATAAATATTAAGATTCGATTACATGATTCTTCATAAATAATTTTTTATTACAAGTATTCAACTAGACAGGAATATAAGATAATCTAAGAAGGGGCGCTTCTCTTTATCTACTCCAGATGTACCGAGGTTACCATCTAATATTGCAAAGGGAATAATTTGCAAGGGTGAGCTATGACATGCTTAGCAGGTTTTATATATATAACAATATATGATTTGAAGAAATATAACAATTCAAAATTTAACTGATAGTTGCTATATTTTCGGATTTCTTTTCCAACCATTTACGGACTTTTTATTTACATCGGTCCACATGACTTTTGAAACTTTGTTTTAGATATGAGATAGGGGATCAACCTACTCAATATCCTAGGAGTATGCATCTAATCATACTATGCTCAAATGCACCCAAATTAATGTTAATAAATTATTGACCAAACCTCGATCCCTTATGGGATACTCAACTTCAGAATAGGATGTCTTACCAAAATAATTTGGTTTGACACAACAACTTATGCTCAATAAACAATATCATAGGAATAAACAATTCATTTCTTAGTTATGCTGAAGCTATAGAAATAACATTACAATAAATGGTAATTCAAGTTTAGTTTTGATGTATCATATTAAAAGCAAATCAAGATATAAATCTTGTTCAATGAATAAACAAGGTTTGAGAATCTACATAAGTAATAAGTTGGAAAAGTAATTAGGGTATAGGAAACTTGCCTGAGCGTAGATCAGTTAAGTAATTCTAATCGATTCGTTAATAAACACCTACGATATTCATTCATATAAATCTAACACATTAGCATTGATAACAATACTCAAATACACAATTTACATATGTTTGGGTTAAGTTCGATAGGGTTTCGGTGTTCAATGACTTTACCGAGTTTTAAATAAGTTGTTATTTCGACTAAATTTTATTTATAAGCTTTAGCATATTTTTAGATAATTTAATTATCCTTTATAATAATTTCTAGAAGCATATAATAATTTTTAAGTATTTATTTATTCTTTATATGATTTTTAAATCATTTATTTCTATTTCTAAATAATTAGTATTTACTTAGAATTTTATAAAAACCTTGTTTACTATTTTTAAATAATTTATAACTAATTATTATGATTTTTATATCACTAATATTATTTTTCAATAATTATTTATTATTTATAAGTAATTATTATAATTACTTTATTATTAACTTAATTCTTAATAATATTTAAATAAAATAAAATATCTATTGAATTTATGTAAAAATATCAAAAGTTAATTATAATAACTTAATATAATTTTTAAAACTATTATTATATTTATTTATTAATTATTTCTAATTTTTATTAATTAATTTCAAAAAAAACAATTAGTCTTTGTCGCTAAACCCCTATAGTGACAGGAAGTGTCGTTGTAGGTGTTCTTGAGTTTTTGGGTTTCAGTCGGTTGTGGTCTAGGGACCACATTGACCATGATCTACTTTGTTACTGTTAATGATTCTGGGTTTGGACAAGTATGGATGTTATAGTACTCATACAGTAATACAACATCAGGAAAATTTTGGGCTTTAACCTACATATAACAAGAAGTTATAGAGGCTCAAAGTCACTATTAGAGCTGTTCTTGAGTTTCTGGGTAACCCAGAACAGTGGTCATGGTCGGTCAATGGTTTCGTAGCTTTCATATCTCTGATTATGTGTAATATATTTGTGTTGTGTTTGTTGTAATATGTAGTCTATATGTTAAGGTACCTATACAAAACACTGGTTTGGACAAAACATAACTCTAAGGTCTCGATTTATGTTGGTCAAAGTACAACCAAAGGCTATTTTTCATGTTCATCAGTTTTCTGGGTAACCCGGAAAACTTGGTTAAGCTCAGTCACCGACTTTTGACCATTAATTCCAATAATCCTTTGAACTATTTAAGTAATTTAAGATCATAGATATGTAGTAGGTATGTCAAGATATTAATCTATTACAAAAAATAATTATAACAACAACTAGAAAGCGATTAAAAAGGCTGGTCAAAGTAGCCAACTCAACCTGTTCTTGAGTTTTCTGGGTGTCCTAGAAAACAGAACCTCGTGATCGGTCAACCACCTTTGACCATCTATATCTTGAAATATATGGTTCTAATGAACCTGTTTTCTTTTCCAGATTAAAGACCTCATGTCATACTACAAATAACATACAATAAACAGACCTAACTATTAACATACACGAATCTACAAGCTCTAACATTCGACTGTCAAGCTTGTTTTTCCAAAATTTCCAGATTGCTTAAAACACTAATTTGAGGCATCTAGATGTTATGAAAACATGTTCTGTCAACCTATCATACTTTCTAACCTACTATTACACAAATCTAAACATCTAAACAACAATTTGAATAAAGCATCAAAGATCTAGCTATAAATTAGGGTTTGCACATTTCTTGCTTGATTTTGATTTCTGGCTAATAAATTTGATGCTTCTATCACCCAGGCTTAATTTGGTATGTTTATAAGAGTGTATAGGCTTAGAGAATTCATAGGTTTGGCCTGAGGTTGTGTTGCTATTTATAGACATAAGCAAACTTAGGTTTTTTGGTCTTATTTTCACCTACTTGCCTCCTAAAATATCTGATATATTACTCTTCTGGTGCTTGGGAGTTTGGAATCATGTCATGTGATGTTTTGGGACTTTTGTGGATGACTATCAACCTACTTGTGAGCTAATTGATCAAATTAGTAGCTTAATTATGCCCTAATCATCACTAATCTTGATTAGGGTTTTGTTTTTAATGATTAGGGTTGCTTAATGATGTTTATTAGTACCTAATTGAAGTTTAACAATCATGATTAGGTGTTAGGATAACCTAATTAGGGTTTAGTTTAGCTAATTAGGGTTAAGCACGCCAAAGCAGCTTGTCAAAACAAATTTACCGAAAAGTCCATTTTCAAAAGAAAATTTTTAAGCACGAGGTGTCAAGCATGTCAATTTTCAGACGAAAATTGATTTGATCAAATTTTTAAACATAGTATATATTAACACATAACACTTTCAGAATAAAGAGATTTTATTAATATAACTGAATTTACATATCCGAGTCTTATTAAGGTTTTGGTTTTTACATCATCTCTCGAGTCCATACAAATCCACAAAGAATTAGTGATCAAGAAATTCATAAGTTATTAACAAATCACAATAGATGAACCAAAAAGATAGTTTTATTGAACTAAAATCAAAATATGATAATCATTGTTCCACTCAAAGATCCATTACAAGCTTAATAAGAAATTTAGTTCATAACTAATGAATTAAACACTAAGTAGATTAAAAATTACATCATCCAAATTACAGAAATTGAAATAAAGATTAAGAATAGTATTAAACCATCCTTCTCCACACTCAGTTCTGAAATCTTCGTGATCTTGCTCTTCAATCCGCTCCTCCACAATCTTCTCTAAAATTAGGGTTTCAAGAGTTGCACTTGATGATTGTATGAGTGATTGATTAATTCCTTTCTTCAGTCTCTGTAATATTTGACAAAAACTTCCACAAACTAGTCCAAGACGAACCCAATTCGATTCAGTCTATGCCACATCAATGTTAGAATCATTGGAAAACACTTTTCTTTTGTTCGCGCACCCTCGCCCCGGTGGGGTAATTAGCCTTGAGAACCCCCGCCCCAACAAGGTCATTCCTTTGTAAAATGCCCGCAACGACGGGGTACCAAGACTGCAGTTACTGTTCCTTGCTTTTACATGCTGTTTTTCCCCCACATTCCTATCGTTATACCGAAGCTAACACGTAATAAAACCTGCAAGCAAAACAAATACAAACAAGTAAAATGATACTAAAATAACAAAATTCTAAACTGTTTAAGTTCGAATAGAAACCTGATTCGTAGGTATGAAACCTACACATCAAATTCCCCCAAACTTAAACTGTGGTAGTCCTCGAGCATAATAACATGCAATGCAATGCAGCTAACTACATGCCTACGATCCAGCTATAGATAGAGCAATGTTTATTCACATAGCCTCAGAGAAATCACAATAGACATGACAATACATCATACCAAGACAAATCAATGACTTCTCAATCAATATTCAAATCGTAACCTGTTATAACTGATATAGTGCGTGTGTGCCAAACAACCATGCTAACTGACATAAATTGAAATAAAATAGATAATAAACCTCTCCAAAAGAATCATAAGTGTAAAGTCAAGAAATCCAAAAATAAGTAAAATCATACTAAAATCAAAAAGTTACCAAATTCAAAGTTCAAAATGGGATATTTATGCTTTATTTTTCACATACGGGGCTTTTCGCTCTTTTTCCTGTTTTTTACTTTTTATTTTTCTCATGGATGTGAAATGTGTAGTCCTCTTAGGCTTTTCAGTGCTACACCTTAGCGAGCTTTCAACCAACGACTCTAAAATCTTGAGCTTTAGTATTAGGTGTAGAGACATCCCCCAAGCATTTTACTCAAGTAACAAAGGCCACAAAACTAGACTAGCCACGGAATTTATTCAAACTTTTTCTTTATTATAGCTTATATAACAAACTTAGGTTCCTGTATAATCTTATTCATCACTACATATTCATAACTTTCTTTCATTCAAACTAGCATTATCCTTAAAAGTTCCATTATGTATCAATATAAACTCAATCAGTCAACATAATCATTTCTTAATTTGTTATCCTGATTATATGAGTTTCAAATAGATAAAGATGTAATTCATGATAAGAAATCACATCAAAGCCTTAATAGTCAATACTATACTTTTCTACACAATTCTAATCTCATCATTGGCCAAAACAAACTCTAACTATCTAACAGCTGGAATCATGCAAATATGAACTAATTGCAATACTAAAACAGTAAAACTAACTAATATTTTTGAGAATTTCAGTTTTTTAATTTATTTTATAGATATGACTCAACAAGAATAGAAACAAAAATAAAAACTACAACATTAAACTACTAAATTAAACTAAAGATGCAACTACATGAATGCATATATGAACTGGCATGAAAACTTAAATTCAAACATACATAAGTAACATACGACATATTTACAAAACTAAAACTAAAACATTAAACAAATAACTAAAACTCTCCCAAACTTAACATACACAAGGTCCTCATTGTGAAAATACTACAATAAAGTAAAAGAGGGTTTCCCTAAAGCATGATAAGCCTGTGGTGGTATCTCCTCATCATCATCAGAAAATGGATAATGTGGAAAGGGCTGTGGAGTCGGGAACTGAAACTGGTCCGCAGCAGCAGGATTCAGTCTTTGGAATGCCTCAGTCAATAAAGCAGGGAAATTTTTCATGGTATTAAACATATGATCCTGTCTAAATGCAAGCCTCTTGAGCTTTCTATCTTGCTGAGTACTGAACATGTACTTGGTAGACCTGCTACCTCTCGCAGCCTCCTCCTCACCAAACATCTCATCAACTCTGAATTCGTCATCCTCCGAGGTTTCTTCTGCCTCCTCCTCCTCAGGAGCATCAGGAAAAATAAAACCTATACCTCAAAGATGTGACTCCCCTCCATCCCATACTCATTATCTAGCAACTAGGCGTGAATAAAGTAGCTGAAGGGCTGCACGAGCTCATCAGATGACCATCTAACCCCAGACTGTCTACACAACCAGCAAATGAGTGAAGGGTGTGGCAGTCCTCCTAAAAATGGCCCACGTAAGCATCTCCAGCGATCGAGAAACTAATGATGGCACTGATGTCAATGTCGAAATCATTCACAATGGCATATAAAAGTAGAACCTTTTCCTTAGTAACTTCACTGGTATGTGTCAAAGGAAATAGCTTCGCGCATAAGAATGCATACCAGATTTTCCCATACAAACTCAGGTCCTTGCTCCTGAAAAGGGTTCCCCCCTTCTTCCCCTTCGCCCATGTAGTGTCATGTTTTGATATCTTTGTGAGAATCTGGTCGTAGTCTGGGTTGCTATCTCGCAGCTGAGTATATTGACAAATGGTAGGGGCTCACACGCTATAAAACTCATTTATTGCTTCTGGACTAAAAGGCACATGCTTGCCCCGCACAAACGCCACAACTAGCGATTTATTTTCAGTGTTTGCATAGAACTCTTTGACTACAGTCACCACTACAGGGTCTGGTTCATCAGTGAACAATTCCCAACCCTGTTCATGAATTTGTCTCTTCATTTGTCCATTAAATGCATCAGGTCTCAAACCCCTTTTTGGTGCTAGTGCTTTTAGTGTGAAATAGTTGTACTTATCAGCTGTAGAGGCACTGACAAACTTTCTTTTATCATAGTTGTGTGTTGGTGGGGATGATCCTTCGCCACCACTAATACAAACCCATAAAAAGACAACACTTAAAAGATGACATTTTTATAAAAAAAATGTTGTGGTATTTTTTTTACAACATTTTTTAACAAAATGTTGTAGATACATATGAAAAAATGTTATGTATTTATAAGGGAAATTTTTGGTTTTAAATAGATAATTTTTTTTAAAAAAAATAACATTATCTATGTAAAACCACAGAGGTAAAAATATATGGGTTGTCGTGCGGTTGTATTAATTTATTTGATTTCACCTAAAAAAAATTAGCTTCCCTTCAGACCTTTTTAGTTCCCCCCGCTCTGCAAACCATTTTCCTTTTTGTACGACCTAATTTGTTCTTTTTCCTCTCTGGTAATTTTACATCTTCTACTTCTAATTTAACTAATTTTGAAATTATGTATCACTAATTATGTTTCTTCTAATTTCTATCTCCAATCAGCCCTAATTCCTTTTTGAAAAACCTGATTTGTTCACGGTCTTCCTCTCTTGCCCTAGTTCTATGATTGAAGGTTTTTTCACTTTGGAGTGTACATATTCGATGAGGATAAGAAGAGAGAATAAATAGCAGATCACAATGTTTGACTACAGGTAATAAGAAGCAGATCTCATGCTTTTTTAGGTAATCAGATTGCATATGTTTCTGTATATATATAGCTATATGTATACATTATACATATATATATTTAAATTATCTTATTCATATATTAAATTCTTAAATTCATGGGTGTTGGCTATTTTTTTATAAAAAAAACTAAATTCACAAACAAACTCTTAAGCCGTGTTCAATTAAATTGGGGAAAAGCCTTCATCACTCCAGCAAAATTGGTTCCATTTCCTCCTTTTCTCTCTCTCTCAATATATATGTATATATGTGTGTCATGATACTCATCTTATTCCACTTTATATTCTTTACTAATTGCAATATCAAACCAATTACATTCATTCAACATCTTAGATATGTAAATCTCTTTAATATACCTTTTGATGATTTTATTATGCAAAAGGATTATGATGTTTGATTTTCTAATTTGTATATATAGATGTGTGATGCTTGTTCATTTTGATTTCTATTTGATAATTATTAGACTTTCCAAGTTTTTATAAATGCATGCAACCTGTTTGATGAAATTCCTGAACTAATTTAATTTGTATCAAAGAAAAAGGTAACTAATCCAAATGACAAAAATTTAACATGTGTTGATGAAAGTATCATGCCATTATTACAACTTAATGATTGATACCTAATTATTTATTAGGCATCTATAATCTTGAGTTATGTTAACAACTACTTTTAGATTATTTGAAGATATATGTTCTATTTGTATCTATGGTTGACTAAAATTCAATTTGAATCTCAAGGCTGGTAGTTTGTAAATCTGAGGATAAAGGACTTTGAATTTTACTAGATTTCTTGTTTCTCAGAGTTAATGCCAAAATTCTTGTAACGATCGAGAAATTTATACTTTAATTTAAATATTTATGGAATTAAATAAATATTTAAAATAATTTATTTATTGAGGAAAATAAATATTTGATGAATTGTGATGAATTAATTTAGTAACTAAATTAATTAATGTTAATTGAATCGAATAATGATAATTTTATTTGAAGGATTTAATTTAAGGAAAATAATTAAATTAAATCAATTGCTTAATATTTAAGAAAATAATTAAATTAAATGAATTGTTTAATTTAAGGGAAATAAATTAAATAAAGTGATGTGTCTAATTTATTAATTAAATTAGATATATAATTAATTATTAATTGTAAGGTAAAATGGTAATAATAATTTTATTATTATTATAAGCTAAAATCAAAGTTATTTAATTAATTGAAGTAAGGTGTGACACATGAAAACTATGTAATATAAATAATATAATAATAAACTAGTTTGGAAATATTGTGGTAGCCAAACAAGGCCTTGTGGCCTTTGAGTTTATTCAACTGACGCCTTTTGTTTTTTTCTAACTGATAGAGAATGCGTCATATCAGTTTATTATGCGCATCTTATTTTTTTCCCTCCTAAGGCTATAGTTAGTGAAAAGCAGAGAGTTTGTGAGAAAAGGGGAAAACCCAAAGAGTTGCTAAGGGATTGAGGGCTTTGTTATGGAAGGGAGAGGAATTGAAGTCATTATATAACAATTACTTCAATAATCAAGGATTAAGGTATAATTCATTCTTAAATTTCAAAGTTGTAGTTTTTATTTAGGGTCTCTGTAAATTAGTTTTATGGATTTGTTGTTCAAGCGTTGTGTATATGGTGTGTCTTATGTTGTAGAATCTATTAATTATCATACATAAGGGTTGCTTGAGTATCAAATTCGTGGGAATTGGGTTGTAGCAGAAGAGTATATATATCAGTGTTTATGTTCATATGTTATGACTTTAAAAAGTATAAAATTTCATGCTCTATATGTGTAATAATCTGCAATTTGTTGGTGGATTGTGAAAATATATTGAGAAACGAAAACAACACAGTTTAAATTATGTCAATTGATTAAAAAACGAATTTGTGGTGATTAAATTCACTAAAGGTGTCAAAAATGGAGTTTTCATGAGAAAACATGAAATTTAAGGAATTAAAATAGTTTAATTTGATGTTTAATTGTTCTAAGTTAATGAATATGTGAGAAAACATGTATGTGTTAGTTTAATATCAGTTGGATGTGCTAATTTCACGGTTTGATGGGTGAAATTTATGTTTGTTGGGCTAAAGTTTGCTCACTCTCACCGCCGCCTCTCACGTTTATCTCGAACAAGCAAGAATATTTGCTAAGTGCCAAGGTAAAAATGGCGTGAAGCGCTTGCGGTTCAAAGCCTAATTGTGGCGTAGCTGCGCCACACCCTGAACTGGGACAGTGAGGTCTGCTTGTTTACAGGTCAGGCACAATGGACTTATATTAGTATTGTAAGCATGTTATTGATGTTGAGACATGATATATACTACAATAGCAGGTTTTCATGCGTTATAATACAAAGTATAAAAGATTTTGAAGTGATTGTTAATTGATTTATAAAATGAAACCAAATGAGATGTTTTTAAAAGATAGAGTTGAACGATTCAGTTATGTTGATCAATGTGTAATTTCATATTAGTTAAGTATATTTAACCTACGTGGTTAGGTGCTAAGTTGGGGTTGTGACCTAAATGATGGTTTAAACCCTAAAGTTAATATTCATGCGATTAATTGTTATTGTGGTTTCAATGATATATGTAGGATAATTGGAGATTATTTTCATTTGTGTAGCTTACAATTAAGGCAAGTTTTCTAACTCTACCTTGTTATTATTGAGCAAGTTCTTAAATCATAACTCTTTACATTGAGCAAAGTTCTTATGTAACCTAATTCGTTACATCGAGTGAGATTTAGTTTCCTAATTATTATTCAAAGCATATATTGTTCTAATACATTGATTCAAGGGAGATTGTTTTAACTCTTCTATAGCGCTTTGCATGTATATCATATTTACTCAATTATATATTATTGTTATTCAATCTTTGACTTTAATAACCTTGTTCAAAGCTTTATCGTTGTATTAAACCTTCAAGTAGTAAGCAAACCTTTATTGATTTAATTAATCTATATTCGAATAGTGTTCTAAAATTCTAGAAACACCGATAAGCTAGTTCCAAACTAAACTTTCTTTAGTGCGTAAATTCTAAATCCAAACCCGAGACTAACAACCCTAACATGGGGGGATTCAGACGTGTAACGTTTAGATGTTTGTGCACAATACATGGTACAAAGGGCTGATCCCCCTAAGTACGTTAAGAAGGGTCTGTATAGTCTAAATGACTGTTAAGGTTGGGTAATAATACCTAAGTACCGGGGACATAGTTCGTGGTCTTAAGACCCTCAAATAATTAAAGTTTGAACTTGTTTTCTAGTTCGATTTGTAGAACAAGTTCCTTATTGTTCAGCTTTCATTGTTCACTCTCATGTTATCATCATTACTACTTTCTATATTAGTGAGCATTTGTTTGCTCACTCTTGCAAATAACACTGCAGCTAAAGTGGAGAAAGTTGATGAGCCATCGCCTAGCAAAGGCAAGGGCAAGATGTCCAAATGATGATGACTTATGATAATTTTATTTAAATGTTTTATGTTTCAAGACTTGTTTTAATATGTGATGTATTTCGCAAACTGATGTAATAACTTAAGGTTAGATTACCTGGGATTTAATTTGAGATGATGATGTAACCCTTTAATGGGAGAGATTATTATTTAAGTTATTTAAATTATGTCTTTATCCTTTATTGATGGGTAGTGAGATGTAATAGTTTTGATAAGTGAGCACCAAATCCTGTGGGAATGAAGTATCTGGATTTGGGGGTGTCACAATTCCTTTTTATGGACTTTGGTCGCTTTATTATTTGTGAATTGCTCTGCTAGATTTTGTGTAATCTATATGTTTTTATCTAATAATCTTCAAGTCAATGGAATTCAAACTCAGGAGTACTTTAATGTGAACAACAAATTACCAAAATTGATGAAGTGATTATTAGAGTTCTTGGTTTTCTTACAGGCCCTTATGTGGTGGTCACGACTATACTGAGCCAAAACCTGAGGAATGGCACACGGCAGGATCAGATCAAAGCTTTGAAGGAGTAGCCTTTATACATTTGGATGTGTTAGGCCAACTCCCGACGATGCAGATGGACCGCGTCAATTACAAGGTCCCAGATATTCACGAACAGTATACTACAACCAGCCTCGTGTCCACTAAAAGAAACCTCTTAAATATTGCTTGAATTATATATCAACTACAAAATACAATATCATAACGTTCATACCCAAGGCAACTTTTGAGCAATTTTGGCGAGTTGTTAATGTTTACTTTCTCCTAATCGTAATTTCATCGCCACACATTCGTTACGCCATTCTCAATTTGTCAAGATGATTGCTCCTCCGGCCTTTTTGGTTGGGCTTAGTATGGCAAAGGAGGCTATGGAAGACTGGCACTGATTTATACAGGATATGAAGGTTAATCTATGAAAAGCTAGTGTTCATAAAGGGAATGGGGTATTTGTTTATAAGCCATGGATGAAGATTCAAGTCGAAGACGTGGTAAAAGTAGAAAAGGATCAGTTTTTTCCTGCAGACTTATTTCTTTTGTCTTCTATCTATGAAGATGGGATCTGTTACGTGGAGACTATGAACTTGGATGGAGAGACGAACTTGAAGGTTAAAAGAGCTTTGGAGGTAACTTTACCCCTGGATGATGATGAATCTTTCAAGAATTTCATGGGAACAATTACATGCGAAGACCCGAATCCTAACCTTTATAGTTTTGTGGGTAATCTTGATATTGGCTTCCAATTATATCCTCTTGATCCCAATCAAATTCTCCTCAAAGATTTAAAGCTTAGGAATACATCTTATGTGTATGAATTGGTGGTATTTTCCTCCAAATGAGAAGGGTCTTTATGATCCTAGCAGAGCAAACTTGTCTGGATTTTATCAACTGGTCACCGCTCTTATCCTTTACGGATACCTAATACCCATCTCACTCTATATTTCTATTGAGGTTGTGAAGGTTCTGCAAGCAAAATTCATTAACCAGGACATACACATTAGTTCTACACAACAAATAATAAATGGAAGGTACTAGTACTTGTGTACTTGTATGATACTCGAGCTCTATTTTAATTTTACTTTTTGATTTCTTGTCTACTACTTGTGAACTTTTACCGTGTTTCTGCAAAAATAAATAAATATTACTACTTTGATCACAAGATTGACTAATCTTTTGCAATTACTTGAATCTCATTGAAGTTCCTCTATATAGCAGAAAAGAATAATGAAATAAGGAAAACATACACAATACCTTTTACTGGCTCTGTTGATAAGGTTAGCCTACTTTTGTTAGGCTGGAATTATGTTTCTAATCATCTTTTGCATTTAACTTGCTTTACAATCTTTTCCCTTTAAGCTCTAACTACTTCTCTTCCTCGCCCTTCACTGGTTGGAATGAAACTGGCGGATATAATAATCAACACTTAATTGATTATTTTACATTGTTCTTTTTCCTTTTGTTGAAAATACATGTTTTCACTATGAAACTTGTTTGTTGTCATGTTTGTGTAGTGTATGTAGTCCATGAGTCATCGTAATAAAATACACTAATAACCTTTTTTAAAATGTGTGCACTTCACTTTCGGTTACTAACTCTACTATGAATAAGATCTTGGAACTCCTATATGCTGGTTTATTTATTTATTTTGTTTTGAACTCCTACTGAGAATCAGATTTTTGACAACGATTTATGTATTCATTGTGACAGGTGCAAGCTGTCACCATCCATATAACCAACAACTACTTCGTTACTTCTTCTCTTGATAGTACTTGGTGCTTTTATGAAGTCTCTTCTGGTTTATGCCTCGCACAGGTTTCCATCTCGCTCTCTCCCCCTTCCCTCCTTCACACCCTCACTATCACTCGCTCATTCTACACACAAATCCATATGTGTGTGCACCTGCAGGCACCTTTACAAGTGTTTGAATGCCTCTGGCAAGTGTCACTACATAACTTCTGAACTTGGAGGTATTCTGCAGGTTGCTGATGCGTCGGGATCTGAAGGTTATACATCTGCAGCCTTTAATCCTGATGGTCTCATCCTTGGAACAGGCTCCTCTGGGTCTCTTGTTAAGATTTGGGATGTGGAAAGCCAAGTATGATACTATTGTAGTTCTACCCTTAATTTGTTTTTTCTTTTTCTTTTTCCAATTCAAGTCTTATTAGTATCCTTGGGTAATGGGATTTTAGGTTTGGTGAACTTGCACATTTTAAACTGTTTGTTTGTGTGTTATTTCTGTGGTTGTTTAGAAACCCTGAAGAGATCCCATGGGGTGAAGCTGGAGCTGACTTTGTGGTGGAGTCTATTGGAGTCTTCACTGACAAGGACAAGGCTGCTGCTCAATTGAAGGTTTGATACGATCTGTTTGTAGATTTTTAATTGAATTTGCTTAATCTGTATGATCATTGCCAGATTTGATGTCTTGGTTTTATTTTTATGGATTTTATATGGATCCGAATATTAAGCCCCTTTTAATGCATAAATTAGAGCTATTCATGATTTTGTTTCAAATTGGCTAACCAGTTCCCAAAATTAATCCCAAAACAACATTATAATTTTATTATGAGTGAGTTGTATCACCTATATAATAAATTATAATGCAGACAACTCCCCTTGGGTTCTCCAGCACAGTTAAGTTGCATAAGATGCTCAGCTAATGTTTTCTATTATGAGTGAGTTGTATCACCTATATAATGACCCAAAATTCAGCATAAATGAATTAAAGTTCTGAGGAATAAGAAGCTACCAACACAAGTGTCTAAAAGCAAGTCACGCCCATCAAGCAAGAAGAATTGGCAACTAACAAATTGCTACAACAAAGTTGTTAGTGGAGTATTTTTGGCTTTTTTATGTGACTTAATAAAGTACCCAAGACATTTGGCTAACATTTTCCTTAAGAGGTGTGTACACCACCTATATAATTTTCCAAACTCAACCCCAAATGACTTAAAGGAGGGGGAGTAGACTACCCAAAACAATGGAGTTGCTGTCGAAGGCGCGAGAGAGAGCACAGATGGTAGCGACCATCATCGAAAGAGGGGGGCATCGTGATTGTTTAAAGCAACTTCATTGTGGGTCGCTTTTAAGGAGCCATATTTGGCTTCAGGGTTTAAACATCTCTAAATCATTAGTTATGTAGACTTTATGACGGGTATATTTAAATTATTACATGCACTTTTAGCCATTGTTTTTTCATCTGGATGTAAAGAAGCAGCATTCTTAGTATTATTACTATTACACTGCTGATGCTTTCTACCATTTTCTCTTTTGATTCAGACGAAAAGAACTTCTTCTACTAGTATTGGTATTGGGTTATGTCTTGTGGCAATGTTCTTGGTTATTGTGGTGAAAGTTTAAACAGCAAGGAAGTCAAGGTCCACTCGTCCCGGCTCAGAGTCGATCTTGTCAGCGTGGACAACTGCAATCAGATAGAAGAGGCATGTATGATTCTAAACCCTTTTTCTGCAAGCAACATATGCGTGTGAGTGGGGAAAAAATTTAGATACTTTGGTGTCATATTTTAATAGTTCAGGTAACATCCCTTTCTCTTATCATATAAAGCTAAGTGCTAGTCAATCCACCTTCTTTTTTTGTTTTTGCACTTAAGAAGGATAATTCCTCAAGTGCTTTATTTTCCCTATGGCCTTGCATTATACTACACTTATGTACTGCTGAACTTTCCAACTTATTACATGCTGAATTATCATTAATCCTACAATGTGTCGACGTCGGGATTTTTGAGTGTCCCTTTTGGTTACATGTTCTTTGGTGTTCTCATGTTAATGTGAGATTTGTTTGAAAAAACAAGTGAAAAAGGTTCGACATGTATAATGTCGACGATTTGACTTTAAGAGAATCCAGCTGGTGTATTTAACTAGTTGCACCAACGAAATCGAAAAAGGTTTGCACATTGACCCAGTGATTTGACACTGCTAGACGGGTCTGTGAAACCGAGATTCATTTTGGGTCCGGGGGCTTGATTATGCGGAGGGAAGGTGTTAGGCACCCTCCGACATCCGTGTTACCACGGTGACCGCCACTCTTCAAAGAAATTATTATATGCATGTGTATGTGTGTGTGTGTGGATCAATGTGCAATTATTTGAAAGTAGTGTGAGGCCTCGTTCGCACCTATATACACAAGGATTGAATTTTTTAGAAAAAATTAGTTTTAACCAAGATATAGCAATGAAGTTTTGTAAAAGAGGTTTTTCAAACCCTGTGCTCAATAGGAATTGAGACCTTTTCATACTTCCATTTTATTATTAAATGTCCGGCTTGTTTGCTTTTATTTTTGAGATGCGAAGCATTCTTGAGAAAATAATATACAGCAGTGTCGAACTCCTCATGGGCATGATAGCCATCCAAGGAAATTCAGACACTGTAAAATAATGTACAAGCTGCTTACAGCCAAAAAATGTCCATCATGGGAACCGAATCTAGATTTAGTAAACTGAACCTGTGATCACATGATTCCTAGGCTCACATGATACTGCAATTTGTATGGAAAACAATGGCAGTATATATATATATAAAAGTCAGAAAATATATATATATATATATATATATATATATATATATATGAACATGATTAACCACCACGTAAGTAAACTCCAAAGGGACAAAATGTAAATAAAGTCAGTAAAAGTATCAATCGCCACTAAGTAAACTCAGTGCAGATTTTAATGTAAATAAAAGTGTAAAAGGCCACGTAAGTGAACTCTGAACTGATGAAATGTAAATATATATATATATATACAGATATATATATATATATATATATATATATATATATATATATATATAAGCGAAGAGAACGACTGGATGTGAATCTGTGCTCATCGGATATGTCCGATAGCAATTATATATATGTATATATATATATATATATATATATATATATATATCGTTGTGAGATATATTGATGAGTTTCGATTTACATCCAATATGCTTACTCGCTATATATATATATATATAAGCAATTAAACGCACTGCATGTAAAATCCTGTGCTCATCGGATGAAGTCTAACCACGGTTTATATATATATATATATATATATATATATATATATATATATATATATATATATATATATATATATATAAGCAATTAAATGCTCGCATCAAGTTCAGGCTCAATCGAGGCATAACTCGAAAATGTTAGTCCATATATGAAATATACACATATATAAGTATATATATACAGACAGAAATAAAAATCATGGACCGAAGTCCGGGCAAACGCACATAACACGACTCTCAATGTGTATAACAGTGTGTGCTATATGAGAAGAAGGCTTTATAAAATTTAAGAAGGCTTACAGTGGGTTGCCAAAGTTGACTTCTAGGACTTTAAAGGGATAAACACTCAGCTCCCGCCGGAAAAAAGATAGCTATATGTGAGCTAACTAGTGTTTAAAGATGAGGAAACACTCAAAAGATGTGTATACAGAGTAGAATGGACAGGGCTTCCTCGCCTTTTTCCCTCTCTCTTCTTCCCAAATGGATGACCACAAGGCTTGTATATATAGACGGATGGCTGCAGGTACACCTACGGCAGCCGCAGTTATACCTGCGGCTGGTCGTGATCCATCTGAGCCTCGCGGGTCCTGTCGTCTCGTAGTACGTGCACTCATGCACTGTAATGTCCGCTCGAACTTGCAAAACTTCAATTCGAGCATCCGAACGAGGTATATCTGACCTTCTTCGGACTACTTGTGTCGAGAGTTACGCAATGACATGGATTAGAGGTTGTACGAAGTCAGGAAGAGGGGTCTATGCCTATGGTCTTCAAGCTTCAAATTCTATCCAAAGTACTGTCACACGTGATAGTCACTCGGGATTGTCACTTCTCGGTTCTTGTGGGACATTGTTGTATGTATGTATGTATGAAGTGTTGAGATGACATGCCATTGTCGAAGGGAAAAGATGACGTTTGACTCCTCGTCGGGGTTATCACCGGTTTGAGTTGAAAGTAGACGTTGCTCAGGGTTACAGCTGAGATTGGACTACTTTTTGGTATGCCGCGATATCATCTTGTTGAGATAGTAAGATGACGTGTTGACTCCTCACCGGGGTTATCGCCGGTTTAAGCGGAAAGTAGACGTTGCTCAAGGTTACATCCGAGATTGGACTGCTGCTTGTTTGTATGTCTCACTGTCATCTGTGGGTGTTCCTGTCTGCCCGTTGTTGTCTCCGGGTCTGAGGTATGTGTGCCTCGACAGGATGTTTGGGGTTGAAGCTGATTGCATGTGTTTGAAACAAGCATTTCCGGTGTTATCGCCGGAACTGCAATGGCATCCCTTGAGGCTATCACCAAGGATGGGGTTGCTACTCCCAGTGTTGTCTCTGGGACTGGAACTGAGCGTTGTGGTGTTATTGCCGAGACAGAACTGTCCTCTCCAGTGTTGTTGCTGGTATTTTGATCTGCATATCTCGGGGGTTATCTCCGAGATTGGAAATGACATTCTCGTTGTGTGTTCTGGGTTTGAGATGAAGTTCCCGGTTTGTGTTCCGGGTTGGAACTGAACTCCCAGTAGTATCCGGAATGGATGTAAGCTGTCTCTCAGGGTTATCTCCAAAACACGAATTTACCCTCTTGTAATGTTAGTAATAGGAGTGCAGAAAATTTTGAGTGTCCACAGATGCCCCTCTTTATCATATTCATGCAATGCAAGGCATGGATAGGATAAAGAATCCTAGACACTTAAAATGCAAGCAAGATAAACATGATGTTATATGCAGCAACATAATGCAAATGTATGATGCATGATTGCCATATAATCCTGTTGGGATGGCAATCAGTGATGACTTGGACATACGATCCAAATCTTCAAGGATGTTGACGTTGGGACTATCACCAATGTCTTGAATCCTAGATAATGGCTTATATTCCATAGAGGTACCTCTTGTGTGTAAGAGATCTGTGGGGATAAAGCTTTATCTGTTTGAGGATGTGTATAACATATTCCCTCATTCTCATTTGAGTTATCGCCAACAGTTTTTTTGTCATTGTCGTGGTTGCTCGATCTTTAACGATATGTGTATCACCGGATAGATCCCTGTTGGGTGCATTGTCAAGGCTGCTTGACCTTTATTGATGTATGTGTCAATGGTAGCATTGCGTTGTAACCCTTGCTGGGGAAGGTAGCTTCGATGGGTTTATTTGCCATCGGCTGACATGACATCAAGGCTGCTTGACCTTCATTGATGTGTGTATCAATGGCTGCATTACGTTGTAACCCCCGCCGGGGATACGTAGATGTTTGAAAGATGTGTGTTGTGACCCCCACCGGGAATACGTAGATGTTGATAACTTCGGCGTTGTAACCCCCGCCGGGTAGGTTTGATATATCGTGGTTTTACGTTATAACCCCCGCTGGGGATTGTTTAGGGTTGTGACCCTGCAAATGACGACATCGGACCTTTGTGGGGTATTTCCGAGCATGGTTTATGAAAGTTGAGCTCATTGGTATAGTATACCCTGCATTCAGGCGAATACCGTTGAGACGACGGGAGTTTAACTCTAACCGACGAGAAACCAGGATTTCAGGCTATTCCGCTCAATCGCGTAGCATTTTTATTCCTGATTTAGCCTTTTCAGCTTGTGAGACCTCCTTTGCAACTTTAATTGGAGTGAGCCAAAGGTGTGGGACCCATGTAGGGGGGCCGCAAAGGTGTACTACAGGAGGCATGAGTTAGCTCATGACCAATCGTCTCTATGTATAAGCAAATGGTTGCTTTATAAGTCATTTTCAAGTTGCGCAGTGAAGGAAACCGAGAGCTCTTCTTCAGATCTCATTGAGTTCGGGCAACTTTTTGATATATTCATCACCGTACAAGTGTTCTTCATCATCACAGTAACGTATGCATGTATTTTTTCTAGTTTCTATCCGTTGGAAAATGATTTATCACATGAAATGCATTTAGACATAGTAGTGAATATGCATGCTGATATGACTTGATAAAAAATATTTAACATAGTAAATGTTAGTATTAAAACATGCTGAACATAATGATGTGAAAAAAATTAACTTTTAAAACAGTCAAATTGGCACCTTTTACTGTCATTTCTTATCCTATCTAAAGGACAAATGAATAAAGGCATAAATTAAAATAGTCCTGGTAATTAGACTACACTTACGGATTTTTACTGTAATGTGATTAATGCATACAGGATGTATATGAATGTGTATAGGTGTGCTACTGAATGGCGGCCACCTAGTCATGCCTATGTGCATGTGGATAGTCCCATTTTCAAAGGGGCTATGGCAAAATTTTCCTAAAATGTAGGCATTGGGTAGTCATGCATTTTTAATTCTACTGTAGATGTATGTTAAAACAATGCATGTAAGCATGTAATCATAGAATGCATTTTGGAAAAGACTCCAGGTAAGAAATTACCACACCCTTTCTGAGGTGATTTGGAGACTTATTGTCCAGATATTATGGATCCGGACCAGCCAAGTAGTTCCCGCAGGACCACTTCTGGTGTACGGAGGAGGGCTTTGAAGAGCCTCAGTGTTCCGTTAGACAGCCTCGTCGTTTGGCAGAGGCGGTGATATGTCCTATTCGGGTTGAAGTGTCGAATGTCGAGGACGAGGAGGAGGATGTACCGTTTGAGGTTCTGCTTGCTCCGGCTGTACGTGTTCCCCGTAGGAATTGCCAGGTATTCAAGTGGCAAACCCAGATCTTCTGGGTGACTTGGGTAGGCATCCTTCAGTATACATGCACGCAAACGAGGTATGAAGCTAGATCTTTAATCTTCCTTATTTCCTATTGATGAGGAGTCAAGGATTCTGATGTTGATCTGCATTTGATGTAGATTCCCGGCTTCACACAGCCTTGAGGGAACTGGTTTAGCATCCACTCTATGTATCAGGCCTTGCATGATGGCTAGGGATTCAGGAGGTTCTTCTCCATTCTACCCCGTCGCTGTCCCTGGGGTTACCTCATGGCATTGTCTGAGCGGTGGTTTCACCAGACTCAGTCACTCCATTTGTTGGACTGTGAGGTGATGATGATGCCGATGTATTGGTAGTTTATCACAGGTATGGAGTTTGGAGGGGAGCTGGTGCCTTGCAACGGATATCACCCCTACTACCGTCAGATCCTTGTTGGGGGTTCCTGCGGAGGCGCTCAAGGGCAGGACTGTTCGTATGGGTCCTTTGAGCGTAGATGCTATGAGTGGGCTATTAAGTGAGCCCAAACCCGATGATGTGAGAGTCAGGGATCGCATTCTTTGACGATTGTTCCTGATGATCATTAGGGGCTGCTTCATAGCAGATAACTCTTTTACGGTGTCCTTCGCTTTGATCAGCGCCACTCGACATGTGGACCGTATAGGAGAGTATGATTGGGGTTCCTACACCTTTGCCTACTTCCTCAGGGGAATGCGCATGCGATCGCAGGGCTTGACCGAGGCGTGGTTATGATTCTACCCATTTCTTCTGGTGAGTGTTTCTCTTGTCTTTTCCCATGTATAGGTTAAGAGTGTTGACTGACAGCAGATGTTTGCCTTTGTGTTGGCAGTTTTGGGCCTATGAGAGTCTTCCTTGTTTGTATCCTATGAGCGTGCTAGGTTTAGACACCTATCCACAAGGACGGAGATGGCATCATTCCATACTGGAGGAGGTCCCTGTTGCTGAGGGTTTCACTCATTGACGCCTACAATTGGAGTTGTTGACAGCCGATGTCATCGCATGGATTCCCTACTCTGGAGAGTATTTGGGAGTTTGTTTTGAGGATGGGTACTCAACTGGAGTAGAGTACGTCATTTCCACCCGCAAGATTCCTCTCTTCACAGATGGAGGATGAGAGCTCAATTTAGGAGAACGTGCTATCGGGAGCACTACAGGAGAGATCCGTATGCCGATCTTTCCTCCTGCCAGGCGTTATTGGCCTGTTTCGCAATCACCCGTCATTGACATCCCATTGATGGGGATTGACGGTTTTACATTGTTAGAGGGCCCCTATTCTCAGAGGGCCCCTATTCTCAGGAGATGTTCCAGCATTGGTGGATCCTTGGTACTATTGGAGCTCAGACCCGCACCACACAGTTTATGGGGGATATGGTTCCAGGATCCGTGATGATGACGGATTGGCTAGCTTGTGTCAGAGATCTGACTAGTGTGACACTGATTGTCAGATTGACTCGGCAGTTGGACCGGCCACATCTTTTCATTTGGTATTTAGGCAGAGATCCTACAGAGGTAGATACTTTTGATCCTTCCAGCTATGGCGTTGGTCCCTCAGGTGACCCATATGGTTTTGCCGGCGCAGATCCTCCCTTGTATCGGCCTGACATCCCTGTAGATAGAGATCTAGTGACTCAGGAGGAGTTACATCAGGTGGATAGGATCGATGATGTAGACATTGACACTCTTGACTTTTTCTGATGTATTTCTCGTTATCTCTTTTGATAGGCCTCTGTTAGCATCTGGGTAGCTTCGCCCCATTCTCGCTATATCTTTTGATAGGCCTCTGTTGTATGTTGGGTAGCTTCGCCCCATTTCCCTGTATTTTAGCTGTACAGAGATGTATTAGATGATGATATACTTAGGAATATATGTACAATTTTCCATTCCCTATATCATATTGTCATCTATTGTATCATGCATGTTATTATGTCATGCATATGTATGTATGTCCAGAGATATTCAGCATTGACCCCTGGATGGTCTTATAACATGGCCCGTACATATGTCTTCTTCGACAGTTAGCCGTATTGATCATACCCCACCATTTGTGGTGGTAGCTGGTATGCGCTCATGGTATGATAGTATATCACCATTAGACATGGTGATCGTAGATGATTTGCTACATCATACTATGACCCTGTTGATGTTTTAGGTTCCTCCAGGATTTGTAGAGGGCATGCTAGAGCCTTGGGTGCACTGGATGACGATGTGTATTAGATTTGGGACCCAGGAGTCGACTCCTACTTTGGAGGAGTATACACGATTGACGATGCTTCCACTGGACAGACCTTGCGTGCATATGGCTATTGGAGACATGAGTAGACAGTTCATGACCCTCACCGGATTGAGACGTAGAGTGGTCCAGGACGAGATTACATCCGGCCATGTGATATCCCAGTGTTTCCTGTTTGACAGGTTTAGCTCTGAGGATAACTATGCATGGCATTCCGGGGATTTCACCACATCGGAGGACCATTGGCGTTCAGCCAGAGTAGATGTACTGCTTCTATGCATATTGTCATACGTCTTCATGCCACGGTACATGGATGAGCTGGATATCGGTGTCATTATGGCAGTGAGAGCTCTCAGGGAGGGTCATACCATTTTATCGATGATCGTTGCAGAGACCTTGAGGTCAGCTACATACTGCTGCACTTATCCGTCATGAGTGTTCACAGGTAGCTCGGGCATGCTGTATGTGTGGTTTATGTCACACTTGAGACCGATTGGCACATTTAGACGGCATGGGTTTTGTTTCACCCAGCAGATAGCCATGTCATACTCCTTTCAGCCTGCAGAGTGCACAGATGCTACATCGTGGTCAGCTTTCCTGGCAGGGATTAGGGATCCGTCTGCCATATTGCCTTGTTCAGGGCTTAGCTCACCCTACAGCTTCATTACTCATGCTCCGGGCATGGATTATCTCCCTCTGGCTGGATTGAGGGGCATGATTACTTACCACCCCTTGGCCGTGATGTGTCGGTTTGACGGTTCAGGATTTTCATCCTTATGAGGGACGATGAGTCGGTAACTCGCGTCCTGCATTTATTATCGTGAAGGACAGATCCAGGTTGTATGCCTGTTGGGATCAGTGAGAGCTGGCTGAGTTTTCTGTCAGTCATCCAGGTTGTTCTGCAGAGTATTCTGCATAGATGGAGATAGAGACAGCATTTGATGCGACAGTATCCACAGTGCAGGGGTTTAATTCTGACGATGAGGAGCCTATAGAGGAGGCTCTTATTCCCATCAATGATTTGACTACTGGGCTGCCAACAATTGTGATGGATTCTCCAACCCGAAAGTGCCATTTGTTACTCAAGATTGGCACAACATTTGGAACAGAGCTTATCATCGATGACCTATGATAGAGATCAGGCTAGGGCCGCTATGTTGACAGCTCTTGATGAGAGAGATACCGCTCTGTTACAGAGGGATGAGGCTAGATCAACCAGGGATGCATTGATTGGGGAGTGGGATGCCGCCTTATCTGCTAGGGATGTGGTCATTGCAGATAGCACTTCTGTTAGATCCTAGATGACTATCAATCTTGCCGACATGAGTGCCTACATTGATGAGCACTATGCCACCATGCAGTTAGCATCTGATCTGCTAGCTCGTGTAGATACCCTTGGGCAGGAACTTGTACTGCTACCTCCGTCTTCAGAGAGGTATGTTATGTTAGATCTGATAGTCCGCATACACACAGATCTGTAGATAGCTTTGTATTTTCCTGCACGGACTAGCTTAGCCATTTTGTCATGTACATCACATATGTATATATAAAACAGTATTATGTATGGCAGGGAAATATATTTTGATTCACTTCCCTTTTAGTTATGCCTCGATCTTGCTTGATGTTTGCCTGTTTCTCCAGGGCCTTGTGATCTTGATGCATTCTGAACTTATCCTTGATAGATGGACATTGAGACGTCACAAGATCTCTCAGAACGGATCATTGATTTGTATAAATCTCTACCATCTTTGGTGTATTGGGACTGGTATCTATATGGAAAAGTGGAGAGGAGGGTAGTTTCTTCCTCTCTGAGATTGACCGCACCACAGATGGTCGCCAGTACTTCTATTTGTGAGAAGCCTAATTAATTCCATCTCTTATGAGTTGGTATTGCTCTTTGAGGCATGATCACAGCTTAGATGGTCACTGAATCTTCTATTTGTGAGAAGAGGTTGGGTAATTCCATCCCTTTGATCTGAAACCGATGAAATGGGGAAAATTGAAGGTTGATCTCAGTACCGTGTGACA
The DNA here is from genome assembly GCA_020205605.1 of Panax ginseng. Lineage (NCBI taxonomy): Eukaryota > Viridiplantae > Streptophyta > Magnoliopsida > Apiales > Araliaceae > Panax > Panax ginseng. The sequence goes on along the minus strand of CM035134.1, from coordinate 90,727,768 downwards.
AGAATTTTTGTTCTGGTAGGGGTTAGACTGCACCATGAATGCCTGCCTACGTACTCCTATTGAAGAGGAGATCAAGTCTGCGTAGTTTGAACCTGGTGTAAGAGGTTCAACGCTGAATGAGGAAGACAGATGAGTGTAGAAGTATTTTTGTTGTTTTTGTGAAGAAAGGGCAGAAATGTTTTTGTTGTTTTTCATTATTGCAACCAGGCAATATAGGATATGGTTGCCTACATACCCCTGGGTATCAGGGAGATCAGGTCGACGTAGTTCACCCCCCAGGACAAATCGCAGCTGAAGAGAAACGTGAATCCCATGTGCAGGCTATACTGCGGGGAGAAGAAAGTTTAATCCCATAATGGGGATAAACTGCAAGTGTGGAAAAAGTTTGATTCCGTCTTCAGGACAAACTGCAAGTGTAGAAAAGTTTAATCCCGTCTTCAGGATAAACTGCAGGCGTAAAAGGTTCAATCCCGTCTTCAGGATAACTGATATTGAGAAATGTTCAATCCCGTCTTCAGGATAACCGAAATTGTGAAAGGTTTGGAATGAAATGATGCCATGCTGCTGGCTTGAAGTGTATGTTTCCCTGAGGGGCAGAAGAGTATGTAAAAAGGAAAGGGTTCAAAACCAGAATGACTGATAATTTGATGATCAAAACCAGGATGTTTGTTTGATGGTAACTTCAGACATAGTACCGTTTCACGGTGTCCGAGTTGATAAGCTGTGGAAATTCATCGCCATCCATTTCCTGCAATCTGAGAGCACCTCCTATCAATACTTCCTTGACAACAAATGGGCCTTCCCAGTTAGGAGCGAATTTTTCCTTAGATTGATCTTGGTTGTCAATGATCTTCTTCAAAACCAAGTCATGTTGTTTGAATTGTCGTAATCGGACTTTTCTGTTGTAGGATCATGCGATCCTTTGCTGATATAACTGACCATGGAAGATAGTCGTGGCTTTCCTTTCGTCTATCAAAGACCATTGGTGATACCTGTCTTGTACCCATTGGTTTTCATCCAACTGATCATCCATCAATACTCTAAGGGATTCCATTTCCACTTCTATGGGGAGCACTGCTTCCATCCCATAGACTAATGAGTAAGGGGTTGCCCCAGTGGAAGTACGCATGGAAGTTCTGTAGGCTAATAAAGTCAGAGGCAAGAGGTCAGGCCATCCTTTGTGATTGGCGGACATTTTTTGCATGATCTTTTTGATGTTTTTATTAGCCGCTTCAACAACACCATTCATCTTTGGTCGGTAGATGACGGAGTTGAGATGTTTGATGTGGAATTTTCTGCATAACTCCTCCATCATTTTGTTATTGAGGTTCTTAGTATTGTCTGACACAATGAACTCTGGTTGTCCATATCAACAAACAACATTGTTTCTGATGAAAGCAATGATGACTTCTTTAGTAACCTTGGAGAAGGAAGCTGCTTCTACCCATTTGGTGAAGTAGTCGATCATGGTGAATATGAATCGATGTCTGTTACTGGCTTTGGGCTCGATGGGCCCGATCACGTCCATTCCCCATATTGAGAAGGGCCATGGCAAACTCATATTGTGGAGTTCCCTTGGAGGGGCGTGGATAGCATTCCCATGAATCTGACATTGATAGCACTTCTTGACGTGATCATCATAATCAGCTTTGAGTGTAAGCCAATAATGTCCCATTCTGAGAATTTTCTTGACAAGTAGGGGTCCGCTCATGTGAGGGCCGCATACTCCACCATGGATCTCATCCATGAGTCGCTAAGCTTGGTCTTTATCCAGACATCTGAGGAGACCTAATCCTGCATCTCTTTTGTAGAGTGCATCTCCTCTTGGGTAGAATTTCATAGCAAGTCGATGAATCCGCCCCTTCTTAATTAGGCTCACCTCAGCGTGTGTAGATCCATCTCATAGATACTCCTTGATGTGTTGGTACCAAGGGTTGTGGATGGGAGGTAGCTCATCCGATACTTCTCCAATGTAATTCCCATAGACTGGGGCTTTTTGCAAAGCAAATGTGATGTTTGGCATGTTTTCCTTGTCCGATATGTAAACCAAGGAGGCCAACGTTGCTAATGCATCTGCAAAATCATTCCTATTATGAGGAATGTGTAGAAATGAGATTTCTTCAAACTCTAAAGCCATCTGTAAAACTTGCCGATGGTAAGGCAGCAAATGGAATTCTTTGGTTTGATAGATTCCTGTGGATTGTCTGATTACCAATTCGGAAACCCCAAAGACAGTTAACCGCATGATTCCCATTGAACGGGCAAGTTTTAGCCCCATGATACAGCCTTTATACTCAGCTGTGTTGTTGGTGTTGACAAACTGCAATTTGACGACGACGGGATACTGCTCCCCCATACCAGATATTAGAACTGCTCCAGCTTGAGAGCCTTTTGTGTTAACAGCTCCATCAAAATACATTCTCCACGTACGGCATGTATCGTACTGATGTTGTTGTTGAACTGTCATTACCCCTTCATCGGGGAAGTATGTTTCTAAGGGTTTGTAATCCCCTGCAGGTGCGGTGGCCAGTTGATCCGCAATTCCCTGACCTTTGACAGACTTTTGCATCACATAGACGATGTCAAATTGTTGTAGGATCAACTGCCATCTAGACAGTCGACAATTCAGTATGGGCTTGCTGAACACATACTTGAGAGGATCCACGCGGGATATGAGATAGGTTGTGTGACCATGGAGGTAATGTTGTAACCTCATGGAAGCCCACGCTAAAGCACAACAAGTCTTCTTAATCAGAGTGTACTTGTGTTCACTGATGCTGAATCTTTTCCTGAGGTAATAGATAGCTCGTTCTTGGCCTCTATTGTCTTTTTACCCCAGCATACAGCCCATGGCATTGTCATTTATGGACAGGTACATGAACAGGGGAACATCATCCCTAGGAGGTACCAAAATAGGAGCGTTAATCAGTTGCTCTTTGATTGTGAGGAAGGCTTTCTGACACTCATCATTCCATTTCATGGAGGAGTTCTTCCTTAACAACTTGAAGATTGGCTCACAGGTTGTTGTGAGTTGAGAAATGAATCTGCTAATGAAGTTGATCCTTCCCAAAAATCCCCGTATTTCCTTCTCTGTCTGAGGAATGGGCATTTCCTTGATGGCCTGGATTTTGGTAGGATCCAGTTCAATCCCTTTGTGGCTGACTAGGAAACCTAGCAACTTGCCTGACTTAACACCAAAGGCGCACTTAGCGGGATTCAACTTCAAGTTGTACTTACGCAACCTATTGAAAAGCTTTTTGAGATACTCTAAATGGTCATCCTCCTTCCGAGATTTGACAATGATGTCATCCACGTAAATCTCTATCTCCTTGTGCATTAAATTATGGAAAAGAGCCATCATAGCTCGCTGGTAGGTTGCCCCGGCGTTGATGAGGCCGAATGACAACCGTCTGTAGAAAAAGTTCCCCAAGGTGTGATGAAAGTAGTTTTCTCATGATCTTCCTCAGCGACCATAATTTGATGGTACCCCGCAAAGCAATCAGCAAAGGAGTACATGTCGTATTGAGCAGTATTGTCAATAAGAATGTGGATAAATGGCACGGGATAGCTATCTTTAAGGCAAGCTTTGTTCAAATCCTAGTTATCCACGCAGACTCGCACCTTTCCCCCTGGTTTAGGCACGGGAACAATGTTGGATATCCATTCCGGATATGTAGACACCATGATGATGCCTGCTTGAAATTGTTTCACAATTTCTTCTTTAACTTTTAAACTCCACTCAGGCTTCAATCGCCTGTGTTTTTGCCTGACTGGCTTGAATCCTTCTTTAATAGGAAGGCGATGAAGAACAATATCCGTGGACAAACCCACCATGTCTTCATGAGACCATGCAAACACATCCTGGAATTGGGTTAACAATGCAACCATGTCATTCCGTTGATTTGTGGTAAGGTCTGAACCAATTTGGACAAGCTTAGGGTTGTCTAAGGTTCCAAGATTGAAAGAAGTGGTTTGATCAAGATTGGGTTTGGGTTTGTCTATGACCCATTCCTTAATCTCCTGAGGTGTCTCAATGTCCTATTGGATGTCCATCAAGTCTGAGTCCAACTTTGCATCAAAGTTACAACCCTTGTGGAGAGAAGGCACCTCATCAGCAAGTACAGGCACATCTAAATTCAGAGTCCTGAAACAAAAGATGATTTCACTTAATATATGCAACTGTTCGATCATACAAAAGTGTTAGCATGTACATGATAAAATAACTGCTAGTACTGTAAAGGAAAGCAAGCAATTAAAGTTATCTACATGGCAGAGGGATTTTCTGCCCATTTTACCCTCGTCGACCAATGCATGGAGTGCTGCTCCAATTGTCGAGGGCAAAGTCCCGAAGGACTGCAGTGATAAAAGGATCGTCGGTGTCCTCCTTTTCCCGAATGATAACCATGACATCTGGGCAATCATCGGCCAGGGTGTATCTGTTTGTATGTTCATCATGAACAATGACGCGGATGCCTGCCATCATCAAGGCAAGGTCATGTTTACATTTTCGTTCCTTTTCTTCCGCCTCGGGATCAGGAATCAGCACCTCTTTAGCTTTGATTGGTACTGGTCTTGGAAACAGCATAGCCACAACATGGGCTGGCACCTTTACTGGAGATTGCATTAACTCATAAGGTAAAGGTATAGGAAATCGCCATGCTGATTTTAAGCTTCGAGGAACTCGCTTGTGCTTATGAGGATTCACGTGGTATGCAGAATCGCGAATAGCCTAATCCAGTTGTTCCAATTTGACTGGACATTTGGATAGGGTGCTTAATACCCTGTTTATCTTTACCAAGCCCTTGTCCAGGTTGATGACCCAATGACATCATTTCTTGAGTGGCCGACATAACCTCGGCAGAAATCTTGGGTATGGGAAGTGGTACTCCAATAGAATGGTATTGTGTGTTACTCACTTTCAAAGTATGGAAACTGGCCGGTTCAGTTTCTGAATTAAAACTGATAATTGGTAGAGTTCCTTGTTCAGGACAATCCGGCTCAGCGTTGACAGTGACTAGACTGTTGTTGATAATGTATTTGAGTTGTTGATGTAAGGTGGAGGGAACAGCTCCAGCCATGTGTATCCATGGTCTCCCCAATAGCAGGTTGTATCTCGAGTCTATCTTGAGGACGTGGAAGGATACATTGAACGTAATTGGACCAATCTCAATTGGAAATTCAATTTTTTCGACTGTATTTCGTCGGGATCCATCAAAAGCTCTGATAACCGTATAGCTGCTTTGGATCCGATTGAGATTGATATTCATCTTTACCAAGGTGGAATAAGGACAGATATTTAGAGATGATCCTCCATCTATCAATACTCCTGCTAGCATGTACCCGGAAGACAAAACTGCAATGTGCAATGACCGGTCCCTTCGGGAGGTATGTCTTCATCAGTGAAGGATATCACATTGTTGTTGAAAATGTGATCAACCAAATGTTGAAATTTTTCCACATCCACTGATTTTGGCAAGTAGGCTTCTTCTAAAACCTTCAGTAAAATCTTCCGATGATCCTCAGAAGAGAAAACCAAGTCCAGTATTGAAACCTGGTGTGGAGATTCTCGCAAGCTTAAAACCACTTTGGCTTCATTATGACCCATAGTACGGAGGAATTTTTCAATCTTCTCCATGGGCAACTTCCTCTTTGCTTCGCAAGTAGGTTTGATAACCCGTTGAGGAAGGCACAATGGATTCTCTTTCGACATTGTAGTAGTAGTATGAGAAGTGGATCCTTAAGCTTCTCCATAACTCCATGGAACTCTGTGTAAGCTAACAACAGGATATTGTGGTCTGCAAGATAAAGAAATTGGCTCTGGTGCGGCCACTTTCAAAAGATTTTCAGCTCCTTTGAGTTGAATTGGTTGTATGGAAAATACTTTGACAATCTCATCATCCTCTTTGGATATAACTGCTACTGATCCCTTCCATTTGGTAGGACATGCACTCCCACCCTTAAGTTGCACAGTGTAATCATCTGCTATTTGCAGGACACCGCTATCAATAAGATTCTGAATGAGATGGCAGAGTGCCCAGCATTCTTCTGTACTGTGACCACGAGAATGTGAATGATATTGACACATTTCATCAGGATTGAACCGTCCTGAGCGGGGATTGATTGGAAGGAGAATGAATGTAATTCTTCCTTCGTTGATCAACATTTGAATTATCTCCTCAATAGATTGGCCCAAATATGTGAATTCCCTTTGATTGGAAAAATCCCGACGGGCTATAGCACTTGCTCGCTCTGCAACCTTATCCTCCATAGCTTCACTTTCTGAAGGTGTTGATTGAGCTTTCATAACAAATGGAAGGAGATAGACATGCTCCTACCTGATTAATTGGCGTGTGACTTGATGATAGTGGGTCACCAGTTCTGCCAATTGCTCAATTTGTTTGCAAAGAGCTTTCATCTTTCGTTCCATGGTAAACTGGAACTTTGCATAATCCCATTTGTCAACACCGTCTTTGATGGGTTGGGATGAATTGCCATTGGAACCTTGTATAGTGCTCCAACTGATCATGTTAACCTCTTCTTCTTTGTGTTGAGGAAGAGGGTTGTCTTGCACATGAGGTTGATCAGGTTTGGTGACCACGATCTCACCGTTGTCTATCAGATCCTGAATCTTATGTTTCAAGACCCAGCAATCTTTAGTATCATGTCCGGGTGCCCCGGCATGATAAGCACACTTCTGAGTAGCATTAAAACCCCTCCTATTAGGGTTAGCTGGTGGAAGAAGATGTGTAATTTTCTTCTGAGCAATCAGAAGATCAAGAATATTCTCGAGCGAGTCCCCTAAGGGTGTGAACATCTGAGGTCGCTTTACTTCTCCACTTTTAGGCAATGGAGGGTTTAAAGATTATGCTGGAAAAGGGGAGTAGTTTTTCCTCTGCATAGGCATGCTTGGATTGCCTTTTTGTCCTTGTAGTATCAAGGAAACATCCTCCTCTTTCTTTTTATGGACCCTAAGGGGTTTTTTCCATAAGATCCAGACTAGATGTGCTCAGTAACATCTTTAAGAGCGGCAACGTCTTGAATTTTACCGGACTTCAATCCCATTTCAGCCATCTCTCCGTGTTTGATCATTTCAGAGAATGGTTTGCCAATACCAGCTAGAACTCTTTCATAGAAAGGAGCTTCATGTACATCTATGAAAGTCATGACCATTTCTGATTCCGTCATGGAAGGAATAACTTGAGCAGCAAGGTGCCTCCACCTTTGAGCGTACTCTCTAAATGACTCATTAGACTGTTTCTTAACCTTGGTAATTTGGTACCGGTCAGGAGCCATCTGAGATTAAAAACTATATTCAGTAAAGAAGGCGTGAGCCAGCTCTTCCCAGCTATGGATCTTTGAGTTGTCTAATCTGGTATACCATGAACGGGCTTATCTCGTCGACTTTTTCAAAACAATTTGCATTAGAGCTTTTCATTTTTTGCGTAAGACCCAAGTTCTCCAATGAACACCTTTAAATGTGTATAAGGATCCCCTAATCCGTCATATTTCTCAAAATAAGGGGTTTTGAATTTCTCTGGATAATGAACACCAGGAAATATGCAAAGGTCTGTATATGAAACACTGCCATGTGTTCCAATCCCTTTGAGAACACGAATAGTTTCCTCCATTTGAAGGACCTTTTTCCTGATATCACCGGTGTCTAGATCTCCTTTGAGATGGGTGTTTTCAGGGTCTTTGTTGGTTGTATCCAAATGAGGTTCTGGAATTGTTTTTTCCAGACCTTGAACTCCTCCTTGTATAGAGGATTCTGTATGTGTAGGTATCTTCGTACCCTGAGTAGACTGATGTAATTCTTTAAGTAGAACAGCCAAATCTATGATTTGTTTACTCAATCCGTCAAATTCTTCTCGGGAAACATGATTAGACTGGTCGGAAGAAGACATGATTGGCTGTAGGCTCGCGGCCTTTTTTGATTTAGAGCTGGTAACAGGCCCAATTGCTTCCCTACAAAAGACTTACGTAGTTTAGTCTTAGGGTAATATAAATGTTATCATAACATGCCCGTTTAGGAATTTTGTCCTGCAAAACCGGTTGTTAATTGATAACATGTTATGCATGCACAGATATTCTTCATATTTTCCATTACATATGGATGAACATGGAATAAATTACAAGTAAATGCTTTTACAAGTAATTGAAAATGGAAAGTATGAAGAGACTTTCCTCCACGTTTGGTTTATCAGAGGCTGACCTATCTTAGGGTTTCTCTCCCGGCTTTTTGGCATGAAGGTTCCCAGATTAACGCAATCTACATGACGGAAAGTTAATCCGGTTGTTCAACTGTAGCGAATCTGAGTGGTGCCTTTCCTGAGCCCCGGGGAATCATTCTTCCCACAAGTCCAGTAATCAAACACCGGCAGGATAGCCTCCTGGTGGAGGGACCACACAATATACATTCACATACAACGTGTCTCACCGTTTATGCAAAATGATGACATGTGCGAAGCACTAATATCACAGATAGATATTTAGCAGTGCAGTAATTAAGATGCATTCGTACACATTTATCAAAAATGTAAATGCAACATTCACACACAAGCATATAATAATTTTGAAAAGCTTGTAATAGCGGTTTAAGCCCTCTTACTGGATTCCCCAGCAGAGTCGCCACCTGTCGACGTCGGTATTTTTGAGTGTCCTTTTTCGTTACTTGTTCTTTGGTGTTCTCATGTTAATGTGAGATTTGTTTGAAAAAACAAGTGAAAAAAGTTCGACATGTATAATGTCGACGATTTAACTTTAAGAGTCGCCAGTTGGTGTATTTAACTGGTTGCACCAACGCAATCGAAAAAGGTTTGCACATTGACCCAGTGATTTGACACTGCTAGATGGGTCTGTGAAACCGAGATTCATTTTGGGTCTGGGGGCTTGATTATGCGGAGGGAAGATGTTAGGCACCCCCCGACATACGTGTTACCACGGTGACCGCCACTCTTCAAAGAAATTATTATATGCATGTGTATGTGTGTGTGTGTGTGGATCAATGTGCAATTATTTGAAAGTAGTACGAGGCCTCGTTCGGACATATATACACAAGGTTTGAATTTTATAGAAAAATTCAGTTTTAACCAAGATATAGCAAAGAAGTTTTGTAAAAGAGATTTTTCAAACCCTGTGCTCAATAGGAATTTAGACCTTTCATACTTCCATTTTATTATTAAATGTCCGGCTTGTTTGCTTTTATTTTCGAGATGCGAAGCATTCTCGAGAAAATAATATCTGAGCGATCTTCGAAACTCCTCATGGGCATGACATCCATCCAAGGAAATTGAGCATAATCGTAAAATAATGTACAAGTCGCCATGACCGAGAAAATGTCAAAATCATGGGAACCGAATCTAGATTCAATAAATCGAACACGTGATCACATGATTCCTAGGCTCACATGATACTGCAATTTGTATGGAAAACAATAAGCATCTATATATATATAGAAGTTGTATATATATATATATATATATATGAACATGATCAACCACCACGAAGTAAACTCTGTGGGACAAAATGTAAATAAAGTCGTAAAAGCGATCAATCGCCAATTAAGTAAACTCTGGCGGTGACGGAATGTAAATAAATCTGTAAAAGGCCAATAAGTGAACTCCGTGCCCGACAAAAATGTAAATATATATATATATATATATATATATATATATATATATATATATGTACGTATATATATATATATATATATATAAGCAAAGAACGTCTTGGATGTGAATCTGGGCTCATCGGATATGTCCAGACATCAATTATATATATGTATATATATATATAAAAGCGAAGTAAACTCCTTTGGATGTAAATCCAGGCTCATCGATATATTCGACAATAGTTATATATATAAGTATATATATATAAGCAATTAAACGACGGATATAAAATCTGGGCTCATCAGATGAGTTCATCACGCTTTATATATAAGTATATATATATATATAGCAATTAAACGCTCAGCATCAAAAGTCAGGCTCAATCGAGACATAACTCGATAATGTTAGTCCATATATGAAATATATACATATATAAGTATATATATACAGATAGAAATGAAAACCACGGACCGAAGTTCGGGTAAACGCACACAACACGACTCTCAATGTGTATAACAGTGTGTGCTATATGAGAAGAAGGCTTTATAAAATGTAAGAAGGCTTACAATGGGCTGCCAAAGTAGACTTCTATGACTTTAAATGGATAAACACCCATCTCCCGTCGGATAAAAGATAGCTATATGTGAGCTAACTAGTGTTTAAAGATGAGGAAACACTCAAAAGATGTGTATACAGAGTAAAATGGACAGGGCTTCCTCTCCTTTTTCCCTCTCTCTTCTTCCCAAATGGCTGACCCCAAGGCTTGTATATATAGACGGATGGCCGCAGTAGGTATATTCGCAGCGGTAAATGTAGCTTGTACCTACTACTGGGTCGTGATGCATCCGAGCCTCGCGGGTCCCGTCATCTCGTAGTACATGCACTCATGCACTGTAATGTCCGCTCGAACTTGCAGAACTTCAATCTAATCATCCGAACGAGGTATATCTGACCTTCTTCGGACTACTTGTGTCGAGAGTTACGCAATGACATGGATTAAAGGTTGTACGAAGTCAGGAAGAGGGGTCTATGCCCATGGTCTTCAAGCATCAAATTCTATCCAAAGTACTGTCACACGTAATAGTCACTCGAAATTGTCACTCCTCGGTTCTTGTGGGACATTATTGGATGTATGTATGTATGAAGTGTTGAGATGATGTGCCATTCTCGAAGTGACAAGATGACGTTTGACTCCTCGCCGGGGTTATCGCCGGTTTGAGTTAAAAGTAAACGTTGCTCAGGGTTACAACTAATATTGGACTACTTGTTGTTATGCCGCGATATCATCTTGTTGAGACAGTAAGATGATGTGTTGACTCCTCACCGGGGTTATCACCGGTTTAAGCGGAAAGCAGACGTTGCTCAGGGTTACATCCGAGATTGGACTGCTGCTTGTTTGTATGTCTCATCGTCATCCGTGGGTGTTGTTCACCGCGTTGTTAGCTCCGGTCCGAGGTATGTGTGCCTCGATAGGATGTCAGGGTTGAAGTCGATTGCATGTGTTTGAAACAAGCATTTCTGGTGTTATCGCCGGAACTACAATGTCATCCCTTGGGGCTATCACCAAGGATGGGGTTGCTACTCCCAATGTTATCTTTGGGACTAGAACTGAGCGTCATGGTGTTATTTCCGAGACAGAACTGTCCTCTCTAGTGTTGTTGCCATTATTTTGATCTGCATATCTCGGGATTATCTCCGAGATTGGAAATGACATTCCCGGTGTGTGTTCCGGGTTTGAGATGAAGTTCCCTGTTTGGGTTCCGGGTTGGAACTGAACTTCTGGTAGTATCCGGAATGGATGTAAGTTGTCTCTTAGGGTTATCTCCAAAAGACGAATCTACCCTCCTGCAATGTCAGTAATAGGAGTGCAGAAAATTTCGAGTGTCTACACAATGCATTCACTGTTTGCTTATTATTTTGGGTTTCCATATGATTCTCTTCACAGCTCAAGTTCTCTCAAGAATGAAGACCGATTTAATAACTCCATGGTGAAGGTTGGGAAGACCAATTCGACCATTGTAATGTGTGGATAGTTTGGTATTTGAGATGTATGGATAGTTTGGTATTATTGGAATGTAAACGTATTGTATGTTATTAATATTCTTTGTGATTGGTATATTTTGAATTTGAGATGTATGGATAGTAATATTATTTGTAATTGCTATATTTTGAATGTTTGATACATTTTGTCTTTAAATAGATTACACCTTCTAAACGTTGTATAAATGTGTCTAAACGTTGTCTGAAGTATCAAATTACAACATTTTAAGCCAGAAAACGTTGTGGAAACATACCATCTACAACGTTTTCAAGCATCCAATGATTTCTGAAAAATAAATATACAACATTTTTTTAAGAAAATAAACGTTGTAAATGTGACAAATCACAACATTTTAAAAACGTTGTATATAAGAAAAAAAAATGTTGTAAATGTGACAAACTACAACGTTTTAAAAACGTTGTATAAAGAGTGTTAAATAGATGACACCCTTAACTACAACGTTTCATGGATACAAACCATAACGTTTTTTACGCGTTATCTATTTAGTATTTTTTAGTAGTGCACGTTGGCATTTAACAGGAGTTTTAGGAGCCATTTTATCCCAATGCCAGTAAAAATTCCCTCAAACTTTGTCTTAGGTAAATTCACAAAAAGTTGGTATGCACACCTACTCACAGTACCCAAAATTGAATAATGGAATCCAAGTATGGTGAAAAATTGAAACAAGTTGCTTACCCCCCACTAATTTTCCTCTCTTGATGATGATTTTTCAGTGTTTGATTGACCAATCTCTGATTTTCCTTTTCCTCCCTTACTGCAAACTCAAACAGTGAGCAAACCTAGGGTTTAGTGTATATAATTCGATGAAAGTGATGTGTAATGGGTGTGTGATGGATGAATTACGGTTTATATATATAGAATGGTAGTAATGGGCGAAATTGATGTGAGATTAAGGGTTATAGGAGTAGTTCGTGTGTATTAGGAGTGATGGGGTTCGATTATGAGAGTTGAAAGTGGTAAAGCCACGTTCTGCAGAAGTATTTTAAAAATTAATTTCCGTACCCCAAAAAGTGAGGTTATTTTGGCCTGTAAAGCCCGGGCCGGTAGGTAAATAACCCCAGTGGGCGGGTGTGTGTCAGTGAAGTGAAAGATCCCACCAGGGAGGGGGTCTATTTTGTGCAGAACTTATAATTTTCAGCAACTTTACCCCGCATGCATGCAAAACTTCATCCTTAGATCCTGAAATGCAATAAAACCAACATTTTAGGTTAAACATATAATGTTTGAGCATGAATGTTAAAAATTATTACAATGACAAACTAATTAACTATGAATTATACATAAATGAACTAAGTAATACTAAATTATTAATTAAACTACGAATTGTGCAAAATAAGACTAAAATATTATATTTGACAAGAAAATTTGGTTGCCTCCCAATGAGCGCTTGTTTTGGAGTCTTTCAGCCTGACTACTCCATGTTTCATGGCGCATCGGCAAGAGTGATCGCGGTGGCTTAATTGTCGATGTCGACATCCTAATAACGCTTTAGATGTTGCCCGTTGACTTTGAACATTTTAAGTGGATTCCTGCTATAGAGTTCAACGGCGCCATGTGGGAAGACTGTCTTGATGGTAAAGGGCCCCGACCATCGTGATTTGAGTTTAATGGGAAATAACCTCAGTCGAGAGTTGTACAAATTAAGGACCGAGAATTTTATATGATTATATATTTAAATTTTTATGAATAAATTTTTTTTAGTTTATAAGTGAATATGTGTTATGAGATATAAATTAATAAAGAGAGTTAATTTAGTTATTTCAAATTAACTGGATCAATACATAATCAAGTTGATTAAGGAAGAGTAAGATAATTTATGTTGAAACATTAACATAGCCTGAGTGTTAGTCTTGAGTGTTAAATAGAAATATTTATTATCTTTAAATGATTAATTGTATGACTATTATATAGTTAATAAATATGTGAGGACTATGTGGAAATGAGTGATGAGTAGGTTTTATACCTATGAATCCGATATTATTAAACTTAATTATTGTTTTGTTTAAGTGTTTTTAGTATATTTTTATGTATTTTTGTGTTTATTTCTTGTAGGTTGGAGCTGGACGGACAAATTGGTCATTTGGGAGAAGAAAAAGATCAAAAATCATTAAAATTTGAGTTGAGTGGCATTTTTGTAAATATGTGGTCCTGTTTAAGCACCTAGGAACTTGGAAATGACCTAGGTTGACCGCCTAGGCGCTCATGTGCGGCTAAAGAGGGATTTTCCTACTGATGAGTTGGTTTTCGAAGCCAAAAAGGAATCTGAATGAGGGTTTTGACTAATAAAAATAAGAGAAGACTTTAGAAAAGATGTATCAAGGAAATTATCAAGACAATTGCAGAGAGAACAACGAAGAAAAACACGATGGAGAATTGCAAGGGCTGAAGATCAAAGAGAGTATTGGAGAAAATTCAAAGTTTCTTCTTCTTTTCTCTAGTTTAATCCTTTGTAATTACCTGGGATGTTGGATTATTAATCTGGATGATGTTTTTCTTTATTATTATCATGAAATAAATTTTCATTAAGATTGCAACGGAACTTGGTATGTAGTTTAAATTAATCTTTCCATTGAATGAAAATTGGTTTTTATTGAGTTGTTTATTATATATTTTGCTTATTGATTAATTGTTTGGCCAACAATTACTGTGATAATCTATATAAAATTGGAAGATGGAATATAGATTTAGATCTGGATATAACAACATCTGTTCATATAATCTGATTAGGATTAATATAATTAGCATGTAGGATAGGAATATACCTATGTGTCTTTTGTATCCATTGAAAGAATTTATCCATAAAACCCTAATTAACTTGATTCACATAAGAATATAGTGAGTTGATTAACTAAGGTGTTTCTTGAAATTTTGCGTCTTCAATATCAGATATAGGAGGATTTATTTACGTGTCTTTGGAAGACGTGTGTGAGCACTATAAAACATTCTTGGATAATAATTCATATTAATTAATTGATTTAAATGGGAAGTAAATTTATTTAAATGAAATACCAAGGGAAGTTGTAATTTTAACTTGTTAAATCTGCAGTTACTCTTGTGAAATTCTTGATTTTAATTATTAGTTTTGTTAAGTTTAATTTTCAAATCATAGACAATATTTCGTAGTTTAAAATAGGATTAAATGCATTGGAATTAGTAATTGATAAATATTATTTTATTTCCTCGTGGGAACGATATCCTTGCTTGCTGAATATTACGAATGAACACGTATACTTGCGTGTGAAATGATATTAAGAAATTAGGCTACAAGTTTTTGGCGTCGTTGCTAGGGATTTTTTTTTAATAGTTTGTCATTATTAATTTCATTCATATTAATCTTAATTTAAATGTTTTTTTATTATTTTATTTCTTTCTTAAGTTAAATTCCTTTTTAGGCACCATGGACAACTATGACTATCAATGGCCTTATACTAGATTTACTCAGCCAAGAGCGGCATGGATTTATGGACTCGATGAATTGTCAGCATAATTTGAGACACTTTCGAGGAAGATTGACGCTTTATCAGCGCAACGTATTCAAAGTGTAGCGATGATATGTGCATATTGCTGTAAGACCCCAAATTTTATGAATAAAGATGAATTTTTCTATAAATATTATTTTTAATATTAAGATGTGAATTTGAAATAATGTTATAGTTGTGGGTAATATTTATAAATTTTGCAAAGTAAGCAAGTTTTTATATAATATTCGATTCGTCAGGGAATATTCGTTTTAACATGAAATATTCGTACAACGGCGCAATCATTGGTGGACCCCACAATGGAATTATTGTCGGATTGAGAAAACGACAAAAATATCTTTTTATAAAAATAATGGCGAAAGTTTTACCGTTAAATGTTGAAACACCCGGTGTTAAAAGTACAGTAAAACGCATGGTTGCATAGTAGCACACGGTATTGATTATTGATGCTTACATGAGAAGTCACTCAATTTTGTTCAACTATTGCTACAGTAATTGTTGCATAGTATCTCACGTTATTTGATTCAATTATTGGTGATATTTTATATATTAGTAAATCAATAATTGAGACGACAAAGTTATTAATATTATTATTTGCAATATTGACGATGTCTAGAAGTTCTGTCAAGGAGAGGTTTGGTCACCTAATTGCGCGCCAATAGGGAAAAATCCTTATTGGAATGCCCCCTCTTTCTTGGGAACGACCTGGTTGTTAAATATTGCGAATTATAATAAAGATGATAAATGTTGTTAAAAATATTGAGGTAATTTTTATGAAGTAGTTGATGTAATTTTGTGTATTATTTGGATCCCCACTTACCTATTTTTAAAATAGTCAGAGAAAGTTATCTCGGTTTATATATATATATATATATATATATATATATATATATATATATATATATATATATATATATGTAATGTTTGAAAATTGCGAAGGGAGTACAATTATTATTATTATTATTATTATTATTATTATTATTATTATTATTATTATTATTATTATTATTATTATTATTATTATTATATACATGTGATAATTTGAAAGTTGGCAGAAATTCACGAGAATTGGCAGGTTGTATCACGGGGGTAATGACCCGTGAGTTTATATATATATAATATATAATATATTATATTTTATATTTTATTTAAAAGTTTTTTGTTTTATTAGAATAATTTATTGCATAGTGAAAATTAAATTTTCAACGAAATCAGCCGGTGCGTCGCCCGTTAACTTTCCTTCACTGTGCATCCAAATAGTGCTTTTCAATTCTCCTATAAATAGGATGCTTAGTTAGAATTGAAAATCACACCAGAATCAGAGAATTCTTTTTCTATAATATTGAGCGTATTTCTTTAGAGTTTTAAAAAGCTTTGAGCGTAGAAAATAGTGAAAGTTTTCTTCAAGAATATCCCCGCTATACCAGTTAGAATACTCTTCTTTTCAAGGTAAGGGGTATTATTTATTTCATATTCTGAAGAGATAATGTTTTTCATATTCGTATGAATTTTATTTTCGTTCAATATTCGTAATGAATATTATTTTCATTTAATATTCATAAAGAATATTATTTCGTTCAATATTCGTAATGAATATTATTTTCGTTTAATATTCATAAAGAATATTATTTCGTTCAATATTCGTAAGGGATGTTATTTTTGTTCAATATTCGCTTGAAAAAATATTTTCTTCCATACTCTGTAGTGTGTAAGTAATATTATTTTGTTTCAGATTTCAAATCTTATACTCATTTGGTTTAAGTTTTGGCTTCTATACTTAATGAAATTAGTAGAATATCCTTAATATTTGCACTTCATCCAGTATCTTTCCATGGAAATATTATTCTTGAATTTTACTCCACAAAGCAGTATCATGTTGATAATTTGGACGTTATTGAATTCTGGATAAATTAGATTATAAATCTTTAAAATTTATCCTTGAACTTGTTTTATTGAATTCTTATATCATTGTCATCATCCTCATGCTTATATTATGTTAAAAATCATATGTGGCCTGTAATGTATAGATGGACTTGGTATGATTATGACCAGGGATTATTCGGTATAATCATGACCGTAATATTACAAATGATGTGGTAAAAGTCCTCATTGGCCCGTAGTGCATTGATGGACAGTTGTTGGCATGATCATGACCATTGATGAATACACGAATATCCTTGGCCCGTAGTGCATGGATAATTTGTGGTCGTGATACTAAAGAATATCCTTGGCCGTAGTGCAAGGGTGATTCGATGATGTGAATTATTTATTAAGTTGAGTCTCAACGATAAAAGTGATGAAGAACCTTTTTAAATCATAGAAGATAATAGATTTTATGTTCTACTTGACTCTTCTAATGGATTGCTTGTTCCGCTGCAGTTAAACTTGTTGTCTATTATATTCTATCAGGTTAACATTGTTGAAGGCTAATGATAACTTATTCTGCATTAGCTTAGTCATAATATTTCTTACTGGGCTAGTTGAGCTCACCCTTTTGCTTTCATTGTTCTCTTCAGGAAATGAGAATGTAGCTGGGACTAGTCGGGGAATGGAGTAATGGTCCGAGATAGTGTCATAGTAGTCGTCACTATTCTATAAAATAGTGTGATAATAAATGTAATGAGGACTCTATTGAGTGGGGATATTGTCTAGATGACAATATTTGTATTAAAACTCTCAGTTTATGTTTTGTCGTATTTACACGACAGTTGTACTATTAAGTTGTATTTTAATTTTATACGATGTATTTGGCGACACAAGATGGGTGATGTATACCTATTTTAGGGGCGTCACAGTTGGTATCAAAGCTTAGGGATATGATCCCTGGCTGAGATATGAGACAAGAATTAGGAGGGGAGAGACGGGGAATTCCTTCGCTAGTATGACCTACCTAGGTTTATTTGATATTGAATTGGTCGGTCAGAGTATAGGGATAATATGTTGCATGTCAATTAACCCTTGTTTTGTGGCAGTATTGGAAAATGACATCCGAGAATGTTGAGAATAGCAATAGAGCACAGGAGACCGTTGAGTCTCCACAGATCAATAACTAGGATAATGTGCAACATGAAGACAATAATCCTCAGGTAAACAACAACACGGATCAAATGATGAATGATGGGATATTCAGAGGCTTTATACAATTCATGCAACATCAGGCGAGAGCGGCTCCTGTCCAAAATGCAGGTGGAAACACTGGTAACTCTCGGACGGTCACCGCTAAACAGTTCAAGGAGCTGGGACCACCGGAGTTTTTTGGAGAGCCAAAACCACTTAAGGCAGAGACGTGGATAAAGCAGATCAACAAGATATTTGATGTCTTGGGATGCTCCGAGTAGCAAAAAGTTCCCTTCGCCACCTTCATGTTGTGAGCAGAGGCAGATTACTTGTGGAAATTTGTAAAGCGTACTCAACTTGCTGCAATGAAGATGTATTGGGAGAAGTTCCAAGAATTGTTCAACGACAAGTACTTTCCCAAAAGTATTCGTCACATGAAAGAAGTAGAGTTCATTAAACTGTAGCAAAACAACATGACTGTGTCGCTGTAGATATTTCTATTGTTAATAAATTCTCTGACGTATTCCTTAAAGAACTTCCTGGCCTACCCCCAGAGCGTGAAATTGAATTTTGTATTGATCTTGAAACCGGTACAAATCCCCTTTTCCAAAGCCCCATATCAAATGGCTCCTATTGAACTTCAGGAGTTAATGATCCAACTGCAGGAATTGTTAGATATCGGTTTCATTCATCCTAGTACTTCTCCTTGGGGTGCTCCTGTTCTATTCGTGAAAAAGAAAGATGGGAGTATGCGACTTTGTATTGATTATCGGGAGTTGAACCATGTCACTATCAAAAATAGATATCCATTGCCTCGTATTGATGACCTGTTTGACCAGTTGCAAGGCATCAAATTCTTTTCAAAGATCTATCTTAGTTCTGGATATCATCAGTTAAAGATTAGAACCGATGACATTCCAAAGACGGATTTTAGAACTCGGTACGGGCATTATGAATTCCTAGTCATGTCTTTTGGATTGACTAATGCTCCTGCTGCCTTCATGGATATGATGAGCTGAGTATTCAATGAATATTTAGATCACTTTGTGGTCGTCTTTATTGATGACATCCTTATATATTCCAAAAGTCGTGAAGATCATGAGAAACACTTGAGGCTGATACTCCAAACGCTTTATGAGAACAAGCTTTATGCCAAGTTGAAGAAATGCGAGTTCTGGCTTGAGGAAGTAGCATTCCTTGGGCACGTAGTATCAAGTTATGGAATATCTGTTGACCCGACAAAGATTGAAGCTATTCAAAGCTGGGAGCAACCTAAATTAGTGACCGAGTACAATGCTTTCTCGGCTTAGCTGGTTATTATCGGAGATTCGTAGAAGGGTTTTCTCGAATTGTTACTCCATTAACTCAGCTGACTCGAAAAGATACAAAATTCGGTTTGAGCGAGGAATGTGAGAAGAGATTTCAGGAAACTCAAGATGAGACTCATTTCAGCACTTGTTCTGACAATACCATCTGGCTCAGAAGGATTTGTCATCTACAGTGATGCCTCAGGCAAAGGTTTAGGATGTGTTCTCATGAAACATGGGAAAGTCATAGCCTACGCCTCACGACAACTCAAAGAATATGAGAGGAATTATCCTACTCGTGATCTAGAGTTGGCAGCTATTATTTTCGCACTAAAGATCTGGAGGCATTACCAATATGGAGAAAAGGTGGAGATCTATACGGATCATAAAAGCCTCAAATATTTCTTCACTCAAAAGGAACTTAACATGCGGCAGCGACGTTGGCTTGAACTGTTGAAAGATTATGATCATACAATCCAATACCATCTTGGAAAGGCAATCGTGGTAGCTAACGCATTGAGTAGAAGATCATATGCAGGTACGAGTGCAATATTGTTAACGCAAAGGCCCATTTTGTATGACTTACAAAGGATGGAGATAGAGTTAAAGACTCCAGGGACCCATGTGATGATGGCGAATATACGAGTAGAACTGACTTTAATCGATAAAGTTAAAGTCGTCAAGTTTGCAGGACACAGGAGAGCGATGCGTATGAGGAAGAAAGTGCAAGAAGCTGCTATGTCGGAAGCAAGAATCGATGAAGAAGGAATACTTTGAGTCAACTCCAGACTTTGTGTTCCTAATGACCTTGATTTAAAGTATAAAATCATGATGGAGGCGCACAACACACCGTTTGCAATCCATCCTGGGAGTACCAAAATGTATCATGATCTTCGACATACATTTTGGTGGAGAAATATGAAGAGAGAGATAGCGGTGTTTATCTCAAGGTGTTTAACTTGTCAACGAGTCAAGGCGGAGCATCAAGTAACAAAAGGTCCATTGCAACCACTTGAAATTCCAAAATGGAAGTGGGAGCACATTACCATGGATTTCATTACTGGTCTACCAAGGTTTCCCAAGGCATAGATGCAATTTGGGTCATTGTTGATAGATTGACCAAGTCGGCTCATTTCTTACTCATACAAGAAACTTATACACATGAACGTCTTGCTCGTATGTACATAAATGAGATTGTAAGATTGTATGCTATGCCAATATCCATAGTTTCTGATCGAGACCCAAGATTCACTTCAAGATTTTGGATTAGTTTTAAAAAAGCTATGGGCACAAATTTACGATTTAGTTTGGCTTATCATCCTCAAACAGACGGGCAGTCGGAAAGGACTATTCAAACTCTTGAAGATTTATTAAGACTCTATGTCCTTGACTTCAAAGGAAGTTGGGACAAGTTCTTACCATTGGTGGAGTTTTCCTACAACAATAGTTATCAAGCAAGTATTGGCATGGCTCCATTTGAGGCATTATATGGAAGAAAGTGTCGTTCTCTAGTATGCTGGGATGAGGTGGGTGAAGCAACATTGTTGGGACCGGAGTTGGTTCTTATGACTACAGAAAAGATTCAAACGATCCGATAACGTATAAAAACCTCACAAGATCGACAAAAGAGTTATGCTAATCTTCATCCAAAGGATGTGGAATTCGATATTAGAGATTATGTGTTATTACGTGTTGCTCCATGGAAAGGAGTTACGAGATTTGGAAAGAGAGGAAAGCTCAATCCTCGATTCATTGGCCCATTTTTAATCCTCGATTGAGTAGGAACTGTGGCATATAGACTCGCCTTACCGCCAAGTATGTCTCTTGTTCATAATATTTTTTACATATCCATGTTACGTAAATATGTGGAAGACTCGAACTACATCATTGAGTTAGAACCTGATGAAATAGCGAAAGATTTAACGTATGAAGAGGTTCCTGTTAAAATCTTGGATAAGAAGGAGCATATTTTACGCTCCAAGGTTATACCTCAAGTCAAAGTATTATGGAGAAAGCACGATGTTGAAGAAATAACCTGGGAGTTAGAATCTAAAATGAAATCAAGGTATCCTCACCTATTCGTCATACCAGGTATATACTCTAATTTTGAGGGCGAAATTTCATAAGAATGGGAGGTTGTAAGACCCTAAATTTTATGAATAAAGATGAATTTTTCTATATATATTATTTTTAATATTAAGATGTGAATTTGAAATAATGTTATAGTTGTGGGTAATATTTATAAATTTTTCAAAGTAAACAAGTTGTTATATAATATTCGATTGGTCGGGGAATAGTCATTTTAACAGGGAATATTAGTACAACGGCACAATCATTGGTGGACCCCACAACGGAATTATTGTCGGATTGAGAAAATGACAAAATATCTTTTTATAAAAATAACGGCGAAAGTTTTACCGTTAACTATTGAACCACCTGGTGTTAAAAGTACAGTAATACGTGTGGTTGCATAGTAGCACACAGTATTGATTATTGATGCTTACGTGAGAAGTCACTCAGTTTTGTTCAACTATTGCTACAGTAATTACTGCATAGTATCTCACGTTATTTGATTCAATTATTGTCAATATTTTATATATTAGTAAATCAATAATTGAGACGACAAAGTTATTAATATTATTATTTGCAATATTGACAATGTCTAAAAGTTCTGTCAAGGAAAGGTTTGGTCACCTAATTGCGCGCCAATAGGGAGAAATCCTTATTGGAAAGCCCCTTCTTTCCTGGGAACGACCTGGTTGTTAAATATTGTGAATTATAATAAAGATGATAAATGTTGTTAAAAATATTGAGGTAATTTTTATGAAGTAGTTGATGTAATTTTGTGTATTATTTGGATCCCCACTTACCCATTTTTAAAATAGTCGGGAGAAAGTTATCTCGGTTTATATATATATATATATATATATATATATATATATATATATATATATATATATATATATATATATGTTGATAGTGGATTTTGGTGGAGGGAGTAGTCACAGGATGGAGTACTATATGTATTATTTATATATATGTATATGTAATGTTTGAAAATTGGCGTGAAGGGAGTACAATTATTATATATATATATATATATATATATATATATATATATATATATATTATATTTTTGTTTAAATGTTTTTATTTTATTAGAATATTTTATTGCTTAGTGTTGCATAGTGAAAATTAAATTTTCAACGAAATTAGCCGGTGCGTCGCCCGTGAACTTTCCTTCACTGTGCATGCAAATAGTGCCCTTCCATTCTCCTATAACTAGGATGCTTATTTAGAATTGAAAATCACACCGGAATCAGAGAATTCTTCTTCTATAATCTTGAGCGTATTTCTTTAGAGTTTTAGAAAGCTTTGAGCGTAGAAAACCGTGAAAGTTTTCTTCAAGAATAACCCCGATATACCAGTTGGAATACTCTTCTTTTCAAGGTAAGGGGTATTATTTATTTCATATTCTGAAGAGATATTGTTTTTCATATTCGTATGAATTTTATTTTTGTTCAATATTCGTAATGAATATTATTTTCGTTTAATATTCATAAAGAATATTATTTCGTTCAATATTCGTAATGAATATTATTTTCGTTTAATATTCATAAAGAATATTATTTCGTTCAATATTCGTAAGGGATGTTATTTTTGTTCAATATTCGCTTGAAATAATATTTTCGTCCATACTCCGTAGTATGTAAGTAATATTATTTCGTTTCAGATTTTGAATTCTATACTCATTTGGTTTAAGTTTTGGCTTCTATACTCCATGAAATTAGTAGAATATCCTTGATATTTGTGCTTCATCCAGTATCTTTTCATGGAAATATTATTCTTGGACGTTATTGAATTCTGGATAAATTAGTTTATAAATCTTTAAAATTTATCCTTGAACTTGTTTTATTGAATTCTTATATCATTGTCATCATCCTCATGCTTATATTATGTTGAAAGTCATCTGTGGCCTGTAGTGAATAGATGGACTTGGTATGATTATGAGCAAGGATTATTCGGTATAATCATGACCGTAATGTTACAAATGATGTGGTAAAAGTCCTCATTGGCCCGTAGTGCATTGATGGACAGTTGTTGGCATGATCATGACCATTGATGAATACACGAATATCCTTGGCCCGTAGTTCATGGATAATTTGTGGTTGTGATACTAAAGAATATCCTTGGCCGTAGTGCAAGGGTGATTCGATGATGTTGATTATTTATTAAGTTGAGTCTCAACGTTAAAAGTAATGAAAAACCTTTTTAAATCATAGAAGATAGTAGATTTTATGTTCTACTTGACTCTTCTAATGGACTGCTTGTTCCCCTGCAGTTAAACTTGTTGTCTATTATATTCTATCAGTTTAACATTGTTGAAGGCTAACGATAACTTATTCTGCATTATCTTAGTCATGGTATTTCTTACTGGGCTAGTTGAGCTCACCCTTTTGCTTTCATTGTTCTCTTCAGGAAATGAGAACGTGTAGCCGGGACTAGTCAAGGAATGGAGTAATGGTCCGAGATGGCATCATAGTAGTCCTCACTATTCTATAAAATAGTGTCATAATAAATATAATGAGGACTCCATTGAGTGTGGATATTATCTAGATGACAATATTTGTATTAAAACTCTCAATTTATGTTTTGTCGTATTTTACACGACAGTTCTACTATTAAGTTGTATTTTAATTTTGTACCATGTATTTGGCGACTCAAGATGGTTGATGTATACCTATTTTGGGGGCGTCACAATTGTGCTGGAAACCATCCAATTCATCAATGAGCTATCAGTTTTGAGTTGTTACAATATAGTGGCTACTTCAGCGATTACCCCAACAATTATGAATATTCTAGTAATTATCATTATGAGTGGGGGAATCCACTAAATTTTTCATGGAGCGATGACAATCTAGCCCAACCCTTTGCTCTATGCCAATCATACACTTCTGAATTACAAGTTCAAGCTACTAATCATGAAGAAGAAAGGAATTTAAACTTGGAGGGACTTATTTCCAAGTTCATGGTTTTGATTGAGGAGCAGCTGAATAGTTAGGAGATATCGATTCAAAATCTTGAGAACCAGGTGGGATAACTTTTTAACGCCATCATCAATCGCCCTCAACGTGAATTGTCAAGCAACATGGTTCCCGAGACTGATGGATTGCCCATGCTAAATCTGGAATCGGATGTGTCAAAACAAAAGGATGTGGAAAGGGAGGAGACAAGTGGGGAGCAAAAAAAGAAGGTCGCCAAAGATCTAGCCTTGAGTTTTGACATAGATGAACCAATTTTCATAGTGCCCCACATATCTTCTCCTCCAAAGTTTAAGGATCCGGCTAGATTTGCAATCTCGTGCCCAATTAGTAGTCATTTCTTAGATAAAGCTATATATGATATGGAAGCTAGCTTAAAATTGGTGCCATGGTCTGAAGAGAATGGGAAGAGAGATGAAGAACCAATTTTTCTGGAAAAAGCTTCAACACAAAGATTCGTTCATACTCGAAAAATGCCTAGTTATTTAAAGGTTGTAAAAGAGAATCTACCTATAAAGAACAAGATAGGTGAATTTGAATCAATAACACTTACTGATGGGAAACTCTCGGAAGTTATGTTATTACTAATGGATGGAGGGTTCCTCAATTTTTGAATGGGAATTGGATAGAGAAAGTTGAAGCAATCGGGCTGAGGACATTAAACTAAGCGCTTACTAGGAGGCAACTTAGACTTTCATTTTATCACTTGAAAATTTAGTTCATTAATTTTATTTTAGTATTTTAGTTCATTTAGCTATATATTTTATCTTAGTTTAGGTTTGTATGTTCAGTTGTAATCTCCTTGCAAATGATAACTGAGAATTGGGTTCATGGCTTACAGGTTATAATTATAAAAGAGCAAAAAATTTGGCTAAGGCTGGCCCAAGCACCTAAGCGCTCAACTGCAGAATGCCCAAACACACCCAAGCGCCTAGGCGTACAGTTCAAGCTCTTCTCAAGCGCCTAAGCGCTCACCAACACCATCAGATTCTGTTCACAAGCATCTAGGAGCTCCAACCTTCACAATTTCAAGTGCCTAGGCACTCTACCTGTGCACTTGAACAAAAACTAAAGCCCTAAGTAAGGCAATTCTAATTCAAACCCAATTCCTTTCACTCCTAATTCAAAAGCAACTCCTTCCAAGCCCTTGCACCTCAATAACACCAATTCTTTGACTCTCCCAATCAAAATCTAATTCTTTTTCTCCAAACCACAATTAAGAAAAAATTAAGCTAAAGTCAACTTCTTTATCTCCTACTTGGATTCCATCTGCAATAATTCAAAGCAAGATTCAAGCTTCAAGATTTGGTCTAAACTAAGTTTGGGGAAGGTTCACATAGGGGTCTAAGCATGCAAGTGATTTGCTCTCTATACCAGTTCCCACCACCTCCACCCTTATCTATGTACCCCCCGACTGACTTAGCTCCTGAGGATGATGCTAATACAGAAGAAGTAGATGATGCTGATAAAGAGTAAAGTTTCAATCTTTCAGGGAAGTCCTCAGTGCCTAATTTCTTATTTTTTTATATACAATGTGGACATTGCATATATTAAATTTGGGGGTACATTCTTCCAGTTGCATTGCAGTCCTTTAGTTGCATTCATTCAGTATTTGCATTCGTTTAACTTTACTTATTCATCTTATAGTTTTGCATGTAGTTGTCATTCTAATTTCTAAAAATAAAAAGAATCTTGTATCTTGTTAGTTCATATTCCATGAATCTGAGCATGTCAATTATTGTGAGTTTGACTTGGCCAATGATAAAATTGGGATCTCATATACATTTGAACAATATTACAACTGAGACGTGGATGTAATGTTGTATCATGATGTAAATCTTATCCTGTTTGAAACTGATGTAACCAGATAGCACGTTAGGTTGACCATTTTTATTAACTTAGTTTAAATGATCGCATATTTGTCTTCTTGGGGGAAATCTTGATTTTAATGAAAGAAAATCGGTACACTTGTAATAAAGGCTAGGATGACGAAAAAACTCAAGTTTGGGGGAAAATATAGGAATTTTAAATATAAAAAAAAAGATAAAAATATAGAATATCTAAAAAAAATCGTATGAATAAATACTTTGGCTAGTTTAGTTATGTGGCCTTTAATACTTGAGTAAGTACGCCCTAGGAGATGTCTCTACACCTAGCGCCCTAAAGCCATCTGGTTTGGGAGTCGTTGGTCGAAAGTTCATTAATGGGTATCACTAAAAAGCCTAAGAGAACTAGATATTGCACGGTCAAGTGTAAACACGAGAAAGAGCATAAATGCCCTCGTGAGCAAATAAAAGAAGAAATAAATCCCGTATTGACTCTAAATTTGGTGATTGTGTAGTTTTAGCTGGAGCTTAACTTGTGAAAAGAGTTTCTTAAGTTAAAACTGTTTATTTTCCTCTAAGAAGCATATTATGCAATGTATTTGAAATGTAGTTGATTTTAATGGTTCTTAAGCACACACACCATGCATCATTAATAACAGGCTTTGATTTACGGATTGGTATGAGTTATTGAATTATCTTGTTTGGTTTTATTATTTGAATTGGTTGTTGATACCTCTGAGGCATATTTGTTTGATTTCATATTGATTCATGGCTGGATTCGTAGGCATATAGTTAGGATGCATTTTTATTTGCATTGCTAACAATTAGTTAAGTTTGGGGGTATTTGATTAGTAGGTTTTATACCTATGAATCTGATATTATTAAACTTAATTATTGCTATCTTTAAGTGTTTTTAGTATATTTTTTTGTGTTTTTGTGTTTATTTCTTGTAGGTTGGAGCTGGAGGGACAAATTTGTCATTTCGGAGAAGAAAAAGATCAAAAATCGTTATAATTTGAGCTGAGTGGCATTTTTGTAAATATGTGGTCCTGTTCAAGCACCTAGGCGCTTGGAAATGACCTGGGTTGAGCACCTAGGCGCTCATGTACGGCTAAAGAGGGATTTTTCTACTGATGAGTTGGTTTTCGAAGCCAAAAAGGATTCTCAATGAGGGTTTTGACTAATACAAAAAGGAGAAGACTTTAAAAAAAAGGTATCAAGGAAATTATCAAGACAATTGGAGAGAGAACAACGAAGAAAAACACGAAAGAGAATTGCAAGGGCTGAAGATCAAAGAGAGAGTATTGGAGAAAATTCAAAGTTTCATCTTCTCTTCACTAGTTTTATCTTTTATAATTACCTGGGATGTTTGGATTATTACCCTAGATGATGTTTTTTATTATTATTATCATGAACTAAATTATCATTAAGATTGCAACGGAACTTGGTATGTAGTTTAAATTAATCATTCCTTTTATTAAAAAATTAGTTTTTATTAAGTTGTTTATTATATCTTTTGCTTATTATTTAATTGTTTGACCAACAATTACTGTGATAATCTATATAAAATTGGAAGATGGAATATAGATTTAGATTTAGATATAAACAACATCTGTTCATATAATCTGATTAGGGTTAATATGATTAGCATGTTGGATATGAATATACATGTGTCTTTTGTATCCATTGAAAGAATTTGTGCGTAAAACCTTAATTAACTTGATTCACATATGAATATAGTGAGTTGATTAGCTAAGGTGTTCCTTGTAATTCTACGTCTTAAAGATCGGATTTAAGAGGATTTGTTTACGTGTCTTTGGAAGAAGTGTGTGAGCACTTCTTGGATAATGATTTATATTAATTAATTGATTTAAATAGGAAGTAAATTGATTTAAATGAAATACCAAGGGAAGTTGTAATCTTAACTTGTTAAATCTATAGTTACTCTTCTGAAATTCTGATTTTAATTATTAGTTTTGTTAAGTTTAATTTTCAAATCACAAACAATATGTCGTAGTTTAAAATAGGATTAATTGCATTGGAATTATTAATTGATAAATATTAGCCTATTTCCTCATGGGAACGATATCATTGTCTGCTGAATATTATGAACGAACGCATATACTTGTGTGTTAAATGCTATTAAGAAATTAGGCAACAATGAGTATGGCTAAATAAATATATATACTATAGGTTGTGGATATGTATATTTATAGATTTCATTAGAAAGGAAAGTCACTTAATCTAATTATATATTTGGTAAGGTAATTAAATAACCTAAGGGTTATGGTACTGAGGAAATATTAGTATTTAAAAGTTATACTAACCTAATAGATTAATTTTGTCTATTTCAAGTGATTAATAATTTTAAACCTAATTAAAGCAAACCTAATTAGGTTATTGATTAAGA
The DNA here is from genome assembly GCA_020205605.1 of Panax ginseng. Classification (NCBI taxonomy): domain Eukaryota; kingdom Viridiplantae; phylum Streptophyta; class Magnoliopsida; order Apiales; family Araliaceae; genus Panax; species Panax ginseng. Next base: position 90,698,974 of record CM035134.1, on the reverse strand, counting down.
GACATGTATAAGTAATTAAATTTCATAAGATTAGAAATAGAAATCCTAAATAAATAATTAGGATAATATATATTAAAATTGTTAAACTATGTTTATTACATAGCCCAAAATAATTAAAGGAGACGCCCAAAAGAAATAAAATGCAAACTAACATTTAGCCCACTTGATTAAGAGTATTTTGGACTTTTGATTAATCAAATTTGTGCATTAAACTAAAAGCAAAATAGAGGTGATATTGGGCTACTAACGACCGGCCCTATTAGGCCTAAGGAAATAAGTTTAAGCTAATCAAGTTCCTTAAGTAGAAAGTCTTACAACAAGGACATGTGTGTCATACTCCCATTGCTGGAAAATCTAATTAGCATCTTTAATGGCATGATTAGGCATTATTAGGAAGAGATAAGGCTAACTCTTTTATCCAAGGGACAAAAAGAACATGGGAGATATTAGCTTAATCACCACATCCCATTTCATTTCACCACATTCATTTCATTTCATTTTCATTTCTCCACCATTCTTCTTCTTATATTTTCTCCCAAAATAGCAAAACACCAAGAGGGAAAGAGAGAGGGAGAGCTTCAGACATTGTGGGGAAGAAGAGAAGCAGGTGGTTCATGCATCCCAAGTTCCTAGCTTACTTTGGAAAGAAAAGGACGACATCCCACAATACTAGGCAAGAAAAATCAAACCCTAGTTTTATGTTTTGTATGTTTTATGTAATCTTGTGATGGGTTTATGGAAGTGTAAGTTCTAAAAGGCTAGGAACTTATGAGGATTGTGACGCCCCCAAAATAGGTCCACATGACCCATTCTGAGTCGCCAGATATCACATTATAAAAATCAAATACAAACTTCATTTATATTAATTGTTGAATCGTCAGATAGAATACGACCACGATTAATCGTGAGTTTTAATACAATATAGTCTCATAGATGATGATCCAAACTCAAATTATTACAATGCCATATAAAAACAGCAGCAAATATTTCAAGACCCCAAAGAAGAACGAGAAGATTACTATCATATTCATTCTAATGAGGTGCACTTTTGACGCTTTCAAAGTCGGGTTCTCATCACCCTATTGTTGTTCACCAAAATCAATTATTAAGTGACGTATAAAATATGACACCCACATCTTAGGTCCTCAATACAATTATATATTGTATGTCATGCTGTTTTATAATGTATTGAGAAACTTCGACAGTCTCGGACCATCACACTATTTCCCTGTTATCCCCGCTCGACCCAGCTACACTCTTATTACCTGAAAGGAATTATGAACCAAAAGGGTGAGCACAACTAGCCCAGTAAAGAATATCATGACTAAAGATAACTCCATTGTCAATAGCTTTCATCAATAATAAATCAGAGATTTAGAACATATGGTAGATGATAAAACTTTTCAACCATAGTTGCAGCGGAACGAGCAATCCATTAGAAGAGTCAAATAGACCATCAGATCTATTATCTTCTCTATGTTAAAAGTCCACCGATAATGTTTTATCCCTGTAACATCAATCAACAATTCATGTCCACAACCATATGAATAACTCATAATCATAATTGTGATTCTAAATTCCTTTTCGCACCCAGGACGAAGATAATTTTAATCACCTACACCTATCTTCACCTAAAACATCAAAAATCAGGGTTATACCAAATCATAATTCCTGCTCATAATCATACTAATTAAATTCATCTTTGCACTACGGCCAAAGATATACAACTATAAAACCAATAATGCTGAGACTCAGCTTAATAAATAATCCACATCATCGAATCACCCCACACTTACTACCAAGGATATTCGTTAATATCACATCCATGAATTAATATTTCATTCTTCGAGACTCATTTCAATAATTAATCCACATCATCGAATCATCCACCTCGCTCTGTGCCAAGGATATTCTTTAGTATCACGACCACAATTATCCATGCACTACGTACAAAGATAATCGTGTTTTCATCAACCAGTCTGATCATGCCATAAAACAATTCATCTTTGCACCCTTGGCCGAAGAGAATCCATAGCCATAATCATACCCAAAAACTGTCCATCAATGCACTACGGGCCAATGATCCGTGGTCATAATCATACCAAGTCCATCTATGCACTACAGGCCACAGATGACTTTCAACATAATATAAGCATGAGGATGATGACAATGACATAAAGAATCAATCAAATGAGATAAAGGATAAATATTAAACTTTTATAATACAATTTATCCAGTGTTCAATAATAACCAAATGTTATCAATCAATTAATAATCTCATAATCTAATGTCATTAATAATATTTTAGTCATTTCTTAAACTTATAAACAATTTATTTCAATTGTTTATACTTTATCAAATAATGCATTTAATCATTCAAAAATGTCATACTCATAAGATTTCATCATCAATGATCAAATCCCTCATCAAAAATATGCATATACCCTATATAGGATTCCCAAGCCATAAAATCCTATTTTCCAATTTTGTTACTTCACATAACATATTTAATTCATATATTCGTATCTAAACCATTTTCATGAAAAATACCAAATCAGTCCCAAAAATATTTCTTTTCTGGGATTTAGCAGAATATAGTCCCATAATAAACATATATTATTCTTGGAATTTTTAAAATTCATTTACTATTTTTCAAAAATCAATTTCTAATTAATTCCTTAAGAAATTAGCTACCTCAAGGTTAACTCCAGAAATTCCCAAGTCTTGGCAGGATCTTACACATGTTAACGTGAGCATCCAGTTTAAATTTCATGGTCATTAGAGTTATAGAACTCCGGTTATAGCATTTTTCGTCAAAAAAACCTAAATACTGAAATGGTCATAACTTGCTCATTTTAAGTCGGAATGAGCTCATTTTTGGACAGGAGGTACTTTATACCATATATTTTCATGTCCCAAACGGCCAGAATTTTTCTCACAAATAAAGTGTCCGAAAATGCCCTTTTAAAAATCTGGACAGTAGCTTTTTCCCATTTTTCACTTTTTCGTGCTTTGCTAAAATCAGTCCACACGAAAATCTATAACACCTTTTCTAGTGATTCTACTTGGATAAGTTACAAAACTCATACACCTAACTCTAGAACTTGACCACACTCAAAAATTCAAATTATAATAGGAGATATGGTCAGTTGAATTTCATCTTCCATTTTCACCAAAATTTGATTTTTCAACCCTTTGTGATTTCTAAGAAACTTTCATGTTTTCACATAATAACCAACATAACTCATCATAACACTTACTAATATCACATATACCCATGATTTTCATTAGTCCAATGCTTTTATTATGACTTTCATCATAATCCACGTAAACAGATCATTTCCACAATTTAACAAGGAATGAAATACAAAGGATCGTTTACCATGCATGTTGTAATCCACATAGACAGGTTATTCCAACAGAATAATAAAGAATGGAATAACAGAAGGATTCACCATGCATGCAATAGAGACCGCAGAAAAGTTATTCCCAATGTAATAGTAAAAGGCGGAACCGGTCCGCCGTAAAAGCGCATGCATAAGATATTCCAGCAGAATAGTAAAGACGGAACCAGGTCCGGCGTAAAACGCACAAACAGGATATTCCAGCAGAATAGTAAAGTCGGAACTAGGTCCGGCGTAAAAAACGCATGTATACATGATATTCCAAATGTAATAATAAAGAATGGAATAACAACGAAATCACCATGCATGCGATAGATCTTACGCAGACGAGTTATTCCAATGTAATAATTAATGGAACCGGTCGAGCGTAATACGCACCTATAGGATATTCTGACAGAATCATAAAGAACGGAATAATAGAAGAATTTCACCATGTATGCAGATTAGCATAAACAAAGTTATTCCAACATAATAACAAAGAATGGAATAACTGAAGTTCTCTTCATGAATACAAAAGAATAATACCCCTTACGAGTACAACAAATAATATCCCTTACCTTTGAGAGAAGAGTATTAAAATTTGGTAGGGCGAGGATATACTCGAAGAAAACTTGTACTACGCTTCAAAGCTTTCTTAAACTCTAAAGAAATACGCCAAGATTATAGAAGAAGAAATCTCTATAGTTTCTCTCTAGAGTTTCAGTGAATTCGTAAGAAATAATGAAGGAATGAACTTCTATTTATAGAAGAATGGACTGCATAGTAACTAATTCATGAACGGTCCAGATTGATTTACTTTAAACGGACGGTCCATATTTAAAGAAAAATCTTTTAAATAAAATATAATATATTGTAATTATTGTCTAATAAAACGAATAACTTTATAAAAGTATTCTGTTTTATATAACAAGATTTTACTATGCAAAACACTATGCAGACACTATGCAATACTATGCATAATAAAATATAATATGTTCTAATTATTATCTAATAAAACAAACAATTTTATAAAAGTATTCTATTTTATATAAAAGATATTACTATGCAAAACATTATGCATAATAGAATATAATATATTTTATTTATAGAATAACTTTAAAAAAGTATTCTATTTTATATAAAAAGCTTTTCTATTTTATTACATTAATAATACTAATAAAACAAAACTTCATCATCACTTACTTTGAAAAATTTTCAAATGTCAACCTTAACTTTAAGCTTTTATTAATTTAACTATTCACAAAAATAGAAAAATTGAACACTTTTATTTCATAAAATTCGGGGTCTCACAAGGATGATAAATCTTGAGTATAATATGTTGAACTTGTTCATCTATATAAGTTTATGTTGGAAAATTTGGAAAAAAGGAAGTTAAAGGAGTTTTTGGGAAAAGTTATTTTAAAAAGGGTGATCTATGTTTTTCATTTTGATATCTACAAATGGTTTTTGTGATTTTGTTTCCTGATATGCTAGAACTATGAGATAAGTGCAAAACCTTTTTAGAAGCATGTAGAAATGTTAAAAAATGTTCAACATATGGATTTATTACCAAAACACTCCAACTATGATACCATGCTGCATGAACAGCCACTTCTGGGCTGTTTTCCGGGACCAAACCAGATCCAAATTTGATGTTTGATGAATGAAAATTATATTTCGGGAAGTTAGAAATCTAATTAGACCAGTTGGGACTAAATTGGAGTTATAGATTTCAATTTATTCAAGTTTTACTGAAGGACCCCAAATCTGGAAAAAAATAGAAAATATTGAAAACTCATCACGGTTGATTATTCCTAATCCCAAGCAGCATTTTTCAAATGATCGGTTAATTTGTTTTCTAATCGGTTTTGGCGACGATTCTTGGACCCAAATTTTTCTAAAATTATGAAGAATATTAAGATATTTAATTCACAATTTTTCAAAATAATTATGTAATTATTAAGTAATTAGTAGTTTAAACTCATTAAAATCATTTAAAACTTACTAATTTATAATTTTTAACGCCACTAAATGATTATAATTACATGTAATTTAAAGGTATTTAACTATTTAATTATTATCTAAGTGATATTAGGTGATAATTAAGTAGAGATATTATTAATAAATTAATTATTGATTATTTAATTAAGGTTAAATAATAAATAGAGTTAAACCATGGATTAATTAATATTAAATAATAATTAAAGAAGGTTTAAGTAAGAATAATGTAATTACTTACTTACATTGACATGAAATTTATAAAATAATTATTTATTATTAAATAATAAATAAGAACAAATGATAATTAATTATTCTTAGATTAATAAAGAATAATTAAAGACTTATAAAGTGAATTAATTATTTATTATTCAAGGATAAATAAATAATTAAATGTTAATTAATTCTTCATTATGAATAGTAATTAATAATTAAAGAATAATGAAGAAAATAAATCAATTATTTATTATTCAAGGATAAATGATTAGTTAATTATTACTTAATTGATATTAAATAACAATTAAAGACAAATAATGTTAATAATTTAATTATTCATTATTTAATTAACATTAAATAATAAGTAGATGTAATTAGCTATTATTTATTAAATAATAACTAAAGGTAATTAATTAATTACTATTTAACTAATATTAAATGGTAATTAAATAAAGATGAGAGTTAATAAATGAAGATAATTTAAATGACTCATTAATTAAATAATTATAATAAGTTGTTTAAGGATCTAATAAGTGTTTATTACTTAAGAAAAATCTTATAAATTATTAAATCATTAACCTAAGATTTATTAAATATCTTATAGGATTAATGATGGTACATTATACTATGTGTACCTTATGATTGAATTATTTGCTAGACAATAGCATAAGTAAGCGTATATGTGTACGATTATACACAGTAATAATTAGTAAATCAACATTGTCAATGCTAGGTCGTTCAAAGAGTTTTAATTAAAGGTAGTTAGTCGTAGCTCGTCGAACAGGCAAGTTTTCTAACTCAAACTCGAGTTATTATTTTTCAAGAATACTAGTGGATAATTATTGTTCATTATTCCACATCTAATATTATTATTGAATATTCGCATTATGGCAAGTTTCCTAATTCTGCTTGAGTTATTAATTTCAAAGCATGATTAGTGAATCTTTATTATTGGTTATTCACATCCATAGTGATTATTGTTATTCGCACCTAGTGCATCTGATTTCTTAATCTATTACTTGAAATGTGAAATAATTTCAAGTTCTTTTATGTATGAACTATTTATGAGTTGTGTCTCAGCTATTTGCTTTGGCGAGACTAATATTTTATAAAGCATGAAACGTTCTATTTATTATGAGTTGATTTATGACATTTACTTCGGTTAGATCAACATTGATATTATATGATAAATTTATAGAACTTCTTTTAATTCAATCCAAACCGTATTGTCAGGTACGAACTTATGATGTAAGACTGAGAAGAAAAAACCTTAAAAAAGGGGAAACTTTATTGTCGTAAAATGACCCATGCACAATTTTTGAGTATTATGCATAATATAGGGTATAATGGAGCTGATCACTTCATGTACTTGCAGAAGAGTATAATTAGTTTTTGTAACTAACTTATATTCGTGAGGTAATTCAACTTTAATTACTGATGACTCCTCGAGTAGTTCTTAATCCATTTGTGATCACTCAGCATGAAATCTGGGAATATCCCACTTTGTTGAATATTGCTGTAGTATTGATAATTCTTCTTAATTAATTGAATATTATTGAATCTCTGATAGAATTTTAGAATTTCATCCTTGGAATGATATTCAGTATGAAACTTAAGAAAATCCTTGTTATTAAAACTGATTTATCATTTAGCTATTTCAAAATCGTTCGAATATCGTTGAAATTATAGAAAGTTAAATTCTTTTATATCTTTTATTGTACTCTTTAACTTGCTGAGCAAACTCGTTGCTCACCCTTGCTTAAATAAAATATTTTAACTAAAGTCGAGGTAGCAGAAGGTTTTAATAAGGACAAACGCAAAGCGAAGGCGACCGAGTAGTATCAAGTTGTTCAATGATTATTATATTATAATTTTGTTTAAGACTTTTGTATTAATAGACATGAAAGGTTAAGGTTATTTAACCTAGGATAACGATGGTATAATTATGTTTTAATGTATGTTATTATTAAGGTAACATAATGAATGATGAAATTCATAATTGAATGGGTAGTTAGATGTGATATGTCTGATGGATTGTGAGTACCAAACTCGAGGTTAGGAAACCCGGATTTGGGGGCGTCACAGGTTGGTATAAAATTTATAGGTTATAAACCTTAGGTGGGGGAAAAAGCCTTAGGAATATAACCATGAGAATGATAGAGAAAACTCATTTAGAGTTCTAAGTGATGGATTAAGAAAATTCATCAATAGTAAGATGTGTGGACACTTAGTGTTTATGGATTGTGTTTACTGGTAAGGTATTAATCAAGTTATTTAAAACTAATTGAAGAAATGCCAGTAGATGATGAGATTAAGGAATATAAGGAGATAAAACTCATGTAGAGTTTTCTTGGAGAATTAGTATTGTTATGAAATATATTTTCATTCCATTAAATGAATTTATGTTTTATTGAGAGATATTAATGAAATTTGTTGGTTGTAGGATGTCGGGAGATGATGAGATTAGAGAAACTCAATTGTTTATTGAGATGTTAGCAGTTGCACCAATGCCAATAGCCGAGGTGGTGGCTCAAGGTGAAATGGTAGGTGAATCAGAGAAGAATTTTAAAGAAGAAGGGACAGTTGAGAAAGTTCTAAAGGAAGAACTTGCGGTAAATCTAGGAAGCGATCATTATGAGTACCCCGAGATGGAGTTGAATGAAGAGGAAGAAGTAGATTCCAAAGAAGCTAAAGTATGACCAGAAATAGAGACAGAAAATGGAGAAGAAGGTAGTGTAGTGGCCGTAGTTGGTCAAGCATCAGGGAAAGTTCAAAATTCGAGGAATAAGGTCTTTTTCCTGGAGGAAATGTGCAATGCGAAAAGATTACTAAATGACCAGTTGGTAAGGGCACTAGGAGAGATAACTGAAGAACAAAATGAGCTGAAGGCATAAGTTGATGGGAGGAGAGTCGAGTGCAATGTATTGTTTGAAACTTTAAGAAGAAGAAATAAGGGAAGAATGATAAAAGGAAATGGAACAATGACAGTGACGACAACTCAGGGGATTCACAACCGAAGAAGAAGGCATACATTGACTGCACAAAAAAGCATTTTGGGGAATGTATGAAAGGTAAGAATGTGTGTTATAATTGAGAACAAGGAGGACACATATCTCCCAAATGTCCCAAACCTAAGAAAGGAGGATGTTTTTCGTGCAGAGGAAAAGGTCATCAGGCTAAGAATTGTCCTAAGAAGAAGACAAGTGATGGAAGTGGAAGAAAGAAAAATTAAGTATGAGGAGTATAACCTTTGGAGAAAGATAATATGTTAGTAATGTAGTATTGTAGGCGATGAGTAGGTATATGTAATTATATATCTATATGAATGTAATCCTCACTTATGTATGAATATTGAGATAACCTCTGTAAGTCTCAACTTTTGTAGAAGTTATCACAGTGATTCCTGACTTTTATTATCAAAAAGGGATAGTAAATGATTATCGCAGTATGTGCTATGCGATGTAAAGTACTATGAACTAGTTGAATAAATATGAATATATGTTTGATTAAGTAAATAAGTTTTGAGAATAAAGATAATAAGTTGTCTAATTGATAATTGGTTAATTCAACAAGTTGAATTGGTTAATCTAGCAAGCCGAATTGGGCTGAGTTTAAAATTTTGGGTTAAATTTTTATGATACCACTAATCAGATGTGGCATAAAGTTGTAAAAGATGAAGTAATAAATTAAAGTTTTGTTTAATCAGACAATGCCGCCAAGAAGAGTACTAAGAAACCAAGAGGGCGAATAGTCTGTTAACAATGTAGGAGGAGATCAACCAAACCCAATGTAAGACTTTGTAAACATTATGGCAGAAGCAATGCAGAATAGGGCACCAGCTGCAGAAAATCCACCAAAAAATCAATTAGCGAATTTTAAAGACATCAAGACAGTAGGACCACTAGAGTTTAAGGGAATCCAATAGAAGCTCAGACATGGATAAAAGAGATAGAGAAAGCATTCGTTATTGCTAGAGTAGTAGAGGTTCAAAAGACCATTTTTGCTACCTATTTGATGAAGGGAGAAGCGAACTATTGGTGGGAGACAAACCAGAATAGAGCAGGAATATCGGTGGTATAAAAACCCAAAACCCTAATAAGACTCGGATATATAAATTCAATAATATTATTAAAATCTCTCCGTTCTGGAAGTGTTATGTGTTAATATATACTCTGTTTAACAAATTAAGTCAAATAAATTTTCGTCCAAAAATTGATGTGCTTGACACCTCGTGCTTAAAAATTTCCTTTTGAAAATGAACTTTTCGTTACATTTGTTTTGACAAGCTGCTTTATCGTGATTGCACTAACAAAACGCTTTGTCGTGCTTGTTAGGATTTGTAAAATCTAGGATAGGAACCCTATATTATAAAACCTAACCCTAGATTACAAACCCTAATTTATAAACCCTAACCCTAATTAGCTAAACTAAACCCTAATTAGGTTATCCTAATACCTAATCATGATTACTAAACTTTAATTAGGTACTAATAAACATCATTAAGCAACCCCAATCATTAAAACAAAACTCTAATCAAGATTAGTGAGGATTAGGGCATAATTAAGCTACTAATTTGATCAACTAGCTCACAAGTAGGTTGATAGTCATCCACACAAGTCCAAAAAAATAACATTACATGCTTCCAAACTCCCAAGCACCAGAAGAGTCATAGATCAGATATTTTAGGAGGCAAGTAGGTGAAAAAAGACCAAAAACCTAAGTTGCTTAAGTCTATAAATACCAACACATCCTCTGGTCAAACCTATGAAATCTTAAAGCTTATACACTCTTATAAACATACCAAATCAAGCCTGGGTGATAGCAGCATCAAATTTAGTAGCCAAAAATCAAAATAATGCAAGAAATGTACAAACCCTAATTCATATCTAGATCTTTGATGCTTTGTTCAAATTGTTGTTTAGATGTTTAGATTTGTGTAATAGTATGTTAGAAAGTATGTTAGGTTGATAGAACATGTTTTCATAACCTCTAGATTCCTCAAATAAGTGTTTTAAGCAATTTGGAAATTTTAAAAAAATAAGCCTGACACTCGAATGTCAGAGCTTGTCGATTCATGTATGTTAATAGTTAGCTCTGTTAATTGTATGTTATTTGTACTATGACATGAGGTCTTTAATCTGAAAAAGAAAACAGGTTCATTAGAACCATATATTGCAAGATATAGATGGTCAAAGGTGGTTGACCGATCACGAAGTTTTGTATCTTGGGTTACCCAGAAAACTCAAGAACAGGTTGAACGGGCTACTTTGACCAACCTTTTAATCGCTTTCTAGTTGTTATTATAATGACTTTTTGTAATGAAATAATACCTTGACATACCTACTACATATCTATGATATTAAATTACTTAAAAAGTTCATAGGATTATTAAAATTAATGGTCAAAAGTCGTTGACCGAGCTTGACCAAGTTTTCTGGGTTACCTAGAAAACTGATGACATGAAGAACAATTGTTGGCTGTACATTGACCAAAATAGATCGAGACCTTAGAGTTATGCTTTGTCCAAACTAGTGATATATATATATAGACTACATATTACAACAAACACAACACAAATTTATTACACAGAATCAGAGGTATGAAAGCTACAAAATCGTTGACCGACCATGACCACTGTTCTGGGTTACTCAGAAACTCAAGAACAGCTCTGACAGTGACTTTGAGCTGCTATAACTTCTTGTTATATGTAGCGTAAAGCATGAAATTTGTCTGATGTTGTACTATTGTATGAGTACTATAACATCCATACTTGTCCAAACCCAACATTATTAACAGTAGCAAAGTAGATCATGGTCAAAGTGGTCCCTAGACCACAACCGGCTAAAACCCAGAAACTCAAGAACACCTCTAGCGACACTTCCTGTCACTATAGGGCTTTAGCGACACACAGTAATTTTTTTTTTAGAAATTAATTAATAAAAATTAGAAATAATTAATAAATAAATATAAAAAACAATTTTAAAAATTCTATTAAGTTATTATAATTAACTTTTGATATTTTTACATAAATTCAAAAAATATTTTATTTTATTTGGATATTATTCATAATTAAGTTAATAATAAAGTAATTAGAATAATTACTTATAAATAATAAATAATTATTGAAAATATTATTAATGATTTAAAAATCATAATAAATGGTTATAAATTAATTAAAAATAGAAAATAAGGTTTTTATAAAAATTCTAAGTAAATACTAATTATTTAGAAATAGAAATAATTGATTTAAATATCATATAAAGAATAAATAAATACTTAAAAATTATTATAAGCTTCTAGAAATTATTATAATGGATATATAAATTATCTAAAAATATAATAAAGCTTATAAATAGAATTTAGTCGAAATAGCAACTTATTCAATACTCGGTAAGGTCATTAAACACCGAAACCCTATCGAACTTAACCCGGATATATGTAATTTTTTGTATTTGAGTATTGTTATCAATACTAATGTGTTAGATTTATATGAATGAACATCATAGGTTTTTATTAATGAATCGAGTATCATTACATGACTGATCTACGCTCAGGAAAGTTTACTAAGCCCAAACTATTACTTTTGCAATTTTCTTATACCCTAATTACTTACGCAAATTCTCAAAACCTGTTTATTCGTCGAACAAGATTTCTATCTTGATTTTCTTTTGATATGATACATCAAACCTAAACTTAAATTACTATTTATTATAATGTTATTGCTATAGCTTCAGCATGACTAAGAAATGAATTGTTTATTGCTATGATATTATTTATTGAGCATAAGTTGTTGTGTCAAACCAAATTGTTTTGGTAAAACATCGATCGAGGTTTGGTCAATAATATATTGACATTAATTTTGGTGCATTTGAGCACTATTAGGATGAGATGCATACTCCTAGGGTATTGAGTCGGCTGAATAAAGTTTCTAAGTCTGTGTGACTGACAGAAATAAAAAGTCCAGAAATGGTTAAAAAAGAAATCCATAAATGGTAGCAACTATCAGTTGAATTTTGAATTGTTATATTTCTTCAAATCATATATTGTTATATATAGAAAACATGCTGAGCGTGTCATAACTCACCCTTGTAAATTATTCCCTTTGCAGTATTAGATGATAACCCCGGTACATCTAGAGTAGATAAAGGGAAGCGCCCCTACTTAGATTAGCTTATATTTCTGTCTACTTGAATACTTTGTAATAAGAAATTCTTTATGAGAATCATGTAATCGAAGCTTAATATTTATGATATATAACATCTTTTATTTCTGCAACCGTGTTTTCTTGCATATATAGATGTAATTTGGAATCTTCAATCTAGTTTGAGATCCTTGGGAATTATTTATCTGAGTGAGTGAGGGTATTGATAACATGGATTGTTCATGTTGTTTTTGATACTCTGGATTTCGAATAGATAGGTACTATCGATACAATAGTATAATTCGCATGACATAGACTATACATCTGAGTGAGGGTATTAGTAATATGGACTATTCATCTTATTACTAATATTCTGAATTTCGGATATATAGATACTATTCACATATATAATTCATATATCCAAGTGAGGGTATCCAAACATAGTGATAGTTCTCTTCAGAATTATCATCTGTTATGGGATACTGTGAATCTTGGATCTATGGTAATTATATCTGATTATAAATTGTATAGTCACTCAATTAGATATAAGCATATAATCAGATACCATGGGTGTACAGATTTAAATGCGTTTAATATATTAACTAGTAATAAGCACCATATCGGATACCGTGGGAGTACAAATATGGTGGCGTTACAAGTTTGGTATCAAAGTTGTTAAGGTTATAGATATAAGGAAGAGAAATCTTAGAATATAGTCTTTGAGTCTGAAATTTTTTTAAAGTACACATAAAAATAACATTTAAAATATTATATAAATTTCTATACCCGTATTAAAGGAGTTAAATTTTATAGATGGCCAACTCCAATGCTGAAGAAATGGTGATAGTAAACAATCCACCACAAATTGAGTCATTTATAGCTAGTGATGCAGAGGATGAAGAATTGCTTCATGACCAACAACTGCTAGATGTTGAGAAAGAGGAAGAACCAGTAGCAGGACAATTAATGAGAATTGATGAACATGATGAAGCAATGACATCACTATTGAAGACAACAGAATATGAGAATAATAAAATGCAGTTTAGGGCACACTTAGCTGAGGGAATGTTAGAGCATGAAAGGGGAACCAATAATCGACTGAAAGTATAACTGCACCATGCACAAAGGGGCAGGAAGGAAATATAGTTGAGGCTACTCAAATCTGCTCTGGGTGATCGAGATGTTTTCACTGATTTACAACGCCGAGTAGTTCGATATCTGGTAGAGGAGAAGAAAACTGCCTATCTGATTGATCGATCTATGGTATGCCACATGATCCAGGATTCCTTTGATGATGTTAATGGGTTTTAGAGGGTAGTATAGAAGTATAAATGCTCTATATTAGTATGAATAAAAGAGCATTTAAAGTTTGTAATATAGTTAGTAGTATGTGTATACTAGTAGTATGTGTAAACTACTAAGTTGTTTTGTACGACTTTTATCATATATTAATAAACGATATGTTTGTATTATTCAAATTCTTATATGGATTTTTGTTGTTATTTTACAGAATCATGCCACCAACTAGAAGACCCTAACGAGAGATAAATAATGATGATAATCCAACCCAAAATTTAGTAGAACTTTTGTTAGGTGCTATGAATAGACCCACAACCCAAAACACATCTTTTAAAGATTTCAAATTAGTTGGTCCACCCCAGTTCAAAGGTACATCGAAACCTGTCGATGCAAAGATCTGGATTACTGAAATAGAAAAAAATTTCCTATAAACCAATGTCAATAATAATCAAAAGAAAACATTTGCAACCTTTTTCTTGAAAGGTGAGGCTAATTATTGGTGGGAATCAACCAAAGGTCGGGTAGAAACTAAAAGTATACCTTGGGATAGATTCAAAAAAATATTCTTTGAAAACTATTTTTCCCTATCTCTAAAGGATCGTATGGAAGTAAAATTTCTAGAATTAAAATAAGGAGACCTGACTGTATCCTAGTATACAGCCAAGTTCAACTAACTGTTTAGGTTTGCTCCTTACCAAGTCAATACTAAACTTAGAAAGACTCAGAGGTATCAAGAAGGTTTGAAACCTCAGATACGAAGTAAATTATCAGTACTCCAAATAAAGACTTTTTTAGAAATACTCTAGAAAACTTCTATAGCTGAAAGTGAAAACGAAAGTGTCACTAAATTTTATTAGGAAAAGAAGAGTCAAAATGAGAAAGGGAAACTTAAGACCAAACACAGCTTAGGTGGGTTGAATAATAAACAGAAATGGAATACAACTTTTTCCAACAATACAGGGAGAAAGATGGGTAATAACAATAATAACTTTAGTAATAATAACATTAAACATTGTTCTACCTGTGGAAAGAAACATAAAGGGGTATGTTTTAATAGTAAATGTTACAATTGTGGACAAACGAGACACCTTTCTCCACAGTGTCCTCTCCCTAATAAAAATAAATATTTCAACTGTGGTTCGTCGGATCATTTCTCAAGGAGTTGTCTGAAACCCAAGAAACAGGGAGGAAAAGGGAATAGAGTACCAGAGAATAATAATAATCAGTCAACAGTAGCTGTAGTTGGAGTTCAGAATTGACCAACTACGAGAACATTTAATATGTCGGTGAGGGATGTTGTTGTTTCACAGGACGTGGCAACCGTTATCATCCCTATCAACACTTTAAATGCATGTGTGTTATTCGATTCTGGTGCTACTTGTTCCTTTGTGTCTAATAGTTTTTCTAAAAACCAGAATATACCATGTGAAAATTTAGACAAACCGTTTTGTGTAGAAATTACGAAGAATGAAAAAATTCCGGTTAAGACCATATATAGGAACTGTAGTGTGGAGATAAAGGGACACAATTTTCTGGTAAATCTTATACCAATTTAGTTGGGAGAATTCGATGTAATCTTAGGAATGGATTGGTTAGTTAACCATAATGCGATGATTGATTGTCATCAAAAACGTATAAACCTTTGACTACATCGAAGTCAAAGGTAGTGTTCAACGAAAGTTTTTCACCTAAACAATCTCGATGCTTGACCATAACTCAGGCATAAAGGTTACTTAGAAAAGGTTGTTCATGATATTTGGCCTATATAGTTGATACTCGACAGGAAGGAGTAAAACTAGATCAAATACTTGTGGTAAAGGATTTTCCCGATGTATTTCGGGATGACTTACCAGGTTTACCTCCAGATAGGGAAATTGAGTTTGTCATTGATCTTGCACCGGGAACATCACCAGTTTTTAAGGCACCGTACAGAATGGCACCTGTAGAACTGAAAGAGTTACTTGTACAACTACATGAACTCTTATATAAAAGTACATACAACCTAGTGTTTCACCTTGGGGAGCACCAGTGTTGTTTGTAAAGAAGAAGGATGGAACCATGAGGTTATGTATAGACTATAGAGAATTAAATAAATTAACCATTAAGAATAAATATCCTTTACCAAGGATTGATGATTTGTTTGACCAATTAAAAGGGGTCGAACACTTCTCAAAGATTGACCTTAGAACAGGTTATCATCAATTAAAGGTAAGAAAGGAAGATGTGCCAAAAACAGCGTTTAGGACACGCTATGGACATTATGAGTTTCTTGTAATGTCTTTTGGGTTGACAAATGCACCGACATCATTTATGGATTTAATGAATCGAGTGTTTAAACCATGCTTGGACAAATTTGTTGTAGTGTTTATCGATGATATTCTGATATACTCGAAAACACGGAAAGAGCATGTTGAACACTTGAAAGTCATTTTGGAGACATTACAAATGGAACAACTTTATGCAAAGTTCTCCAAGTGTGAATTCTAGTTAAAAAGAGTTCAATTTTTGGGTGAAGTAATTGAAAAAGATGGAATATATGTAGATCCAACTAAGATCGAAACGGTTGTGAATTGGGAACAACCAACAATTCCAACAGAAGTAAGAAGTTTTCTCGGTTTAGCATGTTGTTATCGACGGTTTATAAAAAAAAATCAAAAATAGCAACTCCATTAAACAATTTAACTCGAAAGACGGTGAAATACGTCTGGACAGATAAATATGCAAAAAACTTCCAAGAGTTGAAGAAGTGACTGAGGCTAGGTCAAGTATTATCCTTACCTAATGATACAGGAGGCCTTGTAGTATTTAGTGATGCGTCACACAGAGGTTTAGGATGTGTGCTGATGCAACATGGGAAAGTGATTGCTTATACATCATGACAACTCAAAAATTATGAGAAGAGGTATCCTACTCATGACCTAGAGTTAGCTGCAGTATTTTTTGCTCTAAAGATTTGGAGACATTACATACATGGGGAGAAGTGCAAGATATATACAAATCACAAAAGTTTAAAATATATTTTTACACAAAAGAAAATGAACTTAAGGCAAAGAAGATAGTTAGAACTAATAAAGGATTTTGATTGTGAAATCTTATATCATCCTGGTAAAGCTAATGTCGTAGCTGATGCGTTAAGTAGAAAGAATTCAGAAACGTTGAACGCAATAACCACCAATGATATGTTAATAGATGATTTTGAAAAACTAGAAATTGAGGTAGGATGTCTAACTACCTCTACCCAAAAATTATTCATTATAGAGGGAGTTTCGTCTTTACCTGGTAGAATCAAAGAGATACAGGAAGAGGATGAAGAATGTCAGAAGTATAAGTCTAATCTAACTCATATTAAGTATAGCAAATTCAGCTTAGATAAGGATCGAATAATAAGATATTAAGATAGAATTTGGGTTCCGTTAAATCAAGCCTTAAAAGACAAAATCTTAAACGAAACTCATAATTCTAAATTTGCCATACATTTTGGCAGTACTAAAATGTACAAGGATTTAAGTCGACACTTTTGGTGGTCAAATATGAAAAGAGTAATAGCTGAATGGCTAAGCAAATGTCTCATGTGTCAAAGGGTTAAGGCTGAACATCAAAAGTCGAGTGGTTTACTTCAACCCTTACCAATTCATGAGTGGACGTGGGAACATATAACCATGGACTTTGTGGTAGGCCTTCCAGCTACACAGAAGGGCCACAATGCCATTTGAGTAATAGTTGACCATTTAACCAAATCAACTCACTTTTTACCTATTAAAGTTACCCATAACTTAGATCACATTGCCAAGCTGTACATTAATGAAATCATCTCTAGGCATGGAGTACCTGTTTCTATAGTATCAGATCGAGATCCACATTTTACTTCAAATTTTTGGAAGAGCCTTCAAAAACACTTAGGAACACAATTAAGATTGAGTACAGCTGTAACGTCCCAAAATCCAGTCTATTTTCACATCCGAATTACGTACGTCACGATCCCATCTTTTTCCAAACATACAACATTATATAGCTAAATATAACAACATACATCCTCAAATCCCAGGTTCTAAAACCTTATAACCTCTTCAATTACAAATAATGATAATTACATTATTCTTTATATCTTATACAAGTGACTTTTATCCGCCACCAAGGACACGTAATCATTCATTAAACTATTCTATAGTTTAATTCAATCATTTTATATTACAAGTCTTTACTTGATCTTCACGCACATTTATATAATGAATGGAACTTTTTCTAGATACCGATAAGCTTGATCTCTATGGAATCCTTAAGTTCTTCTAACATCGCTCGCTGAAAATGTTTTTATTCTAAGCAAGTGTGAGCATTCAATTGTCCATCAAGTCTTAGCAGTTGAACAACAACTTTAAGAATTCAAACATTCTTTTAAGACCTCAATAACCGAACAAAGGTTATGAAGCAACTTGAATAATAGGAATAATCTCGATTCCTATCATTTTAAAATAGTAGTCACATTCACTTTGAAATACTTTAATTCTCTACTCTCTTTCATACACATTCTGTCTGGCTAGAATCAATAGCACAGACTTAACAATAACAGTTCATGTATAAACAGAAAATTCTCTTATTGAAGAGTTAAATCACATAACAGATCATCTCATAGAAACACCAAAGTATTCAAATTGTGGCACAAGGCCTCATATATTCTAACACCTTGTACAAATAACACACATTTGCACATAGACAGAACTTCTCAAGTTCAACATCTGAGAAGTTTTAGAAACTAGCATTCATTTAGAATATGAATGAAGTTAGGAAACTTGTTTACGCACAGCTACAACTTATAGTTTACACTAAACTGCTCATTCCAATTCCTATGTAGCATATAAGGAAATAACACATACACGAATTAGTCATATACTTGACTTTACACATTGGTTTACTTAACTTTACTTCTTAGGGTTCACATTCTTATAAACTAAGTTTATGCTACCAACTTTCTTTACCGGTTAATGGCTTCATGACATACGAAGATGTCTTACTCAATACGTTCATCATCATTGATGATTTATATTCTTATATTCTTCTTATAAATTCTCTAGGACTAAGCACATATCATTTCTCTGCTAGTAGTCCATATGGTACTCTGAGTGGTTTCCCACAAACAACCAACAAACAAGTTCCCGTCTCATCTACACTGCCCATAACATTGAGTTAGATCGGTTGCCAGTTTCGTATATACCTTCTCTCTCTGAAGGAATTGTTTAGCCCAGCTCCTATATGTCAACCATTAAAGGTTACAATTGTACTACAACCTAAATTCATCTTAACTTATCTGAACCATTAAACTATAACTTTTGTTTAGTCAATTTCTTATTCCTTATGGCTTTTTGGCAACTAAATGCTATACCTCAGGATTTTTTCATCATCGTCTAAGTCTTATAGTCTTTTGTATACTCAGGACAATCATTCCATATTCATTCTACGCATTTATAGCGTTAAGCATTTTACGTTACCTTATTCTTATCTTACAACGTCCGATTCATTCGACTTGGAACATCATCCAAGTTACAAACATTAACTCGGCTTCTTTTACGTTATACGTACTTGTCTTTAATTCAGCTTCTTCACCGTTCACAGGTTTAATCATTGATCTTCATTACTTTACGGTCAAACCATACACAGGGTGTAGGTTCTACCCGTTTAATATTCGCATACACTTAACCTTTACGTCGGTTCAAGTGTTCAACGCTTACATTCCATTCTAACATTCTCATCCAACTCTCATTTGGCTTTTATTAATCTTCTTACCGATCGCTATGGCTTTCTTGATAATTCATATCTTACTTACTACCTTCATCAACGTCTAAGTCATACAACCAATGCATACATAGAACATTCGCCCGACGTGAATACGATTCATGAGGATCGTTTATGTATTCAACGTTTACGTTATTCATCCCTTAATCTCTCATTCAACCTTTATCTAAAGTTTTAATCGCTTTCATTCATTACTATCATCACCTGAACCCCATGTTCATTATTCTTTCTTAATGTCGAAGCCATACAATTCGTTGTATGCTAAGACTGATCCCTCATCGCAATAGCATTGCATTCACATCGTTCAAACACTTTACATTTATCTCGCATTACCATGACATAACATCGAAATGTTATTCATTACCCTCGTCAATCAACGTCTAAGGAATCACCATCATAGCAATCCTTCATGTTCATTTATCGCGACTACGGTCCCCAGATATTGGTTCCGTAACCCGTGCCAACATTCTTTGTCATTTAATCTCATTTAATCTTTTTGTTCAACCTTCATTAAAGATTTAATACACTTAATTAAGCGTTACATTAATTGAACTACATGTTCATATTTCTTTCTTGCACATCCCCCAGTAATTGAGCAGTTAAAAGCTCATCACTGGCTTTTTCCCTGCACCGGCGCCGAGCAAAAAACCTAGAAAATTTTTCAAAGTCTTAGAAATTGCTTAAGACGCTTACTTCCCGATTCCATAAATTATTCGTTATAACTCGGAAAGAGGTCGTTCCAAAGCCATTCTCTTCCTTATCTTACGTACTTCGATTACCCATGAACAGAACTTTGTTCAGAATCCGTTAATATGCCATTTAATTGGCTTAATCTTCGCTCTTCGTTTATTTTACGTTTTTAATGTTCTTCGTCCGTTCATCGGTAATTCGGTCATCCGAACTCGGAATTCATTCGTTCTTGAGTCCGTGATTCACGTTTTATACATTCTCTTACTTTCTTATGAAACCCTACACGTTTGGGTTTATTTACATACTTTCTATTTCTCGTTCATCTTTTACGAATTTTTGCCATAACTTCATTATAGCTCAGTTTTAATCCGTTCTTCATGAACCTTTCTAACTTTCCTAACCAAGCATAAGCAACTAACTTATACATGATGGTTTTAAACTTGTCCATCAACAACAATTATCCTATGATAGTTTTAAATTTGTCAATCAACAACAATTATCCTATGATTGTTTTAAATTTGTCCATCAACAATGTTCTTCGCGTTCTTCGTTCGTTCTTCATTTTTAATCGATATTTTGATTATGATTTTACTTTTTCTTGGAATTTGATGTTATAAAACACTATTCATTACTTAATTCATTTACTCATTCATATAATCCACTCGGATCGTTCTAATTCATTACGAATCTTACACTTCCTTAAGAAATTTATAAACTAAACTTCTAATTTCTTTTTTCTTCTTTTCTCATGATTTCAACCATATGAAATCATTATTAAAATCTTTTACTTCTTATTCTCATTAAGCTATGTTTTTAACATATAAACTTAAAGAAAATTATCTAGGAGTTAGGTTTTCAGATTACCTTTCTTCTTTAATCTCCTTCCGTCGGACAAAGGTTGCTCACGAGCAAGCTTTTCCTCTTTTTTCCCATCCGAAATCTCTCTCTCTCTCTCTCTCTCTCTCTCTCAAAAGTTGTAGGATTTTCAAAATCCTAAACAAATGATTTAAGCTTCCTATTTATAGAAAACCAAGGCTAGGGGAAAAATAGTCATTTTGCCCTCAAATCTCCTTACTATTCATAACTTAAGAACTAAGTTAACTTAGCCCTTAAGTTTACTTAGCCCTTAAGTTTACTTACTCCATAAGTTTACTTAGCCTTTAAGTTTACTTAACCCTTAAGTTTACTTACTCCTTACTCCACCTCCTTACTATTCACGAAGCTTCTTCGTGCTTCCGTCTTGCAGAATTCATCTGACAGTTCAAAAACTGCTATCCTCGGAATCCAAATATTTTTGGATATTTCGTCTTTCCTTTAACGATTAACTTTTACGTATTCTTCTCATTTCTGAAAAACTGAAAAACACTTTTTGGTGTCAAGCGTTTTCCTTCACGTTTTCCCCTAACGTAGCTAAACGAATGAAAAGTACATAACAGTACTTTTCGTCATTTTTATTTTGTCCGATTTTTTGCATGTTTTTCGAGAAAAACTTTTATCGGCTTACTTAACTTTCGTGAACTTTTCACGATATATTATCGTCAAATCTTTCGACGGAATGTCATTTTGATATACCGAACTCTCGGAAAGGCTTAGGTTATTCAATCCCTAACCCCTAGGGTTTCGGTTGGTGAATAGTGTCTATTTCGTCTTTTTCCCTGGATATATTTTATTCCCAAAAAAATTTTATTTTCATCTTGAAAATTCTTACTCGTTCAGTCTAGCTTATAGCCAGAATCCTCCCGACTTATAATCATCCTAGGTTCTAGAATGATTAATAAACACAGCATAGAATAGTATTAATAAAAATTCTTTTTATTAATAACTAGTTCTTTAAATCTTAAATTCTGGACAATTCAATTTTCCGGGTTGTCCATTCTTCCCTCCGTATAAAAATTTCATCCTCGGAATTTCTAAAACCACACCCATACCCGGGTGCCTACAACCTTTAGCAAAGGATTAATCTCAATTCATCCTTCTCACAAGGATCATCTGTTGACATAGTCGTCATTAGTTAAACCTCACGCTTAACTATACTTTCAATCTTTCGGGTCCTCACATTCACCCCTTCTTCACAAAATTTCATCCTCGAAATTTTAGCTTACCCTTCTTCTCAACTTCTCTTCAAAGAAGTTCTTATCTTTCATACATTCCCTACCCTTCATAACTTATCAAGAATCATGAAGTGAAAGGAATAAATAGGAATATAAAGATTCCTTTAAAACATTTCATTCTTTTGCTGAGGGGTCAAATCGACCATGAACTCTTACTAGGTTTAACAGCATTTCACCGTAAACCCTTCTTTCATGGTAAGTTTACAATCACAAAGAAAGTAAACTACCTCTTCCATATGTAGGCGATCAACCCATCGTATAACCCCATTTCGGAGTATGTTCACCTTAGACTTAATCATTAGATTCCGCACCAAAACAATTTGGTTCGGCATAACTCTTCAAAGAAAGCTCGATTTTCTTTTAATCATGACATACCATTTGTCTTAGTCAAATCAAGTAGCTTAGACCATACAAATAAATTGGACATCAACTGAAACATTCGTCTAGTCAAATCAATTGACATCGACTACTCTTTAAATTCTTTCGCAATACATCAAAATATTTTATGACGTCATGATACCGTACTTTTCATAGTACATTGAGGACTTCATCAGTTTATGACTTCATCATTATACATCATACCATAGCTGGTTGTTGATCCTAAGATCAAATCCAACACCAGGTTTAATTACATTAATAACTCCACCCTTTGACCATCTTTGCATCAAATGCACTGATGATATAAAATTCATTTTGATATTTTAAATCAATTTTTGTCTAACCGAATCAACTAGCATAGACATATCAAGAATAGTTCTTTTAAAATCCATTGGTTCCAAAAGTTGAACCAATTCTTTACTTTTCAAAACGCGCACTTCATTACGATTTTAAGAAACTTCAAAATCTAGCATAGCTAGATGACTTGGAATATCCTATTCTTCATCTTCCTTCATTGTCGTACTTGTGACAATACTTAATCTTCTCTAGCACCTTCAATGCTAAGTCTACTGAAAATAACTCGTTTTCAGTCCACACATTCCTATACCTTAGTACAATCCATCAACTTACCACACATTGTGAGTTCAAAAACTTTAATATGAGTTTAAGAACTATCGCAGTCATACCATAGGCATCCATTCACTAAGAAGTTCAAAAACATACCATATAATTATGAGTCACGAACTTACCATAAGTATGAGTTTCAAGAACTCGTACCTACTTTATCATTCTCTACCTATCAAGTATATACATGAGTAAAGATTCACATTCTTGTCATATACATCTTGATAACGCGACCAATTCCAATAATTATCACTGTAATAAATTGAGTGGTTGTTACACCAAAGCACAAACCTCTGTCCATACAAAGATTCATATAACTCAGCTATCACATGAGTCCTCAATTGAAATCTTATAACTTCTAACTTTCTCTTTACTTAATATGAATTTTCTTTAATTCGTATGCTATCCT
The DNA here is from genome assembly GCA_020205605.1 of Panax ginseng. Taxonomy (NCBI): domain Eukaryota; kingdom Viridiplantae; phylum Streptophyta; class Magnoliopsida; order Apiales; family Araliaceae; genus Panax; species Panax ginseng. The sequence continues at coordinate 90,674,938 of CM035134.1, read as the reverse complement.
TTACAACTCAATTTGAGTTCTTCTTTCTTCTTCCAGTACTACTTTGTAGTACCATTCATTTATAGCATTAGCTATAAATCATCCATCGTTTAACAGCTCATTTGTTACTACGATTTACTATGATCACGTGGGGATCTTCTTATCCTTTTCTCTACAATTATAGTCCTAGGTACTCATACCTAAGGATTATAACCTATCAGCTTTGATACCACTCTGTAACGTCCTGAAATCCGGTCTATTTTCACATCCGAATTACGTACGTTACGATCCCATCTTTTTCCAAACATACATCATTATATAGCTAAATATAACAACATACATCCTCAAATCCTAGGTTCTAAACCCTTATAACCTATTCAATTACAAATAATGATAATTATATTATTCTTTATATCTTGTATAGGTGACTTTTATCCGCCACCAAGGATACATAATCATTCATTAAACTATTCTATAGTTTAATTCTATCATTCTACATTACAAGTCTTCACTTGATCTTCACGCACATTCATATAATGAATGTCACTTCTTTTGGATACCAATCAACTTGATTTCTATGGAATCCTTAAGTTCTTCTAACATCGCTCACTGAAAATGTTTTTATTTTAAGCAAGTGTGAGCATTCAATTGCCCAGCAAGTCTTAGCAGTTGAACAACATCTTTAAGAATTCAAACATTCTTTTAAGACCTCAATAACCGAACAAAGGTTATGAAGCAGCTTGAATAATAGGAATAATCTCGATTCCTATCATTTTAAAACATTAGTAACATTCACTTTGAAATACTTTCAATCTCTACTCTCTTTCATACACATTCTGTCTGGTTAGAATCAATAACACAAACTTAACAATAATGGTTCATGTATAAACAGAACATTCTCTTATTGAAGAGTTAAATCACATAACAGTTCATCTCATAGAAACACCAAAGTATTCAAATTGTGGCACAAGGCCTCATATATTCTAACACCTTGTACAAATAACACACATTTGCACATAGACAGAACTTCTCAAGTTCAACATCTGAGAAGTTTTAGAAACTAGCATTCATTTAGAATATGAATGAAGTTAGGAAACTTGTTTACGCACAGCTACAACTTATAGTTTACACTAAACTGCTCATTCCAATTCCTATGTAGCACATAAGGAAATAACACATACACGAATTAGTCATATACTTGACTTTACGCATTAGTTTACTTAACTTTACTTCTTAGGGTTCACATTCTTACAAACTAAGTTTACGCGACCAACTTCCTTTACCGGTTAATGGCTTCATGACATACGGAGATGTCTTACTCAATACGTTCATCATCATTGATGATTTACATTCTTATATTCTTCTTATAACTTCTCTAGGACTCAGCACACATCATTTCTCTGCTAGTAGTCTATATGGTACTCTGAGTGGTTTCCCATAAACAAGTTCCTGTCTCTTCTACACTGCTTGTAATGACCCCAAAATTCATACAACTTAATTCTCAACTTCGGTCGTTAATAATACATTCAACCTCTAATTTTACATCATTAAATGATAATACAACCGTTGAAATTTACGGAATAATTAAAATTTTCTATTACAATTAAAATTTTCTATTACAAACTATTCTCGTTCCCATAACTTTCAACCTTTACATCTAAATATCTCAGAATCATTTTTAATACTACATTAGTTTACATTGCAAAACAATATTACAATTCAACAATAATACATTATTCGGAACCTTAAACATGGTTCAAATAATAATAACACAACCAAAGTATATAAATCTTTAAGTATCACATCTGATTCATACCTTTCAGGTAACACATAACTTTACCATGAATCTTGAACCTGCAAAAGTGGTTATTTGCAAGGTTGAGCTTTGAAATTTGACAAAATCTAATGATTTTTCATGCATCACATAGCACATAATAGCATGCTCAATATATATCTCATAAACATTGAACTAACATAACATACATATTACATTTCAAATAGCAAGTATAAAGATTGAGTTTCGTACTCAATCAGCATGCTATACTCAATCAACGTAGTCATAAGTTGACTTTAACATTTCATATATTCAACATATATATAACACATCATGCTCTTTGCAATAAAGATTTAAAACAATCAAATTCACATAGCAAATAGGAACTGAAAGACTTGCCTTGATCATTGTTTACCAATAACAGTTTAACAGCTTACAGTTATCTGTACTTCACGTGCCCTACACAATTATATAATCATTCACATCAACTATTAGTCACATAGAAACACATAGTAGTTGTAATGTAAACTTTAATCTACATCCTATAACTCTTCCTATTAATCAATACACAATGTTCAATTTGATTGTGTTAACTTTAAACTTATAACTCATTATATTTCTTCTTAGTCAAACTCGAAGTTCATTCAAGTGCTTAAGTCTTGCTAGGACTACTTATTGGTTTTATATTAAATCCATTCCATATCTTATAATATTCATTTCAATTGAATGGAAACACTTTTTAAGTTCATTAACACTTGGCACGGCGTTTTGACGTTCATTCGTCACACGCCCGATTTGTCTCTCTTGTGTGCTTAGTATGCTTATACAACTTATGTAATACATCATTTATTAATGTTAAGCATCATTATATTTACTAATATTCATGTTCTATAACTTAGAACAACATCTTTTATCGTCAAGAGCACTACACTTGCATACGTGCATGCCCGACACCCTCCGATTGTCCCCGAAAACACAACAGTCCTATAAATGACCATTTTGACCCTTCCTAAAGACCTCAAATTGAAAAACTTAAAGAATAAAAGTTGTAGGTCTATTCGTCCTCGTTCCGGATCATCTTGAATCACCTCAATCGGAGTTCATATGAAAATGTTATGGCCGTTTTACTACAGGAGATCAAAATTATCCTACCCAGACCACAATTCCCGCGATGGGGCACGAGACAGTGGCGTTGGGGCGCGAATTCCAGCACCGGGGCGTGAATTCCAGTGCTGGGGTGCGAACTTCTGGCCTAGTTTTGGCACTAGGGCGCGAAATTTGGCACTGGGGCTTGAAATTTGGATCTGGGGCTCCGAATTACAGAACACCCAAAACTAGAAACAAAACCAAGCTACTGTGTCTTAATTTCTAACACCAATTAACATGCGTAATCCATGTAAAGCACACATAAATAATACCAAGCATATATGTACCAATTTAAACAACTTAAACAAAAATTTTAGAAAACTAAAATCCTTGAAACCATAGTTTAAAACCCAAAACACATGTTCATACTCTATTTTCATGTTTTAAACACATTTAGCGAATTCAATCACCACGATTTCATTTCTTAACCAAATTGATTCATTCAACTTGTGCCGCTTTTGTTTCTTAACATACTAACATATTCTAACATCAATTTACAGATTATCACATATATTAAACATGGAATTTTGTACTTTCTAAAGCCAATTTCATATAACATACACTGTTATTTACTTTTCTCCCTATAAACCCAAATTCCATGTATTTAACAAGCAAGTAACAATCATATATGATGATTAACAGATTTTGCAAACCTATATAAACATATATATACATATATCACAATTCACGTGATTTCCAAATCACATAGAATATATATACACCAAAACTAAAAGTTAGAATAGAGATAGTTTATACCTTGATTAGCAAAACAATTAGCAAACCCTTCTCTTTCACTTGATAATCACAGAAAATTCTCTCAAGCTCTCACTCTCAATCTCCTCTGTGTTTATCTTCTTCTCTCAAACCTTCTCTGTATTTTCTATATCGTCTAGCCCTAGGGAAAAATAAGACGCGTAGGAAAAATTTTAAGCTAGCCACAATCCCACGTACTTCAGTTAAAAAAACAAAAAGGGCTTCAGTTAGAAACAAGCCAAAGGCCACAAGGCCTTGTTTGGCTAAACACATAATTCCCATACTAATTTATTTTTATATTATTATATTATATAGTTCTCATGTCACACCATTAATTTAGTTAATTAAATAACTTTAGCTTTAGCTAATTTAAATAACTTACAATAATAATAAAATTCTTATTATCATTATACCTTATAATTAACAAATAATTATATATCACATCACTTTGTTTAATATAATTTATTTAATTAATAAATTAGACACATCACTTTGTTTAATTTATTTATTTTTTTAAATTAAACAATTCATTTAATTTAATTATCTTCTTAAATATTAAGCAATTGATTTAATTTAATTATTTCCTTAAATTAAATCCATCGATAAAATTATCAATACTCAATTTAATTAACATTAATTAATTTAGTTACTAAATTAATTCACCACAACTCATCAATTATTTATTTTCCTCAATAAATAAATTATTTAAAATATTTATTTAATTCAATAAATATTTAAAATAATTACCAAATTCAATTAATTTCTTTAATAGTTAACTTAACTATTAAACCTCACTTTCCCAATACATGAATATATATTTCTCTTCACACTATATCATATATTTCAACATATAAAGCACGTATATATACATACTCAAACTCAAAACATCTCATAATAAGAATTTTAATTATTAAATTCTTATTTTAATAATATAAAAATTCGGGATTGTCACACTGCCCATAATAGTGAGTTAGATCGGTTGCTAGTTTCATATATACCTTCATCTTAAGTTACAATTGTACTACAACCTAAATTCATCTTAACTTATCCGAACCATTAAACTATAACGTTCATTAAGTCAAAATCTTATTCCTTATGGCTTTCTGGTAACTAAATATCATACCTCAGGATTTATTCATCATCGTCTAAGTCATACAGTCTTTTGTATACTCACGACGATCATTCCATATTCATTCTACGCATTTATAGCGTTAAGCATTTTACGTTACCTTATTCTTATCTTACAACGTCCGATTCATTCAACTCGGAACGTCATCCAAGTTATAAACATTAACTCGGCTTCTTTTACGTTATACGTACTTGTCTTTAATTTAGCTTCTTCACCATTCACAGGTTTAATCATTGATCTTCATTACTTTATGGTTAAACCATACACAGGGTGTAGGTTCTACCCGTTTAATATTCGCGTACACTTAACCTTTACGTCGGTTCAAGTGTTCAACGCTTACATTCCATTCTAACATTCTCATCCAACTCTCATTTGGCTTTTATTAATCTTCTTACCGATCGCTACGGCTTTCTTGATAATTCATATCTTACTTACTACCTTTGTCAACGTCTAAGTCATACAACCAATATATACATAGAACATTCGCTCGACGTGAATACGATTCACGAGGATCGTTTACGTATTCAACGTTTACGTTATTCATCCCTTAATCTCTCATTCAACCTTTATCTAAGGTTTTAATCGCTTTTATTCATTATTATCATCACCTGAACCCCATGTTCATTATTCTTTCTTAATGTCGAAGCCATACAATTCGTTGTATGCTAAGACCGATTGCTCATTGCAACAGCATTGAATTCACATCGTTTAAACACTTTACATTTATCTCGCATTACCATGACATAACATCGAAATGTTATTCATTACCCTCGTCAATCAACGTCTAAGGAATCACCATCATAGCAATCCCTCACATTTGTTTATCGCGACTACGGTCCGTAGATATTGGTTTCGTAACCCGCATCTACATTCTTTGTCTTTTAATCTCGTTTAATCTTTTCGTTCAACCTTCATCAAAGGTTTAATACACTTAATTAAGCGTTACATTAATTGAACTACATGTTCATATTTCTTTCTTGCACATTCCTCAATAATTGAGCAGTTAAAAGCTCATCACTGGCTTTTTTCACCTCGCACCGGTGCTACTGCCGGGTCCCTTCCTTTACTCTCATTGCAAATACCATTTTCATGTTCAATGTCAAAGTGAGAAGTGGCGCTTACTGGCGCCACTACTATCTATATCTCTCACGCTGTGGTGGCACCACTCAAGAAGATGGTGGTGACGGACCTCATGACTGCTGAGGCCGCCTCCCAAGGCATGACTGGTGCTACGGCGCCGACCACAAAATCTAGAAAATGTTTCTAAGTCTTAGAAATTGCTTAAGATGCTTACTTCCCGATTCCATAACTTATTCGTTATAACTCAGAACGATTTCGTTCCAAAGCCATTCTCTTTCTTATCTTACGTAATTAGATTACACACGGATAGAACTTCGTTTAGAATCTGTTAATATGCCATTCAATTGGCTTAATATTTTCTCTTCGTTCGTTTTACGTTTTTAACGTTCTTCGTTCGTTCATCCGTAATTCGGTCATCCAAACTCAAAATTTGTTCGTTCTTGAGTCCACAACTCACATTTTATAAGATCTCTTACTTTCTTATGAAACCCTACACGTTCGGGTTCATTTACATACTTTTAATTTCTCATTCATCTTTTATGAATTTTTGCCATAACTTCGTTATAGCTCAGTTTTAATACGTTCTTCATGAACGTTTCTAACGTTCCTAACCAAGCATAAGAAATTAACTTATACACGATGGTTTTAAACTTGTCCATCAAGAACAATTATCATATGATGGTTTTAAATTTGTCCATCAACAACAATTATCCTATGATGGTTTTAAATTTGTCCATCAACAACGTTCTTCGCGTTCTTCGCTTGTTCTTCGCGTTCTTCATTCGTGTTTCATTTTTAATCGATATTTTGATTATGATTTTACATTTTCTTGGAATTTGATGTTATAAAACACCATTCCTTACTTAATTCATCTACTCATTCATATAATCCACTCGGATCATTCTAATTCATTACGAATCTTACACTTCCTTAAGAAATTTATAAACTAAACTTCTAGTTTCTTATTTCTTCTTTTCTCATGATTTCAACCATATGAAATCATTCTTAATATCTCTAACTTCTTATTCTCATTAAGCTATGTTTTTAACATATAAACTTAAAGAAAATTATCTAGAGTTAGGTTTTCGGATTACATTTCTTCTTTAATCTCCTTCCGTCGGATAAAGGTTGCTCACGAGCAAGCTTTTCCACTTCCTTTTCTTCTTTCCCATCCGAAATCTCTCTCTCTCTCTCAAAAGTTGTAGGATTTTTAAAATCCTAAACAAATGATTTAAGCTTTCGATTTATAGAAAACCAAAGCTAGGGGCAAAATAGTCATTTCACCCTCAAACCTCCTTACTATTCATGACTTAAGCACTAAGTTAACTTAGCCCTTAAGTTTACTTAGCCCTTGAGTTTACTTACTCCTTAAGTTTACTTAGCCTTTAAGTTTACTTAACCCTTAAGTTTACTTACTCCTTACTCCACCTCCGTACTATTCACGAAGCTTCCCTTGGAAGCATCGTGCTTCTGTCTTGCAGAATTCGTCCGACATTTCAAAAACTGCTATCCTCAGAATCCAAATATTTTGGGATATTTCGTCTTTCCTTTATCGATTAACTTTTATGTATTCTTCCAATTTTTGAAAAACTGAAAAACACTTTGGTGTCAAGCGTTTTCCTTCACGTTTTCCCCTAACGTAGCTAAACAAATGAAAAGTACATAACATTACTTTTTGTCATTTTTATTTTGTCCAATTTTTGCACATTTTTTGAGAAAAACTTTTATCAGCTTACTTAACTTTTCACGATATATTATCATCAAATCTTTCAACGGAATGTCATTTCAACATACCAAACTCTCGAAAAGTCTTAGGTTATTCAATCCCTAACCCCTAGGATTTCGTCGGGTGAATAGTGCCTATTTCGTCTTTTTCCCCGGAAATATTTTGTTCCCGAAAAAATTTTATTTTCATCTTGAAAATTCTTACTCATTCAGTCTACCTCATAGCCAGAATCCTTCCGACATATAATCATCCTAGGTTCTAGAATGATTAATAAACACATAACATTGAATAGTATTGATAAAAATTCTTTTTATTAATAACTAATTCTTTAAATCTTAAATTCTGGACAATCCAATTTTTTGGGTTGTCACAACAGCTTATCACCCTCAGACTGATGGACAAAGTGAGAGAACCATACAAACATTATACGATATGTTACGAACATGTATCATCAATTTCAAAGGAAGTTGGGAAGATTAATTACCTTTAGTAGAATTTTCTTATAACAACAGTTATCATGCTAGCATAGGTATGCCACCCTATGAAGCCTTATATGGGAGGAAATATAGAACACCTTTGTGTTGGGATGAGGTCAGGCAAAGACAAGTGTTAGGACCTGAAATAATTCAACAAACTACTGAAACGATCAGAATTATATGTAAATGATTACAAGCATCTCAAGATCGACAAAGGAAATACGCTGATCCACATCATCAACAACGAAACTTTAGCGTAAGAAGCCACGTATTCTTGGAAGTATCTCCTTGGAAGGGCAAGATATGTTTTGGCAAGAAAGGAAAACTGAGTCCGAGATTTATTGGACCTTTTGAAATTTTGAGAAGGATAGGTGAAGTTGCTTATGAAATAGCACTACCTCCTGAGTTGAACCATATTCATAATGTGTTTCATTTGTGCGTATTACGACCATACAAACCTAATTATAAACACGTTATAAATTATGAGCCAATCCAAATTGAAGAAGATCTTTCTTATGTAGAAGACCATGTGCAGATCGTCCATCGTAAAGAGCAAGTCTTGACAAATAAAGTTATAGCATCGGTCAAAGTGATCTGGAGGAATCAGAATGTTGAAGAGGCTACATGGGAGCTCGAAGATAAAATACGAGAGAACTATCCCCGACTGTTTACTTAACCTGTATTGTAATTTTGAGGATGAAATTCTTATTAGTTGGGGTAAATGTAAAAACCCCAAACCCTAATAAGACTCGAATATGTAAATTCAATAATATTAATAAAATCTCTTCGTTTTGAAAGTGTTATGTGTTAATATATACTTTGTTTAACAAATTTAGTCAAATAAATTTTCGTCCAAAAATTGACGTATTTGACACCTCGTGCTTAAAAATTTTCTTCTGAAAATAGACTTTTCGGTACATTTGTATTGACAAGCTGCTTTGTCGTACTTACACTGACAGAACGCTTTGTCATGCTTGTAAGAATTTGTAAAATCTTAGTTAGGAACCCTAGATTATAAAACCTAAGCCTAGATTAGAAACCCTAATCTTAATTTGTAAACCCTAACCATAATTAGCTAAACTAAACCCTAATTAGATTATCCTAACACCTAATCATTATTACTAAACTTCAATTAGGTACTAATAAACATCATTAAGTAACCCTAATTATTAAAAACAAAATCCTAATCAAGATTAGTGAGGATAAAGGTATAATTAAGCTACTAATTTGATCAACTAGCTCACAAGTAGGTTGATAGTCATCCACACAAGTCCCAAAACATCACATGACCTGCTTCCAAACTCCCACGCACCAGAAGAGTCATAGATCAAATATTTTAGGAGGCAAGTAAGTGAAAAAAGATCAAAAAACCTAAGTTTCTTAAGTCTATAAATACCAACACATCCTCTGGCCAAACCTACAAAATCTCTAAGCTTATACACTCTTATAAACATACCAAATCAAGCCTGGGTGATAGCAGCATCAAATTCAGTAGCCAAAAATCAAAATCAAGCAAGAAAGGTACAAACCCTAATTTATACCTAGATCTTTGATGCTTGGTTCAAATTGTTGTTTAGATGTTTAGATTTGTGTAATAGTATGTTAAAAAGTATGTTAGGTTGATAGAACATGTTTTCATACCATCTAGATGCCTCAAATAAGTGTTTTAAGAATCTTAAAATTTTGGAAAAATAAGCCTGATAGTCGAATGTCATTGCTTGTAGATTCATGTATGTTAATATTTATATCTATTAATTGTATGTTATTTGTAGTACGACATGAGGTCTTTAATCTGGAAAAGAAAACATGTTCATTAGAACCATATATTGCAAGATATAGATGGTCAAAGGTGGTTGACCGATCACGAAGTTCTGTTTTCTGGGTTACCCAGAAAACTCAAGAACAGGTTGAACTGGCTACCTTGACCAACCTTTTAATCGCTTTCTAGTTGTTGTTATAATGACTTTTTGTAATGAATTAATACCTTGACATACCTACTACATATCTATGATCTTAAATTTCTTAAAAAGTTCATAGGATTACTGGAATTAATGGTCAAAACTCGTTGACCGAGCTTGACCAAGTTTTTTGAGTTACCCAGAAAACTGATGAACATAAAAAACAGTTGTTGGATGTACTTTGACCAACATAGATCGAGACCTTAGAGTTATGCTTTGTCCAAACCAGTGATATATATATGTACCTTGACATATAGACTACATATTATAACAAACACAACACAAATCTATTACACTAAATCAGAGATATGAAAACTACAAAACCGTTGACCGACCATGACCACTGTTCTGTGTTACCCGAAACTCAAGAACAGCTCTGACAGTGACTTTGAGCCTCTATAACTTCTTGTTATATGTAGGTTAAAGCATGAAATTATTCTGATGTTGTACTACTGTATGAGTACTATAACATCCATACTTGTCCAAACCCAGAATCATTAACACTAGCAAAGTAGATCATGGTCAAAGTGGTCCCTAGACCACAACCGACTGAAATCCAGAAACTCAAGAACACCTATAGCGACACTTCCTGTCACTATAGGACTTTAACGACAGACAATAATTTTTTTTTTGAAATTAATTAACAAAAATTAGAAATAATTAATAAATAAATATAAAAACAGTTTTAAAAATTATATTAAGTTATTATAATTAACTTTTGATATTTTTACATAAATTCAATAAATATTTTATTTTATTTGGATATTATTAATAATTAAGTTAATAATAAAGTAATTATAATAATTACTTATAAATAATAAATAATTATTAAAAATAATATTAATATTTTACAAATCATAATAAATGGTTATAAATTATTTAAAATAGTAAATAAGGTTTTATAAAAATTCTAAGTACATACTAATTATTTAGAAATAGAAATAAATGATTTAAAAATTATATAAAGAATAAATAAATATTTAAAAATTATTATAAGCTTCTAGAAATTATTATAATGGATATATAAATTATCTAAAAATATAATAAAACTTATAAATAGAATTTAGTCGAAATAGCAACTTATTTAATACTCGGTAAGGTCATTGAACACCGAAACCCTATCGAACTTAACCCGAATATATGTAAATTTTTGTATTTGAGTATTGTTATCATTACAAATGTGTTAGATTTATATGAATGAACATCGTAGGTGTTTATTAACGAATCGAGTAGCATTACTTGACCGTTCTACGCTCAAGCAAGTTTACTAAACCCAAACTATTACTTTCGCAAGTTTCCTATACCCTAATTACTTACGCCAATTCTCAAACCCTGTTTATTCATTGAACAAGACTTCTATCTTGATTTGCTTTTGATATGATACATCAAACCTAAATTTGAATTAAAATTTATTGTAATGTTATTGCTATAGCTTCAGCATATCTAAGAAATGAATTATTTATTCCTATGATATTGTTTATTTAGCATAAGATGTTGTGTACAACCAAATTATTTTTGTAAGACATCATATTCTGAAGTTGAGTATCCCGTAAGGGATCAAGGTTTGGTCAATAATATATTGACATTAATTTGGGTGCATTTGAGCACTATTAGGATGAGATGCATACTCCTAGGATATTGAGTAGGCTGATCCCCTATCTCATATCTAAAATAATGTTTCTAAGTCTATGTGACTGACAGAAATAAAAAGTTCAAAAATGGTTGAAAAAGAAATCCAAAAATGGTAGAAACTATCAGTTGAATTTTGAATTATTATATTTCTTCAAATCATATTTATATATATATATATATATATATATATATATATATATATATATATATATAAAAATCATTTGAGCATGTCATAGCTCACCCTTGCAAATTATTCCTTTTGTAGTATTAGATGGTAACCCCGGTACATCTAGAGTAGATAAAGGGAAGCGTCCCTGCTTAGATTAGCTTATTTTCTATCTAGTTGAATACTTTGTAATAAGAAATTCTTTATGAGAATCATGTAATCGAACCTTAATATTTATGATATATAACATCTTTTATTTCTACAACCGTGTTTTCTTACATATATAAATGTAATTTGGAATCTTCAATCTAGTTGTTGATCCTTGGGAACTATTTATCTGAGTGAGGGTATTGATAACATGGATTGTTCATGTTGTTGTTGATACTCTAGATTTCGGATAGATAAGTACTATCGATATGATACTATAATCCACGTGACATAGACTATACATCTGAGTGAGGGTATTAGTAATATGGACTATTCATGTTATTACTAATACTCTGAATTTTGGATAGATAGATACTATTCATAGATATAATTCATATATCCAAGTGAGGGTATCCAAACACAATAATAGTTCTATTGAGAATTATCATCTGTTATGGGATACTATGAATCTTGGATCTATGGGAATTATATCTGATTATAAATTGTATAGTCACTCAATTAGATATAAGCATATAATCAGATACCATGGGTGTATATATTTAAATGTGTTATATATATTTACTTGTAGTAAGCACCATATCAGATACCGTGGGAGTATAGATATGGGGACGTTACAGGTGGTGTCATGGACAAGGTTCAAAGAATTTTTTAACGAGAATTACTCCTCGCCAAGTAGCAAGGATGGAGGTTTAATTCTTAGAGCTAAAATAGGAAAACATGACAGTTTCAAAATACGCCGTCAGATTCAACGAAAGGCGCAAAGGTTTGAAAAAGGACTGAAGCCATCGATATTTAGCAAGGTAGTAGTGCTATAGATTAATACATTTTCTTCTCTGTTAGAAAAAGCTATCATCACTGAGGGAGGTAGTGAAGCCATATCGAGGTATCACCAGGAAAAGAAGAAAAGGACGAATGAATGAGATAGCAGTAGAGAGAATAACTCCAACAAGCGTAAATGGACACTACTACAAAACAGTAAATAGATAACGCGTAAAATACGTTGTAGAAGGTCTTACAGAAACGTCGTGATTAAGGGTGTCATCTATTTGACACCTTTATACAACGTTTTTAAAACGTTGTAGTTTGACACATTATACAATGTTTTTTTCTTAAAAAACGTTGTATATTTATTTTTCATAAATTCTTAGATGCTTGAAAATGTTGTAGATGATATGATTCCACAATGTTTTCTGTCTTAAAATTTTATAGTTTGGTACATCAGACAACGTTTAGACTCATTTATACAACATTTATAAAGTGTCATTTATTTAGACTACTTTATACAATATTTTTAAAATATTATAATTTGACTTTAAAATGTTGTAATACATGATGTTATAATAGTTTTGGTTCACCTATATTTGATTTTAAACTAATAACTCCAATGCACAGTATAGAATGCATAATTATATATTAGAAGAAACAAAACAATGCCAAGAGTAAACAAGAAACAAAACGAATAACATTTGTGTTGCAGGGTAACATTTCTAGATTATAAGAAAAAATAAAGAAAAAATAATTGAAATATTATGGATATAGCTGGAGCTCATTGTCGAACATTGAAAGAATGAGAAACTGAAGTAACAACATAAAATGGATTAAAATGAGAATGCAACCAAAAATTCTCCACAAAGTAGAGAAAAATATAGAGCGCCTATTTATTTGCTTGAATAAGAAACATTTCCTGTGCACAATCGAAGGGCCGGACTCATCATACTCTGCCTTTGCAATCCACATCTGCACTCAGGTAAAAAATGGGGTAGGGGTAGGGAACGTAAGAATCAAATCTCCAATAAGAATGGCTGCAAGTGTAAATCCACATCAATTACATCTCCTTCAGGTCCTTTATTACCTGATGGTTCTGAAGGTCCATCTGCACCACAAGGTGTGGCCCCAGCCCCAGGAGTCGCACCTGGCTGGTTGTAGAGTGACTGGCCAAGATGCATGACTTCTTAATTAAGGGCAGCCATGGCATCCTTTATGGGCTGAGTTGAACCCGCTATAATTGCATCCTTCAGCTCCTGTAGTTTTGCCTTGACCTTCTCTTTCACAGGTCCAGGAACCTTGTCTCCCAGTTCCTTCAACTACTTCTCAGTCTGGTATACAACAGAATCAGCCTGGTTCTTTGTTTCTATAGCATCTCTCTTCTCTTTCTCTTCCTTAGCAAACCTCTCGGCTTCGGAAACCATTCTCTGTACCTGTTTATCATTGTGACTTCTTATTAGTGTTACTCAACGAAAAATCGTACATCTAAAAGAGTGCAATTTGTTCGTTTACTTTTAAAGAACACCCTTTAAGAAATTAACTGGGAGTTAAATTCATCCTCACATGAATTATAATAGTATAAAAGTAGCAAAGGCTTTCTATTTAAGGTTGGTCTGAATCAAAGATAAAAACCTCAAATTTGGGGATAAATGCATGGAATTATCAACGTAGTTAAATAGAAAACTAGTCTACGCAAGTATTTTATGAAAACATACCTCATCACTAGGCAATGTACTAGCACCAATGATGGCAATATCTTGCTTCTTCCTAGTGCCCTTGTCAATGGCGGTGACAAAGAAAATACCATTTGCATCAATGATAAATTTGACTTCAATTTGAGGAACTCCACGTGGGGCTGGAGGGATTCCATCAAGACGGAAGCTGCCAAGAGACTTGTTGTCCCTTACAAACTCCTTCTCACCTTGAAGGACATTAATCGCCACACTCGTTTGTCCATCAGCAGCTATTGAGAATACCTCTAATTTTGAAGTGGGAAGTGTTGTGTTCCAAGGGATAATCTTTGTTATAACACCACCAAGAGTTTCTAGCCCAATAGACAGTGGTGTTACATCCAAAAGGACAATATCACTGACATCTCCAGCCAAAACACCAGCCTAAAATGGAACAAAAATTCTAGATAATCAGTTCATTACCAACTACTGCAATCAAAAGAAGAATTCAAGTACAAATAAACTCCAATTCGACACCCATTCCTTCCTAATTCCTAGACTACCTACAAGTACTTCACCTTGCTGAAAAATGACAAAGTAAGTGTCAGACTGAATGATGACAACTACACCAGGAAAAGGAGGGTGAATGTATCTAAACTGCAGCTCGTAGGGCAACAACCTCATCAGGATTGATAGTAACATTGGGTTCCTTTCCAGTCAAAGACTTCACAACTCCCTGAACAGCCGGAATACGGGTTGAACCACCAACAAGGATCACTTCATCAATATCTTTGAAAGAGAGCTGTGCATCCCTCAAGGAATTTTGAACAGGGGTTTTATGCCTAAGGAAACAGGTGAACAAAATTAAATTTTAAAAAAATAAAAAAATTAGAGAAGTGGTAAAGACTAGCAGCACAAAGAGTTCAGAGACGAGCCACAATGGTTTGTGATATATGCTCATGCAGTTGGCAAGAAACTTCTTTTAAGGAATTGTAGGTACCTATCAAGTAGATCTAAGCATAGTTCCTCAAATTTTACCCGTGTAAGGGTGGTCTCTATGTGTTTAGGGCCATCTGCAGTAGCTGTAATAAAAGGCAAACTAGGGAAAAACCAGAAAAATAAATGAACTGAGTTGAATCAATGCAAAAGAGAGAAAGTGAAATCAATATTGTAATCTGCAACTCAAAATATACAGTATTACACACGTATACCTTATATTAGGCTGGGTCAAAGATGACAGCTCCATCTTGGCTTTCTCTGCTGTCTTAGTTACACGCTAAAGAGCTTGTTTATCCTTCAAAAGATCTATGCCTTCATCTTTCTTAAAATTTGATGCAAGCCAATCAACAACTCTTTGTATGACGCATACAAATTATAAATAACTTCAGCAATAACAAATAAACTATATAATATAATAAAAGCGTATATACATATTATGTGCACCTTATCAAAGTCATCCCCACCCAGATGTGTATCTCCAGAAGTAGAAAGAACCTCGAACACTCCATCACCAACCTCAAGAACTTCAACAAGGAGACGACGAAGAAAATAAACCAAGAGTTTTCTCACAACCACAAGTTTAAGACTCAACTTTATATTAACTATATTGGTGTCTCCAGGACTCACACTCAATTGGCTAGACTCAATTTCATTATATGTTCCAGGCTTCCGCTTTAATGGCTGAAATACATTCATTAAGTTTTTGGAATCAACGACAATTGATATACAACCAAATTACCAGAGACAACTACATGGTGATAACTTATGCTTCCATGACAACTAGGCAGTCATCTACAAAGTTAAATTTTCACCAGGAACAAGTTTCAAGTTTTAAAAAAAATTACAACCAAAAATCTATAAGGAATTCTTAGGTTTGATGACAGTAAGGATATTGTTGTTCCTATGCTTTGCAGCTGAAGTATATCAGTAATGGCAACAATAGAAATGACCATATAATTCTAATACATACCACAAACTAATCAAGTTGCTGAATTATAAAGACTTCACACAAATATGAATATCACTTCAGAAAAAAAAATTTGGGAACATAGAAAAATATACACCATGGGATGTGGAATATTAAACAGATTCCAGATAATTTTGACAAAATATACTAGGGTCAACTTTGACAAAATCTACACCACTTGAACCAATAATTTCGAAAATCAATTTTCAATCACATAGCCATTTGAATCATTTCAAAGCTAATCACACAGTAAATATAATTAAAATACAACTAACCCAGACCAATAATCAGTAAAACAACAAAAATTACAATTAATAAGTGGTACGAAAAATCTCACAGTATATTTGACTACTATGGCTTCAGCTTCGTGATCGGCGGTGGCTGCGACCCTTCTGGCATCTCCGGAAGAGAAGCGATGGTAATCCTTGGGAGGAACGAATAGCGACTTCATCGACGTGAACGACGATTCGCTTCTGGTTAGTGTTGATCCTGATGTGCCATTTGGCCAGATCTTGGTAGGAGCAAACATACGACCGCCATGGCACATGTTGCCGAAGGCACCTTGATCGGCACGGTGGGGCAGTCGGTGGCCATGTCAGATTCAAGGGTTTAAATCGAAACTAGGGGCGAGCAGCGGCGGCAGCCATTTCTGATGGTTGTGGAGGTAGGGAGTGAGAGAGAAGAGAGGCTACGGTTTTGGGCTACAACAGAGTGAAATTAGAACATTTTATTTTAATTTCAAATTCACTTCTGCATTTTTTTTTCCTCCGTGTTTTTTATATAGATGATATTTTAAAAAAAAAAAGCGTTATCTATTTAAAATCATAAATTGCCCTTATAAATACATAACATTTTTTCATGTGTCTACAACGTTTTGTTAAAAAAAATATTGTAAAAAAAACACCACAACATTTTTTTATAAAAAAAGTCATCTTTTAAGTGTTGTCTTTTTATAGTTTTATACTAGTGGGAGCGATAACACCCAATCGTGAAACAAATCAGGAGAAGGTAGAAAGAAAGGTGAGTCGTGTGCAATTTGTGGAAAGAATCATCCGGGAGTATGCTTGAAGGGCAAAGGAGTGTGTTTTAACTGTGGTCAAGAAGGACATATCTCTCCCAATTATCTCAGTCCAAAGAAGATACAAGGTTGTTATGTATGAGCTATGTTGTTACCTAAATATAACAGGTAATTATTAGCTATGGGAAGTCAAATGAGACTTGAGTTTAGTAGAGAATTGTCTGTCCTGAATAAGATGGGAATGAGTAAATGTAAGAAGAAACAAAGTAATTGTTACGCCCCCAAATTCAGTCCACTCGTGTCTCAAAATTCAGTTCGCCACGTGCTACATATCTAATGACTAAAACATTGAAAAAACAGAATATATTATATTTATTTAATATAATCATTCACGTCCCAAGGTTTCGTAACTTAAACATCTCTTACATACCTTAAACACACTTAAACATAGCTTAGACATAACTAATATATAACACAATTTATGTCTTTACATTATTATAATATTTTCAAATAAATATGAAGCTACTCCGTAGCTTTGCCCTTGTCCTTATCTGTAAGACCCCAAATAATTAATAAATGAAATTTAATTTTCTCTAATTATTATTTTAAAATAGTAAGGGTTGATGTGATTAATGTGGATAGTTATGGGTAAAATACGCAAATATTTCAAAATAAGCAAGTGGTTATAAAATATTCATTGTTGTTGGGGAATATTCGTTTGGTCGTGGAATATTCAGATTGTCGAGGAATATTAAATTTAATGACGACGCAAATGACAATGTGGGCCCCATAACGGAAAGCGATTGGATGAAGAAAGCGACAAATACAAGTTGTTTAAAAATAGCGGCGTAGTTATTCAGTATTAATCTTGTTAAAATACTAAATTGGTTAAAACACAAGAAGATACGTGGTATTGCACCAATTATTGATTCTTACGTAAGAAGGCACTACTCAATAATGGTTACTGATGAATTATCGCTCAAAGATTTTATTTTATTGATTCAATAATTGTTGTGTTGATATTTTATATTACTGTTGTTTCAATAATTATCACTACACGGTATTTTTCATTATCGAAGCAATAATTCATATTATCTGAATAATATTATTGGATAACATTATTGGCAATATCTAGAAAGTTCTGTCTAAGGAGAGGTTTGGTCACCTAATTTGCGCCAGTAAGGAGAAATTCTTATTGGAAAGCCCCATCTTTCGGGAACCGCACGATTGTCAATATTGTGATTCGTAATATTATTTGTGAATAATTAATTATTGATTCATATGATGAAAAATATTGATTTTATGTGGATATAGATGGAGAAAATTTTAATGTGACAATTGTTGAAAATTGAAATTTTATCTTTTTACGATAAAATAATTTATTTAAATATATACATTATTATATTTTAATAATATAATAATGGTGATATTTTTACAACGAATGTGGGATATATGAGTATACGAGGAGGAAGAGTATTTTGTTGCAATAAATGTTTAAAACATGTTAAACATGTAAATTGGACCCCATTTATCGATTTGAAATTTGATTATAGCATGTAAAATCGCTTGGATTTATGGATTTTGGTCAATTTCATTTTGGAATTTGGAAAAACTTTCTTCGCAAAGTTGTAGAGAATTGAATTTCCTATAAGAACTCGTGAGATTCAATTTTTCGACAAAAGGCTATTTATTATGAATTATTGAAGTTCAAGTTCAAATAATTGATTTTGGAAGTTTAAAATGATTTAAATAACAAAAACGTTTTTGGAATGTTTGGGGACATCATTAACATGTGATATAAATGTGTTGAGAGCTGAAATTCATATTTCAAATGACGCGTATAATATTTGTATAAATAATATTATTATATTAAATTTTCTGCTTTGGTGTTCTAAGCATTTTCCTATAAATAGGGTGCTTAGGTTAGAATTGAAAATCACACTAGAAACTGAAGTTTTCTCTCTCTATATTATCGAGCGTATTCTTGTGAGTATTTTGAGTATACTTTGAGTATTGCTATACGGTGAAAGTTTAAGTTATAGCTTTATATCCAAAGATTCCGGTTAAGCAATTGTCTTCCGAGGTAAGGGATATTATTTTTTTTTTCGTAATGATATTATTTCTTCAATATCATTATCTTTGAAATATTGATCTAAAGTTTTATCAAATTTGAAACTTTTGGTATCGAGTTATCTTGTTCACGATACACAGATCTTATTCACGAATACTAAGACTATTCATCGAAAAATGAAAATTTTCCTTTTTCGTCAAAATATCTATTGTGGATACTAGCTTTGATTGTATCCATGTTTTGATCATTCTTGAATTTTACACCACTATGATTATTTTTGAGGTATTTTTGGACATGGATAAAAACAAAGTACGAATCCTTAATCCTTGTCATTTTGTTTCAATGGATTCGCTTTTTTTAAAAAATATTTTCATCATCTTGATCTTAAATGATGATATTATTGAATATCTTTGGCTTGTAGTGCAAAAGATGAATGATTTCGATGAATATCTTTGGCCCGTAGTGTAAAAGATGAGCAGTATTTAGATGAAACATGACTAATGATGAATATCCTCGGCTCAGTAGTGCAAGGATGAATATATGATTCCGGATATATATTGATTGATGTTACGAGGATAAAAATATTGATGATGGATCGTTAAATTCATAGATATTAGTAGATTTCATCCTCTACGTAACTCTTCTATGAATTAATATTTTTCATCATGCTGAGTATTGATTTAAAACTTGTTGTCTATTGTATTCTATTAAATTTTTTCCTGTTGAAGACTAACGATAATTTGTTGTATATTATCTTAGTCATAATATTCTTTCTTGGGCTAGTTGAGCTCACCCTTTTCCTTTTGTTCCATTTTTCTTCTCGGGGAGGCGAGAATGTAGTGAGTATTTAGTCGGGTATGGAATGATGGTTTTAGAGAGTTGTTTAGTACTCCTCACCATTTTTGTAAAATAATGTATCAATAATTATGATGAGGATTTATTTGTATGTGGATATTGTCTAGATGGCAATATCTGTATTTAAACTCACAGTTTATATGTTGTAACAATAAAGTTGTAGTTATTTCTGTATCTTGTATTTGACAACTCAGAATGGGTGATGTATACCTATTTTGGGGGTGTCACATTATCAGTGCCTGAGGGTCCAACTTGCTCTGCCTTAACTAAAATATTTTTAGAGAAAGAAAGAATGAGCAACATGTTTTCTCTGCAAGTAACATAGAAATAAGGTGTTCAATATAGTTTTCAATTCTCAAGAGTAAAACAATAAATGATAGTTCAAGGATAGCAAAAAGTATCGATGGTTCTCAATAATAGTCGCTAAGGACAGAAAGATATCAATATGATTCAACGTTTAATCAATTTGAGATTTTAAAATAATAAATTATGAGTGGTCACGAAGGATTATGAACTTCTACTAGAATTAACAATAATATACTGATAATCCAACAAAAATAAGTACAGCAGGTGATCAACCTAAAGTACCCTACGTTATGCATAACATTTAATCATACTTATGTGCGCACATCGGTCTCCTGACAATTATATAGTTCCCCTTCTAAGAGGGTTGTTCATTTCAGTCAATTATAAGAGTCCGCACCAATTCAATTAGTTTGGATAGCTTTCAAATACATGATTTTGGTCTAGCCGAATCAAATGGCATGGAGTGTGAGACCCCCAATTTTATGAAATGAAAGTATTCAATTTTCTTATAATTATTTTATTTAATAAATGGTTAAATTGATAAAAGGTTAAAGTTAAGGGTGATATGTGAAATTTTTTCAAAGTAAACAAGTTGTCATAAAATAATCGGTGATAAAATTACAGTAATACGCGTGGTTGCATAGTAGCACACAATGTTGATTATTGATGCTTACGTGAGAAGTCACTCAGTTTTATTCAATTATTGTCACAATATTTTATATTATTAAATCAATAATTGAGACGACAAAGTTATTCATATTATTATTTACTATATTGACAATGTCTAGAAGTTCTGTCAAGGAGAGGTTTGGTCATCTAATTGAGCGCCAATAAGGAGAAATCCTTATCGAAAAGCCCCCTCTTTCCTGGGAACGACCTGGTTGTTAAATATTATAAGTTATAATATTAATGATGAATAAGTTTGTGTTGATTAAAGATAAAATTAATAGTTCCATTGTGTGGGAATTATTAGTGTTAGTAGAAATCGACATTTATTTCGATAATAATTGATGTCTGGAGGTTATATTGACCAATCGGGTAATTCACCGGATAAATGAGCAATTAATTGCTATTAATTCACATGCTTATAACTATGTGTTCACATGTGTGTATTATTGATTCACATGATTTACTATTAGGGGAATTGGTGCAAGATTGATAATACTTGCATGACTAAATTAAAAATGGAGGTATAGATGAAGGTACTATACTGTAATTAGTTTTTTCACATATTTAGAACTATTGAGTCACATGTTTAGAACTATTGAGTCACATGATTATACTATTAATTCACATGATTTACTATTAGGGGAGGTGGTGCAAGTTTGATAATACTTGCAAGACTAAATTAAAAATAAAAGAAAATATAAAGGTATTATACTGTAATATTTTGAGCCCCAAAATGTACAATTATTGAAACTATATTTTCCTATAAATAGAAGCTCATTCTTCCTTCATTTCTCACCAATTCACTAAGTCTCACAAGAGCAATTATTATAGAGAGAAATTATAGAGAGAAAGAAGAAGAGAAGTCTGCTACTTCACTATTCCAGTAACCAGTCTTCTTCTGAGGTAAGGGGTATTATTTCCTTCGTATTCATGAAGAGAGTTATTTTTTTTAATACTCGTAAGGGTTGTTATTCCATTCTTTATTATTCTATTGGAATAACCTGTCTACGCGGACTACCGCATGCATAGTGAATTCTTCTATTATTCCATTCTTTATTATTCTGTTAGAATAACCTGTCTACGCGGACTACCGCATGCATGGTGAATTCTTCTGTTATTCCATTCTTTATTATTCTGTTAGAATAACCTGTCTACGCAGACTACCGCATGTATGGTGAATTCTTCTGTTATTCCATTCTTTATTATTCTGTTGGAATAACCTATCTACGCGGACTACCGCATGCATGGTGAATGACCCTTCATATTCATTCCTTATTAAATAGTGGAAATGATCTGTCTATGTGGATTACCGCATGGCAGGTGAAAATCAATTTGCAGTTTCGTAATTTTTCTAACCCTCAAAAATTCTGGAAAAATTGGAAATGATTATTTGTTGAGTTTTCTAGATTGTGTCCAAAAATGGCGATGTTTGGATGTATAGATTAGGAGTTATGAATTTTATGGGAAAAGACTATTTTAAAAGCAAACCCTTATAACTCCTTATGGTTAACTCCAAAATTGGTGAAATATATATTGGGAGTACATGTATATAACAGAGTATACCCCAGTAAATTTTGGAATTTTTGGACAAAAGTACGCTTTATGATAAATGTCTAAATATTCTATAGCTTTTGGCCATATGAAAAATAGTAATGAATTTTAAAATTTCGAGAAAAATATATGTTCAATATGGGACTATATTACGCTAAATCCGAGTAAAAGAAAAATGTTTGGGGACCCGATTTGGTATTTTTTTATGAAAATGGTTTAATTACTTAACATATGAATTAAATATGTTATGTGAAGTTGAAAAATTGGTAAATATGATTTTATGGCTTGGAAATCCTATATAAGGTATATGCAAATTTTTGATGAGGGATTTGATCATTGGTGATGAAATCTTATGAGTATGACATTTTTGAATGATTAAATGCATTAATTGGTTAAGTGTAAACAATTAAAATAAATTGTTTATAAGTTTGAAGTGATTAAAATATTGTTATAATATTAATAATATTAGATTATGAGTTTATTAAGTGATTAATAACATTTAGATTAAGGTATTATGAAATCATTGATTTAAAATATTATTTAATGGTTAATAATATTAGTAAATGAATTTAATATTATTATATAATGAATAATATTAAATGGAGTTTATAATATAATGAATAATGTTATTATCTTCGTTAAATATTCGTTGTAATATTAATTTACATTCAAATCATTTTTGATACAATATTATTCTTGAATTTTACTTCACAAAGCAAAGATCATGTTGACAATTTGGATATTTTAAACTCGGATAAATTTAAAGTCTTTAATATTTATCCTTGATTTCGTTTGATTAATGCTTATATCATTGTCATCATCCTCATACTTATATTGTGATAAAAGTCATCTTTGGCTTACGTGCATAGATGGACTATTGATTATTGGTTTTACAGTTGTATATCTTTGGCTTACGTGCATAGATGGACTGTTGATTATTGGTTTTACAGTTGTGTATTTTTGGCTTACGTGCAAAGATGGACTGTTGATTATTGGTTTTATAGTTGTATATCTTTGGCTTACGTGCAAAGATGGACAAGTGTATGATATGAGCATAACCACTGGTGATAATAACGAATATCATTGGCCCGTAGTGCATGGATTATTCGATGATGTGATTGGCAGGATCATGACCATTAGTTAACAGTTGAATGTCTTTGGCCGTAGTGCACTGACAGACAATTGATTGATATGCTCATGACCATTGGTTTTATAGTTGAATATCTTTGGCCCGTAGTGCAAAGGTAGACAACGAATTGGTATGATCATTGTTATTACATTTGAATATCTTTAGCCTTTGGGGTAAGGATATTGAGTAAACGTTCTATTAAGCCTTTGTGGCAAGGAGAAACTATTGATTTACCTGATTATAAATATGAATTATGGATTTAACTATAATCTTTGGTGGTTCAGGCGAAGACGGGTGATGAGAGTTCTTTTTGTCTTGAGTATAACAAAGAACTATCCATGAGTATTACAGGAATGAAATATTAACGATGGACTTTTAATCTAGAGGACATAGTAGACATTATGTTCTACTTGACTCTTCTAATTGATTGCTTGTTCCGCTGCAGTTAAACTTGTTGTCTATTATATTCTATCAGTTGTTATACTGTTGAAGGCTAAGGATAATTTATTCTGCATTATCTTAGTCATAATATTTCTTACTGGGCTAGTTGAGCTCACCCCTTTCTTTCATTATTCTCTTCAGGAAATGAGAATATAGCTGGGACGAGTCGAGGAATGGAGTGACGGTCCAAATGTTTACATTAGTAGTCCTCACTGTTCTGTGAAATAGTGTGATAATAAATGAGGACTTATTTTGAGTTTAAATACTGTCTAGAAGACAATATTTGTATTAAAACTCACAGCTCAAGTTGTATAATTAAGTTTGTATTTGTATTCAGTACCATGTATCTGGCGACTCAAGATAGGTGATGTATACCTGTTTTGGGGGCGTCACAGTTGGTATCAAAGCTTAAGGATATGATCCATGACTAAGATGTGAGACAAGAACTAAGAGGGGAGAGACGGGGAATTCCTTCGCTAGTATGACCTACTTAAGTTTATTTGGTATTTAATTGGTCGGTCAGAGTATATGGATAATATGTGTAACGATCGAGAAATTTGTAATTTAATTTAAATATTTATTGAATTAAATAAATATTTATAATAATTTATTTATTAAGGAAATAAATAATTGATGAATTATGGTGAATTAAATTGATAATTTTATTTGAAGGATTTAATTTAAGGAAATAATTAAATTAAATCAATTGCTTAATATTTAAAAAAGATAATTAAATTAAACGAATTATTTAATTCAATGGAAATAAATAAATTAAATAAAGTGATATTTTAAATTTATTAATTAAATTAGATATATAATTATTTATTAATTATAAGGTATAATGATAATAAGAATTTTATTATTATTATAAGCTAAAACCAAAGTTATTTAATTAGCTAAAGTAGGGTGTGTCACTTGTAACTATATGATATAAATAATATAAAAATAAATTAGTTTATGTGATTTATGTGGTAGCCAAACAAGGCCTTATGGCCTTTGGCATTATTCAACTGACGTCTTTTGTTTTCTTTAACGGATGAATACGTGGAGGGTTAAGCCATATTAGTTTTGTTTCGCGTCTTATTTTTTTTCTAAGGCTTCATAACATAGAAAAACAGAGGAAGAGAGAATTGCAGGGTTTTGAGAGTGAGAAATTGAGAGAGAGTAATCTCTTTGAGTTGCCAAGAGAAGGAAGAGATTCATCATCTTTTGCTAGCATATAATCAAGGTATAAACTATTTCTATTCTTATTGTTAGTTTGGTGGTATATATATGTATATTTGATGCAAGTTGAAAATCACGTGAATTGTGATGTATATATGCTCAAATAGAATTGCAAAACTCTATAATTATCATATAGATTTGTTAATTGTTATCAAATTCATGAGAAATTGGGTTTGAGGAAGAAAATGAAATCACAGTGTTTATGTTCATATAAAGTAGCTTGGAAATTATAAATTTTGATGATCAATACATGTTATAATCTGTAATTTGTTGGTGAATTATGTTAGTATGTGAAGTAACGAAGGTGGCGTAGTTCAAATCATGTCTATTGATCAAGAAACGAATTCATGGTAATCAAATTCGTTAAAAGTGTCAAAATAGAAGAAATTTGGGAAAAATATAGTTTTGATTCTTCAAAATGATGTTTATATAATGTTTTTGTATGTAGAATGGTGTTTAGCATGTGTAACTACAATATTTCAAAGTGTTAGATGTTGAATTTGGGAGAAATTCTGTGGAATTGGGTTTTTGGCCTATAGTAGATTGTTAGTTCGCGCCTCAGTAAAAATCGAGTCTCATGTATCATCAAGCGCTACCGCTCAAGGCTACGTATTGTCGCATGTGGATCTTAAAGATTTGGTATGAAAGACGCAGAATGCACTGGTATATGATAGCCCAATATATTACTTATGCTACTGCGGCATGAAAGCGAGTAGCCGATCCATGAGATAGTGAAGTCTTCTTAATTTACAGGTCATGTATAATGGACTTATGTTAAGTAAGCAAGCATGTTAGTGATGTTAAGGCATAGTAGAAATTATAATAACAGATTCCAATGTTTTGTAATGCAAAGTGTAAAGATTTGAAATAATTATTTAAATGAGTTCTAAAATGAAACCAAGTGTGATGTTTTTAAAGTTAGAGATGAATGATTAAGTTATGTTGACTTGTAATGAGATTTAGATTCGTTAAGTATATTAACCTACGTGGTTAGGTGCTAGGTTAGGGTTATGACCTAAGTGATGGTTTAAACCCTAAAGCTAATATTCATGCGATTAATTGTTGTTGTGATTTCAATGATATATGTAGGATAATTGGAGATTATTTTACACTTGTGTAGCTTACAAACAAGGCAAGTTCTCTAACTCTACTTTTATAATTGTGCAAGTTTCTAAACCTTATCTCTTTACAATTGAGCAAGCTTTCTAACTTCATTCTTTTCATATTGAATGCAAGTTTCCATTCCTATATTATTATTGTTCAAGTTCTTAAAATTGAGCAAGCCTAATCTATCTTGAATATGTTTGTACAAGCTCTTATAACCTAGTTCGTTATATCGAGCGAGTTTTACTTTCCTAATTATTATTCAAAGCACATATTGTTCTAATACATCGATTCAAATGAGATTGTTCTAACTCTTTTGGTTATAGTATTTTGCATGTATATCATTTTATTCAATTATATATATTATTGATATCCGATCTTTGACTTTGATAGCCTTGTTCAGTTACACATTCTTGTGTTAAACCTTTACTGATGGAAATTGAATAGTGTTCTAAAATTATAGAAACACTGAAAAGCTAGTTCCAAACTAAACTTTCTTTAGTGCGAAAATTCTAAATTCAAACTGACACGAACAACCCTAATATAGGGGATTTTTGTACGTGTAACATTTAGATGTTTATGCACAATACGTGGTACAAAGGGCTGATCCCCCTAAGTACGCTAAGAAGGGTCTGTACAGTCTAATGACTGTTAAGGTTAAGGTAATAATAACTATATACTAGAGACATAGTTCGTTGTCTTAAGACCCTCAGAAATTGATTTCGAACTTGTGTTCTATTCTTAATTCTCAGAACAAGTTCATTATTGTTAGCATTCGTTGTTCATTCTCATGTTGTTATTATTACTACTTCCTATATCAGTGAGCAATTGTTTGCTCACTCTTGCATTTAACACTGCAGCTAAAGTTGAGAAAGTCGATGAGTCGTTTACTAGCAAAGGAAAGGGCAAGATGTCCAAATGTTGCAGACATATGAGAATTTTATTTTAATGAATTATGTTAAAGACTTGTTTTAATATATGATGTATTCCGCAAACTTATGTAATAATTTTAAGGTTAGATTACCTGGGATTTAATTGAGATTATGATGTAACCCTTTAATGGGAAAGATTATCGTTTAAGTTATTTAAATTATGTCTTTATCCTTTGATTATGGGTAGTTAGATGTAATAGTTTTGATAAGTGAGCATCAAATCCTGTGGGAATGAAGTACCTGGATTTGGGGGTGTCATAATATGCGGTATGTCAATTAACCCTTATTTTGAAACTATATTCTATAATGATATCTGAAATACAGGAGATGAGAAATAGGAAAATCATGGTAGAGAGGAAATAACCGGGAAGATACAATTCGAAAAGAAAGCATGGTATTCTCATCTCTTCGAATATCAGGTACGTA
The DNA here is from genome assembly GCA_020205605.1 of Panax ginseng. Lineage (NCBI taxonomy): Eukaryota > Viridiplantae > Streptophyta > Magnoliopsida > Apiales > Araliaceae > Panax > Panax ginseng. Next base: position 90,646,824 of record CM035134.1, on the reverse strand, counting down.
CGTAAATTTTGAGGGCGAAATTTCATAAGGAAGGGAGATTGTGAGACCCCAAATTTTATGAAATGAAAGTATTCAATTTTCTTATAATTATTTTATTTAGTAAATGGTTAAATTGATAAAAGGTTAAAGTTAAGGGTGATATGTGAAATTTTTTCAAAGTAAACAAGTTGTCATAAAATAATCGGTGATAAAATTACAGTAATACGCGTGGTTGCATAGTAGCACACGGTATTGATTATTGACGCTTACGTGAGAAGTCACTCAGTTTTATTCAATTATTGTCACAATATTTTATATTATTAAATCAATAATTGTGACGAAAAAGTTATTCATATTATTATTTGCAATATTGACAATGTCTAGAAGTTCTGTCAATGAGAGGTTTGGTCAACTAATTGCGCGCCAATAAAGAGAAATCCTTATCGAAAAGCCCCCTCTTTCCTGGGAACGACCTGGTTGTTAAATATTGTGAGTGATAATATTAATGATGAATAATTTCGTGTTGATTAAAGATGAAATTGATAGTTTCATTGTGTGGGAATTATTAGTGTTAGTGGAAATTGACATTTATTTTGATAATAATTGATGTCTGGAAGTTATATTGACCAATCGAGTAATTCACCAGATAAATGAGCAATTAATTGCTATTAATTCACATGCTTATAACTATGTGTTCACATGTGTGTACTATTGATTCACATGATTTACTATTAGGGGAGTTGGTGCAAGATTTATAATACTTGCATGACTAAATTAAAAATGGAGGTATAGATTAAGGTACTATACTGTAATTATTTTTTTTTTACATGTTTAGAACTATTGAGTCACATGATTATACTATTAATTCACATGATTTACTATTAGGGGAGGTGGTGCAAGTTTGATAATACTTGCAGGACAAAATTAAAAATGAAGAAAAATATAAAGGTATTATACTGTAATATTTCGAGCCCTAAAATGTGCAATTATTGAAACTATATTTTTCTATAAATAAAAGCTCAGTCTTCCTTCATTTCTCACCAATTAACTAAGTCTCACAAGAGCAATTATTATAGAGAGAAATTATAGAGAGAAAGAAGAAGAGAAGTCTGCTACCTCACTATTCCAGTAACCAGTCGTCTTCTGAGGTAAAGGATATTCTTTCTTTCGTATTCATGAAGAAAGTTATTTTCTTTTAATACTCGTAAGGGTTGTTATTCTATTCTTTATTATTCTGTTGGAATAACCTGTCTACGCGGACTACCGCATGCATAGTGAATTCTTCTGTTATTCCATTCTTTATTATTCAGTTGGAATAATTTGTCTACGCGGACTACCGCATGCATGGTGAATTCTTCTGTTATTCCATTCTTTATTATTCTATTGGAATAACCTGTTTATGCGGACTACCGCATGCATAGTAAATTCTTCTGGTATTCCATTCTATATTAAATTTTGGAAATGATCTGTCTATGTGGATTACCGCATGACGGGTGAAAATCAATTTGCAGTTTCGTCATTGGTGATGAAATCTTATGAGTATGGTATTTTTGAATGATTAAATGCATTAATTGATAAAGTGTAAACAATTAAAATAAATTATTTATAAGTTTCAGAAGTGATTAAAATATTGTTATAATATTAATAATATTAGATTATGAGTTTATTAAGTGATTGATAACATTTAGATTACGGTATTATGAAATCATTGATTTAAAATATTATTTAATGGTTAATAATATTAGTAAATGAATTTAATGTTATTATATAATGAATAATATTAAATGGAGTATATAATATAATGAATAATGTTATTATCTTCGTTAAATATTCGTAGTAATATTAATTTCCGTTCAAATAATTTTTGATACAATATTATTCTTGAATTTTACTCCACAAAGCATTATCATGTTGACAATTTGGATATTTTAAAACTCTGAATAAATATAAAGTCTAGCATCATAAATGCGTATCATCACAATTACCAACTATATATATCCATAATTCCACAATTTGATTTCATAGAACATAAGAAAATTTTTACCGTAAAACCCATATATGCATGTTTATATATATAATACAAAGGTTAGATAAAATACCTTCAAATAGCCTGGAAATCCTTGCAATATCAGTCCAAATTCTCTCAAATCCTCTCAAGCTCTCTTAATTCTCAATTCTCTGAACTCTCAAACTCTTCTCTTCTCTCTCAAACTTAGCCAATATAGACAAATAATGCGTAAAAGAAAAATTGATACCTTAACACGTATACTAATTATAATAACGGTTACAACATAAACGTATATAATATAAATATATTATATTTATTATTTTAATTTAATTAATTTATTTTATTTGTATTATTTACAAATTCAAAATTAAAAATTCAAAAGCCATAAGGCTTTGTTTGGCAAAAAAAGTCTTTAAAATAAAGACTTAATATATTTAAGCCTTGTTTGGTCAAAACTAAATTAAACTATTATAATTTTATTTTAATAAACTATTTAGTTTATAATTTATAACCACATATGACCTATTTGGATTTCTATATCCAACATTAATCAAACAAAATAATTATACATACTATATTTTAAATAAACACTCCACTTAAATAAATATGACAAATTATAATTTTATTATAATTTTATTTAATAATTTAATATACCACCTTAAATTATTAAATTGAAACAACAATATAACATCTCATGTTATATTACAATTCTTCAAATTATAAATTTAATTCATAAATATTTAATAACAATAATCACATCAACATCGGTTAAAATATTTATTTAATTTAACAAATATACCATATTACCATCAATTAAAAATATTTATTCAACAATAAACACCTCAAATAAATATTTAGATAATTCAATAAATAAATTAAATTTAAATTTAAAATTCCGGATTGTTACAGAACTTGTTCATCTATATAAGTTTATGTTGGAAAATTTGAAAAAAGGAAGTTAAAGGAGTTTTTGGGAAAAGTTATTTTAAAAAGGATGATCTATGCTTTTTATCTTGATATCTACAAATGGTTTTTGTGATTTTGTTTCTTGGTATGCTAGAACTATGAGATAAGTGCAAAACCTTTTTGGAAGCATGTATAAATGTTAAAAAAATGAGCAACATATATATTTATTACCAAAACACTCCAACTATGATACTATGTTGCATGACCAGCCACTTCTGGGCTATTTTCCGAGACCAAACCAGATCCAAATTTGATGTTTGATGAATGAAAATTGTAGTTCGGGAAGATAGGAATCCAACGAGACCAGTTGGATTTAAATCAGAGTTGTAGATTTCATTCTATTCAAGTTTTAGTGAAGGACCCAAAATCTGGAAATTTTTTTTAGAAAATATTGAAAACCTACTGCCGGTTCACTATTCCCGAACAGGCGCATATTTTTTGGCAACCAGTTTGGCCATATTCTGGCTGGTTCCGGCGACGGTTCTTGGACCCAAATTGTTTTAAAATTATGAAGAATATTAAGATATTTAATTCACAATTTTACGGAACAATTATGTAATTATTAAGTAATTAGTGGTTTAAACTCATTAAAATCATTTAAAACTTACTAATTTATATTTTTTAACGCCACTAAATGATTATTAAACTAATTACACGTAATTTAAAGTTAGTTAACTATTTAATTATTATCTAAGTGATATTAGGTGATAATTAAGTAGAGATAGTATTAATAAATTAACTATTGATTATTTAATTAAGGTTAAATAATAAATAAAGTTAAACCATGGATTAATTAATATTAAATAATAATTAAAGAAGGCTTAAGTAAGAATAATGTAATTACTTACTTACATTGACGTAAAATTTATAAAATAATTATTTATTATTAAATAATAAATAAGAACAAATGATAATTAATTATTCTTAGATTAATAAAGAATAATTAAAGACTTATAAAGTTAATTAATTATTTATTATTCAAGGATAATTAATTAATTAATTAATATTAAATAAGGACAAATGTTAATTAATTCTTCATTATGAATAGTAATGAATAATTAAAGACTAATGAAGAAAATAAATCAATTATTTATTATTCAAGGATAAATGATTAGTTAATTATTACTTAATTGATATTAAATAATAATTAAAGACAAATAATGTTAATAATTTAAATATTCATTGTTTAATTAAAATTAAATAATAAGTAGATATAATTAGCTATTATTTATTAAATAATAAGTAGAGGTAATTAATTAATTACTATTTAACTAATATTAAATGATAATTAAATAAAGATATAGTTAATAAATGAAAATAATTTAAATGACTCATTAAATAAACAATTATAATAAGTTGTTTAAGGATCTAATAAGTATTTATTACTTAAGAAAAACCTTATAAATTATTAAATCATTAACCTAAGATTTATTAAATATATTATAGGATTAATGATGGTACATTATACTATATGTACCTTGTGATTGAATTATTTGCTAGACAATAACATAATTAAGCGTATATGCGTACGCTTATACGCAGTAATAATTAGTAAATCAATATTGTCAATGCTAGGTCGTTCAAAAGTTTTAATTAAAGTTAGTTAGTAGTAGCTCGTCGAACAGACAAGTTTTCTAACTCAAACTCGAGTTATTATTTTTCAAGCATATTAGTGGATAATTATTGTTGATTATTCAACATCTAATATTATTATTGAATATTGGCATTATGACAAGTTTTCTAATTTTACTTGAGTTATTAATTTATTTAATAATTGTATTAAATAAATTATGAAAAATAGAATTAATGCTTTAAAAATTATATAAAAATGATTTAATGGTAATAAAAATATTTTAAGTTATAAATATAACTTTTGATATTTTGTCATAAAAAATATTAATATTTAATATTAATGACAATTATTTAATAATGGTTTTAATTAATTTAAAATCATTTAAAGGTAATAATAAAGTATTAAAAATACTTTGAGATATTATAAATATATTATAATATTATGTTATGGATTTCATTAATATTTAATATTAAATAAATATTAATAATAATGGAATTAAGTGGTATTTAATTCTAATAAATATGATATTTATGATTGAAAAATCAGGATAAATATAATAATTACTTGAAAATTATTATGAGTCTTTAAAAATTATTTTGACTAATTAATAAATTATCCAAGATAATTGTGTTGCGTTTAGACTGAGTCTTAAGGAAATTAGGCTTGAGAATTATTCGACTAGGCCGTCGGGATGTCAAAATAGTACCAAACTCAACTTAGACTGCAATAGTTTGACTTGATACAAGGTCTTATGTGTTGTATAGACGGATATGATTATGCGATAATGTGTTTAGGTTATTTTATACTGTGATGATATTATTCTAACTTGGAAATCAATATTATTAATATTAGGTCTTCAGATAAAGCTAAATAGATTGCGTAGCAGTAATCAACCGAACATGCAAGTTTCCTTGAACTATACTTTTATTGAGCAAGTTCCGTTACTCAATTATTGTACAAGTTTTCTCTAACTCGATCTCGAGTTGTTTCGCGCACATATGCTTATGGTTAATCATTACCGATTACAATGTCTATGAATTATTTATTCGCACTCAGTGTATATCACATGTGTTCATCAGGTATGAAAGGCTGATCACTTTCATTATCATTCGGTCCAGATATAGTTGTTCATGTTCAATGTTTGTTTAGCTATGAAAATTTGTTTATGCTAGTTCACAATTAGATTGTAGAAATTTAGCCAGCTTATTGTTCAATTCTTTCCATCATGATATATCCTTAAATTATTAAACTTATACTTGTTGGGAAAACTTGTTGCTCACCCTTGCTATATCATGATAAACATTGAAGATTAGGACGAATACGTTAGATATAGGAAAATACAAAGACAAGTACATCTTGGGATTATATGTGCAGCTAAATCTGTAATAGTATTGTATGATAATAACATTATATGTTAGATAGAATATTAAATCATGTTTTATGTGAAGGTTCTCGACCTTGGGAATAGTGTGTAAAATTTAATGTATAAATAAATAATTTTTATATCTTCCGGAATAGTTATAGAACTAGTATACCAAATTTGTGGTGATTTTGGACCCAGATTTGGGGATGATACATTTGGTATCAGAGTTGTAGGTTATAAACCTTAGGTAGAGTTACATGAGACTAATAACCGCAATTATTAGGATAAGATCTAACTCACATAAAGTTAGTGTGTCGTTAAGATTCAAAGACGAATCTCGGTAAGTTGTAAAGAAACGAAGTTCCTTAACTCTGATAATAAAGGTGAATAGTAGTGATGAATAGATAGAATCTAAAAGATTAAAGGTACTAGGATAGGAGATCGTAAAATAAAATGATCATATAACATAGAAATATATCATAATATATACGATAAGATCACCCCGTGATAGGATAAGGTTATAGTAGTGAGAAAGATCAAGCGAATGATTGAAAAGTTACGGTAAGAATGTTGTGTGTCAGTTGTACTATGAATTAGTATAGATTCAGGAAAGGATTATGAATACGAATTGAATAAAATTCGTATTGAGAAGGTAGTTAAGATTAGGTGGGGATTTCAATTGAGGACCCATGTCAGCAGCTGAGTTGTATAATTCCTTGTTATGGGCGGGGAATTGTACTTGGTGTAAAAACAACTTAGTTTCTGGCACTGATAATCATTGAAATGTCTGTGTTGCGCTATTTTCTATATACCTGTTGAGAAGGTGATTCTTTTCTCAGGTTTATAACAGATGGGTAGGGTATAAGTAAAGAATATAGGATTAAGTACGAGTTCTTAAAAGTCATACTTATGGTAAGTTCGTGACTCATGATTATATGAAATGTTTATGAACCCCTCATAGAATGGACGCCAAAGGTCTGACTAGGACAAGTTCTTAAACTCATATGATTGTGGTAAGTTCCTGAACTCATAAGTGTGATAAGTTTGATGAAATGAGTATAGTTTTGTGTGAATGGAGTATTAAGGATTATAGAAATAGATAGATTGTTTAAGCAATTGATTATTAGTGGAGACATATGTTTTTTCAAAACTCCTAGCTATGCTGGAATTTAAACCTTTTGAAACAAGCTAAATATGCACTATGTGCTTTTGAAAATGAATTTTTGTTCGTAACTCTTGGTGACCATTGTGTATGTGTGGACTTCGGAACACCGACACATCGTTACTTGTTGAAATGATAAAAAAAAACAAATTTGCAAAGATTTTTGAACGATTTAGAGTATGGTCTATGTTATTTGTTTGGGCTAGACAAAAATGATTTGAAACATCAAAATGTGTTTTAGTTATCATTAATGTATTATGTAACCTGGTGCAAGAATGATAAAGAAATGATGGAGTTGTAAATATAGGAATACTTAGTGTTGAATTCGATCTAAAAATCGTTGTTCCACTATTGCTCGATGTGTTTTGACAAAGTCACACAATGACGACATCCTCAAACGGGCTGTTAATACACTACGGTATCATGACGTCATTTTTCAAACTATTTTTTTAAAAAAATTAATTGCCAACGGGGTTTGGCTATACATAAATTTTTCGTTTGAAATAGATTATTGATACGAGTCTATGCTATTTGATTTAGCTAGACCAACGTTTATAAAACTCTAAGCGTTCTCTGAAAACTTTTTTGAACCAAATTATTTTGTTGCGGATTCCGATAAAGACTACAGGAAGAAAATTTTTGTGTGCCCAAGGCGGATAAGAGGAACGGGGAAAAATTGTTCCTGCCAGCAGTACTTGATCAGTACAGGGAATACCAGGCTAATCACCCTTTGTGTTCTTAAGTTATAACGATTTGCGGAAGAATTTATGTATAAACCTTTTCAAAAATGACAGATAATAGTCTATATGACTCCTCAGCACGATTTAAAAATTTTATTCTAGTGAGTGATGTTTTGGGTAGTATGATATGTTGTGTATGAATTGTATAGGTATGCAGGGTATGAGGTGTAAGTTGAATTTCAGGGACGAAATTTTAGAAGAAGGGGTGAATGTGACAACCCGAGAATTTAGAGAATGTAATAAAATCTTAAAAGATTGAATAGATGTTAAATAATAGACCTAGACCGAAAATAAGTGAATGGATTTGGCATTTCTGTGAAGGAATTTTAAGAATTTCAAAATTTTGTGAAAGATTTTGGTGGGTTTAAAATCTTATGGTAAAGACTTACAGGGTTAAGTATCTAAGAGTATATAAATCTGTGTAGGTGATTTTATGTGTAGAGTATGTGGTTAAGGGTCAAGGGTTGGCCAGATAAATTATATCAGTGACAAACCCTAATATTATATTAAGAACATCGACGTTCAGTTAGAAAACCCTAACGATTGATAAGAAACCCTAATATCGGCTCTGGAAACCCTAATTTCAGTATCGGGAATCTGAAACCCTAATTCGGAATTTGAAAACTCTAATTTGGAAACTTAAAAGATAAGTATAAAGTTTAAGTGTTAATGATTATATATTTAATTAGGGATAACCCTAATTCATTAGTTGGAAAATCCTAATTTTTAAAGTTGAAAACCCTAATGTACAATTAGGAAAAACCTAATTGTTAATTTATAAATGTTAATATTAATTAGGAAACCTTAACCCTAATTAGCAAGATTGAATATGATTAATTAGGAAACCTTAATATAATCTGGAGACCCTAATTATAAATTAGAAATCTTAATTTTCTATTTTAAAACCTAATTAGCATACGCTAGAAATTTAAATTTGTAAAACCTTAGGATTAAACCCTAAGGGTTGGTTAAGTTATATTTATGCCATTAACATTACAAGTCAAATGTCCAAACTACCCTTTTTGCATTTGTTTAATGAGATGGAGTGTAGATCTATCCCTATTTTTGGTTGGTGACTAACCCTAAGCTAGCTATGTGCCCTATATCTAAAATATCAGCCATCTAGATCCCCTATATACATTGTATTTATTATATATATATAGATTAAAGAGAAAGAGAATGCTCACTGTACTTCTAATATTCACGAAAGCCATACTCTCTCCATTTTTGAAATCTAGAATGAGAAACAAAGCTAAGAGCACTTATAGCTTGCCAAGGATCAGAATCAAAAGTCACATTCAAGGATCAAAGCTTAAAAAGATATAAAAATCCTAAACCTAGAAATTCATGTGATCTATGTTATTTGTTGTTGTTTATTGTTTTAAGTTGTGTATTAGGGTGTTATTTAGTGATATGGGTTGTAATATCATAGATCCATAACACTTAGATGCACGAAAATGAGTTTTTAGAAACTGATCTATGAACCCTAATTTGTGTTATGATAGCCTAATGTCAGGGCTCATAGATCCTTATGTGTTAGTTATTTGTTGTGTTTTAAGTTATAGACTTGTAGTATGTTGTAAGGGCTTTGATCTGGAACTTGAATGAAGGTCAGATCATGTCTAGAACTCAAGATATGAGTGGTCAAAGTGGGTTGACTGTTCAGGAAAACTGCTTTTCTAGGCAACCCAGATTTCGTCTCACAACGTTTTTCTAAGCCTTAGATCTTGTTGTTGTTTATTAGTTTGTCCATGTTGTTATTTTGATGTTTTAGTTTGTCATGAGGAATACATAATAAAGTCATTAGATCACTTAGACCATAACCAGAATGAAAGATAATCAAGGTCAAACTAGAGTTGACCGTCTGTTTTGTTGCAAATCTGAAAAACCCAGATTCTTCAAGAGCCTTATTTTTGACATGGTTTGACCATTCCAGATCTTGCTCATGTGATGACGTTATGATGATATGATGTTATAGAATTGTACCCTGACATGTATGCTACAAGATTTGACCATTAGAACACATTAAGCAAGCCTGGACATCAAGGATTTAAGAGCTCAAAATAGGCAGTAAGAATTGTTCTTCATTTCTAGAAAACCCAGAAAAGAAGAACAGCGCCTGACAAGGTTTTTGAGAGATTAAATCTCTCTATTGTGTAATGATTAGGCCATGAAATTGGTTTAGAGTTGTAGTACTACATCAAGATTTTACAACATTAACATTTTAGCAAACCCAAAAAAAACATAACAACCAAAGATTAAATGATGGTCAAAACATACCACCTCGCGAATCGAGTATGAATTTTGGGCAAGGTGCTCAAGAACACCCAATAACACCTATAGCGACGATTTGCCTGCTATAGGCACCCTTTATTTACAATTTCTTAATAAAATCAATTATTTAATTTAATAAATAGAGAAATTATTTTTAATTATTAAAAATATATAATAAATTTAAAAATTATTTTAAAAAAAAATAGGTTTTAATAATTTAGAATATTTCATTATTATTTAATTATTAAAATACTTAATTTATAATAAATTAAATAAAAATTATTTTAAAGCCTAAAAAATCATTTTTATATAATTTAGAATATATTTCATTAAAATTTAATATTTTTGGAATATTAATGGTATTTAATTTAATTATTAATGGTAATTAATTTATTTAATAATTGTATTACATAAATTATGGAAAAATAGAATTAATGCTTTAAAAATTATATAAAAATAATTTAATGGTAATAAAAAATATTTGAAGTTATAAAATATAACTTTTGATATTTTGTCATGAAAAACATTAATATTTAATATTCATGACAATTATTTAATAATGCTTTTAATTAATTTAAAATCATTTAAATGTAATAATGAAGTATTAAAAATACTTTAAGATATTATAAATATATTATAAAATTATGTTAAGGATTTCCTTAATATTTAATATTAAATCAATATTAATAATAATGGAATTAAGTGGTATTTAATTCATATAAATATGATATTTATTATTGAAAAATCATGATAAATGGTAATAATTACTTGAAAAGTATTATGAGCCTTTAAAAATTATTTTTACTAATTAATAAATTATCCAAGATAATTGTGTTGCGTTTAGACTGAGTCTTAATGAAATTAGGCTCGAGAATTATTCGACTAGGCCGTCGGGATGTCAAAATAGTAACGAACTCAACTCATATTGCAATAGTTTGACTTGATACTAGGTCTTATGTGTTGTATAGACGAATATAATTATGTGGTAATGTGTTTAGGTTATTTTATACTTTGATGATATTATTCTAACTTGGAAATCAATATTATTAATATTAGGTCTTCAGATAAAGCTAAATAGATTGCGTAGCAGTAATCAATTGAACATGCCAGTTTCCTTAAACTATACTTTTATTGAGCAAGTTCCCTTACTCAATTATTGTACAAGTTCTCTCTAACTCGATCTCGAGTTGTTTCGCATAAATATGCTTATGGTTAATCATTGTCGATTACCATGTCTATGAATTATTGATTCGCACTCTAAGTATATCGCATGTGTTCATCGGGTATGAAAGGCTGATCACCTTTATTACCATTTGGTCCAGATATAGTTGTTCATGTTCAATGTTCGTTCAACTATGAAAATTTGTTCACGCTAGTTTATAATTATATTGTAGAATTTTAGCCAGCTTTTTGTTCAAGTCTTTCCATCATGATATATCCTTAAATTATTGAACTTATACTTGCTGGGAAAACTTGTTGCTCACCCTTGCTATATCATGATAAACATTGCAGATTAGGACGAATACGTCAAATATAGGAAAAGACAAAGACACGTACAACTTGGGATTATATATGCAGCTAAATCTGTAATAGTATTGTATGATAATAAAATTATATGTTAGATATAATGTTGAATCAGGTTTTATGTGAAAGTTCTCGACCTTGGGAATAGTGTGTAAAGTTTAATGTATAAACAAATTATGTTTATATCTTCCGCAATAGTTATAGATCTAGTGTACCAAATTTGTGGTGTTTTGGGACCCGAATTTGGGGACGCTACATTCGGTATCAGAGTCGTAGGTTATAAACCTTAGGTAAAGTTACCTGAGACTAATAACCACAATGATTAGGATAAGATCTAACTCACATAGAGTTAATGTGTCGGTAAGATTTAAAGACGAATATCGGTAAGTTGTAAAGATACAGAGTTCCCTAACTCTGATAATAAATGTGAACAGTAGTGGTGAATAGATATAGTCTAAAAGATAAAAGGTACTGGGATAGGAGATCGTAAAAGAAAATGATCATAGCATAGAAATATATCATAATGTATACGATAAGATCATCTCGTGATCGGATAAGGTTATAATAGTGAGAAGGATCAAGTGAATGATTGAAAAGTTACGGTAAAAATGTTGTGTGTCAGTTGTACTATGAAATAGTACAGATTCAGGAAAGGATTACGAATACGGATTGAATAAAATTCGTATTGAGAAGGGTGTTAAGATTAGGTGGGGATTTCAATTGAGGACCCATGTCAGCAGCTGAGTTGTACGATTCCTTGTTATGGGTGGGGAATTGTACTTGGTGTAAAAACCACTTAGTTTTTGGCACTGATAATCATTAAAATGTCTGTGTCGCGCTATTTGCTATATACCTGTTAAGAAGGTGATTCTTTTCTCAGGTTTATAATAGATGGGTAGGGTATAGGTAAAGAATATAGGATTAAGTATGAGTTCTTAAAACTCATACTTATGATAAGTTCGTGACTCATGATTATATGAAATGTTTATTAATCCCTCAGCGAATGGACGCCTAAGGTCTGACTAGGACAAGTTCTTAAACTCATATGATTGTGGTAAGTTCCTGAACTCATAAGTGTGATAAGTTTGAGGAACAAAGTATAGTTTTGTGTGAATGGACTTTTAAGGATTATAGGAATAGATAGATTGTTTAAGCAATTTATTATTAATGGAGACATATGTTTTTCCAAAACTCCTAGCTATGTTGGACTTCAAACCTTTTGACATCAAGCTAAATACGCACTGTGTGCTTTTGAAAATGAATTTTTGTTCTTAACTCTTCGTGACCATTGTGTATGTGTGGACTTTGGAACACCGACACATCTTTACCTGTTGAAATGATAAAAAAATTGATTTGAAAAGATTTTTAAACGGTTTAGAGTATAGTCTATGTTATTTGTTTTGGTTAGAAGAAAATGTTTTGAAACATCAAAATGTGTTTAGTTATCATTAATGTATCATGTAACCTGGTGCAAGAATGATAAAGAAATGATGGAGTTGTAAATACAGGAATACTTAGTGTTGAATTCGATCTAAAAATCGTTGTTCCACTATTGCACAATGTGTTATAACAAAGTCACACAATGACAGCATCATCAAATGGGCGGTTAATACAGTACGGTATCATGACGTCATTTTTCAAACTATTTTTTTTTAAATTTTTAATTGCCAACAGGGTTTGGCTATCTATAAATATTTCGTTTGAAATAGATTATTGATATGAGTCTATGCTATTTGATTTAGCTAGACTAATGTTTATAAAACTCTAAGCGTTCTTTGAAAATTTTCCTGAACCAAATTGTTTTGGTGCGAATTCCGATAAAGACCGAGGTAAGAAAATTTTTGTGCGCCCAAGGCAGATAAGAGGAACGGGGAAAATTTTTTCCTACCATAGTACTTGATCAGTATAGGACATACCAGGAATCACCATTTGTGTCCGTAAGTTATGACGGTTTACGGATGAATTTCTGTATAAACCTTTTCAAAAATGATAGATAATAGTCTATATGACTCCTCAACACGATTTAAAAATTTTATTATAGTTAGTGATGTATTCGTTAGTAAGAGATGTTGTGTATGAATGGTATAGGTATGCAGGGTATGAGGTGTAAGTTGAATTTCGGGGACAAAATTCTTAGAAGAATGGATGAATGTGACAACTCGAGAATTTAGACACTTTAATAAAATCTTAAAAGATTGAATAGAGGTTAAATAATATACCTAAATAGAAAATAAGTGAATGGATTTGACATTTCTGTGAAGGAATTTTAAGAATTTCAAAATTTTGTGAAAGATTTTGGTGGGTTTAAAATCTTGTGGTAAAGACTTACAGGGTTAAGTATCTAAGAGTATATAAATTTCTGTAGGTGGTTTTATGTGTACAGTATGTGGTTAAGGGTCAAGTGTTGTCCAGATAAATTATATCAATGACAAACCCTAATATTATATTAAGAACATCGACGTTCAGTTAGAAAACCCTAACGATTGAAAAGAAACCCTAATATCGGCTCTAGAAACCCTAATTTCAGTACCGGGAATCCGAAACCCTAATTCAAAATTTGAAAACTCTAATTTGGAAACTTAAAAGATAAGTATAAAGTTTAAGTGTTAATGATTATATATTTAATTAGGGATAACCCTAATTCATTAATTAGAAAATCCTAATTTCTAAAGTTGAAAACCCTAATGTACAATTAGGGAAAACCTAATTGTTAATTTATAAATGTTAATGTTAATTAGGAAACCTTAACCCAAATTATCAATCTTGAATGTGATTAGGAAACCTTAATATAATTTGGAGACCCTAATTATAAATTAGAAATCTTAATTTTCTATTTTAAAACCTAATTAATAAATGCTATAAATTTAAATTTGTAAACCCTAAGGATCAAACCCTAAGGATTAAAACCTAAGGTTTCATTAAGTTATATTTATGCCATTAACATTACAAGTCAAATGTCCAAATTACCTGTCGACGTCGGGATTTTTATTTGTCCCTTTTCTGTTCTTGTTCTTTGGTGTTCTCATGTTATGTGAGATTTGTTTGAAAAAACAAGTGAAAAAGGTCTAACATGTATCATGTCAACGATTTGACTGTAAGAGTCGCCAGTTGGTGTTTTTAACTGGTTGCACCAACGCAACCGAGAAAAGGTTTACACATTGACCTAGTGATGTGACACTGCTAAACGGGTCTATGAAACCGATATTCATTTGGGTTCGGGGGCTTGATTATGCGGAGGGAAGGTGTTAGGCACCCCCCGACATCCGTTTTTCCACGGTAACCGCCACTTTTCAAGAAACCGTTATATGAATATGTGTGTATGTGTATGTGTGTGGATCAATATGCAATTTATTTGGAAGTAGTGTGAGGCCTCGTTCGCACCTATATACAAAGGGTTTGAATTTATATGAAAAATTCAGTTTTAAACATGATATAGCTGTGAAGTTTTGTAAAAGAGGTTTTTCAAACCCTGTGCTCAATAGTAATTGAGACCTTTTCATACTTCCATTTTATTATTAAATTTTTGGCTTGTTTGCTTTTATTTTTGAGATGCGAAGCATCTTCGAGAAAATAATATATATATAGCGATGCCGAACTCCTCATGGGCATGAAAGCCATCTAAGGAAATTCAAACACCGTGCATAATTTACAAGCTGCTTACAGCTGAAAATGTCCATCACAGGAACTGAATCTAGATTCAGTAGACTGAATCTGTAATCACATGATTCCTAGGCTCTCATGATGTCGTAGTTTATATGAAAAGCAGTAAGCAGTTATATATATAAAAGCTGTATATATATATAGATATATATACAGACATGATCAACCACCACGAAGCACCTCCATGGGTAATCGAAAATGTAAATATATAAAAGTGGTAAATATATATATATAGAGACATGATCAACCACCATGAAGCACCTCCATGAGGGATCAGAAATGTAAATAAAGCAATAAATGCGATCAACCGCCAAGAATTAAACTCCAGGCGGAATGAAATTTAAATAAAGCAATAAAAAGGCTATGAAGTAAACTCTGTGCTTGACAGAATATATATATATATATATATATATATATATATATATATATATATATATATATATATATATATATATATGAACTATTATCGGACTACGTCGATGAGTCTCAATTTTATATCAGTGCGTTCTCATCGCTTTTATATATATATAAAAGCAAGTAAATGCTCCGGACATAAATCGAGCTCAATCGACGATAACTCGATAATGTTAGTCCATATATATAAATATATACATATATAAGTATATATATACAGATGTAATGAAAACCACGGACCAAAGTCCTAAGGCATACACACACAACACGACTCTCAATGTGAAGAATAGTGTGTGCAAAGATGAAGAGAAAGGCTTTATAATGTGTAAGATGGCTTACAGTGGGCTGCCAAAGAAAACTTCTAGGATTATAAATGGATGAACACTCAGCTCCCGCCGGTAATAATATAGCTATATGTGAGCTAACATATGTTTAAAATTAGAAAGCACTCAATATGGGGTGTGTACAGAGCAAATTTGACAGGGCTTTCTCACCTTTTTTTCTCTTATAAGTGGCCACCCCAAGCTCTATATTTATGAGTCAGTGGCAGCAGTGTACTGCTACGCGCATGCATGCACATTGTGGGTCGCCGGGGTGCCCAAGCTCATGGATCTCGTCGTCTCGAAGTACATGCACACGTGCACTGTGATGTTCGCTCGAACTTACAGAACTTCAATCTGAGCATCCGAACGAGGTGTACAAGACCTTCTCTGGACTGCTTTTGTCGAGAGTTACGCAATGAAATGGGATTAGAGGTTGTATAAAGTCAGGAAGAGGGGACCATGACCGTGGTCTTCAAGAAGAGGGGACCATACCCATGGTCTTCAAGCTTCAAATTCTATCCGGTGTGATGCCCTGTGTAATAGTCACTCGGGATTGGAACTCCTTGGCTCTTGTGGGACATTGCTGTGTAGAAATGTATGTATAAGATTTTAAGATGGCGTGCTGGGGATTGAGGTGGCAAGATGACGATTTTCCCCTCACCGAGGTTATCTCCGGTTTGGGCTGATAGCAAACGTTTCTCTGGGTTATCTCTGAGATTGGACTGATTCAAGTGTTTGAATTCCGCAGGGTCATCTTTAAGTGTGTCTGTCTTCCCAGTGTTATCTCCGGGTATTTGGAATGAGTGCCTCGGCGGGAGTTCCGAGGTTGAAGTTGATTGCATGTATTTGAAACAAGCATTTCCAGAGTTATCGCCGGAACTGCAACAACATTCCTTGGGGATATCTCCAAGGACAAAACTCAGGGTCATCTCCGAGGTTAGGATTGATACTCTCGGTGTTTGTTTCGGGGTTGAGACTGAACTTTCGGTGGTATCCAAAATGGATGTGAGTTGTCTTTTAGGATTATCTCCGAAAGACGAATTTGCCATCCTACAATGTTAGTAACAGGAGTGTAGAAAATTTTGAGTGTGTACAGATGCCCCTCTTTATCATATTCATGCAATGCAAGGCATGGATAGGATTAAGAATCCTAGACACTTGAAATGCAAACAAGATAAACATAATACCATGTGTAGCGATATTGTAAAATCCCAAATTTTACGAATAAAGATTTAATTTTCTCGAAATATTTTTTTCAAAATTACGGTGTGGATTTGAGATAATGCTATAGTTGTGGGTAATATTTATAAATTTTGAAAAGTATGCAAGTTGTTGTATAATATTCAATTGGTCGGGGAATATTCTTTTTGTCGGGAAATATCTATACGACGGTACAATCATTGGTGGACCCCACAACGGAATCATTGTCGGATTGAGAAAATGACAAAAATATTTTTATGAAAATAACGGTAGAAGTTTTACCGTTTAAATTGTTGAACTACTCGGTAGTAAAAATACGATGAATGGCATTGGTTACATAGTAGCAGCACGGTGATTGATTATTGATGGTTACGTGAGAAGTCACTCGGTTTTGTTTAATTATTGATCTGAAGAATTCTTTGCAAGTATCTCACGTTATTTGATTCAATTATTGTCAATATTTTATATATTATTAAATCAATAATTGAGGCACGAAGTTATTAATATTATTATTTGCAATATTAACGATGTCTAGAAGTTCACAAGGAGAGGTTTGGTCACCTAATTGCACGCGCCAATAGGAAGAAATCCTTATTGGAAAGCCCTCTTTTCCAGGAACGACACGGTCGACTAATATTGTGAATTGTAATGATAAATGTTGTTAAAAGTAGTGAGGTGATTTTTATGAGGTATTTGTTGTATTTTTGGACCCCTCATTTATCCGTTTTCAAAATAATCGGTAGAAAATTTTTAGTATTTTTGTGGGGCCCACATGTGGGGGCCACATGTGGGGCCCACGTGTGACTTTGGAAATCTGATCATTTGGGGGGAAGGAGTCACGGGAAAGTTTATATATATATATATATATATATATATATATATATATAAATTTGGTTTTATTATTATTATTATAAATGTAATAAAATAGAAAACTTTTTATATAAAACAGAATACTTTTTATAAAGTTTTGTTTTATTTGATTATAAATAGAATATATTATATTTTATTATACATAGTGTTTGCATAGTAAAATCTTTTTATATAATATATAATACATTTTATAAAGTTTTTTTTATTTGATTATAAATAGAATATATTATATGTTATTATGCATAGTGTTTGCATAGTGCCTGCATAGTATTTGTATAGTGCCTGCATAGTGTTTGTATAGTAAAATCTTTTTATATAAAACAGAATACTTTTATAAAGTTATTTGTTTTATTAGATTTTAAATAATATATATATATATATATTATAAATTTGGTTTTATTATATAATTATAAATAGAATAAATTATATTTTATTGCATAGTATCCTTTCTATTCTCCTATAAATAGGATGCTTAATTAGAATTGAAAATCACACCAGAAATTCAGAGAATTCTTCTTCTATAATCTTGAGCGTATTTCTTTAGAGTTTAAGAAAGCTTTGAGCGTAGAAATAGTGCAAGTTTTCTTCAAGAATATCTCCGCACTACCAGTCGGAGTACTCTTCTTTTTAAGGTAAGGGATACTATTTGTTGTACTCGTAAGGGGTATTATTCTTTCCTATTCATTAAGAGAGTTATTTTCTTTCAATACTAGTAAGAGTTGTTATTCCATTCTTTATTATTATGTTGGAATAACATGTACATCTGATACCACATACATGGTCAAATTCTTCATTATTCCATTCTTTATTATTCATTGGAATAACCTATCATCTGCATTTGGTTTATCGCATGCCTGGTGAATTCTGTTGTTATTCCATTCTTTATTATTCTGTTGGAACATCCTGTCTGTGGGGATTCCGCATGACCTGATTCCATTCTTTATTACTCTGTTGGAACATCATGTCTGTGCGGATTATGAATGACCTGGTTCCATTCTTTATTATTCTATTGGAATATCCTGTCTATGCGAATTACGCATGACCTGGTTCCATTCTTTATTACTCTGTTGGAATAACCTGTCTATGTGGATTACCGCATGTATGGTGAATGATCCTTTGTATTCATTCCTTATTAACTTGTGGAAATGATCTGTCTACGTGGATTACCGCATGACGGGCGAAAATCCATTTGCAGATAATAGATTTTATTCTCTACTTGACTCTTCTAATGGATTGCTTGTTCCGCTGCAGTTAAACTTGATGTTTGTTATATTGTATCAGTTTAACATTGTTGAAGGCTAACGATAATTTATTCGGCATTATCTTAGTCATAATATTTCTTACTGGGCTAGTTGAGCTCATCCTTTTGCTTTCATTATTCTATTCAGGAATTGAGAACGTAGCATGGACTAGTCGGGGAACGGAGTGACGGTCCAGATGATAGCATTAGTAGTCCTCACTATTCTATGAAATAGTGTGATAATAAATGTATTGATGGCTTATTTTGAGTATGAATACTGTCTAGAAGATAATATTTGTATTAAAACTCACAGCTCTTGTTGTATATTTAAGATTGTATTTGTATTTTGTACTATGTATTTGGCGACTCAGAATAGGTGATGTATACCTATTTTGGGGGCGTCACAGTTGGTATCAAAGCTTAGGGATATGATCCCTGGCTGAGATGTGAGACAAGAACTAGGAGGGAGAGACGGGGAATTCCTTTGCTAGTATGACCTACCTAAGTTTATTTGGTATTTAATTGGTCGGTCAGAGTATAGGGATAATATGTGATATGTTAATTAACCCTTATTTTGTGGCAGTATTTAGAAATGACATCCGAATATGTTGAAAATAGCAATGGAGCACAGGAGACCGTTGAGTCTCCACAGATCAATAATCAAGATAATGTGCATCAGGAAGGCGACAATCCTCATGCAAACAACAACACTGACCAAATGATGAATGATGGAATGTTCAGAGGCTTTATGCAATTCATGCAACATCAAGCAAGAGCGGCTCCTGTCCAAAATGCAGGTGGAAACACTGGTAACTCTCGGACAGTCACCGCTAAGCAGTTTAAGGAGCTGGGACCACCGGAGTTTTTGGGAAAGCCAGAACCACTTAAGGCAGAGATGTGGATAAAGCAGATCACCAAGATATTTGATGTCTTGGAATGCTCAGAGGAGCAAAAGGTTCCATTCGCCACCTTTATGTTGCGTGAAGAAGCAAATCATTGGTGGGAATCTGTAAAACGTACCCAACCTGATGCACTCAAGATGTCTTGGGAGAAGTTTCAAGAATTGTTCAACGACAAGTACTTACCTGAAAGTATTCGTCACATGAAGGAGGTAGAATTCATCAAGCTGGAGCAAAACAATATGACCGTGTTGCAGTATGAGGCTAAGTTTGCGGAGTTATCTCGGTTTGCATCCCATTTGGTCGATAATGAGGAGAGAATGACACGAATGTTTCTGCGAGGTTTGAAACCCGAAATACGTCAATACCTCATTCTCACAAACTTTGTTTATATTCAGATATTGTGAATAGGGCTCAGTTATTGGAGCGCGATAATGAGTCAGCACAACCAAAAGGTAACTACCAACAACACGATAATAATTGTATCGGTGGAAATGACCATCGGAACAATGATAACCATCACGGGTGAAATTATCATGCCAAGAATTGTAACCACTTCGGTGGTAATCATGGCCAAGATAATAGAAGTGGAAATGTCAAGAAGAGAAGGTTCAATAATGATGGAAAGACAGCAGCACCAACACCCGTTTCAAAGGAAGAAGAATGACCATCGGTCGTATGTTTCAAATACGGACAGGAGGGACACATCCATCCAAACTGTACGCAGCAATCCAAAGCGTGTTTTAATTGCGGAAGAGAAGGTCACCTAGCTAGATTTTATCGTGTAGTGAAGTCAAGTCCAGCTGGGATAGTGATGCCAAAGGATATCTCAGACAAGTTAAAGCCGGTAGTTTAAGTGAGAGCATTTATCAAGGAACCCGAACGAGGTTATTATGGGTAAGTTAATCATAAGCTCTTGCGAAATCTATACCTTATTAGATACCGGTTTTCTGTTATTTTTCCTACTTGCGCTCAACGTTTAAATTTGACTCCTGAGAAATTAGACTTTGACTTATTTATTGAAACTCCGTTAGGAGAAACCTTCGTTACCTCCACTATTTATAAATCTTGTTTGATTCATATCGATACTCTCACATGACCTGTCGATCTTATCTCTTTGAAAATACTCACCCTTGATGTGATTTTAGGAATCGATTGGTTAACTACTCATCATGCTAAAATTGATTATTTTTGTAAGGTTATTAGCTTTTATATTCCTAACCAACCTGTTATACGAATTCAAGCAACCAAACCACTAAAGTCAATCATTGTCATATCAAGCCATAAGTAAAGAGCCTCGAACCTTTCGTCGGTGACTTCCTTGTGTGGAATGCACCTAAGCCAGACTTTCTGTAGGGGATGTCGTGAATAATGGTGGCAAGTTGATAGGTATCAATGTGACGTGCTATCCAAGTCTTGGATGAGGGTCACAGTTTTGAATGATATTTCTATCGTTAATAAATTTCTTGATGTAATCCTGAAGACTTCTTGGCCTACCCCAGAGCGTGAAATCGAATTTTGTATTGACCCCAGTATAAAACCCCATTTCTAAAACCCTTAAATATTTTTTCAACTAAAATGAACGTAACATACGGCAAAGATGTTGGCTCGAGCTGTTGAAGATTATGATCGTACAATTCAATACCATTGTGGAAAAGCAAATGTGGTAGCTGACGCGTTGAGTAGAAGATCGTATGCGAGTGCGAATATACGAACCTACATGAAGATAACGAATATATGATTAGAACCGACTTTAGTCGATAATGTTAAAGCTGCTAAAGCTACATACTCGGAGCTGATGGATATGAAGAAGAAGGTTCAAGAAGGCGTTATTCTAGAAGCAAGAGTTGCTGAAGAGAGAAAATCTCAACCCTCGATTTAATTGGCCCATTTGAAATCCTCGATCGAGTAGGAACTGTGGCCTATAGGCTCGTTTTACTGCCAAATATGTTGCGTGTTCATAACATTTATCACGTACCGATGTTACGTAAATATGTGGACGACCCGAACCACATTATTGATTTAGAACTGAACGAGATAACGGAAGATTTAACGTATGAGGAAATATCTGTTAAAATCTTGGATAAGAAGGATCGTATTCAACACTCAAAGGTTATACCTCAAGAGTTAGAATCTGAAATGAAGTCAAGGTATCCTCATTTGTTCGGCATACCAGGTACGTACGTAAATTTCGAGGGCAAAATTTCATAAGGAGGGGAGATTGTAAAATCCCAAATTTTATGAATAAAGATTTAATTTTCTCTAAATATTTTTTTCAAAATTATGGTGTGGATTTGAGATAATGTTATAGTTGTGGGTAATATTTATAGATTTTGAAAAGTATGCAAGTTGTTGTATAATATTCGATTAGTCGGGGAATACTCTTTTTGTCAGGTAATATCCGTACGACAGTACAATCATTGGTGGACCTCACAATAGAATTATTGTCGGATTGAGAAAATGACAAAAATATTTTTATGATAATAATGGCAGAAGTTTTACCGTTAAAAGCATTGAACTACTCTTAGTAAAAAGTACAAGAATGTCTGGCGTGGTTGTATAGTAGCACACAATATTCATTATTGATGCTTACGTGAGAAGTCACTCAGTTTTGTTCAATTATTGCTACAGTAATTGCTGCATAGTATCTCACATTATTTGATTCAATTATTGTCAATATTTTATATATTATTAAATCAATACTTGAGACAACGAAGTTATTAATATTATTATTTGCAATATTAACGATGTCTAGAAGTTCTGTCAAGGAGAGGTTTGGTCACCTAATTGCGCGTCAATAGGGAGAAATCCTTATTGGAAATCCCCCTATTTCCTGAGAACGATCTGGTCGACTAATATTGTGAATTATAATGATAAATGTTGTTAAAAGTATTGAGGTGATTTTTATGAGGTATTTATTGTATTTTTTGGACCCCTTATTTATCCATTTTCAAAATAATCGGTAGAAAATTTTTAGTATTTTTGTGGGGCCCATATGTGGGGGCCACATGTGACTTTGGAAATCTGATCATTTGGGGGGGAGTCACGGGAAAGTTTTATATATATATATATATATATATTATATATATATATAAATTTTGTTTTATTATTATTATAAATGTAATAAAACCGAAAACTTTTATATAAAATGTAATACTTTTTATAAAGTTTTGTTTTATTTGATTATAAATAGAATATATTATATTTTATTATGCATAGTGTTTTTGTATAGTGCACTGCATAGTATTTGCATAATAAAATCATTTTATATAAAGCAGAATATATTTTATAAAGTTTTGTTTTATTTGATTATAAATATAATATATTATATTTTATTATGCATAGTGTTTGTATAGTGCTGCATAGTATTTGCATAGTAAAATCTTTTTTATATAAAACAAAATAATTTTATAAAGTTATTTGTTTTATTGGATTTTAAATAATATATATATATATATATTATAAATTTTGTTTTATTATATAAATATAAATAGAATATATTATATTTTATTGCATAGTATCCTTTCTATTCTCCTATAAATAGGATACTTAGTTAGAATTGAAAATCACACCAGAAATTCAGAGAATTTTTCTTCTATAATCTTGAGCGTATTTCTTTATAGTTTAAGAAAGCTTTGAGCGTAGAAATAGTGCAAGTTTTCTTCAAGAATATCTCCGTCCTACCAGTCGGAATACTCTTCTTTTTAAGGTAAGGGATATTATTTGTTGTACTCATAAGGGGTATTATTCTTTCGTATTCATGAAGAGAGTTATTTTCTTTCAATACTCGTAAGGGTTGTTATTCTATTCTTTATTATTATGTTAGAATAGCCTGTCTATGCGAAGTACCGCATACATGGTGAAATTCTTCTGTTATTCCATTCTTTATTATTATGTTGCAATAACCTGTCCGTGCGATCTATCGCATGCCTGGTGAATTCTGTTGTTATTCCTTTCTTTATTATTCTGTGGGAACATCATGTCTGTGCAGATTATGCATGACCTGGTTCCATTCTTTATTATTCTGTTTGAACATCCTGTCTGTGCGGATTACGCATGAGCTGGTTCCATTCTTTATTATTCTGTTGGAGTATCTTGTCTGTGTGAATTACGCATGACCTGGTTCCATTCTTTATTACTTTGTTGGAATAACCTGTCTATGTGGATTACTGCATGCATGGTGAATGATCCTTTGTATCATTCCTTATTAACTTGTGGAAATGATCTGTCTACGTGGATTACCGCATGGTGGACAAAAATCCATTTGCAGTTTCATATATTCTATTATACTAAGTTGGCTAAAGTTTTGGCTTCTATACTTCATGAAATTAGTAGAATATCCTGGATATTTGCGCTTCATCCAGTATCTTTTCATGGAAATATTCTTCTGAGCATTCTTGAATTTTACTCCACAAAGCAGTATCATGTTGATAATTTTGACGTTATTGGTTCCTGGATAAATTAATTTATAAATCTTTAAAATTTATTCTTGAACTTATTTTATTGAATTGTCATCATCCTCATGCTTATATTATGTTGTAAGTCATCTGTGGCCTGTAGTACATAGATGGACTTGGTATGATTATGACCAGGGATTATTCGGTATAATCATGACCGTAATGTTAAAAATGATGTGGAAAAAGTCCTCATTGGCCCAGAGTGCATTGATGGACAGTTTTTGGTATGATTATGGCTATGGATTCTCTTCGGCCAAGGGTGAAAAGATGAATTGTTTTATGGCATGAGCAGGACCGTTGATGAAAACACGATTATCTTTGTGACGCCCCCAAAATAGGTATACATCACCCATATTGAGTCGCCAAATACATGGTACTGAATACAAATACAAACTAATTATACAACAGTCGTGTAAAATACGACAAAACATATGCTGTGAGTTTTAGTACAAATATTGTCATCTAGACAATATCCACACTCAATAGAGTCCTCATTACATTTATTATTACACTATTTTATAGAATAGTGAAGACTATTAATGCACCATCTAGGACCATCACTCTATTCCCCAACTAGTCCCAGCTACGTTCTCATTTCCTGAAGAGAACAATGAAAGCAAAAGGGTGAGCTCAACTAGCCCAGTAAGAAATATTATATCTATGATAATGCAGAATAAATTATCGTTAGCCTTAACAGTGTTAAACTGATACAATATAACAAACATCAAGTTTAACTGCAGCGGAACAAGCAATCCATTAGAAGAGTCAAGTAGAGAATAAAATCTACTATCTTCTATGATTTAAAAGGTTTTTCATCACTTTTATCGCTGAGACTCGGCTTAATAAAT
Organism: Panax ginseng; assembly: GCA_020205605.1. Classification (NCBI taxonomy): domain Eukaryota; kingdom Viridiplantae; phylum Streptophyta; class Magnoliopsida; order Apiales; family Araliaceae; genus Panax; species Panax ginseng. The sequence goes on along the minus strand of CM035134.1, from coordinate 90,621,324 downwards.
AAACCACATCATCAAATCATCCCTGCACTATAGGCCAAGGATATTATTTAGTATCACGACCACGAATTATCCATGCACTACGGGCTAAAGATAATCATGTTTTCATCAACGGTCCTGATCATGCCATAAAACGATTCATCTTTGCACCCTTGGTCGAAGAGAATCCATAGCCATAATCATACCAAAAAGCATCCATCAATGCACACGGCCAATGAGGACTTTTTCCACATCATTTGTAACATTACTACCATGATTATACCGAATAATCCTCGGTCCTAATCATACCAAGTCCATCTATGCACCACACGTGCCATGATGACTTTCAACATAATATAAACATGAGGATAATGACAATGATATAAGAATTCAATAAAACAAGTTGAAGAATTAATTTATCCAGGAACTAATAACGTCCAAATTGTCAACATGATACTTCTTTGTAGAGTAAAATTCAAGAATGCTCAGAAGAATATTTCCATGAAAAGATACTGGATGAAGCACAAATATCATGGATATTCCACAAATTTCACGGAGTATAGAAGTCAAAACTTTAACCAACTGAGTATAATAAAGAATATATGAAACTGCAAATGGATTTTCGTCCGACATGCGGTAATCCACTTAGATAGATCATTTCCAAAATTTAATAAGGAATGAATACAAAGGATCATTCACCATGCATGTGATAATACACATAGATAGGTTATTCCAATAGAATAATAAAGAATGGAATAACATAAGAAATCACCATGCATGCGATAGACCGCACAGACAGGTTATTCCAACAGAATAATAAATAACGGAATTCAGTCATGCGTAAGCCTTACAGATAAGATATTCCAACAGAATAATAAATAATGGAACCAGGTCATGCGTAAAGCACAGACAGGATATTCCAACAGAATAATAAATAATGAAACCAGGTCATGCGTAACTCACAGACATGATGTTCAAAAAGAATAATAAAAAATGGAATAACAGAAGAATTTCACCATGTATGCGGTACTTCGCATAGACAGGTTATTCCAACATAATGATAAAGAATGGAATAACAGAAGAATTTCACCATGTATGCGGTACTTAGATAGACAAAAGTTATTCAATATAATGATAAAGAATGGAATAATGAGAAGAATTTCACCAAGTATAGGGTAGCAGCGTATACAAAAGTTATTCCAACAGAATGATAAAGAATGGAATAACAGAAGTTCTCTTCATAAATATGAAAGAAATAATATCCCTTACGAGTACAACAAATAATATCCCTTACGATAAAAGAAGAGTATTCCGACTGGTAGGGCGAGGATATTCTTGAAGAAAACTTGCACTACGCTCAAAGCTTCTTAAAACTCTAAAGAAATACGCTCAAGATTATAGAAGAATTCTCTAAACTTCTGGTATGGTTTTCAATTCTAACTAAGCATCCTATTTATAGGAAAATAGAAAGGATACTATCTCGCACTATGCAATAAAATATAATATATTCTAATTATTGTCTAATAAAATAAATAACTTTATAAAAGTATTCTATTTTATATAAAAGATTTTACTATGCAAAACACTATGCATAATAGAATATAATATATTCTAATTATTGTCTAATAAAACAAATAACTTTATAAAAGTATTCTGTTTTATATAAAAAGCTTTTCTATTTTATTACATTAATAATACTAATAAAACAAAATTTATATATATATATATATAAACTTCCGTGACTTCATAAAAAGACACCTCAATATATCTAACAACATTTATCATCATTATTATAATTCACAATATTAATCGACCAGGTCGTTCCTAGGAAAAAGGGGGCTTTCCAATAAGGATTTCTCGATATTGGCGCGCAATTAGGTGACCAAACCTCTCCTTGACAGAACTTTTAGACATCGTTAATATTGCAAATAATAATATTAATAACTCGTTATCTCAATTATTGATTTAATAATATATAAAATATCTACAATAATTGAATCAAATAACGTGAGATACTATTGCAGCAATTACTGTAGCAATAATTGAACAAAACTGAGTGACTTCTCACGTAAGAATCAATAATCAATATCGTGTGCTACTATTCAACCACGCATATTACTGTACTTTTACTACCGAGTAGTTCAACAATTTTAACGGTAAAACTTCCGCCGTTATTTTTATAAAAATATTTTGTCGTTTTCTCAATCCGATAATATTCCCTGTTAAAACTAATATTCCCTGACCAATCAAATATTATATAACAACTTGCGTACTTTGCAAAATTTATAAATATTACCCACAACTATAACATTATCTCAAATCCACACCATAATTTTGATAAAGTATTTCGAGAAAATTAAAACTTTATTCATAAAATTTGGGGTCTCACAATCTTTGGCCCGTAGTGCATGGATAATTCGTGGTCGTGATACTAAAGAATATCCTTGGCCTGTAGTGCCGGGATGATTTGATAATGTTTATTATTTATTAAGTTGAGTCTCAGCAATAAAAGTGATGAAAAACCTTTTAAATCATAGAAGATAGTAGATTTTATTCTCTACTTGACTCTTCTAATGGATTGCTTGTTCTGCTGCAGTTAAACTTGATGTTTGTTATATTATATCAGTTTAACACTGTTGAAGACTAACGATAATTTATTCGGCATTATCTTAGTCATAATATTTCTTACTGGGCTAGTTGAGCTCACCCTTTTGCTTTCATTGTTCTCTTCGTGAAATGAGAACGTAGCGAGGACTAGTTCTGGGAAGCGGGTGAGTGAGCGGTCCAGATGATAGCATTAGTAGTCCTCACTATTCTATGAAATAGTGTGATAATAAATGTATTGAGGACTTATTTTGAGTTTGAATATCATCTAGAAGACAATATTTGTATTAAAACCCACAGCTCATGTTGTATATTTAAGATTGTATTTGTATTCTGTACCATGTATTTAGCGACTCAGAATAGGTGATGTATACCTATTTTAGGGGCGTCACAGATATGATGCAAATGCATGATGCATGTGTTTTGTTGAATTGTTTTTCCAACATGATGGAATGATTGTCGATTCCCTGTTAATCCTGTCGGGGATGACAATCAGAGATGTCTTGGACATGCGATCCAAGTCTTCCAAGATGTTGACGTTGGGGTTATCACCAAAGTCTTGAATCCTTGATACAGACTTTACTCTGCAGATGTGCCTCTTGTGTGAAAGAGATCTGTGAGGATAAAGCTTTGTCTTTTTAAGGATGTGTATAACATATTCCATCATCAGTCCTCTCCGATGAGAACGGTCTTCTCTGGTTTGTGTCACCATCATATACCATGGTCCCGTTGGAGTTACTGCCAACAGTATGTATTATCAGGGTTGCCTGACCTTCGCTGATGTGTGTATCACCGAATAGATCCCTGTTAGGTGAACTGTCAAGGATGCTTGACCTTCATTGATGTGTGTATCAATGGTTGCATTGCATTCTAACCCCCGTCGGGGAATAAGTCAAGGCCGCTTGACCTTCATTGACAAGTATATCAATGATTGTATTGCATTGTGACCCCCTCTGGGGAACATGTCAAGGCTGCTTGACCTTCATTAACGCGTATATCAATGGTTGCACTGCGTTGTGACCCCCTTCGGGGATTCATTCAGAGACGAAGAATGCGGTGTAACCCCCGCTGAGGATACGTGGATGAGTGAAAATCTGTGTTGTGACCCCCGCCGGGGATCATGTCAATGGATGACAATGCGTTGTAACCCCCGTCGGGGATACTTTCAGGGTTACGACCATGTATTTGGCGACATCAGACCTGTGTGAGGCATTGTCGAGTATGATTCGCAAAAGCTGAGATATCGGTATAGTGTACCTTGCACTTAGGTGAATACCAATGAGTGGCATGTGAAGCCATAATTTGACTTGTGACAACCAGGATTTGAAGCTATTCCGCTCAATCCCGTAGCATTTTTATTCCTGATTTGGCCTTTTCAGCTTGTGAGACCTCCTTTGCAACTCAAATTAAACTGTGCCGGAGGGGTGGGTCCCATTCTCGATATATCTTTTGATAAGCCTATGTTAGTTGTAGGGAAGTTTTGCCCCATTTTCCTGTATTTTAGCTGTACAGAGATGATGTATTAGATGATGATATACTTAGGAATACATGTACAGTTTTCCATTCCCTATATCATATTGCCATCTATTGTTTATCATGCATATATTATGTTATGCATATGTATGTATGTCCAGAGATATTCAGCATTGAACCCTGGATGGTCTTATGACACGGTCCGTACACACTACAAGAAAAAGGGTCATTGGCGATGGGCTTATTGGCGACGGCCAAGGTCCCATCGCTAATGATCTTAATGCCGACGGGGACGCCGTCGATAATGGATGCCGTCGAGAATGTAATATCCCATTGGATAATTTGGTGCAAAAATTTGGCGGTGGAAGGAAAACTCATTGGTGATGGACACATAAATCAAAGGCGACGACACTGCCGTCGCTAATAACTCAATATCGATGGGGTCTTTATCGACGGCTTTGCCATTGAGAATGAGTTCTTTTAATTAAAACCACGGTTTTGCATTTCAAGAACGATCGATTCTTCCTCTCCATATTTCTCTTTCCCTCTCAAATTCACCCATTACTATCTGATTTTCCCACTTAATTCTCAAATTTACAATAATGATTCTCTTGAATTTGCCCATTTCCCTCGTCTTGCCCAGTTTGCCCATTTCCCTCATCCTCACTGTAAGCTCGTGCATTTTCCATTTGGTCGCTGTAATTTCGCTGGTCGTGCTTCCGCCCATTTCGCCGGTCGTACCTGCACTTGTACAAGGATTGGGGCTAGTTAGGTACTCTCATAACCATGTAAGATTTTCAGTTCATCTCCTCTCTATATATATGTTTTGAATATTTTTGGGAGTCTCTGCTATTTTTGGGGGTCTATAATTTTTCTATATTCATGTGCTATTCATATAAGATGTATTTCAAACTGGCAATTATCTTATTCTTAGATGGCTAGATGTCTAACAATTTAGGATGAGCTATGGAGGCCAATATGTTTTTTCCACATTTTGAATATAGTACTATTTGGTTCTATGAATGACTTGGTACACCAAATGTTTACAAGATTTTTAAAGATTTTAATTTAGAAGAGTTGGGGAAGTTAATCTCATTGTTATTTTCAAAGTCTAAAACCTTAGTGCAATAATGTGACTAATGGATATTCCATCTACAACATTTTATTATATTTGCTTCTTGGGCATACATAGATATTAACATGTTCGACATCTTTGATCTTTTTGTAACAACTATGATACCATATTAGGAGAAAAAGCAAAATTGGATTCCTCAAAGTTTTGATTTGCACTAGTTTTACCTGATATGTTATGTATGTACGATATTTAAATTGTGGGAGGAAGAATTCAGTACTGGAATTGCATTGGTTTAGAACTTTAGATCTCATATAAACTTGAAAGAACCCTTTTATCTTAAATACAACATATATGTAAGTTCAACACGATAACAGAGATAGAAAGAGTTTAGCTATAGAGGGTAAGTATCTTTACTCATTCTCGTAGTCTATATATGTGCGTATTGAGTGAGTATTTTGAAGTGTATGAATGCTAGTAATGGTGATACTAAATAACGCGCCAACTGTTTGTTAAGATGTCACTGTGAATGCTATAATCCCTTTTAAAGGTTTTGGATTGTTTTTAATGTTTACCAATGTTATCATGTTATGTACCGTTAAAAGATTAGATTTTGTTTACTATGTTACTTGAGTTTTTGCTCATTTAAAGTGTTATTGACTATTGAGATCGAATTAAAGAGGTTTGCTTATTTACGGATATTTACTCTTTTATTTTGAATTACCTGCACACATTCTTGTTATAGGTTTTGACATTTCATTATTCAAGCTTCTCTTTATTCATTATTGATTTTTAATGATAACTCCTGCACATTGGTCTTTTTTCTTCAATTCATTCTTTAAAAAAGAATTAATTTTTCCTTTCTCGTATTCACTCAACCTACCATATACAAGAGTCCGAATACTCCCAATGCTGAATGCATAATTTCAAGCAAGAACTAATTTCAAGCACGTATGTTCTAGAGGATTATTTAATATGTTGTCTTTTATTTTGTATACTCATGAGAATCGATGAATTAATTTCTTTTATTGTGGTTCATAATTAATTCTCAAGATAGTTATACTTTTGTTCTAAGAAAGAGTTCAATTTCACACGTGCATATTTTCATATAGTTTAGGAAGCTTAGAAACCCGTTTGAGATTCACTTAGTAGGAGTGAATCTCAAATAGTCCCCGTTTTGGGTCTGTTCTTGTATATTTCGATCTCACTTAGGTCGGTGTTAACGACTTGAGCACGTCTTTATATTTTTTAAATTTTCAGTCAGTATATATCTCTTGATGTTCTTCGGGTGCATATTTAGACCACGATGTGTTAGTCTATTTCGTGTATTTGAAGACCATGGGGAGGTGCTGCCAAAATTTCTGAAAAATTTAAAGATGTGTTCAAGTTGTTGGCATCAGTGAGGCGACACATCCGGGAATGGGATAGAAGCCTGACCAGTTAGAGTGGGAGATGAAGTTAGGAAACTCATAAGCTTGCATATACATTAACTTGGAGACTTGATTGTGTTTGTCTAATTTTCCATATATATAGCAGATAGTTATCTGAGATGTTTGTTGATCGAAGTTGGATGGAAAGTAGGGTAGCCACTGATAGGAGTGGGCTTAACTCTGAGTATTGTAGTGGGGTTGAACAGTTTCTCAACTTCGCGTTTGAGCAAGTCAGCGGCGATGAGATCAGATGTCCTTGTAAGAGGTGTGTGAATGAAGTGTGGAAGGAAAGGAGTGATGTCATGTGCGACTTATTTGCGTATGGGTTCAAGCAGGGTTATACGACATGGATCTATCATGGGGAAACCTGGTTGGATGAACATGAATCAGAACCAAAATCCGGAGGTGATGAAACCTTTGACTGTACTAACATGATAGTCAAAGCTGCTGGTTTATACTTCCAGTGGAATATAGACAGGGATGGCAGTAGCATCGAGCAAGAGCCGAATGATGGGGCTAAGGGTTTCTATGAGTTATTGCATGAAGCAGCGATGCCACTGTATGACGGGCATGAAAAGCACACCGTCTTATCTGCCGTGACTAAGTTTTTACACTTTAAGAACGAGCATGACTGTAGCGAGAAAGGTTTTAATGAACTGTTAAGCATTGTGAAGGAGTGCTTACCTGCAGGCAATAATTTACCGGAGTCATACTATGATGTGAAGAAAATGGTCAAAAGGCTCAATCTAGGGTATGAGAAGATTGATGCTTGTGAGAATGACTGTATGTTGTATTACGGTGATGTCAATAAAGATAAGAGGTTGTGTGATATTTGTGGTATAAGTAGATATTGTGAACAGCGCAAGAAAAAGGGAAAAGACGTGCCGAGAAAGATTTTACATTACTTTCCCATTGCCCCGAGGCTTCAGCGGTTGTTCATGTCAACACATATCGCCGAGGATATGAGGTGGCACTCTACACGGGACATAGTCGAAGGTCGGTGGACCTTTTGACGACGGATGGGCTTGAGTGGAAAATTTTGATAACAAGCACCCTCATTTGATGAAGAGGTTCACAATGTTAGGCTTGGACTTGCTACGGATAGGTTTAATCCGTTTAACGGGCCTTACACAAAGCCCTACTTAACTTGGCCGGTGATTATTGTGGTGTATAACCTCCCGCCTTCTATGTGCATAAAAGATCCCTACATGTTCATGCCTTTACTGATTTCGAGTGATAAGAGTCCGAGTAAAGACATCAATGTATTAGTTGATGAGTTGAAGATGTTGTGGGAAAAAGGTTCAAACTTATGATGTATCTCTTAAGCAGAACTTTGACATGAGGGCAGCTTTACTGTGGACAATAAATGACTTCTCGGCGTTAGGATTGATCAGTGGATGGTCGACTCATGGGGGCTTGTTATATCCCGTGTGCATGGGGTCAGTTAAAGCTGTGCAGCTCAAACATAGGGGGAAAATGAGTTTCTTTGCAACATCCATACAGTTTTTATCGATGGAACATTGTTATCAACGGATGAGTAGACAATTCAATCGAAAAATAGAGAAACGTCAAGTACCTGGTCGTCTTTCTTAGTCAGCAGTGTTGAGTTGGATTAGTCATTTGAAGTTTCCACCTCCAGGGAAGAATCACAGATTAAAGCGAGCTTATGGTTACGACAAGGTTCATAACTGGACACACAAATCCATGTTCTTTGACCTGCCTTATTGGGCTACACTCTGCATCCGTCATTGTTTATATCCGATGCATACTAAGAAGAACGTATTTGATAACATTTTTTATACAGTCCTAGATGCCACTGGTAGAACAAAGGACAACAACAAGTTGAGGCTTGATTTGGTAGAAATGAACATTAGGGAAGATCTGTGGCTGTATCAGGAGGGTAGTAAGACGGTAACGCCTAAAGCTGAATATACTTTGACCAGGGAATAGTTGATATTGATATGTAATTGGATCAGTGGACTGAAGTTCCCAGATGGATATTCTTCGAATATAGAAAGGTGTTGTAAAGTCGAAGAGCTGAAGTTTCGGGGTCTCAAAAGTCATGATTTTCACGTATTCATGCAGAAGTTGATCCCTGTGGCATTTATCGACTTGTTACCGAAACGTGTGGTTGAAGCACTGACTGAGCTTTCTAATTTCTTCAGAGATCTATGCTTGACGGAACTTCAGGTCAAAGACATAGATAAAATGGAGATGTAGATAGTGGAAATAATGTGCAAGTTAGAAATGATCTTCCCTCCATCTTTTTTTGATTTAATAGAGCATTTGCCTATTCACTTGCCATATGAAGCTAAGTTTGGCAGTCCCGTACAATATAGATGGATGTATCCATTCTAGAGGTAATGACATTAATGTTTTTAATACGGTAAAATGTTCATTCTTTCTTGTTAATCTATATATCACATAGGTATATACGACGTCTAAAGCAAACGGTGAAGAATAGAGCCCGTGTAGAGGGGTCCATTGCTGAAAGTTATGTTATGGAGGAACTTGTTAATTTCTGCTCATTGTACTTTGAGACGAATGTTCAGACGAAGCACAATCGCGCACGTCGAAATCAGGCTGTTGAGCACGAGGAAAATGGAGAACTAACGGCCTTTAGTCATCTTGTTCGCCCATTCAGCGGTAAAAAAAAGGCGATTCTTGACCGATAGTGAGTATGCAGCTGCCACATTGTATGCACTTGTCAACATGAATGAAGTAGCGCCATACATTAAGTAAGTAGTCATAACTATATATGTTTGGTGTAATTGTGTCAAGTTCCTTTACAAACATATTGAGTATATAATTGTGCTGCAGTCAATATGATGCTGAAGTACGTGAATCGAATTCGAGTATATCGGACGGGGATTTGCAAAATTTGAGAAATGGAGAATTTATGCAATGGTTTAAAGATCATGTAAGTCTAACCTTTACAAGTTCAATGAATCTACCATCATGGATTTATTCTTATGGCATAATTGACATTTGTGCAATGTTGTGTTAATGTATTAGGTCCTCACAGATTAGTTAGCTGACAATCGGCTAAAGCTTATAGCTGATGGCCCTGAAAGATCTGTAGATACTTGTACATGTTGCATTGTCAACGGTTACAGATTTAAGTGTTGCGATATTGGGGAAGTAAACCACCGATTACGGTGTTGTGGTGAAAGGTAGTCGCCACGATAATAACATTTGGGATGGTGGTATGGACGATTGCTAGAAGTTGTCGTGCTCAAGTATTGGGGTCATAAAGAATTAGTTTGCTTCAATTGTCATTGGTTTGATGTTGAGAATGGAGTTAAAGTAGATAAAAAATCAGGACGGGTGACTGTTAACTTTAAGTCAAAACTAAGACTGATGAGTGGTATATACGAGCCTTTTATTTTAGCAAGTCAAGCAACACAGGTGTACTACGCGCGGAGTGTTAAGACTCCTGCAAGCCCATGGCATGTGGTTATAACAACCAAAGCCCGTGGGTTTCAAGGCACAACTCCTCATCCAGACGATGAACCTTTACAAGTCGAGTCTACCAGTGTCACACCTGCTGATGTGACAATTATTAGTGAGTCTAGTGAAGAAGAGGATGATGTTGTAGCTGTTGAAAGTGAAGACGATGTGGTTGAGGAGGTAGATATAATTGAAGAAATCGTTGAGGAAGATGAAGATGGTGATGACAACGATAGTGAAGATCTACTGCTCGAAGATGATGATTCTGATATTGATGGCTTTGATGATATAAATGATTAGGAGTATTTACACTTTATGTCCTTTTAGTTGTATTCAAATGTAATAGTTGTCTCCTTTTAGTTATATCTGCATGTTGTATCCTTTTAGTTGTATTCAAATATCATAGTTGTTTCTTTGTAGTTAGGCTTTTAGTTGGTGATTCACCTTTCAATGATCGTGACTTTGGGGCATAAATGATCGTGACTTTGTTGCCATTTTTTATATTTAAGCCTATAAAAAACAATAAATAAATAAATAAAAATAAAATGAAAGAACAAATGCATGTTGTATCTACATGCTGTATCCTTTTAGTTGTATTCAAATGTCATAGTTGTTTCCTTTTAGTTATATCTGCATATTGTATCCTTTTAGTTGTATGTGCATGATGATTATGATATTTGTGTTTGTATCCTTTTAGTTGTATCTACATATTATCTTCTTGATGATGATTTGACAGTATATATACAGATATGGCGCGTACACCACATGGAGATCGTGGTGGGCATGTCTTTGGTAGTTCAGTAGTAAGTAGTGGAGGTAGTGCTTGTGATGAGGCCGGATCATCAGGTATAATTACATGTTTTGTTGTTATACATCTTATGGTTTGTAATTTTATATAATATTGACATTATATTCGTTTATATAAATATTGTTGTATTTCACTACATAGGTGATCAACGTAGGCCTCCGCGGGGACTAGCACGTGGATTGCTAGGGAATCCCCCCCAGGCGCCGCTTATATACTGGGTCGGGACTACTAGGTAATATATACACTACGTTTGTATTAATTATTTAGTTCTTATATGTGAGACCCCAGATTTTATGAATAAATATTTAATTTTTTCGAAATAAATTTTTTAATATTATGGTGTGGATTTAATATAATGTTATAGTTATAGGTAATATTTATAAATTTTGCAAAGTATGCAAGTTGTCATATTATATTCGATTGGTCGGGGAATATTCTTTTTGTCAGGGAATATCCGTATGACGGTACAATCATTGGTGGACCCCACAACGGAATTATTATCGGATTGAGAAAATGACAAAAATATTTTTATGAGAATAACGGCGAAAGTTTTATTGTTAAAACTGTTGAACTACTCGGTAGTAAAAGTACAGTAATACGCGTGGTTGCATAGTAGCACATGATATTGATTATTGATGCTTACGTGATAAGTCACTCAGTTTTGTTTTATTAGTTTTATTAATGTAATAAAATGAAAAGCTTTTTATATAAAATGAATACTTTTATAAAGTTATTCATTTTATTAGGCTAATAGTAAAATCTTTTTATATAAAAATGAATACTTTTATAAAGTTATCATTTTATTAGACAATAATTATATTATATTATATTTTATTATGCATAGTGTTTGCATAGTGTCTGCATAGTATTTGCATAGTAAATTCTTTTTAAAAGTTATTCGTTTTATTAGATTATAAATAGAATATATTATATTTTATTGTAAACCAATCTGGACCGTCCGTTTAAAGTAAATCGATCTGGACCGTTCATGGATTGGTTACTATTCAGTCCATTCTTCTATAAATAGAAGTTCATTCCTTCATTATTTCTTATGAATTCACTGAAACTCTAGAGAGAGAAAATGTAGAGAGAATTATTCTTCTATCTTGAGCGTATTTCTTTAACGTTTAAGAAAGCTTTGAGCGTAGTGCAAGTTTCTTCGAGTATATCCCCGCCCTACCGTCGGAGTACTCTTCTTTATAAGGTAAGGGGTATTATTTTTTCATATTCATGAAGAGAACTTCTGTTATTCCATTCTTTATTATTCTGTTGGAATAATCTGTATCATGATCTACCCTATACTTGGTGATTTCTGTTGTTATTCCATTCCTTATTATTACATTGGAACATCACATGCATGCGCTTTTACTTGGGACCTGGTTAAAATCTTTATTATTATTCTGTTGGAATATCCATGCATGCGTTTTCTTACCGGACTGGTTCGTTATTTATTATTCTATTGGAATAACCTGCGCTATACGCGAAATACCGCATGCATGGTGATTTCATTGTTATTCCATTCTTTATTATTCATTGGAATATCTTGTTGGTGCGTATTACGCTTTGACCTAGTTCCGTTATTTATTGCTCGTTGGAATAAACTGTCTATCTAATACCGCATGCATGGTGATTTCTTTTGTTATTCCATTCTTTATTATACTAAGTTGGTTAAAGTTTTGACTTCTATACTCCATGAAATTAGTGGAATATCCTTGATATTTGCGCTTCATCCGAAGATCTTTTCATGGAAATATTCTTCCGAGCATTCTTGAATTTTACTCTACAAAGAAATATCATGTTGACAATTTGGACGTTATTAGTTCTGGATAAATTAATTCTTGAACTTGTTTTATTGAATTCTTATATCATTGTCATCATCCTCATGTTTATATTATGTTGAAAGTCATCTGTGGCACTGTAGTGCATAGATGGACTTGGTATGATTATGACCAGGATTATTCGGTATAATCATGGACCGTAATGTTACAAATGATGTGGAAAAAGTCCTCATTGGCCCGTAGTGCATTGATGGGCGCTTTTTGGTATGATTATGGCTATGGATTCTCTTGACCGAGGAGCAAAGATGAATTGTTTTATGGCATGATCAGACTGGTTGATGAAAACACAATTATCTTTTGCCCGTAGTGCATGGATAATTCGTGGTAGTGATACTAAATAATATCCTTGGCCTGTAGTGCAGGGATGAATTGATGATGTGGATTATTTATTAAGCTGAGTCCCAGCGATAAAAATGATGAAAAACCTTTTAAATCATAGAAGATAGTAGACTTTATTCTCTACTTGACTCTTCTAATGGATTGCTTGTTCCGCTGCAGTTAAACTTGATGTTTGTTATATTTTATGTTTGTTCGGTGTAATCATGACCGTTATGTTACAAATGATGTGATAAAAGTCCTCATTGGCCCGTAGTGCATTGATGGATAGTTGTTGGCATGATCATGACCATTGATGAATACACGAATATCCTTGGCCCGTAGTGCATGGATAATTTGTGGCCGTGATACTAATGGATATCCTTGGCCGTAGTGCAAGGATGATGTGGATTATTTAATAAGCTGAGTCCCAACGATAAAAGTGATGAAAAACCTTTTAAATCATAAAAGATAGTAGATTTTATTCTCTACTTGACTCTTTTAATAGATTGCTTGATCCGCTGCAGTTAAACTTGATGTCTATTATATTTTATCAGTTTAACATTGTTGAAGACTAATGATAATTTATTCTGCATTATCTTCGTCATAATATTTCTTACTGGGCTAGTTGAGCTCACCCTTTCTTTCATTGTTCTCTTCAGGAAATGAGAACGTAGCTGGGACTAGTCGGGAAACAGAGTGATGGTCCTAGATGGTGCATTAGTAGTCATCACTATTCTGTGAAATAGTGTAATAATAAATGTAATGAGAACTCCATTGAGTGTGGATATTGTCTAAATGACAATATTTGTATTAAAACTCACAGCATATATTTTGTCGTATTTTACACGATTGTTGTATAATTAAGTTTTTATTTATATTTTGTACCATGTATCTGGTGACTCAAGATGGGTGATGTATACCTAATTTTGGGGGTATCACATTATATATTCTTTGTAATTTGGAAATTTAATAATTTCAATTTTAGTATCCTTGACGCGATGCCAAGGAACACGTTGCTTGGGATCGTCCATGAATCGATTCTCCAACCGGAAGTGGATGAGGTGGGTGATTTGGATGACTGCCTTTACACGCGGCGCTTATTATTGCTGAGTTTAGGGTAAGAAGTTATTCATTCATATGTTAGTTTTAATTTGTGCTTTTGAATATTTATTTACCGCTTTACTTTATGTCGTCTACTAAGTAACTGATGATATTCATATGTTGTACTGCAGAGATATTATCATTTCGAGGACGGGCAGGAGGCCCATGGGATGACTGTTCTCGGGAAGTATCTCGAGATGAATTGGCACAAGTGTGTGTACGACTGGAAGAAGAAGGCCCAGACCAAGATGGCTGAAGGACAGACACTTAGAGATGTCCAGCCAGATTTTATTGGTGCTGCGGTGTGGGGGCAGATGTGCGATATTTGGGAGGGCGAGGCATTCAAGAAGATGTCGACACAACAGTCAACCGCTTAACAGCAGTGAGTCGTCTCCCACATCAAGACTTGGGAGTCGGTCAGACGACTCTCTGAGGGAGAGACTCGAATGAGTCTAAAGTACAAACCTTCTTGCCTCGAGTTTTGGTGGCACGCTCACCAGAAGAAAGGTGACGGTGGTTATATCTCACCTGAGGCAGAGCGCATTGCGGTAAGTAATTTAATTATTTCATTTAGTATGTATTTGATGGCTTTGAAATTCTTTTGAATTTTTTGTGTAATACTTGCTTTTCACCTATTTTTGTGTTTTTTCAGACAAGGTTTGAGGACCTTTCTGTGGTCCGGAGCACCTAGAGAGGTGACACTCCAGTGGCTGATGCTGAGCGTGAGGACGAGGAGATGGAGGACTGGCTGGAGGCTACATGGGGGCCGAAGAAGGGTAGAGTTGTGGGCATCCCCCATGTCCCAGCCTACACTATGGTCCCTGCTTCGAGATCTCGAAGTCGCCCACCCACCAGAGGTAGTGGTGCGAGTGGAGCGAGTGGATCAGGAGCCGACCCTTCATTATCTGACGACTTCTTCAGGAGGATCATAGAGGGGTGCATGGCGAGCAGTGTCGTGCAGTCAGGTGCACCATCATGCGAGCGGATCTACCAGCTTGCTCAGGAGGTTGTCCACGGCTCCATAGATCCTGCAGCTGCCGCTGACGACCTCATGGGTGTAGTCCAGGAGGAGGCCATCCGTGTATGTGCAGTTGTCTTGGCCAACATCTTTCCTCCACATATTCGACAGGTAAAACTTATTATTGATGTATTTCTTTATTTGTAATTATATTGCTTATATAAACTGTCAAATAACTAGTTAACATGCCTAGGCATAGGCAATAGATACACTTAGCACCGAGTAGGTATTAGACACGCGTTAGAACTTATGAGACTCGATTCCAATATACGAAATCCGAGTTATCGCCCAATTTGCAAAACTCGCCAACACTTAGGCCAAAAGCCGAAAAACAAGCCAAAACCCGCCTTAGTCATCCGAACGCCATGCAAACAAACACGTAGCACTGAGTAGGTATTAGACACGCGTTAGAACTTATGGGACTCGATTCCGATATACGGAATCCGAGTTATCGCCCAGTTTGCAAAACTCGCCAACATTTAGGCAAAAAATCGAAAAAACAGGTCAAAACCCGCCTCGGTTGTCCGAACGCCACACAAACACACACGTAGCACCGAGTAGGTATTAGACACGTGTTAGAACTTACGAGACTCAATTCCGATATATGGAATCCGAGTTATCGCCCAGTTTGGAAAACTCGCCAATACTTAGGCAAAAAGCCGTAAAATAGGTCAAAACCCGCCTCGGTCGTTCGAACACCAAGCAAGTACACACGTAGCACCGAGTGGATATTAGACACGTGTTAGAACTTACGGGACTCAGTTCCGATATATGGAATCCTAGTTATTGCCCAGTTTACAAAACTCGTCAACACTTAGGCAAAAAGCTGAAAAATAGGTCAAAACCCGCCTCGATCGTCCGAACGACATGCAAACACACACGTAGCACAAGGTAGGTATTAGACACGCATTAGAACTTACGGGACTCGATTCCAATATACGGAATCCGAGTTATCGCCTAGTTTGCAAAACACGCCAATACTTAGGCAAAAAGCCGAAAAATAGGTCAAAACCCGCCTCGGTCGTCCGAATGCCACGCAACCACACACGTAGAACTGAGTAGGTATTAGACACGCATTAGAACTTACGGGACTTGATTCCGATATATGAAATCCGAGTTATCGCCTAGTTTGCAAAATTCGCCAATACTTAGGTAAAAAGCCGTAAAATAGGTCAAAACCCGCCTCGGTCATCCGAACGCCACGCAAAGACACACGTAGCACCGAGTAGGTATTAGACATGCGTTAGAACTTATGGGACTCGATTCCGATATACGGAATCCGAGTTATCGCCCAGTTTGTAAAATCGCCAACACTTAGGTAAAAAACCAAAAAATAGGTCAAAACACGCCTCGGTCGTCTGAACGCCATGAAAACACACACATAGCACCGAGTAAGTATTAGACACGGGTTAGAACTTACGGGACTCGATTCTGATATACGAAATCCGAGTTATCGCCTAGTTTGCAAAACTCGCCAACACTTAGGCAAAAAGCCAAAAAATAGGTCAAAACCCACCTCGGTCGTCCGAATGCCACGTAAACACACAAGTAGCACCGAGTAGGTATTAGACATGCATTAGAACTTATAGGACTCAATTCTGATATATGGAATTCGAGTTATCGCCCAGTTTGCAAACCTCGCCAACACTTAGGCAAAAAGCCGTAAAATAGGTTAAAACTCACCTCGGTTGTCCGAACGCCACGCAAACACACATTTATCACCGAGTAGGTATCAGACACACGTTAGAACTTACAAGACTCAATTCTGATATACGAAATCCGAGTTATCGCCCAGTTTGCAAAACTCGCCAACACTTAGGCAAAAAGCCGAAAAACAGGTTAAATCCCGCCTCAATCATCTGAACGCCATGCAAACACACATGTAGCACCGAGTAGGTATTAGACACGCGTTAGAACTTACGGGACTTGATTCTGATATATAGAATACGAGTTATCGCCCAGTTTGCAAAACTCGCCAACACTTAGGCAAAAAGCCAAAAAATAGGTCAAACTCGCCTCGGTAGTCCGAACGCCACAGAAGAATACACGTAGCACCGAGTAGGTATTAGACACACGTTAGAACTTACATGACTCGATTCCGATATACGGAATCCAAGTTATCGCCCAGTTTGCAAAACTCGCCAACACTTAGGCAAAAAGCCATAAAACAGGTCAAAACCAACCTCGGTAGTCCAAATGCCACGTAAACACACACATAGCACTGAGTAGCTATTAAAACTGCGTTAGAACTTACGGGACTCGATTCTGATATACGAAATCTTAGTTATCGCCTAGTTTGCAAAACTCGCCAACACCTAGGCAAAAAGCCAAAAAATAGGTCAAAACCCGCCTCGGTAGTCCGAACACCACGTAAACACACACGTAGCACTGAGTAGGTTTTAGACATGCATTAGAACTTACGGGACTCGATTCCAATATACGAAATCCGAGTTATCGCCCAGCTTGCAAAACTCGCCAAAACTTAGGCAAAAAGCCAAAAAATAGGTTAAAACCCGCCTCGGTCATCCGAATGTCACGCAAACACACACGTAGTACTGAGTAGGTATTAGACACGCATTAGAACTTACGGGACTCGATTCTGATATACGGAATCGGAGTTATCGCCCAAGTTTGCAAAACTCGTCAACACTTAGGCAAAGAGTCGAAAAATAGATCAAAACCAGCCTCGGTCATCCGAACGCCACAGAAAAACACATGTAGAACCGAGTAGGTATTAGACACGCGTTAGAACTTACATGACTCAATTCTGATATACGTAATCCAAGTTATCGCCCAGTTTGCAAAACTTGCCAACACTTAGGCAAAAAGCCGTAAAACAGGTCAAAACCCGCCTCGGTAGTCCGAATGCCACGCAAACACATACATTGCACTGAGTAGGTTTTAAAAATGCGTTAGAACTTACGGGAATTAATTTTGATATACGGAATCTTAGTTATCTTCCAGTTTGTAAAACTCGCCAACTCCTAGGCAAAAAGCCAAAAAATAGGTCAAAACCCGCCTCGGTCGTCCGAACATCACGTAAACACACACATAGCACCGAGTAGGTTTTAGACATGCGTTAGAACTTACAGGACTCGATTCCAATATACGAAATCCGAGTTATCGCCCAGCTTGTAAAACTCGTCAAAACTTAGACAAAGAGCCAAAAAATAGGTCAAAACCCACCTCGGTCATCCGAACGTCACACAAACACACACGTAGCACTGAGTAGGTATTAGACACGCATTAGAGCTTACGGGACTCGATTCTGATATACGGAATCGAAGTTATCGCCTAGTTTGCAAAACACGCAAACATTTAGGCAAAAAGCCATAAAACAGGTCAAAACACGCCTCGGTCGTCCGAACGCCATGTAAACACACACGTAGCACCGAGTAGGTATTAGACACGCATTAGAACTTATGGGACTCGATTTCGATATACGAAATCCGAGTTATCGCCCAGTTTGTAAAACTCGCCAACTCTTAGGCAAAAAGCCAAAAAACAGGCCAAAACTCGCCTCGGTCATCTGAACGCCATGAAAACACACACGTAGAACCGCATAGGCAATAGACAAGCGTTACAACTGACGGGACTCGATTCTGATATACGGAGCCCGAGTTCGAGTCCCGTCCGCCTAACTTGAAGAACACAAACTAAAATAATGTAAATATGTTTTCATTTTGATTTTGTTATTAATATTTTAATTTTGTAGGGTCTTGTTGACGAGACTCGTGGAGGTGGAGGTTGAGGTGGAGGCACTGGTGATGACCGCCGAAATGATGATGAGCAAACTTCCTCCAAAGACAGTCTGGCGATTGCCGAAGTTGAGTTGACGAAGCGACCTCCTCAAAGACTGACTCCAAAGACATGGTGATGACCATCGAGTTGATGACGAGCAGCCTCCTCTAGTATAGGGTGATGACCGCCAACTTGATGACATGGAGACAGGCGACGGGTTGTAGTTAGTTTAGTTTATGTTATATTCTGAGTTTCATGTATGTATTTGTACAGTTTTTGAGTTGTACTGACGACCATTATATTTTTTATCTATATATTTGATTTGGGTTACTAGTTTATAACAGGTATAGTTGTGATTTGATGGTTGTTATTAGTTTATAACAGGTGTATATTTGTAAATGAACAGGGAAATTTTGAAATTTAAAAAAAAATTCAAAATTTATGTAGTCATTGCCGACGGGGGTAATGGCGACGGCTATGCCATCGCAAATGACATATAGCGACAAAAATGAGATTAAGGTCATTCCCGATAGCTTCTAAGGCATTCTTGAATAATCTATGCCGAATTGGTAATGAGTTTTTCCTCAAAAAGCTATGGGGTCTTCCGACTACCTTCTTTGTTCAGTATAGTTGTTCAGATAGTGACATTATGCCATCGCCAATGACGCCTGATTCAGTAATGAATGAATGATGCCGACTAGCGGCGACGGAGCAGGCGGCGACACGTGTGGGCGCTGGCAGTTCAATTCGTCGCCAATGACCTCAATAACGACGACACTATGGTCATTGGCGACGGTAGTGCCCGTCAGCAATGACTGGTTTTCTTGTAGTGACATATGTCTTCCTCGATAGTTAGCCGTATTAATCATACCCCACCATTATTGGTGGCATCTAGTATGCGATCGTGGTATGATATTATGTCACCATCAGACAGGGTGACTGTAAATTATTTGTTGCAGCATACTATAACCCTGTTAATGTTTCAAGTTCCTGCAGGATTCGTAGAGGGCATGCTAGAGCACTAGGTATCGGAGAGGAAGGTTTTCCGATTTGGGACCTAGGAGTTGACTCTTACTTTGGAGGAGTATGCATGTTTGACGATGCTGCCACTGGACAGACCTTGTGTGCATATGGCGATTGGAGACATGAGTAGGCAGTTCATGACCCTCACTTGATTGAGGCATAGGGTGGTGCAGGATGAGCTCACATCTGGCCACGTTATATCCAAGCATTTTCTGTTTGATAGATTTGGCTCTAGGATAGTTATACACGACATTCTGGGGATTTTAACACACCGGAGGATCATTGGCATTTGGCCAGAGTGGATGTACTACTATTGTGCATATTGTCGTATGTCTACATGCAACGGTACATGGATGAGTTGGACATAGTAGTCATCATGACAGTAAGAGCTCTCAGGGAGGTTCACACCATCATACCAATGTTTATAGCAGAGACTTTGAGGTCAGCCACATAATGCTACACTTATCAGAAGGGAGTGTTTACAGGCAGCTCGGTCATGCTGTACGTGTGGTTTATGTCACACTTGAGACTGATTGGCACTTTCAGACGGCATGGGTATTATTTCACCCATTATATAGCCATTTCATACACCTTTCAGCTTGCGGAGTGTATAGATGCTGCATTTTGGTCAGCTTTCCTGGCAGGGATCGGAGATCCATTTGCTATATTACTGTGTTCAAGGCTTAGCTCACCCTACAACTTCATCACTCATGCTCCGGACATGGATTATCTACTTCTGACTGGCTTGAGAGGCTTGATCACTTACCACCCTCTAGCCATGATGTGTCAGTTTGACCTGTTTCAAGACTTCTATCCTTTTCAGCAGAGGATAAATCCAGGTTGTATTCCTGTTGGGATCAGCGTGAGCTAATTTGAGTTTTCATCGACCATCCGAGGTTATTCTGCGAGTATTTCAGTATGGATGGAGACAGAGCTGCGATCGACAATGACGGTAGTATCCACAAAGTCGAGGGTGATTAAAACAATGAGGAGCCTATGGAGGAGACTGATATTCCCATCGACGAGGATTTGTCTACTGGCTGCCAGCAGTTGTGATGGATTCTCCCACTACGAGTGGTACTATGATTCAGCATTCAGCACAGTATCTGGAGCAGAGTCTAAATATGATGACCTTTGAGAGAAATCATGCTAGGGCCTTGATGTTGACAGCTCTTGATGGGAGAGAAGCCGCTCTATTAGAGAGAGACGAGGCCAGATCAGCCAGAGATGCATTGATTATAGAGCGGGATGCTACCCTATCTGCCCGGGATGTGGCCATCATAGATAGTACTTCAGTGAGATCCCTTACGACTGGCATCCTTGCCTATATGAGTGCATACATTGATGAACATCATGCCACCATACAGTTAGCCTCGGATCTGCTAGCCCGTGTAGATACCTATGGGCAGGAGCTTGCAGCGTTACCTCCTTCTTCAGAGAGGGATGCTATGTTAGATCTGATAGTCGTGTAAGACCCCAACTTATTATAAATGAAATTTAATTTCCTCTATTTATTATTTTGAAATAGTAAGGGTTGATTTGATTAATGTGGTTAGTTATGGGTAAAATGCACAAATGTCTTAAATAAGCAAGTGGTTATAAAATATTCATTATTGTCGGGGAATATTCGTTTGGTCGTGGAATATTCTTATTGTCGGGGAATATTTGTGCGACGGCGCAGCCTTGTGTGGGCCCCATAACGGAAAGTGATTGGATGAAAAAAATGACAAGTATAAGTTTTTTATAAATAACGACGTAGTTGTTACCGTTAACACTGTTGGAATACCCGGTGGTTAAAACATAGTAATACGAGTTGTTGACAAGAAATATTACCAGTATTGCACCAATTATTGATTCTTACGTAAGAAGGCACTCCTCAATAATTGTTACACTAATTACTATTCAATATTTTATTGATTCAATAATTGCTACGTTGATATTTTATATTATTGTTGTTTCAATAATTGTCACTGCACAGTATTTTTCATTATCAGATCAATAATTCATTTTATTTGAATAATATTATTAGATAGCATTATTGGCAATGTCTAAGGAAGTTCTGTCTAAGGAGAGGTTTGGTCACCTAATTGTGTGCCAGTAAGGAGAACTCCTTATTGGAAAGCCCCCTCTTTCCTAGGAACGACCTGGTTGTCATTATTGTGATTTTGTAATATTATTTGTGAATAATTAATTATTGATTTATATGATAAGGAAAATATTTATTTATGAGAATAAAAATAAAGGAATTTTTAGAAAAGTGACAATTGTTGAAAATTGATATTTTATCTTTTCTTATAAAATAATTCATTTAAATATATTATTATATTATAATAATATAATAATGGTGATATTTTACAATGAATGTGTGATATATGAATAAATGAGGAGGAAGAGTATTTTTGTTACAATAAATGCTAAAAACATGTTAAACATGTCGATGGGCCCCATTTTGTGACTGAAATTGGATTCTAACCCGTAAAATCGTCCGTATGTGGATTTCGGTCAATTTCTGCTTGGAATTTGGAAAAACTTAAACTTACAAAGTTGTAGAGAATTGAATTTCCTATGGAATGGACATAAGATTCAAAATTTTCTAATAAAATGGCTATTTATTATGAATTATTGAAGTTTCGGAATAATTAATTTTTGAAGTTTTAAATATTTTTTTAAAGAAAAAAGTTTTTATTATGTTGGTGGGCCCCACATGAGTGGTAAACATGTTGAATTCAGATTTTCTAAGGTGGGCATGAATTTTTTTTTATATATTAATATTTTATTAAATTTTCTACTTTGGTGTTCTAAGCATTTTTCTATAAATAGGGTGCTTAGGTTAGAATTGAAAATCACACCAAAAACTGAATTTTTCTCTCTCTATATTATCGAGCGTATTCTTGTGAGTATTTTGATACTTTGAGTGTTGCTATACGGTACAAGTTCCCTTCAACATTATATCTTATATTCCAGCTAGAAGTACTATTCTTTTGAGGTAAGGGATGTTATTTTTTTTAAAAAAATGATATTATTTCTTTCAATATCATTATGCCAGAATATTGGTAAGATTTTTCTTGTGAAATTCTTATCTTTTTGTGTCGGGGTTACTATTCACGTATACGGTACTATTCACGAATACGATATTATTCACAGAAAAATTAAATTTTCGTTCTTTGTCCCAGATATCTATTTTTGTTACTATATTTGATTGTATCCATGTTTTGATCATTATTCTTGAAATTTACTCCACCATAGTATATTATGGGGTATTTTTGAACATGGATAAACCGAAGTACGAATCCCTAATATTTGTTCTTTTCTCTCACTAGATTCGTTTTCTTTAAAATATTTTTCATCATCCTCAGTCCTAAATGATGATATAACTGAATATCTTTGGCCTTTAGTGTAAAGATGAATGATTTTCTGATGAATAT
Organism: Panax ginseng; assembly: GCA_020205605.1. NCBI lineage: Eukaryota > Viridiplantae > Streptophyta > Magnoliopsida > Apiales > Araliaceae > Panax > Panax ginseng. The sequence continues at coordinate 90,598,047 of CM035134.1, read as the reverse complement.
CTTTGGCCCGTACTGCAAAGATGAACAGGTGTTGAGATGAACATGACCAACTGATGAATATCTTTGTCCTGTAGTGCAAAGACGAATATTTGATTCAAGTTAAATATTGATTTATGTTACAGGGATAAAATATTGATGATGAACCCTTAAATTTATTGATGTTAGTAGATTTCATTATCTACTTAACTCTTCTATTGAATTGTTATTTCCACTGCGAATATTGATTTGAAACTTGTTGTTTATTATATTTTATCAGATTTTTCCCTGTTGAGGACTAACGATAATTTGTTCTATATTATCTTAGTCATAATATTCTTTACTGGGCTAGTTGAGCTCACCCTTTTCTTTTTTGTTCCATTTTTCTTCTCAAGAGGCGAAAATGTAGCGAGTACTAGTAAGGGTATGGAATAATGGTTCTAGAAAGTTGTTTTAGTAGTACTTATTATTTTTGTAAAATAATGTATCAATAATTTAGTAAAGACTTATTTGAGTGTGGATATTGTCTAGAAGACTATATTTGTATTTAAACTCACAGTTTATGTGTTGTCGTATTTTACATGACAATTGTATTAATAAAGTTGTAGTTGTTTATATACCATGTATTTGACGACTCAGAATGGGTGATGTATACCTATTTTGGGGGCATCACAGTTGGTATCAGAGCTTAGGGATATGGTCTCTAGCAGAGATCGAGGAATAGAACTAGGAGGGGAGAGACGAGTAAATCCTTCGCTAGTATGTCCTACCTAAGCTTATTTGTTGGTTGGTCAGAGTATAGGGTTATTATGTTGCATGTCAATTTCTTTAATGAACCCTTGTTTTGTGGCAGTATTTAAGAATGCCAGCTAAAAATATTAACGATGGAGTAAATGAGACCATGGAGACACCATTAATCACCAACAAGGAGAACGTGCAACAGGCCAACAATGTTCCTCATGTAAACAACACCACTGAGTAGACGATGAACGATGAGATGTTTAGAAGCTTTTTGTTGTTTGTGCAAAACCAGACGAAGGAGACTCCTGTTCAAAATACAAGTAGAAACAATGGCAACACACAGCTGGTCACAGCTAACCAGTTCAAAGAGTTGGGACCACCATAATTCTGGGGAAAGCCGGATCTGATAAAAGCAGAAACGTGAGTTAAGCAAATTACCAAGATATTTGATGTCTTGGGATGCATGGAGGAATAGAAGGTTCCATTCACCACCTTTATGTTACGTAATGAGGCAGATTACTAGTGGGAATCTGTGAAGCGTACCCATCTAGCCGCACTCAGCTTGTCTTGGGAGACATTTCAGAAACTGTTCAATGACAAGTACTTTCCTGAAAGTAATCGTCATATGAAGGAGGTAGAGTTTATTAGACTGGAACAGAACAACATGACTGTGTCCCAGTACGAGGCGAAGTTCGCGGAGTTATCCAGGTTTGCACCTCATTTGGTGGAGAATGAGGAACGTATGACTCGGATGTTTCTGAGAGGTTTGAAACCTGACATATGTCAATATCTCATTTCTCACAAATTTTCTCTATATTCAGATGTTGTCAATAGGGCTCAATTATTAGAGTGACATAATGAGTACGTTCAATAGAGGGACCACAACCAGGGTCATACCGGTGACAGCAGTCATCGGAGCAATGATAACCAGCGGGGAGGGAAAAATTCAGACAAAAGCGGTAACCACTCTAGTGGTAATCGTGGTCATAATAATAGGAGAGGCGAGTCAAGTGGAAGTTTCAAAAAGAGGAGATTCAACAATGACAATGTGAAAACATCAGCACTAGCATCAACTATTTCTCAGGGAGGAGAATAATCATCGATCGTATGTTATAAATGTAGAAAAGAGGGACACATCAGCCCAAACTGTCCACAACAGTTCAAGGTATGTTATAATTGTGGAAAGAAAGGACATATTGCTCGAGATTTTACTGTAGCGAAACCAAGTCTATCTGGGATGGTGACTCAAAAGGCTATCCTAGAAAAGTCAAAGTCAGTGGTTCTTGGAAGAGCGTTTGTCGTGACTGGTCAAAATGCAAGGAACCCAGACAAGGTGATCACGGGTAAGCTAATCATAAATTCTTGCGAAGTTTATACCTTACTAGATACCGGTTCTACCCATTCATTTATCTCTCCTGCTTGTGCTCAATGTTTAAACTTGACTTCGGAGAAATTAGACTTTGACTTATCTGTGAAGACTCCGTTAGGAGAAACTTTCATTACATCCACTATTTATAAATCTTGTTTGATCCAAGTTGGCACCATCACATTACCTGTTGACCTTATCTCTTTAAAGATACTTGCATTTGACGTGATTTTAGGGATTGATTGGTTAACTACTTATCATGCCAAAATTGATTATTTTCGTAAGGTTGTTAGTTTTCATATTTCTAACCAACCTATTATGCGAATTCAAGCAACTAAACAACTAAAATCAATCATTGTCATATCAAGCCATAAAGCCATTCATTTATTGAAAAAGGGATGTCAAGATTTCTTAGCCCATGTTATGGATTTTTAATAAAGACAAGTCATATTTGAATAATATTTCTGTTGTTAGCGAATTTCCTGATGTATTTCCTGAAGAACTACCCAGTCTACCCCCAGAACATGAAGTTGAATTCTTTATTGACCTTGAACCTGGTACAAAGCCCATTTCTAAAACCCCATATTGAATGGCTCTTATTAAACTTCAGGAGTTAAAGTTCCAACTACAGGAGTTGTTGGCCATCGGTTTCATTCGTCCTAGTACATCTCCTTGGGGTGCTCCTGTTTTATTTGTAATGAAGAAAGACGGGAGTATGTGACTTTGTATTAACTATCGAGAATTTAACCATGTCACCATCAAGAATAGGTATCCACTACCTCACGTTGATGACCTGTTTGACCAGTTGCAAGGAGCACAATTCTTTTCAAAGATCGATCTTCGTTATGGATATTATCAATTAAAGAGTAGAACTGAGGATATCCTGAAGACTTCCTTTAGAACTCGATACGGGCATTATGAATTCTTAGTCATGTCTTTTTGGATTTACTAATGCTCCTATGGCTTTCATGGATATGATGAACTGAGTATTCAAGGAATATTTGGATCAGTTCGTTGTTGTCTTTATTGATGACATCCTCATATATTCCAAAAGTCGTGAAGATCATGAGCACCATTTGAAGCTGGTACTCTAAAGGCTTCGTGAAAATAAGCTATATGCTAAGTTGAAGAAATGTGAGTTCTAGCTTGAGAAAGTAGCATTCCTTGGGCACGTAGTGTCAAAACATGGAGTATCTATTGACCCGATGAAGATTGAAGTAATACAAAGTTGGGAGAAACCGAAGTCGGTGACCGAAGTAAGTAGCTTTCTGGGCTTAGCAGGTTATTATCAGAGATTCGTGGAAGGATTTTCTCAAATCGCTACTCTGTTAACTCAACTGACTCGGAAAGATACAAAATTCGTATGGAGCGAGGAATGCAAGAAGAGTTTTTAACAGCTTCAGAGGAGACTTATTTCGACACCTGTTTTGACAATACTATCTGGTTTGGATGGATTTGTTATCTACAGCGATGCTTCAGGCAAAGGGTTAGGATATGTTCTCATGCAACATGAGAAAGTCATAGCCTATGACTCGCGATAACTTAAAGAATATGAAAGGAATTATCCTACTCATGATCTAGAGTTGGCAGCAGTCGTTTTCGCGCTAAAGATCTGGAGGCACTATCTATATGGGGCGAAAGTGGAGATATATTCAGACCATAAAAGCCTCAAATATTTCTTCATCCAAAAGGAACTCAACATGCAGCAACGACGTTGGCTCGAACTATTGAAAGATTACGACCACACCATTCAATACCATCCTGAAAAAGCGAACGTGGTAGCTGACGCGTTGAGTAGAAGATCATATGCGGGAACGAGTGCGATGTTGTCAACACAAAGGCCCGTTTTGTGTGATTTAAAAACGATGAAGATAGAATTCAAGACTCCGGGGACCCATGCGATGATGTCAAGTATACGCATAGAACCAACTTTAATTGATAAAGTTAAAGTTGCTCAAGCTACAGACCCGGAGCTGATGTGTATGATGAAGAAAGTACAGGAAGGTGTTATCCCAGAAGCAAGAATCGATGAAGAAGGAATACTTCGAGTCAACTCCAGACTTTATGTTCCTAACGACTCTGATTTGAAGTACAAGATCATGATGGAGGCACACAATACATCATTTGTAATCCATCCTGGAAGTACCAAAATATATCGTGATCTTCGACATACATTTTGGTGGAATAATATGAAGAGAGAGATCGCGAAGTTTATCTCGAGGTGTTTAACTTGTCAACGTGTAAAGGCGGAGCATCTAGTGCCTAAGGGCCCATTGCAACCACTTGAGATTCTGAAATGGAAGTGGGAACACATTACCATGGATTTTGTTACGGGTCTTCCCATGGTTTCTCAAGGCATAGATGCGATTTGGATTATTATTGATAGATTAACTAAGTCTGCTCATTTCTTGCTGATACGGGAGACTTATTCCCTTAAACGTCTTGCTCGTATGTACGTAAATAAGATTGTGAGATTGCATGGCATGCCAGTATCCATAGTTTCAGATCGTGACCCAAGATTCACTTCACGATTTTGGGTTAGCCTGCAGAATGCTATGGGCACGGATTTATGATTCAGTTCGACAGACCATCCTCAAACGGACGGACAATCAGAGAGGACTATTCAAACTCTTGAAGATCTATTAAGACTCTGTGTCCTAGACTTCAAAGGGAGTTGGGATAAGTATTTACCATTGGTGGAATTCTCTTACAACAACAGTTATCAGGCAAGTATAGGTGTGGCTCCATTCGAAGCATTGTATGGATGAAAGTGTCGCTCTCCAATATGTTGGGATGAGGTGGGTGAAGCAACATTGTTGGGACCAGAGTTGGTACGTATTACTATAGAAAAGATCTAAATGATTCGACAACGTATACAAACGGCACAGGATCAAAAAAAGAGTCATGCGGATCTTCATCGAAAGGACGTAGAATTTAGTATTGGGGATCATGTATTATTACGTGTTGCTCAATGGAAGGGAGTTACAAGATTTGGAAAAAGAGGAAAGCTCAATCCACGATTTATTGGTCCATTTCAAATTCTTGACCGAGTAGGAAATGTGGCCTATAGGCTCGCATTACCTCCAAGTATTCTCGTGTTCATAATGTTTTTCACATATCTGTGCTTCGTAAATATGTGAATGACCCAAACCACGTTATTGAGTTAGAACCAGACGAAATAGCCGAAGATTTAACGTACGAGGAGATACCTATCAAGAGCTTAGATGGGAAGGAGCATGTCCTATGCACAAAGGTCATACCACAAGTCAAAGTTTTGTGGAGGAACCATGATATTGAGTAAATGATCTGAGAGTTGGAAACGAAAATGAAAGCGAGGTATCCTCACCTTTTTGAAACACTTGGTATATACGTTAATTTCGAGGATGAAATTTCATAAGGAGGGGAGGTTGTAAGACCCCAACTTATTATAAATGAAATTGAATTTCCTCTATTTATTATTTTGATATAGTAAGTGTTGATTTGATTAATGTGGTTATTTATGGGTAAAATGCGCAAATATCTTAAATAAGCAAGTGGTTATAAAATATTCATTGTTGTCGAGGAATATTCGTTTGGTCGTAAAATATTCTTACTGTCGGGGAATATTAAATACGATGGAGCGTAGTAATATGTGGGGCCCATGTGAAAGCGATTGGATGAAGAAAACGACAACTATAAGTTTTTTATAAATAACGACGTAGTTGTTACCGTTAACACTGTTGGAATACTCGGTGGTTAAAACACAGTAATACGCTTTGTTACACAGTAGCACACGGTATTGCACCAATTATTGATTCTTACGTAAGAAGGCACTCCTCAATAATTGTTACACTAATTACTATTCAATATTTTATTGATTCAATAATTGCTACGTTGATATTTTATATTATTGTTGTTTCAATAATTGTCACTGCATAGTATTTCCCATTATCAGATCAATAATTCATATTATTTGAATAATATTATTAGATAACATTATTGGCAATGTCTAAGGAAGTTCTATCTAAGGAGAGGTTTGGTCATCTAATTGCGCGCCAGTGAGGAGAAATCCTTATTGGAAAGCCTCCTCTTTCCTGGGAACGACCTGTTTGTCATTATTGTGATTCTAAAATATTATTTGTGAATAATTAATTATTGATATATATGATAAGAAAAATATTTATTTATGTGAATAAAAATGGAGGAATTTTTAGAAAAGTGACAATTGTTGAAAATTGATATTTTATCTTTTCTAATAAAATAATTCATTTAAATATATTATTATATTATAATAATATAATAATGGTGATATTTTTACAATGAATGTGTGATATATGAATAAATGAGGAGGAAGAGCATTTTTGTTACAATAAATGCTAAAAACATGTTAAACATGTCGATGAGCCCCATTTTGTGATTGAAATTGGATTATAGCCCGTAAAATCGTCCGTATGTGGATTTCGGTCAATTTCTACTTGGAATTTGGAATTGATTTTTAAAGTTTTAAATATTTTTTAAAGAAAAATGTTTTTATTATGTTGGTGGGCCCCACATGAGTGGTAAACATGTTGAATTCAGATTTTCTAAGGTGGGCGTGAATTATTTTTTATATATTAATATTTTATTAAATTTTCTACTTTGGTGTTCTAAGCATTTTTCTATAAATAGGGTGCTTAGGTTAGAATTGAAAATCACACCAAAAACTGAAGTTTTCTCTCTCTATATTATCGAGCATATTCTTGTGAGTATTTTGATACTTTATTTATTGCTTTATCTGTATTTTACGTTTCCTTCAAACGTTATATCGATATTCCAAATTAGAGGTACTATTCTTTTGAGGTAAGGGATGTTATTTTTTTTTAAAAATGATATTATTTCTTTCAATATCATTATGCCAGAATATTGGTAAGATTTTTCTTATGAAATTCTTGTCTTTTTGTGTCGGGGTTACTATTCACGTATACGGTACTATTCACGAATACGATATTATTCACAGAAAAATTAAATTTTCGTTCTTTGTCCCAGATATCTATTTTTGTTACTATCTTTGATTGTATCCATGTTTTGATCATTATTCTTGAATTTTACTCCACCATAGTATAATATGGGGTATTTTTGAACATGGGTAAACCGAAGTACGAATCCCTAATATTTGTTCTTTTGTCTCACTAGATTCGTTTTCTTTAAAATATTTTTCATCATCCTCAGTCCTAAATGATGATATAACTGAATATCTTTGGCCTGTAGTGTAAAGATGAATGATTTTCTGATGAATATCTTTGGCCCGTAGTGCAAAGATGAACAAGTGTTGAGATGAACATGACCAACTGATGAATATCTTTGGCCTATAGTGCAGAGACGAATATTTGATTCAAGTTGAATATTTATTTATGTTACAGGGATAAAATATTGACGATGGACTTTTAAATTCATAGATGTTAGTAGATTTCATTCTCTACTTAACTCTTCTAATGAATTGTTATTTCCGCTGCGAATATTGATTTCAAACTTGTTGTCTATTATATTCTATCAGATTTTTCCCTGTTGAGGACTAACGATAATTTGTTCTATATTATCTTAGTCATAATGTTTTTTACTGGGCTAGTTGAGTTCACCCTTTTCCTTTTGGTTCTATTTTTCTTCTCAGGAGGCGAGAATGTAGCGAGTACTAGTCGGGGTATGGAATAATGGTTCTAAAAAGTTGTTTTAGTAGTCCTCACTATTTTTGTAAAATAATGTATCAATAATTTAATGAGGACTTATTTGAGTGTGGATATTGTCTAGAAGACAATATTTGTATTTAAACTCACAGTTTCTGTGTTGTCGTATTTTGCACGATAATTGTATTAATAAAGTTGTAGTTGTTTCTGTACCATGTATTTGGCGACTCAGAATGGGTGATGTATACCTATTTCGGGGGCGTCACAGTCCGCATACACACAGATCCGTAGATAGACTTGTATTCTCCTGCACAGACTAGCTTAGCAATTTTTTCATGTACAACACATATTGTATATATCAAACAGTATTATATATGGCAATGAAATATTTTTTGATTCACTTCCCTTTCAGTTGTGCCTTGATACTTGCTCGATATTTGCCTAAGGCTTGTGATCTTGATGCATTCTAAACTTATCCTTGATGTATGGACATTGAGACAAAATAGGATCTTTCAGAACGGATCATTGATCTGTGTGTATCCCTACCATCTTTGGTGTCTTGGGACTGGTTTTTGTATGTAGATGTGGAGAGGAGTGTGGCTTTTCCTCTCTAAGATGGATCACACCACAGATGGTCACCGGTACTCCTATTTAAGAGAAGCCTAGTTAATTCCATCTTTTATGGATTGGTGTTGCTCTTTGAGGCACAACCGCAGCTTAAATGGTCGCCGAATCTCCTATTTGTGAGGAGAGGTTAGGTAGTTCCATCCCTTTGGTCTGAAGCCGATGAAATGTGGTGGATTGAAGTTTAATCCCAGTACCGTGTGACGAGTATTTTTGTTCTAGTAGGGGTTTAGACCGAACCATAAATGGCTGCCTATGTACTCCTATTGAAGAGGAGATCAGGTCTGCATAGTTCGAACCTGGTGTAAGAGCTTCAACGCTGAGTGTGAAAGGTGTAAATGGGTGTAGAAGATTTATTGATGAAAAAGGATGCAGAAATATTTTTGTTGTTTTTGTTTATATAGAGAAGGGTAGAAGTGTTTTTGTTTGTTTTTATAGACAAAAGGCATAAATGTTTTTTTTTATTACGACTGGGCCATATAGAATATGATTGCCTACGTACTCCCGGGTATCAGGGAGATCAGGTCGACGTAGTTCACCCCTCAGGACGATTCGCAGCTGAATAGAATTCTAAATCCCATGTGCAGGCTATACTGCGGGGAAAATAAAGTTTGATCCCATTCTTGGGACAAACTGCAGGTGTGAAAAAGTTTGATCCCGTTTTCAGGACAAACTACAAGCGTAGAAAAATTTAATCCCGTCTTCAGGATAAACTGCAGGTGTGAAAGGTTCAATCCCTGAGGGGATAACCAAAATTATATGAAAGGTTTGAAATGAGGTAAGACTAGGCTACTGGTTTGAAGTGTGTTTCCCTAAGGGGTGGAAGAGTATGTAAAAAGGGTTAGAAAACCAGAATGACTGGTGATCTGATGATCCAAAACCATGATGTTTGCTTGATGGTAACCTCAGACATAGTACCGTTTTATAGTGTCCTAGTTGATAAGCTGTGGAAATTCATCATCATCCATTTCCTGTAGTTTGAGAGCGCCTCTTGTCAATACCTCCTTGACAACAAACGGGCCTTCCCAGTTAGGAGCGAATTTTCCCTTAGATTGATCTTAGTTGTCAATGATCTTCTTCAAAACCATGTCATGTTGTTTAAACTGCCATAGCCGGACTTTCTTGTTGTGGGATCTTGCGATCCTTTGTTGATATAACTGACCATGGAAAATAGTCGCTATTCGCCTTTCATTTATTAGAGACAATTGGTGATATCTGTCTTGTAACCATTGGTCTTCATCCAGGTGAGCGTCCATCAACACTCTGAGGGAATCCATTTCCACCTCTATGAGGAGTACTTCTTCCATCCCATAGGCTAATGAGTAGAGGGTTACCCCAGTGTAAGTACGCATTGAAGTTCTGTAGGCTAATAAAGTCAGAGGCAAGAGGTCAGGCCATCCTTTATGATTGGTGGACATCTTTTGCATGATCTTCTTGATGTTTTTATTAGCCGCTTCAATAGTACCATTCATCTTTGGACGTTAGATGACGGAGTTATAGTGTTTAATGCGGAATTTACTGCATAACTCCTCCATCACTTTGTTATTGAGATTCTTAGCATTGTTTGACACAATTACCTCTGGTTGTCAACATTGTTTCTGATGAAAGCAATGATGACTTCTTTGGTAACCCTGGGGAAGGAGGCTGCTTCTACCCACGTGGCGAAGTAGTCGATCATGGTGAAGATAAACCGATGTCCATTACTAGCTTTGGGCTCGATGGGCCCGATCACGTCCATTCCCCACATTGAGAAGGGACATGGCGAACTCATATTTTGGAGTTCCCTTGGAGGGGCGTGGATGGCATTTCCATGAATTTGGCATTGATAGCACCTCTTGACGTGATCATCACAGTCAGCTTTGAGCGTAAGCCAATAATGCCCTGTTCTAAGGATTTTCTTAACAAGTAGGGGGCCGCTCATGTGTGGGCCACATACTCCACCATGGATCTCATCCATGAGCCTTTGAGCTTGGTCCTTATCCAGACATCTGAGTAGACCTAATCCTGCATCTCTCTTGTAGAGTGCATCTCCTCTCAGGTAGAATTTCATAGCAAGTCGATGGATCCGCCTTCTTTCAGTTGGGTTCGCCTCAGCGGGTGTAGATCCATCTCGTAAGTACTCCTTGATGTGCTGATACCAAGGGTTGTTGATGGGAGGTAGCTCATCTGATACTTCTCCAACATAGTTCCCATATACTAGGGCCTTTTGCAGGGCAATGTGATGCTTGACATGTTTTCCTTGTCAGATATGTGAATCAAGGAGGCCAATGTTGCTAGTGCATCCGTAAAATCATTCATATTATGAGGAATGTGTGAAAAAGGAGATTTCTTCAAAATCCAAAGCCATCTGTAAAACTTGCCAATGGTAAGGCAGCAAATGTAATTCTTTGGTTTGATAGATTCTCGTGGATTGTTTGATTACCAATTTGGAATCCCCAAAGATAATTAACTGCCTGATGCCCATTGAACAGGCAAGTTTTAGCCCCATGATACAACCTTCATACTCAGTTGTGTTGTTGGTGCCGATAAAGCGCAATTTGATGACTGACGGGATCTGCTCCCGTAGGATACTAGAAGCGCTTGACTCAGAGCCTTCCATGTTAATGACTCCATCAAAAACATTTTCCACGTATGGCATGCATCGCATCGATGGTGTTCTTTGAATCGCCATTACCTCTTCATCGGGGAAGTATGTTTCCAAGGGTTTGAAATCCCCTGCAGGTGCGGCGGCCAGTTGATCCGTAATTCCTTGACCTTGGAGACTTTTGCGTCACGTAGACGATGTCAAATTGCTGTAGGATCAACTGCCATCTGGAAAGCCGACAATTTAGTATGGGCTTACTGAACACGTACTTGAGAGGATCCATGTAGGATATGAGATGGGTTGTGTGACCATAGAGGTAATGTTGTAACCTCATGGAAGCCCATGCTAAAGCACAACAAGTCTTCTCAATCAGAGTGTACTTGTGTTCACTAATGCTGAATCTTTTGCTGAGGTAATAGATAGCTCGCTCTTGGCCTCTACTATCTTTATGTCCCAGCATGCAGCCTATGGTATTGTCATTAATGGACAGGTACATGAACATGGGAACATCATTCTTGGGCGGTACCAATACAGGAGCGTTAACCAACTGCTCTTTAATTGTAAGGAAGGCCTTCTGACAATCATCATTCCATTTCATGGAGGAGTTCTTCCTTAATAGCTTGAAGATGGGCTCAAAGGTTGCTGTGAGTTGAGAAATTAACCTGCTAATGAAGTTGATTTTCCCAAAAAATCCCTATATTTCCTTATCTGTCTGAGGAATGGGCATTTCCTTGATGGCCTAGATTTTGGTGGGATCTAGCTCAATCCCTTTATGGATGACTAGGAAGCCTAACAACTTACCTGATTTAACGCCAAAGGTGCACTTGGCTGGATTCAACTTCAAGTTGTACTTACGCAACCTGTTGAAAAGCTTTTTGATATGGTCTAAGTGGTCTTCCCCCCTTCAGGATTTGACAATGATGTCATCCACATAGATCTTTATCTCCTTATGCATTAAATCATGGAAAAGAGCCATCATAGCTAGTTGATAGGTTGCTCCGGCATTGATGAGGCCAAATGACAATCGTCTATAACAAAAGGTTCCCCAAGGCGTGATGAAAGTAGTTTTCTCACGATCCTCCTCAGCAGCCATAATCTGATGATACCCCGCGAAGAAATCCGCGAAGGAGTACATGTCGTATTGAGCAGTATTGTTAATGAGAATGTGGATAAAGGGTACGGGAAAGCTATCTTTAAGGGAAGCTTTGTTCAGATCCCAGTAATCCACGCAAACTCGCACCTTTCCTCTTGGTTTAGGCACGAGAACTATGTTGGATATCCATTCTGAATATGTATTCACCATGATAATGCTAACTTAAAATTGTTTCACAATTTCTTCTTTCACCTTTAAACTCCACTCAGGTTTCAATTACCTGACCTTCTCCCTAACTGGCTTAAATCCCTCTTTAATGGGAAGGTGATGAAGGACAATGTCAGTGGACAAACCCACCATGTCTTTATGAGACCATGCAAACACATCCTGGAATTGAGTTAGTAGCGCAACCATGTCATTCCGTTGGTTTGGGTTTAGGTCTGAACTAATCTGGATTAACTTAGGGCTTTCTAAGGTTCCTCGATTAAAAGAAATGGTTTGATCAAGATTAGGTTTAGGTTTGTCTTGACCCATTCCTTAATCTCCTGAGGTATCTCAATGTCCTCTTGTATTTCCATCAAGTCTGAGTCTAACTTTTCATTAAAGTTATAGTCCTTGTGGAGAAAAGGCACCTCATCAACAAGTACAAGCACATCTAAATTCAGAGTCATGAAACAAAATATGCTTTCACTTAATATATGAAACTGTTTAACCATACAAAAGTGCTAGCATGTACTGATAAAATAACTGCTAATATTGTTCAGAAAAGTAAGCAATTAACGTTATCTACCGGGCATAGGGATTTATGATCGTTTTACCCTTGTCGACTAATGCATGAAGTGCTGCTCCAATTGTCGAGAGTAAAGTCCTGATGGACTGCAGTGATGGAGGGGCTGTCATCGTCCTCCTTTTCTCGAATGATGACCATAACATCTGGGTAATCATCATCTGGGGTGTATCTGTTTGTATGTTCATCATAGACAAGGATGCATATACCTGACATCATCAAGGCGATGTCATGTTTACGTTTACGTTCCCTTTTTTCAACTTCAGGATCAGGAATCAGGACCTCTTTTGCTATAAAGGGTACTAGTTTAGGAAATAGCGTAGCCATAACATGGGTTGGCACCCTTACCGAAGACTGTATCATCTCATGAGGTGCAGGTGGGGAAAATCGCCGTGTGGTGGAAGCTTGAGAAATCTACTTATGTTTATGAGGATTCCTATGACTGGAATTGGTAGAATAGCCTAGTCCGGCTGTCCCAGTTTGACTGGACATTTGAATTAGGTGCTTAATACCCTGCTAATTTTTACCCAGCCCTTGTCTAGGCTGATGACCCAAGGACATCATTTCGGGTAGCTGCCATCACTTCGACAAAAATCTTGGGTACGGGAAGTGGCGTTCCAATAGGATGGTATTGTGCGTTGCTCACTTCCAAAGTATGAAAACTGGCCAGCTCAACTTTTGAATTGAAGCTAATGAGTGGTAGGTTTCCTTATTCAGGACATTCCGGCTCAGCGTTGACAGTGACTAGGCTATTGTTGACAATGTATTTAAGTTATTGATGAAGTGTAGAAGGGACGGCTCCAGCCATGTGGATCCATGGTCTCCCCAATAACAGGTTGTATCCTGAATCTATCTTGAGGAGGTGAAAGGATACATTGAATGTATTTAGACCAATCTTAATTGGTAGCTCAATTTCTCCGACAGAATTTCGTCGGGATCCATCAAAAGCTTTGATAACCATATGGCTACTTCGGATCCGCTTGAGATTGATGTTCATCTTCACTAAAGTGGCATAAGGATAGATATTTAGAGACGAACCTCCATCTATCAAAACTCCAGCTAACATATACTCGGAGGACAAAACTACAATGTGCAATGGCTTGCAATGACCGGTCCCTTCGGGCGGTATGTCGTCGTCAGTGAAAGATATCACATTGTTGTTAAAAATGTGATCAATTAGATGTTGAAATTTTTCCACATCCACTGATTTTGGTAAGTAGGCTTCTTCCAAAACCTTCAATAAGATATTCCTATGATCCTCGGAAGAAAAAACCAAGTCCAGCATTGAGATTTGATGTGGAGCTTCTCTTAAGTTTAGAACCACCTTGGCTTCATTATGGCCCATAATGCGAAGGAATTTCTCAATTTTCTCCATGAAAATCTTCCCCTTTGCTTTTATGGTAGGCTTCATCACCCTTTGAGGAAGATATAGTGAATTTTCCTTCGACACTATAGCAGTAGTATGAGACGTGGATCCTTCAGCTTCTCCATAATTCTATGGGACTTTTTGTATGCTGATAACAGGATATTATGGTCTGAAGGGTAAAGAAATTGGCTCTGGTGCAGCTACTTTCAAAGGATTGTCAGCTCCTTTGAGTTGAATTGTGTGTTGCACCCAAATTCAGGTACTTAAAACCCGAACTCAGTGCTTCACGATACCATTTCTATGAGCAGAATAATATAATAATAATAACAATAATATAAATATTAAACTTAATTTACATATGCATCAAAGTCTACTCCCAAGTATGTAACCTTTAATACATTCATTACATACATGACAGATAATATGTATCATCCGTATCCTAATAAAGTCAAACTATTACATAACATAACACCAACTTAATCAGCAACTTTTCCTTTCCCTTTATTCTTGGCAGAGCCTTCAGGTTGTTCACACTTAGCTGAAAACATTTAAATTAAGCAAGGATGATCATTTGAGTGCTTAACAAGTAATAACAATTATAAATATTAGCTAAAAGAAGTAAATGTTTTTTTTGTATGACACTTCTACAACGAATCAACAATTGTGAAGTAAGCTAAACCAATAATAAGAATATATTAATTCTATATCAAATTTTTGAAACTACATACTGACTATAACTGGAGATTAGTCGACACACTATGAACATTGTTTTCTATTTTCGGAAAGGTTAAACAGAACTTCATCTGTAAACCGTGATAACTTATGGGCACTCGGGGTGATCAGCCCGTTATGCCCTGTATTGATCAATACTACATGCAGGAACGATATTATTGTTCATCTGATCTACCTTTGGCGCACAAAAGTTTTTCCGTATACGGGATGTTCATACTTAGTCGGGAATCCGAACCAAGAAAATTTGGTCGGATAATAATAAAGTTCTATCTTGTTCAACAATATTTTTAAGTTTGTGTCTAGCCGGATCAAATGGCGTAGACAACTTTTAAGTCAATGTATACATAATGAAAATTAAGAAGTATGTATCAACATTTGAATAAATACATTGATTATCCAAGTAAGGACACTTGTATAACCATATTTAGAAATTAACAAACAGAATAAATATCTGAATTATACAATAATACTATACTGATAAATAATGATCGGATACATAATCGATAACAATATAGTTAATATTCTGGCACAATGATAATATAATTCTGAAACTTTTTTACTTATGTCCATTGCATAAAGGAAATGCAAAGGTAGGATACTTGCATGGTCTGCTGCTTACAATACGCAACTTAGTTTTATCTTTTATATAACAACCTATCATTAAAAAGATAATTTTACCGATTAGAATAACATATCGTAACACATAATACTGCTTATTGCAGTTAGCACATAACCTAATCACATTGTCACACATGTTTAATAGTCATTGGCTCACAAACAAAAACACATATCTGAGATAAATTATATAAGTTCAGATCAATTTACGAAAACATGTGGTGTGTGCCAACATCTTTATCGATAATTAACGAGTCTAAGACTCTATCTAGAAGTTCTAAATAACTTAAACATCTAATCAAATTATTTTTAAGCGACTTATAATAATTTTTAAACAATTATTATAATTTCTCATGATTTTTCAAACACACGAATCATTATTAAATAATTTAAATATTAAATAATTCTATTATCATTAATATTTAATTAATATTAAACTATTAATAAAACCATTGCCAAAATATTAAAGTTATTTATAATAACTTCAAATATTTTTAAAGTAGTAATATTACCCTTAAATGATTTTTAAAACATTTAAAATCATTTTAAATAATTACCATTAATATTTAAATATTAATGTATTAATTATCAAAATATTAAAAGTTATTAATTATAACTTAAAATATTTATAATTCATTTATATCCTTTTTAAATGATTTTTATAAATCAATAAAATCATTTTTAAACTATTTATTTTATATTATTAATAAATAAATCAAATATCATTAATATTAATTATTAATTAAATTTACCTTTAAATATTGAAAGTTATATTTTATAACTTAAAATATTTTAAAACTCTTTATTTTCATTTAAAATGATTTTTCTAATATTAAAATTATTTTAAACTAATTTATTTAGTGTAAATATTAAATAAATCTAATATCGTTAATATTAAAATATTAATATTTTCATGACGAAATATCAAAAGTTATATTTTATAACTTCAAATATTTTTATAACCTTTAAATCATTTTATATGATTTTTAAATCATTAATTCTATTTTTCATAATTTATTTAATACATTTATTCAATAACTTAATTATCATTAATATAATTAATTAATAAAATTCATCACATAATATTAAAAGTCATTAAAAAATCTTAAAATATTTTCTTATATCATAATATTATTTTAAATGATTTTTCAAGTATTAAAATCATTTTTAAATAATTTATTTAATAAAATAATTAAATAAATTAAATACCTTTAATATTTCAAAAATATTAAATATTTATGAAATATATTAAAAATTATTAAAAACTAATTTTCAGACTTTAAAATATTTTTTAGTAATTTAATTTATATTTTTAATAATTAAAAACTAATTTTCCCTAATTATTTAATAAAATAATTAATTTTAGAAATAAAGTGTTGCTAAAGACTGCCTATAGCGACAAAACCGTCGCTATAGATGTTCTTGAGTGTTCTTGATGAAACCCAGAAATGCATGTCAGTGATCAAGTTAGCTACTTTGACCAAAGATTAAACACTGATCATGTTGTTCCTGGACATGTTTCTGATCAGATCGTGTAGTGTTCGTGTATGACTACATGATCCAACAACAAACATGGCCAACAAGCATAAATCGAAGGAGATCTAACCCTTCAAGGGACTGTCAGAGCTTTTCTTCATTTCTAGGTTACCCATAAATGAAGAACAGTTCGACTGTCCGCTTTTGGGCTTCCATAACTTGTTGTTCGTGTAGTGTTTTTGTGATATAAGAGTTTCAGTGTGTACATAACATGTAGGTGAAGAGATGCAATACATAACATCACCTTAACAAACACAGATAAAGAAGATATGGTTCGGTCAAACCATGTCAGAGATCACTTTCAAACGTTTTCTAGGTTACCCAGAAAACAGAAGTTGTGATCTTCTTCCCTAGTTTGACCGTCCACCATATGAAACCTGATTATCATTTTGGTGTTCTAATGGCTTTAATATACAGCACATATAACAACCTTCAACATGAAAACAACAACAATAACAAAACAACCAACAACATAAAGATCTAAGGGCATGAACTCATGGTCAGACAGTTCTGGGCAAGATCTGGGTTACCTAGATTTTGTCCACTCATGGTCGGTCAATGGGTTTTGACCATGATTATCTGACATTCTAAGCATGATCTGGTCCTGCTACAAGTTCTAGATTACAGACCTCATAACACACTACATGTTCAAACATTAAAAACACAAAAACCATTAACAGCCAGAGATCTACAAGACCTGACATTCGGTTGTCAGACATCAAAGCAAAAATTTTCAGATTTTGTAAAACATCAAATCCGAGCCTCTAGATGTTATGGATCTAACATCTAACAACCCAGATCATCTATGTAAACTATAAACAACATGTTTAACATAAAAAAACTAACATCTAACACATCATCAAAGGTCTGATTCTAAACTAGGGTTTTATACCTTGATGATCAATTTCTGATTCTTGGCTACTGTTTTTGCTATGGTTTTAGTGGGGCTTAGTTTGGGACTGGTCTAGCAATAAATTTCGGAGGTGTGGAGTTGAGAGAGATTAGTTGAGTATTGATGACCAAAAGGGTTAAAATATGAACATTTCTCTCTCTTTGATATGATATATAACATGTATATAATGTGTTGGCTGATATGTAATGGCTGATATTTGTTGTTTTTAGTCACTTGGGGTTGGTTAGAGTTGGTAAACAAAAGTGTTGGCAATTTTCACAAGCAACCGAATAAAAATCCAAGAAGGGCAAAATGGTCAATATGCTTGTGATTTTAATGGCAAACATATAACATGGCAAACCTTTAGGGTTTGACCCTTAGAGTTTAATCTTTAGGGTTTAACCCTAAGGTTTAGCACAAAAATTATAGGATTTCTAATTAGGTTTTAAAATAAAATTTTTAGTTTCTAAAATTCCAAATTAGAGTTTCTTAATTAAATTAGATTTTCTAATTTTATAAACTTGAAAATTAGGTTTAAGTATTCACTATTTAACATAAGCTTGCTTAATTAGTGCTTAAGGTTCCTATTTAGCAAATTAGGGTTTCTTAATTAGCTAATTAGGGTTTCTAACTTTTAGAAATTAGGGTTTCTAAATTTCAATTAGGGTTTACTTAATCAAATCTATAATAATTAACTTTAATCACATAACACAATTACAAAACAATCTTGTACTCTAATTTGGGTTTCAAATTAGGGTTTAGCACGATAAAACTAGGTTTTCTACTATCGTACCAAAATTGACCAACCATTATCAGTCTATATACACAATACATATTTATAGCATTGAAATTTAAATAATATAATATTATTATTCTAATTCCTTAATCAAAATCCAAAATTAGGGTTTGGATTCCATATCTGATTTATCTTTCATACATAACATTATTAATTAAGTTAAAAATAATTAACTTTACTAATCTGAAATAAATTCATATAATAAAATAAAATAATTATTATAATAATTCTATAATCATTTCATATTTTATTTAAATAATATATAATCATATCTTCATGGAAAATAGTTAATAAAAACATTTCTACTATATAATTAATTATTATAAGAATATAATTTATAATGATCAATAATTCTAAAATAAAATTATTTATAATTATTCATGTAATAAATATATTTTTATTTATCACATAAATACATACGCTTTGACTTATATATATTCCCCACATTTACTTTAATAAAAAAAAAATTATACGCAAAATTTTTGATTTATTTATATAGAAAATATCGGGTTATTACATTCACCCTCCCTTATAAAGATTTCGTCCCCGAAATCACCATTTTAAAAATTATACATACCAGGGTACATAGCATACACAATCATTTCAAGTAGATCTTGATCAAATTTGATCGAACGGATTTTTAATTATTCACATAAAGCTTTTCTATCTGATCAAACGAAAAAATTGATTTCTAATAGAACTCAAATCCCTCCTTCAAAATTTCTTTATAAAATAATTTACTATATATAGGAAAATTATGTTTACGAAAATAAAAGTTATACGAATAATACCTAGAGTTCCAACACCAGCTGCCACAGTATCTTGGACCGTCATGTTGAAGACCCTTGTAGTTGATTTTGTTGGCTTGCTCGACGAAGTTGGTCCTGTGATCACCAGAGTCCCACTGCCTTTCCCCGTGGTTACACTCTCTGCCTCCATTTTCCTTTTTAGACAAGCCTTTACCTTATACTCCATTGACCCGCATATAAAATAGCCACTATTCATCCTCGGATTGGGGCAGTTGGGAGAGATATGGCCCTCCTGCCCGCACTTATAACATACAAACTTTCCCTTTAAACATTAACCATAATGGTTCTTTCCACAGTTTCCACACTGCACAGCTTGCTTCTTAACACCTTCCTCCTTGACCTGAACATTCTCAAAGTTGTTCACCTTCCTTTTTGCATTTCCACTCCTGCTCCTACTATTAATTTCCACCTTCCCAGCTCCTTCGACCTTACCCTTATTCCGTTTTCCTTATTGTAGAGGCTCATAGCCTCACTCTCCTCCTCAGCTATAATAACTTTTTCCATGAGTGTTGCAAAAGTATTGATTTGCAACACTGCCACCTTCTTGTAGAGCCAGGGTTTTAATCCTAGCTCAAACCTTCTCGCCTTCCTAGCCTCCGTATCAAGTTGATGCGGAGCGAACCTAGCCAAGTCATTAAATTTTGCGGCATGTCCCCTTGCTTTAACTCTAAAAACATCACCTCCATCCTAGCCTGCATACTAGCTGAGAAATAATTCTCTAAAAATAAAGTTTTAAATCTAGCCCAAGTAATTACACCTTCTCCTACCCTAGTTTAATTTTCTTCCCACCAAAAGTTCGCTTCCCCTTTCATCATATAGGTGGCAAAAGCGATCTTTTGCCCCTCAGCTACCGTAGCTATTACAAACGCTTTTTCTATCTCCTTAACACAGGTTTGGGCTTCCACAGGGTCAGTTGTCCCTTTAAATTCTGGTGGTCCAACAGCCTTAAAATCTTTGAAATTTGCCAAGTGATTGTCTGGCTGGTTTTCCGTGGCTGGTATTCCTTGTTGAATAGCCTGCGCTACCATGTTCACAAAGTTTGCATCGGGTCTTGTTGTTATCCTTCAGCGTTGTTGACATAATCTTCTGCCCTTTGATTTCGAGTTTGACGTCTTGGCGACATTATCTGATTAAATAAAACATAATATATACTTTATTAACTTACATTCTAAACCTTATTATATTAAAATTGTTTCATTACTCAAACATAGATTCATATTCATTTAGTGAATACTTTACATAGCATAGCACATACTGCTTTAAACATCAGCTATCCCTTTGTGACTATACAAAAGTTGGGAATATTACATTACACATGCATATATATCATATACATATTACCAAACATAAATAATAAAATACTAATTCTACTTATTTCCTACACCTCTTTCCTGATTTTGGACAATCTTTCGCCCGATGACCTTCTAACACACAAATAAAACATGCACCTTGCTTATAGCCGGGATAATAAAGAGAGGTATGTCCCTTATAGCCACAAATGTAACATATCTTTTTCACTTTCCTGCATACACCTTCATGTTTCTTGTCACAGTTTGTACACTTCTCTATTCGATTAAGGTTCCCTTGGTTGATATCGAAGTTTCTTATATTGCAATCTTTTATCTTTCTTTTTCCCCTTATTGCTCGGAGCTGAACACGATATGTAGCTTTTGGCTCCCATCTGATCAATTTGGATTTTAAGCTTATCTTGTTCCTCCATTATTTCTATTAATGCTTTTCACAATTGACTATTTAGCAGCTTTTCTATTTCCCACAGCTTTTCCAAAGAGGAAACCTGGTCCCGCAGATTCTGCACTTCAGTTGATGCTTGATCAACTCCAACTTTGGTGTCCGAATCACTATCTGTCAGTTCTATCTTTTCTGGATCTGGTACTATATTTTCCAAGATTATCACCTCATCAAGGTTACCTTCAACGTGAGCCTCTATTTCAGCTATTGGCATTGATCTTAGCTCGGGTTTATGGATGTGATCCTTCTTCATGCTATAAGCATATAATAATCCTTTTCCACCTGACATCTACACACATAAATTATCCTGATTAGCATATAGTATAAACACACAGCAAATAGTAGTTTTATATAAGTTATCTTTTATTTTTTTTTGACGATGAATTTATTCAATTCATCTCTTTTTAAACTCTATATGAGTTATTTGTATTTTCAACGTTTCCCTCTGTTCTAAGGTTATAGCCTAAGGTCTATCCCACCTAAGGTTTTTAACCCTAAAGCTCTAATTCCAACCTGTGACTTCCATGGTGCTTCCAACCATAACACCTCACAAGGGTACCTATCGACCTACCCCACGCTCGGTTTTGTCTGTACTGAGAGTCTGGCTTTGGTGCATTCCACACAAAGAAGTCACCAGCGAGAGGCTCGGGGTGTCTTCGCAAATTCATGCTTATAGCTCTGATACCAACCTGTGACATCCCCAAATTCAGGTACTTGAAACCCGAACTCGGTGCTTCACGATACCATTTCTATGAGCGGAATAATATAATAATAATAACAATAATATAAATATCAACCTTAATTTATATATACATCAGAGTCTACTCCCAAGTACGTAACCTTTAATACATTTATTACATACATGATAGATAATATATATCATCCCTATCCTAATAAAGTCAAACTATTACATAACATAATACCAACTTAATCAACAACTTTTCCTTTCCCTTTGTTCTTGACAGAGCCTTCAGATTGTTCACACTTAGCTGAAAACATTTAAATTAAGCAAGGATGAGCATTTGAGTGCCCATCAAGTAATAGCAATTATAAATATTAGCTAAAAGAGGTAAAGGTTTTCTTTGTACGACACTTCTATAACGAATCAACAGTTGTGAAGTATGCTGAACCAATAATAAGAATATATTAATTCTATATCAAATTTTTGAAACTACGTATTGACTATAACTGGAGATTAGTCGACACACTATGAACATTGTTTTCTATTTTCGAAAAGGTTAAACAAAATTTCATCTGTAAACCATCATAACTTACGGGCACGGGGGGTGATCAACATGTTATGCCCTGTATTGATCAATACTACATGCAAAAACAATATTATCGTTCATCTGATCTGCCTTTGGTGCACAAAAGTTTTCCCATATACGGGATGTTCATACTTAGTCGGGAATCCGAACCAAAACAATTTGGTCGAAAAATAATAAAGTTCTATCTTCTTCAACAATATTTTTAAGTTTGTGTCTAGCCTGATCAAATAGCTTAGACATCTTTTAAGTCATCGTATACATAATGGAAATTAATTAGTATGTATCAACATGTGATTAAATACAATGATTATCCAAGTGAGGACACTTGTATAATCATATTTAGAAATTAACGAACATAATAAATATCTGAATTATACAATAATACTGTACTGATAAATAATGATCGGACATAATCGATAATAATAGAGTTAATATTCTTGCACAATGATAATATAATTCTGAAACTTTCTTACTTATGTCCATTACATAAAGTAAATGCAAAGGTAGGATACTTGCCTGGTCTGCTGCTTACAATACGCAACTTAGTTTTATCTTTTATATAACAACCTATAATTAATAAGATCATTTTACCGATTAGAATAACATATCATAACACATAATACTGCTTATTGCAGTTAGCACATAACCTAATCACATTGTCACACATGTTTAACAGTCATTGGCTCACAAACAAACACATATACAGGCAAATTATATAAGTCCAGATCAATTTTTGAAACATGTCGGCGTGCTGACATCTTTATCAGTAATTAATGAGTCTAAGACTCTATACCGAAGTTCTAAATAACTTAAACATCGGTCAAATTATTTTTAAACGACTTATAATAATTTTTAAATAATTATTATAATTTCTCATAATTTTTCAAACACCTGAATCATTATTATATGATTTAAATATTAAATAATTCTATTATAATTAATATTTAATTAATATTAAACTATTAATGAAACCATTGACAAAATATTAAAGTTATTAATATTAATGTATTATTTATCAAAATATTAAAAGTTATTAATTATAACTTAAAATATTTTTAATTAATTTATATCATTTTTAAATAATTTTTTAAATCAATAAAATCATTTTTGAACTATTTATTTAATATTATTAATAAATAAATCAAATATCATTAATATTAATTTATTAATAAAATTTACCTTTAACTATTGAAAGTTATATTTTATAACTTAAAATATTTTAAAACTCTTTATTTTCATTTAAAATAATTTTTCTAATATTAAAATCATTTTTAAACTAATTTATTTAATGTAAATATTAAATAAATCTAATATCATTAATATTAAAAATATTTTTATAACCTTTAAATCATTTTTATATGATTTATAAATCATTAATTCTATTTTTCATAATTTATTTAATACATTTATTCAATAAATTAATTATCATTAATATAATTAATTAATGAAATTCATCACATAATATTAAAAGTCATTAAAAACTAACTTCAAATATTTTCTTAAATCATAATATAATTTAAAATGATTTTTCAAGTATTAAAATTATTTTAAAATAATTTATTTAATATAATAATTAAATAAATTAAATACCTTTAATATTTCAAAAATATTAAATATTTATAAAATATATTAAAAATTATTAAAAACTAATTTTTAGGACTTTAAAATAATTTGTAGTAATTTAATTTGTACTTTTAATAATTAAAAACTAATTTTCTCTAATAATTTAATAAAATAATTAATTTTAATTGCCTTGTACAAAAATGCCCTTGAAATTATATGTGAAATGACCAAAATGCCCTTTTTGGTTATTTAGTGTATTATTACTTATATTGTTGATGGAATCTTGTAACAAAATGCCCAACATGCTTACCCTACCATGTTATCAGCTAGCAAACAATGGAATTATCCAAGTGTAGCATCCAATGTATCTATTATATTTTTTTATATAGATTAAAGAGAGGGAAATGCATTATTTTCATTAATTATGCTTTATTAACACGCCACATGTCCACAAAATAAAGCCATTCCATCTAGAAATCACCTATGAAGTACGTAGTATTACCATCAATCACCCATTACAATCATTTCATACATTATTTTATGGATCCAAGAGAGAGAAATGTACCATTTTTGGCCTATTTATTCATAAGCACTTAGCTTCATTCTCTCAAGCTTAAACCTACGAAATTTCCTTACCATATCAGTCTATAATCAAGCCCCATTCACATCAATAACAAATCAGTAGCCAAAAATCAGAATCAAAGCTTAGAAAAGGTATAAACTCTAGCTTGATTTTTCTCAAACTTTTTAGTGTTAGATGTTATGTTTAAATGTTAAAACATGTTGATTATAGTGTCTAAGGATGATCTGGGTTGCTAGATGTTGATTCCATAACATTCAGAAGCTCGGATTTGAAGATCTTCAAAATCTAGAAAATTTCATTTTTGTGTTCTGACAACAAATGTCAGAGGCTGTAGATCTCATCCTGTTAAGTGTTTTTGATGTTTAAAGCTTGTTATGTGTAGTCTGTCATGTTGTCTTTATTCTACAAAAGGAATCATGGTCATAGCTGTTGTAGATTAGAAGTTATTGATGGTCAAACCACCATCGGCCGAATCGCTTCAAGAACTTTACGGGTTTTTCGAAATATTCAAGAAACGATTGTTGAGGTCACGTTTGGTCGCCTCTTTCTCGTTAGATCTGTTGTTGTTATATGCTTTTTATGCAATAGAGTTGTAGTATTACTTGTTATCTACAACTTAGAATCAATAGATCACTTAGATCAAACTCAAAATGAAAGATATAAAGATCCAAAGTACCTACACGATCTGCTTTTTAAAATTCGGAAAACCCGAATTGATATGCAAACTTTGATGAGAGAGTTTGATGATTTATATCTTTGGTATTGTTAATGTTTAGACTTGAATCTTGATTTAATCATGTTCTCTGTAAGTTGGACTACACAGCCCGATGTATAGAACACCTATAACATGTACCGATCGACTAGAATAAGACCACTAAGGTCGTTGACCAGTGTTGACCAGAAGTTTTTGGGCAACCCAGAAACACGAAGAACACGTCTGACAAGGTTTTCTGTCAATTAGATCTCACAGATCTGTTGTTGTTTGGTTATAAAATTAGTGTATAGTTGTAGTATTACATTAGTACTACAACATTAAAGATTTTACAAGCCCAGAAAACATTTAGATCATGTATTAAATCTCGGTCAAACTAGTAACCTTGTAATCGACATGAAGATCTCAGGCTGACTCAAGAACACCTATAGCGACGATTATTATTTTTATTTTCCGGAAATTAATTTAAAAAATTAGAAAAAATTAGTTTTTAATTATTAAAAATACCAAATAAATTATGAAAAATTATTTTAAAGTACGAAAAATAGTTTTTAACTATTTTGAGTATATTTGAAAAATATTTAGTATTTTGGAATATAAAGGTATTTATTTATTTAATTATAATATTAAATAAATGATTTAAAAATAGTTTTAATTCATGAAAAATCATGAAAAATTATTTTAGGGTATAAGAAAATATTTTAAGTTATTTTCCATGACTTTTAATATTTTGTGATGAATTTCATTAATTAATTATATATTAATGATATTAAAGTTATTTAATGATTATATTAAATAATTTAGTTTAAAAATGATTTTAATATTATAAAATCATTTTAAATGAAATTAAGGTATTTAAAAATATTTGAAGTTATAAAATATAACTTTTAATATTTAAAAGATAATTTCATTAATAACTTAACATTAATGATATTAAGATAATATTAATGACATTTAGTTTATTTAATAATTATTATTAAATAAATAGTTTAAAAATGGTTTTATTTATTTAAAAATCATTTAAAGAGGATATTAAGGATTTAAAAATATTTTAAATTATAATTAATGACTTTTAATATTTGGATGAATAGTACATTAATATTTATATATTAATGGTGATTATTTAAAAATAATTTTAATTGTTTTAAAAATCATTTAAGGGTAAAATAAATGTTTTAAAAATAGTTTGAGTTATTATAAATAACTTTTATATTTTGGCAATGGTTTCATTAATAGTTTAATAAAAATTAATTATTAATGATAATGGAATTATTTAATGTTTAAATCATTTAATTATGATTAGATGTTTGAAAGTTATATCCAAATCAAACTAGGTGACTTGAGAACCGATTATGAAGTTATGAAGTTTGGAAAAACACCTATGGTAATGCTTATGTCACGATAGTCGGTGAGTGAATGATTTGAATTATTTTAAATTTTTCAATTTACGGAAAATTGAAAATGATTAAAAGTAAAATGTCCGATATTTCTGAGATGTTGAGGTATAGAATAAGAGTCTTAGACTCATTAATTACCCGATAAAGTTGTCGATGCGGCGACAAATGTCGAACTCTATAATAGAAAAGAAAACACTTCAGAAGAGCATGGATGAGATATTTGAAAAATGTATAAAAGTATAGATTATGAACTAAAAGTATGATCACTGCGATTATGTGACGCGTGATTAGACTATGTCTCAATAGTAATAACGAAGATTTATGTGTTATGATATATTGTTCTAATCCAACGAATGATCTACTTATTGATAGGTTGTGATAAAGAGATAAAACCTAAGTTGAGATTTGTAATCAGAAAATCAGGCAAGTATCCTACCTTTGCATTTCCTTTATGCAATGGACATGAGTAAGAAGTTTGTAATTATTCTATTCCTATACAGATTATGTACGCTTTGATTATCAACATGTTAGCTCAGATATATATTTTGTTAAGTTGATTTCTAAATGGTTATACAAGTGTCCCCACTTGGATAATCATGGCATTTATTCACATGTTGATACACCTTTGTCGATTACCCGTATATATATATATATATATATATATATATATATATATGTTGAACTACATATTATTGTTGAGCAAGATTAAAAACCTTCGGGTTTGGAACCAGGTATGTATGAACATCCCTATATGGGAAGATTTTTGCTGCAAGGCGGATAGAGTGAGCGATGAATTTCGTTCAAGTTATGTAGTATTGATCAATACAGGTACAATGGGTGATCACCCTCCGCGTCTCGTAAGTTATGACAGTTTATGGATGAATTTCGCTAAACCTTTTGAAAATGAAAACAATGTTCATTGTATGTTTCTTAAACCCTATTCATGGGTGGAGCCTAATTTCAAGAAATTGAAAGAGAATTGTTATGTGAATTTTTATCAAGATGATTACTTCACAACTTTCGATTCGTTGTAGAAGTGTTATGGAAAGAGAATACTTATATTCTTTCAAACTTATATATATAATTGCTATTACTTCTTTGGGCACTCAAATGCTCATCCTTGCTTAAATTAAATGTTTTCGATTATGTATGAGCAACAACCAAGGCTCGTGCACGAACAAAGGAAAAGGAAAGTCGATCGAATAAGTGTGTATTATGAGTTAATGGTTATAGTTGCATTGGTATCTATTCAAGTATTGTAAGGAATGTATTTGAAGGTCTGCACAGGATGTAAACTTTGATGTATGTAAATTAAGTTTGAATGTAATATTACTATTGTATTATTCAAATTTTATAGAAATGGTATCGTGAAGCACTGAGTTCGGGTTTCAAGTACCCGGATTTGGGGGCGTCACAGGTTGGTATCAAAGCTGTAGGTTATAAACGTTAGGAATGAGAAACCTAGGTTATAACCTTAGTAGAATGGAGGACGAAAGTTAAGATAAATATTCAGTGAACCAGGAGACGAAGTACTCTGGTGAGAAGTTATAGGATATGATGAGTTGAAGAGATTCATAGAGTTTTAGTGGTACTAAATAAAATATTACTTCATTTTAATGATGAATATATTTTATTTCAGTAATGAAGTTGTCTCGTTTATTGTGGTCATAGGATGGATGACGAAAGTCAAAATAGTAATTCCTTGACCCAAGAGACGATGGACTCTAGCGAGGAGTACACAGACAGTGAGATGATAAGAGATTTGATAGTTAGGAATGACGACTTAAAGGTTAGAGCTGAGCAAGCGGAGGCACAGAATCGTACTCTCAGATTTGAGCAATGAAGAAAGGAAGGACGCTCATAGTAACATAGATAGAATTAAGCAGGAATTCTGAGGAGGTTGGAGAGAGAGAGATCTGAGATATGATGATTGAAGGTTGAGATAGAAGCCACAGACACCAAGATATATACCTTGGAGCAGGCTATAGACATCGCCTTTATGCGTTTCGATGCAAAGTGGATGGAGCTGCCTTTCAGCAGAGAGAGATAGGCGTTGATGAGAATTGAATAAATTTATCGTCAAACAAAATAAGAGACAACGTATATAAAACTATTGATTGCTGTGTATATATACTATATGCTAATCAGGGTAACTTATGTATGTAGATGTCGGGTGAGAAAGATATGTGGAATAAGAAGGATCAAGTCCATACCCCCGAGCTAATATCAAGGCCAACAGCTGAAATAGAAGCTTACCAGGAACCCAAATCGGACGAGGTGGCTATAGTGGAAAACGTAGTATCAGATCCAGAAATGGTGGATTTGACAGATAGTGATTCAGACACTAAAGTTGAAGCTGCTCAAGCATCAACGAGAGGTGCGAGATCTGGAGAACAAGGTTACTTTCTGTTTGGAAAGGTGTGGGAGATAGAGGCGTTGCTTAATATCCAACTGCGTCAAGCATTGCTAGAAACAATTAAAGAGCAGGATAAGCTCAAAATCCAAATTAACCAGATGGGAGCCTCAAGCAACACTTCGTTAATGCGACTCAGAGAGGTAAGGGAAAAAGAAAGATAGAAGATCCCGACTTAGGAAAACACGATAAGAAGAAAGGGAAGAAGATATGTTATATTTGCATTTGTGAGGGACATACATCTCCTCGTTGCCCCAACTATAAACAAGGAGGATGTTTTAATTGTGGAATGGAGGGACATCGAAGCGAATGAATGTCCGAGAAGAAAGGCTTTAGTAAATAAGTGGTATGGGTTATGTTGTGTT
This sequence comes from Panax ginseng, assembly GCA_020205605.1. Lineage (NCBI taxonomy): Eukaryota > Viridiplantae > Streptophyta > Magnoliopsida > Apiales > Araliaceae > Panax > Panax ginseng. The sequence goes on along the minus strand of CM035134.1, from coordinate 90,568,441 downwards.
TATGTAATGTGTGTGATAAGTAATGAACTATTTTCAACTTTATGTTGATCAAGATTTTAAATCCCGACTTTTCGTAGTCACAAAGGGATAGTGTTAATTAAAGTAGTATGTCTTTATGTAAATATTCGATAAATGAATATGAATCTAAGTTTGAGAAATGAAAAGAGTTTAATACATTAATCTTATGCAATAATGTTTAAAATGTAAAGGTATAATTTATGGTTTTATTTAACGAGATAATGCCATGCAATCCGTCGAACTTCGAAACCAAAGGGTAGAAGAATCTCTAATCTTTGGAGAACGATAAATTGTAATCGATGCAAAACTTTGCAAACATGATGGCTCGAGCTATATGCAACAGGAATACAATTGCGAGGAGCCAACTGGACAATCGCTGGCGAAATTCAAAGACTTCAAAGCAGTAGGACCACGAGTTCGGAGGATCGGTGACCCTCTGAAGCCAGACATGGGTGAACGAAATAGAAAAGGCGTTCATAATTGCTAGAGTAGATGAGGGGCAAAAGATCGCTTTTGCCACTTATATGATAAAAGGGGAGGCTAACTTTTGGTCGGAGGCAAATAAAACTCGGGTAGGAGAAGAAGAAATTACTTGGGATAGGTTTTAAGGATTTATTTTTCGAAAACTATCTCTTTGTTAGTATGCAGTCTAGAATGGAGGTAAAATTCCTGGAGTTAAAACAGAGAGAACATATATTGCAAGTGAGTATTATGCCAAGTTTAATGAGTTGGCTAGGTTTGCTCCACATCAAGTGAATCTGAAGCTAGAAAGGCAAGGAGGTTTGAGCTAGGCTTAAAACCACGGCTCTATTAATAAGGTGGCGAGATTGCAAATAGATACTTTTGCAAAGACTCATGGAAAAGGCTATCATAGTTGAACAGGAAGTGAGGCCATGAGCCTCTACAACAAGGAGAAAAAAGAACAAGAGCAAGTCGAGGAGGAAGCGGTGAAGATAGAAAGTAGTAGTGGGAATCGGGGTGAGAAGAGGATAAGGAATTTTTGGGGAATGTTCAAGTGAAGCGGGAAGGTACAAAAGAAGGTGTAGTGCAAAGGCAAGAATCATGGAAAGAATCACTCTGGCGAGTGTCTAAAGGGTAAGTTAGCGTGCTTTAAGTGCGGGCAAGAGGGTCATATCTCTCCCAACCGCCCCCAACTCAAGGAAGATCATTGGATGCTTCATATGCGGATCGACCGAGCATCGTGAGGAAGCTGTCCAAAGAGGGAATGGAGGCGGGGAAACATAACCATTGTGGAGAAAGCAAGTGGTTCTTTAGCAACAACAGACCACACTCAACCAAAGACCCCAACATTAGCAACTCCGAGGGTCTACAACATGACGGTCCAGGATACGGTGGCAGCTGGAAACAGAACTCCAGGTGCTATGTGAATCACTTATATATCTTATATGTTTTCCTATATATACTAGTAATTGCGCGTGCCTAAAGGCACGACGTAACAAAAAATTAGATTAAAATTTGAAAAATACTACATTAACTAAAGATTTTTTACAATCTAAAATAACATACAATCAGATATAACAATTATCATAATTCACCAAACCTCCACAATAATTATTTTTTTTAAAAAAATAGATATTCAATAAAATCTAAACCTGTTTACAAAACTTAAAAATCATCAATAACAATTTTCATAATTCACCACACCACAATAATAACAATTATTATTATTATTATTATTATTATTATTATTATTATTATTATTATTATTATTTGTTTTTGTGTGTGGAGAAGAGAGGAGAGAGAAAAATTTTGTGTGTGAATATGAGAGAGAGTAGGGTGTAGGAGTGAATTTGATTTGGGCGGGAAGAAATATGAGCTTTTAGATTAAGTTGGAATAAGCTAGAATGAATCTGAACTGATTCTTGTGGTTTGTCAAATGAAAGATTCAAAATGGGTTCATTTTTTTTATATATATATATATATATATATATATATATATATATATATATATATATATATATATATATATATAGTAGGTAATTTTATAAAGAAATTTTGAGTTCTTTTAGAGATCAAAAATCTGCCTAATCAAGTGTTATGAAGGATAGTTAAAGATCAGTTCGATCAAGTATGATCGAGGTCTACGTGCAATGATTATATGTGCTATGTACCCTTCTGCATATAAGTTTTTAAAGCGGTGATTCCGGGGACGGAATCCTTATAAGGGAGGGTGAATGTAATAACCCGAGATTTCCTATATATAAAATAAATAAGAAATTTTGCGTATAAATTTTTTTTTATTTAATGACGAGAATAAGTGAACGATAGATACAAATATATTTATTACTTAAAAAATTAGAAATAATTTTGGAATCATTAATTACTACAAATTATATTTTTATGGTAATTAATTTTTGTAAGCAGAAATGTTTTTATTAATTATTTTCCATGATAACATGATTGGAAATAATATATGAAGTGATAATTAGAACTTATATAATATATATTTTATTATATGAATTGTTAGAATATTTAAATCAAGTATTTTAACTTGATATGCGAAAGAGAAGTCGGATATGAGATCCAAAACCACGAATTGGGATTGTGATCAAGAGATGAGAATAATAATATTATATTATTGTTATAATGATTTTACAAAGACAATAATTATGTCTTGTGTATATACTCTGGACATATATTATTGAGCAACGACGATTGATTAGGTCATAAAGACAAGATCTTTGTGCTATGAAATCCTAAACTTCGATTATGAGAAATGGTGAGTAGCAGTAATGTATATGAAGTTTCTTGTGTATATGAAGTTACTGTGTACACGAATGTCGGTAATTAGAAGAAAACCCTAATTACTATTTTTTTACGCTGATAATTAGGACAAACCCTAATTATTATAACCTTAATCGGTTGAAGTTAGAGATTGTAATGACTGTGTTAGTACCATACACAGATAATTAGAGAACCCTAATGGTCAATTAGAAACCCTAATTGATGATGTTAAGAAACCCTAATTAGAAAATCCTAATTTTCTATAGAAAACCCTAATTTAAAATTATCGGGTTTAATTACGATGTTATTGTATAAATGTTTTAATTTACCAAAGGATAGAAATTAATTGGTAAATGGTAAGAATTATAATCTAATGGTTAAATATTACATTTAATTGCCTTGTACAAAAATGCCCTTGAAATTATATGTGAAATGACCAAAATGCCCTTTTTGGTTATTTAGTGTATTATTACTTACATTGTTGATGGAATCTTGTAACAAAATGCCCAACATGCTTACCTACCATGTTATCGACTAGCAAACAATGGAATTATCCAAGTGTAGCATCCAATGTATCTATTATATTTTTTATATAGATTAAAAGAGGGAAATGCATTATTTTCATTAATTATGCTTTATTGCTACCACATGTCCACAAAATCCGACCATTCCATCTAGAAATCACCTACAATAAGTATGTAGTATTACCATCAATCACCATTACAATCATTTCATACATTATTTTATGGATCCAAGAGAGAGAAATGTACCATTTTGGCCTATTTATTCACAAGCACTTAGCTTCATTCTCTCAAGCTTAAACCTACAAAATTTCCTTACCATATCGATCTATAATCAAGCCCCATTCACACCAATAACAAATCAGTAGCCAAAAATCAGAATCAAAGCTTAGAAAAGGTATAAACTCTTGCTTGATTTTTCTCAAACTTTTTGGTGTTAGATGTTATGTTTAAATGTTAAAACATGTTGATTATAGTGTCTAAGGATGATCTGGGTTGCTAGATGTTGATTCCATAACATTCAGAAGCTCGGATTTGAAGATCTTCAAAATCTAGAAAATTTCATTTTTGTGTTCTGACAACAAATGTCAGAGGCTGTAGATCTCATCCTGTTAAGTGTTTTTGATGTTTAAAGCTTGTTATGTGTAGTCTATCATGTTGTCTTTATTCTACAAAAGGAATCATGGTCATAGTCATTGTTGTAGATTAGAAGTTATTGATGGTCAAACCACAGATTGACCGAATCGCTTTCAAGAACTTTCTCGGGTTTTCGAAATATTCAAGAAACGATTGTTGAGGTCACGTCAATTCGACCTCTTTCTCGTTAGATCTGTTGTTGTTATATACTTTTTATGCAATAGAGTTGTAGTATTACATGTTATCTACAACTTAGAATCAATAGATCACTTAGATCAAACTCAAAATGAAAGATATAAAGATCCAAAGTACCCTACACGATCTGTTTTTAAAAATTCGAAAACCCGTAATTGATATGCAAACTTTGATGAGAGAATTTGATGATTTATATCTTTGCTATTGTTAATGTTTAGACTTGAATCTTGATTTAATCATGTTCTCTGTAAGTTGGACTACACAGCCCGACGTATAAAACACCTATAACATGTACCGATCGACTGAATAAGACCACTAAAATGTCGTTGACCGGTGTTGACGAAGTTTCGGGCAACCCGTAAACACGAAGAACACGTCGACAAGGTTTTTACGTCAATTAGATCTCACAGATCTGTTGTTGTTTGGTTATAAAATTAGTGTATAGTTGTAGTATTACATTAGTACTACAACATTAAAGTTTTTACAAGCCGAGAAAACATTTAGATCATGGATTAAATCTGGTCAAACTAGTAAACCTTGTGCCTTTGACATGAAGATCTGGGCAACTCAAAACACCTATAATGACGGTTACGTCAGCTATAGAGCCCTTGCTATGACAGTTATTATTTTTATTTTAGGAAATTAATTTAAAAATTAGAAAAATTAGTTTTTAATTATTAAAAATACCAAATAAATTATGAAAAATTATTTTAAAGTCGAAAAATAGTTTTTAACTATTTTGAGTATATTTGAAAAATATTTAGTATTTTTGGAATATAAAAGGTATTTATTTATTTAATTATAATATTAAATAAATGATTTAAAAATAGTTTTAATTCATGAAAATCATGAAAAATTATTTTAGGGTATAAGAAAATATTTTAAGTTATTTTCCATGACTTTTAATATTTTATGATGAATTTCATTAATTAATTATATATTAATGATATTAAAGTTATTTAATGATTATATTAAATAATTTAGTTTAAAAATGATTTTAATATTATAAAAATCATTTTAAATGAAATTAAGGTATTTAAAAATATTTGAAGTTATAAAATATAACTTTTAATATTTAAAAGATAATTTCATTAATAACTTAACATTAATGATATTAAGATAATATTAATGACATTTAGTTTATTTAATAATTATTATTAAATAAATAGTTTAAAATGGTTTTATTTATTTAAAAATCATTTAAAGAGGATATTAAGGATTTAAAATATTTTAAGTTATAATTAATGACTTTTAATATTTGGATGAATAGTACATTAATATTTATATATTAATGGTGATTATTTAAAAATGATTTTAAGTGTTTTAAAAATCATTTAAGGGTAAAATAAATGTTTTAAAAATAGTTTGAGTTATTATAAATAACTTTTTATATTTTGGCAATGGTTTCATTAATAGTTTAATATAAATTAATTATTAATGATAATAAAATTATTTAATGTTTAAATCATTTAATTATGATTCCGATGTTTGAAAGTTATATCCGGTCAAACTAGCTGACTTGAGAACCGATTATGAAGTTATGAAAAACACCTATGGTAACAGTTATGTCACGATAGGCCCGGTAGTGACAGATTTGAATTATTTTAAATTTTTCAATTTCTGGAAAATTCGAAAATGATTAAAAGTAAAATGTCTGATATTTCCAGATGTTGAGGTATAGAATAAGAGTCTTAGACTCAGTAATTACCCGATGAAGCTATTGGTACGCCGACAAATGTCAGACCCTATAATAGAAAGAAAAGGCTTCTGTAAGAGCATGGATGAGATATTTGAAAAATGTATAAAAGTATAGATTATGAACTAAAAGTATGATCACTGCGATTATGTGATGACGTGATTAGACTATGTGCTGACCATAATAGACAGTACTATGTGTTATGATATATTGTTCTAATCGAACGAATGATCTACTTATTGATAGGTTGCGATAAAGAGATAAAACCTAAGTTGAGATTTGTAATCAACAAATCAGGCAAGTATCCTACCTTTGCATTTCCTTTATGCAATGGACATGCGTAAGAAGTTTTAGAATTATTCTATTCCTGTACAGATTATGTACGCTTTGATTATCAACATGTTAGCTCAGATATATATTCTGTTAAGTTGATTTCTAAATGGTTATACAAGTGTCCCCACTTGGATAATCATGGCATTTATTCACATGTTGATACACCTTTGTCGATTACCCGTATATATATATATATATATATATATATATGTTGAATTACATATTATTGTTGAGCAAGATTAAAAACCTTCGGGTTTGGAACCAGGCATGTATGAACATCCCTATATGGGAAGATTTTTTGCATGGCGGATAGAGTGAGCGATGAATTTTGTTCAAGTTATGTAGTATTGATCAATACAGGTACAATGAAAGTGATCACCCTCCGCGTGCCGTAAGTTATGACGATTTTGCGGATGAATTTCTCGCTAAACCTTTTGAAAATGAAAAACAATGTTCATAGTATGTTTCTTAAACTCTATTCATGGGTGGAGCCTAATTTCAAGAAATTAAAAGAGAATTGTTATGTGAAATTTTTATCAGTACAGATTACTTCACAACTTTCGATTCGTTGTAGAAGTGTTATGGAAAGAGAATACTTATATTCTTTCAGCTTATATATATAATTGCTATTACTTGCTGGGCACTCAAATGCTCATCCTTGCTTAAATTAAATGTTTTCAGTTATGTATGAGCAACCTGAAGGCTCAGGCACGAACAAAGGAAAAGGAAAGCTGATCAAATAAGTTTGTATTATGAGTTAATGGTTATAGTTGCATTGGTATTTATTCAAGTATTGTAAGGAATGTATTTGAAGGTCTCGTACCTGGGAAGTAAACTTTGATGTATGTAAATTAAGTTTGAATGTAATATTACTATTGTATTATTCAAATTTTATAGAAATGGTATCGTGAAACCTTTGAGTCGGGTTTCAAGTACCGGATTTGGGGCGTCACATGGGCCATTGGTGTGTTTTGTTGTGGGAGGCGTATAGGTTAACCCTAGTTTTTTGTTCTGCAGATTGGTGATGTTGTGCCAAACACACCTATCCGATTTGCATACATTTGGATTCACGTTCCAATATTTTGATCTGCCTGTGTGGCATTATTTGATTTGCCTGTGTGGCATTATTTTGACTTTCCTGTGTGACAATGTATATTTCTGAGCTCACTCGGTATGAAATAACACCCAACCATTTGATTCAGCCTATTATTTCATTGTATTAGTTTTGTTTGTTTATGTTCAGTCTAATTAATTGAGTTAGTTACTTCAGTTCATTCTTCATTCTTCTGGTTGTTTCGTTAAATCAGTTGATTCAGATAAATTCTATTCAGACGTTGGATATCATATTTTCGTCAGTCTTTAAGCTTGAGGCTTTGTTAAGTATATTTCTTCAGTTGATTTTGTATTTCAGTTATACATCTTTGTATTATCTATATCCGTACTGGGCAATTGGCTCATGCTACGTTTTTCTTCTGGCAGGTTTGCAGGGGTGATTCAGGACTAGTGTGATGAGAGTGTTGCCTTTGACCATCTATGTTTTTTCGATTTTAAGTTTTGATTATTTTGACTCTATTTGGAGAATTATATTTAGTAATTTATTAATGGATCATCCACTATTAATGATTTGAAGTTATTAGTGCTCTGTTCACATATTTTGAGGTTTGATGTGCTTTGCACGTGACCTCCCTTTCCTTTTCGGGAAGGGGGTGTTACAACGTGTCTCACCGTTTATGAAAATGATGACATGTATGTGAAGCAATTAATATCATAGATAGATATTTTACAAATGCGATAAGTAAATGCATTCGTACACATTCATCATAAATGTAAATGCAACATTCACACCCAAGCATATAAAAGTTTTGAAAAGCTTGTAGTAGTAGCGCTTAAGCCCTCTTCTTTGGTGTCCCCAAAGAGAGTCGCCACCGTCGACGCCGGGATTTTTATTTGTCCTTTTACATTTCTTGTTCTTTGGTGTTCTCATGTTAAGTGAGATTTGTTTGAAAAACAAGTGAAAAAGTCCGACATGTATCATGTCGACGATTTAACTGTAAGAAGTCGCCGATTGGTGTTTTTAATTGGTTGTACTAACGAATCGAGAAAAGGTTTGCACATTGACCCGATGATGTGACACGCTAAGCGTGTCTATGAAACCGAGATTCATTTGGGTTGGGGCTTGATTATCTTGAGAGGAAGGTGTTAGGTACCCCAGACATCCGTGTTGCCACGGTGACCGCCACTTTTCAAGAAAGCTGTTATATAAATATGTGTGTATGTGTGTGGATCAATGTGCAATTTATTTGGAAGTAGTGCGAGGCCTCGTTCGCACCTATATACAAAGGGTTTGAATTTATATGAAAAATTCAAATTTAAACATGATATAGTAGTGAAGTTTTATAAAAGAAATTTTTTAAACCCTATGCTAAATAATAATTGAGACCTTTTCATACTTCCATTTTATTATTAAATGTTCGGCTTGTTTACTTTTATTTTTGAGATGAAGCATCTTGAAAAAAAATATATATATATGTATAGCGATCCGAACTCCTCATGGGCATGAAAGCCATCTAAGGAAATTCAAACACTGCATAATTTACAAGTCGCTACAATTTGAAAATGTTCATCATTTAAATCGAATCTAGATTGATGAGTGAATCTGTAATCACATGATTCCTAGGCTCACATGATGTCGTAGTTTATATGAAAAAAAGTAAGCAATTAAATAACTTTTATATTTTGGCAATGGTTTCATTAATAGTTTAATATAAATTAATTATTAATGATAATGAAATTATTTAATGTTTAAATCATTTAATTATGATTAGATGTTTGAAAGTTATATCTAGGTTAAACTAGTGACTTGAGAACCGATTATGAAGTTATGAAGTTTTGAAAAACACCTATGGTAGCTAAGTTATGTCACGATAGTCCCGAGAGTGATGATTTGAATTATTTTAAATTTTTCAATTTTACGGAAAATTGAAAATGATTAAAAGTAAAATGTTTGATATTCTGAGATGTTGAGGTATAGAATAAGAGTCTTAGACTCATTAATTTACCCGATAAAAAAGTCAGATGCAGACAAACAAATGTCGTAATTCTATAATAGAAAGAAAAGGCTTACGTAAGAGCATGGATGAGATATTTGAAAAATGTATAAAAGTATAGATTATGAACTAAAAGTATGATCACTTTGCGATTATGTGATGACGTGATTAGACTATATCTTTCAATCGTAAGTAATAAAAGATTTATGTGTTATGATATATTGTTCTAATCGAGCGAATGATCTACTTATTGATAGGTTGCGATAAAGAGATAAAACCTAAGTTGAGATTTGTAATCAACAAATCAGCAAGTATCCTACCTTTGCATTTCCTTTATGCAATGGACATGAGTAAGAAGTTTCGTAATTATTCTATTCACATGACAGATTATATACGCTTTGATTATCAACATGTTAGCTCGGATATATATTACGTTAAGTTGATTTCTAAATGGTTATACAAGTGTCCCCACTTGGATAATCATGGCATTTATTCACATGTTGATACACCTTTGTCGATTATTCAGTATATATATATATATATATATATATATATATATATATATATATATATGTTGAATTACATATTATTGTTGAGCAAGATTAAAACCTTCGGGTTTGGAAACGGGCATGTATGAACATCCCTATATGGGAAGATTTTTTGCATGGCAAGCGGATAGAGTGAATGATGAATTTCGTTCAAGTTATGTAGTATTGATCAATTCAGGTACAACGAAAATTTGATCACCCTCCGTGCTAAGTAAGTTAAGTTGATTTTGCCATGGATGAATTTCGCTAAACCTTTTCAAAATGAAAAACAATGTTCATAGTATGTTTCTTAAACCCTATTCATGGGTGGAGCCTAATTTCAAGAAATTGAAAGAGAATTGTTATGTGAATTTTTTGTCGGTCTGATTACTTCACAACTTTCGATTCGATTCGTTGTAGAAGTGTTATGGAAAGAGAATACTTATATTCTTTCAGCTTATATATATAATTGCTATTACTTGCTGGGCACTCAAATGCTCATCCTTGCTTAAATTAAATGTTTTCAGTTATGTATGAGCAACCTGAAGGCTCAGGCATGAACAAAGGAAAAGGAAAGCTGATCGAATAAGTGTGTATTATGAGTTAATGGTTATAGTTTCATTGGTATCTATTCAAGTATTGTAAGGAATGTATTTGAAGGTCTCGTACCTGGGAAGTAAACTTTGATGTATGTAAATTAAGTTTGAATGTAATATTACTATTGTATTATTCAGCTTATAGAAATGGTATCGTGAAGCACTGAGTTCGGGTTTCAAGTACCCGGATTTGGGGCCGTCACATGGGCCATTTGGTGTTTTGTTGTGGGAGGCGTATAGGTTAACCCTAGTTTTTTGTTCTACAGATTGGTGATGTTGTGCCAAACACACCTATCCGATTTGCATACATTTGGATTCGCAGTCCAATATTTTGATCTGCCTGTGTGGCATTATTTGATTTGCCTGTGTGACATTATTTTGACTTGCCTGTGTGGCATTATTTTGACTTTCCTGTGTGACAATGTATATTTCTGAGCTCACTCGGTATGAAATAACACCCAACCATTTGATTCAGCCTATTATTTCATTGTATTAGTTTTGTTTGTTTATGTTCAGTCTAATTAATTGATTTAGTTACTTCAGTTCATTCTTCATTCTTCTGGTTGTTTCGTTAAATCTGTTGATTCAGATAAATTCTATTCAGACGTTGGATATCATATTTTCATCAGTCTTTAAGCTTGAGGCTTTGTTAAGTATATTGCTTCAGTTGATTTTGTATTTCAGTTATACATCTTTGTATTATCTATATCCGTTCTGGGCAATTGGCTCATGCTATGTTTTTCTTCTGGCAGGTTTGCAGGGGTGATTCAGGACTAGTGTGATGAGAGTGTTGCCTTTGACCATCTAGGTTTTTTCGATTTTAAGTTTTGATTATTTTGACTCTATTTGGAGAATTATATTTAGTACTTTATTAATGGATCATCCACTATTAATGATTTGAAGTTATTAATGCTCTGTTCACATATTTTGAGGTTTGATGTGCTTTGCACGTGACCTCCCTTTCCTTTTCGGGAAGGGGGTGTTACAACGTGTCTCACCGTTTATGAAAATGATGACATGTGCGAAGCACTAATATCATAGATAGATATTTTACAGTGCAGTAAGTAAATGCATTCGTACACATTCATTATAAATGTAAATGCAACATTCACACCCAAGCATATAAAAGTTTTGAAAATCTTGTAGTAGCGCCTTAAGCCCTCTTACTGGTGTCCCCAGCAGAGTCGCCACCTGTCGACGTCAGGATTTTTATTTGTCCCTTTTCTGTTCTTGTTCTTTGGTGTTCTCATGTTAAGTGAGATTTGTTTGAAAAAACAAGTGAAAAAGTCCGACATGTATCATGTCGACGATTTAACTGTAAGAGTCGCCAGTTGGTGTTTTTAACTGGTTGCACCAACGCAACTGAGAAAAGGTTTGCACATTGACCCAGTGATGTGACACTGCTAAACGTGTCTATGAAACCGAGATTCATTTGGGTTCGGGGGCTTGATTATGCAGAGGGAAGGTGTTAGGTACCCCCCGACATCCGTGTTGCCACGGTGACCGCCACTTTTCAAGAAACTGTTATATAAATATGTGTGTATATGTGTGTGGATCAATGTGCAATTTATTTGGAAGTAGTGTGAGGCCTCGTTCGCACCTATATACAAAGGGTTTGAATTTATATGAAAAATTCAAATTTAAACATGATATAATAGTGAAGTTTTATAAAAGAGATTTTTTCAACCCTATGCTCAATAATAATTGAGACCTTTTCATACTTCCATTTTATTATTAAATGTTCGGCTTGTTTACTTTTATTTTTGAGATGCGAAGCATCTTCGAGAAAATAATATATATATGTATAGCGATGCCGAACTCCTCATGGGCATGAAAGCCATCTAAGGAAATTCAAACACCGTGCATAATTTACAAGCTGCTTACAGCTGAAAATGTACATCACGGAAACCGAATCTAGATTCAGTAGACTGAATCTGTAATCACATGATTCCTAGGCTCATATGATGTCGTAGTTTATATGAAAAACAGTAAGCAATTATATATATATAAAAGATGTAAATAAATATATATATATATATATATATATATATATATATATATATATATATATATATAGACATAATCAACCACCACGAAGCACCTCCATGGCGGATCGTAAATGTAAATAAAGCAATAATGCGATCAACCACCACGAAGTAAACTCTAAAGCGGGACTAAATGTAAAGAAAGCAAAGAAGACGATCAACCGCTACTTAAGTAAACTCATGGACGAAATGTAAATAAAAAAAGAAAAGGCCATGAAGTAAACTCCTGACACGATAGTAATGTAAATATATATATATATATATATATATATATATATATATATATATATATATAAGCGGTAAACTCACATGACGTTTCTCAATCACGGCTCGGTTTATCATTTCAGCGATTTGTCGCTATATATATATATATAAAAGCAGTAAATGCACCGGATATAAAATCCAGGCTCATCGGACAGAGTCCAACAACAGTTCATATATATATATATATATATATATAAGCAAGTAAAGGCTCCAGACATAAGTCTAGGCTCAATCGAGGCATAACTCAATAATGTTAGTCCATATACATAAATATATAGATATATAAGTATATATATACAGACAAAAATAAAAACCACGGACCGAAGTCTGGGCATACACACAAAACACGACTCTCAATGTGAAGAATAGTGTGTTCAAAGATGAAGAGAAGGGCTTTATAATGTGTAAGAAGGCTTACAATGGGCTGCCAAAGAAGACTTCTAGGACTATAAATGGATGAACACTCAGCTCCCGCTAGTAAAAAGATAGCTATATGTGAGCTAACAGGTGTTTAAAATGAGAAAGCACTCAATATGGGGTGTGTACAGAGCAAATTTGATAGGCCTTCCTCGCCTTTTTTTCTCTTACAAATGGCCACCCCAAGCTCTATATTTATAGAGTTGGTGGCCGCAGGTGTCTCTACAAAGAATCATGATTCACTGCTGGTCGCTTTAGTGCCCCAGCTCCACAAGTCCCGCTTATCTCAAACGTGCACTCGTGCACTATGATATCCGCTCGAACTTGCAGAACTTCAATCTGAGAATCCAAACGAGGTGTACAAGATCTTCTCTGGACTACTTTTTTCAAGAGTTACGCAATGACATGGGATTAGAGGTTGTACGAAGTCAGGAAGAGGGGATCATGCCCATGGTCTTCAAGCTTCAAATTCTATCCGGTTTGCTGCCATGCGTAATAGTCACTTGGGATTGGAACTCCTTGGCTCTTGTGGTACATTGTTGTGTAGAAATGTGTGTATGAGATGTTGAGATGGCGCACTGGGGGTTGAGGTGGAAAGTTGACAATTTTTCCCCTCACCGGGGTTATCTCCGGTTTGGGCTAATAACAGACATTGCTCAGGGTTATCTCTGAGATTGGACTGTTGTAAGTGTTTGAATTCCACAGGTTCATCTTTAAGTGTGCCTGTCTTCCTGGTGTTATCTCTAGGTCTTTGGAATAAGTGCCTCGGCAGGATTTCCGTGGTTGAAGCTGATTGCATGCATTTGAAACAAGCATTTCTGGAGTTATCACCAGAACTGCAATGACATTCCTTGGGATTATCTCCAAGGACAAAACTTGGGGTCATCTTTGAGGTTGGAATTGATACTCCCGGTGTGTGTTCCGGCGTTGAGACTAAACTTCTGGTGGTATCCGGAATGGATGTTAGTTGTCTTCCAGGGTTATCTCCGAAAGATGAATCTGCCCTCCTGCAATGTTAGTAACAGATGTGTAGAAAATTTCAAGTGTTTAAACTACCCTTTTTGCATTTTTTAATGAGATGGAATGTAGATCTATCCCTATTTGTTGTTGGTGACTAACCCTAAGCTAGCCATGTACCCTATATCTAAAATATCAGCCATCTAGATCCCCTATACATATTGTATTTATTATATATATAGATTAAAGAGAAAGAGAATGCTCACTTTACTTCTCATATTCACCAAAGCCATACTTTCTCTCCATTTTCGAAATCTAGAGTGAGAGAGTGAGAAACAAAGCTAAGAGCACTTCATAGCTTGCCAATGATCAGAATCAAAAGTCACATTCAATGATCAAAGCTTAAAAAGGTATAAAAACCGTAAACCTAGAAATTCATGTGATCCATGTTATGTGTTGTTGTTTATTGTTTTAAGTTGTGTATTAGGGTGTTATTTAGTGATATGGGTTGTAATATCATAGATCCATAACACTTAGATGCACGAAAATGAGTTTTTAGAAACTGATCTATGAACCTTAATTTGTGTTCTGACAGCCTAATGTCAGGGCTCATCGATCTTTATGTGTTAGTTGTTTGTTGTGTTTTAAGTTATAGACTTGTAGTATGTTGTAAGGGCTTTGATCTGGAACATGAATCAAGGTCAGATCATGTCTAGAACTCAAGATATGAGTGGTCAAAGTGGGTTGACCGATTAGGAAAACTGAGTTTCTGGGCAACCCAGAAACCCAAATTTCGTTTGATAACGTTTTTCTAAGTCTTAGATCTTGTTGTTGTTTGCTAGTTTGTCCATGTTGTTGTTTTGATGTTGTAGTCTGTCATGAGGACTACACAATAAAGTAATTAGATCACTTAGATCATAACAAGAGTGAAAGATAATCAAGGTCAGACTAGAGTTGAATGTTTGTTTTGTTACAAATTAGAAAAACCCAGATTCTTCAAGAGCCTTATTTTCTGACATGGTTTGACCATGCCAGATCTTGCTCATGTGATGACGTTATGATGATATAGAATTGTGCCCTGACATGTATGCTACAAGATTTGACCATTAGAACACATTAAGCAAGCCTGGACATCAAAGATTTAAGAGCACAAAGTAGGCAGTAAGAACCGTTCTTCATTTCTGCAAAACCCAGAAATGAAGAACAGCATCTGACAAGGTTTTTGAGAGATTAAATCTCTCTATTGTGTAATGATTAGGCCATGAAATTGGTTTAGATTTGTAGTACTACATCAGTAATACAACATTAACATTTTAGCAGCCCAGAAAACATAACAACCAAAGATTAAATGATGGTCAAACATACCCCTGCGAACTGAGTATAAATTTCTGGGCAGCTCAAGAACACCCAAGAACACCTATATCGACGGTTTTGTCTCTATAGGCACCCTTTAGCGACAGTTTCTTAATAAAAATAAATTTTTTATTTAATAATTAGAGAAAAATAATTTTTAATTATCAAAAATACATAATAAATTCCTAAGAATTATTTTAAAGCCTAAAAATGGGTTTTTAATAATTTAAAATATATTTCATTAATATTTAATATTTTGAAATATTAATTGTATTCAATTTATTTAATTATAATATTAAATAAATTACTTCAAAATCATTTTAATACTTGAAAAATAATTTAAAATTATATTATGGTATAAGAAATTATTTGAAGTTATTTTTAATGACTTTTAATATTTTGTGATGAATTTCATTAATAATTTAATATTAATGGTAATTAATTTATTTAATAATTGTATTAAATGAATTATAGAAAAATAGAATTAATGCGTTAAAAATTATATAAAAATGATTTAAGGGTAATAAAAAAATTTAAGTTATAAAATATAACTTTTGATATTTTGTCATGAAAAACATTAATATTTAATATTAATGGAAATTATTTAATAATGGTTTTAATTAATTTAATATCATTTAAAGGTAATAATGAAGTATTAAAAATACTTTGAGATATTATAAATATATTATAATATTATGTTAAGGATTTCATTAATATTTAATATTAAATAAATATTAATGATAATGGAATTAAGTGGTATTTAAATCATATAAATATGATATTTATGATTGGAAAATCATCATAAATGGTAATAATTACTTGAAAAGTATTATAAGTCTTTAAATATTATTTTGACTAATTAATAAATTATCCAAGATAATTGTGTTGTGTTTAGATTGAGTCTTAAGGAAAGTAGGCTCGAGAATTATTCTACTAGGCCGTCGGGATGTCAAAATAGTACCGAACTCAACTCAGACTATAATAATTTGACTTGATACAAGGTCTTATTTGCTGTATAGAAGGATAAGATTATGTGGTAATGTGTTTAGGTTATTTTATACTGTTATAATATTATTCTAACTTGAAAATCACTATTATTAATATTAGGTCTTCAAATAAAGCTAAATAGATTACGTAGCAGTAATCAACCGAACATGCAAGTTTCCTTGAACTATACTTTTATTGAGCAAGTTCCCTTACTCAATTATTATGCAAGTTTTCTCTAACTCGATCTCGAGTTGTTTCGCGCAAATATGTTTATGGTTAATCATTGTCGATTACCATATCTATGAATTATTGATTTGCACTCTGTGTATATCGTATGTGTTCATCAGGTATGAAAGGCCAATCACTTTTATTACCATTCGATCTAGATATAGTTGTTCATGTTCAATGTTCATTCAACTATGCAAATTTGGTCATGCTAGTTCATAATTATATTGTAGAATTTTAGCCAGCTTAGTATTCAATTTTTTCCATCATGATATATCCTTAAATTATTGAACTTATACTTGCTGGGAAAACTTGTTGCTCACCCTTGCTATATCATAATAAACATTACAGATTAGGATGAATACGTCAGATACAAGAAAAGACAAAGATAAGTACAGCTTGAGATTATATGTGCAGCTAAATCTGTAATAGTATTGTATGATAATAACATTATTTGTTAGATAGAATATTAAATCAGGTTTTATATGAAGTTTCTCAACCTTGAGAATAGTGTGTAAAGTTTAATGTATAAACAAATTATGTTTATATCTTCCGCAATAGTTATAGAACTAGTGTACCAGATTCGTGGTGATTTGGGACCCGGATTTGGGGACGCTACAGGGTCCGCCTTGATCTGCCTTAACTGAAATGTTTTTAGAGAAAGAAAGAATGGGCAACAAGTTTTCTCAGTAATTAACATAGCAATACGGTGTTCAATATAGTTTTAAATTCTCAAGAGTACAACAATAAATGATAGTTCAAGGATAGCAAGAAGTATCGATGGTTCTCCACAATACTCGCTAAGGACATAAAGATATCAATATGATTCAACATTTAATCAATTCGAGATTTCAAAATAATAAATAATGAGTAGTCACGAATGATTATGAACTTCTACTAGAATTAACAGTAATATGCTGATAATCCAATAAAAACAAGTACAACTGGTGATCACCCTAAAGTACCCTACGTTATTCATAACATTTAATCATACTCATATGCGCACATTGGTCTCCTGATAATTATATAGTTTCCCCTTCTAAGAGGGTTGTTCATCTCAGTCAATTATAAGAGTCCGCACCAATTCTATTGGTTTGGATAGCTTTCAAATACATGATTTAGGTCTAGTCGAATCAAATGGCATGGATGTTGCCTCCTTTTAAGTCTTAACAAAAGGACTCTAACTCATGCAAGCATACACGGGTCAACAAGTAGTACAGAGTAAGAAAAGTATTGATCCACGAAGAAAGGTTTTAAGATTAAATTATTATACACCAATTGTATCGCTATTTTCATATGCTTAAATGAATACTCACAATTTTAAATTAATCTAAACGCAAATAATGAATAAAAGAATAATACTATAATAATGAATCAAATTTGGAAAGAATGGGATTCTAACTTCATTTCATACTTTATCTAAATATTACCATCATGCAAGATTATACATTTATCATGGACAATTAGCCAAGAGCAAAAAAGTAGACATAACCATTTTTCAATGTATTATGACTTGCTTACATAACTACCACACATGATAGAAATCATGTAATCGACAATATTACCAAAATCACTATATTTCTATGTGAAATTGCAGCAATAATGAATTAAAGCACATGCTCTTATACTACTACACACGATGAAATAGTATATTTCTATCTGGTTCACAAAATATAAAGCTAAACATCTCAGCCTCATAAACGTATGCTATTATGATGATAACCATACTCATATTTCATTTTTCAATTCCATATAAGTATACAAAGTGAATGGTGATCAAACATTCATACAATACAATCAATCATAATAGATAATCCAATGATAAATATACAATCAAACAATCAGGCAAATGATTATAGACTATATATCAAAATCTGTTAGAATCCCATAATGGAGTTTAGTTCATTTCTGAACAGAAAACCATTTTGGGATTGTAATAACACATGGAAAGTAAATATCACAATTGAAAGAAAAGATAGAATTGATTAAACCCAATTGCAGAATTCATTCCAAAATGCTGTCCAAATCTCCAGTAATCTCCAAGAAAATGAAGTGATTGATTATTTAATAACTAAATTCAAGAGAAGATGTAGAAAATCTTAAACTTTTATCAAACCCTCTTTAGAACTAGTTCCCAAAAGCTTAGAACCCTAATTAATCTGATAAAAACAACCATAATTCACATCTGGTGCCAACCAGAATAGTTTTTTGATAAGACCAATCGCTCAAATTTCAAATTTAAAAATACATCAACAAACAGCTTCAGAGGACTCGCGCGGTCGTGCGACATCCCAGTACAAAATGGGTGAGGGCTCGCGTGGATGAGATTTTAGCTTCTGTAGGCAGATGGCGCAAGCGCGCGAAAATTAGCTTGTTCAGCAGCACGGCCGCGCTGCTTTTGTGTTCTGCACTCTGATGTTCTGCTGCTATTGCTTGTTGTCCTATTGTTTGTCCTTCATCTTATCTTTTTTGTATAACACTCACCACTGCTCAGTTCCTTGTCTACACACGTTCCACTTGCCATGCCTTTGCTAGTCTCATATCACCTTGCCAATGCCGAACTATGCCATTTCCTGTATTTCCATACCATAGGAGTTCTAATTACGAGTATTGCCAAATAAACATAAAATAAAGCGAAAAACATACTAAAATCTACCTGAGATGAGCCTAATTCTCGTGAATTGATATCCAATAAGTAGGTATAAAACCTACTTATCAAATAACCCCAAACTTGAACTATTGCTTGTCCTCAAGCAATGCATACGACATTAAACAATGAAATACATCTACATGGTATGCAACTAGATTATGATGCAAATGAGTCCCACATTTTTCCAGCTAAAATAGAATTCCAATCCAATATGCCTCAGCGAATTATCCACATTCAAGAATAAAAATTCAAATTAAGCTATAGACATAATATCATACAATCAAATAACCCATACTTGGTATATATAAAGATGTTGTGTGTTTGTTGTGTTCACCAAAACTTGACTATGGCAAAGAATACACATGTTAAACTGCTCAAAACAGAAAATTGCAGTCTAAATCAAGATTTATGTATACTAATCCAACAAAAACTACTCTAACACATTAATACAAACTAAAGTTCAACAATGGGTTTAAACTGCTTTATTTTTACTCACGAGGGTGATTTTCGCTCTTTCCCGCGGTGTTTATTTCTATTTTTTTTATTCAGCGAGTTCGTTTTACGCTCCATCTCGCCCCTTCCAAAGATTCAATAATTCAGCTCAAGAAGGTTTCAAGATAGATTTTCTCTTTTTTTTTACAATAAGCATACCCATGTGTTCCCAAAGCTTGATTATCAATGTTTTCATAGCTTAAGTTTATTTTCCACATAATTCTATTTTTAAACACAACATTTCCTATCAAGCAATAAAACACATAACTCTTATACCTACAAGCATTTGTGAACACGTAAGTACAAACCAAAAGCATCTAAACAACATCCATGGATTACATCATGTAAAACATTATATCTAAGCTCATGTTATCCATTAAACTCAACAATCCTTCAAAATCCAGTTTCATCATTGGCTAGACTTAAACTCCACAAAGCTAGAAATTCGGGACATGCAACTAAACATATACTAACACATATAATAATGACTAAAAACAGAAAAATTTTCTGTAATTATTAACTAACACATAAACATGCAAAATAAACATGTAAAATTTAAACTAACATGCAAACACTACATGCAACTACCCTAATACCCAATACCCCTAAACTTAATATATTCATTGTCCCAATGAATAAAGGTATAGGGTTAAAAGAACTCACCTACTGATCAGCTGCACCACCCTCTTCGGGTGGTGAATTCGATGGTGGAAATGGCACGGCTGTCAAATTGTGGCCACTTGAACACAGTCCCCTACTGCACAAACGCCTCCACTAGCGACCTCGTCAAACCCATAATAAATGCTGCAAAATTGTCATACATAGCGTCGACCTTCCACTCCAACCTTCGGAGCTGTCGATCCTCAGTAGCAGCAGTGGCTTGAGTTGACGTTCCTGCTTCATCCGTCTTGGAGGGCTGTGATGACGGTGTAGACGATGCGGGATGAAGGATGAAACCTTTTCCTCTTGGGTGCGGAGTACCCCCTTGCCAATCTTCGACTCTTGCTATTGTGGCATGAGTAATGTCCTAGCTTGGGTACTGCAATTGTTCATCAATCCACCTAACGCCTGCTTTAGCACACAAATAAGTCACGATTGATGAATGTGGTATACTTCCTGTAGTACTTCCCCCGCATGTACTTCATCATATTCTGATTAATTAAGTGACCAACGTCGATATCTTTTCCCATAATAATCCCCCATAATATAATTGCTTTTTCAACTGTAACATCATGCTGATGAGATGATGGCATGAGTTTGGCACACACAAAGAGATTCCAAGCCTTTGCATAGCGGTTGAGAGTTGAAGCCGAAAAAGTCTTGGGTTGATTAGTGCTAGGAGTGCATGTCCATTGAGTCCCTGAAATATATAAATCAGTAATAACAACATCCAAGTCTGTCTCCATGCATTCTTCCTCCACCAAATTCATTCGTCCAGCCGAAGGGTCGGGTATATTGAACACTCCATGAATCGCTCTCGGTCTATAATCCATTTGAATCTCCCGAACGAAAGAAAAACCATTCATCATCTCCGGTGCATTTGCATAAAATTCCCACACAATGGACATAGGTGCAGCTAGTGGCGTAGAGCACATGCTATGCCAACACTTTTCCTTGATCATCTACACTAACTGTCCATCTTGTGCATCTGGCTTGAATCCTCGCTCGCAAACAAATGACTTTCCCACAATGCGGTAGTACTCTATCTGAGCATCCAACTTGACAAACTTAGAAAAATCAATGTTATCACCAATTTGGCTACTGTTAGAGGATGATTCAGGAGTGCAAGAGCAAGCACGCTTTTGTCCCATATGATTTATTGAAGAAGAATAATAACTTGCTTGATGGAATCGTGAGTGAAATATCTGATGAATAGAGAACCCCCAAACTTGTATGGCACACACCCACAAAAAAAAATCCCTAGTTTTATCAGTCAAGACTTTGAACGTGGGTAGGAAAATAGATGCCAAATATGTGTAGTGGGATTAGAAGTTACACTTTTGAATTGGAACGGTTTGGGAAGGAAGAGTCGTACGTTTTGTCGAAAGAAGGGGGATACACACTCTTTTACTCCAACTGATATGAGAGATGTGGTTTTCACGTCTTTAAATTCTAAACAAAATTTCAAAACCCGATCTCAGGCGTGAGTGCGCGTGTTCTGAATGGGGACATGGCGCGGGCGCACGATTGTTCTTTTTGCACAGACTTATAGCGTAGGCGCGCGGATTTTCAAAGTTCTCGTGGTGCGGTCGCGCAACCTTGCATTCTGCACTACCATTATGCATCCTAAATACATTAAAACAGCGACAAATCAACTCCAAAACACCTGCACAAACAACATTCATGAATAACCATGCATGAACCACTGAATACGCAAGAATGACTACCTCAAAACTAGACTCTCTCAATGCTATGCTCAAACATCAGGGTATGCAAATTCAGCTCCCATAATACCTATATAACCCTCAGCAAGCTATAACACTAAGCATGAAAATGAACTAACAAATATAATCTAAACCAAATATACAAAGGAAAAAGATTGATATAATGGGTTGCCTCCCATCAAGCGCTAAGTTATAGTCAATTAGCTTGACTATCTTTGACACTTCATGTTGAAGAAAGAATTTAGGTTACTTTTTGTCTGTCAACCTCACCACCAAAATAATGCTTTAGCCGCTGTCCATTCACTTTGAACGGCTTGTCTGGGAATTTATCGAACGCTTCCACAGCACCATGTGGAAAAACTATCTTCACTGTGAATGACCCTGACCACCTTGATTTGAGCTTCCCATGAAAAAGTTTAAGTCTTGAATTAAACAACAAAACTCTTTGTCCCGGTTCAAATACTCTCTCTATGATCTTACGATCATGCCATTTATTCACCTTTTCTTTGTATAGCTTTGAGTTTTCATATGCCTATAATCTAAATTTTTCTAACTCATTGATTTGGAGTAGGCATTTTTCTCCTGTAACCTTCAAATCAAAAATGAGCTTCCTAATCGCCCAATATGCCTTATGCTCAAGCTCCATAGGAAGGTGACAGGTTTTGCCATAAACCAGCTAAAAAGGTGACATGCCCAACAAAGTTTTATAAGCAGTCCTTTATGCCCATACATCATCATCAAGCTTTAATGACCAATCCTTTCTTGTGGGGTTCACAACTTTCTCCAAAATTCTCTTGACTTCACGATTTGAAACCTCTGCTTGGCCATTAGCTTGAGGATGATAAGCTTTAGCAATGCGATGATTCACCCCATATTTAGCCAACAGAGCTGTGAACTGCCTATTACAAAAATGACTACCTTCATCACTAATGATAGCCGTTGGAGTCCCAAACCTCGTGAAAATACTCCTCTATAAAAATCTTAGGACCACTTTGGCATCATTCGTTGGAAGAGCTGCCACTTCCACCCACTTTGACACATAATCAACTACTAACAAGATGTATAGATTTCCACATGAAGAAACAAAAGGGCTCATGAAATCTATCCCCCAAACATCAAAAATTTCCACCTCGACGATCGTGTTCAATGGCATTTCATTCCTTTTTGAAATATTCCCAACTCTTTGACATCTGTCACATCTCTGAACGAAACTATAAGCATCCTTCAAAATTGTCGGCCAGTAAAATCCTGCTTGTAACACTCTAGCCGTTGTTCGCTCTCCACCGTAGTGACCACCATATAATGAAGCATGGCAGTCCTGCAAAATCCCCTATGTCTCACTATATGGGATACATCTCCTTATCATCTGATCAGCTAATTTTTGAACAAATATGGTTCATCCCATATAAACCACTTAACATCATGCAAAAATTTTTTCTTTTGACGACCAACTAAGTTAGAAGGTACCATCTTACTCACCAAGTAGTTCGTATAGTCTACAAACCATGGCATTTCCTCTTCTACCATAAATAACTATTTATCTGGAAAGGAGTCATTAATCACAATCTTGTCATCTACCTCCCTTCTCGGATTCTCTAGTCGAGATAAGTGGTCTGATACTTAGTTCTCAGTTCCCTTTCTGTCCTTAATCTCTAAATCAAATTCTTGCAATAGTAGTATCCATCTGATTAAATGAGGCTTTGCATCCTTCTTTGCCACTAAGTGTCGAATTGTCGCATGATCCGTGTACACTATCACCCTTGTACCAATTAGATACGCTAGGAACTTATCAAAAGCATACACAACTTCCAGTAATTCCTTCTCTGTGGTGGTATAATTCAACTGCGCATCAGTAAGGGTCTTGCTTGCATAATATATCACATGAAAAATCTTTTCCTTTCGCTGACCCAAAATAGCCCCCCACAACATAATCACTGGCATCACACATCAATTCAAATGGTAGGTCCCAATCCGGTGCTATAATTATTGGTGCTGAAGTTAACCTCCTCTTAAAATGCTCAAATGCAGACACGTAATCCTCATCAAACTTGAATTATGCATCCTTCTCCAATAAAATACAAAGTGGTTTTGTTATCTTGGAGAAGTCTTTTATGAATCTACGGTAAAAGCTTACATGTCCTAGAAAATTTTGAACACCTTTCACCTTTCAATAGTCTCTAATTTATCTCTGTCCACCTCAAGTCCCTTCTTCGACACCTTATGTCCCAGAATTATGCCTTCTTGTACCATAAATTGGCACTTTTCCCAATTCAATACCAAGTTCGTCTCAACACATCTTCTCAAAACCATCACTAAATTTTTAAGACATAAATCAAAAGAATCCCCAAAATACTAAAAAATCATCCATAAATACCTCCACATTCTGCTCCACCATATCTAAAAAGATAGCCATCATATATCTCTGAAAAGTGGCTGGTGCATTGCACAGACCAAAAGACATCCTTCTGAAAGCAAAAGTACCGTACGGACATGTAAAGGTTATCTTTTCTTGGTCTTTTGGAGCTATATCAATCTGATTGTAGCCTGAATACCCTTCCAAAAGGCAATAAAACTCATTACCTACTAGTCTATCCAACATGATCGATAAACGGAAGTGGGTAGTGATCTTTCCTTGTAGCTTTGTTAAGCCTGCGGTAATCCATGCAGACTCTCCACCCCGTTACTGGTCTTGTCGGAATCAACTCATTGTTCTTATTAGAAACGACGGTCATACCACCCTTCTTTGGTACATATTGTACTGGACTCATCCATGAACTATCTGAAATCGGATAAATAATGCATGCATCCAGCCATTTCAATACTTCCTTCTTGACTACTTCCTTCATGATTGGATTAAGTCTTCTTTGTTGTTCCACTAAAGGCTTGCTATCATCTTCCAGTAGGATCTTATGCATACAGAAAGAAGGGCTGATCCCTTTTATATCTTCTATAGTCCATCCAATAGCTGACTTGAACTCTCTAAGAACTCTTAGCAGTTTTTCTTCCTAAAAAGATGTTAGTGTAGAAGAAATAATCACTGGTAATTTTGAATTTTCATTTAAAAATGCATACCTCAAATGATCTGGAAGTGGTTTTAACTCATGTTCTGGAGGTGTCTCAAGAGATGGCTTCAATTTCACTAATGACTCTCCAGCTTTCTTTAATGGCTCAACAGGAGTTTTGAATTTTCTGAATTATGGAGTTGTATCAAGAAAATGCACAAGTTCATCAGCCTCCTGATCATCTAATTCTGAATTTCCAGCAATAGTACTTCTCAATGGTTCTTGATTCACCAAGCTCTCTACTCCATCACTTAAAACCTTTTTCACCAAATCAACCCTGAAGCATTCCTCATCATCTGTTAGAAATTTCATTGCCATGAACACGTTGAAAGTAACTTCTTGATCATGAACTCGCATTGTGAGTTCCCCTTTTTGAACGTCTATCAAGGTTCTTCTTGTAGCTAGGAATGGTCTTCCAAGTATGATCGGTATACTTCTGTCTTCTTCATAATCTAAAATGATGAAATCAGCCGGAAAGATGAATTTATCCACTTTAACCAATACATCTTCAACAATCCCTCGTGGATAAGTGATAGATGTCACTAGTCAGAAGAAATATTTATCGACCTTTGAGGTAAGCAATCCCAACTGATTAAATACTGACAAGGGCATCAAATTGATACTTGCCCCAAGATCGCACAAGCATTTTCTGAAGCTCATCTTTCCAATTGTGCATGGTATTGTGAAACTGCCCGGGTCCTTCAACTTTGGAGGTAATTTGCATTGAAGCACTGCACTGCATTCCTCCATTAAGGCCACTGTTTCAAAGTCTTCTAATCTTTTCTTCCTTGACAAGATACCCTTCATAAACTTTGCATAACTAGGCATCTATTCCAATGCCTCAGTGAAGGGTATGTTAATCTGTAGCTTTTAAATACCTCCAAGAACTTACTAAATTGCTTGTCTTCCCTCTGCTTATATAATCTCTATGGATAAGGAACAGGAGGGTGAACTATTGGTATTTTATTCACGGGCTTCTGAAATGAACCTTCTTTATTCTTCTCTTCTTGCTGTTGTTCAGAACCTTCATTATTCAATTTCTTATCAGATAAAATTTCATGACCGCACGGCCGTGCGTCTTCCCTTTACAAGAGTGGCGCGGGCGCGCCATGCTAATTTCCTGCAGTTTATTTCCCAGACCTAAGTGTAATTGCTTGACATTGCTCCTTCCTTTCTCTTCTTAGATTGGCTTCTGTTGTACTTAGCAACGAACCTTGTGGTCTGTTATTAAGCATGCTAGCCATCTGACCCATTTGTGTTTCCAGATTTTTGATAGTCGTTGCTTGGCTTTTAATCATCACTTCTGTATTTTCCATGTACTTCATCATCATCTCCTCCATCTTTGACTTCTTTTCTTACTGAGGTGCAGGTGGTGTATGATGTTGTTGTTGAGAAAATCTAGGTGGATAAGGTGGTCTTGGTGCAAACTGTTGCTGAGCTGATTCTGACTGAAATTGATTTTGTGGTTGAAACTAACTTTCTTGATTGCTTTGGTTATTTGACCAACTAAAATTTTGATGGTTGCGGTTGTTGGAGTTGTATGTGTTCTGAAATTGACCTTGATCCTTCCAATAGTTGCTCACATACTGTACAGACTCTGAACTGATAGCACATTGATCAGTTGAATGTGACCCTGCACATATCTCACACACAAAAGCAATTGTCTTTGTCTTAGTCTCTGCCAAAGAATCAATCTTCTTTGACATTGATGCTATCTTTGCTGACAATTGAGTGATAGAATCCACCTCTAACAAACCTGCAACTTTGGGTTGTGGCATCCTGGCTGTAGGATTTTGGAAATCATTAGCTGTCATCGTCTCAATGAGATTATAGGCCTCTTCATAGCTCTTCGCCCATAAAACTCCTCCTGCAGCTGCATCTATAATAGGCCTTGACTGCCATCCCAATCCATTATAAAATGTTTTAATCACCATCCAATCCGGCATGCCATGGTGTGGACACTTCCTTAGCATTTCCTTATATCTCTCCTAGGCTTCATATAGAGATTCACCCTGTTACTGCTCAAACTGAGAAATTGTTGTCCTCATCTTTGCAGTCTTAGCCATTGGGAAAATTTTAGCTAAAAATTTTTGTACTAGGTCCTCCGATGTGGTGATAGATCCCGAAGGTAAAGAGCGAAGCTAACTTCTAGCTTTATCCCGCAATGAAAATGTAAATAGTCTAAGTCTGATTGTATCCTCTGTCATCCCGTTGTATCTGAAGGTGTCACATATTTTAATAAAGCTCAATAGATGCTCATTATGATCATCTATAGCAGCACCACCAAACTGTATCGAATTTTGCACCATTTGAATAGTGCCCAACTTTATCTCGAAAGTGTTGGCTGCTATAGCTGGCCTAACTATACTTGACTGCAATCCATTAATATTCTGCATCGAATAATCTCTCCAAGCCTTGTGCTCCTCTCTTTGCTCTTCTGCCCCCATATTAGATGTCGTGGTCTCTAAAGCTGCTTGTAAATTCCTACGCACTCTTGTTTTCCAACCTCTTCTTTGACACCCCCAAATCTAGGTACTTCATTCCCACAAGATTTGGTGTTCACGATCCAATCATTCATATCTATCTACCCAAGTATAATAAAATTAAATCATAAATCCTCCATTTAAATAGGGTTACATCATTAAATAAAAATCTTCACAGGTTGTCTAACCTTAATCATCATATAAGTGCAGAAATAAAATTATTACATCAAATCATTAATTAAAAGTCTATCATCACAACAATAAATGAAAATTACAAGTCTTCATCACTTGTACATTTTTCCCTTTCCTTTGCTAGTTGAAGGCTCATCTACCTTCTCAACTTTAGCTGCAATAATAATATTTATGCAAGAGTGAGCAAAACAATTGCTCACTAGATATAACAAAGAATCAACCAGATAATAACAACTGCCAATGAATAGGCTCATCAAAACAGAATAGTACTCTATCAATGATAACCAAAGACTGGAATCAAAATATGGAATATATGTATCTGAGGGTCATAAGACCACGAACTATGTCCATAGTTGTAAGTAATCTTTCAACTCCAACTTTAACAGTCATAAGACTATAAGGACTCCTCGTACTTAGGGGCATCAACCCTTCGTACAATCTATTGTGCACAAACACTTCAACGCTAAGCGTAAATTATCCCATAATAATAGGGTTGTTCATCTCAGTATTTAGAGTACAAGTCCGCACCAAAGTAAGTTTGGTTTGGATACATCTCAAGGGTAATTTAGAATTCAATGGTCATCAACTAAGTATTAGTTGAATACAATATTAATAACGTCATGCTATGGAATAATCATAACTGAATTGACATTGTAAATTAAGATCATGCATTAGGAATAAACTAATAGCATAAACATCGAATAATCATAACGTACCTTGCTTGAACAATATTAAGCCAAGGTTATTTAGAATTGAGTACAAAGCATGCATAACAAATAGTAATTTAAACGATAAAACTTGTTCAACATGAGTATATCAGAATATGTAAACTTGTATACTAGATAACAAGTTAAAGACAAGAATAACTTGTTCAATATCATAAAAAGATTTAGAAATCATAAACAAACTAGATACAAGAACTTGCTCAATCGTAAGAATAAACTTGCACAATGTAATAAATGAACTAGCTCAACGAAAGTGTAGTTAGAAAACTTGCTCAATTGTAAAAGTAGAATTAGAGAGCTTGCTCAATGTAAAAAGATAAGTTTAAAAACTTGCCTCAAGCGTAAGCTATAATATTAAATTCACGTTCACCTACACATAGGTTTAGAACCACCATCTATTAGATACACTAACATTCACGTTCCAACATAATACACATTTCTAGTTAGACTTGTTATTTTGGCACAAGTCTTATGCTACTATACAAATATCAGAAATTCATAAGTGTTAACCTTCACAACACCTAATTACTATTCATCATGTTTAATAAATCACAACATGTCATTTTCATAGTTTACTAACTTCTTATAACATTCGAATTACTAACCACATTTCACAATGTTGTTTTAACCTTGTCATCACACATTTGACATGCTAACATAACCTTAAACCATGTTATGTTGTTATCCCAGGTCTGCAGTAACAACAGAACTCACTGTCTCAGGATAGGGTATGGCGCAGCTAGGCCATACACAAAGTTCGGGACCGACGTGAATCATAGGTTATTTCTCGCCTCAGCACCTACAGTAAATTGCTACCGGGTGCACAGACAGAGTTGAAACTACTATGAAAAGATGGCAATTTTAGCCCAACAAACAATTTAATTTCACCCATTAACAAAGAATATTAACATAAATAATTGATATAAAACTATCATAAACATGTTTGCTAACATATTCCTCAACATAGAATAATTTAACAACAATTATACTAGTTTAATTTCTCAAATTTCTCATTTTCATATAAAACTCAATTTTTTAACATTCTTCCCAAAAATCCACACTATGATTTCAATTCTTCACCATATCACTTCGTTCAAACTACGTTATCTTCGTTTCTTAATGAACTAACATAATCAAGCCTCAATTTACAGTTTAACATACGAATTGACCATCAAAATTGGTACTTACATAAGCCATATGAGAAAATATTCATACAAACATACACTGTCATATTTTCCTACTATTATTCGAAATTAGCATGTAATTTCCTTGTTTAAACACAAACTCTAGCATCCCAAACACATACTATCACCATAATCAGTGGTATAACAAGATTTTGGAAATTTTTTTGAATTCACAGAGTTTGAAGCTTCATGCCGTAATACTCATATATGCATATAATACGGAGATATAACAATTTTAGAGAAATACCTTCGTATGGTTAACAATCATTGTTAACCAACTGATAATTGTTTTGAAAAACTTCAAAAATCCCCTCTCAATTCTCTGTAAACCTTCTTCTCAGACTCTTCTTAGCTTAAGCCAAATACCAAGTCACGTAGACTAACTAACACTTAAGCGCAAAGATAAAAAAACTGATAAACCTTAATACGTCTACTAATTATAATATCAGTTACAAACTAACGTATATATTATAAATATATTATATTATTATTTTAATTTATTTTATTTATATTATTATATTATTTAAATTCAAAAATTAAAAAATCCAAAAGTCATAAGGCTTTATTTGGCAAAAAGTCTTTAAAATTAATATATTTTAAACCTTGTTTGGAAAAAACTAATTTAAACTCCTTTAATTTATTTTTATAAACAATTTAGTTTATAATTTATAATCACATATTATTTATTTGAATTTCCATATCCAACATTAACCATTTAAATTAATTACATACACTATATTTTAAACAATTATTCCACTTAAACAAATAACACAAAATTATAGTTTCATTATAATTTTATTTAATAATTTAATATACCATTTAAATTATTAAATCAACACAACAATATAACATCTTATGTTATATTACAACTCTCTAAATTATAAATTACTTTAATTTAGAATGTTATCTAATAAATTTAGATTCATAAATATTTACTAACAACCATTATATCAATAAAATATTTATTCAAAAATTTTAACAATAACCTCATCAAATAAATATTTATATAATCCAATAAATATTTAGAATTACAATTTGAAATTCCGGATTATTACATTCTTCCCTCCTTATAAGGATTCTGTCCCCAAAATCACAACTCAAACAATCAAATCGTCACACTCTTCCCTACTTACAAAGATTTTGTCCCCAGAATTGAAGACACAGACTAAACAAATAACTCAGGGTAATTCTTCATCATTTCCGCTTCGAGTTCCTACGTAGCCTCTTCGACATTGTGGTTCCTCCATATCACCTTCATAAAAGGTATCACTTTATTCCTAAGCACTTGTTCTTTCCTGTCAACTATCTGGATAGGAATCTCTTCATAAAACAAATCTTTACTGAACTGCAACGGTTCATACTCAATCACATGTTTGTGATCGGGTTTATACGATCGCAACACCGATATATGAAAAACGTTGTGAACATGTTCTAATTCTTGAGGTAAAGCTACCTTGTAAGCCACTTCTCCCACTCTTCGCAATATCTCGAAAGGTCCAATAAACCTTGGTCTTAACTTTCCTTTCTTACCGAAACAAATTTTCCCCTTCCAAGGACAATCTTTCAGGACACGAAATTTCCTACTTCAAACTCGCGATTCTGCCTGTGTTGGTCAGCATACTTCTTCTGTCGATCTTGAGCAGCTACTAGTCTTTCTCTGATGAGTTTGATAATTTCAGCGGTCTACTGTATTAATTCTGGTCCTAGCAGTTGACGTTCACCGAATTCATCCCAGCATAGTGGAGTTCTGCATTTCCTGCCGTATAATGCCTCGTATGGCGGCATACCAATGCTTGCATGGTAACTGTTGTTGTATGCAAATTCTACCAACGATAGATGATCATCCCAGTTTCCTTTGAAATCCATTATGCACGCTCTAAGCATATCTTCTAACGTCTAGATTTTTTGTTCACTTTGCCCATCGGTTTATGGATGATATGTCGTACTCATCTTCAATTGCGTTCCCATGCATTCTTGTAATCTCTTCCAAAAATTTGATGTGAACCTCGGATCTCTGTCTGATATAATTGACACTAGAACTCCATGTCTTGAGACGATCTCCTTAATGTACAGTTTCGCCAGCTGATCAAGATTGAATCTAATCTTTATTGGCAAAAAGTGTGCAGATTTAGTCAGTCTATCCACTATCACTCATATCGCATCGTATCCTTTCTGAGTTGTTGGAAGACCTACCACAAAATCCATTGTGATATGTTCCCACTTCCATTCTGGTATCTCCAACGGTTGAAGTAATTCTCTTAGTCTTTGATGTTCTGCCTTCACTGACATGTCAAACACTTTGCAACGCATTCTGTAACGTCTCTTTTCATATTTGTCCAACAAAAATATCGCCACAAATTTTGATACATCTTTGTACTTCCTAGATGAATCGAATATCTTAAGTTATGAGCTTCTGTCAAGATGTCTTCTTTAATATCCTGTATTGCTGGAACCCAAAATCGTCCCTCGAATCTTAGTATTCCATCAATATCAAGCTTATACTTCACCTCTTTACCTTTGACCACACTTTTGTTAGGTTTGTAATATTCATGAACGCAATCAAATTGCACAAAATAAGCAGAAACGTGTAAAAATCAGAGTTTAAAATTTTACAAACCATATACCCGGATCATCCTTTATGCACAATTATTAATTAAACGAAAAAATATGAAGAACAAGAATCATACCCTTGAAGATTCGAGCTTCCTCAGGTACAAGTTCACCTCCAATCCTTTTTGCGTTCAACTTTGAATCCACCGGGTTTGGTTCCTTCCTTTGATCAACGTTAGCCACCAAAGTGTTTGGCCTCTAGAGGTGATCCACCAAGAAAGAATAAAGATTCAAGAAGATGGGTGTTTGGCAAAACCATAATTTTTTCTATCTCTCATAGAAAAAGAGCGTACTCTCCCAACTATTGGAATTACGTATGTTGTGAAAAAGTCAACAACCACTACACCCATAATAAGACTCCTCTTATTTATAGATGTGGGCAACCCTCCTTAACAACTAAGGAATTGGTTTTTATTTTAATTAATTAAATTTATTTAATTAATTAAACTCCCTAATCTTATTAGGGATAATTAATTAAACTCTTTTAATTAATTTAACCTCCTAATCTTATTATGATATTTGAGAGTACTTTTATTAATTAATTCCCAAACTCCTTTAGGAATTAAATAATAATAATAGTAATAATAATAATAAGACTCCTCTTATTATTTTATATTTAATATTTCAAAAATATTAAATAATAAATATTAAGCTATTTAATTTATTCTATTACCATAGATTAAATTAAATATACTTAACTTATTATTACGATTATGTCATTAACTTCTTAAATAATTTTTCTTCCTTTTATGGTGTGACCCTTTAGGTTCTCCATATTAAAGCTGGGTTGTGAATAAATCAATTAGAATAATTCTAATCTTATTTAAATAAATAAACTAAGCTATTAATTTATTTAAATAAATAATATTTATTCTACAATAGGATAAGCCTCCCAAATGATTAACGACTTTCGAGATAATATAGATTTCAACATTAATCATAAAAGAACCTTTGAGTAAATAGTTCATCAGATAATTCAATCCTTCCACCATACAATGTACCAATTAAATATAAGACATGAAATTACTGTCAAGTCATATTTTATTTAATTATATGTATTTCGACTCTTAAATGCACAACACCAAATAATGCAAATTAGAAACTCCTTTCTAATTTCTCTCTGCCTTGGCCAAGGACTACTGGGTTGTCATATCGAATCACATAGGACATTTCTCTTCTTTTACTAGAAGTGGTAGATTCTTTATTGATCATACATTATCTCCATGTACAACTTATTATACCCAAGCATACCCTTTGATATACCCTAAGGGTCTTAAGGAATAAGTTAAAGTATAATTCATCATACACAAGATACTATGATGATCTCAAGTCCAAGGATCACTTGTACTACTATCACTACAGGAATTCCTATTGACAGGCAAGTAAAACTCCATTAGGTATTCCTTAGCGAGCCACGTTCAATGAACTTATTTTCTAATAAGCACATACATACTTGCTTTAGTGTCTCCACACAAATGATCATGAGATCAATCATCCTCATCTAATGAGCAAGCAACGTATGTACCAATCTATCCGGATTCACTAATCCCCAATTTAGTAATCCAACGATTGGGAACTATTTTAGTTTTAAGCTTTCTAAGAATTTAGATCTCATTAGAATGATCATCATCATTATTCTAAAAGCATTGCTTAAAACTATGGGTTTATCACATATTATAAAACAGCATCATGTAGATAATTAAAAGCCTTTAATAAATTAATACTTTTTACTAATAAATGAATAAGATTGTTACAAAGTATATGCTTTATCATCAAACATGATTGGCTTGTGTCCATACTACTTTCAATCTCCCACTTGCACTAAAGCCAATCGCCATGGTATCTTAAACCCTTCTTCTCTAAGTTACGATTATCCTGTTATTGGATAATTTTTAGTTAATGGATATTTAATGTTGTTCTTGAGAGTCGACTATCTCTATAGTGATTTCCCATCTTTCAATGATTCCTATAATCAAATGAAAGTGCCACAACACATGTTTAGATCCAAGATGAGACGAACTATTCCTAGTTCTATAATGAATTTTTAATCTAAACAATCAACTTGCAGCTTCTTTTACAGCTATATACTTTGTCTTTATCACTAAACCAGCAACTATTTGCTATTTTTCACTACACCACCGTTCAAGGTAACACTTTACCTTAAAGTGGATTTTCTGTCGTCTTGGTCTATCTGAAAAACTTGAGTCTGTTAAGCCCTCTAGTTTTAATTTAGACCCACCAAAAATTTTAATCACATCCTTAATGCCAATTAAGTACTTTAAGATATTTTTCACTGTCTTACAGTGATCTTCTCCAAAATATGACCGATCAACATCAGGTCTCGTATATTTCATTGCATACATGATAGTTACTCATGCGATCTCTCTTTTCAGGAGTCTGTGGGGACTATTAAGAGAGATACACTCCATGGCTCATCAACATGAGACATCTCTTGGAGTTTGCCATGCTAAATGACTTTAGCATCAAATGAATATACATTCCTTGGGTTTAGTCGAGTATCCTTTTAAATCTATCAATATATATT
This sequence comes from Panax ginseng, assembly GCA_020205605.1. Classification (NCBI taxonomy): domain Eukaryota; kingdom Viridiplantae; phylum Streptophyta; class Magnoliopsida; order Apiales; family Araliaceae; genus Panax; species Panax ginseng. The sequence goes on along the minus strand of CM035134.1, from coordinate 90,533,552 downwards.
TTTTTATCCCCAATTACGATACTCTTCCCAAATCATTCATGGAGGAATGTTTAGACAACTTTATCTTTACTGATTGTAGCATTAGTATGGTATTCCTTATCCGTCATATATCAACATATAATACTAAAAATGACACGACGCTCCCACTGACCCTTTTGTACACACTAGGTTCATTCTTATTTTTGATAAAATCAAACCTTTTTGATTATCTCATCAAAATGAATGTTCCATATTTGAGAAGCTTGCTTCAATCCATTTCCCTGAGTGTCTATAACTCTTACCTCATCGTATGTAACTCGATCATCATCTTCTATGATGTGTACCTCATCATCATCATCTATGATGAATCCATACCTCTCAGGTATCTTCGGTACTATTCTAGATTTTGATTCGATTTGTGGTACAATACAAAGTATCATCTACGTTTCCTCTTATTTGACTTATAGTGTTTTTTGGTTATTGAACTCTTCAAGATCTATTATCCTCCCACTAGCCCCTTCAATGATAAACACCTTTATCTTAGAACGTAGCGTGTTTCGCAACAAACACCTTTTGCTAAGTAGGATTATAAAACATAGCCCTAAACTTACTTTAGGATGTCCCACAAATTTGTACTTGTCAAATCTTGTCCCAAGCTTATCCTTTGAAACTTTTTCACATAAGTTGGACAACCCCTTATCTTAACATACTTAAGATTAGGAATCCTCCATGTCCATAACTTTTATGGAGTCTTGGGGCCAGATTTTGAGGTTACCTTTTGGTAGATATACAACCATTTCTAGGACATGACCCCAGAAGGATACTGGAATGTCGGTAAAATCATTATGGACAACACCATGTCCAACAAGGTACAATTTTTCCTTTTAGATACATCAATCAATTATTGCGTATCTGGAGGCGTTCATTATGAGAAAACCATTTGAGATGATCTAGAAACTTATTGCACAAGTATTTATTCCTTGATCTAATCAAAGAATCTTAATACTTTGCCAATTTGTTTCACTTCTGATTTCTTTGAACCTTTCAAATAATTCATACATGTATTTCAACAAATACACACATTCAACTCTTTGAATGATCATCTTCTTTTCTTATACTAGTTTGTTCAATTTGTAAAATATATTTTCACGTAAGTCAAGTACACAAAATCTATTAAGTAATATTTCAGTTCTATACAAAATATTATTATTATAAATAGAACAACAATTGTTCTTAATTATAATACTAAAGATTTCATTGTCCAACAATAAAATGGAAATAATATTTCTAACAAGAACTGGAATACAATAACAACTTATTAACTTAATAGACTTGCCCATAGGCAATGCTAAATAATAAGTTCCTATGGCTAATGTAGCAACCTTTGCTTCATTTCCCACACATATGATTACTTATCTTTGTTTAGCTTTCTACTTCTGCTTGGTCCCTTCATAAATCAATATTTATGATAACCAAAGTCGGTATCCAATACCCAAGTAGAACCTTGACTTAAAGAAAAATTTATTTTAAATCATGAACAAAATTATACTTGTAACCGAAACTTCACTAAGCTTCTTCAGGTTAGCCTCTACAAGATGCTTCTTGCAGTTTCTTTCCATTGTCCAGGCTTATTGCAGTGGAAGCAAACTTCTTTGCTATCCATATCAGTTTTGTTCTTATTATCCTTTGTTTTTGCCTTTCTATTTACCTTCTCTGAATCGTTCTTCTTTTCAGAAGATCCTTTGGCCCCTACCAGTAAGACATGGTCTTTCTTGGTTGGAAAGTGACTCTCAACATTTTTCAACATGTTAAGCAAATCAGCGAGGCTGATATCTAGCTTGTTCATATGAAAAAATTCACAACAATTGTGAAAGGAGTCCGAGAGTGAGTGCAAGATCGAATCTTGGCTCAACTCTCCATCCATGACAAAACCAGTTGTCCTAATTGATCAATCAAATTGATAATGTTAAGGACATTTATCTGTACTGTAATGTCATCGGTCATTCTAGATCGGAAGAGCTCCTTAGATATCTGATATCTATCAGTCGTACTTTCCTCACCATCAACTACTTGATGTGCGCAGAATCTGATGGGAGCATCTATAGTTTCATGTCGTGTGAAGCTTTTTACTCATGGATGCGAGCATGATGCATTGAGCCAACTGTGCATCATCTTGTCACTTTCTAAAAGTAGCTATCTCTTCCTTAGAGGCATTATCTGCAACCATTGCAGGGATAGGCGTATTAAGGACATAAGATAACTTTTCAGCCATGAGAACTATTCTTAAATTCCTTAACCAATCCGTTTAATTCAGTCCTATTAATTTAGCATCTAATATGCTACGCAGTGATAATAATTTAGATATTGTAAAATTCTGTAAAAGAATTTGTAATTAACAATATTTTAGCATACATTCTTTTATTAATTACCAAAATAAATTAGGTCTTGTTTTAAATTGGTATCTCCCACTATTTTTTTCAAACTATATTACCCTCACTTATATAGTTCGGCAAAATCTAATTAAAGATATGCTAGTGAGAATAAGGATCCCATTTCAAATGTATATAGCCTTGTGGGGTCACAACAAACTATATATAAATAAATAGGTAGACAAGTCTTGTCAATTACATCAACTATGCAACTCCTTGTATTTTGCCTCTTAGATCATAATGGTCAAGTGTGTGCACATCCGAACTAAAATGATCCAAGTTTAGTCCAACCTAGCACTCTATATATTCAAAAAAGAAAAATATTGTCCTTGTGGTGACACAACAATACAATATTGTTCAATTTTCTTTATAAGCATCAAATGTGATAAATTAACATCTTAAATACTTAATACTTGCCTTGTGGTGACACAACAAACTCATATTAAATATTTAATACTCTATTAATTTTATCATGCTAGAAGGCGACGTTCGATATTCTAAATATCTTTGAACGCTTAGGACTTAATATAAAATATTTGAGGGGTTTGTTATTAATTTGTCTCATCTTGTTTTTTAGCGCATGCACACATATATATAAAATATGTGTCATATTAATGAATGAACATGCGAAGCATGTTTGCATATATATATATATATATATATATATATATATATATATATATATATATATATATATATAAAAGGATGCACATATAGAATACTATATTCTACCTGGATTGATTATGGACTTTTATTCTAGTTTAATTCACTAGAGCCACCAAGTGAACCAAAAGGTCAAACCCTAGGGGTGCAAGAATTAATATTTAAATATAACAATTACATTTAAACCCGGGCTCCATTACAAACGGGTCTTCAAGCGCTCCTTGCCCCTTGATCTCTAATTCTTCAAAATTAATTCTAACTATTCCTATTACAAAACTATTTTAAAATAAATAAAAACCTTGATCAGCAAATCAAGGGAAGTACATGCATGGAGGAGATAGAATTTATATTAAGAAAAATTAGAAGGCGAGGTACTGTGAGACCCCATTTAATAAAACCCATACATTCATGCATCCAACTAAAATAAAATCCAATCACATTGGTCAATAGTCCATAATCAATCCCATTTATTATCATACACATCACCATATGCATCAATAAATAACATTCATCTCATGAATAATAAACATTCAATATATATATATATATATATATATATATATATATATATATATATATATATTGATATCATTTAATGGGCAAATTTAGTTAGTATAAAATCTAATTTTGAATCAAAATAAACTCCATTATTTTTATCCAAATTTAAATCAAAATAAACTCTTTTTATTTTAATTTATCCAATTTTGAATAAAATAAACTATTTTATTTTAATCAAAATAAATTCTTTTATTTTAATTAATTATGGAATCCAATTCCAAGTAAAAAAATAACTCTTTTATCAAAGGAAACACGGATTATTTTTCTATTCACAAATAAACTCTTTTATTTTGAATAATATGAAATCTTATTTCATAACTAAATAAACTCCTTTATTTAAGGAAATTAGGATTCTATTTCCTATTCACATATAAACTCTTTTATTTTGAATAATATGAAATCTTATTTCATATCTAAATAAACTCCTTTATTTAAGAAAAATATGGAATTCAATTTCAACTCTAATTAGTTATCATGGAATCCAATTCCAACTCTAATTAGTTAAGATAAAATTTAATTTTAAAATTAAAATAAACCTTTATTTTAATTATAATTATTAATATATATATATATATATATATATATATATATATATATATATATAGAGAGAGAGAGAACTGCAGATTAGAATCAGGCCTTCTCAACGGAATTCAAGGGATGTACCAAGTGAAAAAGAAGAAAAAATGAGCGCTGGCGTCTTAAACAAATTAGGGAAGAACGCGGTCATATATGCATTTCTTCCTCTCTCCTAAAATTGCCGAATTTCTTCCCTCTCACACTTCCAAACATATGATTCTCTCTCTCACACCTTTCTTTGTAAATCTGTTTCCCCGATTCTCTCTCCATCTTCCATATTCTCTTTCTCCGATTCTCTCTCCCTCACTCACAAAGGTTCTTTGATTTCTCGGTTTGCGTCAGAAAGGTTCTCTGATTTCTCTGATTTCGTACCAAATCCGGCGAGTTCTCTCCCATGAAGGTAAAACTGAACTTTTTCCATTTTAGTTGTATTTTTGAACTTTCCATTCGAACCCAAGACTTGGAAAGAAAATATGGTTTAATTTCTGGGTAGGATTTGATAAAAATGAGATATAATCGGTAGTTGATTTCTCCATTGAATGTCATTAATTTGTCAAAAATCAGTTCAATTTCTTCAATTTTCATTGATTCTTTCACAATCTGCGGCTTTTATTTCAATTAGTAAGTATTGTTAAGAGTAATTTCTGAACTACGTTTATAGTTTTGATTTGGTTGTTTGGAGAAATTTTGTGGATTTATCATTTATTTATCATATATTTGGTTCTGGTTGCTCATAAAATTTAATAGATTTGCCTGATTATAACCAAAGTAATTTGAACCAAAGTAACAGTGTCTCAAATCAAGCGTAGTAGATATTGCAAGTTGGCCTACAAGTCTAGGGTTCCCATGAATGTTGAACACAATGGTAAAAAGGGAAGAATTTCATCCCATTCCAAATCAATACTTAGTCTGTATCACATTGATTGTCATCTTGAAACCATGTTACAAATATTGAATATATGGGCAACACAGAGATATTAAAGTGTGGACCTAGTTAGCCCAGCTTATGGATGGTTTATTGTCTTTTCTTGTTGGTCTTCTTTGTTTATAACGTCTGATATTGCTGGTACGTGTGTTCATTATGGAATTGAGTTTTAATGGTTATTTAGAAAATTAATTTCAGAAGGCATTTTAACATGCATGAATGTTTAGTAGTAACATTGGATAGTCTCATGTTTGAACTGCTACATCATAAGAAACAATGTTTTGGTAACAATTATAATTATTGCTTGGATCACTTGGGTGAAAATTAGTGGTGATTCACAGTATGCACATTGTCCTTTGATTTATCGAGTGTATGATTATAATACTTGATCAAAAAAGTCTATTGATTATGTTTCTGTTTACATGGATGTTACAGGGCAACTCAGATTCCTTTGATAGATTAAGAAAGAGAATGCCAGCAAGCATGGGGTGGTACTGCATTTGCAAAGTTGATTGTGAAATAGTGGAAGGCCTGGATTTGCTCTCACAAACAAGGGAACACCAGAAGATAACTATGGATATGATTATTAGCATCAAGCAGTAGAATGCAAAGAGACAAAAATAAGTTGTTTTTGGATTTTATATAGAGCTTAATTTGGAAGGGATAGCATGATAATGCAATTGTGATGGTAAATGTGAAGTATTGTAATTTTAGACCATCATTAACTCTGAATGAATGAACTTCAGTTAGTAGATTTGTTGCCTGAGGACCCAATTTTTTGTAGGGTTGGTGAGCTGTGAACATCGCATTTTCCTTCTACTACAACATGTTGTGTATCATTCTTGGCAAGTGTTTGGTTGTTTTATACCATTTGCTATGTTAATTAATCAAACGAATCCAAAAGGAAGAAAAAAGAAGATGAGGTTTCATTTTTGTCATTCAATGCCTTCCATCTATATATTATTGCATCAGACAAACATTTTTGTGTGAGAAAAATCAAGAAAAGATACCAAAATAAAATTAAACAAAAAAGGGAAAATGTTATATTTTGCCTTCTAGCAAAATATTTTGTGATTGCTCGGTGACTAAAATCAAGAAAACTTCTGCATATTTCGCCCTCTAGCATAATCTTCAAAGAAATAAGCTTAGAAAATATCCTTTCATCTTTGTATTATAGCATGAAACAACTATGTAAATTACCAAGATCAAGAAAAGATAAAAATTGGAACATCTACTTCTAATAAACATGATTGACACAATTCTGTTTGCATTTCGCCTTCTAGTTCTAGCAAATTGAAGTAGTAAAGAACTGGTTTACACATTAGCAATTCTAACTAGTGCTCTAATAGGAAGTATTTGCCAAATCATCGTCAGAAATCCACATGAGGAGAGGAATGATTCATTGAAAATCGGGGTGGATATCGTCTTCAACTATCTGATCATTCAAGGATGTGTGAAATGTAGCATAATTCCATTTACCCTTCTGATGATCTTCTAAACCTTTCCCACTTTGAAGCTTCAAGTGATCATCGTTATCATCTTCTGTAATGTATTCATTCCATTTTGAAGTTGCACCTTTTCGTTGTTGCCTCTCTCACGCCATGGCACTTTTCTTTGAAAGATTATCATTGTCATCGGACTCATCACTATCTTCTTGAGTTATGTAATCTCTCCATTTGGATGCCCCCATGTCTTTTGAAGGTTAACCTCTCATTAGCACTTCTTCACCAACATGTACCATTGTAAAGTTAGCAACTCAGAAGAGGCCCCATATACTGAATACAATTACAAAACATGAGACAAACATGCAAAATTGAAAAATATGTACCATGTTATCCAAGCTAAGTAATAAGACAGATTCCTAGTTCACATTTTCCTAGTTATCGATGCAAAATTGAAAAATATGTACCTAGTTACCATGTACCAAGTTGAAAAATATGTACCAAGTTACCATGTTGAAATGTTCCTTTACTCATTATAACTATATATTGGACCATGTTCACATTTTCTTAGATATAGGTGACGTAGGTAATCAAATTAGAGAATGAAATCTAATTTTCTTCTAGTTATCACATTCTATACTTTTCAAGAGATTAGCCCAAATATGATATCAAACCATAAAGATACTTCCAGACTCACAAAGATACTTCTAGACTCACAAGCTTCAAGGTAAAATACCTATATATTTCACAAACATAATGCGAAAGGGTGTAAATTTCACAAATCTGATACAGAACCGATGCAATAATAAAAGGCACCACAATACAAATGATTTACCAAGCTTTTATATGTTCTATAAGCATGCTTCTTTTTCAAGACATTTATTAGATCATCTGCATAAATGTAAAGATATGTTGGCATCCCTGGATTAACACATGACACAGCCATTATCACTTGATTGTATTTAGGTAACAACCACCCATCATATAGCAAAAACCAAATTTCTCAGACTATTTAAATAAAGAACTTAACATACTATAAAAATATTAAGTTGCAGTTTCACTGAATTTTGTCTCAACATTATTAATAATTGCAACAATGTAGTGCCCCCGAAATAACCATATTAGGGCAAAGAAAACCCAAACCCCACTTTTGCCCGGGCTCGTAACATGGATGTATGGTTTTTTACTTTTTACATACTGGTACAAATGACAAACTGGAATCTAAACATGATAATTGATCGACTAATTCTGGAATCAGATTAAGAAATCCATTCCTCACCAAAGCTAATAAGCCATTATTCTTCACCCAATATATGAATGACTATGATCTGTTAAGACATCTCTGGGATTCTGCATAAATGGTCTAATTATTATGGGTGAAAAGATCAGCCAACAAAACTGAATAAATTTATCAATTTTTCAAGGAGCCACGACGAGCAACCGCCGGACAAAGAGGGATTTTTAAAGAACAAACCCTAGATTTTCAAATGCCTAAAAAAAATACAAACCAAGTTATGGAGCTTTACCTTCTGATGAGAATCGCGTTCTTTGTGAGTGAGGGAGAGAGGATCGGGGAAAGAGAAGATGGAAGACCCATGACCCGCGTTTCTTCAAATGGGGAGAGAGAATCTGTATGCTTGAAAGAAATTTACAGATTTACAGGTGTGGGAGAGGAATCTGTATGCTCGGAAGTGTGAGAGAGGGAACAAATTCGACAATTTTAGGAGAGAGGGAAGAAATTGTTCCTTTTACTCGGCTCTCTGTATTATGACCCGCGTTATTCCCTTTTTTGTTTATGACCCGCACGTTTTTTTTTCTTTCTTTTTTTCACTTGGTCCGTCTGAGATCCTGCCTCTATATATATATATATATATATATATATATATATATATATATATATATATTAATCTCGTAATGCGCGTGTAACCCAAAAAGTTAAAAATTAAATAACATTTATTCTTTTGAAAACAAGATACTGAATCATGTTAAGTAACATGATATTACGTGGCCACCAACCTATGAAGATAACCTGCTAGTGCTAATCCGTTAATCAGAGAAAAAAAAGGGGCAGGAATCCTATTCACATCACTGTACCAGTGAAATAAAAAAAAGGATTGCAGATTTTTTATTTTTTATTTTTTAAATAAATTTTATACAACAAAATTATGCCCAATTAAAATGTTCTAAACACATATCAATATACATATAAAATCTGAACAATTAATATTTATGAACGTAATCAAATTGCACAAAATTAGCAGAAACGTGTAAAAATCAGAGTTTAAAATTTTACAAACCATATACCTAGATCATCCTTTATGCACAATTATTAATTAAACGAAAAGATATGAAGAACAAGAATCATACCCTTGAAGATTCGAGCTTCATCAGGTACAAGTTCACCTCCAATCCATTTCGCGTTCAACTTTGAATCCACCGGGTTTGGTTCCTTCCTTTGATCAACGTTAGCCACCCAAGTGTTTGGCCTCTAGAGGTGATCCACCAAGAAAGAATAAAGATTCAAGAAGATGGGTGTTTGGCAAAACCCTAATTTTTTCTATCTCTCATAGAAAAAGAGCGTACTCTCCCAACTATTGGAATTACGTATGTTGTGAAAAAGTCAACAACCACTACACCCATAATAAGACTCCTCTTATTTATAGATGTGGGCAACCCTCCTTAACAACTAAGGAATTGGGTTTTATTTTAATTAATTAAATTCCTTTAATTAATTAAACTCTCTAATCTTATTAGGGATAATTAATTAAACTCTTTTAATTAATTTAACCTCCTAATCTTATTAGGATATTTGAGAGTACTTTTATTAATTAATTCCCAAACTCCTTTAGGAATTAAATAATAATAATAGTAATAATAATAATAAGACTCCTCTTATTAATTTATATTTAATATTTCAAAATATTAAATAATAAATATTAAGCTATTTAATTTATTCTATCACCATAGATTAAATTAAATATACTTAACTTATTATTACGATTATGTTATTAACTTCTTAAATAATTATTCTTCTTTTTATGGTGTGACCCTTTAGGTTCTCCATATTAAACCGGTTGTGAATAAATCAATTAGAACAATTCTAATCTTATTTAAATAAATAAATTAAGCTATTAATTTATTTAAATAAATAATATTTATTCTACAATAGGGATAAGCCTCCCCAGCGATTAACGACTTTCCAGATAATATAGATTTCAACATTAATCATAAAAGAACCTTTGAGTAAATAGTTACCGTACAATTCAATCCTTCCACCATACAATGTACCAATTAAATATAAGACATGAAATTACTGTCAAGTCTTATTTTATTTAATTATATGTATTTCGACTCTTAAATGCACAACACCAAATAATGCAAATTAGAAACTCCTTTATAATTTCTCTCTGCCTTGGCCAAGGACTACTGGGTTGTCATATCGAATCACATAGGACATTTCTCTTCTTTTACTAGAAGCGGTAGATTCTTTATTGATCATACATTATCTCCATGTATAACATATTATACCCAAGCATACCCTTTGATATACCCTAAGGGTCTTAAGGAATAAGTCAAAGTATAATTCATCATACACAAGATACTATGATGATCTCAAGTCCAAGAATCACTTGTACTACTATCACTACAGGAATTCCTATTTATAGGCAAGTAAAACTCTATTAGGTATTCCTTAGCGAGCCACGTTCAGTGAACTTATTCTCTAATAAGCACCTACATACTTGCTTTAGTGTCTCCACATTGATGATCATGAGATCAATCATCCTCATCTAATGAGCAAGCAACGTATGTACCAATCTATCTGGATTCACTAATCCCCAATTTAGTAATCCAACGATTAGGAACTATTTTAGTTTTAAGCTTTCTAAGAATTTAGATCTCATTAGAATGATCATCATCATTATTCTAAAAGCATTGCTTAAAACTATGGGTAAATGAATAAGATTGTTACAAAGTATATACTTTATCATCAAACATGATTGGCTTGTGTGCATACTACTTTTAACTTTACCTTATTTTTCTGCATTCTTCATCTTGTAGTTAAGCGTTCATCACTTTGTCCACCAAAGTTGGACTAGCTTCCATTTGGTATAATTTTTCATCTGATTATTTTGGAAATTTGATTTCCAACTCTAGCCTTGCCATTGCCAAAATGAGCTCCTCCTTATTGGTTAACAACATCAACTTTTCTCTGCTTTTCCTACCCAAGGCATCTGCGACCACGTTTGCTTTGCCTGGATGATAAAAGATCTCACAATAGTAATTTTTTATCAATTCCATCCATCTCCTTTGACGCATGTTCAGGTCCTTCTATGTGAAAATATACTTCTGACTCTTATGGTCTGTGTAGATCTCACATTTTTCTCCATAGAGATAGTGTCTCCATATTTTTAAAGCAAACACAACCGCGACCAACTCTAAATCATGAGTTGGATACCCTTTTTCGTATTCTTTCAATTGCCTTGATGCATACGCGATGACTTTGTCGTTCTGCATAAGGACACATCCTAAACCCTTGTGTGAAGCATGACTATACACCACAAAATTTCCTGTATTATCTAGTAATGACAACACAGGTGCCACACTAAGCCTCTTCTTCAATTCCGTAAATCTCTCTCCACATTTTTTCGTCCAAACAAATTTTACAGATTTTCTCGTCAAAATCGTCAATCTGTGCTAATCTCGAAAAATCTCGGATAAACAAATCTATAATAGCCTGCCAATCCCAAGAAACTTCTCACTTCTGATGGAGTTCTTGGTTGTTCCCAATTTATCACAACTTTGACTTTTGATGGATCCACTGAAATTCCATCCTTATCGATTACATGCCCAAGGAATTGTACACGTTCCAGCCAAAACTCACACTTAGAGAATTTTGCGTACAACTTTTCTTTCCTTAACGTCTCCAGCGTTAGACGTAAGTGTTCCACGTGTTCTTCTTGAGATTTAGAGTACACCAGAATATCATCGATAAATACCACCACAAACTTGTCTAAAAATAGTTTAAACACCCCGTTCATCAAATCCATGAACGCTGCAGGGGCGTTTGTTAAACCAAAAGACATCAACAAAAATTCGTAATGTCCATAGTGAGTTCAGAATGCCGTCTTTAGTACATCCTCCAGCCTTACTTTCAGTTGGTGATACCCACTTCTCAAATCTATTTTCAAGAAATATTTAGCACCCTTCAATTGATCAAACAAGTCATCTATTCTTGGCAATGGATATTTGTTTTAAATAGTGACTTTGTTTAAATCTCTATAATCAATGCAAAGACGCATTGACCCATCCTTCTTCTTCACGAATAACACCGACGCTCCCCACGGTGACACACTCGGCTGAATGTACTTCTTATCTAGTAGTTCTTGCAATTGCACCATCAGTTCCTTCATCTCTATCGGGGCCATTCTGTACGGGGCTTTCAATATCGGAGTGGTTCATGGCGCTAAGTCGATCACGAATTCAATTTCTCGATCAGGCGAAAGTCCTGACAAATGTTTCAGAAATACATCCACAAATTCCCTAACCACAAGTATTTCCTCCAATTTAACACCCTTCTCCTTTTGAGTATCGACTATGTAAGCTAAATACCCTATACAGCCCTGACTCAACAATTTCTTGGCCTGCAAAACCGTCAAACACCTCATTTGTCTAGGTGATTTGCTACCATGAAAAACTACCCTTGACGGAGTCATAAGTTTACACACTTCTTTTGGAAATCAATTATCGCTCTATAATTGAATGGCCAATCCATTCCCAATATAACGTCAAACTCTCCAAGTTTTATCGGGATTAAATCTACTTTCATGACATTCCCTTTAATGTTCACCCTACAGTTCTTGTATACGAACCTAACAAAAATCACTTCCCTATTCGCAATTTCTATGTTTAAAGGAAAATTTAACTCTTCACTAGGTATTTCTAACCTCTTAGCAAATTCATCAGATATAAATGAGCAAGTAGCACCCGAATCAAATAATACATATGCTTTTATATCATTGATTGGGATAATACCTGACACGACATCTTTTGACTGCACCGCATCCTACACCGTCATGTTGAAGGTTCTTGCTGTGGGCTTATCTGTTGACGTTGGTCCAACAATAGTAAGTGTACCTCCTCTAGCATTTCCCTTGCTTCCATTTGTCTCACCAAATTTCTTCTTCGGACACTCGCGAGAAAAATGATCCTTCGACCCGCACGTGTAGGAAGCATTCTTCTTTGGTTAAGTGCAATTTGGGGAAATATGACCCTCCTAGCCAAAGTTAAAGCATGCACGCTTCCCCCTTAAGCACATACCCGCGTGAAACTTCCCGCATATAGGACATGCGTCAATATTCTTTCTCTGCTGGTTACCTTGCTGATTTCCAGCTCCCACATTTGCATTCCACTTCCTTTTCAAATTGTTGTTACCATTTCCACCATTACCACCACCACCATTTTTAGCTTCACCTTCATTCTTCTTCTTCCTCTGCTCTTGGTTGTGTTTTGTTACAGCCTCACCTCCACTCTCAGTGAGAATTTCTTTCTCAAGCACCGCTACAAATGTCTTTAACTTGAACAGGGAAACTCTACTGTACAATCATGGCTTTAGTCCCTGCTCAAATCTCCTTGCCTTGAGCTCATCAGTATTCACTTGATATGGCGCAAACCTCGCTAACTCGTTGAATTTCGCTGCATACTTTGACACTGTCATGGTGCCCTGCTTCAATTCTAGCAATTGCACCTCTATCCGATTCTTCGAACTTTCTGGGAAATAGGTCTTAAAGAATATTTCCTTGAATCTTTCCCAAGACATTACCCCTTGACCTCCTCGGGTTTTATTGGCTTGCCACCAATAACTCGCCTCTTCTTTCAACATAAATATTGCAAAAGCAGTCTTCTGATTCTCCCCTACCCTAGCAATATCGAACACTTTCTCTATTTCCATAATCCAGGTATGTGCCTCAACTGGATTCATGGACCCATGGAATTCTGGTGGCCCAACCGCCTTGAAATCCTTAAAAGTCGTAGCTTGATTACGTGGTCGATTTCAGAATGCTCACATAAATTCTTGAACTGGATTATCCCCAGCATTGTTGTTATTTTCAGGGTTCCTTTGTCGTGGTTGGCGTCTTGGAGGCATTTTCTATTAAAATACACCAATTAAATTCTATTCAACCTTTTAAGTATTACTACTTAATTTGCACACCATAAAAGATTATCACGTAACACATAACACTTTGAATAAAATAATAACTTTTATTCATTCATAATCTTTTTGAAAACATAAGAACAATAGCATCATTGCTATTTACATTACTTTCCTGAACTACAAAAGTTGCAGGATTACTTCATCATCATCACATCCCATTGGTTATATCATACCCGGGATTAACATCTTATTTACTCACTAATCACATAATAATTACATTTATGACGTTCTATTAAAATGTTGCATAGCCTTACGACGCTCCTCTTCCATAATTTGGAACATTGTTCGGCGATCTAATATGTATGATGACAACATCTCGAATTAAATAGGATAACACATGACTCGATCTTGAGCTCGATGATCACGTTGTTGAATATGTTATTCATCTCTTCCATCTTCATCCTCTTTGCTTGTACCTCTCTCTCTGCTATTCCGGCTCGTTGATAAGCTTCCTCGTACGCGTCTTCGGCTCTTGCCCTCTTCGTAGCTTCTTCTTTCAACTTGTTATTCAACTCTGCAATCTCTGTTATCATTCGCTCGTTCTCTCCTTTAGTATGGACCAGCTTCTCTTCAACATTATTCAGACGTTCCTCTCAATCCTGGATCTCGTCGTCCTTTTGTACCATCGAGGTATGTTGTTCAGCTACTATCTCTTGCAACTCCTTGACGGTATCTTGAAGTTCCACATTGTGGTCGTATACTTCATCGTACATACAGGCGGCAATCAAGTTAAGTGGAATCTCCTCATCCTCTTTCTCCTCATCTGACTGTGGCAGTTCAACAGGGTCCTCCTCATCCTTTTCTATCTCATCATCCTCATCAGTTATTCTCTCCTGCTCAACTACTGTGACCAACGGAGTTGTATCCCATAGCAGTAGTTGTTCCCAAATCACCTGAATATCTCGAGGCTCCTCCTCTCTAGGCATCTGAGATCCTTCCTCCCTAGCCTGACTGGATTCTTCTACATTAGTCATCCTTTCAACCAAATTTTTAAGTTTTAATTACTAATCATTACTACTCAACACTCACGAGCACATAAGTTGTAATCACATAAGCACATAAGTATTTTATTACTTCTTCCTTAAAACTCAATAAGAGTTTATCACCACTATCTTTTCAAAGGTTACTTCATAAAGCTTTTCCCCACCTAAGGTTCATAACCTAAAGCTTTGATACCAACCTGTGACACCCACAAATTTAGTTACTTCATTCCCACAAGATTTGGTGTTTATGATCCAATCATTCATATCTATCTACCCAAGTATAATAAAATTAAATCATAAATCCTCCCTTTAAATAGGGTTACATCATTAAATAAAAATCTTCCCAGGTTGTCTAACCTTAATCATCATATATGTGCGGAAATAAAATTATTACATCACATCATTAATTAAAAGTCTATCATCACAACAATAAATGAAAATTACAAGTCTTCATCACTTGTACATTTTTTGTAACGCCCGAGAAAATCGGATTTTTATGAAAATTAAATTTTTATCTGATTATGTGAATTAAATGAATTTAATTGATTTTTTTGTGAGTAAGTTATGTGAAGGTCGTTCTATGACCTAGAATGTGCTAACGTGGTTAGTATTCGGGCTACGTGTTAGAAATAATTGTTTGGAATTTCCAGGACGAAAATAATTGTTTTTCGAGAAATTTCCGTAAAAACACTATTCATCCGTTTCTGTTCGGGGAATTATTTTGAAATTCTGAGAAAAGCGCAATGATAGAATATCGAGATTAGATGGAATATCTAATAATATTTTATTTATGGCAAACGCAGTTTTCGCCTGCGGACTTAAAACCTAAGGGTTGAGTATATTGATTTCCGAGAAGGAAATAATATGCGTAGAAGGAATTGCGTCAGGGTTAATGCGAGTATTATACATTAATGATACTTTTTAGTGTCTATGTGTAATACGTTGAGTAAATACGAAGTACGATATGATTATTGTACGTATGGTATATGAAGGGAATACGTGAATTGTACGTGTAGAATACGATGCGTATTATAGAATTAACCTAAGTCTCAATGGTTAATTCATTTGTATTGGATTATGATTAGCCCAATCAATTGAATGACTAAGCCCAAAGAGATTAATGGGTTAAGCCCAAGTTAAGGCCCAATGTTTATTTAGTTAAGCCCAATTCATTAAAACCGAACCGTGGGGCGATCCGGTGGGTCACCTAATGGGTAGAACCCATGGGGAAACCCTTGGGATGTCTTAAATCATGGGTGGGCCCAAGATTTGAAAGTGTTGAATTATTATATGAACGTGTAGATTACATTATTTGTGACGTGTAGGCTTTTGAACGGACCAAATCTGGCTTAAAATGAAGAAGTTACGGCCCCGGGAATTTCGCAAAATTTATGAAAATTGCTGAGATTCTGGTACTGAAGTATGGCGTCGCGGTGCCAGACATAGTATTATTATTCGCTTGTGCAGCAATGCAACACAATAACTTTGGCTATCGCTTAATCATACCGCCAATTTATTTCGTTCGTGCCACGTACGAGTCGAGGGCCTTTTACATCGCTAGCTGGCGCCGCGAAGCGGCCTAGTACTATGAGGGTCGCGTCGTGGCGCGAGTGGTCAACCTTAGACAATGACTTAGGTTTTGAAGTTCGTTTGTTTGGGGACCTAAAGGGATGATGTTTGTACACTTCATAAGTGTATTAAAGTTATTCCTATACTACCTATACTAAGGTATATGGTATGAAACTTAGGAATATTATGCATGTTAGTAAGTTAACAACATTGAACACAGTTGGTACTTTATCAACGAAGTTCGAGTCCGGTTAATATAAGACAGCTGAGTAATAAACCGGGATGAAGGGTAATAAGTCTTGTTGACTTTAGTAAATGATATTAAGTTAACAAAGACATAGAAGAGAAAGAAGCTTGTAGAAACAATTTGAATAGTTGTTTGATAGCTAGTTACAGTGTGCTATGTGAATATATCATGTAGATTCTGTAAAGGCTGTGGTCAGTGGAGTAAATTATTTGAAGACGCTAAAAGGCAAGTTTTCTTAACGCTTGTCTAACTTTCATGTTAGCCAAGTTGTATGTGATTCGTTGAACTGAATTGCAAGACTTGTTTTAAAGAAAGGGTCGATGCCAGATTTTAACTCAGCTAGACTATTCGTAATATATAGATTGAGTATGATTCATATCTTTCTATATAGAAATGTTAATGATATCCTATGCCAAGTAATTGGTACGGACGTGAAGGTAAGGTTTGTCTATGAACAAACAAAAGTATTTTTCATCGATATTTCGATGGGCACGCGAGTTTGCCAAAAATATTAAAGCGTAAACACGTTTAATGAATGAGTGTTGATCAACACAGAGTACTATAGGCTGATCACCTAGAAGTGCTCGTAAGTTATCGGATGAACGGCCTTAGTGCTGTGGACTCCTTTTCAAGTATGAAAACTGAAAGTTACTGTTCATGGTCTAACGATCGGTTCAGAATTCCTAATCTATTCTATACTTTGGGAATTGATGTTATGAACTGTTAAAGTATTATTGATTCATAATACTTCATAACTATTGTTCAGTTATGCCAGAATTGTTATATAATTCACGAATGTGGTATTCCTGTTATCCTTGATAAACTTGCTGAGCTGTCATGCTCACTTCTTGCGTGAATTATATAACTGCAGTTAAAGATGAACGTACTGTGAATGCCAAGAGAGATAAGAGAAAAGCTAAGATGGATGTTTAGGCATTGTGTAGTAGTTTAGTAAGTTTATATATATTATACATTATGAACAATGAACGATGTAACCGGTTTATGAACCTGGGAAGGATTTATACTTTGATTGTAATAAAAAGATAGTAATTACCTTCATTTTATTGTATTTCAATGGAATGATGGTATGGATGTTAGTACAGTGGAGCACCATCTTTGGGTTGAAAGATACCCGAATTTGGGCGTGTCACATTTTTTCCTTTCCTTTGCTAGTTGAAGGCTCATCTACCTTCTCAACTTTAGCTGCAATAATAATATTTATGCAAGAGTGAGCAAAACAATTGCTCATTAGATATAACAAAGAATCAACAAGATAATAACAACTGCCAATGAATAGGCTCATTAAAATTGAATAGTACTCTATTAATGATAACCAAAGACAGGAATAAAAATATGGAATATATGTATCTGAGGGTCATAAGACCACAAACTATGTCCATAGTTGTAAGTAATCTTTCAACTCCAACTTTAACAGTCATAAGACTATAAGGACTCCTCGTACTTAGGGGGATCAACCCTTCGTACAATGTATTGTGCACAAACATTTCAACACTAAGCGTAAATTATCCCCTAATAATAGGGTTGTTCATCTCAGTATTTAAAGTACAAGTCTGCACCAAAGTAAGTTTGGTTTGGATACATCTCAATGGTAATTTAGAATTCAACGGTCATCAACTAAGGATTAGTTGAATACAATATTGATAACGTCATGCTATGGAATAATCATAACTGAATCGACATTGTAAATTAAGATCATGCTTTAGGAATAAACTAATAGCATAAACACCGAATAATCATAACGTACCTTGCATGAACAATATTAAGCCAAGGTTATTTAGAATTGAGTACTAAGCATGCATAACAAATAGTATTAAACGATAAAACTTGTTCAACATGGGTATATCAGAATATGTAAACTTGCATGCTAGATAACAAGTTAAAGACAAGAATAACTTGTTCAATGTCAGAATAAGATTTAGAAATCATAAACAAACTAGATACAAGAACTTGCTCAATCGTAAGAATAAATTTGCACAACGTAATAAATGAACTAGCTCAACGAAAGTGTAGAGTTAGAAAACTTGCTCAATTGTAAAAGTAGAATTAGAGAGCTTGCTCAATGTAAAAAGATAAGTTTAGAAACTTTCCTCAAGCGTAAGCTATAATATTAAACTCACGTTCACCTACACATAGGTTTAGAACCACCATCTATTAGATACACTAACATTCACGTTCCAACATAATAAACATTTCTAGTTAGACTTGTTATTTTGGCACAAGTCTTATGCTACTATACAAATATTAGAAATTTAATAGTGTTAACCTTCACAACACCTGATTACTATTCATCATGTTTAAGAAATCACAACATGTCATTTTCATAGTTTACTAACTTCTTATAACATTCGAATTACTAACCACATTTCACTATGTTGTTTTAAATTTGTCATCACACATTTGACATGCTAACATAACCTTAAACCATGTTATGTTGTTATCCCAGGTCTGTAGTAACAACAAAACTCACCTGTCATAGAGACGGTATGGCACAATTGCGCCATAAAAAGGCACAGGATTTGGTGTAAATGCCTGGTTTACAGCCTCGACACCCAGCGGTGCAATTTGCGATGGTGCAATGCATGCATGACGAGGAAGTAAAGCGGTTATAAGCAGATGGTAGGCTTTAACCCAACAAACACGAATTTCACCCACTAAACAGTAATATTAACACAAACAATTGATATAAAACTATCATAAACATGTTTGCCAACATATTCCTCAACATAGAACAATTTAACAACAATTATACTAGTTTAATTTCTTAAATTTCTCATTTTCATACAAAACTCAATTTTTTTTGACATTCTTCCCAAAAATCAACATTGTGATTTCAATTCTTCACCAAATCACTTCGTTCAAACTACATTATCTTCGTTTCTTAACGAACTAGCATAATCAAGCCTCAATTTATAGTTTAACATACGAATTGACCATCAAAATTGGTATTTACATAAGCCATATTAGAAAATATTCATACAAACATACACTGTCATTATTTTCCTACTATTATTGGAAATTAGCATGCAATTTCCTTGTTTAAACACAAACTCTAGCATCCTAAACACATATTATCACCATAATTAGTTGTATAACAAGATTTCAAAAAAAAAATTAATTCACAGAGTTTGAAGCTTCATGTCGTAATACTCATATATGTATATAATATGGAGATATAACAATTTTAGAGAAATACCTTCTTACGCTTAACAATCCTTGTTAACCAACTGATAATTGTTTTGAAAAACTTCAAGAATCCCCTCTCAATTCTCTGTACACCTTCTTCTCAAACTCTTCTTAGCTTAAGCCAAATACCAAGTCACGTAGACTAACTAACACTTAAGCGCAAAGATAAAAAAAACTGATAAACCTTAATACGTTTACTAATTATAATATGGGTTACAAACTAACGTATATATTATAAATATATTATATTTATTATTTTAATTTATTTAATTTATATTATTATATTATTTAAATTAAAAAAATCCAAAAGCCATAAGGCATTATTTGGCAAAAAGTCTTTAAAATAAAGACTTAATATATTTTAAGCCTTGTTTGACAAAAACTAATTTAAACTCCTTTAATTTATTTTTTATAAATAATTTAGTTTATAAGTTATAATCACATATTATTTATTTGAATTTCCATATCCAACATTAACCAATTAAATTAATTACACACACTATATTTTAAACAATTATTTCAGCTTAAACAAATAACACAAAATTATAATTTTATTTAATAATTTAATATACCATTTAAATTATTAAATCAACACAACAATATAACATCTCATGTTATATTACAACTCTCTAAATTATAAATTAATTTAATTTAGAATATTATCTAATAAATTTAGATTCATAAACCATTACATCAATAAAATATTTATTCAACAATTTTAACAAAAACCTCATCAAATAAATATTTATATAATCCAATAAATATTTAAAATTATAATTTGAAATTCTGGATTGTTACATCTTCCGTTAATATTATCTTGAACATGTGTCAACTCGGAATTGGATGAACGCGTGTGCATAAAAATATATACAAGTACCTGAAATACAAACAAAAACAAAAATAGAAATGAGATAAGATTAGATTTGTTTAAGTCATACAATTTAGTTTAAAATTGATTATAATAATAATAAAATTAAACGCCTTTCCCCGGCAACGGCGCCAAAAACTTGTTGCCTTCTTTTAAGTCTTAACAAAAGGACTCTAACTCATGCAAGCATGCACGGGTCAACAAGTAGTACAGAGTAAGAAAAGTATCGATCCACGGAGAAAGGTTTTCAGATTAAATTATTATACACCAATTGTATCACTATTTTCATATGCCTAAACGAATACTCACAATTTTAAATTAATCTAAACGTAAATAATGAATAAAAGAATAATACTATAATAATCAATCAAATTTGGAAAGAATGGGATTCTAACTTCATTTCATACTTCATCTAAATATTACCATCATGCAAGATTATACATTTATCATGGACAATTAGCCAAGGGCACAAAAGTAGACATAACCATTTTTTAATGTATTATGACCTGCTTAGATAACTACCACACGTGATAGAAATCATGTAATCGACAATATTACCAAAATCACTATATTTTTATGTGAAATTGCAGCAATAATGAATTAAAGCACATGCTCTTATATTACTACACATGGTGAAACAATATATTTCTATCTGGTTTACAAAATATAAAGCTAAACATCTCAGCCTCATAAACGCATGCTATTATGATGATAACCATACTCATATTTCATTTTTCAATTCCATATAAGTATACAAAGTGAATGGTGATCAAACATTCATGTAATACGATCAATCATAATAGATAATTCAATGATAAATATACAATCAAACAATTAGGCAAATGATTATAGACTACATATCAAAATCCGTTAGAATCCCATAATGGAGTTTAGTTCATTTCTGAACCGAAAACCATTATGGGATTGTAATAACACATGGAAAGTAAATATGAAAATTGAAAGAAAAGATAGAATTGATTAAACCCAATTGCAGAATTCATTCCAAAATGTTGTCCAAATCTCCAGTAATCTCTAAGAAAATGAAGTGATTAATTATTTAATAACTAAATTCAAGAGAAGATGTAGAAAATCTTAAACTTTTATCAAACCCTCTCTAGAACTAGTTCCCAAAAGCTTAGAACCCTAATTACTCTAATAAAAACTGATAAAAAGAACCATAATTCACATCTGGTGCCAACCAGAATAGTTTTTGATAAGACCAAGTGCTCAAATTTCAAATTTAAAAATAAGTCAACAAACGACTTTAGAGAGGACTCATAGGCGCCATGAGATCCTGAAAAAAAATGGCGCATGGTAGCGTGGATGCGATTTTAGCTTCAAGAAAGTGATGGCGCAAGCGCAAAAAAATTAGCTTGTTTCAAAGAAATGGCCATTGCGCTTACTCGTGTTCGCACTCGATGTTCTCGCCATCG
The DNA here is from genome assembly GCA_020205605.1 of Panax ginseng. Classification (NCBI taxonomy): domain Eukaryota; kingdom Viridiplantae; phylum Streptophyta; class Magnoliopsida; order Apiales; family Araliaceae; genus Panax; species Panax ginseng. Next base: position 90,511,463 of record CM035134.1, on the reverse strand, counting down.
TTGCTTGTTGTTTTGTTGGTTGTCCTTCATCTTATCTTTTCTGCATAACACTCATCAATGCTCAGTTCCTTGTCTACACACGTTCCATTTTCCATGCCTTTGCTAGTCTCATATCACCTTGCCAATGCCGAACTATACCATTTCCTGCATTTCCATACCATAGGAGTTCTAATTACGAGTATTGCAAAATAAACATAAAATGCAATTAAAAACATACTAAAATCTACTTGAGATGAGCATAATTCTCGTGAATTGATATCCAATAAGTAGGTATAAAACCTACTTATCAATGGACCATACTTTCAATGGTTTACTTGTACGACCAATAATAGCACAAGCTTAAGTAATGCTCTCTAATAACCCAAGATTTTCTATATAAATAAATAAGAAATTTGACGTATATATATATATATATATATATATATATATATATAAGTGGGGATATGTACAAGATAAAGCGTATGTATTTATGTGATAAATAAAAATATATTTATTATATGAATAATTATAAATAATTTTATTTTAGAATTATTTATTATAAAGTATATTATTATAATAATTAATTTTATAGTAGAAATGTTTTTATTATTTATTTTCCATGAAAATATGGTTATATAATATTTAAATAATATATGAAATGATTATAGAATTATTATAATAATTATTTTTGTTATATGAATGTATTCAGATTAATTAATTAAGTTAATTATTATAACTTAATTAATAAAGGTATGTATATGAAAGATAAATCAGATATGGAATCCAAACCCTAATTTTAGATTTTAAACAAGGAATGAGAATAATAATATTATATTAATTATATTTCAGTGCTATAAATATGTATTGTATATGTGTAAACTGATAATGGTTGGTCAATTATGGAGTATAATGTCAAAATCCTAGTATTAATTTGTTAAACCCTATTTTTAAAACTCAAATAGGAGTTCAAAGCTATTCGGTAATTGTGTTATGTGATAATTTATGTGTACTTTAGAATTTATTGTTAATTAAGGAAACCCTAATTATTGTTAGAAACCATAATTAATAATTAGAAATCCTAGTTACTAAATTGGAACCATAATTGCTAAATTATAAAGTTAAATATTAATTAGAAAAATTCTAATTATTACTTAGAAAACCCTAATTACAAATTGATAACCCAAATTGTCAAATTAGGAACCCTAACTACTAAATTGGTAACCCTAATTGCAAAATGGGAAAGATAACTGTGATTAGTAATTCTTAAACTTAATTTGTAAGTCTAAGTAATTAGGAAACCTAATCTAATTAGGGAACCCTAATTTGTAATTTTAGAAACAATAAAATTTCATTTTTAGTTCTTATTAAAAATCCTTAAAAATTAATGTGCCAAACCTTAGGGTTATACCCTAAGGGTCAAACCCTAAGGGTTTGCCAAGATTACCTTTATGCGATTAAAATCATATGGCAAATGACTAAAGTACCCTTTTATGCATTATTGAAGCTAACTTGTGGATTTTTGCCAAGTGTGGGAGTGAGTGACCTAATCTAACAACCCCATGTGCTTATAACTCCAGCTATCAGCCAAATATATCAGCTACATGCATTGTATTCAAGTAATATATAAGATCAAAGAGAGAGAAATTTCATTATTTAGCCCATTTGTGCACAAACACACCACCAAGACTTCTATCTCTAAACTCCATGAAATTTAGTAGTATTTCAGTTCCTTAACAAGTCCCCACTAACACCTATAACAAATCAGGAGCCTAGAATCAAGGATTTGGTTAAATAAGGTATAAACCCTAAACCAAAAATTTGATCATTGATCCTCTATTAAAAGTTATGTTTGAGTGTTAATATATGTTGTATGTAGTGTATATTGATGATCTGGGTTGCTAGATGTTAGATCCATAACACTTATAGGCTCGGATTTGAAGTTTTTCAAAATCTGGAAAAAAAAATTAATGATGTCTGACAACGAATGTCAGACATTTTAAACTCAATCTGTTTATGTTTTTGGTTGTTTAAATGTGTGATCATGTAGTATGCTATGAGGTCTATCTTCTGGAACTTGAAGCAGGGTCAGATCTATCATAGATTGTAAGTTATTCATGGTCAAAGTCGGTTGACCGACCATGACCATACAAATCTAGGCAGCCCAGAAACTGCCCAGAACACTCCGACAGCAAGTTCATGCCCTTAAATCTTTTTGTTGTTTGTTGATTTATTATTGTTGTTGTATTCATGTTGAAAGTTGGTATATGGACTACATGTTTATGCCTTAAAATCTCCTAAACATCAAATGAGTCGATTACAGTGGCTGGTCAAAGTAGGTCAGAAGATCAGGATTTCAGTTTTCTGGGCAACCTAGAAAACCTATGGTCATGATCTCTGACATACTTTGACCAGCTTATATATGGTGATGTTAGTGTTATTTTATGTGTTTAATGTGATAGATCTATTAACTTACATGTTGGCTATGCACTGAAATTATTAGATCATAAAAATATTACAAGAATAGCATGTAGTGGAGGCCCAAAGTAAGACCCACGAACTGTTCTTCATTTCTGGGTAACCCAGAAATGAAGAACAACCTCTGACAGCCACTTTGATGGCTTAGATCTCTCGGTTGTTTAATGATTTGGCCATGGATCTTGTTTAGTGTTGTAGTACTACATCATTACTACAATATTAACTAAATTTCAAACCTAGAAACCTTTGGATCAAAGATTTGCATGCGGTCAAACCTACCACCTTGATAACTGACATGATTGTTCTGGGTTTGATGAAGAACATGAAGAACACCTATAGCGACGGTTCTGTCACTATAGGCTTTCTTTAGTGACACATTATTTCTAAAATTAAATATTTTATTAAATAATTAGAGAAAAATAGTTTTTAATTATTAAAAATACAAAATAAATTACTAAAAATTATTTTAAAGCCTAAAAATTGATTTTTAATAATTTTGAATATATTTCATTAATATTTAATATTTTAGAATATTAATGGTATTTATTTTATTTAATTATAATATTAAATAAATTATTTAAAAATGATTTTAATACTTGAAAAATTACTTAAAATTATATTACTCGTTATAAAAAATATTTTAAGTTATTTTAATGACTTTTAATATTTTGTGATGAATTTCATTAATTAGTTGATATTAATGATAATTAATTAATTTAATAAATGTATTAAATAAATTATGGAAAAATAAAATTAATGATTTAAAAATCATACAAAAATTATTTAAGTATTTAAAAATATTTTAAGTTATAAAATAAAACTTTTAATATTTAAAGGATAATTTCATTAATAATTTAATATTAATGATATTAGATTTATTTATTAATTATATTAAATAAATAGTTTAAAAATGGTTTTATTGTATTAAAAATCATTTAAAAGGATATAAATGTTTTAAAATGTTTTAAGTTATAATTAAAGGAATTAATATTTAAATATTAATGGTAATTATTTAAATTTTTTTAATTATTTTAAAAATCATTTAAGGGTGATATTAATACTTTAAAAGTATTTTAAGTTATTATAAATAACTTTAATATTTTGGCAATGGTTTCATTAATAATTTAATATTAATTAAATATTAATGATAATAGAATTATTTAATATTTAAATCATTGTTTAATGATTCGGTTGTTTGAAAAAATCATGATAAATTATAATAATAATTTTAAAAAATTTATAAGTCAATTTAAAATAATATGACTGATATTTACATTTATTGAACTACGGAACAGAGTTTTAAACTTAACAATTACTTCATAAAACTGTTGGTACACTGACAAGTTTCAGAAATTGATCTGGACTTAGATAACTTAACTAGATATGTGTCTGTTTGTGATTCAATGACTGTTAAAAATGTGTGACAATGTGATTAGATTATGTGCTGACTGCAAATAGCAGTTCTATGTGTTATAGTGTGTATTTCTAATCTTTAGAATGATCTTATCAATGATAGGTCTTGATATAAAAGATATAACTAAGTTTTGTAACTGTAAGCAGCTGATCAGGCAAGTATCCTATCTTTACATTTACTTTATGCAATGGACATGAGTAAGAAGGTTTCAGAATTATATTATCCTTCTGCCAGATTATTAACTCTATTGTTATCAATTAAATATCCAATCATTTGTATCCATATAAGTTCTTAAATTATCCGATCATTGTTTATCAACATAGTATTTTTGTATAATTCATATATTTATTCTGTTCGTTAATTTCTAAATATGGTTATACAAGTCTCCTCACTTGGATAATCATTGTATTTAATCACATGTTGATACATACTTATTGATTTCCAGTATGTATACGTTGACTTAAAAGTCATCTAAGCTATTTGATTTGGCTAGACACAAACTTAAAAATATTATTGAACAAGATAGAACTTTATGGTATTCAACTGAATTGTTTTGGTTCAGATTCCCGACTAAGTATGAACATCCCGTACATGGAAAACTTTTGTGCGCTAAAGGTGGATAAGTTGAACGATAATATCTTTCTTGCATGTAATATTGATCAATACAGGGCATAACGGGTTGATCACCCCCTATGCCTGTAAGTTATGACGGTTTACAGATGAAGTTCTGTTTAACCTTTTCGAAAATAAAAAACTATGTTCATAGTCTGTCAACTGATCTCCTGTTATAGTCAGTACGTAGTTTCAAAAAAATATGATATAGAATTGATACGTTGTTATTATTGGTTCAGCTTACTTCACAACTGTTGATTCGTTGTAGAAGTGTCATTCAAAGAAAACATTTAATACTTTCAGCTAATATTTATTGTTGCTATTACTTGCTGGGCAACCCAAATGCTCATTGTTACTTAAATTTAATATTTTCAGCTAAGTGTGAACAACCAGAAGGCTCATGCAGAAACAAAGGAAAAGGAAAGTAAACATAATAAGATTTTTGGTATTTTGTGTAATAGATAGACTTTATTAAGACTATGATATCTATTAATTATCATGTAATGAATGTTTAAAGGTCGCGTACCTGAGATTAAACTCTGATATTTAAATTAAGTTGGGTATTTATATTATTGTTATTATTATTAGTATTATTCCACTCATAGAAATGGTATCGTGAAGCACCGAGTTCGGGTTTCAAGTACCTGAATTTGGGGGCGTCATAGTATGGTATCAGAGCTTTAGGGTTAGAAACCTTAGGTGGGATAAACCTTAGGCTATAACCTTATAACAAAGGGAAACGTTAAAAATACAAATAACTCATATAGAGTTTAAAAAGAGATGAATTAAATGAATTCATCGTTAAACAAAATAAAAGATAACTTATATAAAACTATTATTTGCTGTGTGTATACTCTATATGCTAATCAGGATATTTTATGTGTGTAGATGTCAGGTGGAAAAGGCTTATTATATGCTTATAACTTGAAGAAGGATCAAATCCATTTACCCGAGCTAATATCGACACCAATAGCTAAAATAGAGGCTCACGTTGAAGGTAACCTTGATGAGGTGATCATTTTGGAAAATATAGTACCAGATCCAGAAACAATATAACTGAAAGATAGTGATTCGGGCACCGAAGTTGGAGTTAATCAAGCATCAATGGAAGTGCAGAATCTGAAGGACAAGGTTTCTTCTCTAGAAAAGCTGTGGGAAATAGAAAAGCTTCTAAATAGTCAATTGCGACAGGCGTTAATAGAAATAATGGAAGAACAAGATAAGCTTAAAATCCAAATTGATCTTATAGGAGGCAAGAGCAACAAATCATGTGCAGCTCCGAGCAAGAAGGGGAAAATAAAGATAAAAGACCACGACTTAGGAAAATCCGATAATAACCAAGGGAAAAAGATATGTTATATTTGCAGCCATGAGGGACATACCTCTCCTTATTGTCCCGAATTTAAGCAAGGTGCATGTTTTATTTGTGGGTTGGAAGGTCATCGGGTGAAAGGTTATCCAGAATCAGGAAAAAGGTGCAGGAAATAAGTAGAATTAGTATTTGATTATGTATGTTTGGTAATGTGCGTGTGTAATATAATATTCCCAACTTTTCTATAAGTAGTAGTAGCGAATCCCGACTTTTGTGGTCATAAAGGGATAGCGGATGTTTAAAGCATTATGTGCTATGCTATGTAAAGTATTTTGAAATTGCTAAATGAATATGAATCTATGTTTGAGTAATGAAACAAGTTTAATATATTAAACTTATATGATAAGGTTTAGAATGCAAGTTAATAAAGAATAATTTATGGACTTATTTAACCAGCTAATACCGCCAAGACGTCAAACTCAAAATCAAAGGGCAGAAGAATATGTCAACAACGCTGGGGGACAACAACCAGACCCGATGCAGCACTTTTTAAACATGGTAGCTCAGGCTATGCAACAGGGAATGCCAGCCACAGGGAATCAGCGGGACAATCATTTAGCAAATTTTAAAGATTTTAAGGCTATAGGACCGCCTGAATGTATAGGTACAACTGACCCTGTAGAAGCACAAACTTGGGTTAAGGAAATTGAAAAAGCGTTTGTGATAGCTAGGGTAGCTGAGGGGCAAAAGATAGCTTTTGCCACCTATATGATGAAAGGGGAGGTGAACTTTTGGTGGGAAGTGAATCAAGCTATGGCAGGAGAAGGAGTAGTTACATGGGCTAGGTTTAAAACTTTGTTTTTTCGAGAATTATTTCTCGACTAGTATATGCAGGCTAGGATGGAGGTGAAGTTTTTGGAATTGAAGTAGGAGAACATGACTGTTGTAGAGTATGTTGCAAAGTTTAATGAGTTGGCTAGGTTTGCTCCTCATCAAGTTGATACGGAGGCTAGGAAGGCGAAAAGGTTTGAGATGGGCTTAAAACCTTGGCTCTACAACAATGTGGCGGTGTTGCAGATCTCTACATTCGCAGTACTTCTGGAAAAGGCTATCATAGTCGAGGAGGGAAGTGAGGCCATGAGCCTCTACAACAAGGAAAGAAAGAATAAAGGCAAAGTCGAGGGAGCTGGGAAGGTGGAAACTAATAGTGGAAGTAGGGGTGAGAAAAGAAAAGGGAACAATTTTGGGAATATCCAGGTCAAGCAAAAAGGTGTGAAGAACCAGGGGATTCAGTGTAAGAATTGTGGAAAGAACCATTCTGGTGAATGTTTAAAGGGTAAGTTTGTGTGTTACAAGTGTGGGCAGGAGGGCCATATCTCTCCTAACTGCCCCAATCCGAGGATGAACAGTGGTTGTTTTATATGCGGGTCAATGGAGCATAAGGTGAAGGATTGTTAGAAAAGGATAATGGAGGCAGGGAGTATGACTACTAGGAAAGGCAGCGGGACTCTGGCGATCACAGGACCAACTTTATCAAGCAAGCCAACAAAATCAACTACAAGAGTCTTCAATATGACGGTTCAAGATACTGTGACAGCTGGTGATGGAACTCCAGGTATTATTCGTATCACTTTTATTTTCTTATACATGATTTTTCTATATATAGTAAATTATTTTATAAAGAAATTTTGAAGGAGAAATTTGAGTTCTATTAGAAATTAAATTTCTGTTTAATCAGATAGACAAGCTTTATGCTGAATAGTTAAAGATTAGTTCAATCAATTATGCTCGATATCTACTTGCAATGACTGTGTATGCTATGTACCCTAGTATGTATAAGTTTTAAAACGGTGATTCCGGGGATGGAATCTTTATAAGGGAGGGTGAATGTAATAACCCAAGATTTTCTATATAAATAAATAATAAATTTTGCATATAAATTTTATATATATATAAAGGTGATGATATATACAAGATAAAGCGTATGTATTTATGTGATAAATAAAAATATATTTATTACATGAATAATTACAAATAATTTTAATTTAGAATTATTGATCATTATAAAGTATATTCTTATAATAATTAATTTTATAGTAGAAATATTTTTATTATTTATTTTCCATAAAAATATGGTTATATAATATTTAAATAATATATGAAATGATTATAGAATTATTATAATAATTATTTTTGTTATATGAATGTATTTTAGATTAATTAAGTTAATTATTATAACTTAATTAATAAAGGTATGTATATGAAAGATAAATCAGATATGGAATCCAAACCCTAATTTTAGATTTTAAACAAGGAAGGAGAATAATAATATTATATTAATTATATTTCAGTGCTATAAATATGTACTGTATATGTGTAAACTGCACTACAAGAAAAAGGATCATTGGCGACGGGCATATTGGCGACGACACATTACCCGTCGGTAATGACATTAATGCCGACTGGGAAGCCGTCGAGAATGGGTACCGTCGAGAATGCCATTTCCTATAGGATAATTTGGTGCGAAAATTTGGTGGTGGAGGGAAATTTCATTGGCAACGGACAAATAGATCAAAGGCGACAGCAACGCCGTCGAGAATAACTCAATACCGACGGGGTCATTATCGACGGCTTTGCCGTTGGGAATGAGTTCTGATAATTAAAACCCTGGTTCGGGATGACAACGACTCATTTTCATTTTTCCCTCTCTTCTCTTTCGCTCTGAAATTCGCCCATTACTATCTGATTTTCCCACTTAATTCTCAAATTTACAGTCTTAAATCTCTTATTTGGTCAATTGAATTCCCCCATTTCCCTCGTCTTGCCCAGTTCACCCATTTCCCTCATCCTCGCTGAGCTCCTCCATTTTCCTTTTGGCTGCTGCAACTTCACCGGTCGTATCTTCGCCCATTTCGTCGGTCGTGTCTCCTCCCGTTTCTCCTCTCTATATACATGTAAGATTTTCAGTTCATCTCCTCTCTATATATATATATATTTTGAATATTTTTGGGGGTCTCTGCTATTTCTGGTGTATGTAATTTTTCTATATTCTTATGCTATTCATATAAGGGTAGCAGTGTAGCAGCATTATCTGATGTGATTTTCTATATTCATGTGCTATTCGTATAATTTTTCTATATTCGTGTGCTATTCATATAAGGGTCTGTAATTTTTGGTTGGTTAATTTGTTTGTTTGTTTGGTACAAACATTACTTAGCTCTGTTCATTCATTTGACAAGCTATATATCTAATCTGATTAAGAGGTCAAATATTAGTAGCATGTCGAATATGTATTTCAGGGCGATTTTGTAAGATTTTGAGCTAGTTATTGATCTAAGGAAGATGAAGAAGAAGAGATATATATTCATGGGTATTGCAATAGTTATTCATCAAAGCTTCATGGGCATTGCAATATTCATCCCAAAAAATTCTCAAGCAAAATCTTGAGACTCATTTAATATAGAACAAAAATGTTATTTGATGTTGTATGTCAATTTTTTTTAAAAAGTTTTGAAAGATAATCCTAAAAAGTGGACAAACACAATTGGTATTATCCCTTTTTGCCATTTTTGTTAGCACTACACTTTGGAAAGAGAGAAGACTACACTTTGCTACAATTGATGTATTCAAATATGGATATATCATATCTGTATGAAGATACCCATCTTTATTGATAACATTTGAATTTGTTTTTAATAAATTAGTTGGCATTAAAAACACTTTTTTGTTGGGTGAGCATGGAATGGTTAGCTAGGGAAAAGACCAAAGTAACAGGACCATTCCGACCTCGTACTCAGGGTTGGACTGGGTATGTTGAGAAGGACTCAATATAAATTACCATATCTTTATTTCCATTTTGTTGCTTAATTAAAATGCATGGTAGCATTGTGTTATTCTAAATATGTTGTAGAGGATTATTTAATATGTAGTCTTTTATTTTGTATACTCATGAGAGTCGATGAATTAATTTCTTTTAGTGTGGTTCATACGTGCATATTTTCATATAGTTTAGGAAGCTTAGAAACCCGTTTGTGATTCACTTAGTAGGAGTGAATGTCAAATAGTCCCCGTTTTGGGACTGTTCTTGTATGTTTCGATCTCACTTAGGTCGGTGTTAACGACTTGAGCACATCTTTATATTTTTTGAATTTTCGGTCAATATATATCTCTACATGTTCTTCGGGTGCATATTTAGACTACGATGTGTTAGTCTATTTCGTGTACTTGAAGACCATGGGGAAATCTGTCAACAAATTTACGAAAAATTTAAATATATGTTCAAGTTGTTGGCATCGATGAGGTGACACATCCAGGAATGGGATAGAACTTTCTGAATTGTTAGAGTGGGAGATGAAGTTAGGAAACTCATAAGCTTGCATATACATTAACTTGGAGACTTGATTGTGTTTGTCTAACTTTCCATATATAGCAGAGCAGGTTGTCCAGAGATGTCCATTGATCGAAGTTGGATGGAACGTAGGGTAGCCACTGATAGGAGTGGGCTTAGCTCTGGATATCGTAGTGGGGTTGAACAGTTTCTCAACTTCGCGTTTGAGCAAGTCAGCGGCGATGAGATCAGATGTCCTTGTAAGAGGTGTGTGAATGAAGTGTGGAAGGAAAGGAGTGATATCATGTGCGACTTATTTGCGTATGGGTTCAAGCAGGGTTATACGACATGGATCTATCATGGGGAAACCTGGTTGGATGAACATGAATCAGAACCAGAATCCGGAGGTGATGAAACCTTTGACTGTACTAACATGATAGTCAAAGCTGTTGGTTCATACTTCCAGTTGAATACAGACAGGGATGGCAGTAGCGTCGAGCAAGAGCCGAATGATGGGGATAAGGGTTTCTATGAGTTATTGCATGAAGCAGCGACGCCACTGTATGACGGACACGAAAAGCACACCGTCTTATCTGCCGTGACTAAGTTTTTACACTTTAAGAACGAGCATGACTGTAGCAAGAAAGGTTTTAATGAACTGTTAAGCATTGTGAAGAAGTGCTTACCTGCAGGTAATAAGTTACCGGAGTCATACTATGATGTGTAGAAAATGGTCAAAAGGCTCAATCTAGGGTATGAGAAGATTGATGCTTGTGATAATGACTATATGTTGTATTACGGTGATGTTAATAAAGATAAGAGGTCGTGTGATATTTGTGGTACAAGTAGATAGTGTGAACAGCGTAAGAAAAAGGGAAAAGACGTGCCGACAAAGATCTTACGTTACTTTCCCATTGCCCCGAGGCTTCAACGGTTGTTCATGTCAACACATACCGCCGAGGATATGAGGTGGCACTCTACACGGGACAGATGTGCGATATTTGGGAGGGCAAGGCATTCAAGAAGATGTCGGCACAGCGTACAGCTGTCCGACAGCAGAGTCGTCTCCCACACTGCACTAGGAGTCAGTCGTACGACCTCTACAGGGAGAGACTCGAGGCGAGTCTAAAGAACCGACCTTCCCGCCTTGAGTTTTGGTGACACGCTCACCAGAAGAAAGGTGACGGTGGTTATATCTCACCTGAGGCAGAGCCCATTGCGGTAAGTAATTTAATTATTTCATTTAGTATGTATTTGATGGCTTTGAAATTCTTTTGAATTTTTTTGTGTAATACTTGCTTTTCACCTATTTTTGTGTTTTTTCAGACACGGTTCGAGGACCTTTCTGTGGCCCGGAGCACCCAGAGAGGTGATACTCCAGTGGCTGATGCTGAGCGTGAGGACGAGGAGATGGTGGACTAGCTGGAGGCTACAGGGGGGCCGAAGAAGGGTAGAGTTGTGGGCATCCCCCATGTCCCAGCCTACACTATACTCCATCCTGCGAGATCTCGACGTCGCCCACCCACCGGAGGTAGTGGTGCGAGTGGATCAGTTGCCGATCCTTCATTATCTGACGACTTCTTCAGGCGGATCATAGAGGGGTGCATGGCGAGCAGTGTCGTGCAGTCAGGCGTACCATCACGCGAGCGGATCTACTAGCTTGCTCAGGAGGTTGTCCACAGCTCCATAGATTCTACAGCTGCCGCTGACGACCTCATGGGTGTAGTCCGGGAGGAGGCCATCCGTGTATGTGCAGTTGTCTTGGCCAACATCTTTCCTCCACATATTCGACAGGTAAGACTTATTATTGATGTATTTCTTTATTTGTTTATATATTGCTAATATAAACTGTTAAATAACTGGTTAACACGCCTAGACATAGGCAATAGACACGCGTTACAACTGACGGGACTCAATTCTGACATACGAAGCCTGAGTTCGAGTCCCGTCCGCCTAACTGGAGAAAACTTAGACAAATAGCCGAAAAAACCCACATAGCACCGAGTAGGTATTAGACACGTGTTAGAACTTACGGGACTCGATTCCGACATACGGAATCCGAGTTATCGCCCAGTTTGCAAAATTCGCCAACACTTGATCAAAAAGCCGGAAAATAGGTCAAAACGCGCTTCGATCGCCCGAACGCCACACAAACACACACATAGCACCGAGTAGGTATTAGACACGCGTTAGAACTTACGGGACTCGATTCCGACATACGAAATCTGAGTTATCGCCCAGTTTGCAAAACTCGCCAACACTTGGTCAAAAAGTTAAAAAATAGGTCAAAACGTGCTTCGGACTCCCGAACGCCACACAAACACACACATAGCATCGAGTAGGTATTAGACACGCGTTAGAACTTACGGGACTCGATTCTGACATACGAAATTCGAGTTATCACCCAGTTTATAAAACTCGCCAATATTTGGTCAAAAACCAAAAAATAGGTCAAAACGCGCTTTAGTCGCTCGAACGCCACACAAACACACACATAGCACCGAGTAGGTATTAGAAACGCGTTAGAACTTACGGGACTCGATTCCGACATACGAAATCCGAGTTATCGCCCAATTTACAAAACTCGCCAACACTTGGTCAAAAAGCCGAAAAATAGGTCAAAATGCGCTTCGGTCGGCCAAACGCCACACTAACACACACATAGCACCGAGTAGGTATTAGACACGAGTTAGAACTTACGGTACTCGATTCCAACATACAAAATTCGAGTTATCGTCCAGTTTACAAAACTTGCCAACACTTGGTTAAAAAGCTGAAAAAGAGCCCAAAACCCGTCCCGGCCGTCTAGCTGACACGCGAACACAGGCAATAACACCGCGTAGGCAATAGACATGCGTTACAACTAATGAGACTCGATTCCGATATATGGAGCCCAAGTTCGAGTCTCGTCCGCCTAACTTGAAGAACACAAACTAAAATAATATAAATATGTTTTCATTTTTGATTTTGTTATTAATATTTTAATTTTGTAGGGTCTTGTTGACGAGACTCGTGGAGGTGGAGGTGGAGGCACTGGTGATGACCGCCGATGTGACTCCCCCAAAATAGGTATACATTACCCATTCTGAGTCGCCAGATATATGGTACTGAATAAAAATACAAACTAATTATACAACTATCGTGTAAAATACGAAAAAACAAATGATGTGAGTTTTAATACAAATATTGTCATCTAGATAATATCCACACTCAAATTCAATCTTATTTCAATTATTATCACACTATTTAACAGAATAGTGAGGACTACTATGACACCATCTCGAACCATCACTCCATTCCCCGACTAGTCCCAGCTATATTCTCATTTCCTAAAGAGAACAATGAAAGAAAGGGTGAGCTCAACTAGCCCAGTAAGAAATATTATGACTAAGATAATGCAGAATAAATTATCGTTAGCCTTCAACAGTGTTAAATTGATAAAATATAACAAACATCAAGTTTAACTGCGGCGGAACAAGCAATCCATTAGAAGAGTCAAGTAGAGAATAAAGTCTACTATCTTCTATGATTTAAAAGATTTTTCATCATTTTTATCACTGAGACTCAGCTCAATAAATAATCCACATCATCAAATCATCCCTGCTCTACGGTGCCAAGGATATTATTTAGTATCACGACCACGAATTATCCATGCACTACGGGCCAAAGATAATCGTGTTTTCATCAACAGTCTGATCATGCCATAAAAAATTCATCTTTGCTCCCTTGTCAAGAGAATCCATAGCCATAATCATACCAAAAACTGTCCATCAATGCACTACGGGCCAATGAGGACTTTTTCCACATCATTTGTAACATTACGATCATGATTATACCGAATAATCCCTGGTCATAATCATACCAAGTCCATCTATGCACTACAGGCCACAAATGACTTTCAACAAAATATAAACATGAGGATGATGACAATGATATAAGAATTCAATAAAAGAAGTTCAAGAATTAAATTATCGAGGAACTAATAACGTCCAAATTGTCAACATGATACTTCTTTGTAGAGTAAAATTCAAGAATGCTCAAAAGAATATTTTCATGAAAAGATACTGGATGAAGTCCAAATATCAAGGATATTCCACTAATTTCATGGAGTATAGAAGTCAAAACTTTAACCAATTGAGTATAATAAAGAATGGAATAACAAAAGAAATCACCATGCATGCGGTACTTCACATAAACAGGTTATTCCAACAGAATAATAAATAACGGAACCAGGTCAGGCGTAATACGTACCGACAGGATATTCCAACAGAATAATAAAGAATGAAATAACAACAGAAATCACCATGCATGCGATGACGTCAGATAGAAAAGTTATTCCAAATGTAATAATAAATAACAGAACCGTGTCCGGCATAAAATGCATGAGCGGGATATTCAATGAGAATAATAAAGGCGGAACCAGTCCAAAGTAGAAAACGCATGCATACATGATATTCCAATGAATAATAAAGAATGGAATAATAGAAGAATTTCACCATGTATGCGCGGTTCAGCAGTATGATTATTCCAACATAATAGTAAAGAATGGAATAATGAAGTTCTCTTCATGAATACAAAAGAAATAATACCCCTTACCTTATAAAGAAGAGTACTGACGGCGGTAGAGGCGTTGATATACTTGAAGAAACTTGCACTACGCTCAAAACTTTTTTAAACGCTAAAGAAATACGCTCAAGATAGAAGAATAATTCTCTCTACAGTTTCTCTCTCTAGAGTTTCAGTGAATTTGTAAAAAATAATGAAGGAATGAGCTTCTATTTATAGAAGAATGGACTGAATAGTAACCAATCCATGAACGGTCTAGATTGATTTACTTTAAACGGACGGTCCAGATTGGTTTACAATAAAATATAATATATTCTATTTATAATCTAATAAAACAAATAACTTTTAAAAAGATTTTACTATGCAAATACTATGCAGGCACTATGCAAACACTATGCATAATAAAATATAATATATTCTAATTATTGTCTAATAAAACGAATAACTTTATAAAAGTATTCTATTTTATATAAAAAACTTTTCTGTTTTATTACATTAATAATACTAATAAAACAAAACTTATATATATATATAACAATCAACAATAATTGAATCAAATAACTTGAGATACTATGCAGCAACTATTGTAGCAATAATTGAACAAAACTGAGTGACTTCTCACGTAAACATCAATAATCAATACCGGTGTGCTCTTTATGCAACCACGCCAGACATCAGATTTCTTTACTACCAAGTAGTTCAATAGTATTAACGGTAAAACTTCTGCCGTTATTTTTATAAAAATATTTTTGTCGTTTTCTCAATCCGATAATAATTCCGTTGTGGGGTCCACCAATGATTGTGCCGTCGCATTTAATATTCCTGTTAAAATGAATATTCCCCGACCAATCGAATATTATATAACAACTTGCGTACCTTTGCAAAATTTATAAATATTACCCACAACTATAACATTATCTCAAATCCACACCATAATATTAAAAAAATATTTTGAGAAAATTAAATCTTTATTCGTAAAATTTGGGGTTTTACATCCGAATCGATGTGAGTAGCCTCCTCCAAGACGCAGGCGATAATCACGTCGAGTTGATGACGAGAGCCTCCTCCAAAGGTCTGAGTAAATGATCGTCGAGTTGATGAGCTTGCCTCCTCCAAAGACAGGTGATGACCACCACTTCGATGACATGGAGACAGGGGACGGGTTGTAGTTAGTTTAGTTTATGTTATATTCTGAGTTTCATGTATGTATTTGTACAATTTTTGAGTTGTACCGACGGCCATTATATTTTTTATCTATTTATTTGATTTGGGTTACTAGTTTATACAGGTATAGTTGTGATTTGATGGTTGTTATTAGTTTATAACAGGTGTATATTTGTAAATGAATAGGAAAATTTTGAAATTTAAAAAAAAAAATCAAAATATATGTATAGGGTCATTGTCGACGGCTAATAAGGCATTGCCGACGGCCATGCCTTCGGTAATGAGTTTTTCCCTAAAAAAAAAATGGGGTCTTTGCCCACGGCCTTGCCATCGGTATAGCCATCGATATTGACATAATGCGATCATGCATAATGACTCCGTGGAATGAATGATGATGATGCCGATTTTACGGACGAGGAGGCACAGGGTGACGACACGTGGGGTGACAAGATAAATGACGGTCATCAGCCGTCGCTTAATGACCTCAATGCCGACGGCAGTATTGTCATTGGCGATGGCAGTGCCCGTGGGCAATGACTGATTTTCTTGTAGTGCTGATAATGGTTGGTCAATTATGGAGTATAATATCAAAACCCTAGTATTAATTTGTTAAACCCTATTTTTAAAACTCAAATACGAGTTCAAAGCTATTCGGTAACTGTGTTATGTGATAATTTATGTGTAATTTAGAATTTATTGTTAATTAAGGAAACCCTAATTATTGTTAGAAACCTTAATTAGTAATTAGAAACCCTAATTACTAAATTGGAATCTTAATTGCTAAATTATAAATTTGAATATTAATTAGGAAAATTTTAAGTATTACTTAGAAAATCCTAATTATAAATTGATAACCCTAATTGTCAAATTAGGAACCTTATCTACTAAATTGGTAACCCTAATCGCAAAATGGGAAAGCTAACTGTGATTAGTAAGTCTTAAACTTAATTTGTAAGTCTAGGTAATTAGGAAACCTAATCTAATTAGGGAACCCTAATTTGTATTTTTAGAAACTTTAAAATTTCATTTTTAGTTCTTATTATAAATCCTTAAAAATTAATGTGCCAAACCTTAGGGTCAAACCCTAAGGGTTTGCCAAGATTACCTCTGCGCGATTAAAATCATATAAAAAATGACTAAAGTACCCTTTTGTGCATTATTGAAGCTAAAATGTGGATTTTTGCCAAGTGTGGGAGTGGGTGACCTAATCTAACAACCCCATGTGCTTATAACTCCAGCTATCAGCCAAATATATCAGCTACATGCATTGTATTCAAGTAATATATATACGATCAAAGAGAGAGAAATTTCATTATTTATCCCATTTGTGCACAAACACACCACCAAGACTTCTCTCTCTAAACTCCATGAAATTTAGTAGTATTTCAGTTCCTTAGCAAGTCCCCACTAACACCCATAATAAATCAGGAGCCTATAATCAAGGATTTGGTCATATAAGGTATAAACCCTAAACTAAAAATATGATCATTGATCATCTGTTGAAAGTTATGTTTGAGTGTTAATATATGTTGTATGTAGTGTATATTGATGATCTGGGTTGCTAGATATTAGATCCATAACATCTATAGGCTCGGATTTGAAGTTTTTTAAAATCTGGAAAAAAAATTTTAATGATTTCTGACAACGAATATCACACCTCTTAAATCTCAATCTGTTTATGTTTTTGGTTGTTTAAATGTTTGATCGTTTTGTATGCTATGAGGTATGTGTTCTGGAACTTGAAGAAAGGTCAGATCTATCATAGATTGTAAGTTATTAATCATGGTCAAAGTCGGTTGACCGACCATGACCAAGCAAATCTGAGTAGCCCAGAAACTGCCCAGAACACTCTGACAGCAAGTTCGTGCCCTTAAATCTTTTTGTTGTTTGTTGATTTGTTATTGTTGTTGTATTCATGTTGAAGGTTGGTATATGGACTACATGTTTATGCCTTAAAATCTCCTAAACATCAAACGAGTCGATTACAGTGGCTGGTCAAAGTACGTCAAAAGATCACGATTTCTGTTTTTTGGGCAGCCCAGAAAACCTATGGTCATGATCTCTAACATAGTTTGACCATCTTAGATCTTGTGATGTTAATGTTGTTTTGTGTGTTTTATGTGATAGATCTATTAACTTACATGTTGGTTATACACTGAAATCATTAGATCATAAAAATATTACAAGAATAGTATGTAGTGGAGGCCCAAAGTAAGACCCACGAACTATTCTTCATTTCTTGGTAATCCAGAAATGAAGAATAGCCTCTGACAGCCACTTTGATGGCTTAGATCTCTCGGTTGTTTAATGATCTGGCCATGGATCTTGTTTAGTGTTGTATTACTACAATATTAACTAAATTTCAAATATAGAAACCTTTGGATCAAAGATTTGCATGCGGTCAAACCTACCACCTTGATAACTGACATGAATGTTCTGGGTTCGATGAAGAACATGAAGAACACCTATAGCGACGGTTCTGTCGCTATATGTAGTCTTTAGCGACATTTTATTTCTAAAATTAATTATTTTATTAAATAATTAGAGAAAATTAGTTTTTAATTATTAAAAATATAAAATAAATTACTAAAAATTATTTTAAAGCCTAAAAATTGATTTTTAATAATTTTGAATATATTTTATTAATATTTAATATTTTTAGAAAATATTTTAAGTTATGTTAATGACTTTTAATATTTTGTGTTGAATTTCATTAATTAATTGATATTAATGATAATTAATTTATTTAATAAATGTAGTAAATAAATTGTGGAAAAATAAAATTAATGATTTAAAAATCATATAAAAATTATTTAAGTATTTAATAATATTTAAAGTTATAAAATATAACTTTTAATATTTAAAGGTTAATTTCATTAATAATATAATATTAATGATATCGATTTATTTATTACTTATATTAAATAAATAGTTTAAAAATAGTTTTATTGAATTAAAAATCATTTAAAAGGATATAAATGTTTTTAAAATGTTTTAAGTTATAATTAATGACTTTTAATATTTTGATAAATAAGGCATTAATATTTAAATATTAATGGTAATTATTTAAAAGGATTTTAATTGTTTGAAAAATCATTTAAGGGTAATATTAATACTTTAAAAGTGTTTTAAGTTATTATAAATAACTTTAATATTTTGGCAATGGTTTTATTAATAATTTAATATTAATTAAATATTAATGATAATAGAACTATTTAATATTTAAATCATTGTATAATGATTCAGGTGTTTGAAAAATCATGATAAATTATAATAATTTTTTAAAAATTATTATAAGTCAATTAAAAAATAGATAACTAATATTTAAATTTATTAAACTATGAAATAGAGTTTTAAACTCGACAATTACCAGATAAAATTATCGGTACACCGACATGTTTCAGAAATTGATATGAACTAGATAACTTGACTAGATACGTGTCTATTTGTGATTCAATGACTGTTAAATATGTGTGACAATGTGATTAGATTATGTGTTGACTGCAAATAGTAGTACTATATGTTATAGTATGTATTTCTAATCGTTAGAATGATCTTATCAATGATAGGTCTTGATATAAAAGATAAAACTAAGTTTCGTAACTGTAACCAGTAGATCAGGCAAGTATCCTACGTTTGCATTTCCTTTATGCAATGGACATGAGTAAGAAACTTTCAAAATTATATTATCCTTGTGCCAGATTATTAACTCTATTGTTATCAATTATGTATCCAATCATTTGTATCCATACAAGTTCTTAAATTATCCGATCATTGTTTATCAACACAGTATTTTTGTATAATTCAGATATTTATTCTGTTCGTTAATTTCTAAATATGGTTATACAAGTGTCCCCACTTGGATAATCATTGTATTTAATCACATGTTGATACATACTTATTGATTTGCAGTATGTATACATTGACTTAAAAGTCGTCTAAGCTATTTAATTTGGCTAGACACAAACTTAAAAATATTGTTGAACAAGATAGAACTTTATGGTATTCAACTGAATTGTTTTGGTTCGGATTCCCGACTAAGTATGAACATCCCATACATGGGAAACTTTTGCACACCAAAGGCAGATAAGATGAACGATAATATCATTCTTGCATGTAGTAATTATCAATATAGGGCATAACGGGTTGATCACCCCCCATGCCTGTAAGTTATGACAGTGTATAGATGAAGTTCTGTTTAACCTTTTCGAAAATATAAAACTATGTTCATAGTCTGTCAACTGATCTCCCGTTATAGCCAGTACGTAGTTTCAAAAAAAATGATATAGAATTGATATGTTGTTATTATTGGTTCAACTTACTTCACAATTGTTGATCGTTGTAGAAGAATCATTCAAAAAAAAATATTTAATCCTTTCAGCTAATATTTATTGTTGCTATTACTTGCTGGGCACCGAAATGCTCATTCTTGCTTAAATTTAAATGTTTAAAGCTAAGTGTGAATAACCAGAAGGCTCATGTAAAAGCAAAAGAAAAGGAAAGCAAACATAATAAGATTTTTGGTATTTTATGTAATAGTTAGACTTTATTAAGACTATGATATCTATTAATTATCATGTAATGAATGTTTAAAGGTCGCGTACCTAGGATTAAACTCTGATATATAATTATGTTGGGTATTTGTATTATTTTTATTATTATTAGTACTATTCTGCTCATAGAAGTAGTATCGTGAAGCATCGAGTTCGGGTTTCAAGTACCTGAATTTGGGGGCATCACATGCTCCATGAAGAATTGGGTTAGGAACTTGCATCAAAGAGATAAGGTTTAGATACTTGTACAATATTCAAAGTTGTGTAAGTTAGAAAACTTGCCTTATGCGTAGTTTACCAAGGTATAGCTTATCAACACTTTTTGAATCCTATTATAACATAGTTATACGTATAGTATATTCATTAGATACGGATATTCAATACTTATACTTGATATGTAAGTTTAAACGCATACATAAGATTCAAACTTAGGCTTATAATCCCATACGTACGTTATCACGTACCTTACATATATATATATATAACACAAAAATTAGTTTGTAGGACACTATGAAATCAAATAACATAGTTCGTAATTATCTTTTGACTGAACGTTTGAAAGTTTATAAACACTTATTAAATATATGATTCTATCGTTAGCATGTTTATTGATACTTTAAATACTATATTGGACATGTATTACAGATTAGGATCACAATACAAGCCTGCATCAAAACTCAGATCACAAATAAAATAGGCAAACTTCACTGTAGGGTGGTGCAACTGCACCCTGGTTAGGCTCAGGGACAGCACAGCTGCGCTGTCCCCTGTCCAAACCAGAGTTGAACTTTTGCACTTTTGGTGTCAGTCCAATTATTAGCATACTAAGATATTAACATTTAACATGCATACTTGTTAGAGGACTTTACATACAAGTATGATCATTCTAAGTTCACCTTTACACATCACGGTCTTAGGGATTTCTAAGGAAGTAGGGCCAAATGGGGCCATAAAATCACAAGGCCTATCATGTTAACCTTATATATACACATGCTTACATGTGCTCACATTATTTACGCATGGCTAGCATTATTTATCACTATTAAACATGTTTAAACTTACACTTAGTTAACTTTTATTATGTCTAACACATGAATAATGTTTAGAGAAACAATGAACATATACATAACTTTGTTGGCAGTGCCAAAATGGTTTAGCTTCATGCCAGTTCCGACCTCTACCATCATACAAGTTTCACATGACTTTGATGTCATACTTAACTTAATTGAATAGAGTTTCACATGCTACAACAATATTTAATTATATATATAAATAAATATTTGACTTTTATTAATTATTTATTAATAATATTATAAAATTCTTGGGTATTACATCCTCCCCCTTATAAAAATTCCGTCCTCGGAATTTATACAAGGTTACACAAATAAATGGGGATAGTCCCTCCTCATCTTATCCTCTAATTCCCACGTGGCTTCCTCAGCGTCACGGTTTCGCCAAAGTACTTTTATAGAAGATATATCTTTATTTCATAATGTCTGCTCTTTCCTATCTAATATATGCACAGAAATTTCTTCATATGCCAGATTCTTCTCCACTTAAATGGGTTCTTAGGAAATCCCATGTTTGTAGTCAGGCTTGTACGGACGTACACACAAAAATGTGGAACACATTGTGGATGTTCTCCAACTCAAGTGGTAATGCAACTTTGTATGCCACTTCAACCACTCGCTTCAATATGTCGAATGGTCCTATGAACCTTATACTCAATTTTCCCTTCTTGCCGAATCATATTTTTCCTTTCCAGGGAGATACTTTCAAGAAAATGAAACTTCCGATTTTAAAGTCCTGGTCCTGTCGATGTCAATCTGCATACTTTTTTTGGCTATCTTGAGTTGCTACCAGCCTGGCTCTTATCACTGTCACTATGTCTGCAGTTTGTTGCACTAACTATGGTCCCAACATTCGTCATTCTCCAACTTCGTCCGAACATAATGGCGTTCGACATTTTCTCCTATAAAGAGCTTCGTACGGTGGCATGCCGATACTCGCATGGTAACTATTGTTATACACAAATTCTAGTAGGGGTAGGTGATCGTCCCAATTTCCCTTGAAGTTCATCACATATGTTCTAAGCATATCTTCCAGCGTTTGTATTGTTTGCTCACTTTGTCTGTCTGTCTATGAATGATAAGAAATACTCAAGCTCAACTGTGTTCCCATTCTCTCTTGCAAGCCTTTCCAGAATTTTAACGTGAAGCACAGATCTCGATCAGAGACAATTGACAACGGCACTCCATGTCGTGAAACAATCTCCTTTACATATTGGCTTGCTAACTGATTCAAATTATATCGGATCTTGATTGGTAGAAAATAAGTTGTCTTCGTTAGTCACTCTACGATAACCTAAATGGCATCAAAATATTTTTCCGTGACTGGAAGTCCCACCACGAAGTCCATCGTAATGTGCTCCCATTTCCACTCTGGTATTTCTAACGGTTAAAGTAGACCACTCGATCTCTTGTGCTCTTCTTTGACTCGTTGGCAAGTAAGACATCTACTGATGCTCTCCGCGACTTCTCATTTTAGATTGGGCCACCAAAAATGTTGCCTCAAATCTCGGTACATCTTTGTGCCCACTGGATGAACGGAATACGTCGTATTGTGTGCCTCATGCAAAGTTTCTTCCCTCAACTCAGTTACCGTTGGCACCCACACTCTCCCTTAGAATCTCAAAATACCGTCTTTATCCATTTTGGATCTCTCTTCTTCATTTTCTGTGATCCTCTTCCTAATTTTCTTACACTCTTCATCTTTCTCTTGTGATTCCTTTACCCTATCCAACAAGGTTGGACGAGCTTCCACTACAAATAACTTTTTTTCAGACCTCCCCAGTCCCTTTACCTCTACTTCCAATTTCTCCATTTCCCTTATTAACTCCTCATGGGTTGTCAACTGAAACAACTTCTCCCTTCCTTTCATGCTTAGCACTTCAGCTACTACGTTTGCCTTTCCCGGGTGATAAAGAATATAGCAGTCATAATCCTTGACTAATTCTAACCACCTTCTCTGACGCATGTTCAACTCTTTCTGTGTGAAGATATATTTCAGACTCTTGTTGTGACGCCCCCAAAATAGGTATACATCACCTATTCTGGGTCGCCAAATACATGGTACATAAATCAAATATAACTTAATTATACAACTGTCATGTAAAATACGACAAAACATAAACTGAGAGTTTAAACAAGAATATTGCCTTCTAGACAATATCCACTCTCAATGGAGTCCTCATAGACAGTATACAAACTCAAATTCAGTTCTCATTACATTTATTATCACACTATTTAACAGAATAGTGAGGACTACTAATGTTATCATCTGGACTGTCAGTTCGTTCCTCGACTCGTCCCAGCTATTCTTATTTCCTGAAGAGAACAGTGAAGGAAAGGGTGAGCTCAACTAGCCCAGTAAGAAATATTATGACTAAGATAATGCAGAATAAATTATCATTAGTCTTCAACAATGTTAAACTGATAAAATACAATAGACATCAAGTTTAACTGCAGCGGAACAAGCAATCTGTTAAAAGAGTCAAGTAGAGAATAAAATCTACTATCTTTTATGATTTAAAAAGTTTTTCATCACTTTTATCGTTGAGACTCAGCTTAATAAATAATCCACATCATCCCCAAGACTACTGACAAGGATATTCATTAGTATCACGACCATAAATTATCCATGCACTACGGGCCAAGGATATTCGTGTATTCATCAATGGTCATGATCATGCCAACAACCGGCCCATCAATGCACCTCTGGGCCAATGAGGACTTTTACCACATCATTTGTAACATTACGGTCATGATTATACCGAATAATCCTCGGTCATAATCATACCAAGTCCATCTATGCACTACAGGCCACAGATGACTTTCAACATAAAATAAACATAAGGATGATGACAATGATATAAGAATTCAATAAAACAAGTTCAAGAATTAAATTATCCAGGAACTTTTAACATCCAAATTGCCAACATGATACTTCTTTGTAAAGTAAAATTCAAGAATAATATTCATGTACAGAAAAATAATTTGGACAGAAAAGAATCAATTTTTCATCGTGAATAGTACCTTGTGAATAGTACTTCGGGAATAGTACCTCATGAATAGTACCCCGACATGAAAAGTACTCCAAATACCCGAGTGAATAATATTCGGGTGAATAGTAATTTCGGTGAATAGTAACTGGTGAATAGTATTCTGGCATAAAAAGTTCCCCAAATACCCGAGTGAATAATACTAGAGTGAATAGTAATGGGGTGAATAGTAACCCATGAATAGTAACTCGTAACAGAAAATACCAAATAAAATGATATTTCATGACGAGTATAAAAGTCAAAACTTTAACCAACTGAGTATAATAAAGAAAGGAATAACAAAAGAAATCACCATGCATGCGGTACTTCGCATAGACATGTTATTACAACATAATAATAAATAACGGAACCAGTCAAAGCGTAATACCGACGGGATATTCCAATGTAATAATAAAGAGCGGAACCAGTGTCGGCGTAAAATGCCCAGATGAGGATATTCCAATGAGAATAATAAAAGGCGGAACCAGTCCGGCAGAAACGTCTCTGACAAGATATTCCAGCAGAATAATAAAGAGCGGAACTAGGTCCCACAGAAAACGCATGCACAAGATATTCCAACAGGATAATAAAGAATGGAATAATAGAAGAATTTCACCATGTATGCGGTACTTCGCATAAACAGGTTATTCCAACATAATAATAAAGAATGGAATAACAGAAGTTCTCTTCATGAATACAAAAGAAAGAAATAATACCACTTACAATAATAATAATAATATCCTTTACCTTTGAAAGAAACTGGATATAGGAATAGTGAGGTAGCAGACTTCTCATCTTCTATATATTTTCTCTCTACAATTTCTCTTTATAATAAATGCTCTATAGCTTTAGTGAATTGGTGAGAAATGAAGGAAGAATGAGCTTCTATTTTTAATTTAGTCATGCAAGTATTATCAAACTTTTCACCACCTCCCCTAATAGTAAATATTGTGATTCAATAGTAAATTATGTGAATCAATAGTTCTAGACATGTAAAAATACGAATTACAGTATAATACCTCCATCTATACCTCCATTTTTAACTTAGTCATGCAAGTATTATCAATGTTGCACCAACTCCCCTAATAGTAACAAGAATGTGAAATAATAGTATACACATGTGAACAAATAGTTATAATCATGTGAAATAATAGCAATCAATTGCTCATTTATCCGGTTAAATACCCGATTGGTCAATATAACCTCCAGACATCAATTATTATCGAAATAAATGTCGATTGTCACTAACACAAATAATTCCAACATAATGAAACTATTTATATCAACAATATAAATTTTAAAATTTCGAAGTTTGACTTTTCCCAAAAAAGTCAACTATTGACTTTTTGACCAAATAGTGAATCCCGAAAAATTTTGTGTTTATAGACTATTTTTACTAAGTTCATCGTTCCGGACTCAAATATCACGTCCGCGTCTCCAAATTCAACTCCAAACACAACTTCAATTTTAATAACATTCATCATTAATATTATAACTCACAATATTTATCAACCAGGTCGTTCCCAGGAAAGAGGGGGATTTCCAATAAGGATTTCTCCCTATTGGCGCGCAATTAGGTGACCAAACCTCTCCTTGACAGAACTTCTAGATATTATAAATATTGAAATTTAATAATATGAATAACTTTGTCATCTCAATTATTGATTTAATAAAATAACATTTTATGCAGATGATACCGTGACAATAATCGAATCAATATTATGAGAGATATGATGCAGCAATTACTGTAGCAATAATTGAGTATAACTAAGTGACTTCTTACGTAAGCATCAATAATCAATACCGTGTACTACTATGCAACCACGCGTATTACTGTACTTTTACTACCGAGTAGTTCAATAGTTTTAACTGTAAAACTTCTGCCGTTATTTTCATAAAAATATATTTGTCGTTTTCTGAATCCGACAATAATTCCATTGTGGGGTCCACCAAGGATTGTGCCGTCGTACGAATATTCCTTGTTAAAATGAATATTCCCCGACCAATCGAATATTATATAACAACTTGCATACTTTTCAAAATTCATAAATACTACCCACAACTATAACATTATATCAAATCCACACCATAATATTCAAAAAATTATTTCGAGAAAATTAAATATTTATTCATAAAATCTGGGGTCTCACAATCTCCCCTTCTTATGGAATTTCTGCCTCGAAATTTACGTACATACCTGGTATGCTGAAGAGGCGAGGGTACCTTGACTTCATTTCAGATTCTAACTCTTGAGGTATAACCTTTGAGTGTCGAATATAATCCTTCTTATCCAAGATTTTAACACGTATCTCCTCATACGTTAAATCATCCGCTATCTCGTCTGGTTCTAAATTAATAATGTGGTTCGGGTCGTCCACATATTTATGTAACATCGATACGTTAAAAACATTATGAACACGCGACATACTTGGCAGTAAAACGAGTCTATAAGTCACAGTTCCTACAATTGAGGATTTCAAATGGGCCAATAAAATTGAGGGTTGAGATTTTCTCTCTTCATCGATTATTACTTCTAGAATAACGCCATCTTGAACCTTCTTCTTCACATTCATCAGATTCGGGTGTGTAGCTTGAGCGGCTTTAACTTTATCGATTAAAGTTGATTCTACTCGTACATTCGATATCTTCACGTGGGTCCCTCGAGTCTTTAACTTTATCTTCATCATTTGTAAGTTATACAAAATGGGTTTTTGTGTTAACAGCATCGCACTCGTAAACGCATACAATCTTCTACTCAACGCATCAGCTACCACGTTCTCCCTTCTGCAATGATATTGAATGGTATGATCGTAATCTTCAACAGCTCGAGCCAACGTCTTTGGCGCATTATACATTCTTTTTGGTTGAAGAAATATTTAAGGGTTGAAGAAATGGGTTTTGTACTGGGGTCAATACAAAATTCGATTTCACGCTCTAGAGGTAGGCTAAGAAGTCTTCTAGAATACGTCAAGAAATTTATTAACAATAGGAATATCATTTAAAAACTGTGACTCTCATCCAAGACTTGGATAGTACGTCACATTGATACCTATCAACTTGCCATCGTCATTCATGGCGTCGCCTACAGAAAGTCTGGCTTCGGTGTATTCCAAGACTTGGAAGTCACCAGCGAAAGGCTCGGGGCTTTTTACTTATGGCTTGATATGATAATGATTGACTTTAATGGTTTGGTTGCTTGAATTCTCATAATAGGTTGGTTAGGAATATGAAAGCTAACAACCTTACGAAAATAATCAATTTTGCCATGATGAGTAGTTAACTAATCGATTCCTAAAATCACATCAAGGGCAAGTATTTTCAAAGAGATAAGATTGACAAGTAACGTGAAAGTGTCGATTTGAATCAAACAAGATTTATAAACAGTGGATGTAACGAAGGTTTCTACTAACGAAATTTCAACCAATAAGTCAAAGTCTAGCTTCTCTGTGGTCAAATTTAAACGTTGAACGCAAGCAAGAGAGATAAAATAATGGGTAGAACCGGTATCTTATAAGGTATAGACTTCACAAGAATTTATAATTAACTAACCTATGCTAACTTCGTTCGGGTTACTCGCTTCTTGAGAAGTCACGAAAAACGCTCTCCCTTGTACTACCGGTTTTGACTTTTTTGGGACAGCCTTTGGTGCCTCCATCCTAGCTGAACTTGTCTTTGGTGAATGACAAAATCGGGCTAGGTGACCTTCTTTTCCACAATTATAACATGCTTTGGACGGCATCGCACAGTTTGGACTGATATGTTCCTCCCCTCCGCACTTAAAACATATGATAGGTGGTCGTTCTCCTTCCTTAACAACGAGTGCTGGTGCTAACGTCTTTCCATCATTATTGAATTTCCTCTTTTGAAAATGTCCATTCTTATTGTTTTGGCCATGATTACCACTGAAGTGGTTACTATTTCTGGCATGTTGATTCCCTTCACGCTTATTGTCACCGTTTTGATGACTGCTATCACTGGTATTATCATTTTGTCGGCTGCTCTCTTTTGGTTGGATTGAATCACTATCGTGCTCCAATAAATGAGTCCTATTAACAACATCTGAATACAAACAAAGTTTATGAGAAATGAGGTATTGACGTATCTCGGGTTTCAAACCTCTTAGAAACATCTGCGTCATTCTCTCCTCATTATAAACCAAATGGGACGCAAACCGGGACAACTCGGCAAACTTGGCTTCGTACTGCGACACGGTCATGTTGTTTTGCTCCAGTTTAATGAACTCTACCTCCTTCATGTGACGAATACTTTCGGGAAAGTGCTTGTCGTTGAACAGTTCTTAAAACTTCTCCCAAGACATCTTCAGTGTGGCAGGTTGAGTACGCTTTACAGATTCCCACCAGTAATCTTCCTCTGTCCGCAACATGAAGGTGGAAAAGGGAACCTTTTGCTCCTCGGAGCAACCCAAGACATCAAATATCTTATTTATCTGTTTTATCCACGTCTCCGCCTTAAGTGGTTTTGGCTCTCCAAAAAACTCCGGTGGTCCCAGCTCATTGAACTGCTTAGCGGTGACCGTCCGAGAGTTGCCAATGTTTCCACTTGCATTTTGGACAGGAGCCGCTCTCGCCTGATGTTGCATGAATTGTATGAAGCCTCAGAACATTCCATCGTTCATCATTTGGTCAGTGTTGTTATTTGCATGTGGATTGTCGCCTTCCTGTTGCACATTGTCCTCGTTATTGATATGTGGAGACTCAACGGTCTCCTGTGCTTCATTGATGTTCTCAACATTCTCGGATGCCATTTTCAAATACTGTCACAAAACAAGGGTTAATTAACATATCACATATTATCCTATACTCGTAGACCAATTAAGTACCAAATAAACTTAGGTAGGTCATACTAGCGAAGGAATTCCCCGTCTCTCCCCTCCTAGTTCTTGTCTCACATCTTAGCCAGGGATCATATCCCTAAGCTTTGATACCAACTGTGTTGCCCCCAAAACAGGTATACATCACCTATTCCGAGTCGCCAAATACATGGTACATAAATCAAATACAACTTAATTATACAACTGTCGTGTAAAATACGACAAAACATAAAATGAGAGTTGAAACAAGAATATCGCCTTCTAGACAATATCCACTCTCAATGGAGTCCTCAATAGACAGTATACAAACTCAAATTCAGTCCTCATTACATTTATTATCACATTATTTAACAGAATAGTGAGGACTACTAATGCTATCATCATCGGACTGTCAATCCGTTCCCAGACTCGCCCCGGCCTATATTCTTATTTCACGAGAGAACGGTGAAGGAAAGGGTGAGCTCAACTAGCCCGAAGAAGAAATATTATGACTAAGATAATGCGTAATAAATTATCATTAGTCTTCAACAATGTTAAACCGATAAAATACAATAGACATCAAGTTTAAGCTGTAGGGAACAAACAATCCATTAAAAGAGTCAGTAGAGAATAAAATCTACTATCTTTTATGATTTAAAAAGTTTTTCATCACTTTTATTTGAGACTCAAATTTTAATAAATAATCCACATCATCCCCGCACTACTACCAAGGATATTCATTAGTATCACGATCACAAATTATCCATGCACTACGGGCCAAGGATATTCGTGTATTCATCAATGGTCATTGTGATATCCCGAATATTAGTAATATTTTTTTAAGAGAAATATTAATTGATTAAATAAAGGTTAGAGATTTAATAAAGGAAATGTGAAAAGAGTGGATTAATTTTTTTTTTATGCCTATAGGGTATAAAATTATTGGGAAGCTTAGACTTTTAATATAAAATCTACTATGAGATCAATGAAATAATTATATTATAATATAATTAATTTCATTCAAAAGTATTATTTAGTGGGTATGAACTATGCAATATGTGATGTTTATGCTTAATAAATATATTGGTATTATATATTTATTATATGTAAATAAATTGTAGGGGCAATTTATTAAAGGAAGAGAAGAATAGCATACATTATTAAAATGATATTTCGATATCAAAATAAAAAGGAAAGCTATCATAGCTTAGTTATGAAATACTATCAGCATGAAACTACCTATGTGGCTAAGGAAACAATTATATTCTAACATAATTGATTTCATTCAAAAGTAGTATGTGGTAGTAAGAAAGGAGAATGATAAGTACTAAAATAAGTCTATTAAATTACATAGAACCATTATCTTTAATAATGTGTGCTAATTAAATTTGCTAACTTAAGTGAATGTGGTAGATTAACACATGAAGCTTATTATGTATTGGGAGTCCAAGTTGTATAATTTGGGCCCTAATAAATTTCTTATGTATGCTCACAAGCTTATCCCCAAGTGTAATGGGTCATTACTACTTTTGAATTAAGCATTAGGTCGAATACCAAACTCAAATCCAAATTTCTCCTTGATCATTTCAGTGACCACGTTGGATGAATTATGTTATGCCTTATTAGTTAGCAAATAGTATAACTGGTTCCAAGAGGAGGAATCGGTTAGTTGATTAGCAATTAGTAAGAGGCTATACTATAGAGTGGTGATTAGGGGCCACTTGTCAAAGAAATTTGTCGATGAAATTTGAGAAGAGGATAAGGTAGCTATCATAGGGGCCAAGTATGGTAAATTAGCTAGGATTAGTAGGAGCCAACTAACTGTTGTGTTAGGGGTGAATGATGCTATAATCTAGCTAGATTAAGGCTAAAGAAAGACCAGCAATAGAGCCATGTTGACTAGCCTTCTTCCTTATCTACAAATAGCTTTACCAGTATCTCGGTCTCAATTAGTAAACTTCCTAACTAAGGCTCCAAAAACAGTAGCACACAAAGTGAGGGAAGGGAAGGAATCCTATTTGGGTAAGGAGAAAGAAATTAAGCAACAACTAATTGCAAGATCTCGAGCTATTAAGGTAAGCCTCCCAAGTCTCTCCCACTTTATTCTCTTGCTACTATTTGATCGCAATGGCCGAATGGCCCTGAAAAGGAAAATAAAGGGGTTGTTTCGGTATTAGTTTTGTTAATGTTTTAATGTAGTTGGTGTGTATTAGTTCCTTTTGTTTTGATTACCAATCGATACCAAAGATGCTATCAATAAGACCTTGTGATTACGATGGTATGAAACCAATTGGATAGCAGAGTAGCTATGTGATGGGCATTTAGCACTAAAAGCTGTTACATTAAAATTTTTAAGTTGCTATGTTATTGCTTTAGGAAATAAGTGATTGCTATGCTATTTTTGTATTGCTATGAATTGAAACTAGGCACAAGGAGATAGGTTGACCGAGAAGGAATAAGGAGACTAAAATGGGTTTATGATGTAAACCAATCGCTATGAATCTAGTAAATCAAAACTGTGCACACCATGTGCTTGCTAAAAGTCCCAAGTGATTTGTAGTGACTAGAAAACTGAAATTGAGAAGGAAGTAAATCATGGTTCTTATTTAGTTAACACGTGTGATGTTAATTAAAGTAATTTAGCATGCTAAACTCAATCACAGTGCACTTTTTAGGCTAAAGCTAATGGTTGAGATTTAAACATGTTAGAAACCGAAAAAAATTGTGAACCGCTGACCCTAAAAGCAAAATCCGTGGATATCTAGAGTTTCCAGAAACTTTTGGGCTTTTGGGGATGTATAGTTCACTGAATAAGCTTTCCATAGATTCCGGAACGGACTAATTCCGACTTCGGAGCAAAGAGTTATGATCTTTCATAGTAGTCGCGTCAAAACTGTCTAATCAACTCAGGTCAGTCCCTTTGCACGAAATTCTGGAATTCTGTGTTTTGATTTTGGAAATGGTCAAAGAATGAAAGTTGTAGCCTCGGAAGTTATCTTCGCGTGGGCTCAAGAATCGTTCAAAAATGTTTTGAAACGAAGGAGTTATGACCATTTTAGCGAAGGAGGGTCGTGCAGTCTAAAAACAGAACATTCTGTCCACATAGAGCAGATTTCTGTTCTGTTCGGTTTGGAATTTGGATTTGTGATCTGAAGAGAAGTTGTAGTCCCAGAAGTTGTCTTCTCGTGGGCTCAAGAATCGCTCAAAAATGTTTTGAAACGAAAAAGTTATGACTGTTTTTGCGAGAGAGGTAAAGCCCAAATGAAATTGAAAATTTTAATGAACGTCCACTTTTGATCATTGTGTTGGGCTGTTTGTAAGGTCTGAAATGGACGTCTATTATCTTAATAATATAGCTTGATATGGCATGTTTATCATAATCAACAATGGATGTGAACCAAAATAGGAGCTAGAACTTTAAGATATCTCAAAGTGGCAAAAGGGGAAGCTTGTTGCTGCGTTTACGCAACAATGGGTTGTAGCAACAGTGCTAGAGGGCAGCAAGCGGGATCTCTTTGCGCTCTCAAATGTTGTGTTATTTACCTAAGATATTTGGCTAATATTTTCTTAAATAAGTGGGTATAACACCTATACAATATTTAAACTTTAACATCAATGAATCAAAATTATGGGGGACTAAGTACTATCAAAATAAAAGACGAGAAGTTGGGGTCATTGCCTATCATTAAAGCAGCAAGCTATAAAAAAGCAATGCAATAGCAAAATAAGTAATGCCTATTTTTAGCTTTGTGGTGTAATTTGATAAATTACACATGAAGTTTGGGTTATTATTTCTATATAAGTAATGCGGAGGGTATAAAATGTGTATATGAATTATGTATTATGTAATATGATGCGAAGAAGTTTTAAGTATGAGAGTTATGGGTTAAAGTATGTATGATATATACATAAGTCTTTGAGTCAAATGCTTTTAAGCATGAGGTATTAAGTTGTGAGCTAATTAAGAGACACGATGCATTCTTTAGATAATAAATGAAAATGCTTGCTTGGGAATTTGTTATGAGGATTTAACATCTAAGCATGCCTACAAGGTATTTATATGGACTATTTTTGTATTCAAAAGATGGTCGATTTTTTTGCAAACATAAATAGAGAAATGATTCTATGTTATAAGCATGTTTTAAGGATTGCTTGAATGCCTAAAGTTCCCTTTTTCCTACTTGTGGACTGCTTTTGGGAGTTATAGCCAAAATCGTGTCTAAATTCTAGTTTTGGGGTGATTTGGATAAAGTTCAAGAATCGAACTCCCGAGTCATGTAGAAGACCATGAAAGGCCATAAGAAGCATCTAAAAGTTGTTCCTTAAGTTAATTAAGGTCTACAAGGTGTATTGTTCAATGTCAGGCTTAAAATCTATAAAAGTAAGCTTTAAAGAGCAATTAGCACCTAAATAAAGAAATACCATTTCTGGACCATGTAGGCAAGTTTCAATAGTCATAATAGGACATAAGAAAGCTACACAAACTAAAGGAACCAAAGCTAAGCCATTTTGAGCATGAGACTTGTCTCAAATTCACATTTTCAAGCCAAAATGGACTGTTTTGGACAATTCATAGTACACGACCTTAAAGGACCTGTTATGAGCGAGATACAAAGTTGCTCATACATGCTAGTAATGATTTCAAATCATGGTCATGGCTAAAGCTAACAAGAAAACCAATTTAAACTCTCTTTTCAAGCCTAAAGTGAGCTTTGATAAGTCAAAATGAGTTAGATGATTAAATAAAGTGTGGTGATGCTAAAAGTATCCTTAAGTAACTTAAATATACATGCCTATACTATCCTAGTGTCCAGAGTTGGAAAAATTTGGAAAAAGTACAAAATCAATTTTGTAAAAAAAGTAAGAAAATGGCTAAGTTTGAGCCCTGTTTTGGAAAGCCTAATGGGCATGAACCAGAATCCTAAACCTTGATTAAAATACCTTGTAGTATGGTCTAGAAGTTGGGCCAAGTGGTTAAGCTCTTAGCTTAACCAAGGAGTCTAAACAAATCACCAAACTAACTTGGAAAATCACTAAAACTGCAGTTTTTGCAAATTTGTCTAAGTATGAAAATTTGAGATTTTTCCATTTGGCCTAGAACTTAGTTTCGACACCTTAGACAAGTGAGTTAGAGTTATGCTAGGCTATTCCAAGTGTTGGAATGCTAATGTATGCATTAACTCGAGAAGTTAGTATGTAAAAGCTTGAAAAAGCTTAGTTTAGAGGGTCAAAACCAAATCTATGCTTAGCAAACCTAAAGGAATGCTATAAATAGTATTAACTAGATAAAATTCAAGTGTTGGAATGAACTAAAGTGGCTAGAAATGAAATTGGCAAGAGTTGACCAAAACTAGTGAACTCAAGAACACATGAACCCTTTATGTTCTAAATCCTGAATAAGATGTAAATGATGACTTTAAAGTCATTCATATTGCATTATATAAACATGTCAAACCCCATCAAAGTGAAAGATAACTAATGAGAAAACATGGATGAGGTAATTGAAAAAATGTATACAATATCTCAAATATAGAAATCTAAACTACAACCATGATAACTAAAATTACGTGTTTTGTTATCAATCCCACATACAATGTAGGTTGTGCAAGGAACGCAGAAGTTGGTGTAATGGTAAAACCCCGGTACAGGCAAGTTTCTTAGTTTATTTATGTTGACTTATAATTGCTATAGATAACTGTTAGCATGATAATACTTATGAACTGCATTATTTGCTTTGTGAATGATGAATGTCAAATTATGACTAATTATTGAATTGAGTCGGGGAACTCAATATATATGTGCAATAAATGACAGGTACATGACATGTGTAGTATTCTATGATATGTATGTTGCTACCAGCAGGGCATAAATGTAATAATGTATTTGTAATATGCTTGAACACCAAGAATATAAATGCATGAACTGAATGTAAAACTTATGTGCTATGTGATGCATGATAGACTGTTAGACTTGCTGGGCCATCGTGCTCAATCTTGCTTAATTTGCAGGTTAAAGCTAGGATGTGATCTATCGTGATTAGGAGCATATGAAAAGAAGACTAGTGATTTAATTGAGATTGTGTTGAATCATTTGATGATATTTTCAGGTGTAAATCATCAGATGTGTAAATTGTTGAATCATTCGATAGATGAAGATTATTTGTTCTAAAAAGGGGATATGCTTGAAAGAATGAATTGTATATTATTACTCATATTTACTCAGGCTCAATAAATCATATAATATGATTCTAGTATAAAGCATAATTGTAAAGGTTGCGATTCAGGGAATGAATGAATGGAAAGAAAGAAAGAAAAAAATGTATTCCGCATTTTTAGTTATTTTAACATTAAATAATGTTTTAAAGCTACAACAAGATAATATTAACGTACAAGATCGGGAAGAGAAATTGTCCTGATTTTGGGGGCGTTACAGTCATGATCATGCCAACAACTGTCCATCAATGCACTACGGGTCAATGATGACTTTTACCACATCATTTGTAACATTACAGTCATGATTATACCGAATAATCCATGGTCATAATCATACCAAGTCCATCTATGCACTACAGGCCACATATGACTTTTAACATAATAGAAACATGATGATGATGACAATAATATAAGAATTCAATAAAACAAGTTCAAGAATTAAATTATCCAGGAACTAATAACATCCAAATTGTCAACATGATACTTCTAAGTAAAGTAAAATTCAAGAATAATATTCATGCACAGAAAAATAATTTGGACAGAAAAGAATCAATTTTTCGTCGTGAATAGTACCTTGTGAATAGTACTTCAGGAATAGTACCTCGTGAATAGTACCCCGACATGAAAAGTACTCCAAATACCCGAGTGAATAATATTCGGATGAATAGTAACCCGTGAATAGTAACTCGTGAATAGTATTCTGGCATGAAAAGTACCCCAAATACCCGAGTGAATAATACTAGAGTGAATAGTAATGGGGTGAATAGTAACCCATGAATAGTAACTCATAACAAAAAATACCAAATAAAATGATATTTCATGACGAGTATAGAAGTCAAAACTTTAACCAACTGAGTATAATAAAGAAAGGAATAACAAATAAAATCACCATGCATGCGGTACTTCGCATAAACAGGTTATTCCAACAGAATAATAAATAATGGAACCAAGTTAGGCGTAATACGACCGGATGTGATATTCCAATGTAATAATAAAAGGGAACTGTGTGCGGCGTAAAACGCACAAACATGATATTATTCCAATGTAATAATAAAGACGGAACCAGTCCACATATAAACGCATGCACAAGAATTTCCAATAGAATAATAAAGAGGCGGAACCAGTCCCATGAAAAACACACATGTGATACAAGATATTCCAATGTAATAATAAAGAATGGAATAATAGAAAAATTTCACCATGTATGCGGTACTTCGCATAAACAGGTTATTCCAACATAATAATAAAGAATGGAATAACAGAAGTTCTCTTCATGAATATAAAAGAAAGAAATAATACCCCTTACAATAATAATAATATCCCTTACCTTTGAAAGAAACTGGATATAGGAGTAGTGAGGTAGCAGGCTTCTCTTCTTCTATAGATTTTCTCTCT
The DNA here is from genome assembly GCA_020205605.1 of Panax ginseng. NCBI lineage: Eukaryota > Viridiplantae > Streptophyta > Magnoliopsida > Apiales > Araliaceae > Panax > Panax ginseng. The sequence continues at coordinate 90,474,545 of CM035134.1, read as the reverse complement.
ACAATTTCTCTCTATAATAAATGCTCTATAGCTTTAGTGAAATGGTGAGAAATGAAGGAAGAATGAGCTTCTATTTGTAGAAAAATATAGTTTTGATAATTGCACGTTTTGGGGGCTCGAAAAATTACAGTACAATACCTCCAACTTTTCTTTTATTTTTAATTTAGTCATATAAGTATTATCAAACTTGCACCACCTCCCCTAATAGTAAATAATGTGGTTCAATAGTAAATTATGTGAATCAATAGTTATAGACATGTGAAAATACGAATTACAGTATAGTACCTCCATCTATACCTCCATTTTTAACTTAGTCATGCAAGTATTATCAATCTTGCACCAACTCCCCTAATAGTAACAAGAATGTGAAACAATAGTATATACATGTGAAAAAATAGTTATAATCATGTGAAATAATAGCAATCAATTGCTCATTTATCCGGTTAAATACCCGATTGGTCAATATAACCTCCAGACATCAATTATTATCGAAATAAATGTCGATTTTCACTAACACAAATAATTCCAACATAATGAAACTATTTTTATCAACAATATAAATTTTGAAATTTAAAAGTTTGACTTTTCCCGAAAAAGTCAACTATTAACTTTTTGACCAAATAGTGGATCCCGGAAAATTTTGTGTTTATAGACTATTTTTACTAATTTCATCGTTCTGGACTCAAATATCACGTCCGCGTCTCCAAATTCAACTCCGAACACAACTTCAATTTTAATAACATTCATCATTAATATTATAACTCACAATATTTATCAACTAGGTCGTTCCCAGGAAAGAGGGGGCTTTCCAATAAGGATTTCTCCCTATTGGCGCGCAATTAGGTGACCAAACCTCTCCTTGATAGAACTTCTAGACATTGTAAATATTGTAATTTAATAATATGAATAACTTTGTCATCTCAATTATTGATTTAATAAAATAACATTTTATGCAGATGATACTGTGACAATAATCGAATCAATATGAGAGATATGATGCAACAATTACTGTAGCAATAATTGAGTATAACTGAGTGACTTCTTACGTAAGCATCAATAATCAATACCGTGTGCTACTATGCAACCACGCATATTACTGTACTTTTACTACCGAGTAGTTCAACAGTTTTAATTGTAAAACTTCCGCCGTTATTTTCATAAAAATATATTTGTCATTTTCTCAATCCGACAATAATTCCGTTGTGGGGTCCACCAATGATTGTGCCATCGTACGAATATTCTCTGTTAAAACCAATATTCCCCGACCAATCGAATATTATATAAAAACTTGCATACTTTGCAAAATTTATAAATACTACCCACAACTATACCATTATATCAAATCCACACCTTAATTCAAAAAATTATTTCGAGAAAATTAAATATTTATTCATAAAATCTGGGGACTCACACTTGTGGTCCATGTATATCTCACATTTCTCTCTATACAAATAATCTCTCCAAATCTTTAACGCAAAAACTACTGCCTCTAACTCTAGGTCGTGAGTAGGGTATCGTTTTTTGTAATCCTTCAGTTATCGCGATGCATATGCAATGACTTTTCCATGTTTCATGATCACACAACCAAGTCTCTTGTGGGATGTATCACTATATATATACCATGAAACCTCCCGCATTGTTTGGTAATGATAATATAGGCGCTTCGCTTAGTCTCTTCTTAAGCTCCTGAACACTTTCTTCGCACTTATCCGTCCATACGAACTTCACCTAGTTCCTCGTTAGATTGGTCAAATGAGTTGCTATCTTTGAAAAATCCTGAATAAATCTTTGATAGTACCCAGCTAACCCTAAGAAACTTCTTATCTCTGTTGGTGTCTTCGGCTGCTCCTAATTATTCACTACTTCTACCTTTGCAGAGTCTACTGAAATTCCATCCTTATTTACCACATGTCCTAAGAATTTAACCTTCTCCATCCAAAATTCATACTTTGAAAATTTTTCATACATCTTCTCCTTCCTTAGCGCCTCCAAAACCATCTTTAGATGTTCGTTATGTTCTTCTTCTGTCTTTGAGTAGATCAAAATATCGTCAATGAAAACTACAACGTATTTATCCAAATATGGCTTGAAGACTCGGTTCATCAAGTCCATGAATGTTTCCGGAGAATTAGTTAATCCAAATGAAATTACCAAAAACTTATAGTGTCCATAACGGGTTCGAAATACCGTCTTTGGTATATCCTCCTCCCGTACTTTTAAATGGTGATAACCCGTCCGTTGATCTATCTTCGAGAAACATTTCACTCCCTTCAGTTGTTCAAAAAGGTCGTCTATCCTTGGTAATGGATATCTATTCTTGATTTTTACTTTGTTTAATTCTCGATAATCGATATAGAGCCTCATCGATCCGTCCTTCTTTTTAACAAACAACACTGGTGCTCCCCAAGGCGACACACTTGGTCGTATGTAACCTTTATCTAGTAACTCTTGCAGTTATAACATTAATTCTTTCATTTCTACTGGTGCCATAAAATATGGAGCTTTTAAAATTGGTGCCGTTCCCGGTGCTAAGTCTATTATGATTTCAATTTCTCTATCTAGAGGAAGACCAGGCAGATCATCTAGAAATACATCTTTGAATTCTCTCACTACGGATATATCCTTAATTTCTACTCCCTTTTCCCGAGTATCAACAATATAAGCTAAATAACCTACACATCTTTTCCTTAACAATTTCTTGGCCTGCATCATCGTAAGACAACACGCTTGCTTAAGCGATGAGATACCGTAAAACACTGCTTTAGACTTATTCAGAGTCTGAAGTTTTACACTTTTATTCTGACAATCAATTATCGTAGCATGGTTATACAACCAATCCATTCCCAAAATTATGTCAAACTCTCCCAATCTCATCGAAATCAAGTCTACGCTTAGTTCGTGATCTATAATGTTTGTGCGATAATTTCGGTAAATGTATTCTACGGGGATTACTTCCTTATTCGCAACTTCCATGTTCAAAGGATTTCATAATCGCTCTCGGGGTAAATTAAGTCGACTAGCAAATTCTTCAGATACAAAAGAACAGGTGGCACCCGAATCAAATAATACGTATGCATTTATTTCATTGATTGGGATAATACCTGACACCATGTCCTTCATAGCTACTGCATCATGGACGGTCATATTAAAGGTTCTGGCGGTTGGGCAGTTGGATTGCGTTGGTCCGCTAATCATCAGTTAACTGCCTCCCCCTTGCTGGCCACTTCCTCTGCCACTCCCTTTCTTTGGGCAGTCCTTAATAAGGTGGTGCGCTGATCCACAAGCGAAACAACCCTTCATCCTCTTGGGCTTCGGGCAGTTGGGTGAAATATGCCCTTCTTGACCGTAGTTGTAGCAAGTACTACGCCCCTTCCAGCACTCGCCCTGGTGATTCTTCCCACACTTCGGGCATCCCTCTTCCCTCTTCTTAAAATCTCCATGAAAATTCCATGCTTGATTGTTGTGGGTTTTATTGTTGTTGTTCTCCCACTTCCTCTTTCCTAGATTACTTCCTCCGTTGTTGCTTCCTCCATGACTTTCTCCTCCCATGTTCTTATCATTCTTTTCCTTGTTATACAAACTTAAGGCTTCACTACCTCCCTCTGCAATAATAGCCTTCTCCAGCAACTTCACAAATGAATCGATCTGATGAACCGGCACCGTGTTGAACAACCAAGGTTTTAGTCCCTCCTCAAAATGTCTAGTTTTCCTCTCTTCATCCCCTACCTGGTATTCTGCAAACCAGGCTAGCTCATTAAACTTAGTCGCATATTGCGCCATTGTTGTATCTCCCTATTTACGTTCTAAGAATTTAACCTCCATTCTATTCTTCATGCTTTTTGGGAAGTAGGTCTTGAAAAACAGAATCTTGAATCACTCCCATGCTATTATCCCTTCTCCTGCTCTTTGCTGATTCGCCTCCCACCAATAGTCGCCTCCCACCAGTAGTTTGCCTCGCCTCTCATCATGTAACTAGAAAACACCATCTTCTGTTCTTCACTCACACGAGCAATGGTGAAGGCCTTTTCTATTTCCTTAATCCATGTCTGCGCCATGATCGGATCGGTAGTACCCATGAATTTCGGAGGTCCTACACTCCTAAAGTCTTTATTCGTAATTGGAACTGCTTGGGGATTGGGTGGTACTGGCTCGTTGTTTCTTCCACGTAGCGCCTCTCCTAGAAAATCTACTAGCCTTTGGATAGGGTTTACTTATTCTCTCTAGTTATTGACTGACACTTCCGGTGTCACTGGTCTACGTCCAGGCGGCATTTTCTGCATTACAAAATTTTTATTTTTATTATCTAATTATATTACTTAAACATTTCTCAAATGAAAAAGGAATAAGATTTTATAACACATTTCTGAAATAAGATCATTTATATTCATATGCCAAATCATTACATCAACATGATTATCCCTAGCATACTTCTATAAATGTCAACACATATCCCCTAATATCATAAAAGATTGGGACAAATACTAACATACTGCCCCTCTAATATAAGCCTACTTGGGGTTTACATAACTATCCCATATCTTACACAAAAGATTGGGATTATATCACGATATACACATCACATAAAAGAACTACTACAACTACCACAAGACTACTGGGTCTCATCCCAACATCCCACGACCCACAACGCTCTTGTACTCGATCTGTACTATGTATACCATCAACTCTTTGCTCATAGTGTGTCGAGTCTGTCCCTGCTCTGTTGGATAGTGATATACACCATCAATCACTCTCTCAATAGTCGAGCGAAACACGTAACCCATCTTGTTCACCTTCCTCTTCTTACACCTGACTTCATCCTTTAATTCACCTGCCCTCTCATTAGCTGCTTCCCACTTCTCCTCAAAGTGAATCCTATCCATTACCTTCGACTCTAACTGAGTACGAAGAGCCTCCTTTTCCATCTTCTCGCTCAATTCTCTCTACTCCATCTCTTCCAGCTTCCCTATTAACTCTACATTTCGAGACATCGACCTGTGAAACAGAGTCCCCATCTGGATCCCTGCCTCTCTGCGGTGGGCAATCTCCACCTCCAACTCTTGCATCACTAACTTCCTCTGGTGGTCATTGTCCCTCAATTTCTGGAACTAGGACTCCCTCTCTTGAGACTCAGCCTCTATTTTCTGGAATCTGCAGTCTAACTCTAGGATTCGCTCCTCGTACTCTCCCAACATCTGATCCTCAAATGTAGCCTCGTCCGAATATTCCACGGATTCATCCTCCATGGGATCTTCCTTAGGCTCCATTTCCTCCTCCTCATCATCATCGATAGGAACCACTGTCGAAATGGGCTCAGATATCAATGGTGCCTCATACACCATGTGTATGTCACGTGCCTTTTCCTCTAACATTCTAGTGGGATCTCCCAAGTCTGTCATCCTACAACCACAAACATAAGACAAACAAACAATAACTACATTAGAATGTTAAATAAATATAAGGTCGATGTATAAAATGAAATTATATTCCATAACACACTAAGTCTCTTTCTAGGAAAACTCTACATGAGTCTCATCCCTTCCTATATTCTAAGTTCTCTTAAGTTATAATCTAAGGACTCTCGCTCCTAAGGTTTATAACCACGACTTTGATACCAACCTGTGACGCCCCCAAATTCATACCACTCCTGTCTCGAATTCGGTTCGCCACGTGCTACATATCTAATAAATAAATAACATCTCACGCAATAGAAATAACAGAATATATTACATTTATTTAATATAATCATTCACGTCCCAAGGTTTCGTAACTTAAACATCTCTTACATACCTTAAACACACTTAAACATAGCTTAGACATAACTAATACATAACATAATTTATGTCTTTACATTATTATAATATTCCCAAATAAATATGAAGCTACTCCGTAGCTTTGCCCTTGCCCTTATTAGTGCCCGAAGGTCCACCTTGCTTTGTCTTAACTAAAATGTTTTTAGGGAGAGAAAGAATGAGCAACAAGTTTGCTCAGCAAGTAACATAGCAATAAGGTGTTCAATATATTTTTAAATTATCAAGAGTATAATAATAAATAATAGTTCAAGGATAGAAAGAAGTATTGATGGTTCTCAAAAATAGTTGCTAAGGATAGAAATATATCAATATGATTCAACGTTTAATCAATTCGAGATTTCAAAATAATGAATACTGAGCAGTCACTAAGGACTATGAACTTCTACTAGAATTAGCAGTAATATGCTGATAATCCAACAAAAACAAGTACAGCATGTGATAAGCCTAAAGTACCCTACGTTATTCATAACATTTAATCATACTCATGTGTGCACGTCGGTCTCCCGACAATTATATAGTTTCCCCTTCAATGAGGGTTGTTCATCTCAGTCAATTATAAGAGTCCGCACCAATTCACTTGGTTTGGATATCTTTCAAATACATGATTTAGGTTTAGCCGAATCAAATGGCATGGACCACCTTTTCAAGTTATATAAGAACAATTATAAGTTCAAAGCCCAAAATCAAAGTTCGAAGAATGTAAACAACTTTATCTTAAGCTACGAAGCATTAAGTCATAATACATGAATCATACTTTCAATGGTTAACTTGTACGACCAATAATAGCACAAGCTTAAGTAATGCTCCATAAAGAATAGGGTTAGGAAATTGCATCAAAGAGATAAGGTTTAGATACTTGCACAATATTCAAAGTCACGTAAGTTAGAAAACTTTCCTTATGCGTAGTTTAAAAAAGTATAGCTTATCAACACTGTTTGAATCCTATTATAACATAGCTATACGTATAGGATATTCATTAGTTACAGATATTCAATACTCATACTTGATATGTAAGTTTAAACGCATACATAAGATTCAAACTTAGGCTTATAATCTCATACGTACGTCAACACGTAACTTACATACATATAACACAAATCTTAGTTTGTAAGACATTATGAAATCAAATAACATAGTTCGCAATTATATTTTGACTTAACGTTTGAAAGTTTATAAACACTTATCAAAAAAATAATTCTATCGTTAGCATGCCTATTGACACTTTAAATACTATATTGGACAATATTACATATTAGGATCATAATATAAGCCTGCATCAAATCTCATATCACAAAAAAAGAATAAAGCGGACTTCACTCTGTGGTGGTATGAATCGCTTCTGGTTAGGCTTAGGGATGGTGCAACTGCGTTGTCCCCTGGCCAAACTAGAGTTGAAAATTTTCACTTCTAGTGTCAGTCCAATTATTAGCATATTAAGATATTAACAGTTAACATGCATACCTGCTAGAGGACTTTACATACAAGTACGCCCATTCTAAGTTCACCTTTACACATCATAGTCTTAGGGCTTTCTAAGGAAGTTGGGCCAAATGGGGTCATGAAATCATAAGGTCTATCATGTCAACCTTATATCTACATATAGAGATCACATAATATGTAATACGCATGCTTACACATGCTCACATCATTTACGCATGGCTAACATTGTTTATCACTATAAAATATGTTTAAACTTATGCCTAGTTAACTTTTATTATGTCTAACACATATGAATCATGTTTAGAGACACAATGAATATAGACATGCCATTTTAAATCTTCAAAACTTAACTATTCATACAAGTGCAATTGAGTTTGAAAAATATCCGAGTTTGCTTTTGAAATCATTTTGGACTTAAACAATATAATTTTACATATAAAACACCCTTTAAATCTCTTTTCATATGTAGTAGTCATGTTTACATGCTCACAAAGTCAGAACATATCGCAAATGGTATTCATGGATATTAGTTTCAAATATGTCAAGTTTCCCTTGAAAAATCATTTAGTTTAAAGCTCAAACAAATTGGACATGAATAAAGGGACAACACATCACAACTCATGCTTACATATGCTCATAAATCAGTCATATATGTATATTATCATGCTCATAATTTGCAGAATATAATTTCCATCAAAGTTTGTTTTTGAAACTCTAAGCTTTTGTTATAGAATTCCTACTAGGTCATGTTTGGACAATTCACATCTCATAAGAGAGCTTTTAAACTACATATAATACTTCTTTTCATGCATATCTAAACCAAACTTGCATGCTAGAAACATCACAACACAATAGAAGCCAGAATCTTGTTCTGGGGATCGCATGTGAATCGCACCTAAGACAAATCTGATGCGATTAGCGCCTTTCCCGGATGTAACCAAGAAAGAGCTCTGTTTTGCAAAGTATCAAACCCAACTTCAATTTATTCATTCTAAAGATTCTTAAAACTATTCTTTGAAGTTCCATACATACATATAAACTTTATAAACATTTTGGTAGCAATTTCCAATTCAAGTTTACAAGAATTGAAAAGAATTTCTATGATTTTCCAAGTTTGGAAATTAAGAACATAAAACAAGAATTTAACTTCTATGAAGCTTATTAAGCTTAGTTCCTTCCATTTGCACTATTTACACTCCTTTTTAATCACAAGCAACTCACACTCTCAAACATGAAATTCAACATGCAATTCATTATAACGGGAAAAATGAAAATGAAGCTGCCTTTTTATAGAAGAATGATTGACTGGATAATGGCTTTACACTAAGTTTGGAATCCATGGGGTAGAAAAAGAAGACAATGGTCATTAAGGAGTTGCTCAACCACCATTCCTCGGCCATTTTGCTAGCCATCATCACCTAGCTTATAGCTACTGTTCAAAGCTTGCACTACAAAAAATGGGGTTTCAGCAACAACCGATTTTCGTTGCTAAAGGTGCCAAATTTCGTTGCTAAAGGTTTTTGGCAACGACTTTACTGTCGTTGCGTCTTTCGTTGCGCAATGAGCATTGCTAATTATTCCGCAACGAATATATTTTTTTCGTTGCCAAAAGTAATACATTTTGCAATAAAATTTGGCTTTTGTACAGATACATCGATCCTTTAGCAACAAAATGTATTGTTGCAGAATAATTAAAATTTTGTTGCTAAAAACCCTATTTCGTTGCAAAAGCCTGCTAATTGGCAACGAAATGAACTCTTTTTTTTTTGCAATGACCATGCATTTTCGTTGCAATTGACACCATTTTGAAACGACATTCTTTGTTGCAGTAAATTATAAAAATTGTTGCCTAAGCTTGCTTTCGTTACGGAATGTAAACTTTTTAGCAACGATTTTTGTTCATTGATTATATTATTTTTAGCAACGACATTATCTTTGAATCAAAGAACGAAAATGTTTTATTCTTGGTTATTTTTCAATAGCAATGAAAGTCGTCGATTAGCAACGACATTATATGTTGTCATTTCTTTACATGTGCAACAAAAGTTGATATGATTTGCAACGATAAAAAATGTTGCATTTTATTGTAGTATTAGCAACAATATCCTCTCCGTTGTTATTAGGTTAATTTTTCATTGCCAAATATTATATTTTTAATGCCATTAGCAACGAAAATTTGTTGCTAAATGTATGAAAAAATTTGCTATATTAAAAGTTGTTCAATGCTTTGGTAATGAATTATATTATTGCCAAATCAAAATTTGACATTCTTTTTGTGTACCTGACTACCTCAATGTCCCCATAGCAAATAATGGAAAAAATATAAAAAACAAAATTATTATTAACTTAATAAAATCATCCACTACATAATCATTCATTATCTTTACAATTAACCATCTAAAGCTACCACAGTTCTTCAATCAAAATATATATCTACATATATAGAGAGAGTACACTTCATAATTTTGTCCCTTGTCTTCCGTAAACGTAGCACGGAAATTGATACCTAGTATTGTAAGGCAGGTCGTAGAAGCAGTCTTCTTGCACATATTTAAAAATAATAACAAGTTAGGAAAATAAAGACCTAAGGGTTATTGGGCCATTAAGCTACCACTGAGCCATCTCAATCATTTTTCAGTATCAAATTTGATTATAAGTTGTACTTACATAAACAATAAAAAAAGATAGGAAAGGAAAATCTTTCATTACCTTGACAGAAGGCCTTTCCTCAAGAATTTTCATGATGCCCATTTCAGCTTCTTGAGCATCAACAGTCTCCTTAAATATTGAGCCCACACAATGCTTGTGTACACTAAACCTTAGAGCCACCATCTTGTAGGCTTTACTTGGTATATGCCAAAATATTATCTCTGGCACCCTAATCACTGATGTAGTATTTGGTTTCACAACATCATGTAATTATTTTGCATTTACATTTACTCTGAAAACCACCTTGGCATTCCCCTATCTCTGGCACTGTCTTTGAATTCAAGTGTATTGTCAAGGAACACAGCAACCATCAAGGCAATAGTTGGGGATGATAAGAAGATGGTATTTAGGAAATCATTGAACTGCACAACAAAAGAAGATGGTTCATATGAGTTTAGGTAAAACCACATAATTTATTTGATAGCAAGTCTATTTCATAGGACTATGCACTTATAATCCACAAGTACTAGCTAAAATGTGGCACATGTCCTTCTAATCTTTATTTGTACCTTCAAGAAAAAAGAAAGCAAATGCCTAGCTAGTTATGCCTAGTCATGTAGATGAAATTTTGTTTATTTGTATGTTCAAAAAGTTTACCCATCTAGCTTTGGTATGTAAAGGACCATGAAGAGCAGCGGCAGCGGCAAACCTTCCAGTGAAAATATGCTCTCTCAATCCCAAAATTGTTCGTCTTCGCTGCCCATAATGAGCTTTAAGAAATTCCTCCAATACATTTCTCATTTTGAAACATTCCTCAAAGTAATTATCCTGAATATAAGCAGTTAGTCACTTGATAAAGCCTTTTCTAATAAAGTAGAAGGATGTTACTCACCTGATTCATGTCAATGGTCTGCAGGGCTTCCCCTATTAATAATTGGTAGCAGATTACAAGCCACGATACATCATCATAACAAGTATTTAACAACTCATTTTCCTTTATAACCTCTCCCAATCTTAACTCCCTCGGTCTGCAACTTTTGAGAATAGTTATACTACTTATCGCATCTAACTTATCCCCACCCTTTACAAGAACTGAGTAATAAACCTTCTTCGATTTTCCATTGAGTGTTTCCTATCTTTCATTAATATACGCAACACGTAAAGATGAATACCTGAAAATTATCACAATAACTAAAGTACTGTCAATTTGTGAGATCACTATAAATTACAACTGATTATCTACAAATATTGTAACCTAAGTTAGCATGAGATTCAAAATGTTGGCATAACAACTTTGATCTTGAGCATCACTAGATTTTTTTTGCGCGCCATAGACCTGACAAGAAACAACATAGGTAAACTTCAAATCTGCCAAAGCTTGGGCACGTTCCTTGAGATTTCTATGGTCCTAGTTTATATCAATAGTCCGGTAACCACCAAAGATAGCTGTAAAAGAAACATCAGTGGTCAATAAAAATAATTGCCTTCACTTTAAGTCATCGTAGCTCTTGATTGAGTTTAAGAGGTGAAAGAATAATTACTAACCATCATCCCCGAAAAAATTCAAGAAGCATTGAAGTTCAAGAGCTTCCTTATAGTACATCATTCCTCTCACTAGAAAATATAAGCACAAAATCAATACAAATCCAAACATAACTAACTAGTGTAGTAGTATATTTTTATAACCATGACAAACTAAATACAAATCTACAAAGAATTGTTGGGCTAATCTCCAATATTATCTAGTAAAACAATAAGCCACACATGAGAACACAGAAATAGTGACTTCAACACAACTGAAATATATACATACATGTAATCTCTGGGTATGACCCACCACCAGAATCAAAGAGGTACATGAATGCCATAGCCAGTTGAGGATCATTCAATGATGAAATCTGAAGGACATAGTTCGATACGCTTGGCCAAAGATCTTTAGGACCAATTCTAGAGTATGAAAATGCATTATTTTTAATCTCATTTTTCATAAGCTCCAAACGTGGTGTGCCTTTGAAGCTACACTCTACTCCTGATACCAAAATAATAGTAACATGAATCAGTGATCTCAAATATGAATTTCTTTTTTCTCATCATAATTTCCAAAACAATTATCCAGTCCTAAAAACTAGATCACATACCATTATGGCAATGTCATGTCATCCATTAGCTTGAACTAAATTAAGGATAACCGGACTAAATTTAATTGCTACCGTGCAAGTCTAATCTGAGACAAGCAAGAGTATTTGGTCCATATTTTTAGAATGTTTATTTTGGGTTTCTGAAATCAACTATCATTTTAGTATACTTTTTTGTATATCCCTCTTTTTCTCAATTGTCACAGATTGCATTAAGGAGACGACTATGTCAGACAATGAAAAAGAACTCTTGTACTAAAACTGCCAACAACCCTGATTTTAAGAATAAATAAGAGACCATCCTTACCGGACATGACAAACTATGAACAACTTTTATCATTGAAATTCCAAACTCACCAGTGTACAAGAAATTATCTACAGAGCAATGTAGTGAAGGAATTTCAGTGGATGAAAACCACTTCGTCGGCCACTCAAATGGTGCATCATCATGGTTCCCAAACACACTGGCCCATGGTATGTTCCTGGTTCTTGTTGGAGATATTGCCTAACCCCAGTACAAGCTTGCATTTTCAATTGGTATATTGTTGGTTGTGATAACCTATCCCAGGTATTAAACATCCCTCCCCACCAAACCCAAATTCCTTTCTCTCTCCTCCTAGGGAGCAATTTTGGGAAGGTGTGAATAAGGTGGTACAGTGTGGGAATAGTGGAAAGAATCACTCTGGGGAATGTTTGAAAGGAAAGTTTGTATACTATAAGTGCGGGCAGGAGGGCCATATCCCTCCCAACATCCCCAATCAAAGAATGTATAGTGGGTGTTTTCTATGTGGGTCAACGGAACATAACGTTAAGGACTGTCAGAAAAGGAGAATGGAGGCAGGAAGCGTAAATACAGGGAAAGGCACCGGAACTCTAGCGATCACAGGACCAACTTCATCAAGCAAGCCAACAAAATTAACTGCAAGAGTCTTCAACATGACGGTCCAGGATACTGTGGCAGCTGGTGATGGAACTCCAGGTATTATTCGTATAACTTTTATTTTTTTATACATGATTTTCCTATATATAGTAAATTATTTTATAAAGAAATTTTGAAGGAGAAATTTGAGTTCTTTTAGAAATCAAATTTCTGTTTAGTTAGATAGACAAGCTTTACGTTAAAGATCAGTTCGATCAAATTTAATCGAGATCTGCTTGCAATGACTGTGTATGATATGTACTCTTGTATGTATAAGTTTTAAAGCGGTGATTCCGGGAACGGAATCCTTATAAGGGAGGGTGAATGTAATAACCCGATATTTTCTATATAAATAAATAAGAAATTTTGCGTATATTTTTTTTTTTATTTATAAAGGTGGAAATATATGCAGGTAATGTGTACGTATTGTGTGTGTGTGTATATATATATATATATATATATATATATATATATATATATATATATATATATATGTGTGTGTGTGTGTGTGTGTGTGTGATAAATAAAATTTATTTATTACATTAATTATTGTAAATAATGTTTTAGAATTATTGATCATTATAAATTATATTTATAATAAATTAATTGTGTAGTAAAAATATTTTTATTATTTATTTTCCATTAAAATATGATTATATATTATTTAAATAATATATGAAATGATTATAGAATTATTATAATAAATATTTTATTATATGAATTTATTTCAGATTAATTAAGTTAATTATTTAACTTAATTAATAATGTTATATATGAAAGATAAATCAGATATGGAATCCAAACCCTAATTCTGGATTTGGAATAAGGAAAGAGAATTATAATATAATATTAATTATATTTCAATGCTATAAATGTGTACTGTATGTGTGTAGACTAATAATTGGGCAATTATAGTGTGATACACTACAAAAAAAAGGGTCACTGGCGACGGCAGAATCCCCATCGCGAATAAGGTCAATGTCGACGGCCCAGCCGTCGCCAATGAGTGTCGTCGGTAATGACCTTTTTTTTGGCGCCAAACATTCCCGGTGGAGGGAAAACCTCATTGGCGACGGTAATTATTTTGACATCGACGGTATAGCCGTCGGTATTGACTCACTAGCTACAGGGTCATTATCGATGGGGTCATTATCGACGGGAGATGCCGTCGAGAATGACAATTAAAACTTCCTTCTACGGCAAAGACTCCTTTTATAAAATTTCCTTCTCTATATTTCTTCCCTCTCAAATTCAGCCATTTTCGCTCCTTAATTTCCCCACTGAATCTCAAATTAGGTTTATTGATTTTCTAAAGTTCACCCATTTTGCCTATTTTGATTTATTGATTCACATTTGGCCCATTTCTCTCATCCTTGTTGCAACCCCTCCCCTTATCTATTTCGCCGCTGCAATCAAGGCCTCTGACCGGACCTCCGACGGTACCTCCGGCCAGTTCGTCGCTGCAACTTCAGAAGTTTACCTTCACATGTACAAGGATTGGGTTGGTTTGCATTGGTAGGCTTATAAACATGTAAGATTTCTAACAGACAACAACATTTAAGTAAGTGTGCTATAATTGGGGCTATGATATTTATTCAATTTCTGGTAACTAATTTTCCTATCTCCTTTTTAATTTATTTAGGTTTAAGTTAGGTTCAAGTTAGGTATTTAATATGAAACTATATAATCATTCAAGGTTGAACTTCTGTTGAATTGTATTTGGTTTAATATGATATTAATTTATATGTGTACATTTTCCGCCCCATATGTACTTGGGGAAGCATCTGTTATGTTTACTATTATGCAATTTATGTGATAACTTCTTCATGGATTATATTCATCATGTTACATGTTTGGTTGCTTGAGCTAGATATAAATGAAGTAAACATTTGTTATGTTTACAATTATGCCTGATATATACTCTACAAGCTAGAGCCGCTGAAAAATTAGATTACATGTTGAATTAATCTTATAGGGTATATCATATTTTCCCCTTGCAAGTAATTTTTAGGTCCTCTTGGTTAATTTGTTTAGTTTATTATTACTTGTGTGAAAAATGTTATTCTTTGAATGTTTTTTAAGTTTGTTTTTGTATGTTTTTTCAGTTGTTAGTACAAAGAGAGAAGCTGGGGAGGATTCACATTTACCAAATTTGATTCTATTGTATGTAATGTATAGTCTGACTCTAGTAGCATAATATGTATGTAGTGTAATTTAGAGTAGTTAGGAACCATATATTCCCTTTTTCATCGTTAAGTTGTCTTACAAAATTTTGTTCGAAATTTGGTTCGTTTATTGGGTTATTGAAGATTGTTCAACTTGGTGAATATAGTGATTATAATCTCATCTGAGAGTTTATGAAAGTAATCTTCTTTGTGTTTCTTTGATTTCCTCTTCATCCTTAAAAAAATCTATTTTTTTATCTTCAGTAATCACTATGATCAAATGCGTGTATTACATGTGACTTGACATGTGCATATTTTCATATAGTTTAGGAAGCTTAGAAACCCGTTTGAGATTCACTTAGTAGGAGTGAATCTCAAATAGTCCCCATTTTGGGACTGTTCTTGTATGTTTCGATCTCACTTAGGTCGGTGTTAACGACTTGAGCACGTATTTTTTGAGCATCACGTAGGTATTAGACACGCGTTAGAACTTACGGGACTCAATTCCAACATACAGAGACTGAGTTATCGCCCAGTTTGCAAAATTCAACAACACTTAGGTAAAAAGCCGAAAAAGAGCCCAAAACCAGCATTGGCCATCCGAACGCCACACAAACACACACATAGAACCACGTAGGTATTATACATGCGTTAGAACTTACGGGACTCAATTCCGGCATACGGAGACTGAGTTATCGCCCAGTTTGCAAAACTCGCCAACACTTAGGCAAAAAGCCGAAAAAGAGCCCAAAACCAAAGATTTACCGTCCAATGCCACGTAAACACACACACATAAGATCTTTGATAGGTATTAGACACGCGTTACAACTTACGGGACTCGATTCCGACATACAGAGACTGAATTATCGCCCAGTTTGCAAAACTCAACAACACTTAGGCAAAAAGTTAAAAAGAGCCCAAAACCCGCATCGGCCGTCCGAACGCCACACAAACACACGCATATCACCGCGTATGTATTAGACACACATTAAAACTTACGAGACTTCGATTCAAACATATGGAGACTGAGTTATCGCCCAATTTGTAACACTCGACAACACTTAGGCAAAAAGCCGAAAAAGAGCCCAAAACCCGCATCGGCCGTCCGAACGCCACACAAACACACACATAGCACCGCATAGGAATTAGACACGTGTTAGAACTTACGGGACTAGATTCCGACATACGGAGACCGAGTTATCGCCCAGTTTAAAAAATTCAACAACCTTTAGGCAAAAAGCCGAAAAAGAGCCCAAAACCCGCATCGGCCGTCCGAACGCCACGCAAACACACACATATCACCGCGTAGGTATTAGAGACGTGTTAAAACTTACGGGATTCAATTCGACACATACCGAGACCGAAAGTTATCGCAGTTTTGAAACACTCGACAACACTTGAAGAACACAAACAAAACTAATTTAAATATGCTCTATTTTCGAATTCGTTATTAATATTTTAATTTTTTAGGGTCTTGTTGATGAGACTTTGGTGGGTGGAGGGGTGACAGACAGCGATGCCCGTGGTGGAGATGGGTGATGACCGTCGGTGATCTTGATGAGAATATTGAGGTGGGAATGGCAATGGGGCAGGAGGAGGTGGGACCATAGGTGGGACCGACGGTGATGATGATACCTACATTCTTGATCTTGGGTTGTAGTACCCATTATGTTTATATTTTGACCTTCATAAATGTATATTTATACAGCTTTTGAGTTGTACAGACTAGAGTTTAGTATCTAGTTAGGTTGATGGTATATGTATCTATCTATATTGATTATTTATGATTAGATTTTGTATTTACATCATACGACTTTTATCTATATGTCATTACATTGTTTACATATTTGATGGTTGATATAGCAAAAGCCATTATTGTTATTGATATGCGTTTGTGAAGAATTCTTTATTTTTCTTTAGTTTATTACATGTATAATACGCCTTCTGACAGCGTTTGACCAGGCTAGATCTGGAGAATAAGATGTGTTTGGATTGATATATTGATGTGTATGTGTTCTTTTACATGTGTACTATATGTTAGAATCATGAGATCGACCAGATAATGACCAGATCATAGATTAAATCGAGCTAGAAAGTAGGCCCTCGAACTGCCTGGGTTTCTGGGTTACCCAGAAAACCCAGAAACGTTCTGACAGTAACTTTGAGGGCTTGAATCTTGATGGTGTTGTGTGATATAACCTAGATTGATGTTGATTCTTGTAGTGTTACATAAACACTACAAGATCAAGGTTCAAATTTGCCCATAAACATTTAAGACTGAGAATTAAGGCTGGTCAAACGAGGCGCCTTGAACACTGATTGTCAGTGTTCTTGAGGCTCAAGAACACCAACAGCGACAGAAAGTGTCGCTATAGCTTATAGCGATGATTTTTATTATTTTTATTTTCCTAATTTCTGAAAAATGATTAAAAATAGAAAATAAATTCAAAAAATTACAAAAATAGTTTTAAAAATTATTTTAAATTCTGAAAATTAACTTTTGACTATTTGGGATATTTTTCATCAATATTTATAAATATTTGAATATTAATGATATTTAATTTATTTAATTTGTGTATTAAATTAATTAGAGAAAATGATTTTAATATTATAAAAATTATTTTAAATAAGAATAAAATGTTTAAAAATATTTTGAATTATAAAATATAATTTTAATATTTTGGAGAATTCTCATTAATAAATTAATATTAATGATATTAAATTTATTTAATAATTATATTAAATAAATTAGTATAAAAATGGTTTTAATATTAGAAAAATTATTTTAAGCGAAAATAAAGAGTTTAAAAATAATTTAAGTTATAAAATATAACTTTTAATATTTAAAGGTAAATTTCATTAATAATTTAATATTAAATGATATTTAATTTATTTAATAATTATATTAAATAAATAGTTTTAAAATGGTTTTATTAATTTAAAAATCATTTAAAAAGGATATAAATGAATTAAAAATATTTTAAGTTATAATTAATGACTTTTAATATTTTAATGAATAATACATTAATATTTAAATATTAATGGTAATTATTTAAAATGGTTTTAATGTTTTAAAAATTATTTAAGGGTAATATTAATACTTTAAAAATATTTTGGGTTATTATAAATAACTTTAATATTTTGGCAATGGGTTCATTAATAGTTTAATATTAATTAAATATTAATGATAATAGAATTATTTAATATTTAAATCATTTAGTAATGATTCCAGTGTTTGAAAAATCATGATAAATTATAATGATTAATTAAAAATTATTATCAGGCTATGAAAAATAATATGACTGATATTTAAATTATTTAAAATGGACATTGAACTACAAAATAGGGTGTTAGACTCGATAATTACCCGATAAAGCCTTCGGTACACCGAAATGTTTTCAAAAACTTGGATAGTTTGACTAGATACGTGTTTGTTTGTGATCCAATGACTGGTAAACTTATGTGATAATGTGATTAGGTTATGTGCTGACTGCAAATAGCAGTATTATGTGTTACAATATGTTATTCTAATCGACAAAATGATCTTATTAATGATAGGTTGCTATATAAAAAATAAAACTAAGTTGTGTAAGCAGCAAACCAGGCAAGTATCCTACCTTTGCATTTACTTAATGCAATGGACATGAGTAAGAAAATTTTAGAATCATAATATCATTATGCCAGATTATTAACTTTATTGTTATCGATTATGTATCTAATTATTCGTATTCATACAAGTTCTTAAATTATCCGATTATTGTTTATCAACACAGTATTATTGTATAATAAAAATATTTAATCTGTTCGTTAATTTCTAAATATGGTTCTACAAGTGTCCCCACTTGGATAATCATTGTATTTAATCACATGTTGATACATACTTATTGAATTCCAATATGTATACGTTGATTTAAAAGCCGTCTAAGCTATTTGATTTGGCTAGACACAAACTTAAAAATATTGTTGAGCAAGATAGAACTTTATTGTATCCAACTGAACTGTGTTGGTTCAGGTTCCTGACTAAGTATGAACATCCCGTACATGGGAAAATTTTGTGTGCCAAAGGCGGATAAGATGAACGATAATATCATTCTTGCACGTAGTATTGATCAATACAGGGCATAACGGGCTGATCACCCCTGTGCTTGTAAGTTCTGACGGTTTACAGATGAAGTTCTATTTAACCTTTTCGAAAATAGAAAATAATGTTCATAGTCTGTCGACTGATTTCCAGTTATAGTCAGTACGTAGTTTCAAAAATTTGATATAGAATTGATATGTTGATATTATTGGTTCAGCTTACTTCACAACTGTTGATTCGTTGTTGAAGTGTCATTCAAAGAAAACATTTAATCCTTTCAGCTAATATTTATTGTTGTTATGACTTGCTGGGCACCTAAATTCTCATTCTTGCTTAATTTCAATGTTTTCAGTCAATCGTGATCAACCTGGAGGTTCATGCAGAAACAAAGGAAAAGGAAAGCAAACAGAATAAGATTTATGGTATTTTGTGTAATAGTTAGACTCTATTAAGACAATGATATCTATTAAGTATCATGTAATGAATATTTAAAGGTCGCGTACCTAGGATTAGACTCTGATATATGTAAATTAAGTTTGGTATTTATATTATTGTTATTATTATTAGTATTATTTTGCTCATAGAAATGGTATCGTGATGTACCAAGTTCAAGTTTTAAGTACCTGAATTTGGCGGCGTCATAGCTCAACCATCCTCAGTGCAAAGAAATCAATGGCAGCTTCAAATGTTATCACTGGTTATCGACTCTGCTTCGATGAGTTCAAGACAGCTGACCTCAAATTTCCCAAAATTTTATCTCTGGTAAAGAGAGCTGGTCTTGAAGAAGCTCTGGGCACCAGCACATGGATCTACCCAAAGGTAATAAAGGAATTTTACAACAATAGAGTTTTTGAGAACAACACCATCACCATAAAAGTCAGGGAAGTTCAAATCAAACTCAAGGCTGAAGACATAAATCTGGCCCTAGGTTTCAAGTCAAAGGGACTCCTATCGATAGAGGGAATCGACTTCTATGAAGGACTAAAGAGGATGCATCACAAAAAGAATGAGACTATCAAGGGGTACAAGAAGAAGGAATTTCCCCAAAAATATGAGTTTTTGGCTGACATTATTGGAAAGTGCATATGTTACAAAAGCTCTGGCCACGACTCCGTGAATGAAGTACAACTGAAGCTCATGACATGAATCTACTATGGGATCCAACTTAACTTTGGAGCCCTACTCATCGATTGGATTGGGAAGTGGATTCTCAATTCAATGAAATCAAAGAGCCCTGGTAAGATTCTCTATGGGCAGATTATAAGCATCATCCTGCAGTCAACACTTGGTGACAAAATTGGAGATAATGAAGGAGTATCCATTAATCCCAACAGGAGGTTGACCCAGCAGCTATTTGAAAATTAGAAAAGAAATCTAGTTGAAAGTGTAATAATGGTATCTGAGTCCAGTGGAAGAACTAGTGATGTAAAGGAGACTGAAGAAGAAGAAGAAGAAGAAATCAACAAGGAAGAACCTATAGCTTTAATCAGAAAAAGCAAGGGTAAAAGAAAAATGAAGGCTCAAATGGCAGAGGAGCCTCAAGGCTTGACCACTGAGGCACCTCAAGAGAGTTCAAGCACCGAAACTCTAAAGAAATTAAAAAGAAAAGAACAACAATCTGAGGAAAAAGAAGACAGAACTACCATTTCTTAGATTCTCAAGAAAGGAAAGCGGAGTCACAAGTCTAAGAAGACCTCTTTCTCTTCGATCGTTGAGTCTCTACCGATCGTAGAATCGAGATTGAACACCACTCCCGAAGAGGATGCTGCAACAGCTTCTTAGCCTGATCAACCTTTCAGAGCTGAAGCTGAAGACAATGCCGAGGATGTGGCTCAGCTTAGGAAGTCAAAAAGAAAACTTGTTAAGAAATACATTCTTGTCAATGAAAAAAGTGTTAAAGGAGGAAGATAAAAGGATAGTTGCTGAGAAGGGACTACCTGAATCTAGTAAGGAGAATATAGCTTAAGTTGAGGGGGAACTTCCTGAAGTTCTTATACTAGCGAATGCTCCAGCTGAGGGGGAGCTACTTGAAATTCAAATGGATGATCAAGTTGAGGGGGAGCCTCACGAAGTCCCTATGTCAGATAAAGCTAAAGTTGGGGAGGAATTTCCAAGAGATCATAATGAATCTTCCTCAGCCCCTTAAGAGATTTCAGTTTCAGAAATTATAGAAATTGAAAGGGTTGAAGCTATAGAGGATGAAGGAGTAGAAGATAAAAGAAATCAAGTGGAGATAATTGATGTGGTGGAAATTTCAAATGAAGATAGAGAAGAAGAAGAGGATGGCGAAGTTGAAATCATTGTTGTGGGATATGATGGACATAGGAGAGCTAACTACAATCAATTGTTCTCCTATCTACCTATGATGCCATTTCACATAGCCAAAATCCTCAACTCCTGGGATCACATGTTCTGGACCTTCAAAGCCTATCCAGCAATTTCGGTGCTAGCTCATGGATTCCCAGGAAAAATCAACTTTGCCCAAAAATTGATCACCAACAGCCCCTCTTTAGAACATGGGCATGAGGTACAAACTATTCCTATCTCATTTAGGGTAAATCACTGTCCACCATCATTTTTCAATCAATTCTATGAATCACCAAGGTGGTTGGAAGTGATACTTCATCCACTTAATCAATTTCTAGTTACAGAATCCCAACATTCGGTAACTGATGAACCAAATGTGCCCAACTTTGTGTTGATCCAATCTCTTATCATCTCTCCCTCTATGATTATTGAGCCACATCCAATCGTAGAGTCACATGTTAATATTGTAGACTCAATCCCTTTTGAAGCTCAATCTCACACACCTGCCCCTCCATTAGACATACCATCTTCCTTAACCAATGACTATTTCAGTCTTGATCTTGCTCTCTACCAAATGCAAGGTCAACATTCAAGAGCCTCTCCTCCAAATAATCCGCAACTCCTTGAGTTTATATCTGATCTCCCTACCAAAAAAGAGTTGTCAGAAACAACTAAAAAAGTGACCAAAGACATACAAGAAGATCTTAAAGTTCACTCTGAACTTGTTCATATGAGATTGACTCATTTGATTGATGCTGCCAATACTCTCCCAAGCAACCTAAGTTCTGAACTGACAAATAATCTTAGGGAGATAATAAAAGAGATGATTCAAAGTATCAATGAAAGGGATCAAATCCACTTTAAAGCTGCCAAAAAGCACAGGGATGTTGTTCTCATTTTAAAAAATACTCAAGAATCCCAAAATTAACTTCTGATGGAAAATCTCACGAGTCTAAAGACCCAAATGAAAGAATTCCAAGCATTCTCCATGAGTCAAATGAAACAAACAGAAAATTTCTTGGACATTCTGCAAAGGAGAGAAGCTCGTACTGACTCTCTGATCAAGGAAAATCGTGTAGATATAGTTCAATCTAAGACTCAACTCCACAAACTCGTATAAGGCATGACTCACCTATATGAAGATATTCGAACCCTTGATGCTGACATAAAGGGGGAGAATAAAGGTCAAGGAGACAAAAAGAGGCAAAGGAGGCAAAGGCAAAATTACTGCTTTCTCAAGAAGTTCTCCTACAAGTCAGTCTCGCCATCAGACTCTACGACCTGAACAACATCAAATTCTCATGGCACAACCAATAAGGAGTCAAAGGCCCTCTCCCAGCTCACAAGAGGTAACCACAACAGGCCTAAGAATGCCAATTAGAGATCCTACATTCATGAATATGCACGAGCATTCGCCAAGGTTAAGTTAGAGTGAGATGGAAGATATAGCATGGAGAGATGAAGTCAGTAGGAGAAGAAGAGCTCAAGAATATGCAAATCCTCCAAGGAATAAAAGGCAGAAGAAATAGAGATAAGTTGAAACTCATTTCTTATTGATATAATTAAGCTTAATTGTAATATCTGTCTTTACAAACATGAATAAATTCATGCTTATTCTCTAGAGGTTTCAGCTACTCACTAAAACACTAAGTCATATTTACTTTCTAGCAACTGCATCTAAAAATTAATAATCATGATACAAATCTCCTTGGTTATGTCAACATCAAATAGGGGGAGATTATTGGAAGATTGCATATTTAAAATTTGATGTTGAAAGTTAATATTCATAATTATATGTAAGTCCTTCAATGGAACACATGTACAAGGACTTAGTGATAGATCAAACTTGTTAGGTTTATCTGGACTTTAATGTTTATCATTCTGTAAATGAATTTATAGGAGAAAAGATCAAAGCTGTTATGTTGATCTATATCTTGAGATGTAATAGATAGGCTTCAACTGAATCGTAGTCTATCAAGATGATCAAGAGATTGCAGAAGATAAGGCAAAATTGTAAAGCATCGAGAATCATAGTGTATCTTCTTTGAAGGGCCTCTCCAAAGTCGTAGAGTAGGCGAAACACTTGCCGAGCCGAATCAGAGGTCGTAGAGTGCTCTCGGAAGCATAAAGTCTGCAAGTCAAGCAAGTGAAGATCGTAGTGTACCAGTACTTAAGAGAAATTATAGTGTTCTCATTTAGCAGCATCAGATCAAGCACCAAGGTGGCAAGACACCACGATCAGAATCGTAGGCCACAGTTCCTACTCGATCGAGGATTTCAAATGTGCCAATTAAATCGAGGGTTGAGATTTCCTCTCTTTGTCAATTATTGCTTCTAGAATAACGCCCTCTTGAACCTTCTTCTTCACATTCATCAGCTCCGGGTGTGTAGCTTGAGCGGCTTTAACTTTATCGATTAAAGTCGATTCTACTCATATATTTGTTATCTTCACGTGGGTCTCTAGAGTCTTTAACTCTTTCTTCATCATTTGTAAGTTATACGAAATGGGTTTTTGTGTTAACAACATCGCACTCGTAAACGCATACGATCTTCTACTCAACGCGTCAGCTACCACGTTTGCTCTTCCATGATGGTATTGAATGGTATGGTCGTAATCTTCAACAGCTCAAGCCATCGTCTTTGGCGCATTATGCGTTCGTTTTGGGCGAAGAAATACTTAAGGGTTTTAGAAATGGGTTTTTGTACTGGGGTCAATACAAAATTCAATTTCACGCTCTAGGGGTAGGCTAGGAAGTCTTCAAGAATACGCCAGGAAATTTACTAACGATAGAAATATCATTCAAAACTGTGACTCTCATCCAAGACTTGGATAGCACATTTAATGAAGGTTTCTCCTAACGGAGCTTCAACAGATAAGTCAAAGTCTAACTTCTCTGGAGTCAAATTTAAACGTTGAGCGCAAGCAAGAGAGATAAAATAATGGGTAGAATCGGTATCTAATAAGGTATAGACTTCGCAAGAATTTATGATTAACTTACCCGTAATAACCTCGTTCGGGTTCCTCAATAAACGCTCTCACTTAAACTACCGACATTGACTTGTCTGAGACATCCTTTGGTGTCACCATCCCAGCTGGACTTGACTTCTCCATACGATAAAATCGAGCTAGGTGACCTTCTCTTTTGCAATTAAAACACGCTTTAGATTGCTGCGTATAGTTTGGACGAATGTGTCCCTCCTCCGTCCAAGATTTGAAACATACTGTAGGTGGTCGTTCTTCTTCTTCCTTTGAAGCGGGTGGTGGTGTCTTTGTATTTCCATCATTATTGAACCTTCTCTTCTTGAAATTTCCACTTCTATTATCTTGGCCATGATTACCACCGAAGTGGTTACCATTCTTGGCATGATAATTTCCCCCACGATGGTTATCATTGTTTCAATGGCCGTTGCCACCAGTACGATTATTATCGTGTTGTTGGGTGTTACCTTTTGGTTGTGCTAACTCATTATCACGCTCCAATAACTGAGCCCTATTCATAACATCTGAATATAAACAAAGTTTATGAGAAATGAGGTATTGACCTATTTCAGGTTTCAAACCTCTTAGAAACATTCACGTTATTCGCTCCTCATTATCTACCAAATGGATGCAAACCGGGACAACTCGGCAAACTTGGCTTTGTACTGCGACACAATCATGTTGTTTTTTCTCCAACTTGATGAATTTCACCTCCTTCATGTGACGGATACTTTCAGGAAAGTACTTGTCGTTGAAAAGCTCTTGGAACTTCTCCCAAGACATCTTGAGTGCATCCGTCTTGGTACGTTTTACAGATTCCCACCAGTAATCTGCCTCTTCACGCAACATAAAGGTCGAAAAGGGAACCTTTTGCTCCTCTGAGCATCCCAAGACATCAAATATCTTGGTGATATGCTTTAACCACGTCTCCGCCTTAAGTGGTTCTGGCTTTTCCAAAAACTTTGGTGGTCCCAGCTCCTTGAACTGCTTAGCGGTGACCGACCGTGGGTTGCCATTATTTCCACCTATATTTTGAACAGGAGTCTCTCTCGTTTGGTGTTGCATGAATTTTAAAAAGCTCCTAAACATACAGTCGTTCGTCATTTGATCAATGTTTTTGTTTACACGAGGATTATTGCCTTCTTGATGCACATTATCCTGGGTATTGATAGTTGGTGACTCAACGTTCTCATGTGCTCCATTGCTATTCTACACATTTTTAGATGTTATTTTCAAATACTGCCACAAAATAAAGGTTAATTAACATATCACATATTATCCCTATACTTTGACCGACCAATTAAATATCAAATAAACTTTGGTAGGTAATACTAACGAAGGAATTCACCGTCTCTCCCCTCCTAGTTCTTGTCTCACATCTCAGCCAGGGATCATATCCCTAAGCTCTGATACCAACTGTGACACCCCCAAAATAGGTATACATGACCCATCTTGAGTCGCCAAATACATGGTACAAAATTCAAATACAACTTAATAATACAGCTGTTATGTAAAATATGACAAAACATAAACTAAGAGTTTTAATAAGAATATTGTCATCTAGACAATATCCACACTCAAAAGAGTCCTCATTACATTTATTTTCACACTATTTAATAGAATAGTGAGGACTACTAATACTATCATCTGGACTGTTACTCCGTTCCTCGACTAGTCTAGGCTACGTTCTCATTTCCTGAAGATAATAGTGAAAGAAAGGGTGAGCTCAACTAGCCGAGTAAGAAATATTATGACTAAGATAATGCAGAATAAATTATCGTTAGCCTTCAACAGTGTTAAACTGATAAAATATAACAAACATCAAGTTTAACTGCAACGGAACAAGCAATCCATTAAAAGAGTCAAGTAGAGAATAAAATCTACTATATTTTATGAGTTAAAAGGATTTTCATCACTTTTATCACTGAGACTCAACTTAATAAATAATACACATCTTCCCTGCACTACGGCCAAGGATATTCATTAGTATCACAACCACAAATTATCCATGCACTACGGGCCAAGGATATTCGTGTATTCATCAATGGTCATGATAATGCCAACAACTGTCCATCAATGCACTACGGGCTAATGAGGACTTTTTCCACATTATTTGTAACATTACGGTCATGATTACACCGAATAATCCTTGGTCATAATCATACCAAGTCCATCTATGCACTACAGGCCACAGATGACTTTCAACATAATATAAACATGAGGATGATGACAATGACATAATAATTCAATAAAACAAGTTCAAGAATTAATTTATCCAGGAACTAATAACGTCCAAATTGTCAACATGATACATATTTGTAGAGTAAAATTCAAGAATGCTCAGAAGAACATTTCCATGAAAAGATACTGGATGAAGCGCAAATATCAAGGATATTCCACTAATTTCATGGAGTATAGAAGTCAAAACTTTAACAACCTGAGTATAATAAAGAATGGAATAACAAAAGAAATCACCAGGCATGCGATAGACCGCACATACAGGTTATTCTAACAGAATAATAAATAATGGAACCAGGTCATGCATAAACGCACAGACAGGATATACCAACAGAATAATAAATAAACGAATAACAGAAGAATGTCACCATGTATACGGTAGTCCGCGTGTACAGGTTATTCCAACAGAATAATAAATAATGGAACCAGGTCATGCGTAAACGCACATATAGGATATTTCGACAGAATAATAAAGAATGGAACTAGGTCATGCGTAAAATGCACAGACAGGATATTCCGACAGAATAGTTGTTGGTCGGAAAACCGATCATTAAACACGCGCAAGTATACGCGGTTTAACAAGTAATATAGTGATAAGTAGAGTGTCGTACCCACGAGGAACTATCACTAATATTTACCAAATACCTACTTTATATTGCTAAAGTCTTATTCGAACAGTAATAAATGAAAGAGTGATTAATCTAAGCATAACTAATTATCAAAGCAAGTAAATGGATAACAAATGGTAATCTAAGGAATAACAAGCTAAGGTTACAACTTCACCCCACTCAGGCATTCTGTCGAACACCTGCGTGCTATGTTTCATCAAACTAGCTACCCTTCTCTCTATGGTCTAATTGGTCACGACAATTTTTCGACCGAGAACACACAAGTGCTCATATACCTCTATCGAGGTATGTACGAACATATCCTTTCCAGATCCACCCGATAGGGAATAGAACAGAAAAGAACGCCCAAGCAAGAAATAATCCTACATATGTCTATGTGAATTGATCAGAACAAGGATTTAAGCATAAGCTCTCAATTGGGTCGCATGTGGTGCACATATATATGTCTATTCTATGCACAACTTATGCAGTCGAAACCCACGATCACATGCCAATATACTCAGGTGTAAATCTACAATTCTTTTGTTGACATCATGTAAATTACCAAATTCATCACTAATGTCTTAGCGAGAATCATTAAGCATAAATATATCGAACCAAATAATATGGTGCCAACCAAAGAGATAAGACAGTCAATTTAAATAAAAACTTGTTCCATTATAACCTTAGAGCAAATATTCAGTTCATAGCTATTGAATAAAATACAAGTAGCAATAAAGACAACATGTATGGATTACAAAATAAGATAAAATAAATAGATAAGAAGAAACTCTGTCAAGGCCCTTCAATCCCTAAGCATTCTGCTCAAATCAAGCTCTCTAGCCCGTGTAGCTCACTGCTCTTGATGCTCCAAAGAAACCCAATCTTCTGCCTAATCTAAACTAACTATATTCACATACATCTATCTAAGAGAAAGCAAGAGTAATTATAAAAGAAAGCTAAACAAAATCCTAAGCTAAACTATTAAGGAATATGATGATATCTCTTCCTCTCTATATTATATACAGAGCCTCTCTTTTCTTTATATAAGCTATTTCTTTTCTTTTTCTAGGTTAAACAAAGGCCCTGGTTGTTTGGGAACCGGAGGTGGCGCCGCGGCGCGGGCCACCAAGCATTATATGGTGCTGCAATGCCACATTAATACCATGGACACAGAGCTCGCGCTGCAGCGTGAGCCAAAGAAGGAGTAGCGGCGTCGCGGCGTGAAGCTTACATCAGCAAGGGCCAGGAGGTGGCGCCGGCAAGTGCGGATTTAAAATTTGGACTTTAGTCATGCATGGCCACTCTCACGATATTATCTGTTTTGCCCCTTTAAATCTTGAAAATCACTGTAAAGCTCTGCAATGCAATGATTAACCATAATAACACTATAAACATATAAAACTACATAAAAACTACGAATTCAGGCAAGTATTTAAGTCATAAAGTATCCGATTCGCGGGTATAAATTCCACTCATCAAATACCCCCAAACTTAAGTCTTTGCTTGTCCTCGAGCAAACTATCTAATACACATTAACAAATGTAAAACACACGCGAAAGAAAAATACAACTGTAATATAGTATCATATCCTCAAAGCATAAAGCTACTCCCAGAGAACAAGGCAAACACAGATATGAATAAGGGTTCATACAATTTCAAGCGTAAGACTGTATTCGATCCATTCTATGTGTCTGTGTGGAGACCAACCGTCCTGACTAATTATAGCTTCAAATAAGTTCGCACGGTCGATTGATAAAATAATTATACACACTCCGCAACTTAAGCATTCAACAAGCATTAAAAATAAGCCACAAGTGCAGTAACGGATCAAAAGACTCTAGCATGAAGACTGTAAAACCTAACTCGGACAGTCCTTAATTACCTTAGGCTAATCAGAACTACCCATTAATGAGCTTTTGATTTGTGACTCCCAAACCAGATGGATTTAGGGCACTAGGTGTAGAACACCCCTAAGAATCTAGTAACTTGAATAGCAAAGGCCACGTAATCAACATAAGCCAAATTAGACTTTACGAGCACCGAAGATTATTAGGCGAGTACATTTTATGCTCCATCTCAATATTAGTCCTGCGTTTATGGGCGAGTGCATTTTACGCTCCATCTCGACCCACCGCAAGACTTTCGATATTCAATCTTCAATAACAATTTATTCGTTATATATATATATATATTTATATTTATATATATATATATATATATATATATATATATATAAACATGCACGAATCCAAGATCCAAAACTGTAAAAACGTCTATGCCTTTTATTACCTTGTAAAAATGAAAATTTATAAGAGTGAACAAATGCTCAAAGCAATAAACACGCGAACTAAATTTTGAAAAAAAATTACTAGTTAATACAGTTGGTCGGTGCTTGATAGAAGGACGGATCAATAACAGTCTAAACTTATCAATTGAAAAACCCCTAGCTCATACATGTTTGACACGACTCTAAGAGATAGACCATAAAACTAGGCGCTTGTCATCAGCCATAAACAAAAAAATAATGATAACTATAACACCCTTGCTAAATAGCAGCTCAAAATAGGGTGAAAAAGGCCAATCATATGGGACAAGCATCTAATCTATATAAAACCCAAAAAGATGGCTATAAACCACAATCATGCTAAAAATAATCAAAGCATAAATAAATAAAACCAAAAATAGTTCATGGCAAATAATAAAAATTCAATGCAATATCCCGCAGTTCAAAAGACTAAACCACAATATTGATAATAAAAACATAATAAAGTACTAAAGTCTGGCAACCTAATATGGCAGTACAAAAATAGACAGATAAAAGCCAAAAACACCCCCAAACTTGAGGTGAGCAATGCCCTCATTGCTAAACATAAAGCAATTATATTCAGGAGGGCTTCCCTGAAGGTCGCTCACTCAGCAGCAACATCGGCTTCATCCTCATCAGCTGCATCCTCATCAGCGTCGGCGGGCGGTGATGGTGGCGGGTATGGTGGAAAGACAGGAGGCTCTGGAAACTGGTATGGCGTGAACTCAGTGCTCTCGCCATAATAATCAGTGTAGATGCTCTGCATAGTGTTTACCAGCTCAGCCTGGTACTGCATTGCTATTTCTTGCCTCTGAGCCACTACTGCTAGGTGCCTCCGTTGCCTCTGCGCCTCGGCGTCATGTTTCTAATGTAGCAGGGTGAGGGATGCCATAATGTCAGTCAATAGGCCATGTGCAGCTGGGTCGGCGTCTGGAGCGGCGTCTGAAGGCTCGACCTCTGTTGTAGGAGGTGGCACTTTAGGTGTCCCGTAACCCTCGCCTCTAATATACGAATCTGCCCCATCCCACTCATAGTAGCGTTTGATTGTCAGGTGGTCTATGACAGTCATTGGTGGTGAGGCTATCTCCTCGGGCCCCCACTGGATACCTTCTTGCTTGCACAATGTAGTGATCAATGATGGATGAGGAAGCCCAGTAGCAACGTTACTTTTGATTGCCTTCCGAATGGAGTCATTAATGAGCACACCAATATTGTGAGACCCCGAATTTTATGAAGTAAAAGTATTCAATTTTTCTATTTTGGTGAATAGTTAAATTGATAAAAGTTTAAAGTTAAGGGTGACATTTGAAAATTTTTCAAAGTAAGTGATGATGAAGTTTTGTTTTATTAGTATTATTAATGTAATAAAAGCAGAAAAGTTTTTATATAAAACAAAATACTTTTATAAAGTTATTAGTTTTATTAGGCTAATAGTAAATCTTTTTTATATAAAATGTAATACTTTTATAAAGTTATCATTTTATTAGATAATAATTAGAATATATTATATTTTATTATGCATAGTGTTGCATAAAATTCTGATAGTATTTTGCATAGTAAAATCTTTTTATATAAAACAGAATACTTTTATAAAATTATTCATTTTATTAGATTATAAATAGAATATATTTTATTTTATTTAAAAGATTTTGCTTTAAATATGGACCGTCCGATTAAAAGTAAATCAATCTGGACCGTTCATGAATTAGTTACTATGCAGTCCATTCTTCTATAAATAGAAGCTCATTCCTTCATTATTTCTTCCGAATTCACAGAAACTCTAGAGAGAGAAACTATAGAAAGAGTTCTTCTTCTATAATCTTGAGCGTATTTCTTTAGAGTTTAAGAAAGCTTTGAGCGTAGTGCAAGTATTCTTTGAGTATATCCTCGCCCTACCAGTCGGAGTACTCTTCTTTCAAAGGTAAGGGATATTATTTGTTTTGTATTCATGAAGAGAACTTCTGTTATTCCATTCTTTATTATTATGTTGGAATAACCTGTCTATGCGAAGTACCGCATACATGGTGAAATTCTTATGTTATTCCATTCTTTATTACTATGTTGAATAACTCTGCCTGCGCAAGCAACCGCATACATGGTGAAATTCTTTTGTTATTCGATTCTTTATTATTTTGTTGGAACATCCTGTCTATGCGTTTATGCATGACCTGGTTCCATTATTTATTATTCGTTTGAATATCTCGCTTGCGGTGCATTCACACCGACCTAGTTCCATTAATTATTATTATGTTGGAATAACTCAGATACGCGGATTACCAGTATACCGGTGAATTCTCGTTGTTATTCCATTCTTTATTATTCTCGTTGAATAACTTTGTATACGCCGAATTACCGTATATACGGTGAATTTTCGTTGTTATTCCATTCTTTATTATTCTCGTTAGAATATCTTGTGGGTGCGTAATTTCACGACCGGTTCCATTATTCATTATTTCATTGGAATAACACATGCATGCGCTTTTATCGCATGCATGGTGATTTCGTTGTTATTCCATTCTTTATTATTATGTTGGAATATCATGTCGGTGCGTATTACGCCTGACCTGGTTCCATTATTTATTATTCTATTGAGAATAACCTGTTGGTGCGATCTATCGCATGCATGGTGATTTCTCCTGTTATTCCATTCTTTATTATTCTGTTGGAATAACCTGTCTATGTGGATTACCACACGTATGGTGAATAAAACTTTGTATTCATTCTTTATTAAATTATGGAAATGATCTGTATACATGATGTCATCATATGTTTTGAGTATTAGTAAGTGTTATGATGAGTTATGTTAGTTATTATGTGAAAACATAAAAGTTTCTTAGAAATCACAAAGAGCTGAAAATCAGATTTTGGAACATGAAATTCAATTGACCATATCTCCTATTATATTTCGAATTTTTTAGTGAGGTCAAGTTCTAGAGTTAGATCAATGAGTTCTGTAACTTATCCAAGTGGAATCACTGTAAAAGGTGTTGTATATTTTCGTGTGGATTAATTTTAGCAAAGGAGTTAAAAGTCAGAAAAACCAAAAAACTCATCGTCCAGAAATTAAAAAAATTTGTTTTGCCACTTAATTTGTGAGAAAAATTTGGCCTTTTGGGACATGAAATTATATGGTATAAAATACCTCTGTCCAAAAATGAGCTCATTCCACTTAAAATGAGCAAGTTATGACCATTTCAATATTTAGGTTTTTTCGATTTAAAAAACGCTATAACCGGAGTTCTATAACTCCGATGACCATTAAATTTAAACTGGAAGCTCACATTAACATGTGTAAGATCCTGCCAAGATTTGGGAATTTTTGGAGTTAACCTTGAGGTAGCTAATTTCTTAAAGAATTAAATAGAAATTGATTTTTGAAAAATAGTAAATGAATTTTAAAAATTATGAGAAAAATATATATTCTTTATGGGACTATATTCTGCTAAATCCCAAAAAAGAAATATTTTTGGGACTGATTTGGTATTTTTCATGAAAATGGTTTAGTTACAAACATATGAGTTAAATATGTTATGTGAAGTAACAAAGCTGGAAAATAGGATTTTATGGCTTAGAAATCCTATATAATGTATATGCAGATTTTTGATGAGGGATTTGATCATTGGTGATGAAATCTTATGAGTATGGAATTTTTGAATGATTAAATGCATTATTTGGTAAAATGTAGACAATTGAAATAAATTGTTTATAAGTTTAAGAAGTGATTAAAATATTGTTATAATATTAATAATATTAGATTATGAGATTATTAAGTGATTGATACCATTGGGATATTCTTGAACCCTAGATAAATTATATTATAAATGTTTAATATTTATCCTTTATCTCATTTGATTGATTCTTTATATTATTGTCATGATCCTCATGCTTATATTATGTTGAAAGTCATCTGTGGCCTGTAGTGCATAGATGGACTTGGTATGATTATGACCACGGATTATTCAGTATAATCATGAC
The DNA here is from genome assembly GCA_020205605.1 of Panax ginseng. NCBI lineage: Eukaryota > Viridiplantae > Streptophyta > Magnoliopsida > Apiales > Araliaceae > Panax > Panax ginseng. The sequence continues at coordinate 90,440,930 of CM035134.1, read as the reverse complement.
CGTAATGTTACAAATGACGTGGAAAAAAAAGTCCTCATTGGCCCGTAGTGCATTGATGGACAGTTTTTGGTATGATTATGGCTATGGATTCTCTTCGGCCAAGGGTGCAAAGATGAATTGTTTTATGGCATGATCAGGACCGTTGATGAAAACACGATTATCTTTGGCACGTAGTGCATGGATAATTCATGGTCGTGATACTAAAGAATATCCTTCGCTCAGAAAGTGTGGATGATTTGATGATGTGGATTAATTATCGAAAGTGAGTCTCAAAGAATGAAATATTAATCCATGGATGTGATAATAATAAATATCCTTAAGTAGTAGTGCATGTATAATTCATGGATGTGATATTAACGAATATCCTTGGTCAGAAAAGTGCGAAGTGATTCGATGATGTGGATTATTTATTGTCGAGTCTCAAAGATTATTGGTTTTCTGATTTGTATATCTTTGGCCAGTAGTGCAAAGATGAATTTAATTAGTATTATTATGAGCAGGAATTGTGATTTGGTATAACCATGATTTTTGATTTTTCAAGTGAAGATAGGTGATTAAAATTATCTTCGTTCTGGGTGCGAAAAGGAATTTAGAATCACAATTCTGATTATGAGTTATTCATATGGTTGTGGACAGGAATTGTTAATTGATGTTACTGGGATAAAACATTATCGGTGGAATTTTAACATAGAGAAGATAATAGATCTGATGGTCCATTTGACTCTTCTAATGGATTGCTCGTTCCGCTGCAACTATGGTTGAAAAGTTTTATCATCAACCATATGTTCTAAATCTCTGATCGATTAATGATGAAAGATATTGATAATGTAGTTATCTTTAGTCATGATACTTTTTACTGGGCTAGTTGTGCTCACCCTTTTGCTTCACAATTCCTTTCAGCTAATAAGAGTGTAGATGGGTCGAGCGGGGATAACAGGGAAATAGTGTGATGGTCCGAGACTGTCGAAGTTTCTCAATACATTATAAAACGGCATGACATACAATATGTAATTGTATTAAGGACCTAAGATGTGGGTGTCGTATTTTATACGTCACTTAATAATTGATTTTGGTGAACAACAATAGGGTGATGGGAACCCGACTTTGAAAGCATCAAAAGTGCACCTCATTAGAATGAATATGATAGTTATCTTCTCGTTCTTCTTTGGGGTCTTAAAATATTTGCTGCTGTATTTTATATGACATTGTAATAATTTAAGTTTGAATCCATCTCATGAGACTATATTGTATTAAAACTCACGATTATCTGTTGTCATCGTACTGCATTTACGATTCAAAGATTAATATAAATGAAGTTTGTATTTGATTTTTATAATATGATATCCGGCGACTCAGAATGGGTCGGGTGGACCTATTTTGGGGGCGTCACAATTGGTATCAGAGCTTAGGGATATTGTTGCTGGCGGAGATAAGAGTCTAGAACTAGGAGGGGAGGGACGAGTTATATACTTCGCTAGTGTGTGACTTACCTAAGCTGAAATTGTTTACTTGATAAGTTGACAAATTATGATATGTCAATTAACCTTTGTTTTAAAGCTATATTCTAGAATGATATCTGAAATACAGGAGATGAGAAATGGGAAAATCATGATAGCGAGGAAATTATCGGGAAGGTACAATCTGAAAAGAAAACAAGGTATTCTCATCTCTTCGAATATCAGGTACGTACGTAAATTTTGAGGGTGAAATTTCATAAGGAGGGGAGATTGTGAGACCCAGAATTTTATGAAATAAAAGTATTTAATTTTTCTATTTTGGTGTATAGTTAAATTGATAAAAGTTTAAAGTTAAGGGTGACATTTGAAATTTTTTCAAAGTAAGTGATGATGAAGTTTTGTTTTATTAGTATTATTAATGTAATAAAATAGAAAAGCTTTTTATATAAAACATAATACCTTTATAAAGTTATTCATTTTATTAGGCTAATAGTAAAATCTTTTTATATAAAACAGAATACTTTTATAAAGTTATCTGTTTTATTAGACAATAATTAGAATATATTATATTTTATTATGTATAGTGTTGCATAGTGCCTGCATAGTGTTTTGCATAGTAAATTTTTTTTATATAAAACAGAATACTTTTATAAAGTTATTATATTTTATTTAAAAGATTTTGCTTTAAATATGGACCGTCCGATTAAAAGTAAATCAATCTGGACCGTTCATGAATTAGTTACTATATCTTGATCCATTCTTCTATAAATAGAAGCTCATTCCTTCATTATTTCTTACTTAATTCCTTTGAAACTCTAGAGAGAGAAACTATAGAGAGAGTTCTTTTTCTATAATCTTGAGCGTATTTCTTTAGAGTTTAAGAAAGTTTTGAGCGTAGTGCAAGTATTCTTCGAGTATATCCTCGCCCTACCAGTCGGAGTACTCTTCTTTCAAAGGTAAGGGTTATTATTTGTTGTACTCGTAAGGAGTATTATTTCTTTTGTATTCATGAAGAGAACTTCTGTTATTCCATTGTTTATTATTATGTTGGAATAACCTATCTATGCGAAGTACCGCATACATTGTGAAATTCTTCTGTTATTCCATTCTTTATTATTATGTTGGAATAACCTGTCTATTCGAAGTACCGCATACATGGTGAAATTCTTCTGTTATTCCATTCTTTATTATTCTGTTGGAACATCCTCTCTGTGCGTTTACGCATGACCTGGTTCCGTTATTTATTATTCTGTTGAGAATAACCTGTCGGTGCAATATATCACATGCATGGTTATTTCTCCTGTTATTCCATTCTTTATTATTCTGTTGGAATAACATGTCTATATGGATTACCACATGCATGGTGAATGATCCTTTGTATTCATTCCTTATTAAATTATGAAAATAATCTGTATACAAGATGTCCTCATATGTTTTGAGTATTAGTAAGTGTTATGATGAGTTATGTTGGTTATTATGTGAAAACATGAAAGTTTCTTAGAAATCACAAAGAGTTGAAAATCAGATTTTGGAACATGAAATTCAATTGACCATATCTCCTATTATATTTCAAATTTTTGAGTGAGGTCAAGTTCTAGAGTTAGACCTATGAGTTTTGTAACTTATCCAAGTGGAATCACTGTAAAAGGTGCTGTATATTTTCGTGTGGATTAATTTTAGCAAAGGAGTTAAAAGCTGCAAAAACCGAAAAAACTACTGTCCAGAAATTAAAAGGGCTGTTTGGGCCACTTAATTTGTGAGAAACTTTCCGGCCTTTTGGGACATGAAATTATATGGTATAAAGTACCTCCTGTCCAAAAATTAGCTTATTCCGACTTAAAATGAGCAAGTTATGACCATTTCAATATTTAGGTTTTTTCGACGAAAAACACTATAACTGGAGTTCTATAACTCCGATGACCATGAAATTTAAACTGGAAGCTCATGTTAACATGTGTAAGATCCTGCCAAGATTTGGTAATTTTTGGAGTTAACCTTGAGGTAGCTAATTTCTTAAGGAATTAATTAGAAATTGATTTTTGAAAAATAGTAAATGAATTTTAAAAATTCTGAGAAAAATATATGTTCTTTATGGGACTATATTCTGCTAAATCCCAGAAAACAAATATTTTTGGGACTGATTTGGTATTTTTCGTGAAAATGGTTTAGTTACGAACATATGAGTTAAATATGTTATGTGAAGTAACAAAGTTGGAAAATAGGATTTTATGGCTTTAAACCGATATAATGTATATCTGATTTTGATGAGGATTTGATCATTGGTGATGAAATCTTATGAGTATGGAATTTTGAATGATTAAATGCATTATTTGGTAAAGTGTAGACAATTGAAATAAATTGTTTATAAGTTTAAGAAGTGATTAAAATATTGTTATAATATTAATAATATTAGATTATGAGATTATTAAGTGATTGATAACATTGGGATATTCTTGAACCCTAGATAAATTATATTATAAATGTTTAATATTTATCCTTTATCTCATTTGATTGATTCTTTATATTATTGTCACGATCCTCATGGTTATATTATGTTGAAAGTCATCTGTGACCTGTAGTGCATAGATTGACTTGGTATGATTATGACCACAGATTATTCGGTATAATCATGACCGTAATGTTACAAATGATGTGGAAAAAAAAAAGTCCTCATTGGCCCGTAGTGCATTGATGGCCAGTTTTTGGTATTATTATGGCTATAGATTCTATTCGGCCGAGGGTGCAAAGATGAATTGTTTTATGGCATGATCAAGACCGTTGATGAAAACACGATTATCTTTGGCACGCAGTGGTCATGATACTAAAGAATATCCTTGGCCTGTAGTGCAGGAATGATTCGATGATGTGGATTAATTATTGAGCTGAGTATCAGCAATGAAATATTAATCTATGGATGTGAAATAATGAATATCCTTAGCCGTAGTGCATAGATAATTCATGGATGTGATATTAACGAATATCCTTGGCCGTAGTGAAAAGATTAATTTAATTAGTATGATTATGAGCAAGAATTGTGATTTGGTATAACCATGATTTTTGATGTTTCAGGTGAAGATAGGTGATTAAAATTATCTTCGTCCTGGGTGCGAAAAGGAATTTAGAATCACAATTATGATTATGAGTTATTCATATGGTTGTGGACATGAATTGTTGATTGATGTTACAGGGATAAAACATTATCGGTGGACTTTTACCATAGAGAAGATAGTAGATCTGATGGTCTATTTGACTCTTCTAATGGATTGCTCGTTCCGCTGCAACTATGGTTGAAAAGTTTTATCATCTACCATATGTTCTAAATCTCTGATTGATTATTGATGAATGCTATTGATAATGTAGTTATCTTTAGTCATGATATTTTTTACTGGGCTAGTTGTGCTCACCCTTTTGCTTCACAATTCCTTTCAGCTAATAAGAGTGTAGCTGGGTCGAGCGGGGATAACAGGAAAATAATGTGATGGTCCGAGACTGTCGAAGTTTCTCAATACATTATAAAACGGCATGACATACAATATATAATTGTATTAAGGACCTAAGATGTGGGTGTCGTATTTTATACGTCACTTAAAAATTGATTTTGGTGAACAACAATAGGGTGATGAGAACCCGACATTGAAAGCGTCAAAAGTGCACCTCATTAGAATGAATATGATAGTAATCTTCTCGTTCTTCTTTGGGGTCTTGAAATATTTGCTGCTGTATTTTATATGGCATTGTAATAATTTAAGTTTGGATACTGTCTATGAGACTATATTGTATTAAAATCACAGTTATCTGTTGTCGTACTCTGCACGACAGTTCAGAAGTTGTATAAATGAAGTTTGTATTTGATTTTTATAATATTATATCCGGCAACTTAGAATGGGTCAGGTGGACCTATTTTGGGGGCGTCACAATTGGTATCAAAGCTTAGGGATATTGTCGCTGGCGGAGATAAGAGTCTAGAACTAGGAGGGGAGAGATGAGTTATATACTTCGCTAGTGTATGACTTACCTAAGCTGAAATTGTTTACTTGATAAGTTGACAAATTATGATATGTCAATTAACCTTTGTTTTGAAGCTATATTCTAGAATGATATCTGAAATACAGGAGATGAGAAATGGGAAAATCATGATAGCGAGGAAATTACCGGGATGGTACAATCTGAAAAGAAAGCAAGGTATTCTCATATCTTCGAATATCAGGTACGTACGTAAATTTCGAGAGCGAAATTTTATAAGGAGGGGAGATTTTGAGACCCTGAATTTTATGAAATAAAAGTATTCAATTTTTCTATTTTGGTGAATAGTTAAATTGATAAAAGTGTAAAGTTAAGGGTGACATTTGAAATTTTTTAAAAGTAAGTGATGATGAAGTTTTGTTTTATTAGTGTTATTAATGTAATAAAACAGAAAAACTTTTTATATAAAACATAATACTTTATAAAGTTATTCATTTTATTAAGCTAATAGTAAAATCTTTTTATATAAAACAGAATAATTTTATAAAGTTATCTGTTTTATTAGATAATAATTAGAATATATTATATTTTATTATACATAGTGTTGCGTAGTGCCTGCATAGTATTTTGCATAGTAAAATCTTTTTATATAAAACAGAATACTTGTATAAAGTTATTCGTTTTATTAGATTATAAATAAAATATATTATATTTTATTTAAAAGATTTTGCTGTAAATATGGACCGTCCAATTATGCGGCTTGGCTTGCCATCCGAACCTCATTTCTTTCGATAAAGATGGTGAAAAGCTCCTCAAGCATGTTCTCTTCTTCAAGCGTTGAGGACTCAAAAAAGTTCTCATTCGGCTGAGATGTCCACTCATAGGGCGGCGGAGATTGATATTCAAACTGAGATGAATGATTCGGATCATGATACTACTCTTGACTGTAGTCCCAAGAGTTTGGATAACCCTGGCAGTTTGGATGATAGGAGATCGGTTTAAAGTCAGCTCATTACTGACAGTAGGCACTCAAGGTTGTCAGAAAACCTCAAGGCATTGGCAATTTGAACTTGCAATTTCTCGAGTTCTTCTTCCGAGCTTGGTGGCGTCGTCCACTCATAAGGCCATTGATAACATTGATCATCCATAATCTGTAACTTAAAAACAAAAAGAAAAGATGATCTAACAAATAAAAGAAATAAATATATATACATTCAAAGTAAGACTAAATTGATTGAAATCAATATTGGACAATATTAGAATAACGATTTCAAGAAATGGCGCCAAAAACTTGTTGGTTGGAAGGCGATCACTAAACACGCCATAAGTATACGCGGTCTAACAAGTAATATCTGATGATAAGTAGAGTGTCGTACCCACGAGGAACTATCACTAATATTTACCAAATACCAACTTTATATCGCTAAAGTCTTATAAGAACAGCAATAAATAAAAGATTGATTAATCTAAGCATAACTAATTATCAAAGCAAGTAAATGAATAACGAATGGTAATCCATGGAATAACAAGCTAAGGCTACAACTTCACCCCACTCAGGCATTCTGTCGAACACCTGGCGTGCTATGTTTCATCAAACTAGCTACCCTTCACTTTATGGTCTAATTGGTCACGACAATTTGTCAACCGAGAACACACAAGTTCTCATACACCTCTATCGAGGTATATACGAACATATCCTTTCCAGATCCACTCGATAGGGAATAGAACAGAAAAGAACGCCCAAGCAAGATACAATCCTACATATGTCTATGTGAATTGATCAGAACAAGGATTTAAGCATAAGCTCTCAATTGGGTCGCACGTGGTGCACAGATATATGTCTATTCTACGCACAACTTATGCAGTCGAAACTCACAATCATATGCCAATATATTCAGGTGTAAATCTACAATTCTTCTGTCGATATCATGTAAATTACCAAAATCATCACTAATGTCTTAGCGAAAATCATTAAGCATAAATATATCGAACCAAATCATATGGTGCCAACCAAAGAGATAAGACAGTCAATTTAAATAAAAAATGGTTCTATTATAACCTTAGAGCAAATATTCAGTTCATAGCTATTGAATAAAATACAAGTAGCAATAAACACAACATTTATGGATTACAAAATAAGATAAAATAAATAGATAAGAAGAAATTCTGTCAAGGCCCTTCAATCTCTAAGCATTCTGCTCGAATCAAGCTCTCCAGCCCGTGTAGCTCACTGCTCTTGATGCTCCAAAGAAACCCAATCTTCTCCTTAATCTAAACTAACTATATTCACATACATCTATCTAAGAGAAAGCAAGAGTAATTATAAAAGAAAGCTAAACAAAATCCTAAGCTAAACTATTAAGGAATATGAAGATATCTCTTCCTCTCTATATTATATGCAGAGCTTCTCTTTTCTTTATATAAGCTGTTTCCTTTCTTTTGCTAGGTCAAACAAAGGCCCTGGTTGTTTGGGAACCGGAGGTGGCGCTGCGGCGCGGGCCACCAAGCATTATATGGTGGCTGCAGTAGCCACATTAGTATGGATGGACACGAGTTTCATACCCAGAAAGCGAGCCAAAGAAGGATTAGTGGCAATCATGTGAAGCTTACATCGCTAAGGGCTGGGGAGGTGGCGCCACAACACGGGATTTAAGTTTGGACTTTGGGCCACGTGACGTGGCTCTCTACACGAAATTGTCCTGTTTTGCCCCTTTAAATCTAGAAAATTACTACAAAGCTCTGCAATGCAGTGATTAAGCACAATAACACTATAAACATATAAAACTACATAAAAACTATGAATTCAGGCAAGTATTTATGTCATAAAGTATCCGATTCGCGGGTATAATTTAAACTCATCAATAGTAAAGAATGGAATAATAGAAGAATTTCACCATATATGCAGTACTTCGCATAGACAGGTTATTCCAACATAATAATAAGGAATGGAATAACAGAAGAATTTCACCAAGTATAGGGTAATTGGCGTATCAAAAGTTATTCCAATGTAATAATAAAGAATGGAATAATGAAGTTCTCTTCATGAATACGAAAAGAAATAATACCCCTTACGAGTACAACAAATAATATCCCTCACAGTAAAAGAAGAGTATTCAATCGGTAGGCGATGATATTCTTGAAGAAAACTTGCACTACGCTCAAAGCTTCTTAAAACTCTAAAGAAATACGCTCAAGATTATAGAAGAATTCTCTGAACTTCTGGTATGGTTTTCAATTCTAATTAAGCATCCTATTTATAGGAAAGTAGAAATGATACTATGCTTCACTATGCAATAAAATATAATATATTCTATATATATATATATTATTTAAAATCTAATAAAATAAATAACTTTATAAAAGTATTCTATTTATATAAAAAAAATTTACTATGCAAAACACTACTGCAGCACTATGCAACACTATACATAATAAAATATGATATATTTTAATTATTGTCTAATAAAACAAATAACTTTATAAAAGTATTCTATTTTATATAAAAAGATTTTACTATGCAAAATACTATGCATAATAGAATATTATATATTCTATTTATAGTCTAATAAAACGAATAACTTTATAAAAGTATTTTGTTTTATATAAAAGCTTTTACATTTTATTACATTAATAATACTAATAAAACAAAACTCAAAGATCATTATTATAATTCACTATTAATCGACTGTGTCGTTCCTGTGAAAGAGGGGCTTTCAATAAGGATTTCTCCCTATTAGCGTGCAATTAGGTGACCAAACCTCTCCTTGGCAGAACTTCTAGACATCGTTAATATTGTAAATAATAATATTAATAACTTTGTTATCTCAATTATTGATTTTATAATATATAAAATATCGACAATAATTGAATCAAATAACGTGAGATACTATGCAACAATTACTGTGGCAATAATTAAATAAAACTGAGTGACTTCTCACGTAAGCATCAATAATCAATACCGTGTGCTACTATGCAATCACGTGTATTACTATACTTTTACTACCGAGTAGTTCAACTATTTTAACAGTAAAACTTCCGCCGTTATTTTCATAAAAATATTTTTGTCGTTTTTTCAATCCGATCAAACAATAATTCCGCTAGGGTCCACCAATGATTGTCTTGAGTCGTCGAATATTCCCCGTCCAATCGAATATTATATAACAACTTGCGTACTTTTCAAAATTTATAAATATTACCCACAACTATAACATTATCTCAAATCCACACCATAATTTTAAAAAAATATTTCGAAAAAATTAAATCTTTATTCGTAAAATTTGGAATTTTCAGTATGTAAATCATAAAGCAGCAAACTGCTCATTACAAACAATCATCATAAAACTCTCCCAATTTCCTACAGAAATCTTAAAACCTAGCAACTAAAACCTTGTGACAACATAGTTAAGCATGCTATACACCATTCCAATTACATAAACATTACATAATTTCAATTTTAAGGGATCAAAACTCCAATTTTTCCAATATCATCCTTTTTTACACTTCTACCGAATGATCGCCACGACTTCATTTCTTAACCAATTGACATGATTCAAACTACGTCACTTTCGTTTCTTAACGTACTAAAACAATCCAACACCAATTTGCAGATTATAACACATATTGAACATGAAATTTTGTACTTTCTAAAGCTATTTTTCAAGCATAAACACTATTATTCATTTTTTCTTCCTACAAACCAATTTTGCGTGTTTGGAAATCAAATATCACTCGCATATGATTATTAACAGTTTATAAACCATACTTGCAAGTATATATATCAATCGAACACAACTATCAATTTATAATGGATAATCACTAAGAAATCAGAATATACAAATTAGAAGCAATTTACCTTGATTTAGCAAAGTGTTTAGCAACCCTTCTCTTTTTCTCTGTGATTCTCTCCTCCACACCAAGCTCTCCCTCTATTCTTTGTGTTTCCCCCTTCTCACTAAACCCTCTCTAAACTTAGCCTTAGAAAAATAGACGCGTAATATAACTGATATGACTTTCACCCACGTACGTCAGGTCACAAACCCAAAAGTTTGCATCAGTTCAAATAAACTAAAAGCCATAAGGTTGCGTTTGGTTACACACAATTTCCCCCACTAGTTTATTTTAATAATATTATATTATATAGTTACTTTTGTCACACTTATTTTAGTTAATTTAAATAACTTTAGTTTAAATAACTTACAATAGTATTTATAATAATTATATTTTTTATTATAATTATACTTATAATTAATAAATATTTACATATATCTAATTTAATTAATAAATTAGATTTAAACATTACTTTATTTAATTTACTTATTTCTTTAATACTAAACAATTCATTTAATTTAATTATTTCATTAAATTAAATCCTTAAAATTAAAATTATCATTATTTAATTTAATTAACATTAATCCATTTCATTACTAAATTAATGCACTACAATTCATCAATTATTTATTTTCCTCAATAAATAAATTATTTAAAATATTTATTTAATTTAATAAATGTTTAAATTAAATTATAAATTTTCTCGATTGTTACATATGATCCCTGACTGAGATTTGAGACTAGAACAAGGAGGGGAGAGACGGGTAAATCCTTCGTTAGTATGACCTACCTAAGCTTATTTGTTATTTAAATGGTCGATCAGAATATAGGGATAATATTGATCGATTTCACAATCAAAACATGTGTGAAAGTATATACGGTCATCAAGTAATAAAGTGAAAGTAGAGTATCGTTCCCATGAGGAATTATTTAATAAAAATCACCAAGGACTAATTCTTAACCAAACTAATTTTATTTAAACAATCGATTTAATGTTGTGAATTAAAATATATAATTAAACTACTACTGCTACCACTAGTTCAAAATTAGGTTATGGAGATTTAAGATCACAACTTCACTTATTGCTTCACTTATATTAAAAAAACTTCTTATTAATTATGCTCAATATTCTGGATTGTTAATCGGGTACTTATTAGTATTTATAACCACCTTCTGATGCATCACAAACATATTAATCGAAATCCATAGTTGATAGAATTGACACCCTAATTAACTAAATAACTATATTTATATGTGAATTATAATTAAAAAGGATTTAAAGTACATGTTCCCTATCAGATTACACGCGGCGTAAAGGTATATCCCTATCCTAAACACAAATCATGAATTCCAACACTATGCAGAAAACACAATCATGTGCTATTAGGATCAAATCTAAATCTATATTTTATCTTCCGAATTCATATAAATTATCATGGTAATTGTTAGCTAGATAATTAAACAATTATGTACAAATCATAGTAGAAAATCCGTAGAATAGATCACAATAATTAATAAAGAAGCATACTAAAATAAGCTACGCAATATGATCCGTTGTAATCCTAAAAAAGAACTTTAGTTCATAATCATTGAACTAAAATCTATAATCCACAACTAAATAGACATTAAAAGATAAAAGTAAGATTAGAGAAGAGAATAGAATCTATTATCAGCAGTCTTGAGACTCCTCTTCCACTCCTGCTTTGAATCTTCGATGTTCTTCAGGTTGCTTCAATCTCCAATGGTTAATTAAGAACTAGGGTTTATGAATGAATTCCTAAATCTAATGGAGGGGGGAGCCGCAGGTACACCTGCAGATGCTCAGGCTTTGCGGGTCCCATTGTCTCGAAGTACGTGCACGCATGCAATGTGATGTTCGCTCGAACTTTTAGAACTTTAATCTGGGCATCCGATCGAGGTATATAAGACCTTTTTCAAAATTCTATTGTCAAGAGCTACACAATGATATGGGATTAAAGGTTGTACGAGGTCAGGAAGATGGGACCATGCCCTTGGCCTTTAAGTCTTCAAATTCTATCTGGTGTACTGTCATGTGTAGTAGTCACTCGAGATTGGAGCTATTGGTTCTTGTAGGACACTTCTGTGTAGAATGTATGTTCAAATATTTTGAGACGGAGCGAATGTAGGATCGAGGTGGCAAAATGATGATTTTGCCCCTCACCGGGGTTATCTCAAGTTTAGACTGATATAACAATTGTTGCTTGGGGTTATCTTTGAGATTGGATTGCTGCAAGTGCTGAATGTCCTTAGGGTTGTCTCTGAGGTGTGCCTCACCTCCCGGGATTGTTTTCAGGACTGGAACTGAGTGCCTCGGGGTTATCTACAAGGTTGAAGCTGACTAGAAGGTTTGAAATGAGCATTTTTGGGGTTATCTCCAGAACTGCTGCAACGCCCCCCAAATTCAGGTACTTGAAACCCGAATTCATTGCTTTACGATACCATTTCTATGAGCAGAAATAATACTAATAATAATTATAATAATATAAATATTAAACTTAATTTACATATATCAGAGTCTAATCCCAAGTACGCAACCTTTACTACAATACATTATATGATAATTAATAGATATCATTATCTTAATAAAGTCATACTATTATAAATAATATCATAACACATATTCTGCTTGCTTTCCTTTTCCCTTGTTCTTGGCTGAACCTTTTGGTTGTTCACACTTAACTTAAAATATTTAAATTAAACAAGGATGAGCATTTGAGTGCCCCGCAAGTAATAGCAATTATAAATGTAAGCTGAAAAAAGTAAATGTTTTCTTTGTACGACACTTCTACAACGAATCAACAGTTGTGAAGTAAGCTGAACCAATAATAATAACATAATAATTCTATATCAATTTTTTGAAACTACGTATTTACTATATTTGAAGAGTAGTCGACATACTATGAACTTTGTTTTTAATTTTCGATAAGGTTTAGCAGAACTTCATCGACAAACCGTCATAACTTACGAACACGAGGGTGATCTGCCCAATGTGCCCTGTATTGATCAATACTACATGCAAGAACGATATTATCGTTCATCTTTTCTGCCTTGAGCGCATAAAAGTTTTCCCATATTCAGGATGTTCATACTTAGTCGGGTATCCGAACCAAAATAATTCGGTTGGATATAATAAAGTTTTATCATATTCAACGATATATCTGAATCTATGTCTAGCTGGGTCAAATAGCTTAGAAGACCTTTAATTACTGTATACATACTGGGTATCAATAGGTATATATCAACATGTGATTAAATACAACGATTATCCAAGTGGGGACACTTGTATAACCATATTTAGAAATTAACAAACAGAATAAATATCTGAATTATACAATAATACTGTGTGACGCCCCCAAAATAGGTATACATCACCAATTCTGAGTCGCCAAATACATGGTACATAAACAACTACAATATCACTAATACAATTGTCGTGCAAAATACGACAACACACATGTTGTGAGTTTAAATACAAATATTTTCTTCTAGACAATATCCACACTCAAATAAGTCCTCATTACATTTATTGATACACTATTTTATAAAAATAGTGAGGACTGCTAAAACACTGTCTAAGACCATCACTCTTTACCCCGACTGGTTCCTGCTACATTTTCACCTCCTGAGAAGAAAAATGGAACAAAAAGGAAAAGGGTGAGCTCAACTACCCCAGTAAAGAATATTATGACTAAGATAAAGAACAACAATTTATCGTTAGCCTTCAACAAATCAGATAAAATCTAATGAACAACAAGTTTTAGATCAATATTCGCAGCGGAAATAATAATTCATTAGAAGAGTTAAGTAGAGAATCAAATCTACTATCATCTATGAATTTAAAAGTTCATCATCAATAGTTTATCCCTGTAACATCAATCAATATACATCTTGCATCAATTATTCATCTTTGCACCACGGCCAAAGATATATCCATTTCATATCACCAGTTGGTCATGTTCATCTCAACACATGTTCATCTTTGCACTACGGGCCAAAGATATTCATCAGGTAATCATTCATCTTTGCACTACAAGCCAAAGATATTCATCAAGTATCACCATTAAAGACTGAGGATGATGAAAAATATTTTAGAGAACGAATCCAGTGAGATAGAAGAACAAAGATTAGGAATTCGTACTTTAGATGAACCAAGTTCAAAAATGCTCCATAATAAACCATAGTGAAGATAAAAACATGGATTCAATTTCAAGAATAAGGGTCACAACAGATAACTTGAAAGGAAGAAAAAAATTATTTTTTTTTTTTGTGAGTGAATAAAGACTGTGAATAAAGATGCGTGAGTGAAGCGATACACAATGAACAATACCCGTGAAAGCAGTACCCATGAGCGAAGAATCGTGAATAGTACCCGGTCATGAAAAGTTCTAAATTTGATTAAAAGTTCAGACCAATATTCCTATGAAATGATATTAGATGAAGTGAAATTTCTAATCATTTCAGGAATTATAGAAGCAATACTTACCATAGTAAGTTCAAATTCAAGAATACGAGATGAAATAATATCGCTTTCATAATATGGAGTATGAAAGAAAATAATATTTCTCACGAGTATTGCAATAAAATAATATCATTTACCTTGGTAGAAACTGGATTTGACTGGAATATCGGATATTTTTCTGAGAAAATCTTGCAGAAAAACTACGCTCAAAATATTCTTATACTCAAGAAAAATACTCACAATACTATAGGAAAAATTTTCTGATTATCAAGGTGTGATTGAGGAAGGAGGGTTACCCCTCTATTTATAGTGTAGGACGGAGGAAAAATCAAACCAGGCTGTCTAATTTTTCTCCGCCCACCTGCCTAACCTCTCCCTTTCTTTTGCCTAACTCTTCAATTTGTCAATAGTTGGGCCCACTATTTGGCAACTAGTTTGCAGGAGAATTTGCCCACTAACTTAGAAAGCATCTTTGTAGGAAGAGTTTGAAATGAATTGCTCATTTAGAGGGCCCACTCTTGGAAATGCTTTGCATGAAATGCAGAAGATATAAAATAGTCATCCACCAAAGACAAAGCATACGTATGTAGGGAAATTCTTCCGCCCGCCAACTTAGAAAAGCATGCAAGAATTTAATTCATATCCTTCCCTTTTTATCACATGCAAATATACATATAATAATATTATTATTTATAATATATTTGAATGAATATTTTATCGAAGAAAGTAATTGCCAAACTTCCAACAAAAAAATATACCAAACCTTCAATAATTATTTCATGCTAGAATTCCTTCATTTATAACCACATAAATAAATCCATCATTTATATCTGCATCAAAAAAATATTTATTATATAAATCAATAATTAATTATTCATAAATCATAATACAGAATCACAATAATGACAACCAAGCAGTTCCTAGGAAAGAGGGGGCTTTTCGATAAGGATTTCTCCTTACTAGCGCGCAATTAGGTGACCAAACCTCTCATTGACAGAACTTTCTAGACATTGCCAATAATACTATCTTATAATATTATTCAAATAATATGAATTATTGATCTAATAATGGGAAATACTTTGCAGTAACAATTATTAAAACAACAATAATATAAAATATCAACGCAATAATTATTGAATCAATAAAATAATATATTGAGCAGTAATTACTGTAACAATTATTGAGTAGTGCCTTCTTACGTGAGAATCAATAATTCAATAATATTGTGCAATACCGTGTGCTACTATGCAACAACGCCAGACATCAGTATTTTAACCGCCGAGTAATCCAAATGTTGTTAATTGATAACGATTACGCCAAGTTATTTATAAAAACTCAAATTTGTCGTTTTCTTCATCGACCATTATTATTACATTATGGGGCCCATAAATGATCAAGGCCGTTGCATGACGGATATTCCGACAAAAAGAATATTCCCTGACCAAACGAATATTCCCCGACAACAATGATTATTTTATAACCACTTGCTTATTTTGTAAAATTTGCACATTTCACCCATAACCAAAGTATTATATCAATTAACACCTTTTTGTTTCAAAATAATGAATATAGGAAATTTAATTTTATTTATAAAAAGTTGGGGTCTTATATACTGTACTAATAAATAATGATCAGATACATAATCGATAACAATAATGTTAATATTCTGGCACAATGATAATATAATTCTGAAACTTTCTTACTTATATCCATTGCATAAAGTAAATGCAAAGGTAGGATACTAGCATAATCTGCTGCTTACAATATGTAACTTAGTTTTATCTTTTATATATCAACCTATCATAAATAAGATCATTTTTTGCGATTAGAATAACATATCATATCACATAATACTGCTTATTGCAGTTAGCACATAATCTAATCACATTGTCACACATGTTTAACAATCATTGGATCACAAACAGACACATACACAGACAATTTATCTAAGTCCAGATCAATTTTTCGAACATGTCGATGTACCGACGACTTTATTGGATAATTATTGAGTCTAAGACTCTATCATGTAGTTCAATAACTGAAAATATCAGTTATATTATTTTTGAATGACTTATAATAATTTTTAAATAATTATTATCATTTATCATAATTTTTCAAACACCGGAATCATTATTAAATGATTTAAATATTAAATAATTCTATTATCATTAATATTTAATTAATATTAAACTATTAATGAAACCATTGCAAAAATTTTAAAGTTATTTATAATAACTCAAAATATTTTTAAAGCATTAATATTACCCTTAAATAATTTTTAAAACATTTAAATCATTTTAAATAATTATTATTAATATTTAAATATTAATATATTATTCATCAAAATATTAAAAGTTATTTATTATAACTTAAAATATTTTTAATTCATTTATATCCTTTTAAATAATTTTAAATTAATAAAACCATTTTTAAACTATTTATTTAATATAATTATTGAATAAACTTAATATCATTAATATTAAGTTATTAATGAAATCATCCTTTATATATTAAAAGTTTTATTTTATAACTTAAAATATTCTTAAATACTTTTTTTTCATTTAAAATGATTTTTATAATATTAAAATTATTTTAAAACTAATTTATTTAATATAAATATTAAATAAATCTAATATCATTAATATTTAAATATTAATATTTTCATGACAAAATATTAAAAGTTATATTTTATAATTTAAAATATTTTTATAACCTTTAAATCATTTTTATATGATTTTTAAATCATTAATTCTATTTTTCATAATTTATTTAAGGCACTTGTTAAATAACTTAATTATCATTAATATTAATTTATTAATGAAATTTCATCACAAAATATTAAAAGTCATTAAAAATAACTTAAAATATTTTCTTATACTATATTATAATTTTAAATAATTTTTAAGTATTAAAATCATTTTTAAAAATTTATTTAATATAATAATTAAATAAATTAAATACCTTTAATATTTCAAAATATTAAATATTAATGAAATATATTCAAAATTATTAAAAATCAATTTTTAGGCTTTAAAATAATTTTTAGTAATTTATTTTGCATGTTTAAGAATTAAAAACTATTTTTCTCTAATTATTTAGTAAAAATAATAATTTTATAAATAAAATGTCACTAAAGACTGCCTATAGAGACATAACCTTCGCTATAGGTGTTTTTCATGTTCTTCACCCAAACCTAGAACATTCTTGTCAGTTTCGAGTGGGTGGGTTTGACCAAGTGTAATTCAGTGTGTATTGTGTTTCTGGGTAGGTTGTTGGTCAGATCTTATAGTGATAATGCAAGACTACATGATCCAACAACAAAACATGGTCATAACCTGCATCAAATGAATGATCTAAAGGCCTAAAATGGCTGTCAGAGCTGTTCTTCTTTTCTGGGTTTGCCCAGAAATGAAGAACAGTTCGACTGTTCATATTTGGGCTTCCACAACTTGTGGTTCATGTAATGGTTTAGTGATTTAAAATTCCCAGATTGTAGACAATTTGTAGGTGTACAAATCTATTACATAACATTATCATAACAAAACCAAATCAAGCAGATAAGGTTCGGTCAAAGCCATGTCGGAACCGTGTTCTTAAGTTTTTCTGGGTTACCCAGAAAACTGCAATCGTGATCGTCCAGGCTAGTTTGACCATCAAATAAATCAAATCTGTATGTTATTTAGGTGATCTATAAGCCTTAATCTGTAGTCTATATACCATACAACAATCTTGTTACAACAACAGAAACAAAACAATAAACAACTAACAAATTAAAGCCCATGAACTCGCTGTCAGACTGACCTGGGGAAATCTCAGTTGCCCAGAAATCTCCCGGTCAATGTTGGTCAACATGGTTTGATCACGAATAACATGAAATCTGTTCATGTTCTGACCTTGATACAAGTTCCAGATTAAATACCTCATAGCATACTACAGGATCAAAGCTTAAAACAACCAAAAACATAAACAGGTAATGATTTACAGGGTTTGACATTACGTTGTCAGACACAAAAAAAAAAAATCCACAGATTTTTGAAAATTTCAATTTTGAGCACTTAGGTCTTATGGATCTACAAAATACCAACCCATATCACTTAAATAGACTACGAAAAAACATGTTTTAATATAAAATCATAACATCTAACATAGCAACTAAGATCAGATTTCAAGTTAGGGTTTATACCTTCTATGATCAAATTCTGATTTAAGGCTACTGATTTTGTTATGGGTGTTAGTGGGGCTGGTTTTGGGGACTGAATTGCCAAAGGATTTCGTCAGTTTTGAGTTGAGAGAAAATGGTTGAGTGTTGGTTGCACAAAAGGTTTAAGAAATGAATTTTCTCTCTTAATCTCTATATATATTACATGTAATGAAGTTGGCTGGGCTATATGGCTGAGTTGTGTTGTTATTAGTCACATGGGCAATCTTGGTGGTTTACCAACTCTATATTTTGCCAAGATTTGCAAGCAACATAATAAAGAATTGCAAAAGGGCTTTTTGGACATTTGGCTCATGATTTTAATGGCAAACTTGTAAACTTGGCAAACCCTTAGGATGTGACCCTTAGGGTTTAATCCTTAGGGTTTAACCCTAAGGTTCCACCAATTTTGATTATTTTTCTAGGATTTCTAATTAGGCCAAAAATAGAAAATTAAGTTTCTAAAACTTTCTAATTAGGATTTTGTAAACATACTTAGCTTCCTAATTACATAGAACGTGAAATTTAGATTTTTGATTCACTAATTATCATTATGACTTATAATTAGAAATTTAGGGTTTTTAATTTGACAATTAGGGCTAAAATAGGAATATAGGTTTTCTAAATTACAATTTAGGATTTCAAAATTAGTTTAGGTTTTCTAATAACTTTATACAGGAACATTAGGGTTTAATTATTTACTAATTATAATTAACCTTGCTAATTTAGCAATTAGGGCTCCAATGATCAAATTAGGGTTCCTAATTTCACGATTAGGGTTTCTAACAATTAGGGTTTTCCTAGTTAATGTTAATTGTCATAAATCACATATCACAATTTGCTACCAATCGAAAACTCCGATTTGAGTTTTAAATTAGAGTTTATAAAAATATTGCTAGAGTTTTCTACTGGTATACCATAACTGACCAACCATTAACTGTTTATACATACATTACATATTTATAGCACTGAAATAAAAATAATATTATATTATTATTCCCATTCATTGACCAAAATCCAAAATTAGGGTTTGGATTCCAAATCTGATTTATCTTTCATATATAACATTATTAATTAAGTTAAAAATAATTAACTTAACTAATTTGAAATAAATTCTTATAATAAAATAAAATAATTCTAATAATAATTATAATAATCATTTCATATATTATTTAAATAATATAAAATCATATTTTCATGGAAAATAATTAATAAAAACATTTCTACTATAAAATTAATTATTATACTTAATATAATTTATAATGATCAATAATTCTAAAATAAAATCATTTGTAATCATTCATGTAGTAAATATATTTTGTATTCATCACATAAATACATACACATTACCTTGCACGCATTCTCACCTTTAAAATAAATAAATAATTATACACAAAAAATTTGATTTAATTATATACAAAATATCGGGTTATTACAACTGCAACTGCATCCCTCGGGGTTATATCCGAGATTGGAACTAGAACTCCCGATGTTGTTTCCGGGATAAAATTGATTATCTTGGGGTTTTCTCCGAGATGAAAGAGATTTCTCCGAGATGAAAGAGCTTTCTCCGGTGTTATTTCTAGAACTTGAACTGCATCCCTCGGGGTTATCTCTGAGGTTGAAACTGGAACTCCCGGGGTTATATCCGGGATGGGACTGATTATCTCGGGGTTATCTCCGAGATGGTAAGAACTGAGTATCACAGGGTTATCTCCGGGATTGAGCTGAGCTGTCCTCCAAGGTTATCTCTGAAAGATGATTCTGCCCTCCTGCACTATTAGTAACAAGAGTGCAAAAATTTTGAGTGTCTATAGATGCCCCTCTTTATTATATTCATGTAATGCCATGTCATGGATAGGATAAATAATACTAGACACTTGAAATGTGACAAGATAATCATGGTGCAATGTACTGCAGCATGATGTATATGCATGATGTATGTGGTTTGTTGGATTGTTCTCTAATAGGATGTTATAACTGTTTTCCCCCAAGACTTCTGACGGGGATTGAAGTTATCATTGACAACCCTG
This sequence comes from Panax ginseng, assembly GCA_020205605.1. NCBI lineage: Eukaryota > Viridiplantae > Streptophyta > Magnoliopsida > Apiales > Araliaceae > Panax > Panax ginseng. The sequence goes on along the minus strand of CM035134.1, from coordinate 90,419,972 downwards.
ATGAAATGTCTTGGATGTGTGATCAAAATTTCTCAGGAACTTCCAGGATGTTGACGTTGGGGTTATCACCAAAGTCCTTAATCCTTGGTACTGACTTTACATTGATGATGTATATCTTATGTACACGAGACTCTATGGGGATATGTTTTGTCTGAGGAGACCTTGTATAACATATTCCATAATCGATCCTCCGCGATGAGGATGGACCTTCCTGGTTTATATCGCTAGATCCTTCCATTGGTTTATCGGAGTTACTACCAACAGTCTGTGTTGTCAGGGCTGTCTGACCCTCGCAAAAATATACATCAACGGATACCGTCATCCGACCATTCCCAATGCTTCGTTGTGTTTAACTGCCAAAGGCTGACGATGTCAAGGCTGCTTGACCTTTGATGAAATGTACAACAACGGATGAAATCCCTGCTGAGTATAGTGTCAAGGCTGCTTGACCTTCATTGACGTGTGCATCAACGGCTGAGTTGGATAGAGTTTCTACTGGGGGAGAAAGGTTTTGGGGTTCCGACCCCGAACAGATGGCGTCGGACCTTCGTGAGGTATTGCTGAGTGTGGTTTGCAACTGTTGTGACCATCAGTATAGTGAACCCTATGTCTGGGCAAATACCAATGAGTGACATGTAGACCCACAATTTGGTCTCTGAAAACCAGGATTTCAGGCTCTTTTGCTTAATCGCGTAGTATCTTTTTTCCTGATTTGGCTTTTTCAGCTTGTGAAACCTCCTTTGTAACTCAAACTTAACCGAGCTGGAGGGGTGGGCCCCACCCAGGGAGCTGCAGGTACACCTGCGGCCAGCCGTGGGTGGCCTTAAATGGCTTGTTGCTGTCATAAGTTATTTCTAAGTTACGCCATACAGGAAATCCGAGAGCTCTTCTTCAGATTTGTTGGGTTCGGGCATCTTTCTGCAAATTCTATAATCGTACAAGTATTCTACACTGCTCTGGTAATATATGCATGTCTTCTTTTCCAATTTTTATCCGTTGGAAAATGAGTTATCACATGAAATGCTTCCAAACACATAGTAGTGAATATGCATGCTCATACGATTTGATAAAAAAATATTCAACATAGTAAAAGTTAGTATTTGACCATGCTGAACATAATGATTTGAAAAAAATTAACTTTTGAAACAGTCAAATTGGCACCTTTTCTCTGCTATTTTTTATCCTATTTGAGGACAAATGAGCAAAGGTGATAAAACAAAGTAATCCTGGTAATTAGGCTACCCTTACGGATTATGACTTTGATAGTGTAATTCATATAGGATGTTTATGATTGTGGGTAGGTGTGCTACTAAATGGCCAACTAGTTATGCCTATGTGCATGTGGATAGTCCTGTTTACAAAGGAGACTATGGAATTTTTTTTTCAAAATGTAGGCATTGGGTAGTCATACATTTTTAACTCTACTGTAGACGTATGTTAAAGTAATGCATTCATGCATGTAGTGTGACGCCCCCAAAATAGGTATACATCACCCATTCTGAGTTGTCAATACATGGTACAGAAACAACTACAACTTTATTAATACAATAATAAAACTGAGTTTAAATAAAAATATTGTCTTCTAGAAAATATCAATACCCAAATAAATCCTCATCACAATTATTGATACATTATTTTATAAAAATGGTGAGGACTATTAAACAACTCTCTCTAGAACCATCATTCCATACCCCGACTCGTACTCGCTACATTCTCGCCTCTTGAGAAGAAAAATGGAACAAAAAGGAAAAGGGTGAGCTCAACTAGCCCAGTAAAGAACATTATGACTAGGATAATATAAAACAAATTATCGTTAGTCTTCAACAGGGAAAATCTGATAAAATACAATAGACAAAAAGTTTCAGATCAATATTCGCAGCGGAAATAATAATTCATAGAAGAGTTACGTAGAGAATGAAATCTACTATTATCTATGAATTTAATAAATCCATCAATGTATTTTTATCCCTGTAACATCAATCAATGTACATCTTGAATCATATATTCATCTTTACACTACAGGCCAAAGATATTCATTAGTTGGTCATGTTCATCTCAACACCTGTTCATCTTTGCACTACGGGCCAAAGATATTCATCATAAAATCATTAATCTTTGCACTACAGGCCAAAGATATTCAAGAATATAATCATTTAGGACTGAGGATGATGAAAAATATTTTAAAGAAAACGAATCCAGTGAAATAAAAGAATAAATATCAAGGATTCGTATTTCAGCTATTTCATGTCCAAAAATACCTCATAAATAATCATAGTGGTGTAAAATTCAAGAATGATCAAAACATGGATACAATCAAAGCTAGTATCCATAATAGATATTTTGGACGAAAAGGAAAATTTTCATTTTTCGATGAATAGTGCCGTATTCGTGAATAGTGCCGTATATGTGAATAGTGCCGTATACGTTAATAGTAACCCCGACACAAAAAGTTCCAAATTTGATTAAAAGTTCAAACCAATATTTTGGCATAATGATATTGAAGGAAATAATATCATTTAAAAAGAAAATAACATTCCTTACCTTGAAAAGAATAGTACTTCTGGCTGGAATATCAAATATAACGCTGAAGGAACTTACACCATATAGCAACACTCAAAATCTCAAAATACTCACAAGAATACGCTCGATAATATAGAGAGAGAAAACTTCAGTTTCTGGCGTGATTTTCAATTCTAACCTAAGCACCTTATATATAGGAAAATGCTTAGAACACCAAAGTAGAAAATTTAATAAAATATTAATATATATATATTATAATTTCCTACGCACACTTTCTAAGATTCAAATTATCAGCCAAACAAGTGGTCCCCCCTCACCAAAATTAATAAAAACGTTTTTCTTAATAAAATTAATAAAAACTCCCAAAAATCAATTATTCTGAAACTTTGAAACTTCAATAATTCACAATAAATAGCCCTTTTATCAAAAAATTTCAAACCACCTGTCTTTCCCATAGGAAATTCCATTCTCTACAACTTTACAGAAGAAAATATTTCCAAATTCCAAACAAAAATTGACCGAAATTCACAAACAGGCGATTTTACAAGCTATAATCAAATTTCAGTCAAGAAATGGGGTTCACCGACACATAATACATGTTTTTAACATTTTTAGTAACAAAAATACTCCTCCACATATACTCATATATCCCACATTCATTGTAAAAAATATCACTATTATTATATTATTAAAATAATATATTTAAATGGATTATTTTATCAGAAAAAGATAAAATATTAATTTTCAACAATTGTCACATTAAAAAATTTCTCCATCTATATCCACATAAAATTAATATTTTCCTCATCATATAAATCAATAATTAATTATTCACGAATTATATTACAGAATCACAATACTGATAATCAGGCAGTTCCCAGGATAGAGGGGGCTTTCCAATAAGGATCTCTCCTTACTGGCGCGCAATTAGATGACCTAACCTCTCCTTAGACAGAACTTTCTAGACATTGCCAATAATGTTATCCAATAACATTATTCAGATAATATGAATTATTATTTCGATAATAGAAAATACTGTGTAGTGACAATTATTGAAACAACAATAATATAAAATATCAACGCGGCAATTATTGAATCAATAAAATAAAATCTCGAATAAAGAATTATCGTAATAATTATTGAGTAGTGCCTTTTACGTAAGAATCAATAATTGGTGCAATACTGGTGTGCTACTATTTTTAACCATCGAGTATTTTAAAAGATAATTCAGAATAAACTACCAAGTTATTTTATAAATAACTTATACTTGTCATTTTCTTTATCCAATTGCTTTCCGTTATGGGGCCCACACAAGGTTGTGCCGTCGTACGAATATTCCCCGACAGCAAGTATATTCCACGACCAAACGAATATTTTATAACCACTTGCTTATTTGAAATATTTGCGTATTTTTACCCATAACTAACCACATTAATCAAATCAACCCTTATTATTTCAAAATAATAAATAGAGGAATTTAAATTTCATTTATTAATAATTTGGGGTCTTACAACCTCCCCTCCTTATGAAATTTCGTCCTCGAAATTGACGTACGTACCTGGTGTTTCAAAAAGGTGAAGATACCTCACTTTCCTTTCCGTTTCCAATTCCTAGGTCATTTCTTCTATAGCATGATTCCTCCACAAAAGTTTAACTTGTGGTATGACCTTTGTGCGTAGGACATGCTCCTTCCTATCCAAAATCTTGACAGGTTCCTCTTCATACGTTAAGTCTTCAGCTATCTCGTCCGGTTCTAACTCTATAACGTGGTTCGGGTCTTTCACATATTTACGAAGTACAGACGTGTGAAACACATTATGAACACGAGACATACTCGGAGGTAACGCGAGTCTATACACTACATTTCCTACTTGGTCAAGAATTTGAAATGGACCAATAAATCGTGGATTGAGTTTTCCTCTCTTCCCGAATCTTGTAACTCCATTCCATGGGGCAACACGCAACAATACATGATTCCCAATACTAAATTCTACGTCCTTTCGATGAAGATCCGCATAACTCTTTTGTCGATCTTGTGCCGTTTGTATACGTTGTCAAATCATTTGGATCTTTTCTGTAGTCATACATACCAACTCGGGTCCCAACAATGTTGCTTCACCCACCTCATCCCAACATACTGGAGAGCGACACTTTCGTCCATACAATGCTTCAAATGGGGCCACACCAATGCTTGCCTGATAACTGTTGTTGTAGGAGAATTCCAACAATAGTAAATATTTATCCCAACTGCCCTTGAAGTTTAGGACATAGAGTCTTAATAAATCTTCAAGAGTTTGAATAGTCCTCTCTGATTGTCCGTCCGTTTGAGGATGATATGCCGAACTGAATCGTAAATCCGTACCCATAGCTTTTTGTAAGCTAACCCAAAATCTTGAAGTGAATCTTGGGTCACGATCCGGAACTATGGATACTGGCATGCCATGCAATCTCACAATCTCATTTACGTACATTTGAGCAAGACGTTCAAGGGAATAAGTCTCCCGTATCGGCAAGAAATGAGCAGACTTGGTTAATTTATCAACAATAACCCAAATAGCATTGACGCCTTGAGAAACCGTAGGAAGACCCGTAACGAAATCCATGGTAATATGTTCCCACTTCCATTTCGGAATCTCAAGTGGTTGAAATGGACCCTTTGGCACTTGATGCTCTGCCTTTACACGTTGACAAGTTAAACACATTGAGATAAACTTTGCAATCTCTCTCTTCATATTGTTCCACCAAAATGTATGTCGAAGATCACGATACATTTTGGTACTTCTAGGATGGATTGCAAATGGTGTATTGTGTGCCTCCATCATAATCTTGTACTTCAAATCAGATTCGTTAGGAACACAAAGTCTGGAGTGGACTCGAAGTATTCCTTCTTCATCGATTCTCGCTTCCAGAATAACACCTTCTTGTACTTTCTTCTTCATATGCATCAGCTCCGGGTCGGTGGCTTGAGCAACCTTAATTTTTCTATTAAAGTTGGCTCTATGCGTATACTTGACATCATCGCACTCGTTCCTGCATATGATCTTCTACTCAACGCATCAGCTACCACGTTCGCTTTTCCAGGATGGTATTGAATACTGTGGTCGTAATCTTTCAACAACTCGAGCCAACGTCGTTGCCACATTTGAGTTCCTTTTGCATGAAGAAATATTTGAGGATTTTATGGTCTGAATATATCTCCACTTTCTCCCCATATAGATAGTGCCTCCAGATCTTTAGCACGAAAACGACTGCTGCCAACTCTAGATCATGAGTAGGATAATTCCTCTCATATTCTTTAAGTTGTCGCGAGGCATAGGCTATGACTTTACCACGTTGCATGAGAACACATCCTAACCCTTTGCCCGAAGCATCACTGTAGATAACAAATCCATCCGAACAAGATGGTATTGTTAGAACAGGTGACGAAATAAGTCTCCTCTTAAGCTCTTGGAAACTCTTCTCGTATTCTTCGCTCCAAACGAATTTTGTATCCTTTCGAGTTAGCTAAGTTAATGGAGTAGAGATTCGAGAAAACCCTTGCACGAATCTCCGATAATAACCAGCTAAGCCCAAAAAGCTACGTACTTCGGTCACTGTCTTCGGTTGCTCCCAACTTTGTATTGCTTCAATCTTTGCCGGATCAACAGATACTCCATGTTTTGACACCACGTGCCCAAGGAATGCTACTTCCTCAAGCCAAAATTCGCATTTCTTCAACTTGGCATAAAACTTGTTTTCACGAAGCCTTTGGAGTACCAGCTTCAAATGGTGCTCATGATCTTCACGAGTTTTGGAATATATGAGGATGTCATCAATAAAGACAACAACGAACTGATCCAAATAATCCCTGAATACTCGGTTCATCATATCCATGAAAGTCGCAGGAGCATTAGTCAATCCGAAAGACATGACTAAGAATTCATAATGCCTGTACCGAGCTCTGAAGGCAGTCTTTGGAATATCCTCAGTTCTAATCTTCAGCTGATGATATCCAAAACGAAGATCGATCTTTGAAAATAATTGTGCTCCTTACAACTGGTTAAACAGGTCATCAATACGAGGTAGCGGATACCTATTCTTGATAGTGACATGATTTAATTCTCGGTAGTCAATATAAAGTCGCATACTCCCATCTTTCTTCTTTACAAATAAAATAGGAGCACCTCAAGGAGATGTACTAGGACGAATGAAACCGATGTCCAACAACTCCTGTAGTTGGACCTTTAACTCCTGAAGTTCAATAGGAGCCATTCGATATGGGGTTTAGAAATGGGCTTTGTACCAGGTTCAAGATCAATAAAGAATTCAACTTCACGTTCCGGGGGTAGACCGGGAAGTTCTTCAGGAAATACGTCTGGAAAGTCAATAACAACATGAATATTATTCAATTTTGACATGTCTTTATTCAAATCCATAACATGGGCTAAGAAAGCTTGACATCTATTTTTCAATAAACGAATAGCTTTATGATTAGATATGACAGTGATTGATTTTAATGGTTTAGTTGCTTGAATTCGTACAACAGGTTGGTTAGGAATATGAAAACTAACAACCTTACGAAAACAATCAATTTTGGCATGATGAGTAGTTAACCAATCAATCCCTAAAATCACATCAAATGCAAGTATCTTTAAAGAGATAAGGTCAACAGGTAATGTGATGGTGCCAACTTGGATTAGACAAGATTTATAAAAAGTGGATGTGATGAAAGTTTCCGCATTTGTAGCATACCGGTGGTCTTTCTCCTTCCTTGGAACAAGTTGCTGCTGGTGCTGACGTCTTCGCATTGTCATTGTTGAATCTCCTCTTTTTAAAATCTCCCCCTGACTCGCTTCTTCTATTTTCATGGCCATGATTACCACCAGAGTGGTTACCATTTTTGTCCGTCTTTTTCTTTCTCTGTTGGTTATCGTTATTCTGTTGACTGCTATCTCCGGTATGATCCTGGTTATGGTCCCTCGGTTGAACGTACTCGTTATCTCATTCTAACAATTGAGCCCTGTTAACAACATTTAAATAGAGAGAAAATTTATGAGAAATGAGATACTGACGTATGCCGGGTTTCAAACCTCTCAGAAACATCCGCGTCATACGTTCCTCATTCTCTACCAAATGAGGTGCAAACCTGGATAACTCTGCAAACTTTGCCTCGTACTGGGACACCGCCATGTTATTTTTCTCCAGTCTAATAAACTCTACCTCCTTCATATGATGAACACTTTCAGGAAAGTACTTGTCATTGAATAGTTTCTGAAACGTCTCCCAAGACATGCTGAGCGCGGCTGGATAGGTACGCTTCACAGATTCCCACCAGTAATCTACCTCATTACAGAACATAAAGGTAGCGAATGGAACCTTCTGTTCCTCTGTGCATCCCAAGACATCAAATATCTTGGTAATTTGTTTAACCCACGTCTCTGCCTTAATCGGATCCGGCTTTCCCCAGAATTTTGGTGGTCCCAACTCTTTGAACTGCTTGGCTGTGACAACCCGTGAATTGCTATCATTTCCTCCTGTATTTTGAACACGAGTCTCCCTCGTCTGATTTTTTATGAACTGCAAAAAGCTTCTAAACATCTCGTCGTTCATCATCTGCTCAGTGGTGTTATTCACAGGAGGAACATTGCCAGCCTGTTGCACGTTCTCCTCGTTGGTGAGTACATGCATCTCCACGGTCTCATTTACTCCACTGTTAACATTCTCGGTTGCCATTCTTAAATACTGCCATAAGACAAGGGTTAATTAAGGAAATCAATATATCACATAATATCCCTATATACTGACCAACTAACAAATAAACTTAGGTAGGACACACTAGCAAAGGATTTACTCTTCTCTCCCCTCCTAGTTCTATTCCCCGATCTCCGCCAGAGATCATATCCCTAAGCTCTGATACCAACTGTGACGCCCCCAAAATAGGTATACATCACCCATTTTGAGTTGTCAATACATGGTACAGAAACAACTACAACAATAAAACTGTGAGTTTAAATACAAATATTGTCTTCTAGACAATATCAATACCCAAATAAATCCTCATCACAATTATTGATACATTATTTTATAAAAATGGTGAGGACTACTAAACAACTATCTCTAGAACCATCATTCCATACCCCGACTCGTACTCGCTACATTCTCGCCTCCTGAGAAGAAAAATGGAACAAAAAAGAAAAAGGTGAGCTCAACTAGCCCAGTAAAGAACATTATGACTAGGATAATATAAAACAAATTATTGTTAGTCTTCAACAGGAAAAATCTGATAAAATATAATAGACAACAAGTTTCAGATCAATATTCGCAGCGGAAATAATAATTCATAGAAGAGTTATGTAGAGAATGAAATCTACTATTATCTATGAATTTAACAGTCCATCAATAGTATTTTTATCCCTGTAACATCAATCAATGCACATCTTGAATCATATATTAATCTTTGCACTACAGGCCAAAGATATTCATCAGTTGGTCATGTTCATCTCAACACCTGTTCATCTTTGTACTACGGGCCAAATATATTCATCATAAAATCATTAATCTTTGCACTACAGGCCAAAGATATTCAATAATATCATCATTTAGGACTGAGGATGATGAAAAATATTTTAAAGGAAACGAATCCAATGAAACAAAAGAATAAATATCAAGGATTTGTATTTCAGCTATTTCATGTCCAAAAATACCTCATAAATAATCATAGTGGTGTAAAATTCATGAATGATCAAAATATGGATACAATCAAAGCTAGTATCCATAATAGATATTTTGGACGAATTTTTTTTTTTCATTTTTCGATGAATAGTGTCGTATTTGTGAATAGTGCCGTATACGTGAATAGTAACTCCGACACAAAAAGTTCCAAATTTGATTAAAAGTCCAAACCAATATTTCGGCATAATGATATTGAAGGAAATAATATCATTTAAGAAGAAAATAACATTCCTTATCTCGAAAAGAATAGTACTTCTGGCTGGAATATCAGATATAACGCTGAAGGAACTTACACCGTATAACAACACTCAAAATCTCAAAATACTCACAAGAATACGCTCGATAATATAGTGAGAGAAAACTTCAGTTTCTGGCTTGATTTTCAATTCTAACCTATGCACCCTATATATAGGAAAATGCTTAGAACACCAAAGTAGAAAATTTAATAAAATATTAATATATATTATAATTTCCTACGTACACTTTCTAAGATTCAAATTATCAGCCAAACAAGTGGTCCCCTCTCACCAAAATCAATAAAAACATTTTTCTTAATAAAATTAATAAAAACTCCCAAAAATCAATTATTCTGAAACTTCGAAACTTCAATAATTCACAATAAATAGCCCTTTTATCAGAAAAATTCAAACCACATGTCTTCTCCATAGGAAATTCCATTCTCTACAACTTTGCAGAAGAAACGTTTTCCAAATTCCAAACAAAAATTGACCGAAATCTACAAACAGGCGATTTTACAAGCTATAATCAAATTTCAGTCAAGAAATGGGGTCCACCGACACATAAAACATGTTTTTAACATTTTTAGTAACAAAAATACTCCTCCTCCACATATACTCATATATCCCACATTCATTGTAAAAAATATCACCATTATTATATTATTAAAATAATATATTTAAATGAATTATTTTATCAGAAAAAGATAAAATATTAATTTTCAACAATTGTCACATTAAAAATTTTCTCCATCTATATCCACATAAAATTAATATTTTTCTCATCATATAAATCAATAATTAATTATTCACGAATAATATTACAGAATCACAATACTGACAACCATGCAGTTCCCAGGATAGAGGGGGCTTTCCAATAAGGATCTCTCCTCAAGTGGCCATGCAATTAGATGACCTAACCTCTCCTTAGATGTAACTTTCTAGACATTGCCAATAATGTTATCCAATAATATTATTCAGATAATATGAATTATTGCTCTGATAATAGAAAATACTGTGTCGTGACAATTATTGAAACAACAATAATATAAAATATCAACGCGGCAATTATTGAATCAATAAAATAAAATACTGAACAGTAATTACTGTAACAATTATTGAGTAGTGCCTTCTTACGTAAGAATCAATAATTGGTGCAATACCGTGCTAGCTCCTGTGTTTTAACCACCGAGTATTTTAACAAAGATAATCTTGAATAACAACTACTAGTTATTTATAAACAACTTATACTTGTCATTTTATTCATCCAATCACTTTTCGTTATGGGGCCCACACAAGGTTGCGCCATCGTACGAATATTCCCCGACGGCAAGAATATTCCACGACCAAACGAATATTTTATAACCACTTGCTTATTTGAAATATTTGTGAATTTTTACCCATAACTAACCACATTAATCAAATCAACCCTTTCTATTTCAAAATAATAAATTGAGGAATTTAAATTTCATTTATTAATAATTTGGGGTCTTACATGTAGTCATAGAATACATTTGAAACAGCTCCAGGTTAGAGTTTACCACACCCTTTCTGAGGTGATTTGGAGACTTGTGTCTAGATATATGGATCCGGATCACTCGAGTAGTTCCCGCAAGACCACTTCAGGTGTGCGGAGGAGGGCTTCTGATGTGCCTCGACTCCGTTCAGTTAGACAGCCTCGTCGTCTAGCAGAGGCGGTGATACGTCCTGTCCGGGTTAAGGTACCGAATGTTAAGGATGAGGAGTAGGATGTACCAGTTGCGGACCCCGCTCCTGCTACTCATGTTCCCCGTAGGGATTTTTCAGGCATTTAGGTGGCGATCCTAGAGCTTCTGGGTGATTTGAGTCGACACCCCTTGTAAGACCCCAACTTTTATGAATAAAAATGAATTTTCTATAAATATCATTTTTGAATATTATGGAGTAATTTAATATAATGTTATAGTTGTGAGCAATATTTATAAATTTTACAAAGCAAGCAAGTTGTTATATTATATTCTATTGGTCAGGGAATATTTGTTCGACGGCACAATCATTGGTGGACCCCACAACGGAATTATTGTCGAATTGAGAAAACGACAAATATATCTTTTTATAAAAATAATAGCGAAAGTTTTACCATTAACTATTGAAACACCCAGTGTTAAAAGTACAGTAATATGCGTGGTTGCATAGTAGCACAAGGTATTGATTATTGATGCTTACGTGAGAAGTCACTCAGTTTTTTTCAATTATTGCTACAGTAATTGTTTCACAGTATCTCACGTTATTTGATTCAATTATTGTCGATATTTTAATATATTATTAATTCGATAATTGAGACGACAAAGTTATTAATAGTATTAATTGAAATATTGACGATGTCTAAAAGTTCTGTCAAGGAGAGGTTTGGTCACCTAATTGAGCGCTAATAGGGAGAAATCCTTATTGGAAAGCCCCTCTTTTCTGGGAACGACCAAGTTGTTAAATATTGCGAATTATAAAAAATATAATAAATGTTGTTAAAAAATATTTAGGGGATTTTTATGAAGTATTTGATGTAAATTTTGCTTATTTTATGGACCCCCATTTACCCATTTTTCAAAATAATCAGTAGAAAGTTTTTCTTATAATAAAGGTGGGCCCACATGTGGGGCCCGCGTATAATGAAAACATGAAGTTGTTCACGGGACGGAATGGCTTTGCCTGGGATGGATGGTATGGTTATTTATTTATTATTATTATTATATTATAAATTTTGTTATAAGTATTATATATATATATATATATATATATGTTATTTTTGTTCAATATTCGCTTGAAATAATATTTTCTTCCATACTCTGTAGTATGTAAGTAATTTTTTTTCGTTTTAGATTTCGAATTCTATACTCGTTTTGTTAAAGTTTTGGCTTCTAAACTCCATGAAATTAGTAGAATATCCTTGGCCGTAGTGCAGGGGTGATTCGATGATGTGGATTATTTATTAAGCTGAGTCTCAGCGATAAAAATGATGAAAAACCTTTTAAATCATAGAAGATAGTAGATATCATGCTCTACTTGACTCTTCTAATGGATTTCTTGTTCCGCTGCAGTTAAACTTGATGTTTATTATATTTTATCAGTTTAACACTGTTGAAGACTAACGATAAATTATTCCGCATTATCTTAGTCATAATATTTCTTACTAGGCTAGTTGAGCTCATCCTTTGCTTTCATTGTTCTCTTCAGGAAATGAGAACGTAGCCGGGACTAGTTAGGGAACAGAGTGACGGTCCAGATGTTTGCATTAGTAGTCCTCACTATTCTATGAAATAGTGTGATAATAAATGTATTGAGGACTCCATTTGGGTTTGAATACTGTCTAGAAGACAATATTCGTATTAAAACTCTCAATTTATGTTTTGTCGTATTTTACACGATAGTTGTATTATTAAGTTGTATTTGAATTTTGTACCATGTATTTGGTGACTCAAGATGGGTGATGTATACCTATTTTGGGGGCTTCACATTTGGTATCAAAGCTTAGGGATATGGTCCTTGGCTAAGATGTGAGACAGGAACTAGGAGGGGAGAGACGAGGAATTCTTTCGCTAGTATGACCTACCTAAGTTTATTTGGTATTTAATTGGTCGGTCAGAGTATAGGGATAATATGTGACATGTCAATTAACCTTGTGGCAGTATTTAAAAATGACAACTAAGAATGTTGAGAATAGCAATGGAACACAGAAGACCGTTGAGTCACCACAGATCAATACCCAGGATAATGTGCAACAGGAAGACAATAATCCTCAGGTAAACAACAACGATCAAATGATGAACGATGAGATGTTTAGAGGCTTTATGAAATTCATGCAACATTAGGCGAGAGCGGCTCCTATCCAAAATGCAGGTGGAAACACTAGCAACTCTCGGACGGTCACTGCTAAACAGTTCAAGGAGCTGGGACCACCAGAGTTTTTTGGAGAGCCAAAACCACTTTAGGCGAAGACGTGGATAAAGCAGATGAACAAGATATTTGATGTCTTGGGATGCTCCGAGGAGTAAAAGGTTCCCTTTGCCACAATCATGTTGCGAGCAGAGGCAGATTACTAGTGGAAATCTGTAAAGCGTACTCAACCTACCACACTGAAGATGTCTTGGGAGAAGTTCCAAGAACTGTTCAATGACAAGTACTTTCCCAAAATTATTCATCATATGAAAGAGGTAGAGTTCATTAAACTAGAGCAAAACAACATGACCTTGTCGTAGTACGAAGCCAAGTTTGCTGAGTTGTCCCGGTTTGCGTCCCACTTAGTTGATAATGAGGAGAGAATGACACAATTGTTTCTAAGAGGTTTGAAACCCGAGATACGTCAATACCTCATTTCTCACAAACTGTGCTTGTATTTAGATGTTGTTAATAGGGCTCAGTTATTGGAGCGCGATAATGAGTCAACTCAACCAAGAGAGAACAACCGGCAAAATGATAATACCAGTGGTAGCAGTCATCGAAGTAGTGACAACAAACGTGGAGGGAATCAATATGCCAGAAATGGTAACCACTTCAGTGGTAATCATGTCCAAGACAATGAGAATGGACATTTCAAGAAGAGGAGATTCAATAATGATGGAAAGACGTCAGCATTAGCACCCGTTGTTAAGAAAGGAGAATGACCACCTATCATATGCTTCAAATGCGGAGGGGAGGGACATATAAGTCCAAACTGTGCGCAGTAGTCCAAAACGTGTTACAATTATGGAAGAGAAGGTCACCTAGCTCGATTTTGTCGTTCAGGGAAGCCAAGTCCAGCTGGGATGGAGGCACCAAAGGCTGTTCTAGAAAAGTCAAAACAATTAGTTCAAGGGAGATCGTTTGTCGTAACCTCCCATAAAGTAAGGAACTCGAACGAGGTCATCACGGGTAAGCTTATCCTAAACTCTAGCAAAGTCTATACCTTATTTGATACCGATTCTACCCATTCTTTTATTTCTCCTACTTGCGCTCAACGTTTAAATTTGACTCCGGAGAAATTAGACTTTGACTTATCTGTTGAAACTCCGTTGGAAAAACCTTCATTACATCCACTGTATATAAGTCTTGTTTGGTTCAAATCGGTACCCTCGCATTACCTGTCGATCTTATTTCATTGAAAATACTTGCATTTGACATAATTCTAGGGATTGATTGGTTAACTACTCATAATGCAAAAATTGATTATTTTCTTAAGGTTGTTAGCTTTCATATTCCTAACCAAACTATTATGCGAATTCAAGCAACCAAACCATTAAAATAAATCACTGTCATCTCAAGCCATAAAGCTATTCGTTTATTAAAAAATTGATGTCAAGCTTTCTTAGCTCATGTCACGGATTTAAACAAAAATATGTCAGTTTTGAATGATATTTCTATTGTTAATAAATTTCCTGACGTATTCTCTAAAGAACTTCCTGGCCTACCCCTAGAGTGTGAAATTGAATTTTGTATCAACCTTGAACCCGATACAAAACCCATTTCCAAAGCCCCATATCGAATGGCTACTATTGAACTTCAGGAGTTAAAGACCTAACTGCAGGAATTGTTAAACATCAGTTTCATTCATCCTAGTACTTCTCCTTGGGGTGCTCCTGTTCTATTCGTGAAGAAGAAAGATGGGCGTATGCGACTTTATATTGATTATCGAGAGTTGAACCATATCATCGTCAAAAATAGGTACCCGTTACCTCGTATTGATGACCTGTTTGACCAGTTGCAAGGCGCCAAATTCTTTTCAAAGATTAATCTTCATTCTGGATATCACCAATTGAACATTAAAACCGATGACATTCCAAAGACGGCTTTCAGAACTCGGTACGGGTATTATGAATACCTAGTCATGTCTTTTGGATTGACTAATGCTCTTGCTGCCTTCATGGATATGATGATCCGAGTATTCAAGGAATATTTGGATCATTTTGTGGTTGTCTTTATTGATGACATTATCATATACTCCAAAAGCCATGAAGATCATGAGCAACACTTGAGGCTGATACTCTAAAAGCTTCGTGAAAACAAGCTTTATGCCAAGTTGAAGAAATGCGAGTTCTGGCTTGAGGAAGTAGCATTCCTTGGGCACGTAGTATCAAGTCATGGAATATCTGTTGACCCGACAAAGATTGAAGCTATTCAAAGCTGGGAGCAACAGAAATTAGTGACCAAAGTACGTAGCTTTCTCGGCTTAGCTAGTTATTATCGGAGATTCGTAGAAGGGTTTTCTCGAATCACTAGTCCATTAACTCAGCTGACTCGGAAAGATACAAAATTCGATTGGAGTGAGGAATGTGAGAAGAGTTTTTAAGAACTCAATAGGAGACTCATTTCAGCACCTGTTCTGACAATACCATCTGGCTCGGAGGGATTTGTCATCTATAGTGATGCTTCAGGCAAAGGGTTAGGATGTGTTCTCATGCAACACGGGAAAGTCATAGCTTATGCCTCTCAACAACTCAAAGAATATGAGAGGAATTATCTTATTCATGATCTAGAGTTGGCAGCTGTTGCCTTCGCACTTAAAATTTGGAGGCATTACTTTAATGGAGAGAAGGTGGAGATCTATACAGATCATAAAAGCCTTAAATATTTCTTCACTCAAAAGGAACTCAACATACGACAATGACATTGGCTTGAACTGTTGAAAGATTATGATCATACTATTTAATACCACCCTGGAAAAGTGAACGTGGTAGCTGACGCATTAAGTAGAAGATCATATGCAGGTACGAGTGCGTTATTGTCAACGCAAAGGCCCATTTGGTATAACTTGCAAAGCATGAAGATAGAGTTTAAGACTCCAGGGACTCATGTGATGATGGCAAATATATGAGTAGAACCGACTTTAATCGATAAAGTTAAAGCTGCTCAAGCTACAGACCTGAAACTGATGCGTATGAGGAAGAAAGTACAAGAAGGTGCTATTCCAGAAGCAAGAATCGATGAAGAAGGAATACTTCGAGTCAACTCCAGACTTTGTGTTCCTAACAATTCTGACTTGAAGTATAAAATCATGATGGAGGCGCACAACACACCGTTTGCAATCCATCCTGGGAGTATCAAAATGTATCGTGATCTTCGACATACATTTTAGTGGAGCAATATGAAGAGAGAGACAACGCAGTTTATCTCAAGGTGTCTAACTTGTAAACTAGTTAAGGCAGAGCATCAAGTGCTAAAAGGTTCATTGCAACCACTTGAAATTCCTGACTGGAAGTTAGAGCACATTGCCATGGATTTTGTTACTGGTCTTCCCAAGGTTTCTCAAGGCATAGATGCAATTTGGGTCATTGTTAATAGATTGACCAAGTCTACTCATTTTTTACCTATACGAGAAACTTATACACTTGAACGTCTTGATCGTATGTACATAAACAAAATTGTAAGATTGCGTGGTATGCCAGTATCCAAAGTTTCTGATCGAGACCCAAGATTCAATTCAAGATTTTGGGTTACTTTATAAAAAGCTATGAGCACAAATTTACGATTTAGTTCGACATATCATCCTCAAACGGACGGGCAGTCAGAGAGGACTATTCAAACTCTTGAGGATCTATTAAGACTCTATGTCCTTGACTTCAAAGGAAGTTGGGACAAGTTCTTACCATTAGTGAAATTCTCCTACAACAATAGTTATCAAGCAAGTATCGAAATGGCTCCATTTGAGGCGTTGTATGGAAGAAAGTGTCGTTCTCCAGTATGCTGGGATGAGGTGGGTGAAGCAACGTGGTTGGGACCGGAGTTGGTACGTATGACTACGAAAAATATCCAAATGATCCAACAACGTATAAAAACCTCACTAGATCGACAAAAGAGTTATGCTGATCTTCATCGAAAGGACGTGGAATTCAATATTGGAGATCATGTGTTGTTATGTGTTGTTCCATGGAAAGGAGTTACGAGATTTGGAAAGAGAGGAAAGCTCAATCCTCGATTCATTGGCCCATTTTTAATCCTCGATCGAGTAGGAACTGTGGCCTATAGACTCGCTTTACCGCCAAGTATGTCTCGTGTTCATAACGTTTTTTACATATCCATGTTACGTAAATATGTGGAAGACCCGAACCACATTATTGAGTTAGAACCGGACGAAATAGCGGAAGATTTAACGTACGAAGAGGTTCCTGTTAAAATCTTGGATAAGAAGGAGCATATTCTACGCTCCAAGGTTATACCTCAAGTCAAAGTTTTATGGAGAAACCACGATGTTGAGGAAATGACCTGGGAGTTAGAATCTGAAATAAAATCAAGGTATCCTCACCTCTTCGACATACCAGGTATGTACCCTAATTTCGAGGGTGAAATTTCATAAGAAGGGGAGGTTGTAAGACCCCAACTTTTATGAATAAAGATTAATTTTCTATAAATATCATTTTTGAATATTATGGAGTGAATTTAATATAATGTTATAGTTGTGGGTACTATTTATAAATTTTACAAAGTAAGCAAGTTGTTATATTATAGTCGATTGGTCAAGGAATATTCGTTTTAACAGGGAATATTCGTACGATGACACAATCATTGGTGGACCCCACAATGGAATTATTGTCGGATTAAGAAAACGATAAAAATATCTTTTTATAAAAATAACGATGAAAGTTTTACCGTTAACTGTTGAAACACCCGATGTTAAAACTACAGTAATATGCGTGGTTGCATAGTAGCACACGGTATTGATTATTGATGCTTACGTAAGAAGTCACTCAGTTTTGTTCAATTATTACTACAGTAATTGTTGCACAGTATCTCACGTTATTTGATTCAATTATTATCGATATTTTTATATATTATTAATTCGATAATTGAGACGACAAAGTTATTAATAGTATTAATTGCAATATTGACGATGTCTATAAGTTCTGTCAAGGAGAGGTTTGGTCACCTAATTACGCGCCAATAAGGAAAAATCCTTATTGGAAAGCCCCCTCTTTCCCGGGAACGACCTGGTTGTTAAATATTGCGAATTATAAAAAAGATAATAAATGTTGTTAAAAAATATTGAGGGGATTTTTATGAAGTATTTGATGTAAATTTTGCTTATTTTATGGACCCCCATTTACCTAATTTTTAAAATAATCGATAGAAAGTTTTTTCTTATAATAAAGATGGGCCCACATGTGGGGCCCGCGTATAATGAAAACATGAAGTTGTTCACGGGGGGGGGTTGTCTTTGCACAGGATGGAAGGTATTGGTTATTTATTTATTTATTATTATTATTATATTATAAATTTTGTTATAAGTATTATATATATATATATATATTATATTTTATTTAAAGTTTTCGTTTTATTAGAATATTTTATTGCATAGTATCCTTTCCATTCTCCTATAAATAGGATGCTTAGTTGGAATTGAAAATCACACCAAAATTAGAGAATTCTTCTTCTATAATATTGAGCGTATTTCTTTAGAGTTTTAGAAAGCTTTGAACTTAGAAAACAGTAAAAGTTTTTTTCAAGAATATCCCCACTATACCGGTTGAAATACTCTTCTTTTCAAGGTAAGGGATGTTATTTTTGTTCAATATTCGCTTGAAATAATATTTTCTTCCATACTCTGTAGTATGTAAGTAATATTATTTCGTTTCAGATTTCGAATTCTATACTCGTTTTGTTAAAGTTTTGGTTTCTAAACTCCGTGAAATTAGTAGAATATCCTTGGCCGTAGTGCAAGGGTGATTCAATGATGTGGATTATTTATTAAGCTGAGTCTCAATGATAAAAGTGATGAAAAACCTTTTAAATCATAGAAGATAGTAGATATCATGCTCTACTTGACTCTTCTAATGTATTGCTTGTTTCACTGCAGTTAAACTTGATGTTTATTATATTTTATCAGTTTAACACTGTTGAAGACTAACGATAAATTATTCTGCATTATCTTAGTCATAATATTTCTTACTGGGCTAGTTGAGCTCACCCTTTTGCTTTCATTGTTCTCTTCAAGAAATTAGAACGTAGTCGGGACTAGTCGGGGAACGGAGTGACGGTCTAGATGTTTGCATTAGCAGTCCTCACTATTCTATGAAATAGTGTGATAATAAATGTATTGAGGACTCCATTTGAGTTTGAATACTGTCTAGAAGATAATATTCGTATTAAATTTCTTAGTTTATGTTTTATCGTATTTTACACGACAGTTGTATTATTAAGTAGTATTTGAATTTTGCACCATGTATTTGGCGACTCAAGATGGGTGATGTATACCTATTTTCGGGGCGTCACACCCCTCAATTTACTTGCACGCAAATGAGGAACAAGCTAAATTTTGATCTTCCTTCTTTCCTATTGATGAGGAGTAAAGGATTCTAATGTTGATCCACTTTTGTGATGTAGGTTCCCGACTTTATGCAGCCTCGAGGGAACTGGTTCAGCATTCACTCTACATATCAAACTCTACATCCCGATTATCAAGCGATTATTTTTGGCTAGGGCTTCGAGGCATTCTTTTCCATCCTCCCCCATCGTTGTCCTTGAGGTTATCTCAGGGCATTGTCTGAGCGCTGGTTTCACCAGACTCAGTCTCTCCATTTGTTAGACTGTGAGGTGATGATGACACCGATGGATTAACGGTTAATCACATGTATGGAGCTTGGAGGGGCGTTAGTGCCTTGTATGACGGATATTACCCAGATTGCCATTAGTTCCTTGTTAGGAGTCCCGACTGAGGCGTTCAATGGCAGTGTGTCGCCCCCAAATCTGGGTCTCTTTCAACCAGACAGATTGTGCTACACGGTACTACCATTCACACATACATTCAATTGAAAAGCTTAAAATGAACGAATATGTCTTCTATATGTTAAAAATAATATTTACATTTCCCAGGTTCTTTATAACGCTTTCACTTGTTCTTGTCATAATATCAAATATATTACAATTGTTCATCCTATACTATTACATAAGTATTCTACGGGTTCGTCTTTGCCTTGCCCTTATCCTTTCCCGAGCCTTCGGTCCGTTCGATCTTAGCTGTGTTCATATGGTTCAAGTAAGAGTAAGCATGACTAGCTCAGCAAGTATAACAGTTCTAATAAACAACATGCTTGAAAAGGAATCATATATCTTCAATAACTGAACAATAGTTACGAAGTACTATCGATAATTCAAAATAGCACTTCTTTTCCTTCAAAATGTTTTGCAACAACAATATTCAGTAAAACATCAATTTCTGTCCAAGACCTTGAGCATATCATAAGTTCTTTGAAAAGGACATCCCAGCACTAAGTTCGTAAGTTTGACATTTCGTACGAGCACGTCTAGGTGAGCAGCCTATAGTACTCTATGTTGATCAACACTATATTTATTAAACGTGTATACATTTAAGTTGTGGCAACCTCACGTGCCTGTCGTATGATGACAAAACATTTTTTTAGCATACTCAGTCTTTGATAGAAAATAATATAAGTCTAGCCAAAAGAATTGGCGTTGACTTCATCATACATCAATTCATGCGTAAGAATATATGAATCACAACGCTTGTCCAGACTGAACTATAACAAGGGTTTGAATACTTGCCTTTAGCGTCTGCTACAGTTAATAACTCGTTCTTAGTTTAAATCTTTAAGTCTCTACAGTAATTAATAACATCACATAACACATTAGGTCATGAATAAACATACACAGTCCCTAATGTATCTTACCCTTCTTCTCAATCTAATTATAACTTAGATTTTTTATTATTGGTTCCAGCTTTTCATTAATTCGTTCTCATTACGTTCATCTTCAATTGATTATCAACCTTTAATCATCATACATTAAGTGTTTAACAATGCCTTAACAATGTTATATTTACACCTTAGTTCATTACTAATGAGTTATCTTTTCATTTTATACTTGTAAACATTCTTGTCTGTTGGAACCCTAGGGATGGTATTTTATTTCACCCTTCTTTTGTTGTCTTGTATTATTTTGGCTACACGAGTTAACAAATGGTACAGAATGGGACTCAGACTGCTGACACGAGTCCTTGGTCTTCATGTCGTCTTCTTGGCGTGAAAGTTCGATGAAGTTTAGACATTATTTCGGTGCAGCGGCGCCAACTCTGTGCCTCAGAAAATTTATAGCTTTTGAAATTTTTGTCAAACTCCCGAACGCATAACTTCTTCGTTATAAGTCTGAATTGGCTCGTTCAAGAGCCTACGGTTCACAAATTATATACTCTATACGTTCATGCAAGAATTTTATCTATTTAACTTTTTTTACTAAAATTTCTCCAATTAGTTCATTTTTAACGAAAACCATAAACATTCGTGAATATTCAACGCTCGTTTCCTCGTTCTAAGTCGAAATACGGTCATTTTCAAGTTCGCAACTCTATAATACCAAATATGACTTGTCTCAATCGAAAACCTATGTTTCCGAGTTCAAACACAAAATACGACTTCCATTCCGAAAATTTCACGAATTTGACGATTATCGTCTAATCGTGTGAATTCCAGAGAAACTTCATTACCAATGATATGATCATGGTTCTAAATGGATTCTACCATCATATGAACATTTCAAACTACTTATTTTATCAACTTATTTTCATGTTAGATTTTAACTTATTCTTCATAAGTTCATGACTTAATCAACTTATAAACTATAATTTCCATTTCTTATGACTTAGTATGGACATTAGTCCTTTAATTAATGTTCTCACATCATATTGAACATACTAATATCATATGACAATCATATGACAAGTTCATCATAAGTTATCAACTTATTTAGGTTCAAGTTACTTCTTCATAACTTATTCGGCTTAAGTCCATTCATTAATCACTTCTTATATGTTCTTAGCATACATATCCATTAAATTAGACTTCTCTTATCACCCTACAATGATAGAGATAGAAGATGTATTAGACTAGAGTCTTACCCTTGAAGACTAGTACTTCTCTTCTCTTTGAAAATCTAGCAAAGGTTGATTGACTTATTCTCTCTAACACTTAAACACTTATCTTGATAGAAGTTGAATGAATTTTAATCAAGCAACAAATGAATTGCGGAGCTCTCTATTTATAGGCTTGGAAAAGTGAGGGTACTATGGTCATTATAACCTCCCACATCCTCAACTAACCTCCTTACTATTCCTTACTATAACCCTAAGTAAACTTGCCCATCACTTCTATTACTTGGTCATTACAACACTTATCTTATGCTTGATCACCACTTAAAGTACTTGGTTACCAAGTTTAACCCATATCACTCATGGTTGCTCCATGGATCAAGTTCAACCCATTGGATCATTACATTGGGCTTAAGTCCAATTAACTTAACTTAACTTTGGGCTTGCATTACTTAGTTCTTGATGGACTATTCAATTGATACACAATCCTTCAAGTCCATGTCTTTTAATTAAAAACCTCATCACATATGTTATATGTATAATTCTTGTATTCTAATTCGTATACTAATTCGTAATATACGTTATCTCCTTATTCATACTTATTCGTACAATACCTCGTATTCAATACCTCGTACAATACCTACGTAACGTACGATCATTACACTTTCTTCTTAACGTTTAATATTCCTAACGTTCTCAAATTAAGTCCGCATGCGAAATATTACGTTTTCCATACTCAGATTATTATTACATAATCCATCTCACCTTGATATTATAACATTATGTATTTCTCGGAAGTTAAAAAATAATTCCCGAGCGTAAATCGATGAATAGTGTTTTTCGAAAAATTTCTCGAAAAATTTTATTTTCGTTTTAGAAATTCAAACATTTTAATTCTCCTACGTAGTTAAAATACTACAACGTTTCAATGTTTCTAGGTTATAGAATGACATTCATCGTACTAACACATAATAATAATAAATAATATTATTTTATTCATTATTAAAATATTTGCAAAATATTCAATTTTTTGGGGCGTTACAGGCAGGATAGTCGGTACAGGTCCTTTGAGCGTAGATACTATGAGCGGGCTATTGAGTGAGCCCATACCCGATGATGTGAGAGTCAGGGATCGTATTCTTTAGTGATTGTTCCTAATAATCATTAGGGGCAGCTTCATAGCGGATAACTCTTCCACAGTATCATTCTCTTTAGTGAGTGCCACACGAGATGTGGACCGTATCGGAGAGTATGATTGGGGTTCCTACACCTTTGCCTATTTCGTCAGGGCATGCGCATGAGTTTGCAAGGCTTGACGGAGGCTTGGCTAGGATTTTATCCATTTCTGCTAGTGAGTATTTCTCTTATGGTTTGCCATATACAGGTTAAGAGTGTTGACTGACAACAGTTGTTTTGTCTTTGTATGGCAGTGTTGGGCCTATGAGAGGCTCTCATGCTTGCGTCCAGTGAGTGTGTTAGGGCTAGATACATATCCACGAGGATGACGATGGTATCACTGCATACTGGCGGAGGTTCCTGTAGCTGAGGGTTTCACTCATTGTTGTCTACAGTTGGAGTTGTTGACAGCTGATGCTATCACTTGTATTCCCTATCCCGGGGAGCATTTAACCATTGGGTTTGAGGATGGGTACCCGATTGGTGTCGAGTACGTGACATCCACCCGTAGGATTCTTCTCTTCATAGATGGAGGATGGGAGCTCTCTTTGGGAGAGCGTGCTATTAGGAGCACTACATGGGAGATCCGTATACTGATCTTACCTCCTGCCAGGCATTATTGGCCTGTATCATAGTCTCCCGTCATTGATATCCCATTGATGGGCATTGACGGCTTTATACTGTCAGTGGGTCCGTATACTCAGAATATGTTCCATCGCTGGTGTCCCCTCGTACCATCGAAACCTAGACCCGTGCCACTCAATTTATGGGGGATATGATTCCTAGATCTTTGATGATGACAGATTGGATGGCTTGTGTCAGAGATCCAACTCATTTAACACAGATTGACAGTTTGACCCGGCAGTTGGACCATGCACATTTCTTCATCCGGCATTTGGGTAGAGATCCTTCAAAGGCAGATACCTTTGACCCTTCCAGCTCAGGCGCTGGCCCCTCATTGACCCATATGGCTTTGTCGGTGCAGATCCTCTGTTGTGTAGGCCTGGCATCCCCGTTGATGGAGATCTAGTGACTCAAAAGGAGTTACATCAGGTGGACATGATTGATGATGTAGATATTGACACCATTGTCTTCTTCTGATGTATATTCTCGCTTTATCTTTTGGTAGGCCTCTGTTAGATACTGGGTGGTTATGCCCCATTCTCGGTTTGTGCTCCATTTCCCTGTATTTCTATCTGTACAGAGATGATGTATTAGATGATGATCTACTTAGGAATGTATATACTATTATTCCCTACATCATATTTCCATCTAATTGTTTATCATGCATGTATCATGTTATGCATATGTATGTATGTCTAGAGATATTAAGCATTGACCCCTAGATGGTCTTATGATACGGCCCACATAGATGTCTTCTTCGACAGTCAGCCACATTGATCACACGCCACCAGTATTGGTAGTCTCCCATCTGAGGTCATGGTATGATAGTATGTCACCTCCAGACAAGGTGACCGTAGATAAGTCATTACAGCATTCTATGACCCTCCTAATGTTTCAGGTTCTTATAGGCGTTGTAGAGGGTATACTGGAGCATTAGATACTGGAGAGGCAGGTTTTCTAGTTTGGGATCCAGGAGTTGACTCCCACCTTAGAGGAGTATGCGCGGTTGATGGTACTGCCATTGGACAGACCTTGCGCACAGATGGATATCGGGGACATGAGCCGACCGTTTATGACCCTCACTGGGCTGAGGCGTAGAGTAGTACAGGATGAGATTACATCCGATCATGTGGTGTCCCAACGTTTTCTAATAGACAGATTTGGCTCAGAGGATAGTTATATATGGCACTCCGGGGATTTCACCACAACGGAGGATCAGTGGCATATGACAATAGTAGATGTACTCATTATGTGCATAGTGGCTTATGTACATGGATGAGCTGGACATCGGTATTGTCATGGCAGTGAGAGCTCTAAGGGAGGGTCATACTATTGTGCTGATGATTGTGAAAGAGACATTGAGATCTGCCACGTACTGTCATACCTATCCTAAAGGGGTATTCATAGGCAGCTTGGTCATGTTGTATGTATGGTGCATGTCACATCTGAGACCGATTTTCACCTTCTAACGACATGGATATTGTTTTACCCATGAGATTGCCATGAATTACTACTTTCAGCCAGCGGAGTGTACAAACGCTAAATCCTGGTCGGTGTTTTTGGCAGGGATCAGAGATCTGTTTGGCATTTTGCCGTGTATAGGGCTCAGTTCACCTTACAGCTTTATTACTCATGCACCCGACATGTATTATCTCTCTCTGGCTGGTTTGAGGGGCATGACGACTTACCACCCACTGGCTGTGATGTCACAGTTCGACTGGTTTTAGGACTACCATCCTTTTGAGGGGCATTATGTCAACGTTTGTCTTCTCGCCACTTGTTAACAGAGGACAAATCTAGGGTGTATGCTTGTTGGGATCAATGTGAGCTAGCTGAGTTTTTGGGTAGCCATCCAGGCTATTTGACAGAGTATTCTACATGGATGGAGACAGATATTACATCGGTTGTAGTTGTATCCACAGAGTTGGGGACTGATTCGAAGGGTGGAGAGCCCGTGGAGGACATTGATTTTCCCATAAAGGAGGAGCTTTTTGCTGGGTTGCCATCAGCTATGATAGATTCTCCCAGTGTGACCTCTATTCTGAACCCGCATTCAGCAAAGTGTTTAGAGTGGAGTCTTCATTTGATGACATTTGAGAGAGATCAGGCTAGGGCCTTGATATTGACAGCTCTTCCTGAGAGAGATGCCTCTCAATTAGAGATTGAGGATGCCTTAGCTCATAGAGACACCGCTATTGCTGAGTGGGATTAGGCTAGATCATCTATAGATGCATTGATTGTTGAGCGGGATGCTTCCATATCTGCTTGGGACATAACTGTTATAGATAGTACTATAGTGAGATCCCTTACTACTAACATGATTGCCGAGATGAGTGCATGTATTGTTGAGCATCATGTCACCATGCAGTTAGTTGTGGATCTGTTAGCTCATGTAGATACCTTTGGGCAGGAGCTCATAACTTTACCCCCTTTCTCTAAGAGAGATGCCATGTTAGATTTGATAGCTCGCATATACACTAATTTGTAGATGGGCTTGTATTTTCCTGCACAGACTAGCTTAGCCATTTTTTCAGGTACAGTACATATTGTATATATCAAATAGCATTATATATGGCAGGGAAATATATTTTGATTCACTTTCCTTTTAGTTGTGCCTTGCTACTTACTTGATACTTGCATGTTTCTTCAGGGCTTGCGATCTTGATGTATTCTGAACTCATCCTTGATGGGTGGACATTGAGATGTCTCAGGATCTTTCAGAATAGATCATTGATTTGTGTGTATCCCTACCCTTTTTGGTGTCTTGGGACTAGTTTCTGTATGTAGATATGGAGAAGAATGTGGCTTTCCTCTCTGAGATTGATCGCACCACAGATGGTCGTCGGTACTCTTATTGAAGAGGAGATCCATCTATTATGGATTGGTGTTGCTCTTTGAGGACTCAACTGCAACTTAGATGGTCGCCAATTCTCCCATTTGTGTAGGGAGATCAGTTAGTTCCATCCCTTTAGTCTGAAGTCGATGAAAAGTGGTGGATTGAAGGATGATCCCAATACAATGTGACAAGATTTTCTGTTTTGGTTGGGGGTAAGACCGAATCATAAATGACTGCCTACGTACTCCTATTAAAAAGGAGATTAGGTCTGCGTAGTTCGAACCTAGGGTAAGATGTTCAATGCTGCATGTGAAAGAGTGTAGAAGGATGTGGAAGTGTAAGATGGTGTAGAAGTGTGTTTTATTTTTTTTGTGACCGGGCCATTATAAAATGGTTGCCTACGTACTCTGAGATATCGCGGAGATTAGGTCGACGTAGTTCACCCCATGTGCAGGACGAGATGCAACCAAAAAGTTTGATCCCATGTTTAGGACAAATTGTTTGGGAAAAAGTTTGATCCCATACACAGGACAAACTGTAGGTGTGAAAAGTCTTATCCGTAGTGGGACAAAACTTCAGGTGTGAAAGGTTCAATCCCTGGTGGGATAACCGAAATTGTGTGATAGGTTTTGAAATCAAGTGGAGTAAAGGATTTGTTGATTCGAAACCAGGTTGTTGGCTTAGAGAGTGTGTTTCCCTGATGGGGCAACTGGGTAAGAAGAAAGGTTATATGTAGTAAGGGTTAGACAACTTGAAATGATTGGGGATCTGGTGATCCAAAACCAGGATGTTTGCGTGATGGTAACGTCAGACATAGTACCATTTCACGGTGTCCGAGTTGATGAGTTGTGGAAATTCATCGCCGTCCATTTCCTGTAATTTGAGAGCACCTCCTGTCAATACTTCATTGACAATAAACGGGCCTTCCCAGTTTGGAGCGAATTTTCCCTTTGATTGATCTTGGTTGTTAATGATCTTCTTCAAAACCAAGTCATTTTGTTTAAACTGACGTAGCTGGACTTTCCTATTATAGGATATGACGATCCTTTGTTGGTATAATTGACCATGGAAGATAACATTAGTTCACCTTTCCTCTATTAGAGACAGTTTGTGATACTTATCTTGTAACCATTAGTCTTCATCCAGCTGAGCATCTATCAACACTCTGACGGATTCCATTTCCACCTTTATGGGGAGCACTACTTCCATCCCATAGGTTAATGAGTAGGGGGTTGCCCTAGTGGAAGTACACATCGAAGTTCTGTAGGCTAATAGAGTCAGAGGCAAGAGATCAGGCCATCCTTTGTGATTGGCGGACATCTTTTGCATGATCTTCTTGATGTTCTTATTAGCCTCTTTAACAACACCATTCATCTTTGGACGGTAGATGACAAAGTTAAGGTGTTTGATGTGGAATTTACTACATAACTCCTCCATCATTTTGTTGTTGAGGTTTTTAGCATTGTCTGAAACAATTACCTCTGGTTGTCCATATCGACAAATGACATTGTTTCTGATTAAACCAATGATGACTTCTTTGGTAACCTTTGGGAAGGAGGTTGTTTCTACCCATTTGGTGAAGTAGTCAATCATGGTGAAGATAAACCGATGCCCATTACTGGCTTTGGGCTCGATGGGCTCGATCACGTCCATTCCCCACATTGAGAAGGGCCAGGGTGGGAAGGGCCAGGGTGAACTCATATTTTAGAGTTCCCTTGGAGGGGCGTGGATAGCATTCCTATGAATTTGGCATTGATAACATCTCTTGACGTGATCATCACAGTCAGCCTTGAGAGAGAGCCAGTAATGCCCTGTTTTGAGGATCTTTTTGAGAAGTAGAGGGCAACTCATGTGTGGGCCACATACTCCACCATGGATTTCATCCATGAGCCTCTGAGCTAGGTCCTTGTCCAGACATCTGAGGAGACCTAGTCCTGCATCTCGTTTGTAGAGTGCATCTCCGCTCAAGTAAAATTTCATAGCTGTTCGATGGATCCGCTTTTTCTCAGCAAGACTCACCTCAGCGGGTGTAGATCCATCTCGTAGATACTCCTTGATGTGCTGATACAAAGGGTGCTGGATGGGAGGTAGCTCATCAAATACTTCTCTGATGTAATTCCCATAGGCTGGAGCCTTTTGCAGGGCAAATGGGATGCATGGCATGTTTTTCTTGTCAAGTATGTTGATTAAAGAGGCCAAAGTTACTAGCGCATCCGCAAAGTCATTCCTATTCCGAGGAATGTGGAGGAAGGTTATTTCTTCAAACTCCGAAGCTATCTGGATAACTTGCCGATGGTAAGGAAGCAAATGTAGTTCTTTGGTGTGAAAGATTTCGGTTGTTTGTCTGATTACCAATTTGAAATCCCCAAAGACAGATAATCATTTGATGCCCATTGATTTGGCAAGTTTAAGTCCCATGATACAACCTCATACTCAACTGTGTTGTTGGTGCTGAAAAACTGCAATTTGACAGCGACGAGATATTGCCCCTGTACCGGATACTAGAACTGCTCCAGGTCCAGAACATTCCATATTAACAGCTCCATCAAAATACATTTTCCATAATTGGTGTGTATCGTACTAATGATGTTGCTGGACTGTCATTACCCCTTTATCGGGGAAGTATTTTTCCAAGGGCATGAAATCCTCTGAAGGTGCGATGACCAATTGATCTGCAATTCCTTTACCTTTAACTGACTTCTGTGTCACGCAGACGATGTCAAATTATTGTACGATCAACTGCCATCTAGACAGTCGATAATTCAATATGGGCTTACTGAACACGTACTTGAGAGGATCCATACGGGATATGAGACGGGTTGTGTGACCATGGAGGTAATGTTGTAACCTCATGGAAGCCCATGCTAAAGCACAACAAATCTTCTCAATCAGAGTGTACTTGTGTTCATTACTACTAAATCTTTTGCTGAGGTAATAGATAACTTGCTCTTGGCCTCTATCGTCTTTCTGTCCTAGCATGCAACCCATAGTATTATCATTAATGGACATGTACATGAATATAGGAACATCATCCCTGGGAGGTACCAAAATAGGATCTTTGACCAGCTGCTCTTTGATTGTAAGGAAGGCTTTTTGACACTCATCGTTCCATTTCATGGAGGAGTTCTTCCTTAACAACTTGAAAATAGGCTCACATGTTGCTATGAGTTGGGAGATAAATCGGCTAATGAAGTTGATACTTCTCAAAAATCCCCGTATTTCCTTCTCTGTCTGAGAAATGGGCATTTTTATGATGGCCTGAATTTTGGTGGGATCCAGCTCAATCCCTTTGTGGTTAACTAGGAATCGTAGCAACTTGCCTGATTTAATGCCAAAGGCGCACTTGGATGGATTAAACTTCAAGTTGTACTTATGCAACCTGTTAAAGAGCTTTTTGAGATGGTCTAAGTGGTCTTCTTCCATTCGGGATTTGACAATGATGTCATCCACGTAGATCTCTATCTCCTTATACATTAAGTTATAGAAAAGAGCCATTATGGCCCGCTGATAGGTAGCTCCGACATTAATGAGGCCGAATGACAACCATCTATAGCTAAACGTTCCCTAAGGCGTGATGAATGCAGTTTTCTCATGATCCTCCTCAGCATCCATGATTTTATGGTACCCCACAAAATAATCAGCGAAGGAGGACATGTCGTATTGAGCAGTATTGTCAATGAGAATGTGGATAAATGGCATTGGAAAGCTATCATTAAGGCAAGATTTATTCAAGTTCTGGTAATCCACGCAAACACGCACCTTTCCTCCCAGTTTAGGTACGGGGACTATGTTGGATATCCATTCAGGGTATGTAGACACCATGATGATGTCTACTTGAAATTGTTTCACAATTTCTTCTTTAACCTTTAAACTCCACTCAGGTTTTAATCGTCTAAGCTTCTGTCTGACTAGCTTGAATCCCTCTTTAATAGGAAGACGATGAATGATGATGTTAGTTGATAAGCCCACCATGTCTTCATGAGACCATGCAAATACATCCTGGAATTGGGTTAAAAGTGTAACCATGTTATTCGTTTGGTTTGGAGTGAGGTCCGTACCAATCTGGATTAGCTTAGGGTTTTCTAAGGTTCTGAGGTTGAAAGAGGAGGTTTGATCAAGATTTGGTTTGGTTTTTTCCACGGCCCATTCTTTAATCTTCTGAGGTATCTCAGTGTCCTCTTGTATTTCCATCAAGTGTGAGTACCACTTTTCATCAAAGCTATAGTCCTTGTGGAGAAAAGGCACCTCATCAGCAAGTATAGGAACATCTAAATTCAGAGTCCTGAAACAAAATACGCTTTCACTTAATATATAAAACTGTTTAATCATACAAAGTGTTAGCCTGTAATGACAAAATAACTGTTAATACTGTACAAAAAAGTAAGCAGTTATATCTATCTACAAGGCAGAGGGAGTTTCTGCCCTTTTTTACCCTTGTCGACAAATGCAAGGAGTGCTGCTCCAATTGTCAAGGGTGAAGTCCTGTTGGACTGCAGTGATAAAGGGGCTGTTATCGTCCTCCTTTTCCTGAATGATGACCATAATGTCTGGACAATCATCGACTGGGGTGTCTCTATTTTTGTTCTCATCATGGAAAATGATGCGTAAGTGAGACAATCTCCTAGCGATGTCTTGTTTATGTCTCTGTTCCCTTTCTTCCACTTCGGGATCAAGAATCAAGACCACTTTTGCTTTAACTAGTATCAGTTTGGGAAATAACATAGCCATTACATGGGCAGACACCTTTACCGGAGACCGTACAGGCTCAGGATCTGTAGGTTGAGATAATCTCCATGTGGCTAAAACTGAAGGAAGCTGTTTGTGCCTATGAGGATTCTTATGAATGGAGTTGACAGAATAGCCTAGTCCAGCTGTCCCAGTTTGATTGGGAACTTGAATTGTGCGCTTAATGCCATGATGATCTTTGCCCAACCCATGTCCAGGTTGATAGCCCAATGATATCATCTCTTGAGTTACTGCCATTACCTTGACAGAAATCTTGGGTATGAGAGGTGGAGCCCCAATATGATGATAGTGAGTGTTGCTCATTTCCAGGGCATGAAAACTGACCAGTTCAACTTCTACATTGAAGCTGATGAGTGGTATGTCACCTTGTTCAAGACATTCTGGCTCAGAATTAACAATGACTAGGCTATTATTGATAATGTATCTAAGTTGCTGGTGAAGGGTGGAAGGGACGACTCCAGCTATGTGAATCCACGGTCTTCCTAAAAGCCGGTTGTATCCTGTGGCTATTTTGAGCACGTGAAGGATACACAAAAAGTATGTGGACCAATCTCCACAGGTTGTTCAATCTCTCCGAAAACAATACGTCAGGATCCATCAAAAGCTTTGCTAACCGTATGACAGCTTTTTATCCTCTTGAGATTGATGTTCAGCTTCACCAAAGTGGCGTAAGGTCATATATTTAAAGATGAACATCCATCTATCAGAACTCCTCCCACCGTGTATCCGGAGGACAGAACTGCTATGTGCAATAGTTTGGAATGACCAGTCCCTTCAGGAGGTATGTCGTCATCAGTGAAAGATATCACATTGTTGTTAAAAATGTGATCAACCAGATGTTGGAACTTTTCAACATCCACTGATTTCGACAAATGGGCTTTTTCCAAAACCTTTAGCAAAACCTTCCTATGATCTTCGGAAGAGAAAACCAAGTCCAGTATAGAAATTTGTTGTGGAGCTTCTCTCAAGCTTAAAACCACATTGGCTTCATTATAGCCCATAATACGGAGGAATTCTTCAATTTTTTCCATGGGAACTTTCCCCTTTGATTTAATGGTAGGCTTCATCACCCGGTGGGGAAGATATAATGGATTCTCCTTCAACACTATAGCAGTTATGTGGGATGTGGATCCTTCAACCTATCCATAATTCCATGGTACTTTTTGCAAGCTGACAACAAGATACTGTGGCCTAGATGGTAATGTGATTGGCTTTGGCGTAGCCACTTTCAAAGGATTGTCAACACCTTTAAGTTGAATTGCTTGTATTATGGGTGGTCTGGAAGCCAAATCATCCTCAGCGAATATAACTGCTACAACTTCCTTCCATTTGGTAGGAAATGTGTCACCACTCTCGAGTAACATAGTGTCATTGTCTGCCAACTTTAGGACACCACTGTCAATTAAGTTCTGAATAAGATGGTGGAGTGCCCAACATTCTTCAGTACTGTGTCCGCAAGAATGTGAGTAATATTGAGATACTCCATTAGAATTGAATTATCTAGAACGGGGATTGATTGGAGGTAGCAGAGCTATAATTCTTCCATCATTAACCAACATCTGAAATATTTCCTCCATCGGTTGGCCAAGGTATGTAAATTCCCTCTTGTTGGAAAAATCCCTACGAGCCTTAGCACTCTGCTCTTTTTTCAATTTTATCCTCCAGTGTTTCATTTTCTAGAGATGATGATGGAGTATTTATAACAAAAAGAAGGAGACTAGCATGCTCCTAGCTGACTAATTTGCACGTGACTTGGTACTGATGAATCACTTATTCTGGCAATTTCTCAACTTGCTTGCAAAGAGCTTTCATCTTCCATTCCATCATAAACTGGAACTGCACATAATCCCATTTGTCAGCACTCTCCTTGCTGGTTTGGGAGGATTAACCGCCATAATTGGAACTCTGTCCATTGCTCCAATTAATTATGTTAACCTCTTATTCTTTGTGTTGAGGAAGAGGGTTGTCTTGCACGTGAGGTTGGTCAGGTTTAGTCACCACAATTTCACCGTTATCAATTAAATCCTGAATCTTGTGTTTTAAGGCCCTGTAATCCTGAGTATCATGTCCTGACGCTCCAGAATGATAGGCACACTTTTGGGTAGCATTGAAACCATTCCCATTCGGGTTGGCTGGTGGAAGAAGATGGGTAATTTTCTTCTGAATAGTCAGAAGATTGAGAATATTCTCGAGTGAATCCCCCAGGGGTGTGAACACTCGATTGACGTACTTCTCTACTCTTTGGCAATGTGGGGTTGGAAGACTATGCTTGAAAAGGGGAGTAGTTTCTCCTTTGGATAGGCATGTTCTGACTGCCTTTCTGGACTTGTAGTATCAAGGAAACATCCTCCTCTTTCTTTTTATGGATCCTTATGGGGTTGTTTCCATAATTTCTAGACTGGATGTGCTCAACAACAGCTTTCAGAGCGGCTAGGTCTTGAATCTTTCCTGACTTCAATCCCATCTTAGCCATCTCTCTGTGTTTGATCATTTCTGAAAATGGCTTTCCAATGCCAGCTAAGACTCTCTCATAGAAGGGAGCTTCTTGTATGTTTATGAAGGTCATCACCATTTCCGACTCAATCATAAAGGGAATAACTTGAGCAGTAAGGCGCCTCCACCTTTGAGCATACTCTCTGAAAGACTCATTAGATTGTTTCTTAACCTTGGTAATTTGGTACCGGTCAGGAGCCATCTGAGACTGGAAACTGTTGTGGCTAAGGAAGGCATGAGCCAGCTCTTCCCAACTATGAATCTTGGAGTTGTCTAATCTGGTATACCACGATCGGGCTTCTCTAGTTAGACTTTTCTAGAACAGCTGCATTCTGAGCTTCTCATCCTTGGCATAAGATCCGAGTTCTCCAATGAATACCTTTAAATGTGTGTAAGGATCTCCCAACCCATCATACTTTTCAAAGTCAGGAGTCTTGAACTTCTCTGGATAATGAACACCAGGGAATATACAAAGGTCAGCATATGAGACACTCCCGTGTGCTCCAATCCCTTTGATAGAACGAATGGTTTCTTCCATTTGAAGGACTTTCTTCCTGATATCACCGGTGTCTGGATCTTCTTTGAGATGGGTAATTTTAGAAGTTTTATTGGTTTTGTCCAACTGAGATTCAGGTGATGGCATTTCTTTATCCGAACCCTGAGTTCCTCCATATGCAGAGGATTCTGTATATATGGGTATTCTTGGACCCTGAGTAGATTGGTGTAGTTCTTGAAGAAGAATAGTCAAATCTATAATTTGTTTACTTAATCCTTCGAACTCCTCATGAGAGACATGAGCAGGATTAGCTTGGTCAAATGAAAACATAATTGGTTGTAGGCTCGTTGCCTTTTTGGACTTTGAGCGGGTAACAGGCCCAATTGTTTCCCTACAAAAAACTTATGTAGTTTAGTCTTAGGGAATGTATAAATGTTATATGCTATGTGATGTGTCCTTTTTAGGAGTATTATCCTGAAAAACGGATGTTAGCTGTTTGTAATACGGGATAGCATGTCATGTTATAAATTATGCACGTACACATATTTCTTCATTTTTCCCATTACAATGAGATTGATATGGAATGATATTACAAGTAATTGAATTTACGAGTAATTAAAAAATGGGAAAGTATGAAGAGACTTCCCTCCGTGTATGGTTTATCAGAGGATGACCTATCTTAGGTTACTCTCGCTTCTTTTTGGCATGAAGGTTCCCAGAACATCGCAATTTACTTGATGGGAAGTTAATCTAGTCTTTCATCTAGAGCGAATCTGGGAGGTGCCTTTCTTGAGCCTCTTTGGAATTAATCTCCCTACGAGTCCAGAAATGAAACACCGACATGATAGCCTCCTGAGGGAGGCCATCATGTACAATGTGTCTCACCGTTATGGAAATGATGACATGTGCGAAGCACTTTAATATCACAAGTAGATACAATGCAGAGCACTAAGTGCAGTAGGTAAATGCATTCACACGCATCTATGTTAATGGAAATGCAACATCCACACCCAAGCATATAATAGTTTGAAAAGGTTGTAGTAGCGGCTTAAGTCCTCTTACTGGATGTCCCCAGCAGAGTCGCCACCTGTCGACATCGGGATTTTTTACTGTCCCTTTTCTATTCTTATCTTTTGGTGTTATCATGTTAGGTGAGATTTGTTTGAAA
Source organism: Panax ginseng (assembly GCA_020205605.1). Taxonomy (NCBI): domain Eukaryota; kingdom Viridiplantae; phylum Streptophyta; class Magnoliopsida; order Apiales; family Araliaceae; genus Panax; species Panax ginseng. The sequence goes on along the minus strand of CM035134.1, from coordinate 90,384,143 downwards.
AAATAAGTTGTGAAAAGGTCTGACATGTATATGTCGACGATTGGACTGTAAGAGTCACAAGTTGGTATTTTTAAATGATTGCACCAACTCAACCGAGAAAAGGTTTACACATTGACCCAGTGATGTGACACTATTTAATAGGTATGTGAAACCGAGATTCGTTAGGGACCGAGGACTTGATTATGCGGAGGGAAGGTTTTAGGCACCCCCCGACATCCGTGTTACCACGGTGACCGCCACTTTTCAAATAAACTTTTATTGAATCCGTGTGTGTGTGTGTGTGGATCAATGTGCAATTATCTGGAAGTAGTGCTATACCTCATTTTCACCTATATACAAAGGGTTTGAATTTTGTATAAAAGTTCAGTTTTAACAAGATAACAATGAAGGTTTGTAAAAGAGGTTTTTCAAACCCTTATGCTTAATAGTAATTAAGGCTTTTGATAATTCCATTTTATTATAATGTTTGACTTAATTGCTTTTATTTTCGAGATGCGAGGCATCTTCGAGAAAATAATATACATAGGAGTGCCGAAGTCCTTGTGGGCATGAGAGCATTATAAGGAAATTCAAACACTATAAATAATGTACAAGCTGATTACAGCCGAAAATGTCCATCACGGGAACCGAATCTAGATTCAGTAGACTGAATCTGTGATCACATGATTCCTAGGTTCACATGATGTAGCAATTTATATGAAAGCTATAAGAAGTTATATATATAAAAGCTGTAAATATATATATATATATACAAACGATCAACCACCACGAAGCAACTCCATGGGGGATTGGAAATATAAATATATAAATGCTGTAAATATATATATATATATATAAACAATCTACCGCCACGAAGAAAACTCAAAGGGAATTAAATGTAAAGAAAGTTGTAAATGGCCACTAAGTAAACTCTGTGCCTGATGTAAATATAAATAAAGCGGTAAATGGCCACAATAAGTAAACTCTAGGCACAGCGAAATATATATATATATATATATATATATATATATATATATATATATATATAAGTATTTATATATATATAATCAAGAAACGCACTGAGATGTAAATCCAAGCTCATCGAACAAAGTTTGACAACGGTTTATATATAGTATATATATATATATATATATATATATATATATATATATATATATAAAGCAATAAACGCTCCGGATATAAATCCAGGCTCATCGAACAAAGTTCGACAACAGTTTATATATAAGTATATATAAATATAAAAGCAATAAACGCTCCGGACGTGAGGCCAGGCTCAATCGAGGCATAACTCGATAATGTTAGCACAAATATATATATAAGTATATATACACAAAAGAAATAAGATGTAAGAAGGCTTACAGTGGACTGCCAAAGAAGACTTCAATAGCTTTAAATGGATGAACACTCGGTTCCCACCGGTAAAAAAATAGTGTGTACAGAGGAATTTGGACATGGCTTCCTCACCTTTTCTTCTTACAAAATGGCCACCCCAAGCATTCTATTTTTAGAGGGGGGGAGCCTCAGGTGCACCTGCGGCTGCTTGGGGTGCCCCGGGCTTCGCGGGTCCTGCCGTCTTGAAGTACGTGTACGCATGTAATGTGATGTTAGCTAAAACTTTCAGAACATCAATCCGGGCGTCCGATCGAGGTGTATAAGACCTTTTTTGGAGTGCTATTGTCGAGAGCTACACAATGGCATGGGATTAGAGGTTGTACGAAGTCAGGAAGATGGGACCATGCCATTGGCCTTCAAGTCTTCAAAATCTATCCGGTGTATTATCTTGTTTAATAGTCACTCGGGATTGGAGTTATTGGTTCTTGTAAGACATTGCTGTGTAGAATGTATTTTGAAATGTGTTGAGATGGCGCGAATATAGGATCAAGGTGGAAAAATGACGATTTTGTCCCTCACCGGGGTTATCTCCTGTTTGGGCTGATATTGCAGTCGTTGCTCAGGGTTATCTCTGAGATTAGGCTGCTGCAAGATTTAAATATCCTCAGGGTTGTCTCTGAGGTGTGCCTAACCTCCCAAGGTTGTCTCCGGGACTGGAACTGAGTGCCTTAGGGTTTAAAATGAGCATTTCCGTGGTTATCTCCGTAACTGCAACTGCATCCCTCGGGGTTATCTCCGAGGTTGGAACTGGAACTCCCGGTGTTGTTTCCGGGATGAAATTGATTATATCGGGGTTATCTTTGAGATGAAAGAACTTTCTCCGGTGTTATTTCTGGAACTTGAACTGCATCCCTCGGGGTTATCTCTGAGGTTGAAACTGGAACTCCCTGGGTTATCGCTGGGATGAGATTGATTATCTCGAGGTTATCTCGAAGATGGTAAGAACTGAGTATCCCAGGGTTATCTCTGGGATTGAGCTGAGCTGTCCTCCAAGGTTATCTCTAAAAGACGATTCTGCCCTCCAGCACTGTTAGTAACAAGAGTACAAAAATTTCGAGTGTCTACACAACTAATATATGAATATGCAATTAACTACCATGTATTATATTTCACACTAAATGCAAAAACACAATGCTAACATGTAAAAATAACTAACTACAATGCAAATAACTACTTATATGCAATACGACACTAAAATGCCCCCAAACTTAAACTAGACATTGTCCTCAATGGCTGAAATAGGAAAAAGTAAACAGAGGAATTCCCTAAAAATATAGCAATCTTCGTCCTTGTCCGCTAAGTTTGGAGAATCAGCTAGGCACTTGGAACAAATTGGACACAACACTTGAATTTTACTTGAATAACCTATAAACCCACAATAGAAGCAATTTTATTAAATCTTAAATAAATGCAAATTCAAAGCTACTAATATAAAACCTAATAAAAACTAAAAATAAAAATTAAACTTGGGTTGCCTCCAAATAAGCGCTTGGTTTATAGTCTCAGCCTGACTTCTTCAATTCTCCGTCCAATTCCCATTAAAAAATTGAGGAATCCTCCATCCAACAGTAGCAATATCTCTTTTGGGAGGTTCCCATTAGCAAAGGCCCTTAAATTAAAGTCACCTAGCATGCTCTTTGTAGATAGGTTCCCAATTAAGAACGTCTAACAACTAGGTGTTTTCTCCATTATGTCTATGATTAGATTGAGTCATTGAAGCTTAATAAACACAATGGGCTCTTCCTCTATCTTCTCCTTTTCATCCCACCATGACTCCAAAGTTGTACTAGCTCTTATGTCACAAAGAACTTTGCCAATGACATGACTGCCAATTGGGCATGGTTTTGCAAAACTACCCAGATTCTTGAACTTTGATGGAGGAGGCACATGGGATACTAATGAAATCAGCTCATCTTTGTTGAAGCTTACAGTTAAATCTTCATCGATCTCCTTTTCTTGGTCCTCAATTATTTCTTCTCTTTCAACATCTTGTGGCTCATCCAGACGTAGATTTGTTCGGGCTCTCCATCAGTCTCGGAATCTATATCATAGGGCCAATTGTATTAAGGATCAATGTTCAAGACATTAAATAGTTGTTCCACAAAATTTTGACTCGATATTTCTTAACTAATCCTCCACTCCTCACTTGAAACTATGAACTTGGAAAAAATTTCCTCCAAATTTAGATTTTCTTCCTATTGTAGTGGAGGTAGACACGAGAACTCCGGTGGGTATTGTTAGTTCCCAGTAGGCACACAATAGATCTAGAAAGGGAAGGATTGCATATATCCTTTTCATTTTTAGATACTTTTCTTGTTTATTTTGTATTGCTAATGAATTAGCACATGACAAGCATAAGAATCTTTTCAAGCACAATGGAATAAATAAAAGATCCCCTTCATTGATATATTCATGAACATGCATACATTGTTCGTATATTTAGTTAAGTTGTAAACAGTTAATACATACATACCATTTATAGCAGTTAGGTACATAATGTAAATGACAAAAAGTAAATGAGTGAATATAAAAGACACAAGGGATTTTAAGTGGTTCAGAGACTTAAGCTCCTAATCCACTCTTCTACTTAAACGAGCAGGAATTCCACTAAGGAAGGGCAGCACCTTGAATCACTAAGATTCCTTCAAGGCCAGTAGCCTTGAAACTTCTGTTCACTAAGAACTCTTCAAGCCTAGCAGGCTTGGAACTCTTCTAGTTCCCTAGGAACTCTTCAAGCCCAATAGGCTTGGAACTTCATTTAGTCCCTCCAGACAAGGACCCCTCAGGCCCTGGCTACTTGTTGGTGTAGTTATTGTTGTTGGTGCCCTACTGCTAAGATGTTTTTAAGCTTGAACATCTTTTGTACTTAGCAGCTTGGTGTGGTCCTCTTTACATTCTGCGTATAGTTTGGACCACTTATTCTTTGGTGCAACTGATCTTCATTCTTTTCTTCTCATCTTCATTTGATGTCAGCTGTGCCCCATCACCACTTAGGTTTGCTAAGTGTTTGAGCTTTTGGTAGACTTCGTCTGGCACTTAGCATTCCCTGAACCTTTCTTGAATGGTTTGCAGACATTATTCTGCATCTGTTCTGTTTCAGCTTTTGGTTCATGGTGGTTCGTAGAGTGGCTCTCTAGATCTTCTTTATGCTCTGTGACTTTTCTGAATGCTATCTTCTTGGCCTTCTTGGCTCTTAGCTTAGTTGCCATCTTCAATGTCATCCTCATCTTTGTTGAGTGAAGCTTTAGTCTATTCAAATCTTCATTCAAATTTGCTTCACTTCCGCCTTCATAGTCTCACTGCCACTAAGACTTGTTCTATTCAATTTTGGTGGAACTTTGTAGAGTCAACAATATAGCATTCTAACAACCCAACGATCCTTCAATTCAACAACACTTGATCTTTGAAGATCTGGCTGATATATACTCCTTCCCAATCTTCCCATTTGGAATATAGCCATTGAAAGCTATTTGAATTTCTTTACAGATCTCGAGTTATTTGGTGCAGAATGCTTGATGTGACATGACAGCTCCTTTATTGCTTTACTGATACAGCAGTCTACTACCTTACCTACCACTTTTGAGTTGTCACCTTTCTATGTCAGGCAGGTAGTCATCTTTATTTCTTATTTCTACTTTCTCAATTAAAACATCAGAGACTATCCTTTTGCATCGATGCTCTCAACTAGCAATGTTCAAATATCAGTCTTCAGATTGAACCGTTGCCAATGCTTCAATCATCAGATGACTTTACTCTACGATTCTGATGCATATGTTCTTGGACATGATCATAGTGTGTCTTATTGAATGTTGCTCATTGACTGATTGGGACACTATGATCTTGAAGAAGTGTTCATTGGATCTTCAATGTGGAATACCTCTTCCTTCATTTGTGCACTACTTCAACACTTTTGTTTACCTTTGACTGATCTTAAGAACTGATAGCTTGACTCCTTGATCTGATCTCTTTTGAATAGCAAGACACCTCAGATTTGTGGCATGCCCAACTTGCATTCTCCTTGTGATCTCCCGTTCACTTATCATCAATGGACTGACCCATGCTTAATCACTTTAGCCTTGTTCTTCAGAAGCTAGCCAGTATCTTTGTGTAGACTATATCAATTCCTGCTTTGTTTGGCAAACACTATGATCCTGGTTGACCCCAAGATCGTTGTCTTCTTTTGATCTACTTGTAGAAGACTTCATCTTGAATGGCTTTACAACTCAATTTGGATATTGATTGGGTTGGTTCTTAGATCTTCTGTTAGCTTGCATGCCATTTGTTGAGTGCTCTCTAGTTTCCTTAGGTGGAGTGTAACTTTGCAGCTCAAACCAGAGGCTTCATCTTTTAGATATTATGGGAGTGCTCATTTGTTTAGAATCATGTTTACTCTACGATTCTGCCTTGGCGTTGTGAGCACCTCTGTTGACGTCTTAGTTCTGCACTCTATGATTTTTCTTTGGTTCTGCAGACACTACGACTCCAAGATCAGATGTTGATACTCTACGATTTCTATCCTTAAGCTTGTTGTCTTCATCTGATCTGGCTCGACTAAAATCTCTGCTTTTTATTTTATCAGTAGACTCTATGACTCCGAGTGTGGTCTACTATTCTTGACTTGGCTTTGGCAGATGCTCATCCAACTCTTAGATAGGCTGTCTCTATGATTCTGAACATGACTTCCTCAGTGGACTACGGCTCTGAGGAAGTTGTTCTCGACACACTACAATCCTTCCTCGTCTCTCCTGGTAGTCGACGAACTCTGAGATCTACTATCTCGCAGACTACGATTCCGCCTTGATAGCTCTCCAGTTTTCCTTGACTCTCTTTCCAGACTACGATTTCTGGTGCAGTGCTCGACGATTATACAAGCCTATGTATTACATTATAAGATCAATCTAACAAGCTTGATCTTTCTATATTTATAGTCCTTGTACATGATTTCTTTTTAAAGACTTTACAATGTTATTTTGCTTATGTAGGATCAACCTAACATATTTGATCAATTCATTCTAAGTCCTTGTACATATGTTCCTATTATATATCAAAGGACTTAATAACTTTTCTTAATGCAAGCATACTTGAGTATTCATTCGTTTATATCATAATCAAATCATATATAAATAAGAATATCATTCACATGCTTATTCCTAACAATCTCCCCCTATTTAATTATGACAAAAATAATTCGTGCATATGCATGAGATGAATGAAACTTATATACAACGAGAAGCTGTATTTCTAAAACAGATAATCATGAATGTCGTTGATAATAATATAGAATTACAAAGACTATGACAGTTTACATCCTGGATATAGAACATACCTAACTAGATGGAGATGTACCTTTTTGGCTCCTTGTGTGACTTCCAGGATGTCTGTTGACCAGCTACTCATCTACTCATCTTTTTGCTCCTGTTCCCCCTAGGATGGTGACTTCATTTCTTTTCTCTGTTCCCCCTCAGACACTGTATTCATAGGATTATCAACCTTTGGCTCCCCCTCATATGATTATTCTACTTCTGCTGCTATCTTCTTCTTCTGTTCCCTTTCCTTTCTCCTAGCCTTCTTTTCTTCTTTTCTTCTTTTCTTCTGTTCTCCTTGCTCTTCCTTGAGTGTCTCTTTTTTGTCTCTTTTCTCCCCCTTTTCGTCATTAATCACTTGAGAAAGTTTCTCCACGTTTGACATAAGTTGCTTCATGAGGTAAGTGAGTTACCAACCTCAATCTTGAGTTCTTGTTGGCTCAGCTCCAGTTGTAGGCAGAGAGAATGATTCAGATTGTCAATCTTATCACACAAAGAGAGAGAGAGAGAATTTTCTCTTCATTAGCCTTCTGTGCTAGTAGAGCTTCTTCCTTCTGATCATTCACAGCCTTCAGATATATTTGATCTCTCTCTCTGATTTTGAGAGACATATCAGACATAGTGGCTTGGAGTTTATCTTGAAGCACATTATCTCCTGCTTTCGTCAACATCTTTGCTTCTTCAGTGATGATAGACATCTTCTCGACCAACTCATCAAAATTCTTCAATAGCTCCTGCACCATAGGAATTTGGTCATATGATTAGGCTGACTCTTGTTGAGCACTAGACTGGACTCCACGATTTTCATTCTTGGATATATTATAAAAAAAGTGAGAATTTGATAAATTATTGAGAGCCATTCACTGTTGGAGGATGAAGGAATAACAAATAATTGTGATTGGGCAGAGGGAAGCTTCTCAACATAAACTTGATCATCTTGGATGGTAGACTGAAGGGATTCTACGATCATCCACTTAGGCATAATTCTTCTGCCATCAGAACCCATTCTACAATCGTAGGAAATGTAGTGGTTACCAGCATATCGGTAGACTTTGAAGTTAGACTGGTCTTTGATCATCTTGGTTGCAAACTTCTTTACCCTTGGAAAGTTCTGCACCACCAGCTCTAGGTTGGGAAGATGAGAGAAAACCAATGTGAGATATTTGTTGTCTTCAGTGAGAGATGCCTTTACCCGTGGCATATGACTGTGAAACCACCTTATTTCATGATTCTTAACTTCAGGCTCATATATCATAGTAGAGGTGTCCAGCTTCATAGCCTTACAATTATTGAGCGCATTTTCTGCGATCATCATCACCACCTTTAGCTTTTTATTCCTATGATTAATCCATCTACCGGGAAGCACATCTAGTGATTCTTTAATTTCCATTACAATATTTCTCTTGCGATTTACAGGGTAAGGAATGTGAAATTTTTCTAACTCTTGTATTGCAGAACTGGAGTCTTTTCCACCTTCATTTTGTTCAAGGCTAGAGTTAGACCTGTGTAGACTTCCTTCATCAGACTCATCAGTTTGTTCCTCTAATTCCTGGTTTGTAGAACTAGAACCTTTTTCCATCTCTTTTTCTTCTTCTTCAGCATCTTCTTCCTTGGATTCAAACTCATCATCACTCAAATCATTGACAGCGGTAGAAGATTTTCCTTTCTTCTTTAGAACTGATCTAGCAAGCAGTCTGTTGCTCTTTCTTCTCCTAGGAGGTTAAGCTATAGGTGAGTCAGTCCTTTTATCACCATCAGATTTTGAAGCCTCTGAATTATCATATAAGCTTCCTTGATGTTCAGCATCAGTAGGAACAGGTCATTTTTCCTTTGACTCAACATCTTTTGAGCCATCATATGAACTTGTTGGAGCATAAGCAGTAGGAGATCCAATTATTTTGTCTTTCAAACCTTCTTCAGCAGTAGAGTGGCTACTCGGAGGGTTGTCCATAGGACTTGTACATTCTTCTTCATTACCAGATTTGCTCCTTAAGGATTTATCCTGGAAGCTCTCTGTTCCCTTCTAATCTTCTGACTCTTCATTCTTCTCTTTGGTAGATAGACTTCCTTGGGGAACTGGAACAAACTTTGTCATCACCTTTGCTTTCTTCTTGGATGGCCCTTGGAGTAATCTGTTACTCCTTCTTTTTGGGGTTACTGCAGTTGATGATTGTTCTTCTCTTGATCCATGTCTCTTTTTGTCAGTGGAGAGACTGCTTGGTGGAACCTCTATATTCTTCTCATTCTTAGATTTCTTCTTTACTGAAGTGGTTGCTGCAGGTACAGATTCATCAGATTGAGACATCTTATCTTCTATTTCTTTTCCCTTCTTCTTCTTTGCAGAGACATTACTGTTGTTCCCAAGTGTTATTAGCCTCTTGATTTCCTTGGGATTTTTCTTCCCGTTTTTAAACAACTATGGGGACATCACTTTATGAACAATAAGGATTTCACCTTCATCATCCTTAATTTTATTCTTCAGTTTTTTCTTCAAAATGATACTTAAAAACCATCCACGGAAAACCTATGTGAGGGGTTTTTTAGTTAACCTTTTCTTCTCTTCCTTATCCAGCCATTTGGACATTTGGTCAAGCAGGATAGCTCCAAAGTTTATACGTTTCTTCAGAACTATTGCAGACATGATCTTTAGTTGTTGATCAATCAAAGTGTCATGTGCAGTGTCTTTGCATAGAATACAATTGCCCGCTATTTCTGCAAGGAACTCGAATTCTTCAGGAAACTCCATTTTCTTCATGTCTTTCAGACTAGGGTTTCTTTTGTACTGCATAATTTTTTTAGCTTTTTTAGTGTCGATCTCATCCAGACTTTCCAGATCTAGGTCAGGAAGACCTAAGCATTGATTGATGTCAGAAGAATTCAGTTTCAGAATCTGACCCTTGACCTTGGTGGAAAGGAGTTCAGAATTTATAGTTGTGTTTGAGTGAAACTCATTAACAAGGTCAACATATATCCGAGTGTTTGCCTCCAGACATTCTGAGAATCCAGTCTTCTTCACAAGTTCAAGAATATCTCTGAACTTCTTCTCAAATTTCTCAAACATCTTTGTTCCGAGTTGAATGCCAGTGATTACTCGCCAATCTGCCATTTAAAGATTTCAAATTTTCTGGGTTTATAACTTTGTGAGGCTCTTGTGAGATGTCAGAAAGAGATTCTTAGTTTGATAATTGTTTGAGAGGGTTTGGTTGTTTTTGAGTTGATTAAGTTTTGCCTTGAATATGGATTTGACAGGCTTGATGAAATTTATGAACTAGCTAAAATGAAATTGCCAATTATATGAATTTCCCTCTTGTAACTGTTCCTACCATGTTCTTTAGTGGGATAGTTGTAAGTCGCTGATAAGTCACAATCTATAACTTCTTCATCATATCATTTCCCTTGATTTGACTTTTTTTCTGTTGACTATTCCAGGTTGTAGAGTAGCTTGATGAGATTGCTATATACTCTACGATTTTCTTTGACAACTCACCAATTGTCTCCTGAGAGAAGCCTCAATAAGTGTTTTGACATTGATACTCATTTTGCATGGCTTAACCACTGATGCGCCCAAATTGAGTTAGGGTACTGAAATCCTGAAGTGAATTTACAAGACATCTTATCGAAACTGTATTCGTAGCTTTGCTCTACACGATCTGAATAGTTTGATGTATCCCAGGTTCTCTTGAGCTTCACTTGAGCTAGTGAATTCTTTGGAAAGACTGCTGTGACGCCCCCAAAATAGGTATACATCACCCATCTTGAGTCGCCAAATACAAGGTACAAAAATCAAATATAAACTTCTTTAATACAACTGTCGGTTAAAAATACGACAAAACATAGCTGCGTTTTTACATGAATATTATCTTCTAGACAATATCCAAACTCAAATTCAATCCTCATTACATTTATTATCACACACGTAGTGAGGACTGCTAAAATAACCATCTCGGATCATCACTCCATTCCCTGACTAGTCTCGGCTACGTTCTCATTTCCAAAAGAGAACAATGAAAGAAAAAAGGTGAGTTCAACTAGCCCGATAAGTAATATTATGACTAAGATAATGCAGAATAAATTATCATTAGCCTTCAACAGTGTTAAACTGATAAAATATAATAAACATCAAGTTTAACTGCAGCGGAACAAGCAATCCATTAGAAGAGTCAAGTAGAGCATGATATCTACTATCTTCTATGATTTAAAAAGTTTTTCATCAACTTTGCCGGCTGAGACTCAGCTTAATAAATAAACCACATCATCGAATCAACACTGCACTATGGGCCAAGGATATTCATGTAATCATCTATGGTCATGATTTTACCAAATAATCTCTGGTCATAATCATACCAATAGCTGTCCAACAATGCATTACGGGCCAATGAGGACTTTTACCACATCATTTATAACAATACGGGTCATGATTATACCGAATGATCCCTGGTCATAATCATATCAATCAACAGTCCATCTATGCACGTAAGCCAAAGATGACTTTCATCATAAAATAAGCATTAGGATAATGACAATGATATAAGAATTCAATTAAAAGAAAGAAAAGGATAAAATTTTAAAGATTTATAATTTAATTTATCCAGAATTTAATAATGATCAAATTGCCAACATGATACTGCTTTGTGAAGTAAAATTCAAGAATGATATTGTATCAAAAATGTGTTGGACCGAAAAGAAATCAATTTTTGTCATGAATACTACTCTTGGTGAATAGTACCCGGGTGAATAGTACCCCGTGAATATTACTTCAGGAATAGTAACTCGTGAATAGTACTTGGTGAATAGTATTTGTGAATAGTACTTCATGAATAGTACTCATGGACACCACTCCGGCATGAAAAACTTAAAATTTAACAAGAATGTGCAGAAAATATCCTTGTGAAACGATACTAGATGAAGCGTAAATTTCAAAGATATTCTACTAATTTCAGGGAGTATAGAAGCAATACTTTAACAGAATGAGGGTATAATAAAGAATATGAGATGAATATTACTCACATACTGTAGAGTATGGAAGAAAATATTATTTCTTATGAATACTGAACAAAAATAATATTCCTTACCTCAGAATAAGACTGGATACTGGAATAGTGAGGTAGAAAACGTCTATTCTTCTTTCTCTTTATAGCTTCTCTCTCTATAGCTTCTCTCTATAATTGCTCTTGTGAGTCTTAGTGAATTGGTGAGAATGAAAGAAGAATGGACTTCTATTTATAGGAAAATATAGTTTCGATAATTGCACGTTTTGGGGCTCAAAATATTACAGTATAGTACCTTTATCTTTTTCTTCATTTTTAATTTAGTCCTGCAAGTATTATCAAATTTGCACCACATCCCCTAATAGTACATCATGTGAATCAATAATACATTCATGTGAATCAATAGTTCTATACACGTGAAAAAAATAGTTACAGTATAGTACCTTCGTCTATACTTCCATTTTTAATTTAGTCATGCAAGTATTATCAATCTTGCACCACCTCCCCTAATAGTACATGCATGTGAATCAATAGTACACACATGTGAACAAATAGTTATAAGCATGTGAATTAATAGAAATTAATTGCTCATTTATCTGATTAATTACCTGATTTGTCAATATAACTTCTAGAAATTAATTATTATCGAAATAAATGTCGATTACCACTAACACTAATAATCCCAACACAATGGAACTATCAATTTCAACTTTAATCAACACGATTATTCATCATTAATATTATAACTCACAATATTTAACAACCAGATCATTCCCATGAAAGAGGGGGGTTTCCGATAAGGATTTCTCCCTATTGGCGCGCAATTAGGTGACCAAACCTCTCCTAGACAGAACTTTCTAGTTATCGTCAATATTGCATATAATATGAATAACTTTGTCGTCTCAATTATTGATTTAATAATATAAAATATTGATACAGTGACAATAATTGAATCAATAATATGAGAGATATTATGCAGCAATTACTGTAGTAATAATTGAGTACAACTGAGTGGCTTCTCACGTAAGCATCAATAATCAATACCGTGTGCTACTATGCAACCACATGTATTACTATACTTTTACCACCGGGTAGTTCAACAATTTAACGGTAAAACTTTCGCCGTTATTTTTATAAAAAGATAATTTTGTCATTTTCTAACTATGATAATACTTCTGTTGTAGGGTCCACTGATGATTTTGTCGTCGTACGAATATTCCCTGTTCAAACGAATATTCCCCGACTAATCGAATATTATATAACCACTTTGCAAAATTTGTAAATATTACCCACAACTATAACATTATATCAAATCCACACCATAATATTCAAAAATATATTTTGAGAAAAAATAATCTTTATTCTTAAAAGGTGGGGTCTTACAATGTCCACAAACTTGTTGGGTTAGATTTGGAATTTGATTTCCATTAGAATTCTTATATGACGAGTTTGGGATGGAATAGAATTGAAGTGATGGAGTGGGAGTGAGTTTGCTTATGTTAATTGCTAGAGATTTGGAAAAAGATGATATACTTAGAGACATACAATTGATGAGCAAGAATTTAGAGGAACAAGAAAAAGAGGCGATTTCATGAAGATTGCATTGTTGAAGGGCAAGAAGGGTGGTGTACTACTATTCTTCTCTAATTTCAAATTGTGTAATCAGGATGGTGATTTCTTTTATTTATTCAGTATTTAATTCATTAGTTATGAACTAAATTACTTTTTAGGCTTGCAATGGATCTTTAACGTTGAATGACAATTATTATGCCTTGATTTAAGTTTAATAAATTATCAATTCAGTTTATATATTGATATTTGTGATTAAATTATGAATTGATTGATCACCAATTTTATGTGGAATTGTATGGATTCGACAGATGAGATATGATTCTAGACCTAATCACAATAACATGTGTTCTTAACTTTTGTGATTGAACAGATTCTTGATTTATGTTAAGGTAGAGATATGCCTAGCATCACATGTAATCTGAGAAGAACTTGGAATTAAATCCTTCTTAATTGTAATTCACATAGAGATATAGTGAATTAGTTATTTAGGGTGTTTGGCTTAATTCTATCTAAATTGTGGATTTAAGTTAATACGGATTTGGTGCATTGAAAAATGGCTAATTCTACATGAGTGTTCTTGATTAATAAACTGAAATAATAAATTAAATTAAAATAAGGTGTGATAATTGGAATGATACTTAATGTGAAGTTGTAAAGCCTAAATCTCCGTTAATTGTTTGAAATTGAGATTTTTAAGTTGTGTTGATTAATTAATATTTTTAGTTTATGAGTTTTATTAAATATCATTTTTAATTTGGATTTGTTTAATAAAATTGGGTTAATACAAAATTGATAATTGCAAATATTAATTTCTTACTAATTCTCTGTGGGAACGATACTCAACTTATCACTTTATTACTTGTTGACCGTGTATACTTACGTGATTGTGCGTAATTAGATTTTACACCAACAATGAGGCGAAATCAAATTTGGAAGTGTCAAAAATGCACTCCATTAGAATAAGGAGGACATAAATCTTCTCGTGTTCCTTTGGGGACTTTAAATATTTGTTACTGTACTTTAGATGGCATTGTAATAATTTGAGTATGAATATTATCATATTATATATGTTACAATATTTGTATTGAAACTTATAGTATATGTGTTGTTGTATTTTGCACGACAATTGTATAAATGAAGTTGTCAGTAGTGTATTTTCTGGCGACCCAAGATGGGTGATGTATACCTATTTTGGGGGCATCACAAACGAACCGAGCCTGGATCGATATATATATCCAGTGCGTTTACAACTTTTATACATACATACATATATATATATATATATATATATATATATTTACAGCTTTTATATATTTATATTTCCAATCCCCCATGGAGTTACTTCGTGGTGGTCGATCTTTTATATATATATATATATATATATATATTTACAACTTTTATATATATAACTACTTACAGCTTTCATACAAATTGCTACATCATGTGAGCCTATGAATCATGTGATCACAGATTTAGACTCCTGAATCTAGATTCGGTTCCCGTGATGGACATTTTTGGCTGTAATCAGCTTGTACATTATTCACGGTGTTTGAATTTCCTTAGATGGCTCTCATGCCCACAAGGAGTTCGACACTACTATATACTCGAAGATGTTTCGCATCTCAAAAATAATAGCAATCAAACCGAACATTATAATAAAATGGAAGTATCAAAGGCCTCAATTACTATTAAGCATAAGGGTTTGAAAAACCTCTTTTACAAAACGTCACTGCTATATCTTGTTAAAACTGAACTTTTATACAAAAATTCAAACCCTTTGTATATAGGTGCAAATAAGGCATATCACTACTTCTAGATAATTGCACATTGATTCACACACACATTCATATAACAGTTTAATTGAAAAGTGGTGGTCACCGTGGTAACACGGATGTCGGGGCTGCCTAACACCTTCCCTCCGCACAATCAAGTCCCCGGACCTTAACGAATGTCGGCTTCACAGACCTGTTAAACAGTGTCACATCACTGGAGCAATGTGCAATCCTTTTCTCGGTTGAGTTAGTGTAACCATTTAAAAATACCAACTGGCGACTCTTACAGTCCAATCGTAGACATATACATGTCGGACCTTTTCACAACTTTTTTTTTCAAACAAATCTCACCTAACATGAGAACACCAAAAGACAAGAACAGAAAAGGGACAATAAAAATCCTGACGTCGACACTTGACAGAATACACTTCATAAATTTAGTATAACTTGGCATTTTCTCTAAAGCTTCTGCGAAAGGAATATTGATTTGAAGTTTCTTAAAAACTTCCAAAAATTTAGAGAATTGTTTGTCTAATTTTTTTTTTGGATCCTCTGTTAAAACGGTTGTGGAGGATACACAACTTGCTCAACATATGACTTGGTCTTGTCATCTTTCTTTTCCTCATCTTGTTTCCCTTCAGCCACTTTTTCTTCACTGTCTTTGACATCTTTTATTTCTAAATTTTCTGTATTCTTCCCCTCAAGATGCTTTTAACTCCTCAATGTGATTGCTTGACACTACTTATGATTTCCCTTCGGATTCTTTTTTGTGTCACTAGGTAAAGTCCCTTGAGGCCTGTTAAGTGCTAAAATAATTTGTCCCATATTATTTTCAAAGTTTTTGATGGCCACTGCTTTTGATTTCATTGCCGCCTCGGTTCTCGATATATATTTCAACAAAAACTCTTCTATGTCTGTCTTCTTCACTTGATGTGGAGCTACTTGTTGATGTTAATTTTGAAACCCCGGGGGATAAGAAGGTCGTGGAGCCTGTTGATTTTGGTTGGTACTCTACAAAAAGTTGGGATGGTTCATATTCCCTGTATTATAGGCTTTTTGATACATATTCTGCAGAATAATTTTGTAGCTGCCCACAAGTTGTACCGATACTAGGTTGATGGAAAACTGTTCTGTAGGATGTTCTCCAGCAAATAACTCGCAAACATACGCCACCTGTTGTGGTTGTGCACATGTCAGAGCATTAATTTTCTTTGATAAAGCTGAGATTTGTGCCGCCAATGCCATTACCCCATCTACCTCTAATACCCCAACTACCTTAGGTTGTGTCATTCTCGCTGTAGGCCACTGGTAGTTATTAGCTGCCATTATTTCTATTAGCTAATATGCCTCCTCATACCTCTTAGCCATAAACGCTCCACCCGAAGCTGCATCTATGCTTGTCCTGAGATTCCCATTCAATCCGTTATAGAACATATTTATCTGCAGCCATTTAGGTAATCCATGATGTGGGAACTTTTTGAACAATTCCTTGTACCTCTCCTATGCCTCATACAATGATTCCCCATGATGTTGTTCAAACATGGTGATCTCGTTTCTCATCTTAGCATTCTTGGCTGGTGGAAAGAACTTAGCCAGGAACTTCTGAGCAAGGTCATCCCATGTAGTTATTGAACCTGGCGGTAGAGAGTGTAACCAACTTTTTGCCTTGTCCCACAGTTTGAACGAGAATAAGTGAAGTTTGACTGCATCATCTAACACCCCATTGTATCTAAAGTTGTTATAGATTTCTAAAAAGCTAACCAAGTGCTCATTCGGATCGTCGTTGGCTAATCCCCTAAACTGAACTGAGTTTTGAATCATCTGTATGCTCTCAGGCTTGATCTCAAAAGTATTTGCAGCAATCGTCAGCCTGGTGATACTCAACTGAAGTTCAGTCACCTTGGGAGTGGCATAATCCCTCAGTAGTTTTTGATCTTATGTAGCCATTATTTTTTCCTTATCCGAGTTCTCAAAGTTTTCCTTAGTATGTTTATTCCACTTACTTAGTGTGACGCCCCCAAAATAGGTATACATCACCCATCTTGAGTCGCCAAATACATGGTACAAAATACAAATAAAAACATAATTATACAAATGCCGTGTAAAATACGACAAAACATATGCTATGAGTTTCAATACAAATATTGTCATCTAGACAATATCCACACTCAATGGAGTCCTCATTACATTTATTATCACAATATTTTATAGAACAGTGAGGACTACTAATATTATCATCTGGACCGTCACTCCATTCCCCGACTAGTACTGGCTACGTTCTCATTTCCTGAAGAGAACAGTGAAAGAAAAGGTGAGCTCAACTAGCTCAGTAAGAAATATTATGACTAAGATAATGCAGAATAAATTATCATTAGCCTTCAACAATGTTAAACTGATAGAATATAATAGACAACAAGTTTAACTGCAACGGAACAAGCAATCCATTAGAAAAGTCAAGTAGAGCATAAAATCTACTATCTTCTATGATTTAAAAAGTTTTTCATCAACTTTATCGCTGAGACTCAGCTTAATAAATAAAATCAAATCATCCCTGCACCACGACCAAGGATATTCATGTAATCATCAATGGTCATGATTATATCAAATAATCCCTGGTTATAATCATACCAACAACTGTCCATCAATGAACTACAGGCCAATGAGGACTTTTACCACATCATTCGTCACATTACGATCATGATTATACCAAATAATCCCTGGTCATAATCATATCAAGTCCATCTATGCACGTAAGCCAAAGATGACTTTCATCAGAATATAAGTATGAGGATGATGACAATGACATAATAATTCAATAAAACAAGTTCAAGGATAAATTTTAAAGGTTTATAAATTAATTTATCCAAGAACCAATAACGTCCAAATTGTCAACATGATACTGCTTTGTAGAGTAAAATTCAAGAATGCTCAGAAGAATATTTCCATGAGAAGATACTGGATGAAGCGCAAATATCAAGGATATTCCACTAATTTCATGGTGTATAGAAGCCGAAGTTTTAACCAAATGAGTATAAAAGAATATATGAAACTGTAAATGGATTTTCATCCGCCATGCGGTAATCCACGTAGACAGATCATTTCTATAATTTAATAAGGAATGAATATGAAGGATCATTCACCATGCATGTGGAAATCCACATAGACAGGTTAGTCCAATAGAATAATAAAGAATGGAACAACAAAAGAATTCACCAGGCATGCGATAGACCGCACAGACAGGTTATTCCAACATAATAATAAATAATGGAACCAGGTCATGCGTAATATGCATAGACAGGATATTTCAACAAAATAATAAAGAATGGAACCAGGTCATGCGTAATCCGCACAGACAAGATATTCCAACAGAATAATAAAGAATGGAATAACAGAAGAATTTCACCATGTATGCGGTATCCGATAGATAGCGAGTTATTTCAACATAATAATAAAGAATGGAATAACAAAAGCTCTCTTCATGAATACGAAAGAAATAATACCCCTTACCTCAAAAGAAGACTGTATACTAGAATAGTGAGGTAGCAGACTTCTCTTCTTTTTTCTCTCTATAATTTCTCTCTATAATAATTGTTCTATAGAATTGGTGAAAAATAATGAAGGAATGAGCTTCTATTTATAGGAAAATATAGTTTCGATAATTGCACGTTTTGGGGCTCAGAATATTACAATATAAAACCTTCATCTTTTCCTTCATTTTTAATTTAGTCCTACAAGTATTATCAAACTTGCACCACCTCCCCTACTAGTAAATCATGTGAATCAATAGTTGTAGACATGTGAAAATATGAATTACAGTATAGTACCTCCATCTATACCTCCATTTTTAACTTAGTCATTCAAGTATTTTCAATCTTGCACCACCTCCCCTAATGGTACAAGAATGTGAATCAATAGTACACATATGTGAACAAATAGTTATAATCATGTGAATTAATAGAAATTAATTGCTCATTTATCCGATTAATTACCCGATTGATCAATATAACCTCCAAACACCAATTACTATTAAAATAAATGTCGATTTCCACTAACACTATTAATCCCAACACAATTGAACTATCAATTTTATCTTTAATCAACACGAACATTTTCATCATTAATATTATAACTCTCAATATTTAACAACCAGATCATTCCTAGGAAAGAGAGGGCTTTCCGATAAGGATTTCTCCTTATTGGCGAACAATTAGGTGAACAAACCTCTCTTTAAAAGAACTTCTAGACATTGTCAATATTGTAAATAATAATATGAATAACTTTGTCGTCTCAATTATTGATTTAATAAAAATATCATATTATGCAGATGATACTGTGATAATAATTGAATCAATAGTATGAGAGATATGATGCAGCAATAATTGAGTATAACTGAGTGACTTCTTACGTAAGCATCAATAATCAATACTGTGTGCTACTATGCAACCACGCGTATAATTGTACTTTTACTACCGGGTAGTTCAACAGTTTTAAAGGTAATACTTTCGCCATTATTTTTATAAAATGATAATTTACATTGCTTTCTTACTACGACAATACTTACATTGTTAGGGTCCACCAATGATTGTCTGCGTCGCATTTAATATTCCCTGTTAAAACGAATATTCCCCAACCAATCGAATATTATATAACCACTTGCTTACTTTGTAAAATTTGTAAATATTACCCACAACTATAACATAATATCAAATCCACACCATAATATTCAAAAATATATTTTGAGAAAAAATATTCTTTATTCATAAAAGTTGGGGTCTTACAATCTCCCCTTCTTATGAAATTTCGTCCTCAAAATTAGGGTACATACCTGGTATGTCGAAGAGGTAAGGATACCTTGATTTCATTTCAGATTCTAACTCCCAGGTCATTTCCTCAACATCGTGGTTCCTCCATAAAACTTTGACTTGAGGTATCACCTTGGATCATAGAATATGTTCCTTCTTATCCAAGATTTGAACAGGAACCTCTTCATATGTTAAATCTTCCGCTATTTCATCCGGTTCTAACTTAAGAATGTGGTTTGGGTCTTCCACATATTTACGTAACATGGATATGTGAAAAATGTTATGAACACGAGACATACTTGGCGGTAAAACGAGTCTATAAGCCACAGTTCCTACTCGATCGAGGATTAAAAATGGGCCAACGAATCGAGGGTTGAGCTTTCCTCTCTTTCCAAATCTCATAACTCCTTTCCATGGAGCAACATGTAACAACACATGATCTCCAATATCGAATTCCACGTCCTTTCGATGAAGATCAGCATAACTCTTTTATCGGTCTTGTGAGGTTTTTATACGTTGTCGGATCGTTTGAATCTTTTTCGTAGTCACACGTACCAACTCTGGTCCCAACAACGTTGCTTCACCCACCTCATCCCAGCATACTAGAGAATGACACTTTCTTCCATACAACGCCTCAAATGGAGCCATGCCAATACTTGCTTGATAGCTGTTGTATTGAGGAAAACTCCACCAATGGTAAGAACTTGTCCCAACTTCCTTGAAGTCAAGGACACGAGTCTTAATAAATCTTCCGAGTTTGAATAGTCCTCTCTCGATTGTCCGTCCATCTGAGGATGATATGCCGAACTAAATCGTAAATCTGTGCCCATAGCTTTTTGCAAACTAACCCAAAATCGTGAAGTGAATCTTGGGTCTCAATCAGAAACTATGGATACTGGCATACCATGCAGTCTTACAATCTCGTTTATGTACATACGAGCAAGATGTTCAAGTGTATAAGTTTCTCGTATTGGTAAAAAGTGAGCAGACTTGGTCAATCTATCAACAATGACCCAAATTGCATCTATGCCTTGAGAAACCTTGAGAAGACCAGTAACAAAATCCATGGTAATGTGCTCCCACTTCCATTCTGGATTTTTAAGTGGTTGTAATGGACCTTTTGGCACTTGATGCTCCACCTTGACTCGTTGACAAGTTAGACACCTTGAGATAATCCCCCGCTATCTCTCTCTTTATATTGCTCCAACAAAATGTATGTCGAAGATCACGATACATTTTGGTACTCCCAGGATGGATTGCAAATGGTGTGTTGTGCGCCTCCATCATGATTTTATACTTCAAGTCAGAATCGTTAGGAACACAAAGTCTGGAGTTGACTCGAAGTATTCCTTCTTCATTGATTATTGCTTCCGGAATAACACCTTCTTGTACTTTCTTCCTCATACGTATAAGCTCCAGGTCTGTAGCTTGAGCAGCTTTAACTATATCGATTAAAGTCGATTCTACTCGTATATTTAACATCAACACGTGGGTCCCTAGAGTCTTTAACTCTATCTTAATCATTTATAAGTTATACAAAATGGGTCTTTGTGTTAACAACATCACACTTGTAACCGCATATGATCTTCTACTCAATGCGTCAGTTACCACGTTCGCTCTTTCACGATGATATTGAATGGTATGGTCGTAATCTTCAACAGCTTGAGCCAACGACTTTGGCGCATGTTACGTTCATTTTAGTTGAAGAAATATTTGAGGGTTTAAGAAATGGGTTTTGTACTGGGGTCAATACAAAATTCGATTTCACGCTCTGGGGTAGGCTAGGAAGTCTTTAAGAATACGTCAAGAAATTGTGACTCTCATCAAAGACTTGGATAACACATATAATGAAGGTTTCTCCTAACAGAGTTTCAACCGATAAGTCAAATTTTAATTTCTTCGGAGTCAAATTTAAACGTTGAGCACATGCATGAGAGATAAAAGAATGGGTAGAACTGGTATCGAATAAGGTATAGACTTCGCAAGAATTTATAATTAACTAACCCGTGCTAACTTCGTTCAGGTTACTATCTTTTTTGAGAAGTCATAAAAAACGCTCTTCCTGAAACCACCGACTTTGTTTTGTCCGTATCCGCCTTTGGTGCCACCGTCCCAGCTGGTCTTGATTTCGCTACAGGATAAAATCAAGTTATATGACCATCTTTTACATAACTAAAACATACCTTGGAAGGCTGTGAACAGTTCGGTCTTATGTGTCCCTCCTCTCCGCATCTATAGCATCTAACTGGCAGTCATTCTTCTTCCTTAACAATAGGTGCTGGTACTGACGTCTTTCTATCATTGTTAAATCTTCTCTTCTTGAATTTTCCACTTCTATTATCTTGACCATGATTACCACTGAAGTGGTTACCATTCTTGGAAGTATAATTTCCTCTACGATGGTTATCGTTGTTCCGATGGCCGTTGCCACTGGTACGATTATTATCATGTTGTTGGTCATTGTTTTTTGGTTGTGCTGACTCACTATCGTACTCCAATAATTGAGCCCTATTCACAACATCTAAATATAAACAAAGTTTGTGAGAAATGAGGTATTGACGTATCGGTTTTCAAATCTCTTAGAAACATTCGAGTCATTCGCTCCTCATTATCGACCAAATGGGATGCAAACCGGGATAACTCCGCAAATTTAGTCTCGTATTGCGACACGGTCATATTGTTTTGCTCCAACTTGATAAACCCTGCCTCCTTCATGTGATGAATACTTTCGGGAGAGTACTTGTCATTGAACAGCTCTTGGAACTTCTCCTAAGACATCTCTTGAGGCCGTCGGTGAGTCGCTTTTATAGATTCCCACCGATGAATCGCCTCTTCACGCAACATAAAGGTAGCAAAGGGAACCTTTTGCTCCTCGGAGCATCCCAAGACATCAAATATCTTGGTGATCTGCTTTAGCCACGTCTCCGCCTTAAGTGGTTTTGGCTTTCCCAAAAACTCCGGTGGTCCTAGCTCCTTGAACTGCTTAGCAGTGACCGACTGTGGGTTGCCATTATTTCCACCTATATTTTGAACAGGAGTCTCTCTTAATTTATGTTGCATGAATTTCATAAAGCCTCTTAACATCCCATCGCTCATCATCTGATCGGTGTTGTTGTTTACCTATGGATTATTATCATCCTGTTGCACATTATCCTGGGCATTGATCGTTGGTGACTCAACGGTCTCAGGTGCTTCATTGCTGATCTCAACATTTTCGGATGCCATTCTCAAACACTGTCACAAAACAAGGGTTAATTAACATGTCAAATATTATCCCTATACTCTGACCGACCAATTAAATACCAAATAAACTTAGATAGGTCATACTAGCGAAGGTTTAAATTCACTATATCTCTATGTGAATCAAAATCAAAGAAGGTTTAAATTCAAGTTCTCTACCCGATTACATGTGATGTTAAGCATATCTCTACCCAAACATTCATCAAGATTCCATTAAAACACAGAATTCAAAAACATATGTTAAAGTGACTAAGTTTAGATTCATACATCATCTCTCGAGTCCATACAAATCCACAAAGAATTGGTGATCAAGCAATTCATAAATTAATACACAAATAACAATAGATAAACTGAATGATATATTATTAAACTAAAATTAAGCCATCACAATCATCGTTTAACTATAAAGATCCATCATAAGCCTAATAAGTAATTAAGTTCATCATAAATGAAATAAAAACTAAAATAATAAAATAATCCATCATCTGAATTACAATAATTGAATTAAAGAAATAGAATAGATACAAAATCACCCTTCTTCTTCACTCCAACATGCAATCTTCGTGAATCTAAGCTTCAATTCTTTCCTCCAATGTTCTTCACTTAAATTAGGGCTTTTTGCTTATTAATTGGTTGATTATTGTTATCTCTCTTGTTGTTGATGTTGTTATCTCTCTTGTTGTTGTTGTTGTTATCTGATGAATGGTCATGTATTTAGTCATAAAACCGATGCCAACTAAAGTCATAAGCCATGCCAACTTGTTCCCCTTCATGCTGCTACAGAACTCTAATTGAAATAGAACTCTCTCTATTGCCCGTACCCCTTGAAGACAGGGTTTTTATTCTATATAATGCCTTGACCAGAGTTTTTTGTTTATAGCACTTTGCCCCGACGGAGGGGTCTTCTGCAGTTGATCAAGTACCCCCGCCCCGACGGGGGTTTTTCTTTGTATAATGCCCGCCTCGGTGGGGGGGGGGGGTGATTCTACAGCTGCACATTTTGCTTATTTTGATGCCACTTCCTGCCACAACGCCACCTTTATTCCACGAATGCTATGCTATGCCACCTAAACATAAAATAAACATAAACAAGTAAAAACGAACATAAATAAATATACAGGATCAATACAGTTTAAGTCTGAATTAGAGGGCGATTTATAGGTATAAAACCCACTCATCAGTCATTGCTATAAATGCTGGTACATAAGCCCCGGTCAGCCTGTTACTGCTGGTCATAATAGTTTCAGTATATATGTTTGTCCCAAACAACATTGGTTTCTCATAATTTATGCTTTGATATCAAATCAAACGCATTTTACACAAAAACAGCTCATTTGTCTTGGTTATGTTTGAACAATAAATCATAACCTTTTTAACAACAAATATCATAAATATTATATATCACAAGATCATATCTGATAAATAGAAGACTTGCATTTAATTAATAAATTAAATGAAGCTAGAAAACTTGTATGTACCATCGATTACTGTTATGCAATCTAATATAGCTTCAATTGAAAGACCTATTAGTGATAATATTGATCTCTCAATTAGAATAATATCATCACATATACTACTATTAATTATAGTCATAAAATATCTTAACACAATACCACATATCCTTAACAGTTACTAAAACACATAAGACCTGGTATCAAGTCAAACTATTTCAGTCTGATTTGAATTCGGTACTATTTCTATGTCCCGATTACCCTATCAGATAATATCGAGTTTATTGTCAATTAAACTCTACTTAAGCAATTCAATATTATCTTAGATAATTTGATTATCAGTCATAATATTTTTCACAAGCTCATAATAATTTTCAAATAATTATTATCATTTATAATGATTTTTCAATCATTAATATCATTTTAATATGGTTTAAATATCAAGTAATTCCATTATCATTAATATTTAATAAAATTTCAAATATTAATGAAATACATTTCCCAATATTAAAAGTTATTTATTATAACTCGTAATATTTTTAATATTTGTAATATTACCTTTAAATAATTTTAAAACATTTAAAACCATTATTAAATAAGCTGAATTACTATTAAAATATTAATGTATTTCATGTCAAAATATTAAAAGTAATATTTTATAACTTAAAATATTTTTAAAACCCTTAAATCATTTTTAAAACATTAAAACTATTTTTACATAATTTATTTAATACAATTATTAAATAAATTTATTATCATTAACATTAATTTATTAATGAAATCCATCCCAAAATATTAAAATTTATTAAATATAACTTCAAATATTTTCTAATACTTTAATATATTTTTAAATGATTTTTTTTAAAAAAATATTAACATCTTTTTAAGTAAATTATATAATGCAATTATTAAATAAATTTAATATCATTAATATTTAAATAAATTAAAATATTATTGAAATATAACTATAATTATTAAAAGTTAATTTTTATACCTTAAAATAACTTTTACAAATTAATTATGAATTTTTTTTTTCATTTTTTTCTAATTATTTTAATTAAATAATTAATTTTCACTTAAACCGTCGCTAAAGGGCCTATCGTGACGAAAACTATCGCTATGGGTTTTCTTGAGCCCTCAAGAACATTTCAAACTAGTTTCATGGTACCTAGTTTGACTGGCTTTAATTTCTTGATCTTGATGTTTTTGGGCATAAGGATGTACTAGCTATGTAGTATTGATGTAATACTACAAGTACAAACAAAGTTCAGGGTCAAACTACATCACAACATGAAGATATAAAGCATCAAAGTTGCTTTCAGACATGTTCTTTATTTTCTGGAATTTTCAAAAAATTAAACCAGTTTGAGGGTCCTATTTTGGATCTTAATAACTTGGATTATGGGCTTTGATTGTGTGTTAAAACGTAACACTTATATAGTATGTATGTCAAGGTACAAAAGTAATACACTTAGGTAACTTAACAACATCATATATGTAAGATCTGGGTTGGTCAAACCTTATTAGAAAACTTGTTCTTCAGTTTTCTGAAAATTCCAGAAAACTGCTTTTGTGGTTGGTCAACCTAGTTTGACTGCTAATAACTTTGATTATGTTGATTTTTTAGGTGTATTACTGTCATTATTCTATAGTCCATAAACCAAGGTATACAAATGATACACTAACACAAGCTAAACACATAACACATGCAAGATCTAAGCCCAACAAAAAGGCTATCAGACACTACTGAGGATTTTTTGGGTTTTTCACAAACTCATAAGGATGACTGGTTAACCATGTTTGACCATTAATAACTTGGAATCTGGACATGATATGAATATGATTCCACTTCCAGTTTACTCTTCTCATAGCATACTACCATTTCTGGAAAAACCCAGAAAAACCCAGAAAATGGTTGAGCCATGAATCTGACATGGTTTGACCATATTATTTTCTTGTGATTCCCTTATATTTGAACTGTTCTGTTGATGTATACATGTTCCTGGAAATATGTACTATAGTTCGGAACCTTCATAACACCCATACAATGACTGGAACATAAACTTAATTGATCATGAAAGTGACCAGTCGAAGTTCTGGGTTTCTAGGGAAACCCAGGTATGGTCTGACAAGAGATTTGATTGCCCAGATCTCCTTGTGTGTTTGTTATTTGACCTAGATATTGATTGCTAGTTCTAGTGTTGCATAATGACTACAAGATCTGAGTTTTTGGTTGTACAGAACATATATGAACCGAGATTAAACTGTGGTCAAACATAACCCCTTGTACATTGAGATTGTCAGTGTTCTTGAGCCAAGAACACCTAGGACGACAGAAAGTGTCGCTAAAGGTCTTTAGCAATGGTTTTATTAATATTTATTTTCTGATTTTCCAAAAATTATTTAAAAATAGAAATAAATTATACAAATTATTAAAAATGGTTTTAAAAATTATTTTTAAATTATGAAAAATAATTTTTGACCAATTCGAATATTTTTCTTTAATATTTATAATTATTTAAATATTAAAAATATTTAATTTATTTAATTAGTATATTAAATAAATTAGAGAAAAATGTTTTAATATTATGAAAAATCATTTTAAATAAGAATAAAGTGTTAGAAAATATTTGGAATTATAAAATATAATTTTCAATATTTTTGTAGAATTTCATTAATAAATTAATATTAATGATATTAGATTTATTAAATTATTATATTAAATAAATGAATTAAAAATGATTTTTATTGATTTAAAAATCATTTAAAAATGAGAAAAAATGATTTAAAAATATTTTAAGTTATATTTAATGACTTTTAATATTTGGATAATAATTTCATTAACATTTAGATATTAATGGTGATGATTTAAAATAATTTTAATTATTTTAAAAATCATTTAAGTAGAATATTGATAATTTAAAAAATATTATAAGTTATTAAAAAAACTTAAATATTTTGACAAGTATGTCATTAATATTTTAATATTATTAAATATTAATGATGATAAGATTATTTGATAATTAAGTCATTTAAAAATGATTTCGGTGTTTGAAAAATTATTATAAATTATAATAATTGTGTATAAATTATTAAAAGCTTCTGAAAAATGTTATAAAGGAGAATTGACTTATTTAATATAATATTGAAGCTTAGAGACCAAGTGTAATTGACAATAATTGTGTTAATTGTCGAATAAGGAGACCAGAACACCGAAAAATAGACCGAAGTCGAACCAGACTGAACTAGTTAGACTTGTTAAGTGTTTATGTGACGCCCCCAAAATAGGTATACATCACCTATTCTGAGTCGCCAAATACATGATACTGAATACAAATACAAACTAATTATACAACAGTAGTGTAAAATACGACAAAACATATGCTGTGAGTTTTAATACAAATATTGTCATCTAGACAATATCCACACTCAATGGGGT
Source organism: Panax ginseng (assembly GCA_020205605.1). Taxonomy (NCBI): domain Eukaryota; kingdom Viridiplantae; phylum Streptophyta; class Magnoliopsida; order Apiales; family Araliaceae; genus Panax; species Panax ginseng. The sequence continues at coordinate 90,356,184 of CM035134.1, read as the reverse complement.
CCTCATTACATTTATTTTCACACCATTTAACAGAATAGTGAGGACTACTAATACTATCATCTAGACCGTCACTCCATTCCCTGACTAGTACCAGCTACGTTCTCATTTCCTGAAGAGAATAGTGAAAGAAAGAGTGAGCTCAACTAGCTCAGTAAGAAATATTATGACTAAGATAATGCAGAATAAATTATCATTAGCCTTCAACAATGTTAAACTGATAAAATATAACAAACATCAAGTTTAACTGCAGCGGAACAAGTAATCCATTAAAAGAGTCAAGTAGAGAATAAAATCTACTATCTTTTATGATTTAAAAGGTTTTTCATCACTTTTATCGCTGAGACTCGGCTTAATAAATAATCCATATCATCCATGCACTACGGCCAAGGATATTCATTAGTATCACAACCACAAATTATCCATGCACTACGACCAAGGAAATTCGTGTATTCATCAATGGTCATGATCTGCCAACAACTGTCCATCAATTCACTACGGGCCATTGAGGACTTTTTCCACATCATTTGTAATATTACGGTCATGATTACACCGAATAATCCATGGTCATAATCATACCAAGTCCATCTATGCACTACAGGCCACAGATGACTTTCAACATTATATAAACATGAGGATGATGACAATGATATAAGAATTCAATAAAACAAGTTCAAGAATTAATTTATCCAGGAACTAATAACGTCCAAATTTTCAACATGATACTTCTTTGTAGAGTAAAACTCAAGAATGCTCAGAAGAATATTTCAATGAAAAGATACTGGATGAAGCGCAAATATCAAGGATATTCCACTAATTTCATGTAGTATAGAAGTCAAAACTTTAACCAACTGAGTATAGTAAAGAATGGAATAACAAAAGAAATCACCAGTCATGCGATAGACTGCATAGACAGGTTATTCCAACAGAATAATAAATAACGGAACCAGGTCATGCATAAACGCACAGACAGGATATTCCAATAGAATAATAAATAATGGAACCAGGTCATGCGTAAATGCACAAACAGGATATTCCAATACAATAATAAACAACGGAACCAGGTCATGCGTAAACGCACAGACAGGATGTTCCAACAGACTAATAAATAACGAAACCAGGTCATGCATAACGCACAGACAGGATGTCCCAACAGAATAATAAAAAATTGAATAACAGAAGAATTTCACCATGTATGCAGTACTTCGCATAGACAGGTTATTCCAACATAATGATAAAGAATGGAATAACAGAAGAATCTCACCAAGTATAGGGTAGCCCGCGTATAGAGGTTATTACAACAGAATAATAAAGAATGAAATAATAGAAGTTCTCTTCATGAATAAGAAAGAAATAATACCCCTTACCTTTGAAAGAAGAGTACTGGATATAGGAGTAGTGAAGTAGCAGAATACTTTTCTTCTTTCTCTCTATAGTTTCTCTCTCTAGAGTTTCATTGAATTCGTAAGAAATAATGAAGGAATGAGCTTCTATTTATAGAAAAATGGCCTGAATAGTAACTAATTCATGAACGATCCAGATTGATTTACTTTTAAATGGATGGTCTAGATTTAAAACAAAATCTTTTAAATAAAATATAATATATTCTATTTATAATCTAATAAAAAGAATAACTTTATAAAAGTATTCTGTTTTATATAAAAAGATTTTATTATGTAAAACACTATGCATGCACTATGCAACACTAATAAAATATAATATATTCTAATTATTGTCTAACAAAACAAATAATTTTATAAAAGTATTACATTTTATATAAAAAGATTTTACTATGTAGAACACTATGCATAATAGAATATTATATATTCTATTTATAGTCTAATAAAGCGAATAACTTTATAAAAGTATTACATTTAATATAAAAAGCTTTTCTTTTATTACATTAATTCACACTATTAATTACGGCCGGTAGTTCCCAGAAAGAGGGGGCTTTCAATAAGGATTTCTCCTATTGGCGGCATGATTAGGTGACCAAACCTCTCATTGGTAGAACTTACAGACATCGTTAATATTGCAAATAATAATATTAATAACTCTCATCATCTCAATATAAAAATATCGCATAATAATTGAATACAATCTGAGTGACTTCTCACGTAAGCACCAATAATCAATACCGTAAGTGCTACTTATGCAACCACGCCAGTATTCGCATTTTTTAACAAGGGTGTTTCAGCGATTAACAGTAAAACTTCCGCCATTATTTTTCATAAAATATTTTTGTCATTTTCTCAATCGACAATAATTACATTGTGAGGTCCACCAATGATTGTCTTGTTATCTGAATATTCCTGTTAAAATGAATATTCCCCGACCAATCGTATATTATATAACAACTTACGTACTTTGCAAAATTTATAAATATTACCCACAACTATAACATTATATCAATTTAATGTCGTAATGTGGCTATGTGATAATGTGCCTAGGAAGAAGATTGACTGTAAATTACAGTGATTTGCGTTATGAAATATTGTACTAATTGTGAGAGCGACATTATTGATTATAGGTCTAATGAACGCAGTTAATTATATTGTGTAGCAGTAATCAACGCGAAAGGCAAGTTTCCTAACTCAACTTGAGTTACTATTTTTCAAGCATGGTAGGGAATAATTATTGATAGTTATTCACATCTATAATGATTGTTGTAATTCGTACGTAGTGAAATTGAATAATGTTCTATTACTTGAACTAATTATAAATCATGTCTCAGCTAATTGTTTAGACGAGACTAATATTTGTTAAAGCATGAAATGTTATATTCATTATGAACTGAATTATTATTGAAAGATCTATGCCATTGATTTCGGCTAGATTAGTATTGTTACTAATTATTGAAATCATAGTATTTCTTTGAAAGTAATCCAAACCATATTGTTGTGGTACAGACTCGTGAAGTAAGACTGAGATGAACAAATTTTAATGTCGTAAATCGACCTATGCGATATTATTGAGTATTATGCATAATATAGGGTACAAAGGAGTTGGTCACTCCAGGTACTTGCAGAAGAGTATAGTTTAGTTTTTATAACTAATTTATATTCTTGTGGTAATTTAGTTTTAATAACTAAATGATTCCTCTAGTAGTTCATGATCCTCTATGATCACTCAGAATGAAATCTGGGTAGGAAAATCTAATTTAATTAGGAAACCTCAATTTTAGTTTCAAAATTTTAATTTTCTAAATTAAAACCATAATTTAGAAAATCTTAGAAAGTTAGTGATTTAAAACCTAAGGGTTAGAACTTTAGGGTTAAACCCTAAGGATTTATGCAATTGTCTAGTATGCCATTAAAATCCTTTTGCTAAAGACCAAAATGCCCTTTTAGTATATTTTTAGAAGTTAACTTGCAAATATAGCAAATATTGGAGTTGATAACCTAACCATTTGACTTTGTGACTTCTAAAAACTCAAAGCAATCAGCCACAAATTGACAGCTAGCATCTGATCTAGCAACATATCACAATATATATAGATTTAGGAGAGAGAAAATCACATAATTTTCTTATTTTTTAACCAAGCTCTTACCAACTCCATCTCACCTAAAAACCTCCGAATTTATCAAGTAGACCAGCCACTTAATCAGCCCCTTGATCAACCAAGATCAATTAGGAAGATTAAGATCAAGGATTTGAAGCTAGAAGGTATAAAACTAAATTGATTTTTGATCTTTGTTGTTAAGAAACATTTTGTGTTTAAGTGTTTATATTTGTGTTAAATGGTGTTTTTAGTTGATCTATGTTGATTCATCATGGATTCATAGCATCAAAGGTCTCAAAAATTAAGTTTTACAAAAATTGTTCTTTAGCATTCATGTGGTCGACAACAAGAATGTCGGTGGTACAGATCCTTGGTAAATATATTATTTTTGTTGTTTTAAGGCTTTAATCTGTAGCCTGCTATGTTGTCTTTAATCTGGAAGTGGAATTGTAGTCATTAGATGTCTAGATGTGAAGTTATTAATGATCAAAACCCGTTGACCGAGCATGACCATGAACTTTCTGGGTAACCTAGAAAGTGTAAAATTGGGTCTGACAAGATCTTTGATGGTCTGGATCTGATATATGTTATGTTGTTTGATGTTGTATTTGTAATCAAGTTGTAGCCTAGTATATGTACTTTAAATATATGGCTTTAGATCCCTCAACTAATCAACAGATCGGGGGTGGCAGTTGGTCAAACTAAGGATGTCGAGCATGATTACTGTTTCTGGAAAAACCATGATTCTGACATGGTTTGACCATATTATTTTCTTGTGATTCCCTTATATTTGAACTGTTCTGTTGATATATACATGTTCCTGGACATATGTACTATAGTTTGGAACCTTCATAACACCCATACAATGACTGGAACATAAACTTAATTGACCATGAAAGTGACCAGTCAAAGTTCTGGGTTTCTAGGGAAACCCAGGATGGTCTGACAAGAGTTTTGATTGCCCAGATCTCTTTGTGTGTTTGTTGTTTGACCTAGATATTGATTGCTTGTTGTAGTGTTGCATAATGACTACAAGACCTGAGTTTTTGGTTAGACATAACATATATGAACCGAGATTAAAGTGTGGTCAAACATGACCCCTTGTACACTGAGATTGTCAGTGTTCTTGAGCCAAGAACACCTAAGATTTAGCGACAGAAAGTGTCGATAAAAGGTCTTTAGCGACGGTTTTATTAATATTTATTTTTTGATTTTCTGAAAATTATTTAAAAATAGAAATAAATTATAAAAATTATTTAAAATGGTTTTAAATTATGAAAAATAATTTTTGACCAATTGGAATATTTTTCTTTAATATTTATAATTATTTAAATATTAAAGGTATTTAATTTATTTAATTAGTATATTAAATAAATTAGAGAAAAATGATTTAATATTATGAAATATAATTTTCAATATTTTTGGAGAATTTTCATTAATAAATTAATATTAATGATATTAGATTTATTTAATTATTATATTAAATAAATGAATTAAAAATAATTTTATTGATTTAAAAATCATTTAAAATGAGAAAAATAATTTAAAAATATTTTAAGTTATAATTAATGACTTTTAATATTTGGATAATAATTTCATTAACATTTAGATATTAATGGTGATGATTTAAAAATAATTTTAATTATTTTAAAAATCATTTAAGTAGAATATTGATAATTTAAAAAAATATTATAAGTTATTAATTTTTTTTTAATATTTTGACAAGTATGTCTATTAAATATTAACGATGATAAGATTATTTGATAATTAAATCATTTAAAAATGATTAGGTGTTTGAAAAATTATTATAAATTATAATAATTGTGTATAAATTATTAAAAGCTTCCAAAAAATGTTATAAAGGAGAATTGACTTATCTAATATAATATTGAAGCTTAGAGACCAAGTGTAATTGACAATAATTGTGTTAATTGTAGAATAAGGAGACCAAAACACCAAAAAAATAATAGAAGTCCAACCTGAATTTGAACTAGTTAGACTTGTTAAGTGTTTATATAGGTTATAAACAGCGATGTGGCTATGGTAATGTGCCTGGGAGGAAGATTGATGTAAATTACGTTGATTTGCGTTATGAAATATTGTACTAATTGTGAGACCGGCATTATTTATTATAGGTCTTACTTAACGCGATTAATTATATTGTGTAGCGATAATCAACGCTTGAAAGGCAAGTTTCCTAACTCAACTTGAGTTACTTATTTTTCAAGCATGGTAGTGAATAATTATTGATAGTTATTCACATCTATAATGATTGTTGTAATTAAATGACGTAGTGAAATTGAATAATGTTCTATTACTTGAACTAATTATAAATCATGTCTCAAACTAATTGTTTAAGCAAGACTAAAATTTGTTAAAGCATGAAATGTTCTAATCATTATATGGCTGAATTGTTATTGGAAGATCTATGCCATTGATTTAATTTAGATTAGTATTGTTACTAATTATTGAAATCATATTATTTCTTTGAAAGTAATCCAAGCCATATTGTTGTGAGTACGGACTCGTGAAGTAAGACTAAGATGAACAAATTTTAATGTAAGTAAAATCGAACTATCGCGATATTATTGAGTATTACGCATAATATAGGGTACAAAGGAGTTGGTCACTCCGGTACTTGCGAGAAGAGTATAGTTTAGTTTTATAACTAATTTATATTCTTGTGGTAATTTAGTTTTAATAAATAAATGATTCCTCTAGTAGTTCACGATCCTCTGTGATCACTCAAAGATGAAATCTGGGTATATCCCACTTTATTGAAGATCGTATAAATTATTGTTAATTCCTTTTATTCAATTTAATATTATTGAATCTTTGAAAGAATTATACTCTTTCATATCGGATATGTTATTCACTATGAAATATTAGAAAGTTTTATTATTGAGATCGAATTATTATTTTGCTATCTCGAAATTGTTTGATTGTTGCTGAAGTTCTATACAAGCTAGACTTTTCTATTCATGATATATATATCATTTATTGTATATCTTAACTTGCGGGGCAAACTTGGTTCTCACCCTTGCTAAATAAAATATTTCAGCTAGGAACGATGAGGCCAGCGAGGCTAAGCAGAATAAAGGCAAAGGCATAGTGCTGGTGCAGTTTTATGTTAAGCATATTTACTATGTTGTTTTGTAAACCCTTTTTGTATATCTAAAGAGTAAATTTGTAATGTTAAGGTTAGATGACCTGGGATAATGTTGTTAACCTATTATGGATCGTGAGCCCCAAACTCAAGGGTCAGGTAACCCAGATTTGGGGCGTCACAGGTTGGTATCAAAGCTGTAGGTTATAAACCTTAAGTGGGGTGGGGAAACCCTAGGATTATAATCATAAGCGTGATAGAAAATACTCATTTAGAGTACTAAGTGAGAGATTGATAAAACGTATTGATAGTGAGATATGAGACCACATAGTGTGAGAAGTTTGTACTGGTGAAGTACTAATCAAGTTGTTTAAACTGATTGTAGGATGTTGGGAGAAGATAAGATGAGTATGGAGATGCATACGGCTGTTGCACCAATGCCATTAGTCGAGGTGCCAACTCAGAGTGAGTCAGTTGAGGAAGTTTTAAGAGACGAACCTGCGGTAAATCTAGCAAGCGATCATGACGAGTACCCTAAGATGGAGCTGGATGAAGAGGAAGAAGTATATTCCAAAGAAACAAAAGTGGAGCCAGAAATAAAGATCAAAGATAGGGAAGAAGGCGAAGTAGCAATCGAAGAAGGTCAAACATCTACAGCAATTCAAGACCCAAGGACTAAAATACTTCTTCTAGAGGAATTATGGAAGACAGAAAAGGCATTACGCAAGATGACAGAAGAATGAAATAATTTGAAGGCACAAGTCGATAGAATGAGGGTTAAGTGTAGTGTATCATCTAAAGATGTAGGTAAGAAAAAGAAGGGTAATAAAAGGAAAAAGAACTACGACAGTGACAACAACACAGAGAATTCGCATTCAAAGAAGAAACTAGTATGTGGCAAGTGTGGAAAGAACCATTTGGGGGAATGTATGTGGGGTAAGAATGTGTGTTACAATTGTGGTCAGGAAGGACATCTATCACCAAATTGTCCTAAACCAAAGAAAGGAGGATGTTTTACATGTGGTGGAACGAGTCATAGGGTTAAGAATTGTACTCCTAAAAGGACGAAAGATGGAGGAAGTGGACCGAAGAAAGATTAAGTGTGAGGAGTATAATATTCGCTTTGGTATGAATAGGAGATAACTTTTGTATGTCTCAACTTTTTGTGTAAAGTCGTAGTAATGAATCCCGACTTCTATCACAATGGGATAGTAACCGTTTGTAGTTGTATGTGCAGTGTACTGAAAAGTACTATGTATTATTTGCATGAATATAAATGCAATAATATGTTTGTATGAATGAAATCTTTATTTTTTATATGAATATAAGATTAAGATTACTTTGTAAGTTCTTAAAACTCATACTTATGGTAAGTTCATGACTCATAATTATGTGAACTGTTTTGAACCTCTCAGCGAATGGACACCAAAGGTCTGACTAGGATATGTTCATACACTCATATAATTGTGGCAAGTTTCTGGACTCATAAGTGTGGTAAGTTTGACGAACTGGGAATAGCTATGTGTGAATAGAGAATTTGAACTTTCTGTGTAAAGTTCGAGAATTACAAAAGTTGTGTTGTTAATCCTAAAATTTATTTAGCATGGGATAGTAATATATCTTAAGTACTAAATGTACTATGTGCTATTTGAATAAATATGTGATTATATAAGAATTGTGTGTTGAATTCTTATTGTGATAAGAATATATATAGGGAAAGAGAATAAATGTAAGATTTTTTTTAAATCGATTATATACGCTTTAGGCAATGTAATCGAAATCAAAAGAAAGCGTTCGATAGAATAATGAAGCGGGTCAAGCTGACCCAATGCAAAAGTTTGCAAATATGATAGCCGAAGCTATGAAAAATAGAGCTCCAGCTGCAAGAGGAAGAGCGAGAAATCAACCAACTGAAAGATTGGCACATTTAAAGGATTTTAAAGTGGTAGGACCGCCTGGATTCAAAGGGACCATGGATTCGATTGAAGCCCAAACCTGGGTAAAGGAGATGGAGAAAGCATTCGTCATTACGCGAGTGGCAGAAGAACAGAAGACGGCCTTTACAACATACTTAATGAAGGGAGAAGTTAATTATTGGTGGGAGACAAATCAGACGAGAGCCGGTACAACAGTAGTAACCTAGACAAGGTTTAAGGAATTATTTTTCAAAAATTATTTCTTAGAAAGTATGCAAGCAAGAATGGAAGTAAACTTTTTGGAATTGAAGCAGGAGAATATGTTAGTTGTAGAATACGCCGCCAAATTCAACGAACTAGCGAGATTTGCTCCGCATCAGGTGGACACTGAGGTATGAAAGGCACGAAGGTTTGAGAATGGATTGAAGTCAGCAATATATAGCAAGGTAGCTGTGTTGCAGATTAAGACATTTTCGACCCTGTTGGAAAAAGCAATCATCGCCGAAGGAGGAAGTGAAGCTATGTCAAGGTATCATCAAGAAAAGAAGAAGAAGACGAATGAAGGAGGTAGCAGTGGAGGAAGTAATTCTAATAAGCGTAAGTGGAAGGACAATAATGAATCCGGAGACAAGTCAGGAGATAATAGAAAAAGAGGTGAGCCATGTGCAAGTTGCGGTAAAAAGCATCCGGGAATATGTTTGAAGGGGAAAGGTGTGTGTTTTTAACTGTGGACAAGAGGGACACATCTCTCCAAATTGTCCAAGTCCAAAGAAGATATCAGGTTGTTTTTCATGTGGATCGGTAGAACATCAAATTCGTAACTGTCCAAAGAAGAATGCAGAAAGAAGAAGCAACAATAAAGGAAACAGCAGAGCCGGGAAGACCGACAGCTCGTACATTCAACATGACGGCGCAAGATGCAGTAGTTGTCCAGGAGGTGGCAACATGTAACTATTTCGTTTAAAAATTAAAATTACGTGAGTAATCTTAGTTAAATATTGTTGTGAATGGTTTTCTTTTCTAAATCCAAGCCAGACATTAGAATATAACCACAAATTAATATTATGTTGATAAAATGAATTGATGCTACAACTTTAAAAGATTGTAGAAAATAAGAAAGCGGTGATTTCGAGGACGGAATCCTTTTAAGGAGAGGTGAATGTAATAACCCGGAATTTCGAATAATCCAAAATTTGCGAATAAATATTTTTTTTATATTGACATTGACTGTTAATATTGCACTGTGTATCTGTGATACGAGTCTCGAGAATTAGTCAATTTGTGTATTACTGAGAAATTAGAGTAGAGTTGTGCTTAACAGCTTTAGAAACCTTAACCCTGATTTCTGGATAGGGATTCAACAGAAATTACAGTTATAATATCAATAACTGTGAATATATGCTTGTACTGTATAAAGTTAATGACCAATGATTGACTAGATAGGTTTTAAACTTTGTAAACCCTAATAAGGGATTAGAAACCCTAATCTCAGATATAGAAACCCTAATGCACAGTTAGAAACCCTAAATATTTGTCAGGAAACCCTAATTTAAAATTCAGGATTCCTAAACCCTAATTAGGAAGCCCTAATCCCAATTGGCGAGCATAATGAGTTTATTAAACACTAATATGGTTAGGAAAATCTAATTTAATTAGGAAACCTCAATTTTAGTTTCAAAATTTTAATTTTCTAAATTAAAACCATAATTTAGAAAATCTTAGAAAGTTAGTGATTTAAAACCTAAGGGTTAGAACTTTAGGGTTAAACCCTAAGGATTTATGCAATTGTCTAGTATGCCATTAAAATCCTTTTGCTAAAGACCAAAATGCCCTTTTAGTATATTTTTAGAAGTTAACTTGCAAATATAGCAAATATTGGAGTTGATAACCTAACCATTTGACTTTGTGATTTCTAAAAACTCAGCAATCAGCCACAAATTGACAGCTAGCATCTGATCTAGCAACATATCACAATATATATAGATTTAGGAGAGAGAAAATCACATAATTTTCTTATTTTTTAACCAAGCTCTTACCAACTCCATCTCACCTAAAAACCTCCGAATTTATCAAGTAGACCAGTCACTTAATCAGCCCCTTGATCAACCAAGATCAATTAGGAAGATTAAGATCAAGGATTTGAAGCTAGAAGGTATAAAACTAAATTGATTTTTGATCTTTGTTGTTAAGAAACATTTTGTGTTTAAGTGTTTATATTTGTGTTAAATGGTGTTTTTAGTTGATCTATGTTGATTCATCATGGATTCATAGCATCAAAGGTCTCAAAAATTAAGTTTTACAAAAATTGTTCTTTAGCATTCATGTGGTCTGACAACCGAATGTCAGTGGCCACAGATCCTTGGTCGTATATTATTTTTGTTGTTTTAAGGCTTTAATCTGTAGCCTGCTATGTTGTCTTTAATCTGGAAGTGGAATTGTAGTCATTAGATGTCTAGATGTGAAGTTATTAATGATCAAAACCCGTTGACCGAGCATGACCATGAACTTTCTGGGTAACCTAGAAAGTGTAAAATTGGGTCTGACAAGATCTTTGATGGTCTGGATCTGATATATGTTATGTTGTTTGATGTTGTATTTGTAATCAAGTTGTAGCCTAGTATATGTACTTTAAATATATGGCTTTAGATCCCTCAACTAATCAACAGATCGGGGGTGGCAGTTGGTCAAACTAAGGATGTCGAGCATGATTACTGTTTCTGGAAAAACCATGATTCTGACATGGTTTGACCATATTATTTTCTTGTGATTCCTTATATTTGAACATTACATTGATATATACATGTTCCTGGACATATGTACTATAGTTTGGAACCTTCATAACACCCATACAATGACTGGAACATAAACTTAATTGACCATGAAAGTGACCAGTCAAAGTTCTGGGTTTCTAGGGAAACCCAGGATGGTCTGACAAGAGTTTTGATTGCCCAGATCTCTTTGTGTGTTTGTTGTTTGACCTAGATATTGATTGCTTGTTGTAGTGTTGCATAATGACTACAAGACCTGAGTTTTTGGTTAGACATAACATATATGAACCGAGATTAAAGTGTGGTCAAACATGACCCCTTGTACACTGAGATTGTCAGTGTTCTTGAGCCAAGAACACCTAAGACGACAGAAAGTGTCGATAAAAGGTCTTTAGCGACGGTTTTATTAATATTTATTTTTTGATTTTCTGAAAATTATTTAAAAATAGAAATAAATTATAAAAATTATTTAAAATGGTTTTAAATTATGAAAAATAATTTTTGACCAATTGGAATATTTTTCTTTAATATTTATAATTATTTAAATATTAAAGGTATTTAATTTATTTAATTAGTATATTAAATAAATTAGAGAAAAATGATTTAATATTATGAAATATAATTTTCAATATTTTTGGAGAATTTTCATTAATAAATTAATATTAATGATATTAGATTTATTTAATTATTATATTAAATAAATGAATTAAAAATAATTTTATTGATTTAAAAATCATTTAAAATGAGAAAATAATTTAAAAATATTTTAAGTTATAATTAATGACTTTTAATATTTGGATAATAATTTCATTAACATTTAGATATTAATGGTGATGATTTAAAAATAATTTTAATTATTTTAAAAATCATTTAAGTAGAATATTGATAATTTAAAAAAATATTATAAGTTATTAATTTTTTTTTTTAATATTTTGACAAGTATGTCTATTAAATATTAACGATGATAAGATTATTTGATAATTAAATCATTTAAAAATGATTCCGGTGTTTGAAAAATTATTATAAATTATAATAATTGTGTATAAATTATTAAAAGCTTCCAAAAAATGTTATAAAGGAGAATTGACTTATCTAATATAATATTGAAGCTTAGAGACCAAGTGTAATTGACAATAATTGTGTTAATTGTAGAATAAGGAGACCAAAACACCAAAAAATAGACCGAAGTCCAACCGGACTGAACTAGTTAGACTTGTTAAGTGTTTATATAGGTTATAAACACTGATGTGGCTATGTGGTAATGTGCCTAGGAGGAAGATTGACTGTAAATTACAGTGATTTGCGTTATGAAATATTGTACTAATTGTGAGACCGACATTATTTATTATAGGTCTTACGAACGCAGTTAATTATATTGTGTAGCAGTAATCAACGCGAAAGGCAAGTTTCCTAACTCAACTTGAGTTACTATTTTTCAAGCATGGTAGTGAATAATTATTGATAGTTATTCACATCTATAATGATTGTTGTAATTCGTACGTAGTGAAATTGAATAATGTTCTATTACTTGAACTAATTATAAATCATGTCTCAGCTAATTGTTTAGGCAAGACTAAAATTTGTTAAAGCATGAAATGTTCTAATCATTATGAACTGAATTGTTATTGGAAGATCTATGCCATTGATTTCGGCTAGATTAGTATTGTTACTAATTATTGAAATCATATTATTTCTTTGAAAGTAATCCAAGCCATATTGTTGTGGTACAGACTCGTGAAGTAAGACTAAGATGAACAAATTTTAATGTCGTAAATCGACCTATGCGATATTATTGAGTATTACGCATAATATAGGGTACAAAGGAGTTGGTCACTCCAGGTACTTGCAGAAGAGTATAGTTTAGTTTTTATAACTAATTTATATTCTTGTGGTAATTTAGTTTTAATAAATAAATGATTCCTCTAGTAGTTCACGATCCTCTGTGATCACTCAGCATGAAATCTGGGTATATCCCACTTTATTGAAGATCGTTGCAGTATTGTTAATTCCTTTTATTCAATTTAATATTATTGAATCTTTGAAAGAATTATACTCTTTCATATCGGATATGTTATTCACTATGAAATATTAGAAAGTTTTATTATTGAGATCGAATTATTATTTTGCTATCTCGAAATTGTTTGATTGTTGCTGAAGTTCTATACAAGCTAGACTTTTCTATTCATGATATATATATCATTTATTGTATATCTTAACTTGCGGGGCAAACTTGGTTCTCACCCTTGCTAAATTTTTTTTTCATCTACGAACGATGAGGCCAGCGAGGCTAAGCAGAACAAAAGAAAAGGCATAGTGCTGGAGTAGTTTTATGTTAAACATATTTACTATGTTGTTTTGTAAACCCTTTTTGTATATCTAAAGAGTAAATTTGTAATGTTAAGGTTAGATGACCTGGGATAATGTTGTTAACCTATTAATTAACGTTATGTAAGTTTATATTCATCAATGAATGGGTAGTTAGATGTAATTATATTCTGGATCGTGAGCACTAAACTCGAGGGTCAGGTAACCCGGATTTGGGGGCGTCACACTTCCTCGCCGTTTTCTCATAGAAAATGGCCACCCCAAGCCCTCTATTTATATAGGGGGGAGCAACAAATGTACCTGCTACAGACGTAGATGCACCTGCGGCTGCCTGGGGTGCCTCGGGCTCCGTGGGTCCTGCTGTCTCGAAGTACGTGCATACGTGTAACGTGATGTCTGCTCAAGCTTTTAGAACTTCAATCCGGGTATCTTATTGAGGTGTATAAGACCTATTTCAGACAATTGTTGTCAAGAGCTATGTAATGACATGGGATTAGAGGTTGTATGAAATTTGAAGATGGGACCATGCCCTTGGTTTTCAGGCTTTAAATTTTATCCGGTGTGCTTCCTTGCGTAGTAGTCACTCGGGATTGGAACTCCTTGTTTCTTGTGGGACATTTCTGTGTAGAATGTATGTAAAAATGTGTTGAGATGGCGCACATGTGGGATTGAGGTGGAAAAATGATAATTTTACCCCTCACTGGGGTTATTTTCGGTTTGGGCTGATAAAGCAGTCATTACTCAGGGTTATCTTTGTGATTGAGCTGCTGCAAGTGTTGGATGTCCTCAGGGTTGTCTCTGAGGTGTGCCTGACCTCCCGGGGTTATCTCTGGGTTCGGAGCTGAGTGCCTCGGCAGTGTTTCCGAGGTTGAAGCTGACTGAATAGGTTGAAATGATAATCTCCGGGGTTATCTCCAGAACTGTAACTGCATTCCCCGGGGTTATCTCTGAGGTTGACACTATCACTCCCAGTGTTGTTTTCGGGATTAAGACTGAGTATCTCGATGTTATCTCTAAGATGAAATGGTCTTCTCCGGTTTAATTTTTGGTATTTTAACTGCATCCCTTGGGGTTATCTCCGAGGTTGAAATTGACACTCCCGATGTTGTTTCTGGGACTAAAATGAATGTCTCGGGGTTATCTCCGAGATGGTACTGAAACTCCCGGTATTGTTTTCGGGATTGAGTTGATCTGTCCTCCAGGGTTATCTCTGAAAGATGATTCTGCACTCCTGTAATGTTAGTAACATGTATGCAGAAAAGTTCGAGTGTTTACATATGCCCCTCTTTATCATATTCATGCGATGCAATGGCATGGATAGGATAAAGAATACTAGACACTTGAAATGCAACAAGATGATCATGATGCAATGTACAACAACATGATGCAAATGTATGTGGTTTGTTGGATTATTCTCCAACATGGTGGGATGATTGACGGCTCCCCTTGACTTCTACCAGGATTGACAGTTATTACTGAAAACCCTGATGAACTGTCTTGGACATGCAATCCAATGCTCTAAGGAGCTTCCAGGATGTTGACATTGCGGTTATCACCAAAGTCCTTAATTCTTGATACAAATTCACACTGAAGATGAATCTCTCATGTACAAGAGATTCCATGGGGATAAGGCTTTGTCTGTTGAGGATGTGTATAACATATTCCATCATCGCTCCTCCCCGATGAGGATGTTCTTTCCTGGTTCGTATGTCTTTTCACTGCTCTGTTGGAGTTACCGCCAATAGTCAGTGTTGTCAGGGTTGCCTGACCTTTATTGACACGTGCATCAACGGATTAGATCCCTATTGGGGATAATTTCAAGGCTGCTTGACCTTTGTTGATGTGTACATCAACGAATGAAATCCTTGATGGAGATAGTGTTAAGGTTGCTTGACCCTCGTTGATATGTGCATCAACGGCTGAATTGGTTAGAGTCTCTGCTAGGGAGAAAGGTTTTGAGGTATTGTCGGATTAACGACATTGGACCTTCTTGAGGTATTGTCGGATGTAGTTTGCAGAAGTTGTGATCATCAGTATAGTGTACCATGTGTTTGGGCAAATACCAATGAGTGATATGTAAAGCCACAACTTAACCCGTGAAAACCAGGATTTTAGGCTATTCTGCTATATCGCGTAGCATTTTTATTCCTTATTTGGCCTTTTCAGCTTGTGAGAACTCCTTTGTAACTCAAACTAGGCCGAAATTTGAAGCAGGTGGGCCCCACCAGGGAGCCATGGTACACCGATTTGGTAGTAGAGTACACCTCTGACCGGTAGTGGGTGGCTTTTAAGGCTACAAGTTGCCTTCTCGAGTCATTTCACGTTGCATCGCGAAGGAAACTCAAGAGCTCTTCTCCAGAATTGCTGAGTTCGGGTGTCTTTCTGTAAATTCCATCACCGTACAAGTGTTCTACACAGTCCTGGTAACGTATGCATGTCTTTTTTTCCAGTTTTTATCCATTGGAAAATGACTTAAGATATGAAATGCGTCTAAACACATAGTAGTGAATATGCGTGCTCATATGATGTGATAAAAAAAATTCAACATAGCAAATGTTAGTATTAAACCATGCTGAACATAATGATGTAAAAAAATTTGACTTTTGAAATTGTCAAATTGGCACCTTTTTCTGCTATTTCTTATCCTATTTGAGGACAAATGAGCTAAGGTGAAAAATCAAAGTAATCCTGGTAATTAGGCTACCCTTACAGATTTTCACTTTGATGTATTAATGCATGTAGGATGTTTATTACTGTGGGTAGGTGTGCTACTAAATGGCCACCTAGTCATGCCTATGTGCATGTGGATAGTCCTGTTTACAAAGGAGACTATGGCAAAAATTTTCCAAAATGTAGGCATTGGGTAGTCATGTAATTTTAATTCTACTGTAGGCTTATATTAAAGCAATGCATCCATTCATGTAGTCATAAAACTGTATTTTGAAAAGCTCTAGGTTAGAATTTACCACACCTTTTTTGAGGTGATTTGGAGACTTGTTGTCTAGATATATGGATCCGGATCAGTTGAGTAGTTCCCACAGGACCACTTCAGGTGTGTGGAGGAGGGCTTCTGAAGTACCTCGACCCCGTTCTATCAGACAAACTCGTGTTTTGGCAGAGGAGGTGATACGTCCTATCCGGGTTGACATGCTGGACGTTGAGGATGAGGAGGAGGATGTTCTGGTTGCGGATCCTACTCCTACTGCACATGTTCCTTGTAGGGATTTCCCAGGCATTCAGGTGTCGATCCCAGAGCTTCTGGGTCATTTGAGTAGACACCCCTTGATTTACTTGCATGCGAACGAGGTAAAAGCTAGATTTTAATCTTCCTTTTTTCCTATTAATGAGGAGTAAAGGTTTCTGATGTTGATATTCTTTGTGATGTAGGTTTTCGGCTTTACACAGCCTAGAGGGAACTAGTTCAGAATTCACTCCATATACCAGGCTCTGCAACCTAATTATAGAGCGATTATGCATGGCTGGGGTTTCAGAGCATTCTTTTCCATCCTTCCCCGTCGTTGTCCCTGGGGTTATCTCAAGGCATTGTCTGAGCGCTGGTTTCACCAGACTCAGTCTCTCCATTTATTGGACTGTGAGGTGATGATGACGCCGATGGATTGGCAATTTATCACAACTATGGATTTTGGAGGGTTGTCAGTGCCATGTACGACAGATATTACCCCGACTGCCGTTCGATCCTTACTAGGAGTTCCGACTGAAGCGCTCAAGGGCAGGACCATTTGTACCGGTCCATTGAGCGTAGATGCTATAAGCATGCTGTTGAGTGAGCCTATACCCGATGATGTGAGAGTCGAGGATCATATTCTTCGATGATTATTCCTGATGATCATTAGGGGTTGCTTCATAGCTGATAACTCTTCTATGGTATCCTTCGCTTTGGTGAGTGCCACACGACATGTGGACCGTATCGGAGAGTATGACTGGGGCTCCTA
Organism: Panax ginseng; assembly: GCA_020205605.1. Taxonomy (NCBI): domain Eukaryota; kingdom Viridiplantae; phylum Streptophyta; class Magnoliopsida; order Apiales; family Araliaceae; genus Panax; species Panax ginseng. The sequence continues at coordinate 90,338,617 of CM035134.1, read as the reverse complement.
CACCTTAGCCTATTTCCACAGGGGTATGCGCATGCATTCGTAGGGCTTGACGGAGGCTTGGCTAGAATTTTACCCATTTCTATTGGTGAGTATTTCTCTTTTAATTTCCCATGTACAGGTTAAGAGTTTTGACTGACAGTAGAAGTGTGCCTTTGTGTTGGTAGTTCTGGGCCTGTGAGAGGCTCCCATGTTTGCGTCCTGTGAGTGTGCTAGGCTTGGAGACCTACCCACAAGGATGACAATGGCATCATTCCATACTGGAGAAGGTCCCTGTAGTTGAGGGTTTCACTCATTGTCGCCTATAGTTAGAGTTATTGACAGCTGATGCTATCACATGGATTCCCTATTTTGGGGAGCACTTGGCCATTAGTTTTGAGGATGGATACCCAATTGGGGTCGAGTACATGATTTCCACCCGTAAGATTCCTATCTTCATAGATGGAGGATTAGAGCTCTATTTAGGAGAGCGTGATATCAGGAGCACTACAGGAGAGATTCGTATAACGATCTTGCCGCCTGCCAGGCGTTATTGCACTGTTTCACAGTCGCTCGCCATTGATATCCCGTTGACCGGTGTTGACGGTTTTATGATAAGTGGATTTCATATCCACGGTTTGTTGTCCATTTCATGCTTAATTGTTGCTATTTTCTTGTGATCATGTTCATTTTTATTTGTTTTTGTGTACTTTTTATTTTTAGGGTGGTCGTTGTGGCATTTAACATGATTTGGAGTCAATTGGGAGCATTTCTTGAAGAATTCTTGAAGGAAGCAAAATCACTCAAATAGAATAGACCTTCACTGAAATGGCTTATTTGGCTTATATACCCCCAAAGTGGGGTCTTCATACGACTTTAGCAGAATGGGTGCCTCACGGGGAATGCTCATATATAGTATACACCGTACGAGGCTGGGGTTTCAACAGTGAAGACTCCTGTTTTGCTTTGAACTTTGCTGGGAGATGGTTTCTAGCGTTTGAATAGGATATGGACTCTAATTAGCAGAGGATTTCGACTGGGACTTGTGTGGTGGATGATTATTACTCAATTAACAACGAATTAAACAACACTGAAGGCAGATTATAAAGATCAATTCTAGTTTTTCTTAGCAAGCATTGGAGGAGTATTTTGAGGAGATTTTCGAGATAATTGCTATTCTAGGCTACGTGAAGGGTGTTTTTCACTATTCTTCTCCTTAGACTTTTATTTGTAATTGAAAGAATGTTATCGTTGATTTAGGCTTATGATGGATCCTTAAGTGAAACAATGATTTTGTAAACTTTGATTTCCAGTTCAGTAAGCTATTTTTGGTTTATCTATATTAATTTGAGCTTAAATTTATGAATTGCCTGATCAACAATTCTTTGTGGATTTGTATGGAACCGAGAGAGGATATTCGAATCTATACTTAGTTAATATAGCATGTGTTCATGAATTTTGTGAATAACAGAATCGTGATAAATGTTAAGGTAGAGATATGCTTGACATCGCATGTAATCGGATAGAGAACTTATTCTTAAACCTTCTTTAATTATAATTCACATAGAGATATATTGAGTTAGTTGATTAAGGTGTTTAACTTATTTCTATCTAATTTGTGGATTTAAGTTAATACGGTATTAGTGCATTGAGAGGTGGCTAATACTACATTCGTGTTCTTGATTAATAAACTGGGATAGTGATTTGAATTGGAATAAAGGTGTAGAAATCAGAGTGAAGCTTAGGGTGAAATCATAAGTCTAATTCTCCATTAATTGTTTGAAATTCCAGATTTTAATATTTGTGATTGTTTTACGTTAATTTATTTATTACTTAATTTAGTTTCTATAATTATAATCATTGAATTGAATAGTTTGATAGAAATAGGGTTAATAGGAAATTGGTAATTGTAAGGTTAAGTTTCTTACTAATTTATCTCTGTGGGAACGATACTCTACTCATCATTTTATTACTTGTTGACCACGTATACTTGCGTGTTGTGCGTAATTATATTTTACCCAACAAATTCTTGGCGTCGTTGTCGGGGACTATTTAGTATAGATCTTAATATTTTTACAATATCAGTTTAATTAATCCAGTTTTACTTAAATATTTTTATTTTTGTTTTGTTCCTCTTATTTCAGGTTTTTGAAGTGGTTTATGCAAACTCAATCCAAAAATCCAGACTTGCTACCTTTTGAGGACGACATTGAGAAACGGTTTCAGAGGTTAAGTAAGTGGATCAAGGAAACGAGGCAAGACTTTGAAAATTCTGAGAACGAAGAGGCAATGGTAGCTGAAGATTAGAAAGCGTTAAGGGACTTCGCTACACCCACGGTAGTCGAGCATCACCAGGCCCGCAATTGCTGTAAATACATTCAAAATCAAGCCTCGGACAATTCAGATGATCCAGAATTCAGTTCAGTTTGGGGGATTGGCAAATGACGATCCAAATGAACATCTAGTTAGCTTTCTGGAGATTTGCGACACCTTCAGGTATGATGGGGTGTCGGATGATGTGGTGAGACTTCGGTTGTTCCCATTCACTCTACGGGACAAGGCGAAGAGTTGGTTACAATCTTTACTGCCGGTAACGATAACTACGTGGGAAGACTTAGCTCAGAAATTCCTTGCCAAATTTTTCCCACTGGCGAAAATTGCAAAATTGAGGAATGAGATAACAATGTTTGAACAGCAACATGGGGAGTCGTTATATGAGCCATAGGAGAGATACAAGGAGTTTCTCAGAACGTGCCCACATCATGGATTGCCCAAGTCACTGCAAATGAATACTTTTTATAACGGACTACATGGAAATCTCAGGACCAGTATTGATGCAACATCGAGTGGAGCATTCATGGCTAAGAGTTATGAGGAGGCCTATGATTTGATTGAAACCATGGCGGCTAACAACTACCAGTGGCCCACAGCAAGAATGACACATGCAAAGACGACTGGGGTGTTAGAAGTAGATGGGGTGACAGCAATACAAGCACAAATTTCTGCGTTGTCTGAGAAGTTGGATGCCATTCTGAGGGCTCTGTGCAAAGTGGCGATAGTATGTGAATTGTCTTGTGGTGACCATCCTATAGATTAGTGCGTAATCAGTCCAGCGTCCGTGCAGTTCGTAGGTAGCTACAACAAGGGTCCACAGAATATGTGCCAAAACACCTATAACTAGGGGAATATGAATCACCCAAATTTCTAGTGGAGCAATAATCAGCAACATCAAGCTCCACGACCGTCATATCCCCCAGGTTTTCAGAATCACCAACAACCAGCTCAACATCAAGAGAGAAAATCAAATTTAGAGGAGTTGTTGTCGAAGTACATAACAAGAAATGAGGCAGCAATGAAAAATCAAGCAATGGCCATCAAGAACTTGGAAAATCAGATGGGGAAAATTGCCTTAGCTTTAAATAACAGGCCACAAGGGACCCTACCGAGTGATACGGAGAGAAATCCGAAGGGGAACCACGAACAATGTCAGGAAATTACGTTGAGGAGTGGAAAACATCTCGTTGGCAAAGATGCAAAAAATTCAGCGATATCAGATGAAAAAGTTGACCATAGTAAAGTTGTTGAAGGAAACAAGGGTGATGATAAGCAAAGTGAGAAAACAAAGTTAGACGACAAACCAGTTGTATATCTTCCACCACCATTTTAAAACAAAAATTAGATAAGCAGTTCGCAAAGTTTTTGGAAGTGTTTAAGAAACTTCAGATTAACATCATGTTTGCAGAAGCCCTAGAACAGATGCTGACTTATACAAAGTTCATGAAAGGGATTCTGTCAAAAAAGAAGAAATGGGAAGACTTTGAAATAGTGGCACTGACAGAGGAGTGTAGTGCGGTGTTATAGCAGAATTTGCCACCAAAGCTAAAGGTCCAGGGGAGTTTCACTATTCTATGCACTATCAGGAACATGTCTTTTAATAAGTGTTTATATGATTTGGGGGCGAGTGTGAACCTCATTCCATTGTCAGTATACACAGAATTGGGTTTTCCTGCACCAAAGCCTACAAATATTTCATTGCAGTTGGCAGATAGGTCAGTCACATATTCGAGAGGCATATTAGAGGACATATTGGTTAAATTGGATAAGTTTATATTCCCCACGGACTTTATTATTCTGGATTTTGAGGAGGACAAGAACATCACGATCATCCTAGGGAGACCTTTCTTGGCCACGGGTAGGACACTCATAGATGTACAAAAAGGAGAACTTACTATGAGGGTCCAAGATCAAGAAATTAAATTTAACGTGTTCAAGGTCATGAAATTCCCTACGGATGAGGAAGAATGTTTTCGGATCGATATAATTATGCAAATTATCAGTGAAGATATAGGCAAGAGTTTGGTCAATGATCCATTAGAAACAACTTTATTGGGGGGTGAAGAGTTCGACGACCTGGAATTTGTGGACTACTTATAGATGCTAGATTCGTTGTCACGAGTTAGCCGATTTAGAACACCATTTGAACCTTTGCACACGGAGGAGGCAACCACAGAAAAATTGAAACTGTCATTGGAGGAGCCACCAACTTTGGAACTTAAGCCACTCCCTAAACACCTTAGGTATGCGTACTTAGGCAATTCAAATTCTTTACCTGTTATTATTTATGTTGCACTTAACGATTTGCAGGAAGAAAAGTTGTTGAGGGTGCTTAGGGAATATAAATTAGCGATAGGGTGGATAATAGCTGATATAAAGGGAATTAGCCCTTCGTTTTGCATGCACAAGATTCTGATGGAAGATGATGCAAAACCGACGGTGGAGCAATAACGTCGACTTAACCCCATTATGAAGGAATTTGTGAAGAAGGAAATTCTAAAATTGTTGGATCCCGGTATCATCTACCCGATTTCCGATAGTAAGTGGGTTAGTCCAGTCCAATGTGTACCGAAAAAGGGAAGAATGACTATGGTTCAGAATGAGGATAACGAGTTAATACCGACAAGAATAGTGACAGGTTGGAGGGTTTGCATGGATTATAGGAAGTTGAATAAAGCAACCCAAAAGGATTATTTTCCGCTGCCCTTTATCGATCAAATGTTGGGCAGATTGGCGGGACATGAGTACTACTGTTTATTGGATGGATACTCGGGCTATAACCAGATCGTCATCGCTCCTGAGGATCAAGAGTAGATGATATTTACATGCCCTTATGGCATATTCGCGTTCAGGAGAATGTCATTCGGGTTATGTAATGCACCTGCAACCTTTCAACGGTTTATGATGGCCATCTTCTCAGACATGGTGGAGAAAAATGTTGAAGTCTTCAAGGACGACTTTTCTGTGTATGGGGACAACTTTGATACTTGCCTAGGGAATTTGGTAATGGTGTTACAGTGATGCAAGGACACAAACCTCGTACTTAACTGGGAAAAATGCCACTTCATGGTTGAGGAGGGTATACTTTTGGGCCACAAGGTATCGGCTCAAGGATTGGAGGTTGACAAAGCAAAGTTGGAAACAATCGAGAAACTCCCTCCACCGAGCTCAGTTAAGGGAATTAGAAGTTTTTTGGGACATGATGGGTTCTACAGGAGATTCATAAAGGACTTCTCTAAAATTGCAAAACCCTTATGGAGTCTTTTAAAGAAGGATTCTGTTTTTAGTTTTGACAAAAATTATAAGTCAGCTTTTGAGATGTTGAAGAGGAAGTTGACTACAACCCTCGTAATCGTCGCACCAGATTGGAATATGCCTTTTGAGTTGATGTGTGATGCAAGCGATTATGCAATTGGGGCTGTTTTGGGTCAACGCCGAGAGAAGGTGTTTCACGCCACATATTATGCTAGCAAAACGCTCACGGAGATTCAAATGAATTATACAACTACACCAAATGAATTTCTTGCAGTGGTGTATGCGTTTGACAAATTTTGGCATACTTGATCAGGACTAAGGTGATAGTCTACACGGACCATTCGGCTATTCGGTACCTGATTGCGAAAAAAGATGCTAAGCCACGCCTTATCCGATGGATTCTCCTGCTTTAAGATTTTGATCAAGAAATAAAGGATAGAAAGGGGGCGGAGAATTAAGTAGCCGATCACTTGCCTAGGCTAGAAAACCAAGGGAAATTGAAAGAGGACAAGTGTGAAATTAATGAATCATTCCCGGATGAGCAATTGTTTGGGATAAATGTTGAATTTCCTTGGTATGCGGATTATGCGAATTATCTTGTGAGTAACATTCTTCCACCTAATCTCACAAGACAACAGAAAAAGAAGTTTCTTCGTGACGTAAAACGGTACATGTGGGATGAACCTTATTTGTTCAAGCAATGCACCGAAAAATGATTAAAAGGTGTGTGCCCTACAATGAAGTGAAGAATATTCTGCATGAATGCCACTCATCTGCGTATGGGGGGACATTATGGGAGCAAGAGGACAACAGCAAAGGTGTTGAAATCTGGGTTTTATTGGCCTACACTATTCAAGGACACCCACCATTTCGTCAAAACATGTGATAGATGTCAAAGGGTGGGCAACATTTTGAAATGGAATGAGATGTCTCTACAAACAATTCTTGAAGTGGAAATTTTTGATGTATGGGGCATCAATTTCATGGGGCCATTCCCTTCATCTCTTAACAATCAGTATATTCTACTAACAGTGGATTACATATCAAAGTGGGTTGAAGCTACAGCACTACCATCAAACGATGCCAAGGTGGTCATTAAATTTCTACAGAAAAACATTTTCACGTTGTTTGGCACGCCAAGAGCAATTATAAGTGATGAAGGTAGTCACTTTTACAAAAAATCATTCACATCCCTATTGGCAAGGTATGGGGTCAACCACAAGGTAGCGATGGCTTATCACCCCCAAACCATTGGGCAGGTTGAGGTGTCAAACAGGGAAGTCAAGAAAATATTGGAGACAGTTGTGAATCCGAATCGTAAGGATTGGTCACTCCAGTTGGACGATGCATTATGGGCATACCGAACTGTGTTTAAGACACCGCTCAGGATGTCACTATATCAACTACTGTACGAAAAGGCTTGTCATTTACCAGTTGAGTTACATCATAAGGCTTATTGGGCAATTCAGAAACTCAATTTCGTTTAAGTAGCTATAGGGGAAAAGAGATTACTGCAACTAAATGATCTCGATGAATTTTGCCTTCAAGACTACGAGAACTCCAAGTTATACAAGGAAAAGGTCAAAAGATGGCACGACCAGAAAATTATGCATAGAACATTCGAGCCATGACAATCAGTCCTTTTGTTCAACTCACGGCTGAGATTGTTCCTAGGAAAGCTCAAGTCGAGATGGTCGAGACCATTCACTATAAAGCGGGTGTTCTCTCATGGCGCAGTTGAACTTTACAGTCGAAATCCTTTAAAAACTTTTAAAGTCAACGGTCAACGATTAAAGAACTATTGGGGTGGTGAGTCCAACACCGATGTCATCGTCATCACATTGTCTGACGCACCATAAATAGGAAGTAGTCAGGTTGAACGACTTAAAATCAAGCGCTAATTGGGAGGCAACCCAATCATTCGTTTATTTTTTGCATTTTCATTCATAATTGTTAGCATATAGTTTTTATTAAGTTATTAGGTAGTATTATATAACAAAAGTCTTGTTAATCTCTCCACAACACTCTATTTTATCAATAATCCACTAATGCTTATGTTTCATGTCTTCCAGGATGGGGAAATATACATTCAATGACATTATAGGAAGAAAATATGAGCCAAAATAGTCAGTTAGCAGAAGGCACCCCCGCCGGGGTGGGCCTATTTTGCCTTGTACCCCCCGCCGGGGTGGTGGTCTCCCCAGAATTTTAACAGAATACATGCTCGCTGGGGAAAGCCTATTTTGCCTTACACCCCCAGCCAGGGCGGGGGTCCCCAATCGAATTAGTAGAGTCTATGCCCGCTAGGGCGGGCTATCCAAGCTTAATACCCCCTACTGGGGCGGGGGTCCTGGAAACCAATAGACTTATTCGGCAGTTATGTGGCTCCTTCCCAATTCCACCACTTCTCCCTTCCTTCATCAATAACTCCAACCTCCTATTACTCCTACGTCTCATCCACGATTGTGCCACCATCAAATACTCATCCCCATAACTCCAACCTCCCACTACTCCACTACCTCACTCCATCACCCCTCTATTACTATGGCTCTACATCACATCACCTCTATATAAACACACCCTTACAACATAAGTTCATCAATTACTTGCAAACAGTCAGGAAGCCAAAATTAATCTAAGGGAAAATTCGCCCCAAACTGGGAAGGCCCGTTTGTTACCAAGGAGGTATTGACAAGAGGTGCTCTCAGATTACAGGAAATGGATGGCGATGAATTTCCACTACTTATACAACCAGATCACCATTCACTTTAGGTTTTCTAACCCTTCACTACATACAACCCTTCTTCATACCCATCTGCCCCATCAGGGACAAACACACTTTTCAAACCAGCAGCCTGGTTTTTGGATCATCAGATCTTTAACTCCACTTCGTTTCAAACCTTTCAGGTTATCCCACCAGGAATTGAACCTTTCACACCCGCAATTTTTTCCCACCAGGGATAAAACTTTTCATACCTACAATTTTGTCCCACCAGGGATAAAACTTTTCACACCTGCAGTTTTGTCCCACCAGGGATAAAACTTTTCACACCTGCAGTTTGTCGTGTACATATGATCAAACTTTTCACCTGCAGTTTGTCCTAAACATGGGATCAAACTTTTTGGCTGTAATCCGTCCTGCACATGGGGTGAACTACGTCGACCTGATCTCCCCAATACACGGGAGTATGTAGGCAACCATTTATAATGGCCCGATCACACCATAAAAAAAACAAAAATACAATTCTACACCCTTTCACATATAGTGTTGAACCTCTTACACCAGGTTTGAACTACGCAGACCTGATCTCCTCTTCAATAGAAGTACGTAGGCAGCCATTTATGATTTGGTCTTACCCCCTACCAAAACACAAAAACTTGTCACATGGTACTGGGATAAAAATTCAATCCACCACAATTCATCGGCTTCAAACCAAAGGGATGGAACTAACTGATCTCCCCTCACAAATGGGAGAATTTGTGACCATCTAAGCTGTGGTTGAGTCCTCAACAAGAAACACAAATCCATAAGAGATGGAACTACCTGGGCTCCCCCATACAAAGGAGTACCGACGACCATCTGTGGTGCGGTCAACCTCAAAGATGAAAGCCACACTCCTCTCCATCACCACATACAGAAACTAGTCCCAAGCACCAAAGGGTAGGGATACACACAGATCAACGATCCATTTTGAAAGATCTTGAGACATCTCAATGTCCACCCATCAAGGATGAGTTCAGAATACATCAAGATCACAAGTCTTGAAGAAATATGCAAATATTAAGCAAAGTAACAAGGCACAACTAAAAGGGAAGTGAAGTAAAATATATTTCCCTTCCATATATAATACTTTTTGCTATATACAATATGTATTATACATGACAAAATGGCTAAGCTAGTCTATGTAGGAACATACAAGCCCATCTACAAATCAGTGTATATGCGGGCTATCAAGTCTAACATGACATCTCTCTCCGAAGAAGGAGGTAACGCTGCGAGCTCCAGCCCAAGGGTATCTACACGAGCTAACAGATCCACAGCCAACTGCATGGTAACATGGTGCTCATCAATATATGTGTTCATCTCAAAAATAATACTAGTGGTAAAGGATCTCATTATAGTACTATCTATAACGGCTACGTCCCAGGCAGATATAGTGTCATCCCGCTCAATAATTAATGCATCTCTGGATGATCTAACTTGATCCCGCTAAGCAATAGCGATGTCTCTATGAGCTAAGGCATCCTCCCTCTCTAATAGAGCGACACTCTCCCAGCAAGAGTTTTCAACATCAAGGCCCTCGCCTGATCTCTCTCAAATGTCATCAAATGAAGACTCCGCTCTAAATACTCTATTGAATGCGAGGCCATAGTAGCGATCACACTGGGAGAATCCATTGTAGCTACTGGCAACCCAGCAAAAAAGCTCCTTCTTAGTGGGAAAATCAATATCCTCTATGGGCTCTCCACCCTCCAAATCAATCCTTGTCTTTGTGAATACAACCGCAACTGATGTGTTCTCTATCTCCATCCATGCTAGATACTCTGTCGAACAGCCCGGATGGCTAAAAAAACTCAGCTAGCTCAAGTTGATCCCAAAGGCAGACACCCTGGATCTATCCTTTACTGGCAAGTGGCGAGAAGCCAAGTGCTGACCCAATGCCCCCTCAAAAAGATGGAAGTCCTGAAACTACTCGAATTATGACATCACAGCCAGTGGATGGTAAGTAGTCATACCCCTTAAACCAGCTAGAAAGAGATAATCCATGCCAGGTGTATGAGTAATGAAGCTATAGGGTTAACTGAGCCTTGTACATGACAAAATGTCAAATAGATCTCCAATCCCTGCCAAAAACACCGACCAAGATGTAGTGTCTGTACACTCCGCTAGCTGAAAGGAGTAAGACATGGCTATCTCATAGGTAAAACAGTACTCATGTCGTCAGAAGGTGCCAATCGGTCTCAAGTGTGACATGAACCACACGTACAACATGACCGAGCTGCCTATAAAAACCCCTACAGGATAGGTGTGGCAATATGTGGCTGACCTCAACGTCTCTGTCATAATCATCAGCACAACGGTATGACCCTCCCTGAGAGCTCTCATTGCCATGACAACACATATGTCCAGCTCATCCATATACAGTGGCATGTACACATAAGCTAGTACGCACATCATGAGTACATCTACCCTGACAATTAGCCACTGATCCTTCGACGTGGTGAAATCCCCAGAGTGTCGTATATAGCTATCCTCTGAGCCAAATCTGTCTATCAGAAAATGCTGGGTCACCACACGGCCGAATGTAATCTCATCCTGTACTACTCTACACCTCAGCCCGGTGAGGGTCATAAACTGTCGGCTCATGTAGCCAATAGCCATCCACGCGTAAGGTCTATCCAGTGGCAACACCGTCAACCGTGCATACTCTTCTAAGGTGGGAGTCAACTCCTGGGTCCCGAATTGGAAAACCTACCTCTCCGGTATCCAATGCTCTAGCATACAATCTACAAAGCCCATAGGAACCTGGAACATCGAGAGGGTTATGGAATGTTGTAACAACTGATCTACGGTCACCCGATCTGGAGGTGATATACCATCATACCATGACATCAGACGGGAGGCTACCAATACTAGTGGGGTGTGATCAATATAACTGACTGTTAAAGAAGACATCTATGTGGGCCGTATCATAATGACCATCCAGGGGTCAATGTTGAATATCTCTGGACATACATATGCATAACATAATACATGCATGATAAATAATAGATGGTAATATGATGTAGGGAATGGAAAATAGTACATATATTCCTAAGTACATCATCATCTAATACATCATCTCTGTACAGCTAAAAATACAGGGAAATGGGGCACAGATGCCCAACAACTAACAGAGGTCTATCAAAAGATATAACTAGAATGGGGCACAATAACTGAGTATCTAACACAGGCCTATAAAAAAATATAGCGAGAATACACATCAGAAGAAGACAATGGTGTCAATGTCTACATCATCAATCATGTCCACCTAATGTAACTCCTCTCGGGTAACTAGATCTATGCCACAAGGGATGTCAGGCCTGTACAATGGAGGATCTACGCCGGTAAAGCCATATGGGTCACCTGAATGGCTAGCTCTAGAGCTGAAAGGATCAAAAGTATCTTCCTCATAAGGATCTCTGCCCATGTGCCGGATAAAGAAATGTGCACGGTCTAACTATTGGATCAAACTGTCAATCTATGTCAAATGAGTCAGATCTCGAACACAGGCCATCCAATCTGCCATCATCATGGATCCAGGAACCGTATCCCCCATAAACTGAGTGGCGCAGGTCTAGGCTCTAATAGTACGAGGGGACCACCAGCGATGGAACATATCCTGAGTATACGGACCCTCTGATTGTATAAAGCCGTCAACCCCCATTAATGGGATATCAATGACGGGTGACTGTGATACAGGCCAATAACGTCTGGCAGGAGGCAAGATCGGTACACGAATCTCCCCTGTGGTGCTCCTAATAGCACGCTCTCCTAAATAGAGCTCCCATCCTCCATCTATGAAGAAAGGAATCCTACGGGTAGATATCACGTATTTAACACTAGTTGGGTACCCATCCTCAAACCCAACGGTAAAATGTTCCCCAGAATAGGGAATCCAAGTGATAGCATCAGCTATCAACAACTTCAATTGTAGACGACAATTGGTGAAACCCTCAGCTACAGGAACCTCTGCCAGTATGGAATGATGCCATCTTCGTCCTCGTGGATAGGTATCCAAACCTAACACACTCACATGATGCAAACATGAGAGCCTCTTATAGGCCCAAAACTGCCAACACAAAGGCAAAACATCTGCTGTCAGTTAACACTCTTAACCTATACATGGGAAATCAAAAGAGAAACACTCATCAGCAGAAATGGGTAAAATCCTAGCCAAGCCTCCGTCAAGCCCTGTGATTTCATGCGAATGCCCCTAAGGAAATAGGCGAAGGTGTATGAGCCCTGATCATATTCTCTGATACGGTCCATATCCCATGTGGTGCTCACTAAAGCAAATGATACCGTGGAAGAGTTATCCGCTATGAAGCAGCCCCTAATGATTATCAGGAACAATCGCTGAAGAATGCAATCCCTGACTCTCACATCATCAGGTATGGGCTTACTCAACAGCCCGCTCATAGCAAGGATCTGACTGTAGTCGGGGTAATATCCACCGTACAAGGCACTGGCACCCATCCAAACTCCATACTGGTGATAAATCGACAATCCATCAGCATCATCATCACCTCACAATCTAATAAATGGAGAGACTGAGTCTGGTGAAACCAGTGTTCAGACAACGCCTTGAGATAACCCTAGAGACAATGATGGGGGAGGATGGAAAAGAATGCCTCGAAGCCCCAGCCATGCACAATCGCTCGATAATTGAGATACAGAGCCTGGTATGAAGAGTGAATGCTGAACCAATTCCCTTGAGGCTGCGTAAAGCTAGGAACCTACATAACAAAGCAAATCAACATCAAAATCCATGCTCATCATCAATAGGAAAAAAGAAGATCAAATCTATCTTGTACCCCATTTGTATGTAAGTAAACCGAGGGGTGTTGACTCAAATCACCCAAAAGCTCTAGGATTGTCACCTGAATGCCTGGAAGATCCCTACGGGAATATGAGCAGCAGGAGTGGGGTCCACAACTGGTACATCCTCTTCCTTGTCCTCAAAATCTTATACCTCAACCCACACAGGACGTATCACCGCCTCCGCCAGACGACGAGGCTATCTAACTGAACGGGGTTAAGGCACATCAGAAGCCCTCCTTCGCACACCTGAAGTGGTCCTGTGGGAACTACTCGGCTGATCTGGATCCATATATCTGGACATAAGTCTCTAAATCACCTCAGAAAGGGTGTGGTAAACTTTAACATGGAGCTTTTCCAAATGCATTTTATGACTATATGCATGTATGAATTACTTTAACATACGCCTACAATAGAGTTAAAAATGCATGACTACCCAATGCCTACATTTTGGCAATTTTTTCCACAGTCTCCTTTATAAACAAGACTATCCACATGCACATAAACATGACTAGGTGGCCATTCAGTAGCACACCTACCCACAGTCATAAACATTCTATATGTATAAATATCAAAGTCATAATCCGTAAAGGTAGCCTAATTACCAGGATTACTTTGTTTGACCACATTTGCTCATTTGTCCTAAAAAAGGATAAGAAATAGCAGAAAAAGGTGCCAATTTGACTGTTTTAAAAGTTAAAATTTTTTAACATTATTATGTTCAACATAGTTAAATACTAACATTTACTGTGTTGAATATTTTTTATCAAGTCATTTGAGCATGCATATTCACTACTATATGTTTAGAAACATTTCATGTGATGACTCATTTTCCAACGGATAAAAACTGGAAAAGAAGAAATGCATACGTTACCAGGGCAGTGTAAAACACTTTTATGGTGATAACATTTACAAAAAGATGCCCAAACTCAGCAGATCTGAAGAAGAGCTCTCGAATTTCCTCTATGGCGCAATATGAAAATAACTTGTGTAAAGCACCAAGTGCCTTAAATCCACCCACAGATGGCCATAGGTGTACCTGTGGCTCCCCTGGGTGGGGCCCACACCTCTGCCTCTATCCAATATGATTTGCAAAGGAGGTCTCACAAGCTGAAAAAGTCAAATCAGGAAAAAAGATGTTACGCGATTGAGTAGGAAAAGCCTGAAATCCTTGTTTTCAGAGACCAAACTGCGGGTCTACATATCGTTCATTGGTATTCTCCTAGACATATGATTTACTATATTGATGATCATAATTGTTACAAACTACCCTCAGCAATACCTCACAAAGGTCTGATGCCATCACTTCGGGTCATAACTGCATAACATTTGCCCCAGCGGGGGTTTTGTCCATTTTATCCGTTGATGCACACGTCAAAGAAGGTCAAGCAACCTTAACAGCATTCATCCGCTGGCAATTAAATCCAGCGAAGCATCAGAAACCATTCGATGATCTCATCCATTGATGTACAAGTTAACAAAGGTCAAACAGCCTTGACATCATATACAATAGGGATCTCATCCGGTGATGTACATTTCAGCGAGGGTCGGGTAGCCCTGATAACATAAACTATTGGCAGTAACTCTGACAGAGTAGTGGAAGGACCTGGCGATACAAACCAGGAAAGACCATCCTCATCGGAAGGACGAATGATGGAATATGTTATACAAGTTTTCCTCATACAAAACACATCCCCACAGGTCTCTCGTACATGAGAGGTATATCCTCAATAGGAAGTATGTACCAAGGATTAAGGACTTTGGTGATAACCCCAATGTCAACCTCTTGGAAGTTCCTGAGAGCTCTAGAATACACAACCAGGCAGTTCATCAGAGACATCAGTGATAACTCCAAACCCCATCAGAAGACGTGGGAGTTAACAATCATGACATCCCGTTGGAAAACAATCCAACAAACCACATACATAATGCATATACATCATGATGCAGTACATTGCATCATGATTATCTTGTAACATTTCAAGTGTCTAGTATTCTTTATCCTAGCCATGACATTACATTGCATGAATATCATAAAGAGGGGCATCTATAGACACTCAAAATTTTGTATTCTTGTTACTAACATTGTAGGAGGGCAGATTTATCTTTCAGAGATAACCCTGGAGGATAAAGCAGCTCCAATTCTGGAGACAACCCCGAGATACCCAGTTTCAGTCCTAGAGACAACCCCGAGATTTTCAGTTTCAACCTCGGAGATAACCCCAAGGAGTGCATTTCCAGTTCTGGAGATAACCCCGAAATCATCAGTTTTCCATCTTAGAGACAACCTCGAGATACTCAGTCTTGAAGATAGCCCCAGGAGTTCCAGTTCAAACCTCAGAAACAACACCAAGGAGTGCAGTTGCAGTTCCAGGGATAACCCCAGAAATGATTATTTCAACCCTTGTAGTCAGCTTCAACCTCGGAGATAACCCTGAGGCACTCATTTCCAACCTCGGAGATAACCCCGGGAGGTCAAGCACACCTTAGAGACAACCCCGAGGACCTTCAATACTCACAACAGCCCAATCTCCGAGATAACCCTAAGAAACGACTGCTATATTAGCCCAAACCGGAGATAACCCTAGTGATGGGCAAATTCATCATTTTGCAACCTTGATCCCACATTGCACCATCCAAACAACATCTTAAGATATATTCTACACAAAAATGTCCTACAAGAACCAGAGCTCCAATCCCGAGTGACTATTACACAAGACAGCACACCGGATAGAAGTTGAAGCCTGAAGACTTGGGTATGGCCCCACCTTCCTGACTTAGTACAACCTCTAATCCCATGTCATTTGTGTAACTCTCGACAACATCATTCCAAAAAAGGTCTTATACACCTCAATCAGATGCGGACATCGTGTTGTATGCGTGCACGTACTTCGACACTACGGGACTCACGGAGCCCGAGGCACCCCAGGAAACCACAGGTACACCTGTGGCTCCCCCCTCTATAAATAGAGGGCTTGGGGTGGCCATTTTACAAGGAGAAAAGGGGAGGAAGCCCTGTCTGATTTTCTCTTTACACACTATAAATTGAGTGCTTTCTCATTTCAAACACTTGTGAGCTTATATTTTGCTATATTTTCCCAGTGGGAACTAATTGTTCATCCATTTAAAGCTATTGAAGTCTTCTTTGGTTGTCCACTATAAGCCTTCTTACATTTCTTAAAGCCTTTCTCCACATTCTGCACACACAGTTTTTTACGTTGAGAGTCATGTTGTGTGCGTATGCCCGGACTCTGGTCCGTGGCTTTTATTTCTTGTGTGTGTGTGTGTGTGTGTATATATATATATATATATATATATATATATATATATATATATATATATATACTAACATATCGAGTTATTCCTCGATTGAGCCTAGACTCACGTCCGAAGCGTTTATTACTTTTATATATATATACTTATATATACACTGTTGCCGAACTCTATTCGATGAGCTTGGATTTATATCTGAAGTGTTTACTGCTTTTATATATATATACTTATAATATAAACCATTGTCGAACTTTGTTCGATGAGCCTGGATTTACATCCGGTGCGTTTACTGCTTATATATATATATATATATATATAAAGCTGAACTGACGAACCGAGCCTGGATCAATATATATCCAATGCGTTTACAACTAATATATATATATATATATATATATACATTTCTGTCAGGCCTGGAGTCTACTTCGTGGCCATTTACACCTTTATTTACATTTCGTCTTGCCTGGAGTTTACTTCGTGGCGGTTGATCATTTTGATATATATATTTACAACTTTTATATATTTACATTTTCAATCCACAATGGAGTTGCTTCGTGGTGGTTGATCGTTTTTATATATATATATATATATATATATATATATATATATATATACACTTTATATATATATAACTGCATATAACTTTCATACAAATTGCTACATCATGTGAGCCTAGGAATCATGTGATCATAGATTCAAACTCCTAAATCTAGATTCAATTTCCGTGATGGACATTTTCAGCTGTAATCAACTTGTAAAATATTTACAGTGTTTAAATTTCCTTAGACGGCTCTCATGCCCACAAGGAGCTCAGCACTGGTATATACCTTATTTTCTTGAAGATGCCTAGCATCTCGAAAATAAAAAGTAATCAATGCGAACATATAATATAATGGAAGTATCAAAGGCCTCAATTATTATTAAGCATAAGGGTTTGAAAAACCTCTTTTACAAAATATCACTGCTATATCTTGTTAAAACTGAACTTTTATACAAAATTCAAATCCTTTGTATATAGGTGCAAGCGAGGCATATCACTGTTTCCAAATAACTGCACATTAACCCCCCCCCCCCCACACACACACAATCATATAATAGTTTAATTGAAAAGTGGCAGTCACCGTGGTAACACGAATGTCGGGGGGGTGCCTACACCTTCCCTAACGAACCTCGGTTTCACAGACCTGTTAAACAGTGTCACATCACTGGGTCAATGTGCAAACCTTTTCTCGATTGAGTTGGTGCAACCATTTAAAATACCAACTGGCGACTCTTACATTCCAATCGTTGACATATACATGTCGAGCCTTTTCACAACTTATTTTTTAAAACAAATCACACCTAACATGAGAACACCAAAAGACAAGAATAGAAAAGGGACAATAAAAATCCCAACGTTGACAATACCCATCTTCTTGAATCTTTCTTTTTCCTTCATGGATCACCTCTAGAGCCCAAACACTTAGGTGGCTAACAATGATCAAAGGAAGGAACCAAACCCGGTGGATTCAAGTTGAACGCAAAAAGAATTGGAGATGAACTTGTACCTAAGGAAGCTCGAATCTTCAAGGGTATAATTCTTGTTCTTTATATATTTGTTTAATTATGTGCATAAAGGATGATCCGGGTATATGGTTTGTAAAATTTTAAAACTCTATTTTATCATGTTTCCGCTTACTTTGTACAATTTGATTGCATTCATGAATCTTACAAACCTAACAAGATCATAGAACGATGTTTCGTATAATGGAAGAGGAGTGTCGTAAGGCTGTGCAACGACTTAATAGGTCTTAATAAGAAGTGTAATTATTGAATGAATAATTATATAATAAATAAGATGTAAATTCTGAGTGTTATGTGACCGATGGGATATGAGGATGTTACCCTAAAACTTTATTAGCTTAGGAAATTAATATAAATAGCAGTGATGCAATTGTTACTATGTTTTTTTAAAAAGATTATAAATAAATAAAATGTTAATATTTATTCAAGACATTATGTGATGATCATTTGTAATGTGCAAGTTAATTAGAAAATACTTAAAAAATTGAGTAATGATCTAATATGTGAGACCCCGAATTTTATGAAATAAAAGTATTCAATTTTTCTATTTTGGTAAATAGTTAAATTGATAAAAATTTAAAGTTAATGGTAATATGTGAAAATTTTGCAAAGTAAGCAAGTTGATATAAAATATTCGTTATGTTGGGGAATATTCGATTAGTCAGGGAATATTCGTACAACGGCACAATCATTGGTGGACCCCATAACAAAATTATTGTCGAATTGAGAAAACGACAAAAATATTTTTAAGAAAATAACAACGAAAGTTTTACTGTTAAAACTGTTGAAACACCCGGTGTTAAAAGTACAGTAATACGCGTGGTTCATAGTAGCACACAATATTGATTATTGATGCTTACGTGAGAAGTCACTCAGTTTTGTTCAATTATTGCTACAGTAATTGATGCATAGTATCTCACGTTATTTGATTCAATTATTGTAGATATTTTATATATTATTAAATCAATAATTGAGATGATAAAGTTTTTAATATTATTATTTGCAATATTAACGATGTCTAGAAGTTCTGCCAAGGAGAGGTTTGGTCACCTAATTGCGCGCCAATAGGGAGAAATCCTTATTGGAAAGCCCCCTTTTTCCTGGGAACGACCTGGTCGATTAATAGTGTGAATTATAATAATGATGATGAGTTTTGTTTTATTAGTATTATTAATGTAATAAAACAGAAAATCTTTTTATATAAAGCATAATACTTTTATAAAGTTATTCATTTTATTAGACTATAAATTGAATATATAATATTCTATTATGCATAGTGTTTTTGTATATTAAAATCTTTTTTTTATATAAAACAAAATACTTTTATAAAGCTATTTGTTTTATTATACAATAATTAGAATATATTATATTTTATTATGCATAGTGTTGCATAGTGCTCAGATAGTGTTTTGTATAGTAAAATCTTTTTATATAAAACAAAATACTTTTATACAGTTATTTTTTTTTATTAGATTTTAAATAATATATATATATATATATATATATATATATATATTGAATATACTATATTTTATTGCATAGTGCATCATAGTATCCTTTCTATTTTCCTATAAATAGGATCCTTAGTTAGAATTGAAAACCACACCAGAAGTTCAAAGAATTCTTTTATAATCTTGAGCGTATTTCTTTAGAGTTTTAAGAAGCTTTGAGCGTACTGCAAGTTTTCTTCAAGAATATCCTCGCCCTACCAGTCGGAATACTCTTCTTTTACGGTAAGGGATATTATTTATTGTACTCGTAAGGGATAATATTTCTTTCTTATTCATGAAGAGAACTTCTGTTATTCCATTCTTTATTATTTTGTTGGAATAACCTGTATATGCGAAGTACCGCATACATGATGAAATTCTTCTGTTATTTCATTCTTTATTATTCTATCAGAATATCCTGTCTGTACGTTTACGCATGACTTGGTTCCATAATTTATTATTCTGTTGGAATAACCTGTCTATGCGGTCTATCGCATGCATGGTGAATTCTGTTGTTATTCCGTTCTTTATTATTCTGTCGAAATATTATGTCTGTGCGTTTATGCATGACCTGGTTCCATTATTTATTATTCTGTTGGAATATCCTGTCGGTGCGGATTACGCATGACCTGATTTCATTCTCTATTATTCTGTTGGGAATAACCTGTCTATGCGATCTATCGCATGCATGGTGAATTCTCCTGTTATGCCATTCTTTATTATTCTGTTGGAAAAACCTGTCCATGTGGATTACCACATGCATGGTGAATGATCCTTTATATTCATATGAATAGTATTTTCATTCAAAAGGGGTTTCTGCCAGGGGCAGTTTCATAATTTTTCTGACCCTCAAAAATTCTTGAAAAATTTAGAATGATAATTTGATGAGATTTATAGATTGTGTCCAAAAATGGCGATTTTTGGATGTATAGATTAAGAGTTATGGATTTTATGGGAAAAAAATATTTTAAAAGTAAACCCTTATAACTCCTTGTGGTTAACTCCAAAATTGGTAAAATTTTTATTGGGAGTACGTGTATATAACAGGAGTATACCCTGTAAATTTTGGAATTTTTGGACAAAAGTACAATTTATGATAAATATCTAAATATTCGGCAGTTTTAGCCATATGAAAAATAGTAAATAAATTTTAAAAATTCTGAGAAAAATATATGTTTAATACGGGACTATATTCTGCTAAATCCCAAAAAAGAAATATTTTTGGGACTGATTTGGTATTTTTCATGAAAATAAACTAGTTATGAGTAAATGAATTAAATATGTTATGTGAAGTAACAAATTTGAAAAATATGATTTTATGGCTTGGGAATCTTATATAAGGTATATGCAGATCTTTGTTAAGGGTTTTGGTTATTGATGATGAAATCTTGTGAGTTTGGCATTTTAGGAGGATTAAATGCAATAATTAGTAAAGTGTAAATAATTAAAATAAATTATTTATAAGTTTAAGAAATGATTAAAATATTGTTATAATATTAATGTTATTAGATTATGAGATTATTAAGTGATTGATAACATTTGGTTATTATTGAACGCTGGATAAATTGTATTATAAATGTTTAATATTTATCCTTTATCTCATTTGATTGATTCTTAATATCATTGTCATTATCCTTATGCTTATATTATGATGAAAGTCATCTGTGACCTGTAGTGCATAGATGGACTTGGTATGATTATGACCAGGGATTATTCGGTATAATCATGACCGTAATGTTACAAATAATGTGGTAAAAGTCATCTTTTGCCCGTAGTGCATAGATGGACTTGGTATGATTATGACTAGGGATTATTCTTGATAATCATTTATCAGATTGAAAACACGAATATCCTTGGCCCGTAGTGCATGGATAATTCGTGGTCGTGATACTATTAAGCTGAGTCTCAGCATGATTGGTTTTACAGTTGTATATCTTTGGCCTGTAGTACAAAGATGAACTGTTGGTTATTGGTTTTACAGTTGTATATTATTGGCATGTAGTGCAAAGTTGGACTGTTGATTTACTTGATTATAAATATGAATTGTGATTTAATTATAATATGTGGTGGTTCAGGTAAAGACAGATGATGAAAATTATCTTCGTCCTGGGTGCGGAGAGGAATTTAGAATCACAATTATGATTATGAGTTATTCATATGATTGTGGACAGGAATTGTTGATTGATGTTATAGGGATAAAACATTATTGGTGGACTTTTAACATGGAGAAGATAATAGATCCGATGGTCTATTCGACCGTTTCTAATGGATTGCTCGTTCACCGCAACTATGGTTGAAAATTTTATCATCTACCATATGTTCTAAATCTCGATTTATTACCATCGATGAAGAATATTGTTGATGTAAATTATCTTTAGTCATGATATTCTTTACTAGGGCTAGTCAGGCTCACCCTTTTTTCTTCACAATTCCATCTGTGTAATAAGAGTGTAATTTGGGTCGAGCGGGGATAACAGAGGAATAGAATGCTTGTCTATAGCTGTTGAGGTTCTCCCTAAATAGTATGGAAATAATTTTATTGAGAACTTCAGATAAGTGTGTCGTATTGTATACGTCATTTGATATTTAATTTTGGTGAACCGAATAGGGTGAGGTGAACCCAACTTTGGAAGGGTGTTTTGCCACTATCATACAAGATGTCTAATGGCATACAACCTCGTGTTATCATAAGACATGGTTGTGCACATCCACTTGCCGAGTATATCTACGAGCACTACCTATATGATCTTGGAGTTTATTTGAAATATAATTTTCACTTGGAGACAGTGGAGATAGTTATATGTCAAGAGAAGACTCACCATTAGAAAGAAGATGATAGTAATCTTCTCATTTTTCTTTGGGTTCTATTGGGTCAACAAAGGATAATTCTTTGGACATATGATATCTATCATAACCTAGACGCATGGCCTCCCATGTACGAAGGTTTCCTTGAGCACTTCCCAAAGATTTTAATTTCTAAAAAAGTTTTTGATTATACTTTTATGTAAAGTACCATTGTAAGGTTGTGGTCGAGGCACCATAAGAGTTACATACATTTGTATTAAAACTCACAGTTAACTGTGGTCGTATTCTATATAACAGTTCAACAGTTGTATAAATGAAATTTGTATTTGATTTTTATAGTGTGATATCTGGTGACTCAGAATGGGTCGTGTGGACCTATTTTGGGGGCGTCGCATAATAAGTGTATTTTAAATAGAAAATGCCTCAAAAAGATGTTAACCACGACAACGAACCCCTGAGGGGTCTACCAATAACAACCCCGCTTATGCTAACCTAGTTCAGCAATTGGTGACACTACCAAGTAGAGACCTTCAAAGATTTTAAGGCGGTAAGACCACTAGAGTTTCTTGGGTCCATGAATCAAGTTGAGGCACAAACCTGGATAATAGAAATATAAAAAGTTTTCAACGTTACTAGAGTCGGTGAGGATTAGAAGACTCTTTTTACAACATTCATGTTTGTCGACGTCGGGATTTTTATTTGTCCCTTTTCGTTACTTGTTCTTTGGTGTTCTCATATTAGGTGAGATTTATTAAAAAAAATAAGTGAAAAAGGTCCGACATGTGTAATGTCGATGATGGACTATTAAGAGTCACCAGTTGGTGTTTTTAACTGGTCACCAATGCAACCGAGAAAAGGTTTGCACATTGACCCAGTGATGTGACACTGCTAAATGTGTCTATGAAACCGAGATTTATTTGTGTTTAGGGGATTGATTATGCGGAGGGAAGGTTTTAGGCACCCCCCGACATCTGTGTTGCCACGGTGACCGCCAGTTTTCAAGAAACTATTATATGAATGTGTGTGTGTGTGTGGATCAATGTGCAATTATTTGAAAGTAGTGTGAGGCCTCGTTCACACCTATATACAAAGGGTTTTAATTTATAGAAAAATTTAGTTTTCAGCAAGATATGGAAATGATGTTTTATAAAAGAGGTTTTTCAAACCCTGTGCTCAATAGGAATTCAGACCTTTTCATACTTCCATTTTATTATTAAATGTTCAGCTTGTTTGCTTTTATTTTTGAGATGTGAAGCATCTTCGAGAAAATAATATACAACAGTGCCAAACTCCACATGAGCATGACAGCCATCCAAGGAAATTTAGACACTGTAAATAATGTACAAGCTACTTACAGCTGAAAATGTCCATCACGGGAACCGAATCTAGATTCAGTAGACTGAATCTGTGATCACATGATTCCTAGGCTCACATGATACCGCAGTTTATTTGAAAAGCAGTAAGTAGTTATATATATATATATAAAAGCTGTAAATATATATATAAAGACATGATCAACCACCACGAAGCACCTCCATAGGGGATTGGAAATGTAAATAAAGCAGTAAATGCGATCAACCACCATGAAGTAAATTATAGGCAGGACTAAATGTAAATAAAGCAGTAAAAGGCCTCGAAGTAAACTCAAGGCCTGCCAGACATGTAAATATATATATATATATATAAGTAGTATACACACCGGATATAAAACCCAGGCTCATGGGATATGACCGACAATAATATATATATATATAAGCAATAAATGCTCCGGATGTAAAATCCAGGCTCATCAGACAGAGTCTGACAACAGTTTATATATATATATATATATAAGCAAGTAAACGCTCTAGACACAAGTCTAGGCTCAATCAAGGCATAAATTGATAATGTTAGTCCATATATAAGTATATATATAATTAAAAAATGAAAACCACTTGAGATCAAGAAAGGCATACTTATAATATGACTCTCAATGTATAGAATAATGTGTGCAAAGATAAAGAGAAAGGCTTTATAGAGTATAAGAAGGCTTACAGTGGGCTGGAAAAGCAGGCTTCTATGACTCTAAATAGATAAACACTCAGCTCCCGCCAGTAAAAATGTAGCTATATGTGAGCTAACAGATGTATAAAATGAGGAAACACTCAATATGGGGTGTGTACAGAGCAAATTGGACAGGGCTTCCTCGCCTTTTCTTTTTTTTAAATGGCCACCCCAAGCGCTCTATTTATAGACGGGGAGCAGCATGGTGCACTTGTAGCATTGCGAGATGCACTGTTGCCCGGGGTGCCCCGGCCCATGGGTCCCAAATCCTCTCAAGTATCTCGCACTGCGTACCGAGATACTAATCGCTTCTTCCGCAATGTCGATGAATGTGTGCGAGAAATTTTGAGTGTCTACAGATGCCCCTCTTTATCATATTCATGCAATGCAAGGCATGGATAAGATAAAGAATCCTAGACACTTGAAATGCAACAAGATAAATATGATGTTATGTGCAGCAACATGATACAAATGTTTGATGCATGTATGAATGATTGTCGGTTTCCTATTAATCCTGTCAGGGATGACTATCAGTAATGTCTTGGACATGCGATTCAAGTCTTCAAGGATGTTGACGTTGGGGCTATCACCAAAGTCGTGGATCCTTGATACAAACTTTTACTCCATAGAGGTGCCTCTCATGTGCAAGAGATCTTTGAGGATAAAGCTTTGTCTGTTTTGTGGATGTGTATAACATATTCCATCATCGGTCATCTCCGATGATGATGGTTTTTTCTAGTTTGTGTCACCATTATATACCATGATCCTATTGGAGTTACTGCCAACAATGTGTGTTGTCAGGCCTGCCTGACCTTCGCTGATGTGTGTATCACCGGATAGATTCCTGTTGGGCAGACTGTCAAGCCTGCTTGACGTTCATTGATGTGTGTCTCAATGATTGTATTGCATTATGACCCTTACTGGGAAGAATGTCAAGGCTGCTTAACCTTTATTGATGCGTATATCAATGGTCGCATTGCATTGTGACCCCCGTCGGGGATACTTTATCAATGTCTGACTTCGGCGTTGTAACCCCCGCCGGGGATACATAAAAATGGATACATTGTTTCGATGGGTTTACTTGCCACCGGCTGAGATAACGTCAAGGTTGCTTGACCTTCATTTATATGTGTATCAATGGTTTCGATGGGTTTACTTGCCACCGACTGAGATAACGTCAAGGTTGCTTGACCTTTATTGGTGTGTATATCAATGGTTTTGAATGCGTTGTAACCCCCGCCGGGGATACTTAGATGTTTGAAAATTTTACGTTGTGACCCCCGCCGGGGATGTTTGAAAGTCTGCATTGTAACCCCCACCGGGGAAGGTTGTTTCCTGCATTTGGTGGCATCGGACCCGTGTGAGGTATTTCCGAGCATGATTTGCAAAAGTTGAGCTCATTGGTATAGTGTACCTTGTATTCAGGTGAATACCAATGAGTGATATGCAGAGCCAGAGTTTGGCCCGTGAAAACCAGGATTTCAGGCTATTCCACTCAATTGAGTAGTGTTCTTATTCCTGATTTGGCCTTTTCAGCTTGTGAGACCTCCTTTACAACTCAAACTGGACCGAGCTGGAGGTATGGGACCCCTGTAGGGGTGCTGTAGGTACACCTGCCGTAGCCACAGGTGGACCTGTAGCAACCATAGGTGGACCTGCAGCCAACCGTGGGTATGTATTGCATGCGGGTTTCTTTCATAAGTTATTTTCAAGCTGTGCTGCAAAGGAAATTTGAGAGCTCTTCTTCAGACCTGCTGTGTTTGGGCAACTTTCTACACATTCTGCCACCGTACAAGTGTTCTTCACTGTCCTGGTAACATATGCATGTATTTTTTTCCAGTTTCTATCCGTTGGAAAATGACTTATCATATGAAATGCACTTATACACATAGTAGTGAATATGCATGCTGATATGACTTGATAAAAATATTCAACACAGTAATTGTTAGTTTTAAACCATGCTGAACATAATGATGTGAAAAAAAAATTGACTTTTGAAATAGTCAAATTGACACCTTTTACTGTCATTTCTTATCCTATTTGAGGATAAATGAGTAAAGGTAGAAAAGCAAAATAATCCTGGTAATTAGACTACACTTACGAATTTTTTACTGTGATGTATTAATTTATGTAGGATGTATATGACTGTGGGTAGGTGTGCTACTAAATGGCCACCTAGTCATGCCTATGTTCATGTGGATAGTCTCATTTACAAAAGGCTATGGCAAAAATTTCCAAAATATAGGCATTGGATAGTCATGCATTTTTAACTCTACTGTAGACGTATGTTAAAATAATGCATGCATGCATCTAGTCATAAAAATGCATTTTGAACAAGCCCCATGTTAAACATTACCACACCCTTTTTGAGGTTATTTGGAGACTTGTTGTCCAGATATTATGGATTTGGATTAGCCGAGAAGTTCCCACAGGACCACTTCTGGTGTACAGAGGAGGGCTTCTGAAGTACCTCGACCCCGTTCTGTCAGACAGCCTCGTCGTTTGGTGGAGGCGGTGATACGTCCTATCCGGGTTGAAGTAACGGATGTCAAGGACGAGGAGGAGGATGTACCGATTGAGGTTCCTGCTCCTGCTGCGCGTGTTCCCTGTAGAGATTTGCCATGTATTCAAGTGGCGAGCCCAGAGCTTCTGGGCGACTTGAGTCGATATCCTTCAGTCTACCCGCACGCAAACGAGGTATAAAGTTAGATCTTAATCTTCCTTATTTCCTATTGATGAGGAGTAAAGGGTTCTGATGTTGATCTGCATTTGATGTAGGTTCTCGGCTTTACACAGCCTTGATGGAATTGGTCCAACATCCACTCTATGTATCAGGCTTTGCATAACGACTATAGAGCGATTGTACATGGCTGGGGGTTCGGGATGTTCTTTTCCATTCTTCCCCATCGTTGTCCCTATGGTTACCTTAGGGCATTATCTAAGCGCTGGTTTCACCCGACTCAGTCACTCTATTTGCTGGACTGTGAGGTGATGATGACGCCGATGGATTAGCGATTTATCACAGGTATGGAGTTTGGAGGGGATCCAATGCCTTGTACGTTGGATATTACTCCTACTGCTATCAGATCCTTGTTGGGAGTTCCGGCAGAGGCGCTTAAGGGCAGGACTGTACGTAAAGGTCCTCTGTGCGTAGATGCTATGAGCGAACTATTGAGTGAGCCCATACCCAATGATGTGAGAGTCAGGGATCGCATTCTGCGGCGATTATTTCTGATAATCATTAGGGGCTGCTTTATAGCAAATAACTCTTCTACAGTGTCCTTCGCTTTGATTAGTGCCACTCGACACGTGGACCGTATAGGAGAGTATGATTGGGGTTCCTACACCTTCGACTACTTCCTCAAGGGAATGCACATGCGGTCGTAGGGCTTGACCGAGGCTTGGTTAGGATTCTACCCGTTTCTGCTAGTGAGTATTTCTCTTATCTTTTCCCATGTATAGGTTAAGAGCATTGACTGACAGCAGATGTTTGCCTTTGTGTTGGTAGTTTTGGGCCTATGAGAGGCTTCCATGTCCACGTCCTATGAGCGTGCTAGGTTTAGACACCTATCCAGGAGGATAGAGATGGCGTCATTCCATACTGGCAGAGGTCCCTGTTGCTGAGGGTTTCACTCATTGCCGCCTACAGCTGGAGTTGTTGACAGTGGATGTCATCACGTGGGTTCCCTACTCTAGGGAGCATTTGAGCATTGGATTTGAGGATGGGTACCCGACTGGTGTCGAGCACGTGATTTCCACCCGTAGGATTCCTCTCTTCACAGATGGAGGATGGGAGCTCTACTTAGGAGAGTGTGCTATCAGGAGAACTATAGGAGAGATTCGCATGCCGATCTTGCCTCCTACCAGACGTTATTGTCCTGTTTTGTAGTCACCCGTCATTGATATCCCATTGTTGGGGATTGACGGTTTTACATTATTAGAGGGTCCCTACACTCAGGAGATGTTCTAGCATTGGTGGTTCCCTCGTACCATTGGAACCCAGACCCACGCCACTCAGTTTATGGGGGATATGGTTCTAGGATCCGTGATGATGATGGATTGGCTAGCCTGTGTCAGAGATCCGACTCATGTGACAAAGATTGACAGTTTGACCCGACAGTTGGACCGGGTAAATTTCTTTATCCGGCATTTGGGCAGAGATCCTTCAGAGGCAGACACTTTTAATCCTTCCAGCTCTGGCATTGGCCCCTCAGGTGACCCATATGGCTTTGCCGGTGCAGAACCTCCCTTGTATAGGCCTGACATCCCTGTAGATAGAGATTCAGTAACTCAGGAGGAGTTACATCAAGTGGATAGGATTAATGATGTAGACATCGATACCATTAACTTCTTCTGATGTGTATTATCGTTATCTCTTTTGATAGGCCTCTGTAAGAGATTGGGTAGCTTCACCCCATTCCCCTGTATTTTAGCTGTATAGAGATGTATTAGATGCTGATAAACTTAGGAATGTATGTAAAGTTTGCTATTCCCTATATTATATTTCCATCTATTGTATCATGCATGTTATTATGTTATGCATATGTGTGTATGTCCAGAGATATTCAGCATTGACCACTGGATGGTCTTATGACATGGCCCGTACAGATGTCTTCTTCGACAGTTAGCCGTATTGATCATACCCCACCATCTTTGGTGGCATCGGGTATGCGATCGTGGTATAATAGCATGTCACCATCAAAGAGGGTGACTGTAGATCATTTGTTGCAGCATACTATGACCCTGTTGATGTTTCAGGTTCCCATAGGATTCGTGGAGGGCATGTTGGAGCACTGGGTATTGGAGAGGCAGGTTTTCCGATTTGGGACCCAGGAGTTGACTCCTACTCTAGAGGAGTATGCATGTTTAATGATGCTGCCACTGGACAGACCTTGCGTGCATATGGCTACTGGAGACATGAGTAGGTAGTTCATAACCCTCACTAGCTTGAGGCATAGAGTGGTGCAGGATGAGATCACATCTGGCCACGTTATATCCCAGCGTTTTCTGTTTGACAGATTTGGCTCTGAAGATAGTTATACATGACATTCCAGGGATTTCACCACACTAGAGGATCATTGGCGCTTGGCCAGAGTGGATGTACTGCTATTATGCTTACTGTCATAAGTCTACATGCCATGATATATGGATTAGTTGGACATTGGCGTTATTATGGCAGTAAGAGCTCTCAGGGAGGGTCATACCATCATACATATAATCATTGCAGAGACTCTGAGGTCAGCTACATACTGTTGCACTTATCCGGCAGGAGTGTTTACAGGCAGCTCTATCATGTTGTACGTGTGGTTTATGTCACACTTGAGATCGATTGGCACTTTTAGACGGCATGGGTATTGTTTCACCCATGATATAGCCATGTCATACTCCTTTCAGCCTGCGGAGTGTATAGAAGCTACATCTTGGTTAGCTTTCCTGGCAGGGATTGGAGATCCGTTCGCTATATTGTCGTCTACAGGGCTTAGCTCACCCTACAGCTTCATTACTCATTCTTTGAGCATGAATTATCTTCCTCTGGCTGGTTTGAGAGGCATTATCACTTACCACCCACTGGTCGTGATGTGTGAGTTTTACCAGTTTCAGGATTTTCATCCTTTTGAGGGGGCACCGAGTCAGCGCTTCACTTCTCGGCATTTATCAGTAGAGGACAAGTCCAGGTTATATACCTGTTGGGATCAGTGAAAGCTATCTAAGTTTTTTATCAGCCATCCGGGTTGTTCTGCAGAGTATTCTGCATGGATGGAGACAGAGACTGCATCGGCTGCGGTAGTATCCACGGTGCAGGGGACTGATTTCGATGATGAGGAGCCTATAGAGGAGGCTAATATTCTCATTGAGGAGGATTTGACTGCTGGGTTTCCAGCATTTGTGATGGATTCTCCCACTACGAGTGTTATTGTCATTCAACATTCAGCAAAGTATTTAGAGCAGAGTCTACATCTGATGACCTATGAGAGACATCAGGCTAGGGCCTCGATGTTGACAACTCTTGATGGGAGAGATGCAGTTCTGTTAGAGAGAGACGAGGCTAGATCAACCAGAGATGTATTAATTGTAGAGCGGGATGCTGCCCTATCTGCTCAGGATGTAGCTATCACAGACAGTACTTCAGTGAGATCCCATACGTCTAGCATCCTTGCTAATATGAGTGTATATATTGATGAGCATCATGCCACCATGCAGTTAGCCTCGGATCTGCTAGCTCGTGTAGATACCATTGGGCAAAAACTTCCAGCGTTACCTCCTTCTTTAAAGAGGGATGCTATGTTAGATCTGATAGTCCGCATACACACAGATACGTAAATAGACTTGTATTTTTCCTGCACAGACTAGCTTAGCCATTTTGTCATGTACAACACATATGTATATATCAAATAGTATTATTTATGGTAGAGAAATGTATTTTGATTTACTTCCCTTTCAGTTGTGGCTTGATACTTGCTTGATATTGCCTGTTTCTTCAAGGCTTGTGATCTTGATGCATTCTGAACTCATCCTTGATGTGTGGACATTAAAATGTCGCAGGATCTCTCAGAATGGATCATTGATCTGTGTGTATCCCTACCATCTTTGGTGTCTTGGGACTAGTTTCTATATGGAAATGTGGAGAGGAGTGTGGCTTTTCCTCTCTGAGATTGACCGCACCACAGATGGTCGCCAGTACTTCTATTTGTGAGAAGCCTAGTTAATTCCATCTCTTATGGATTGGTGTTGCTCTTTGAGGCATGACCACAACTTATATGGTCATCGAATCTCCTATTTGCGAGGAGAGGTTGGGTGATTCCATCCCTTTGGTCTGAAGATGATGAAATGTGGTGGATTGACGTTTGATCCCAGTACCGTGTGATAAGTATTTTTGTTCTGGTAGGGGGGTAGACCGAACCATAAATGGCTGCCTATGTACTCTGATTGAAGAGGAGATCAGGTCTGCGTAGTTCGAACCTGGTGTAAGAGGTTCAATGCTAAATGTGAAGGCAGATGGGTGTAGAAGCTTTATTGATGAAGAAGGGTGTAGAAGTGTTTTTGTGGTTTTTATTTTTGTAGAGAAAGGGTAGAAATGTTTTTGTTGTTTTTTGTTTATTGCGACCGGGCTATATAGAATATGGTTGCCTACGTACTCCTGTGTATCAGGGAGATCAGGTGGACGTAGTTCGCCCCTCAAGATGAATTACAGCCGAAGAGAAGTATGAATCCCATGTGCAGGTTATACTGCTGGGAGAAGAAAGTTTGATCCCATGATGGGGACAAACTGCAGGTGTGGAAAAAGTTTAATCCCGTCTTCAGGACAAACTGCAGGCGTAGAAAAGTTTAATCCCGTCTTCAGGATAAACTGCATGTGTGAAAGGTTCAATCCCATCTTCATGATAACCAAAATTATGTGAAAAGTTTGAAATGAGGTGAAACCAGGCTGCTGGTTTGAAGTGTATGTTTCCCTGAGGAGCAGAAGAGTATGTAAAAATGGTTAGAAACCGGAATGATTGGTGATTTAATGATCTAAAAACCAGGATTTTTACTTGATGGTAACTTTAGACATAATACCGTTTCACGGTGTTCGAGTTGATAAGTTGTGGAAATTCATTGCCATCCATTTCCTATAGTCTGAGAGCGCCTCCTGTCAATACCTCCTTGACATCAAATGGGCCTTCCCAGTTAGGAGTGAATTTTCCCTTAGATTGATCTTGGTTGTCAATGATCTTCCTCAAAAACAAGTCGTGTTGTTTCAATTGCCGTAGTTGGACTTTCCTGTTGTAATATCTGGCGATCCTTTGCTGATATAACTTACCATGGAAGATAGTCGTGGTTCACCTTTCGTCTATCAGAGACAATTAGTGATACCTGTCTTGTACCCATTGGTCTTCATCCAACTGAGCATCCTTCAACACTCTGAGGGATTCCATTTCCACCTCTATGGGGAGCACTGCTTCCATCCCATAGGCTAGTGAGTAGGGTGTTACCCCAATGGAAGTACATATTGAAGTTCTGTAGGCTAATTAAGTCAGAGGCAAGAGGTCAGGCCATCCTTTATGATTGGCGGACATTTTCTGCATGATCTTCTTGATGTTTTTATTAGCCGCTTCAATAGCACCATTCATCTTTGGACGGTAGATGACGGAGTTAAGGTGTTTGATGTGGAATTTACTGCATAACTCCTCCATTATTTTGTTGTTGAGGTTCTTAGCATTGTTTGACACAATGACCTCTGGTTGTCCATATCGACAAATGACATTGTTTCTGATGAAAGCAATGATGACTTGTTTGGTAACCCTGGGGAAGGAGGCTGCTTCTACCCATTTGGTGAAGTAGTCGATTAAGGTGAATATGAATCGATATTGATTACTGGCTTTGGGCTCAATGGGCCCGATCACGTCAATTCCCCATATTGAGAACGACCATGGCGAACTCATATTGTGGAGTTCCCTTGGAGGGGCATGGATAGCATTCCCATGAATCTGGCATTGATTGCACCTCTTGACGTGATCATCACAGTCAGCTTTGAGTGTAAGCCAATAACGCCCTGTTCTGAGGATCTTCTTAATATGTAGGGCTCCGCTCATGTGTGGGCCACATACTCCACCATGGATCTCATCCATGAGCCTCTGAGCTTGGTCTTTGTCCAGACATCTGAGGTGACCTAATCCTGCATCTCTCTTATAGAGTGCATCTCTGCTCAGGTAGAATTTCAAAGCGAGTCGATGAATCCGCCACTTTTTAGTCGGGCTCGCCTCAGCGAGTGTAGATCCATCTCACAGATACTCCTTCATATGCTGATACCAAGGGTTGTGGATGGGAGGTAGCTCATCTGATACTTCTCCAACATAGTTCCCATAAACTAGGGCCTTTTACAGGGCAAATATGATGTTTTTCATATTTTTCTTGTCAGGTACGTGAATCAAGGAGGCCAACGTTGCTAGTGCATCCGCAAAATCATTCCTATTATGAGGAATGTGTAGAGAGGAGTTTTCTTCGAACTCCAAAGCCATCTGTAAAACTTGCCGATGGTAAGGCAGCAAATGTAATTCTTTGGTTTGATAGATTCTTGTGGATTATTTGATTACCGACTCTGAATCCCCATAGATAGTTAACCGCCTGATGCCCATTGAACGGGCAAGTTTTAGCCCCATGATACAACATTCATACTCAGTTGTGTTGTTAGTGCTGACAAACTGTAATTTGACGGCGACGGGATACTATTCCCCCGTACCAGATACTAGAATTGCTTCAGCTCCAGAGCCTTCTGTGTTAACAGCCCCATCAAAAAACATTTTCCATGTGTGGCATGCATCGTACTGATGGTGTTGCTGAACTGTCATTGCCCCTTCATCGGGAAAATATATTTCTAAGGGTTTGTAATCCCCTGCAGGTACGACGGCCAATTTATCAGCAATTCCTTGACCTTTAATAGACTTTTGTGTCACGTAGATGATGTCAAATTGTTGTAGAATCAACTTCCATCTGGACAACAGATAATTCAGTATGGGCTTACTGAACACGTACTTGAGAGGATGCACGCGGGATATGAGATGGGTTGTGTGACCATAGAGGTAATGTTGTAACCTCATGGAAGCCCATACTAAAGCACAGCAAGTGTTCTCAATCAGAGTGTACTTGTGTTCACTGCTACTAAATCTTTTGTTGAGGTAATAGATAGCTCGTTCTTGGCCTCTATCATTTTTTCCACATTATACAGTCCATGAAATTTTCTTTAATGGACAAGTACATGAACAGGGGAACTTCATCCCTGGGAGGTACCAAAACAGGAGCGTTAACAAGCTACTCTTTGATTGTAAGAAAAATTTTCTGACACTCATCGTTCCATTTCATGGAGGAGTTCTTCTTTAACAATTTGAAGATGGGCTCACAGGTTGCTGTGAGTTGAGAAATAAACCTGCTAATGAAGTTAATTCTTCCCAAAAATCCTTGTATTTCCTTCTCTGTCTGAGGAATGGGCATTTCCTTAATGTCCTAGATCCTGGTGGGATCCAGCTTAATCCCTTTATGGCTGACTAGAAAACCTAGCAACATGCCTGATTTAACACCAAAGGCGTACCTGGCTGGATTCAACTTCAAGATGTACTTACGCAACCTGTTGAATAGCTTTCTGAGATGGTTTAAATGGTCATCATCCCTTTGGGACTTGACAATGATGTCATCCACATAGATCTCTATCTCTTTATGCATTAAATCATGGAAAAGAGCCATCATAGCTCGCTGGTCGGTTGCCCCTGTATTGATGAGGTCGAATGACAACTATTTGTAGCAGAATGTTCCCCAAGGCGTGATGAAAGCTATTTTCTCACGGTCCTCCTTAGCGACCATAAGCTGATGGTACCCCGTGAAGCAATCTGCAAAGGAGTACATGTCGTATTGAGCAGTATTGTCAATGAGAATGCGGATAAAAGGCACGGGAAAGCTATCTTTAAGGCAAGCTTTGTTCAGATCCCGATAATCCACACAAACTCGTACCTTTCCTCCTAGTGTAGGTACGGGAACAATGTTTGATATCCACTCCGAATATGTAGA
This sequence comes from Panax ginseng, assembly GCA_020205605.1. NCBI lineage: Eukaryota > Viridiplantae > Streptophyta > Magnoliopsida > Apiales > Araliaceae > Panax > Panax ginseng. Next base: position 90,303,757 of record CM035134.1, on the reverse strand, counting down.
CACCATTATAATGTCAGCTTGAAATTATTTAATAATTTCCTCTTTAACCTTTAAACTCAACTCAAGTTTCAATTGCCTGAGTTTCTGCCTGACTGGCTTGAATCCCTCCTTAATGGGAAGGCGATGAAGAACAATGTCAGTGGACAAACCCACCATGTCTTCATGAGACCATGCAAACACATCCTAGAATTGGGTTAGTAGCGCAACCATGTCATTCCATTGGTTTGGGGTGAGGTCTGAACCAATCAAGATTAGCTTAGGGCTTTCTAAGGTTCCAAGATTGAAAGAAGTGGTTTGGTCAAGGTTGGGTTTAGGTTTGTCTGTCACCCATTCCTTAATCTCCTGAGGTGTCTCAATGACCTCTTGTATTTCCATCAAGTCTGAGCCCAACTTTACATCAAAGTTACAGTCCTCGTGGAGAAAAGGCATCTCATCAGCAAGTATAGGCACATCTAAATTTAGAGTCCCTCGTCGACCAATGCACGGAGTGCTGCTCCAATTGTCGAGCATAAAGTCCTGATGGACTGCAGTGATGGAGGGTATGACACCCCCAAATTTAGGTACTCCATTTCCACAGAATTTGGTGTTCACTATCCAAAACCATTATATCTAACTACCCATTATAAAGGATAGAGACATAATTTAAATAAATTAAACCATAATCTCTCCCATTCAAAATAATCCCAGGCAATCTAACCTTAAATTTATTACATCAGTTTGCGGAATACATCATAAAATAAAACAAGTCTTGAAACATAAAACATTTAAATAATTTCTCATATGTCTTCAGCACTTGGACAATTTGGCCTTTCATTTACTAGTAGACGACTCATCAACTTTTTCCACTTTAGCTGCAGTGTTAATTGTAAGAGTGAGCAAACAAATGCTCACTGATATAGAACGTAGCAATGATAATAACATGAGAGTGAACAACGAAAGCTGAACAATAAGGAACTTGTTCTACAAATCAAAATAGAAAACAAGTTTGAACTTTAATTATCTGAGGGTCTTAAGACCACGAACTATGTCCCCGGTACTTAGGTATTATTACCCAACCTTAACAGTCATTTAGACTATACGGACCCTTCTTAACGTACTTAGGGGGATCAGCCCTTTGTACCATGTATTGTGCACAAACATCAAAATGTTCACGTACAAAATCCCCTATGTTAGGGTTGTTCATCTCAGTTTGGATTTAGAATTTCCGCACTAAAGAAAGTTTAGTTTGGAACTAGCTAATCAGTGTTTCTAGAATTTTAGAACACTATTCAAATATAGATTAATTCAATCAATAAAGGTTTGCTTACTACTTGAAGGTTTAATACAATGATAAAACTTTGAACAAGTTATCCAAGTCAAAGATTGAATAACAATAATATATAATTGAGTAAACATGATATATATGCAAAGCGCTATAGAAGAGTTAAAACAATCTCCTTTGAATCAATGTATTAGAACAATATATGCTTTGAATAATAATTAAGAAACTAAAACTCGCTCGATGTAACGAATTAGGTTACATAAGCTTGTACAAACATACTCAAGATAGATTAGGCTTGCTCAACTACTTGAACAACAATAATAAAGGAATGGAAACTTGCATTCGATATGAAAAGAATGAAGTTCGAGAGCTTGCTCAAATGTAAATAGATAAGGTTTAGAAACTTGCACAAATATAAAAGTAGAGTTAAAGAACTTTCCTTGATTGTAAGCTACACAAATGAAAAAATCTCCAATTACCCTACACATATCATCGGAATCACAACAACAATTAATTGTATGAATATTATTTTTAGGGTTTAAACCATCATTTAGGTCATAACCCTAACCTAGCATCTAACCATGTAGGTTAACACACTTAACGAATCTGAAATCTCATTACGAGCCTACATAACTTAATCGTTCATCTCTAACTTTTAAAACACCCCTTTTAGATTCATTATGTAACTCAATTAACAATCACTTCAAAATCTTTTATACTTTGTATTATAACGCATGACATTCTGCTATTATAGTTTATATTATGCCTCAACATCAATAACATGCTTACTAAACTAATATAAGTCCATTATCCCTGACCTGCAAACAAGTAGACCTCATTGTCATAGTTCGTGGTGTGGTAATTGCATGCCACACATAGAAAGTTTGGGACCGTGCAAGAATTGCGCCATTTTCTCGCTTTGCACAACAAGCAATTCTTGCAGTTGTTCGACAGACGCAAGGATGACAAAGTGAGCGATGAGTCGTTCTTAGCCCAACAAACACAAATTTCACCCATCCAACGGTGATAACAACATGTAAAATAAATATACAACTAACATAAACATGATTGCTAACATATTCAACCACTTAGCACAAATTAACAACAAATAAAACTATTTTAATTTCTCAATTTTCATGTTTTTTCATATAAAACTCTATTTTTAATAGTATATCCCAAAATCATCACTGTGAATTCATTATTTGACCAAATCATTCCATTCAAATTACGTTATGTTCGTATTTCAATGAACTACCATATACAAGCGTCAATTTACAGTTTCACATACAATTTGCCTAGTAAAATTGGTACTCTCTAAGGCCATAACATATGAATATGAACACTGTTATTTTCCTTTTCTTCCTACATCTAATTTCTCGCAATTTAATAACTGATACAACACGCATACAAGATGACAACAGATTCTACAACTTAATCCACACCATATACATACGCTTGAGCAACAAATCCACAAAACCAAATTACAGAGAATAAAAATCACAAGTCTAAGAATTATAATTAATTATACCTTAATCTTTGATTATTTGCTAGCAAAAGAGGACAACAAGGTTTAGCAATCCTCTCCTTCCTCTTGAAATCTCAAAACAATCTCTCAAGCTCTCACTCTCAATCTCCTCTGCAATTCTCTCTTCCTCTACTTTTCTATGCTAACAAGCCTAAGGAAAAATAAGACACATATGCCATATAACTGGCCTCTCCCACGTTACGTTAGAAAAATAAAAAGTCTTCATCAGTTGAATAAGCCAAAGGCCACAAGGCCTTGTTTGGCTACCGCATATTTTCCCTAAACTAATTTATTTTTATATTATTTATATTATATAGTTTCCAATTGTCACACTTGCAACCCATTAAATAACTTATAACTTATAATTATAATTATTATATTCTTATTACAATTATGCTTATAGTAAATAATTAAATAATTATACATCTAATTTAATTAATAAATTAGAAATATCACCTTATTTAATTTATACATTTAATAGTAAACAATTCACTTAATTTACTTATTTTCTTAAATATTAAGCAATTGATTTAATTTAATTATCTCCTTAAATTAAATCCAACAAATAAAATTATTATTACTCGATTCAATTAACATTAATTAATTTAGGTACTAAATTAATTCATGACAATTCATCAAATATTTATTTTTCTCAATAAATAAATTATTTTAAATATTTATTTAATTCCATAAATATTTAAATTAAATTACAAATTTCTCGATCGTTACATCCTTCCCTCTTTAAAAGGATTATGTCCCCAGAATCACAACTCGAATAATTTATTTGTTACATTTTTCCCTCCTTAACAAGATTTTGTCCCCAGAATCGCTATACAAAATCAAGCAAACAACTGAGGATAATTCTTCATCATAACGCTTTCAAGTTCCCACGTAGCTTCTTCAACATTGTGGTTCCTCTAGATTACCTTAACAGAAGGTATCACCTTATTCCTCAGTACTTGCTCTTTTCTGTCAACAATTTGAATAGGGACTTCTTCATATGATAAATCTTTCTCAAATTGTAAGGGCTCATATTCTATAACATGCTTTTAGTCAGGCTTATATGGTCTCAATACCGAAACATGGAAAACATTATGAATATGCTCTAACTCCAGAGGTAAAGCTACCTCATACGCCACTTCACCAACTCGTCGAAGTACTTCAAAAGGTCCTCTAAACCTAGGGCTTAATTTTCCTTTCTTGCCAAACCGAATTTTCCCCTTCCAAGAAGACACTTTCAAGAAAACATAACTACCGACATTGAATTCCCGATTTTGTCGATGTTGATCGACATATTTCTTCTGTCTATCCTGTGCAGCTATTAATCTTGCTCGAATAACCTTGATTATTTCGACAGTCTATTATACCAATTCTGGACCCAATAGCTGACGTTCACCAACCTCGTCCCAACATAATGGAGTTCTCAGATTTCGTCAGATAACGTCGTAAGGCGGCATGCCAATACTCGCGTGATAATTATTATTATAAGCAAATTCCACCAATGGCAGATGGTCATCCCAATTTCCCTTGAAATCCATGATACATGCTTTGAGTATATCTTCTAGTGTTTGGATGGTTCTCTCACTCTGTCCATCGGTCTGAGGATGGTACAATGTGCTCATTCTCAGCTGTGTTCCCACTCTTATAATCGTTTCCAAAAATTAGATGTGAAACGTGGATCTCTATCTGATACAATAGACACAAGTACCCCATGTCTTGACACAATCTCTTTCACGTACAGTTTTGCTAACCGATCTAAGGTAAATCGAATCTTGATTGGCAAGAAGTGTGCCAACTTCGTTAGTCGATCAACAATCACCCAAATGGCGTCGTAACCTTGCTGAGTCATTGGAAGACCTACCACAAAATCCATTGTGATATGCTCCCATTTCCATTCTAGTATCTCCAACAGTTGTAACAATCTGCTTGGTCTTTGATGTTCAACTTTGACTTTCTGACATGTTAAGCATTTTTCCACAGACTCAGCCACATCCCTCTTGATATTCGGCCACCAAAAATGATGCTTAAGATCATGGTACATCTTTGTACTCCCAAGGTGAATAGAATATCATGAGTTGTGAGCTTCATTCAAAATTTCTTCTTTAAACTTTAGTACTGGCAGAACCCAAATCCTCCCTTCGAATCAAAGTAGCCCTTCCGAATCGATTTTGAATTTGTTTCCCTCACCTTCAGATATCTTCTGTTTTATCTTTTCGCAGTCTTCATCTTGAAGTTGTGCATTTTTCACCTTATTCACCAACGTTGAACTATTTCCCATCTGGAATAACTTTTCATCGAATTCTGTCGGATATTTAATTTTCAACTCCATCTTAGCCATTTCCGACACTAACTTTTCTTGATCAATTAACATCATTAATTTCTTCCGTCCCTTCCTACTTAAGGCATCAGCAACAACATTCGCCTTTCCGGGATGATAGAGAATGTCTCAATCATAATCTTTGATCAGCTTCAACCATCTTCTTTGTCGCATGTTCAAATCTTTTTGTGTAAAGATATACTTCAGACTTTTATGGTTGGTATATATCTCACACCTCTCTCCATAAAGATAATGTCTCTAAATTTTCAGGGCAAACACCACTGCTGCCAACTCCAAGTTATGAGTCAGATATCCTTTCTCGTAATCTTTCAACTAATGTGTTGCATACGTAATAACTTTGTTGTTCTGCATAAGCACACAGCCTAGTCCTTTATGTGATGTGTCACTATACAGCACAAAATTTCCTGTATCATCACACAACGACAACACAGGTGTTGAACTCAACCTCTTCTTCAATTCTTGAAAACTTTTCTCACACTTTTCTGTCCAAACAAACTTAACCGCTTTCCTAGTTAAATTCGTCAATGGAGTTGCGATTTTGGAAAAGTCTTGAATAAAACGCCTGTAGTAACCCGCCAATCCTAAGAAACTCCTTACTTTTGACGGTGTCTTCGGCTTATCCCAGTTTATTATAGTTTCAACTTTTGATGGATCTACCGAAATTTCGTCCTTATCAATAACGTGCCCGAGAAACTGTACACGTTCCAACCAAAATTCACATTTTCAGAACTTAGCGTACAACTTCTCTTTTCTCAATGTCTCCAATGTCACCCTTAAATGTTCCGCATGTTCTTCTTTGGTTTTGGAATAGACCAATATGCCATCAATAAACACCATCATAAACTTGTCTAAGATTAGCTTAAACACCCTGTTCATCAAGTCCATGAATGCTGCAGGTACATTATTTAAACCAAAAGATATAACCAGAAACTCGTAATGACCATACCGAGTTCTGAACGCTATTTTCGGTACATCCTCCGGCCTCACCTTCAACTGATGATAACCACTTCTCAGATCTATCTTCGAGAAATACCTTGCTCCTTTCAACTGATCGAATAAGTCATCGATTATAGGTAATGGATACTTATTATTAATCGTGACCTTATTCAATTCTCTGTAATCAATGCAAAGCCGCATCGATCCGTCTTTCTTCTTAACAAACAACATCGGTGCTCCCCATGGTGAAACACTCGGCTGAATATACTTCTTGTCAAGCAATTCTTGCAATTGCACCATTAATTCTTTCATTTCTATCGGGGCCATTCTGTATGGTGCTTTAGATATCGGGGTCATTCCTGGTATTAAGTCAATCACAAACTCGATTTGTCGATCCGGCGGAAGACCCGGCAAATCGACTAGAAATACGTCTGTAAAATCTCTTATGATCGGTATCTCTTCCAACTTCACACTCTTCTTCTGTGTATCGACTATGTAGGCTAAGTATCCTACACATCCTTGTTTCAACAACTTTTTGGTTTGCATCACCGTTAGACAACTTGCTTGTCAAGGTGACTTTCTGCCAAAGAACACAACCTTTGACAGAGTCATAAAGTTAACACACTTCCTTTTGCAATCAATTACTGCTCCGTAATTGAATAACTAATCCATTCCCAGAATAACATCGAATTCACTAAATCTAATTGGTATCAAATCTACCATCATCTCATGATCTTTTATATCCACTCTACAATTCCTATATACAAATCTAACAGGAATCACTTCTCTATTCGTAATCTTTATACTTAAGGGAAATTCTAATTCTTCCTTGGGAAATTCTAAGTTCTGAACAAATTCATCGGATATAAATGAACAAGTAGCACCCAAATCAAATAGTACATAAGCATTAATACCATTAATCGGAATGATACCTGATACCACATCCTTAGACTGTATAGCATCCTGCACGGTCATATTGAAAGTCCTCGCAATAGGTCAGCTTGACAGAGCTGGTCCAGTGATAGTCAATGCACCACCACCGTTGTTGTTTCCTTTTCCACTACTTGCGCTTCCCACTGGCTTCTTAGGGAAATCACAAGCCATGTGATCTTTTGAACCGCAGGTAAAACATGCTCCTTTCTTCGGACTAAAACAGTTTGGTGCAATGTGTCCCTCCTGACCACAGTTGAAATACACTCTCTTTCCCTTCAAACATACTCCAAGATGGTTCTTCCCAGACATTCAAGAAGCCTCAAACTTTTTCTTCTCACGATTTCCTTCATTGTCCTCATGCAATCGAATCCTCGTTCCATTTCCTTTTCTGACTATTACTTCCAACATTACTACCACCCGCCTTATTCTCATTCTCATTCTTCCTCTTCTTCTGTTCTTGGTTGTACTTGGTCAAGGCATCGCTTCCACCTTCCACGATAATTGCCTTTTCCAATACAGCCACAAATGTATTCAGCTGGAACATTGAAACCTTGTTGTAAAGTCAGGGCTTTAATCCTTGTTCAAACCTTCTCGTTTTACGTTCATCTGTATTGACTTGATAAGTGGCAAACCTTGCCAACTCGTTAAACTTCGCAGCATATTCCGACACCGTCATAGTTCCTTGCTTCAACTCCAGAAATTGCACTTCCAACTGATTCCGAGAACTCGCAGGAAAGTAAATTTTGAAAAATATTTCCTTGAATCTATCCCACGCTATCACTCCTTGTCCTCCATGAACCTTATTTGCTTGCCACCAGTAGCTAGCTTCAGACTTTAGCATGAACATTGCGAACGCAGACTTTTGATCTTTGTTAACTCTAGCAACGTCGAACACCTTCTCCATTTCCATGATCCAGGTTTGGGCTTCCACTGGATTCATAGACCCTTGAAACTCTAGCGGTCCAACCGCTTTGAATTCCTTAAAAGTCATGACTTGAGCTTGCGATTGATTCGCAAGTACACCCGTCAACAAAGCTACCAACTACTGAACTGGATTAGCATTGGTCTCGTTGTTATTATTAGTAGACCCCTCAGGAGGTGTTTGCTGACGTGGTTGTCTTCTTCTAGGAGGCATCTTCTGTTAAAATATACGTTTATTAGTTCCTTACTCAACTTCTTGGGTATTTGAAATTTAACTTAAACATTCCAAGATTAAAGCTTTAACACATAACATTTTAAATAATCTCTAATATTTTATTCATTCATAACGTTTTAAAACATACTCAAAATAGCATAACCACTATAAACATTCACTTTCCTAAACTAGACAAGTTTCAAGATTATATACTCATACTATCCCTTTATTTATCTCCAAATAAGGGATTCACAATTTATTTATTTACATAATTGACCACATATTATTATCTATCTTATTCTATCTAGGCATATTAAGACGTTCCAAGGCTTCCCGACGTTCCTCCTCCATGATACGATACATCGTTCTGCGATCCATCACGAACCACGGCGAATTCTCAAACTGAGGTCGGTAATAATAGACTCGATCCTGGGCCCTATCAATTGCTGAATTAAAAGCATAATCCATCTCTTTCATTTCGGCTTTCTTCACTTAAACCTTAGCCTCAGCACGATCTACACGTTGAGTCGCCTTCATCCACGCATCCTCTGCTCTTGCACGCTTAGCTGACTCCTCCTTGAAATCATCTTTTAGTTTCTCTATGTCAGTCTTCATCTTCTCGTGTACTGCCAACAGGTCTTCATGCTGACCCTTTGTATGAACCATACCCCACTCCTTGTTTCCATGTTTCGAATCAAGTTCCTGAATCTCTGCACCCTTCTGCTCCATCGAAGCATGATGCATCTCAACCATTTCCTTCAGCTCCTCGACCTCATCCTGTAATTCTACATTACGGTCATACAAAGCATCATACATCTCCGCTGATATGGAGTTTGGTGGAAACTCCTCAGGATCCTCTTCTTCATCATCCTCCTTTACCTCCTCAGAACTATCCTCCACGGGATCGGTCACAGGCTCATCCTCCTAGATCAACTGCTCCCGTACCACATGAATATCCCGGGGTTCATCATCTATAGGTATCTGAGGTATCACCTCTCTAGCTGGACTGGATCCTCCTTCGTTAGACATCCTGACAACAAAGTATTTTAAGTTTTACTTAACATTTTTCGATACTCGTGAACACATAAGTTATTAACACATAGCACATAATGTCTTTTATTATTTAGCTTCAATGGATTCCTTAATCCATTCCTTAAAACCCGATAAGAGTTGAACACCTCTATGTTTTCTATTTCCTTAAAGGTTACTTCCTAAGGTTTCCCCACCTAAGGTTCGTAACCTAAGGCTTTGATACCAACCTATGACACCCCCAAATTCAGGTACTCCATATCCACAGAATTTGGTGTTCATTATCCAAAACCGTTACATCTAACTACCCATTATAAAGGATAAAGACATAATTCAAATAAATTAAACCATAATCTCTCCCATTAAAGGGTTATATCATTATCTCAAAATAATCCCAGGCAATCTAACCTTAAATTTAGTACATCAGTTTGCGGAATACATCATAAAATAAAACAAGTCTTGAAAAATAAAACATTTAAATAATTTCTCATATGTCTTCAGCACTTGGATAATTTGCCATTTCCTTTACTAGTAGACGGCTCATCAACTTTCTCCACTTTAGCTACAGTGTTAATTACAAGAGTGAGCAAACAAATGCCCACTGATATAGAACGTAGCAATGATAATAACATGAGAGTGAACAACGAAAGCTGAACAATAAGGAACTTGTTCTACAAATCAAAATAGAAAACATGTTTGAACTTTAATTATCTGAGGGTCTTAAGACCACGAACTATGTCCCCGGTACTTAGGTATTATTACCCGACCTTAACAGTCATTTAGACTATACGGACCCTTCTTAACATACTTAGGGGGATCATCCCTTTGTACCATGCATTGTGCACAAACATCTAAATGTTACACGTACAAAATCCCCTATGTTAGGGTTGTTTGTCTCAGTTTGGATTTAGAATTTCCGAACTAAAGAAAGTTTAGTTTGGAACTAGCTTATCAGTGTTTCTAGAATTTTAGAACACTATTCGAATATAGATTAATTCAATCAATAAATGTTTGCTTACTACTTGAAGGTTTAATACAATGATAAAACTTTGAACAAGGTTATCCAAGTTAAAGATTGAATAACAATAATATATAATTGAGTGAACATGATATATATGCAAAGCGCTATTGAAGAGTTAAAACAATCTCCTTTGAATCAATGTATTAGAACAATATATGCTTTGAATAATAATTAGGAAACTAAAACTCGCTCGATGTAACGAATTAGGTTACATAAGCTTGTACAAACATACTAAAGATAGATTAGGCTTGCTCAACTACTTGAACAACAATAATATAGGAATGGAAACTTGCATTCGATATGAAAAGAATGAAGTTCGAAAGCTTGCTCAAATGTAAATAGATAAGGTTTAGAAACTTGCACAAATATAAAAGTAGAGTTAAAGAACTTTCCTTGATTGTAAGCTACACAAATGAAATAATCTCTAATTACCCTACACATATCATCGAAATCACAACAACAATTAATTGTATGAATATTAGTTTTAGGGTTTAAACCATCATTTAGGTCATAACCCTAACCTAGCATCTAACCATATAGGTTAACACACTTAACGAATCTGAAATCTCATTACGAGCCTACATAACTTAATCGTTCATCTCTAACTTTTAAAACACCCCTTTTAGTTTCATTATGTAACTCAATTAACAATCACTTCAAAATCTTTTATACTTTGTCTTATAACGCATGACATTCTGCTATTATAGTTTATATTATACCTCAACATCAATAACATGCTTACTAAACTAATATAAGTCCATTATCCCTGACCTGCGAACAAGTAGACCTCATTGTCATAGTTGAGGTGTGTGTGCAATTGCATGCACACATAAGCTTGGGACCCATGAGCTGCGCCATTTTTTGCTTTTGCCTTGCACCAAAGAATCGCTAGAATTGTTCAGACAGACAGAGAATGATGGCGGTGAACAATAGTCGTTCTTAGCCCAACAAACACAAATTTCACCCATCCAACGGTGATAACAACATGTAAAATAAATATACAACTAACATAAACATGATTGCTAACATATTCAACCACATAGCACAAATTAACAACAACTAAAACTATTTTAATTTCTCAATTTTCATGTTTTTTCATATAAAACTCCATTTTTGATAGTTTATCCCAAAATCATCACTGTGAATTCATTATTTGGCCAAACCATTCCATTCAAATTACATTAAGTTCGTATTTCAATGAACTACCTTATACAAGCGTCAATTTAAAGTTTCACATACAATTTGCCCACTAAAATTGGTACTCTCTAAGGCTATAACATATGAATATAAACACTGTTATTTTCCTTTTCTTCCTACATCTAATTTCTCACAATTTGATAACTGATACAACACGCATACAAGATGACAACAGATTCTACAACTTAATCCACACCATATACATAACGCTTGAGCAACAAATCCACAAAACCAATTTATAGATAATAGAAAATCACAAGTCTGAGAATTAGAATTAGTTATACCTTAATCTTTGATTATTGGCTAGCAAAAGATGACAACAAGGTTTAGTAATCCTCTCCTTCCTCTTGAAATCCCAGAACAATCTCTTAAGCTGTCACTCTCAATCTCCTCTGCAATTCTCTCTTCCTCTACTTTTCTATGCTAACAAGCCTAAGGAAAAATAAGACACGTATGCCATATAATTGGCCTCTCCCACGTTCCTTACGTTAGAAAAATAAAAAGACTGTGTCAATTGAATAAGCCAAAGGCCACAAGGCCTTGTTTGGCTACCACATATTTTCCCTAAACTAATTTATTTTTATATTATTTATAGTATATAGTTTCCAATTGTCACACTTGCAACCCATTAACTAACTCATAACTTATAATTATAATTATTATATTCTTATTACAATTATGCTTATAGTAAATAATTATATATCTAATTTAATTAATAAATTAGAAACATCACCTTATTTAATTTATTCATTTAATATTAAACAATTCACTTAATTTACTTATTTTCTTAAATATTAAGCAATTGATTTAATTTAATTATCTCCTTAAATTAAATCCAACAAATAAAATTATCATTACTCGATTCAATTAACATTAATTAATTTAGCTACTAAATTAATTCATGATGATTCATCAAATATTTATTTTTCTCAATAAATAAATTATTTTAAATATTTATTTAATTCCATAAATATTTAAATTAAATTACAAATTTCTCGATCATTACAGAGGGGCAGTCATCATCCTCCTTCTCCCGAATGATGACCATAACATCTGGGCAATCATCACCTGGGGTATATCTATTTGTATGTTCATCATGGACAATGATGCGTATGCCTGACATCATTAAGGTGATGTCATGTTTACCTTTTTGCTCCATTTCTTCCACTTCGAGATCAGGAATCAGCACCTCTTTTGCTTTGAATGGTACTTGTTTGGGAAACAGCATAGCCATAACATGGGATGGCACCTTTACCGGAGACTGTATCAGCTCAAGCGGTGCAGATGGAGAAACCTTTCGTGTGGCAGAATCTTGAGGAACCTGCTTATGCTTATGAGGATTCCTGTGACTGGAACTGGAAGAATAGCCTAGTCCAGCTATCCCGGTTTGACTAGACACTTGAATTGGGTGCTTAATACCCTGCTAATTTTTACCAAGCCCTTGTCTACGCTGATGACCTAATGACATCATTTCTTGAGTGGATGACATAACCTTGGCAGAAATCTTGGGTATGGGAAGTGGTACTCCAATAGGATGGTATTGTGTGTTACTCACTTCCAAAGTATGAAAACTAGCCGGCTCAACTTCTGAATTAAAGCTGATGATTAGTAGATTTCCTTGTTCAGGACATTCTGGCTCAACGTTGACAGTGACTAGGCTATTGTTGACGATGTATTTGAGTTGTTGATGTAGTGTAGAAAGAACAGCTCCAACCATATGGATCCATGGTCTCCCCAATAGCAAGTTATATCCTGAATCTATCTTGAGGACGTGGAAGGATACATTGAATGTATTTGGACCGATCTCAATTGGCAGCTCAATCTCTCCGACAAAATTTCGTCAGGATCCATCAAAAGCTTTGATAACCGTATGGCTTCTTTGGATCCATTTGAGATTAACGTTCATCTTCACCATTGTGGCATAGGGACAGATATTTAGAGATGAACATCCATCTATCAAAACTCCAGCTAACATATATCCTGAGGATAAAACTGCAATATGTAATGGCTTGCAATGACCGGTCCCTTTGGGAGGTATGCCTTTATCAGTGAAGGATATCACATTGTTGTTGAAAATGTGATCAACCAGATGTTAAAATTTTTCCACATCCACTGATTTTGGCAAGTAGGCTTCTTTCAAAACTTTTAATAAAATCTTCTTGTGATCTTCGGAAGAGAAAACTAAGTCCAGTATTGAGATATGATGTAAAGCTTCTCTTAAGCCTAAAACCACCTTAGCTTCATTATGGCCCATAATGCGGAGTAATTTTTCAATCTTCTCCATGGGAATCTTCCCCTTTGCTTTTATAGCAGGCTCCATCACCTTCTGAGGAAGATACAGTGGATTTTCCTTAGACACTGTAGCAGCAGTATGAGACGTGGATCCTTCAGCTTCTCTATAATTCCATGGGACTTTGTGTAAGCTGAAAATAGGATACTGAGGTCTGAAGGGTAAAGAAATTGGCTCTGGTGCAGCCACTTTCAAAGGATTATCTGCTCCTTTGAGTTAAATTGCTTGTATGGGAAATGCTTTGACTGTATCATTAGCTTCAGCGGATATAACTGATACTGATCCCTTCCATTTGGTAGTACATGTATTCCCACTCTCAAGTAGCACAGTGTCATCATCTGCCAATTGTAGGACACCGCTATCAATTAGATTCTGAATAAGGTGGCGCAGTGCCCAGTATTTTTCTGTCCTGTGACCGCGAGAATGTGAATGATATTGACAAACTCCATCGGATTTGAACCGTCTTGAATGGGGATTGATTGGAGGTAGAAGGGAGGTAATTCTTCCTTCCTTGATTAGCATCTGAAATATCTCCTCCATAGGTTGGTCTAGCTACGTAAATTCCCTTTGATTGGCAAAATCTCGATGGGCTTTAGCATTTGCTCTCTTTGCAACCTTATCCTCCATAGCTTCGCTTTCTGAAGGTGATGGTGGAGCATTCATAACAAAAAGGAAGGAGATAGGCATACTCCTAATTGATTAACTAGTGTGTGACTTGATGCTGATAGGTCACCAGTTCTGCCAATTATTCAATTTGCTTACAAAGAGCTTTCATCTTTCATTCCATAGAAAATTGGAACTTTGTGTAATCCCATCTGTCAACACCGTCTTTGATGGTCTGGGATGATTTACTATTAAAACTGGAACTCTATCCAGTGCTCCAACTAATCATGTTGACATCTTCTTCTTTATGTTGAAGAAGAGGGTTGTCTTACGTGTGAGGTTGATCTGGTTTGGTGACCAAGATCTCACCGTTGTTTATTAAATCTTAGATCTTGTGTTTCAAGGCCCAACAATCTTGAGTATCATGTCCAGGTGCTCCGACATGATAGGCACACTTTCGAGTAGCATTGAAACCCCTCCCATTAGGGTTGGCTGGTGGAAGAAGATGTGTGATTTTCTTCTGAGTAGTCAGAAGAACAAGGATATTCTCGAGCGAGTCCCCTAAGGGTCTGAACGTCTGAGGGCGCTTTGCATCTCCACATTTAGGCAATAGAGGGTTTGAAGACTGTGCTTGGAAAGGGGAGTAGTTTCTCCTCTGCATAGGCATGTTCTAACTGCCTTTTTGACCTTTTTTTATGGACCCTTCGGGGGTTATTTCCATAAGATCCGGACTGCATGTTCTCAGCAACAGCTTTAAAAGTGGGTAGGTCTTGAATCTTTCCTGACTTCAACCCCATCTCAGCCATCTCTCCGTGCTTGATCATTTCAAAGAATGGTTTGCCAATACCAGCTAAGACTCTTTCATAGAAAGGAACTTCTTGTATGTCTATGAAAGTCATGACCATTTCTGCATCTATCATGGAAGGAATAACTTGAGTAGCAAGGCGCCCCCACCTTTGAGCGTACTCTCTGAAAGACTCATTAGACTGTTTCTTGACCTTGGTAATCTGGTACCGGTTAAGAGCTATCTGAGATTGAAAACTGTATTGAGTGAGGAAGGCGTGAGCTAGCTCTTCCCAGCTATGGATCCTTGAGTTGTCTAATCTGGTATACCATGAATGGGCTTCTCCAGTTAGACTTTTCTAGAACAGCTGCATTCTGAGCTTCTCGTTTTCCGCATAAGATTCAAGTTCTCCAATGAACACCTTCAAATCTGTATAGGGATCCCCTAATCCATCATACTTTTCAAAGTCAGGGGTCTTGAATTTTTCTGGATAATGAACACCAGGGAATATACAAAGGTCAGCATATGAAACACTTCCATGTGTTTCAATCCCATTGAGAGCGCGGATAGTTTCCTCCATTTGAAGGACCTTCTTCTTGATATCACCAGTGTCTGGATCTCCTTTGAGATGGGTGTTTTCAAGGTCTTTGTTGGTCGTATCCAACTGAGGTTCTGGATTTGTTTTATCCAAACCTTGTGTCCCTCCTTGTGTAGAGGATTTTGTATGTGTAGGTATCTTTGTACCCTAAGTAGACTAATGCAATTCCTTTAGTAAAACAGTCAAATCTATAATTTGTTTACTCAATCCGTCAAATTCTTCTCGAGAAACGGCATTACTCTCGTCAGATGAAGACATGATTGGCTGTAGGCTCGTGGCCTTTTTGGATTTTGAGCGGGTAATTATTTCCCTACAAAAGACTTATGTAGTTTAGTCTTAGGGATAATGTAAATGCTTATCATAATGTGCCCATTTTAGGAACATTGTCCTGCAAAAACGGGTGATATTTTGATAACATGTCATGTATGCACAAATATTCTTCATATTTTCCATTACATAAAGATGGACATGGAATAAAATTACAAGTAAATGCTTTTTACAAGTAATTGAAAATGGAAAGCATGAAGAGACTTTCCTCTGCGTTTGGTTTATCAGAGGTTGACCTATCTTAGGGTTACTCTCGCGGGTTTTTGGCATGAAGGTCCCCAGATCATCGCAATTTACTTGACGGGAAGTTAATCCGGTCTTTCAAATGGAGCGAATCTGGATGGTGCCTTTCCTGAGCCACATTTGAATTAGCCTCCCTACGAGTCTATTAATCAAACACCGACAGGATAGCCTCCTGGTGGAGGAACCACACAACATAAATTCACATAAAACGTGTCTCACCGTTTATGAAAATGATGACATGTGCAAAACACTAATATCACAGATAGATATATTGTAGTGCAGTAAGTAAAATGCATTCGTACACATTCATCATAAATGTAAATGTAACATTCACACACAAGCATATAACAGTTTTGAAAAGCTTGTAGTAGTGGCTTAAGCCCTCTTACTGGTGTCCCCAGCAGAGTCGCCACCTGTCGACGTTGGGATTTTTATTTGTCCCTTTTCGTTACTTATTCTTTGGTGTTCTCATGTTAGGTGAGATTTGTTTGAAAAAACAAGTGAAAAGGGTTCGACATGTGTAATGTCGACGATGGACTGTTAATAGTCTCTAGTTGTTGTTTTTAACTGGTTACACCAACGCAATCGAGAAACGGTTTGCACATTGACCCAGTGATGTGACATTGCTAAACAGGTCTATGAAATCGAGATTCATTTGGGTTCGGGGGCTTGATTATGCGGAGGGAAGGTGTTAGGCACCCCCCGACATCCGTGTTTCCACGGTGACCGCCACTTTTCAAGAAACTGTTATATGAATGTGTGTTTGTGTGTGTGTTGATCAATGTGCAATTATTTGGAAGTAGTGCGAGGCCTCGTTCACACCTATATACAAAGGGTTTGAATTTATTGAAAAAATTAGTTTTAAGCAAGATATGGCAATGATGTTTTATAAAAGAGGTTTTTCAAACCCTGAGCTCAATAGGAATTGAGACCTTTTCATACTTTCATTTTATTATTAAATGTTCAGCTTCTTTGCTTTTATTTTTGAGATGCGAAGCGTCTTCGAGAAAATAATATACAACAGTGCCAAACTCCTCATGGGCATGACAACCATCCACGGAAATTCAGACACTGTAAATAATGTACAAGTCGCCATAAATTTGAAAATGTCCATCACAGAACCGAATCTAGATCGAGAGATAGAATCATGATCACATGATTCCTAGGCTCACATGATAACACAGTTTATATGAAAAGAAGTAAGCAGTTATATATATATATATATATATATATATATATATATAAGTTGTAAATATATATATATATACATGATCAACCACCATGAAGCACCTCCATGGGGGATCGGAAATGTAAATAAAGCAGTAAATGCAATCAACCGCAACAAAGTAAACTCCAGGCCTGACAGAAATGTAAATATATATATATAAGTAGTAAACGAACTGGATATAAAACCCGGGCTCAGCGGATATGTTCGACAACAATATATATATATATAAGCAATAAACGCTTCGGATGTAAAATCCAGGCTCATCAGACAGAGTCTGACAACAATTTATATATACAAGTATATATAAGTATATATATATATATATATATATATACATATATATATAAAAGCAAGTAAACGCTCCACACATAAGTCTAGGTTCAATCAAGGCATAACTCGATAATGTTAGTCCATATTTAAATAGATACATATATAAGTATATATATATATAGACAAAAATGAAAACCACGGACCGAAGTCCGGGCATATGCACACAACACGACTCTCAATGTGTAGAATAGTGTGTGCAAAGATGAAGAGAAAGGCTTTATAGAGTATAAGAAGGCTTACAGTGGGCTACCAAAGCAGGCTTCTATGACTCTAGATGGATAAACACTCAGCTCCCACCGGTAAAAATGTAGCTATATGTGAGCTAACAGGTGTTTAAAATGAGAAAACACTCAATATAGGGTGTGTACAGAGAAAATTGGACAGTGCTTCCTCGCCTTTTCTTTTTTTAAAATGGCCACCCCAAGCCCTCTTTTTATAGAGGGAGGAGCCGTAGGTACACCTGCGGCTTCTCGGGGTGCCCCGGGCTCCGCGGGTCCCTTCATCTCGAAGTACATGCACTCGTGCACTGTGATGTCTGCTCGAACTTGCAGAACTTCAATCCGAGCATCCGAACGAGGTTATCTCCGATTTGACCTGATAGCAGACGTTGCTCAGGGTTACATCTGAGATTGGACTGCTGAAAGTGTTTAAATTCCGTAAAGTGTGCCTATCTTCATGGTGTTATCTTCTGGTCTTTAGTATGAGTGCCTCGGCAGGAGGTCTGAGATTGAAGCTGATCGCATGCATTTAAAAGAAGCATTTCTGGAGTTATCGCCAGAACTGCAACAACATTCCTTCGGGTTATCGCCAAAGACGAAACTCGAGGTTATCTCTGAGGTTGGAATTGATACTCCCGGTGTGTGTTTCGGGATTGAGACTGAACTTTCGGTAGTATCCAGAATGGATGTGAGCTGTCTTCAAGGGTTATCTCTGAAAGACGAATCTACCCTCCTACAATGTTAATAACAGGCGTGCAAAAAATTTCGAGTGTCTACAATGTTGAAAGCAAAAGCCAGCTATTGGTGGCAGGCAAAAAAAAAACCCGAGGAGGTCAGGGGTGATGACTTGGAATAGGTTTAAGTAGATATTTCTCGAAAACTATTTTCCAAAAAGCTTATAGAATCAGATGGAGGTCCATTTTTTAGAGCTGAAACAGGGTACGATGATGGTGTCGGAGTATACAGCAAAATTCAATGAGTTGGCGAGGTTTGTGTTGTATCAAGTTAACACAGACGAGTGCAAGGTAAGAATGTTTGAATAGGGATTGAAACCCTAGTTGTACAGCAGAGTTTCTATGTTTTAGTTAAAGATATTCGCCGACGTTCTTGAGAAGGCAATTATCGTAGAGGGTAGAAGCGATGACTTAACAAAATACAACAAGGAACAGAGAAAGAAGAAGAATGAGAATGAAGGTAAAATGGGTGGTAACAGTGGTGGGAATAATAACCCAAAGAGGAAATGGAATAAGAGTGTAGGTGTTGGAAGTCAGCAAAGTAGCCAGTAGAAGAGAAAAATTGAAGCATGTGCTACTTGTGGAAGGAATCACACTGGAGTGTGCTTGAGAGTTACGCGGGTGTGCTATAATTATGGCCAAGAGGGTCACATTGCTCCAAATTACTCTCAACCGAAGAAGAGTGCTTGTTACATATGTGGGTCAAAGGATCATCTAGCTTGCAAGTGCCCTAAGAAGATAGTTAGAAGTGCAACTGGAAGCAAGGGAGGTGGCAGTGGAGGTACATTGGTTGTTGTTGGACCAACATCGACAAACAGACCCATGACTAGAACCTTCAACAAGACTGTGCAAGATGCTGTGCAATCAAAAGATGTGGTGCCAGGTATCATTCCAATCAATGATTTAGATGGATATGTATTATTTGATTCAGGTGCTAGTTGCTCGTTTATATCTGATGATTTTGCTTAGAGTTTGGGATTTCCTTGTGAATAGTTAAATATCCCTTTGAATATAGAAATTAAGAATATGAAGGTGATTCTTGTTAGATGCATATATAAGAACTGTAGGGTGAACATTAAGGGAAATTTTATGACAGTAGATTTAATTTCAATTAAACTTGGGGAGTTTGATTTTATATTGGGGATGGATTGGCTATTTAATTATGGAGTGATAATTAATTTCCAAAAGAAAAGTGTAAACCTTATGACTCCATCAAAGGTAGTTTTCTATGGTAGCAAATTGCCTAGACAAGCGAGTTGTCTGACGATTATGCAAGCCAAGAAGTTGTTGAGACAATGCTGTATAGGATATTTAGCTTACATAGTCGATACTCAGAAGAAGGGGATGAAACTAAAGGAGATACCAATTGTTAGAAATTTTATGGATGTATTTCCGGAAGATTTTCCAGGACTTCTGCCTGATAGAGAGATTGAGTTCGTTATCAATTAGCACCAGGGACTGCTCCGATATCGAAGACACCGTACAGGATGGCTCCGGTAAAGATGAAAGAACTAATGGTACAACTGTAAGAGCTGGTAGATAAGAGATATATTCAGCCGAGTGTATCGCCGTGGGGAGAATCAGTGTTATTCTTGAAAAAGAAGGATGGGTAGATGCGTCTTTGTATTTACTATAGGGAGTTAAACAAAGTCACTATTAAGAATAAATATCCATTGCCAAGAATAGATGACTTGTTTGATCAACTAAAGGGAGCTAAGTACTTCTCAAAGATAGATTTGAGAAGTGGGTATCATCAAATAAAGGTAAAGAAGGAGGATGTACCGAAGACGGCATTCAGAACTTGGTATGGACACTACGAGTTTCTGGTAATGTCTTTTGGTTTGACTAATGCCCCTGCAGAATTCATGGATTTGATGAAAAGGGTGTTTAAACCATTCCTAGATAAGTTTGTGCTGGCATTCCTTGATGTTATCCTGGTGTATTCCAAATCTCAAGAGAAGCACGCGGAATATTTACGTTTGACGTTGGAGACACTAAGAAGGGAGAAATTGTACGCGAAATTCTCTAAGAGTGAATTTTGGCTAGAACATGTACAATTTCTTGGTCATATGATTGACAAAGATGGGATTTTAGTGGATCCATTAAAGGTCGAATCTGTAATAAATTGGAAACAACCAAGGACTCCATCAGAGGTAAGGAGTTTCTTGGGACTGGAAGGTTATTACAAACAGTTTATTCAAGACTTTTCCAAAATTGCCACACCGTTGACAAATTTGACAAGAAAAGCCATAAAATTTGTTTGGACGAAGAAGCTAAGTGTTGGCACCAGTGTTGTCATTACCGGATAATACAAGAAATTATGTGGTGTATAGTGATGATTCACATAAAGGACTGGGTTGTGTGCTTATGCTAAATAGTAAGGTCATTGTGTATGCCTAAAGGCAACTGAAGGACTATGAAAAAGGATACCCGACTCATGATTTAGAGTTGGTTGCGGTGGTATTTTTTCTGAAGATATGGAGACAGTATCTCTATGGGGAGAAATGTGAGATATATACAGACCATAAAAGTCTGAAATATATTTTCGCACAAAAGGATCTGAACATGCGTCAGAGGCAATGGTTAGAATTGATAAAAGATTATGATTGTGAAATCTTTTATCATCTGGGTAAAGCAAATGTGGTTGTCGATGACTTGAGTAGAAAGGGACGGGAGAAGTTGATGTTGTTAACTTCCAGGAGGAGCTCATTTCAGCAATGGCGAAACTAGAGTTGGAAATAAGATTTTTGAAGGAATCAGATGAAAGATTATTCCATATGGGAGCTGGTATAACTTTAGTGGACAAGGTAAAAACGCTCAACTACAAGATGAAGAATATGAGAAAATCAAAGAAGGAGTGTCCGAGGGTAGTGAGATGAAGTTCAAAATTGATGCCGAAGGATTACTGAGGTTCGAGGGAAGGATTTGGGTTCCAGCAGTATCTAAAATTAAATACAAAAATTTGACTGAAGCACATAACTCAAGATATTCAATTCACCCGGGGAGTAAGAAGATGTATCAATATTTACAACAACATTTTTGGTGGATAAATATGAAAAGAGATGTTGCAGAATGTGTCACGAAATTCTTGACATGTCAAAAAGTCAAAGCTGAGCATCAGAGACCAAGTAGATTACTTCAGTCGTCGGAAATAATGAAATGGAAGTGGGAGCATATCACAATGAATTTTGTGGTGGGTGTTCCAACTACTCAGAAAAGGTATGACGCAATATGGGTGATACTGAACAGACTGACAAAATCAGCACACTTTTTGCCAATAAAGGTTAGATTCAATCTTGATCAGTTGGCAAAGTTGTAAGTCAAGGAGATCTTTTCGAGACATGGGGTTCTATTGTTAATTATGTCAAACAGAGATTTGCAGTTCACGTCGAAATTCTAGAAGAGGATACACGAATGCATGGGAACAGAATTGAGAATGAGTACGGCATATCATCCTCAAACAGACGGCCAAAGCAAATGAATAATTCAAACATTAGAAGATATGTTGAGAACATGCATTCTGGATTTTAAAAGAAACTGGGATGATCATTTACCTTTGGTTGAATTCGCTTACAATAAAAGTTACCATGCGAGTATTGGTATGCCGCCTTATGAAACATTGTACGACAGAAAGTGCAAAACCCCACTATATTGGGATAAAGTTGGTGAACATCAACTGTTCTGACCAGAATTGGTACAATAGACTACTGAGGTTGTCAAAATTATCAAGGAAAGATTGGTAGTTGCTCAAGACAGACAGAAGAAATATGATGATCAACACTGACAAAGTCACGAATTTGACATAGGAAATTTCATTTTTCTAATAGTTTCTCTTTGGATGGGGAAGATTAGTTTTGGTAAGAAAGGAGAGCTAAGCCCGACGTTTATTGGACCCTTTGAGGTGCTGCGAAGAGTAGGGAAGTAGCTTATGAGGTAGCTCTATCTCCAGAATTGGAACATATTCATAATATTTTTCATGTCTCAGTGTTACAACTGTATAAACCTGATTACAAGCATGTGATCGAGTACGAACCATTGAAATTTGATAAAGATTTGTCTTAGGAGGAAGTTCGTATCCAGATAGTTGACAGGAAAGAAAAAATGCTTAGAAATAAAGTAATACCTTCTGTGAAGATGATATGGAGGAACCACAATGCTGTGGAAGCTACATGGGAACTCAAAGACAAAATGATGAAGAGTTATCATGAGTTATTTGTTTAATTCGTGTCTTCGATTCTGGAGACAGAATCCTTGTAAGGAGGGAAAAATGTGATGAATGAATTATTTGAGTTGTGATTCTAGGGACAGAATCCTTGTAAGGAGGGAAGGATGTAACAATCCAGAATTTTTATATGTAATTTTAAATATTTATTGAATTAAGTAAATATTTTAGTTGATGTGTTTATTGTTATATAAATATTTGTTTAATTTGATTATTTATTAATTAAATAAATAATTCATGAGTTGTGAGGAATTAACTTAATTAAGTACTGTAATATGCTAATTAAGTTAATATTCAATAATTTTGTAGGATAAGGATTAAAGGAATTGTTATAATATTATTTTACTTTAATTTAGAAATTTAAATGACGATTAATTTATTAAATAAAATTATAATAAAAATTATAATTTTTTGGTAACTTGGTTATGTGGTATTTTGATTTAATAAGTTGATATTAACTTTAATTTAATTGAATTTGAATATTGGAATTTAATTAAATAAAGTGTGACAATAAACTATATAATAAATGAGTTATTAAAATAAATTAAAAGAGTTTTAATTTAGTTTTGTCAAACAAGGCTTAAGGATTTAAGTCTTTAATTTTAAATGGGTTTACCAAACAAGGCTTAGGGCTTGTTAATCCTTATTTTTAATTTTGTTTTGTCAAACAAGCCTTAGTGGCTTTTGAATTTTTTTTAAAAAGTAACTGACATTAGTTATATTATATATTAATACGTATTATATGTTATACGTTTATATTATATATCAGTTTTAAAAGTTACATATAATATAGAGAAAGAAAAGGGAGAAGGAAGAAGAGAAGAGTTCTTTGTTAGTTTGAAAAAAAGGAGGTTGCTATCATCTTTGTTGATCAAACAAGAAATTTGAGGTAGCAATCTAATTTTTAATTATCAGTTTACTCTCTTTATTGTTCTTCCTTGAAAAACTTGTCTTTTTATTTCTCTGTAATTTGAATTCTATTATAATAATTGAAGATATGGGTTAAACATGTTAATTTGTTCATATAAACTGTTTCTATATGTTTAGTATGTGATTTAGAGTAGGTTAATCCATAAAAATATGTTATATGTGAAGAAACCATGTTTACAATAAGTTACAGTGATATATGATTGATATGGCTTATTTTAGAATCAAAAATTGATATTTAATTCATGATATAAAGTGTAAATTGATTATTTATTGTGAAAATACATGAAGAAAAGAAAATAAAGTAATTTAAACTATTTTGGTTGAAAAACAAATTCACAGTGATTAATTTAGCTAAGAATGTCAAAAAGTGAAGAAATAGCAAAAATAATGAAATCTAGAGGGTTTAATTTGTTGTTTATGTTGTTTATATAGTTAGAAACATGTTAGAAACATTATTTGTTGTCTCTGTAAAGTTTATACTACTTGGGTAAGTTGGTATTGTTGTTAGAAAGGAGCTTTAGGCCAATTTTTCTTTGTTCTGTTCTTCGCGAACTAGAACGGCCAGGAACCGGCCCAGAGCATAGTTCGATCTGCAGTCAGCCAGGCCAGCTTTAAAGCCTAAGGT
This sequence comes from Panax ginseng, assembly GCA_020205605.1. Classification (NCBI taxonomy): domain Eukaryota; kingdom Viridiplantae; phylum Streptophyta; class Magnoliopsida; order Apiales; family Araliaceae; genus Panax; species Panax ginseng. The sequence continues at coordinate 90,279,250 of CM035134.1, read as the reverse complement.
GGGCACGACAAAGATTCGGTTCTCAAGATTAATCGGGTGTTGCGGTAAATAGATTATGATTGGCCCAAAAATTTGATTTTAATTATTCAATTGTGTAATTGTTAATATAGTGTAATGTTATGACTATAAAAATGAGATTTGTCATATTGTGGTGTTAGAGTATTAAATATGAAAAAAATATTATTATTAGTAATTAACAAATTATGTGATAACTGAAGCGTTGTGTTATTGCATTAAAAGTGTGGCTTAACCATGTGGTTAAACCTAAGACTACAAGTCGTACATGAAATAGATATTTAATTATGTACTAAGATCATGTAGTAACTAATTATGTCATGATGACATGTGTATAGGATATTGAGAATCAAGTAAACTATTTCGCTTACACGCAAGGCAAGTTTCTGAACCCTAATCTCTATTTAATTTTATCCTACCTTACTTATTTTATGCAAGATTGCTATCTTACATTGTTTATAAATTACATAGGTTCCTGAATTCGATTGAGCAAAGTTCTTAATTTTGTGTTCCTTATTTGGAAAATGTAACCTTAGCTTATCATTTTTGTTCAAGCAAGGTTTATTATATCTTTGTAATGCTTTGAAATTTATTCTTAAAGCATGAATTTGATGTCTTATACTATTCTATTATGGTTCATAACTATTCTATAACATTTAGTTGTTGAACCCTCATATTTTCATTAAACTTTTTAATTCAACTAATCCTTAGTTGATGAACGTTAAACTCTAATTTACCCTTAAAACTTCTCCAAACTAAACTTCCTTTGGTGCAAACTCATATGTTAAACTGAGATGAACAACCATATTATAGGGGATTTATTACGCGAAAGCATTTAGATGTTTGTGTTAGGTTTGTAATATTCATGAACGCAATCAAATTGCACAAAGTAAGCGGAAACGTGGTAAAATAGAGTTTAAAATTTTACAAACCATATACCCGGATCATCATTTATGCACAATTATTAATTAAACGAAAAAATATGAAGAACAAGAATCATACCCTTGATGATTCGAGCTTCTTCAGGTACAAGTTCACCTCCAATCCTTTTCGCGTTTAACTTGAATCCACCGAGTTTGGTTCCTTCCTTTTATCAACGTTAGCCACCCAAGTGTTTGGCCTCTAGAGGTGATCCACCAAGAAAGAATAAAGATTCAAGAAGATGGGTGTTTGGCAAAACCTTAGTTTTTCTATCTCTCATAGAAAAGGAACGTACTCTCCAACAATTTGAATCATGTCTGTTGTGTAAAAGTCAACAACCACCTCACCTATAATAAGACTCCTCTTATTTATAGATGTGGGAAACCCTCCTTAACAATTAAGGAATTAAGCTTTATTTTAATTAATTAAAATCCTTTAATTAATTAGCCTCCTAATCTTATTAGGAATAAATGAGAGTACTAATATTAAAATAATTTCCAACTCTTTAGAAATTAAAATAATAATAATTGTAATAATATTAATAAGACTCCTCTTATTAATTTATATATTTAATATTTCCAAAATATTAAATAATAATATTAAGCTATTTAATTTATTCTATCACCATAGATTAAATTAAATACACTTAATATATTATTAAGATTATGCCATTAACTTCTTAAATAATTATTCTTCCTTTTATGGTGTGACTCTTTAGGTTCTCCATATTAAACTGGTTGTGAATAAATCAATTAGAATAATTCTAATCTTATTTAAATAAATAAATTAAAATATTAATTTATTTAAATAAATAATATTTATTCTACAATAGGGATAAGCCTCCCTAGCGATTAACGACTTTTCAGATAATATAAATTTCAACATTAATCATAAAAGAACCTTTGAGTAAATAGTTATCATATAATTCAATACTTCCACCATATAATGTCCCAATTAAATATAAGACATGGAATTACTGTCAAGTCTTATTTATTTAATTATTTGTATTTCGATCCTTAAATGCACAACTCCAAATAATGCAAATTAGAAACTCCTTTCAAATTTATTTTGCCTTGGCCAAGGACTACTAGGTTGTCATTTATCGAATCACATAGGACATTTCTCTTCTTTTACTAGAAGCGGTAGATTCTTTATTGATCATACATTATCTCCATGTACAACTTATTATACCCAAGCATACCCTTTGATATAACCTAAGGGTTTTAAGGAATAAGTCAAAGTATAACTCATCATACACAAGATACTATGATGATCTCAAGTCCAAGGATCACTTGTACTACTATCACTACAGGAATTCCTATTGACAGGCAAATAAAACTCTATTAGGTATTCCTTAGGGAGTCACGTTCAGTGAACTTATTCTCTAATAAGCACCTACATACTTGCTTTAGTGTCTCCATAGAAATGATCATGAGATCAATCATCCTCAACCAATGAGCAAGAAATGTATGTACCAATCTATCCGGATTCACTAATCCCCAATTTAGTAATCCAATGATTGTAACTATTTTAGTTCTAAGCTTTATAAGAATTTAGATCTCATTAGAATGATCATCATCATTATTCTAAAAGCATTTCTTAAAACTATGAGTTTATCACATATTATAAAATAGCATCATATAGATAATTAAAAACATTTAATAAATTAATACTTTTTTTTATTAATAAATGAATAAGATTGTTACAAAATATATGCTTTATCATCAAACATGATTGGCTTGTGTACATACTACTTTCAGTTTGTGTACAATACATGGTACGAAGGGTTGATCCCCCTAAGTACGAGAAAGAAGGTCCATATAGCCTAAGGACTGTTAAAGGTTCAAGTAGAAATACTTATAACCTAGGACATAGTTCATGGTGTTGTGACCCTCAAATGGTTTTTGTGAAGCCCCCAAAAATAGGTATACATCACATATTCTGAGTCGCAAAATACATGGTACAGAATACAAATACAAACTTAATTATACAACATGAACTATCATGTAGAATACGACCATAGTTAAGCTGTGAGTTTTAATACAAATGTATGTAACTCTCATGGTGCCTCGATCACAACCTTACAATGGTACTTCACATAAAAGTACAGTCAAAAACAGTTTTAGAAATTAAAATCTTTGGGAAGTACTCAAGGAAACCTTCGTACATGGGAGGCCATGCGTCTAGGTTATAATAGATATCATATGTCCACATAATTATCCTTGGTTGACCCAATAGACCTCAAAGAAAAATGAGAAGATTACTATCATCTTCTTTCCAATGGTGAGTCTTCTCTTGACATATAACTAACTCCACTGTCTCCAAGTAAAAATTATATCTCAAATAAACTCCAAGATTGTATAGATAGTGCTCGTAGATATACTCAGCAAGTGGATGTGCACAACCCTGTCTTATGATAACATGAGATTGTATGTCATTAGACATCTTTTATGATAGTAGCAAAACACCCTTCCAAAGTTGGGTTCACCTCACCCTATTCGGTTCACCAAAATTAAATATCAAATGACATATACAATACGACACACTTATCTAAAGTTCTCAATAAAATTATTTCCATACTATTTAGGAGAACCTCAATGACTATAGACCACCGTTCTATTCCCCGTTATCCCCGGGCCGACCCAAATTTACACTCTTATTACCTGAAAGGAATTGTGAAGCAAAAAGGGTGAACACAACTAGCCCAGTAAAGAATATCATGACTAAAGATAATTTACATCATCAATAGCCTTCATCAGTAATAAATCAGAGATTTGGAACATATGGTAGATGATAAAACTTTTCAACCATAGTTGCAGCGGAACGAATAATCCATTAGAAGAGTCAAATAGACCATCAGATCTATTATCTTCTCTATGTTAAAAGTCTACCGATAATGTTTTATCCCTGTAATATCAATCAACAATTCTTGTCCACAATCATATGAATAACTCATAATCACAATCGTGGTTCTAAATTCATCTTCGCACCCAGGACGAAGATAATTTTCATCACCTATCTTTACCTGAAACATCAAAAATCACGGTTATACCAAATCACAATTTCTTCTCATAATCATACTAATTAAATCATCTTCGCACTACGGCCAAAGATATTCATTATTATCACATCCATGAATTAATATTTCATTGCTGAGACTCAGCTCAATAATTAATCCACATCATCGAATCATCCCTACACTATAGGCCAAGGATATTTTTTAGTATCATGACCAAAAATTATCCATGCACTATGGGCCAAAGATAATCGTGTTTTCATCAACGGTCCTGATCATGCCATAAAACAATTCATCTTTGAACCCTTGGTCGAAGAGAATCCATAGCCATAATCATACCAAAAACTGTCCATCAATGCACTACGGGCCAATGGGGACTTTTTCCACATCATTTGTAATATTACAGTCATGATTATACCGAATAATCCCTGGTCATAATCATACCAAGTCCATCTATGCACTACAGGCCACAGATGACTTTCAACATAATATAAGCATAAGGATGACATAAAGAATCAATCAAATGAGATAAAGGATAAATATTAAACTTTTATAATATAATTTATCCAGCGTTCAATAATAATCAAATGTTATCAATCACTTAATAATCTCATAATCTAATGTCATTAATATTATAATAATATTTTAATCATTTCTTAAACTTATAAACAATTTATTTTAATTGTTTACACTTTATCAAATAATACATTTAATCATTCAAAAATGCCATACTCATAAGATTTCATCAACAATGATCAAATCCCTCATCAAAAATCTGCATATACCCTATAGGGGATTCCCAAGCCATAAAATCCTATTTACCAATTTTGTTACTTCACATAACATATTTAATTCATATGTTTGTAACTAAACTATTTTCATGAAAAATACAAAATCAGTCCCAAAAATTATTCTTTTCTGGGATTTAGCAGAATGTAGTCCCATATTGAACATATATTTTTCTCAGAATTTTTAAAATTCATTTACTATTTTTCAAAAATCAATTTCTAATTAATTCCTTAAGAAAATAGCTACCTCAAGTTTAACTCCAGAAATTCCCAAATCCTGGCAGGATCTTACACATGTTAACGTGAGCTTCCAGTTTAAATTTCATGGTCATCAGGGTTATAGAACTCCGGTTATAACGTTTTTTGTCGGAAAAACTTAAATATTGAAATAGTCATAACTTGCTTATTTTAAGTCGGAATGAGCTAATTTTTGGACAGGAGGTACTTTATACCATATATTTCTATGTTCTAAAAGGCCGGAATTTTTCTCATAATTTAAGTGGTCGAAAATTCCCTTTTAAATTTCTGGGCAGTAGCTTTTTGGAAATTTGCAGTTTTTAACTCCTTTGCTAAAATCAGTCCACACGTAAATCTACAACACCTTTTCCAGTGATTCCACTTGGATAAGTTAGAAAACTCATAGATCTAACTCTAGAGCTTGACCACACTCAAAAATTTGAAATATAATAGGAGATATGGTCAATTGAATTTTATGTTTCATTTTCACCAAAATCTAATTTTCAACCCTTTGTGACTTCTAAGAAACTTTCATGTTTTCATATAATAATCAACATAACTCATCATAACACTTAATAATACTAAATATACCCATGATTTTCATCAATCTGATGCTTTTATTATGACTTTCCAGAATTTTTGAATGTCCAAAAAATTATTAAACTACAAATGGATTTTTGTCCGCCATGCGGTAATCCACGTAGACAGATCATTTACATAATTTAATAAGAAATGAATACAAAGGATCATTCACCATGCATGTGGTAATCCACACAGACAGGTTATTGCAATAGAATAATAAAGAATGGAATAACAGAAGAATTCACCATGCATGCGATAGATCGCACCGACAGGTTATTCTCAATAGAATAATAAATAATGGAACCAGGTCATGCGTAAATGCACAGACAGGATATTCCAACAGAATAATAAACAACGGAACTGTGTCGGCGTAAACGCACGCATGCGGGATGTTCCAATGAATAATAAATAATGTAACCGAGGTCATGCGTAACGTCATGCATGGGATGTTCCAACAAAATAATAAAAAAATAGAATAACAGAAGAATTTCACCATGTATGCGGTACTTTGCATAGACAGGTTTTTCCAACATAATGAAAAAATAGAATACAGAAAAATTTCACCAAGTATAGGATAGCTCGCGTATACAGGTTATTCCAACAGAATAATAAAGAATGGAATAATAGAAGTTCTTTTCATGAATACAAAAGAAATAATACCCCTTACGAGTACAACAAATAATATCCCTTACCTTTGAAAAAAGAGTATTCCGACTGGTAGGGCAAGAATATACTTGAAGAAAACTTGTACTACGCTCAAAGCTTTCTTAAACTCTAAAGAAATATGCTCAAGATTATAGAAGGAAAATTCTCTCTATAGTTTCTCTCTAGAGTTTCAGTGAATTCGTAAGAAATAATGAAGGAATGAGCTTCTATTTATAGAAGAATGGACTGAATAGGAACTAATTCATGAACGGTCCAGATTGATTTACTTTTAAATGGACGGTCCAGATTGATTTAATAAAATATTCTAATAAAACAAAATATTTTAAATAAAATATAATATATTCTATTTATAATCGATAAAATGAATAACTTTATTAAAGTATTTTGTTTTATATAAAAAAGATTTTACTATGCAAAATACTATGCAGCACTATGCAACACTACGCATAATAAAATATAGTATATTCTATTTATAATCTAATAAAACAAATAACTTTATAAAAGTATTTTGTTTTATATAAAAAGATTTTACTATGTAAAATACTATGCATAATAGAATATTATATATTCTATTTATAGTCTAATAAAACGAATAACTTTATAAAAGTATTCTATTTTATATAAAATGCTTTTCTGTTTTATTACATTAATAATACTAATAAAACAAAAGTGAGTGACTTCCCACGTAAGCATCAATAATCAATATCGTGTGCTACTATGCAACCACGCGTATTACTGTACTTTTACTACCGAGTAGTTCAACAGTTTTAACGGTAAAACTTCCGCCGTTATTTTCATAAAAATATTTTTGTCGTTTTCTCAATCCAACAATAATTCCGTTGTGGGGTCCACCAATGATTGTACCATCGTACGGATATTCCCCGAGAAAAAGAATATTCCCCGACTAATCTAATATTTCCTGACACAACGAATATTTTATATCAACTTGCTTACTTTGAAAAAAAATTTCACATATTACCCTTAACTTTAAACTTTTATCAATTTAACTATTTACGAAAATAGAAAAATTGAATACTTTTATTTCATAAAATTCGGGATCTCACAGTTTTTAATATCAGTTCTTGATTATCGATATTATAAATTGTTATTTAATTCAATTGAGTTTATTCATTGTCCGTTATTATACCCTTTTAAGTGAGCATTTGTTTTTCTCACTCTTGCATATATATAACCATTGCAGCTAAAATTGAGAAGGTTGATGAGCCAACCACTAGCAAAGGAAAAGGATAGATGAACAAGTGTTGAAGACTTGTTGTTTATTTCAAATTATATATCCAGACTAAATTTTAATTTTGTGATGTAAATATTTAATTTCCGCATTTGATGAATGTTTTAAGGTTACATGACCTGGGATGTTTTTGGATTTATTGAATTTAATTATGTAACCCTTTAAGGGCAAGTTTAATTTCTTAAATTTTATTAAATTTTGGGTAGTTAAAAATGTATGATTAGACAGTGAACACCAAATCATGTGTGAATGAAGTGCCCAGATTTGGGGGTGTCACAATAAAGGTACTGGTCCTCTAATGCTAGGAACCACATCAAGTTCGGTTGTGAACTTCTTCATCCAAATAGCCTCCTTTGCAACTTCACTTGCAGCTATGTACTCTGCATCTGTCACTGAATCAGCAATTGTTTGTTATTTTGGAACTTTTCCTACTCACTCCGCCACCATTCAAGGTAAATACATACCCCAAAACAGATTTACTATCATCTTGGTCTATTTGAAAACTTGAGTCTGTGAAGCCCTCTACTTTCAATTCAGACCCACCGTAGACAAGAAATACATCCTTGATTTTTTTTAAGTACTTTAGGATATTTTTCACTGCCTTCCAATGTTCTTCTCCTGGATTTGACTGATATGTGCTTGTTACACTAAGTGCATGAGCGACATCCGATCTAGTACATATCATGCTGTACATGATGGATCATATTACTGAAGCATAAGGAATCTTATTCATACGGTCTATCTCCTCAGATGTCTTTGGGGCCTGTTTCTTGGAGAAATGTATTCCATAGCTCATCGGCATGAGACATCTCTTGGAATTTTCAATGCTAAACCTCTTTAGCATCGAGTCAATGTATGCTTGATAAGTGGTTTTACAAGAACTTATTTAGATATCAATTTACTCAATTTGTTGCTTAAACTTATTTTATTGTATAGTTTTTTTATGCATTTGTGTTCTCTTTTTTAGTTTCATCAATGGGAACTCTCGTGGTGTAAATGGAGCCAAGTATGATGGCTTAATGATAGAATGAAAAATTGGAGTGAAAAGCTATGCAAGGGAAGACAATAGAAGATTGCAGCAGAACAAGTCAGGGCCAGCTGGTACACAGCGCAGCTGCGCCCAGGTTGGCCTCTAACATAACGCAGCTGCACCCTCTTCAAAGCTAATCATAACGCAGCTGCGGCGGTCTATTCCTGCAAGCTAACTTTTAATTAAGTTGTCCAATTGAATTATTACTGAGATGAAGGGCATACGAACTACATTTCTATATTATTAGACTTATTTTTAATATGTAGGTAGATTCCACCCCTTGGGGGATCACTTAGCTATTGTTGCTTTCTTTCTTTAATTTGAATATTATAATAGAGTAAATTAGAGTAGTTACTTTCTAGATCTGATTAGATTTGAAGACTTGAAGTGTTTGGATAGCATTAAAAATTCAATATTGGAGCAGAAGAATAGATTTGGACTTCAACTCTTTATTCTTGATCTCTCTTTGATTCCTAGTTGTAATCTTATGATGTTATTTCAATTTGTGGATGACAGATTTAATTTATCTATGAATTAAACTCTATTTTGGGATTACAATGGATTCTATTGCTTAGTTTATTTTGATATACTTCACTATTAGTCTTATTAATTGCTATAGGATTGTCTATTAAGATTCATGCTTATTTGCTTAGTTGATTGGCCATCAATTACTGTGATAATCCATATGAAATTGAGAGACAAAGTATGGGTTTAAATCTGATCTTGATAGCTTGTGATTGTATGTTCTACAATATAATGGGATGTATGATTTGTGCTTAGGATAGACATATACCGAAGCACCGCTCGTAGTCAATTGAGAACTTGGGCTTAAACCCTAATTATTTGTAAATCACATAGACATATAGTAGTTTATGTAATGTGGGTGTTCATGTGTATTCTATCAATTGTGGATTATATATGATATGGGTATGGTACATTGAGATGTGGCTATACTTTATTTTTGTGATCTCGACTAACAATCCAGTACAATTAGTTGTGCTTAACAGGTAGCGTGTTGATTTAAGTGACTCAATAGATGAAATTATGATCGCAGGTCTTCATTATCTAGTCTTATTCTAGGGGTAGTTAGTATTATCTAATTTCATAATTTAAATATATAGGTATAAAATCAATTGTTTAAATAAGACTGAAATGGTTACGGGTTAGTGCTTGGTGAACTTTATTAGTTAATTCTCCGTGGGAACGATACTTTACTTACTCTTTATTACTTGTTTACCGTGTATACTTGTACGCAGATATTGATCGGTACAACGACCAACAAGTTTTTGGCGTCGTTGCCGGGGAATTAGTTTAATAATTTTTTCCAATATTAATTTCAATCAAATTAGTCTTAATTTAAACATTTTATTTAATTTTAATTATCTTCTTGTATTTCTCTCTTTTTAGGTACCATGGATGACTTTGCTTATCAATGGCCCTATACGAATATGACTCAACCAAGGGACACAAGAATTTATGTACTCAATGTATTTTCTGCAATTTTGGCACAAATTGAAACACTTTCAAAGAGGTTGGATGTTCTTACAGCTCAACGTAGTCGAAAGATCGATGTATTTTGTAATTATTGTGGGGGCAATCATCAGAGTCATCAATGCACTGTTAGATTTGGACCAGCACATTATAGGGGAGATTACCTCAATGGCTATGTTTATCCCAATTACCATCAAGGTTGGGGGTATCACCCAGATTCTGCATGGAGTTATAACTATCAAGACCAATACTGTGTTCCAAGTAAAACATTTCCATCGGATTTCTCATATCCACCTCCAATGTAACAAGAAGAAAATTCAGAGTTTAAGGAATTCATGTCAAAGATCATAGCTGACCAGGAAGAGATGATAATGAGTCAGGAGTTATCAACCCAAAATCTTAATAGATAGATGGAACAACTTATTAACTGGTCCTCTGTAGACACTCGAAATTTTTTGCACTCCTATTCCTAACATTGCAGGAGGGTAGATTCGTCTTTTGGAGATAACCATGAAAGACAGCTTACAATCATCTCGGATAATACCGGAAGTTTAGCTCCTACACGAAACACAACCCGGGAACATTAGCCCCAACCCGGATAGTACCAGAAGATCAGTTCCAAACCCGGAACACACACCAGGAATGTAATTTCCAATCTCAGAGATAACCCCAAGATATGCAGATCAAAAGACCAGCAACAACACCGGAGAGGACAGTTCTGTCTCAGCGAAAACACCGCGATGTTCAATTCCAGTCCCAGAGATAACACTGGGAGTAGCAACCCCATCCTTGGTGATAGCCCCAAGGGATGCCATTGTAATTTTGGCGATAACCCCGGAAATGCTTGTTTCAAACACATGCGATCAGCTTCAGGCTAAAACATCCAGTCAAGGCACATACACCTCAGTCCTGGGACTAACAAATGGGCAGACAAGAACATCCACAGATGACAGTGATACATACAAAAAAGCAGTAGTCCAATCTCAGATATAACCCTGATCAACGTCAGCTTTCCGCTTAAATCGGTGATAACCTGGGTGAGGAGTCAACACGTCATCTTACTATCTCAACAAGATGATATCGCAGTATACCAAGAAGTGGTCCAATCTCAGCTGTAACCCTGAGCAACGTCTACTTTCAACTCAACCCGGCGATAACCCCGACAAGGAGTCACACATCATCTTGTTCCTCCAACAAATGGCATGACGTCTCAACGCTTTATACATACATACATGCAACAATGTCCCACAAGAGTCGAGGATTGACAATCCCGAGTGACTATTACGTGTGGCAATACTTTGGATAGAATTTGAAGCTTGAAGACCATGGGCATAGACCCCTCTTCCTGACTTCATACAACCTCTAATCCATGTCATTACGTAACTCTTGACACAAGCGATCCGAAGAAGTACAGATATACTTCGTTTGGATGCTTGGATTGAAGTTCTGCAAGTTCGAGCGGAAATTATAGTTCATGAGTGCACGTACTACGAGACGATAGGATCCGCGAGGCCCGGGCCCACCATGACCAGCCGCAGGTACAACTGCGGCTGCCATAGGTGTACCTGCAGCCATCCATCTATATACACAAGGCTTGGGTCAGCCATTTGAGAAGAGAGAGAGAAGGAAAATGGCGAGGAAGCCTTGTCCATTTTACTCTGCATACACATCTTTTGAGTGTTTCCTATTCTTTAAATACTAGTTAGCTCACATATAGCTCCTTTTTATCCGGCGGGAGCTGAGTGTTTATCCATTTAAAGTCTAAGAAGTCTACTTTGGCGGCCCACTGTAAGCCTTCTTACATTCTATAAAGTCTCTTTCTCCTATTATCACACATTGTTGTACACGTTGATAGTCGTGTGAGTGTGTTTTCCCGGACTTTGGTCCGTGGTTTTCATTTATGTATGTATATATATACTAATTTATGTATATATTTCATATACATGGACTAACATTATCGAATTATGCCTCGATTGAGCCTAGACTTCTATCTGGAGCGTTTATTTGCTTTTATATATATATTTATATATATAAGCGTGGTCGAACTCATTCGATGAGCCCGGATTTTAAATTCTATATGTTTAATTGCTTTTTATATATATATATATATATATATATATATATATATATATATATATACTTATATATATAATTGTTGTTAGACATATCGATGAGCTTCGGATTTTACATCCTAAATTGCATTTACTAGCTTTTATATATATATATATATATATATATATATATATATATAATTGTCATTAGACATATCCGATGAGCCCGGATTTACATCCGTTGCATTTATCGCTTTTATATATATATTTGTACATATATATATATATTTACATTTCTATCGAACGGAGTTTACTTCGTGGCTTTTACATGCCTTTTATTTACATTACGTCTCCGCCTCGAGTTTACTTCAGTGGCGGTTGATCGCTTTTCTGACTTTATTTACATTTCGTCCCGCCTCGAGTTTACTTTGTGGCGTTGATCATGTTCTTATACATATATTTTCTGACTTTCATATATTTACATTTCCGATCCCCTATGGAGTTGCTTCGTGGTGGTGATCATGTACATATATATATATATATATATATATATATATATATATATATATATATATATTTACAACTTTTATATATATAAGCGCCATCGCTTTCCATATAAATTGCAGTATCATGTGAGCCTAGGAATCATGTGATCACAGATTCAGTCTACTGAATCTAGATTCGGTTCCTATGATGGACATTTTCTTTAGCTGTAAGAAGCTTGTACATTATTTTACAGTGTTTGAGTTTCCTTGGATGGCTGTCATTGTGAGACCCCAAATTTTATGGATAAAGATTTAAATTTCTCGAAATATTTTTTTTTAATATTATGGAATAAATTTGATATAATGTTATAGTTGTGGGTAATATTTATAAATTTTGCAAAGTATGCAAGTTGTTATATAATATTCGATTGGTCAAGGAATATTTGTTTTAGCAAAGAATATTCATACAATGGCGCAATCATTGGTGGACCCCACAACGAAATTATTGTCAGAATGAGAAAACGACAAAAATATATTTATAAAAATAACGACGAAAGTTTTACCGTTGATACTGTTGAACTACTCGGTAGTAAAAGTACAGTAATACGTGTGGTTGAATAGTAACACACGGTATTAATTATTGATGTTTACGTGAGAAGTCACTCAGTTTTGTTCAATTATTGCTATGATGAGTCTTTGCATAGTATCTCACGTTATTTGATTCAATTATTATTGATATATATATATATATTATATATAAGTTTTGTTTTATTAGTATTATTAATGTATTAAAACAGAAAAACTTTTTATATAAAATAGAATACTTTTATAAAGTTATTCATTTTATTAGACAATAATTAGAATATATATTATATTTTATTATGCATAGTGTTTGCATAGTGCCTGCATAGTATTTGCATAGTAAAATCTTTTTAAAAGGTATTCATTTTATTAGATTATAAATAGAATATATTATATTTTATTGTAAACCAATCTGGACCGTCCGTTTAAAGTAAATTGATCTGGACCATTCATGGATTGGTTCTTATTCAATCCATTCTTCTATAAATAGAAGCTCATTCCTTCATTATTTCTTACTTAATTCACTTTGAAACTCTAGAGAGAGAAACCGTAGAGAATTATTCTTCTATCTTGAGCGTATTTCTTTAGCGTTTAAGAAAGCTTTGAGCGTAGTGCAAGTTTCTTCAAGTATATCCTCGCCCTACCATCAGAGTACTTTTCTTTATAAGGTAAGGGGTATTTTTTTTTATATTCATGAAGATAACTTCTGTTATTCCATTCTTTATTATTTTGTTGGAATAACTTGTATACGCGGTCTACCCTATACTTGGTGATTTCTGTTGTTATTCCATTCATTATTATTCTGTTGGAACATCCTGTCTGTGTGTTTTACGGCGGACCTGGTTCCGTCTTTATTATTCTATTGGAATATCCTTTCTGTGCGTTTTATGCCGGACTTGATTCCGTTATTTATTATTCTCGTTGAATAACTCTGTCATCTGCAAGGCACCGCATGCATGGTGAATTCTGTTGTTATTCCATTCTTTATTATTCTGTAGGAATATCTTGTCTATGCGTTTTATGCCAGACCTGTTTTCGTTATTTATTATTTTGTTGGAATAACCTGTCTATGCAAAGTACCCATGCATGGTGATTTCTGTTGTTTTTCCATTCTTTATTATTTTGTTGGAACATCTTGTCGGTGCGAATTTCGCCTGACCTGGTTCCGTTATTTATTATTCTGTTGGAATAACCTGTCTATGCGAATTACCGCATTCATGGTGATTTCTTTTGTTATTTCATTCTTTATTATACTCAGTTGGTTAAAGTTTTGACTTCTATACTCCATGAAATTAGTGGAATATCCTTGATATTTGCGCTTCATCCAGTATCTTTTCATGGAAATATTCTTCTGAGCATTCTTGAATTTTTACTCTACAAAAAAGTATCATGATGATAATTTGGACTTTATTGGTTCCTAGATAAATTAATTCTTGAACTTATTTTATTGAATTATTATGTCATTGTCATCATCCTCATGTTTATATTATGTTGAAAGTCATTTGTGGCCTGTAGTGCATAGATGGACTTGGTATGATTATGACCAGGGATTATTCGGTATAATCATGACCGTAATGTTACAAATGATGTGGAAAAAGTCATCATTGCCCCGTAATGCATTGATGGACAGTTTTTGGTATGATTATGGCTATGGATTCTCTTCGGCCAAGGGTGCAAAGATGATTATTTTATGGCATGATCAGGACCGTTGATAAAAACACAATTATCTTTGGCCCGTAGTGCATGGATAATTCATGGTCGTGATACTAAATAATATCCTTGGCCTGTAGTGCAGGGATGAATTGATGATGTTGATTATTTATTAAGTTGAGTCCCAGTGATAAAAATGATGAAAAACATTTTAAATCATAGAAGATAGTAGACTTTATTCTCTACTTGACTCTTCTAATGGATTGTTTGTTCTGCTGCAGTTAAACTTGATGTCTATTGTATTATATCAGTTTAACACTGTTGAAGGCTAACGATAATTTATTCTGCATTATCTAGTCATAATATTTCTTACTGGGCTAGTTGAGCTCACCCTTTCTTTCATTGTTCTCTTCAGGAAATGAGAACGTAGCTGGGACTAGTCGGGGAACATAGTGATGGTCCTAGATGGTGCATTAGTAGTCCTCACTATTCTGTGAAATATTGTAATAAGAAATGTAATGAGGACTCCATTGAGTGTGGATATTATCTAGATGACAATATTTGTATTAAAACTCACAGCATATGTTTTGTCGTATTTTACACGACTGTTGTATAATTAAGTTGTATTTGAATTTATGTACCATGTATCTGGCGACTCAAGATGGGTGATGTATACCTATTTTTGGGGGCGTCACAGTCATGCCCATAAGGAGTTCGGCACTGCTGTACATTATTTTCTCGAAGATGCTTCGCATCTCGAAAATAAAAGCAAACAAGCTAGACATTTAATAATAAAATGGAAGTATGAAAAGGTCTCAATTCCTATTGAGCACAGGGTTTGAAAAACCTCTTTTCCAAAAATGTCATTGCTATATTGTGGTTAAAACTGAATTGTATATAGGTACGAATGAGGCCTCGCACTACTTTCAAATAAATTGCGCATGGATCCACACACACATTTATATAACAATTTCTTTGAAGAGTTGCGGTCACCGTGGTAACACGGATGTCGGGGGTGCCTAACACCTTCCCTCCACATAATCAAACCCCCGAACCCTTAATGAATCTCGGTTTCACAGACCCGTTTAGCAGTGTCAAAACACTGGGTCAATGTGCAAACCTTTTCGGTTGCGTTGGTGCAACTAGTTAAATACACCAACTGGCAACTCTTAAAGTCAGTCGTCGACATTATACATGTCGGACATTTTTCACTTATTTTTTTAAACAAATCTCACAATAACATGAGAACACCAAAGAACAAGTAACAAAAAGGGACACTAAAAAATCCTGACGTCGACAAGTGGCGACTCTGCTGGGGACTCCAGTAAGAGGGCTTTAAACCGCTATTACAATCTTTTCAAAATTGTTATATTCTTGTGTGTGATTGTTACATTTATATTTCTGATGAATGTGTACGAATGCATCTTACTTACTGCACTGCTAAATATCTATCTATGATTTAGTACTTCGCACATATTAGTGCTTCGCACATGTCATCATTTTGCATAAATGATGAGACACGTTGTATGTGAATGTATGTTGTGTGGTCCCTCCACCAGGAGGCTATCCTGTCGGTGTTTGATTACTGGACCCGTGCGAAGAATAATTCTCCGGGGCTTAGGAAAGTCACCACTCAGATCCGTTCCAGTTGAAAGACTAGATTAACTTCCCGTCGAGTAGATTGCGATGATCTGGGAACCTTCATGCCGAAAAGCCGCGAGAGTAACCCTAAGATAGGTCAACCTCTGATAAACCAAACGTGGAGGAAAGTCTCTTTATGCTCTCCATTTTCAATTACTTGTAAAAGCATTTACCAGTAATTTTATTCCATGTTCATCCATCTATAATGGAAAATATGAAGAATATTTGTGCATGACATGTTATCAATTAACAAACCGGTTTTGCAGGACAAATTCCTAAAACGGATATGTTATGATAACATTTATATTTCCCTAAGACTAAACTACGTAAGTCTTTTGTAGGGAAGCAATTGGGCCTATTACCCGCTCAAAATTCAAAAAGGCCACAAGCCTACAACCAATCAGGTCTTCTTCCGAACAGTCTAATCATGTTTCCTGAGAAGAATTTGACGGATTTAGTAAACAAATCACAGACTAGGCCGTTCTACTAAAAGAATTACACCAGTCTACTCAGGGGACGAAGATACCTACACATACATAATCCTCTACACAAGGAGGAGTTCAAGGTCTGGAAAACACAATTCCAGAACATCAGTTGGATACAACCAACAAAGACCCTGAAGGCACCCATCTCAAAGGAGATCTAGACACTGGTGACATCAGGAAGAAAGTCCTTCAAATGGAGGAAACCATTCGTGCTCTTAAAGGGATTGGAACTCATGGCAGTGTTTCATATACAGACCTTTGCATATTCCATGGTGTTCATTATCCAGAGAAATTTAAAACCCCTGATTTTGAAAAATATGACGGATTAGGGGATCCTTATACACATTTAAACGTGTTCATTGGAGAACTTGGATCTTATGCTAAGAATGAAAAGCTCCGAATGAAGTTGTTTCAGAAAAGTCTGGCTGAAGAAGCCCGTTTGTGGTATATCAGATTAGACAACTCTAAGATCCATAGTTGGGAAGAGCCAGCCCATGCCTTCCTCACTCAATACAGTTTTTAATCTCAGATGGCTCCTGACCGGTACCAAATTACCAAGGTCAAGAAATAGTCTAATGAGTCATTCAAAGAGTATGCTCAAAGGTGGAGGCACCTTGCTGCTCAAGTTATTCCTTCTATGACAGAATCAAAAATGATCATGACTTTCATAGATATACAGGAAGCTCCTTTCTATGAAAGAGTTCTAGCTAGTATTGGCAAACCATTTTTTGAAATGATCAAACACGACGAGATGGCTGAAATGGGATTGAAGTCCGGTAAAATTCAAGACCTAGCCGCTCTTAAAGCTGTTGCTGAGCACATCCAGTCCGGATCTTATAGAAACAACCCCCGAAGGGTCCATAAAAAGAAAGAGAAGGATGTTTCCTTGATACTCCAAGGACAAAAAGGCAATCCAAGCATGCCTATGCAGATGAGAAACTATTCCCCTTTTCCAGCACAATCTTCAAAACCTCCATTGCATAAAAGTGGAGAAGTAAAGCGACCTCGAACGTTCACACCCTTAGGGGACTCGCTCGAGAATATTCTTACTCTTCTGACTGCTTAGAAGAAAATTACACATCTTCTTCCACCAACCAACCCTAATGGGAAGGGTTTTAATGCTACTCAGAAGTGTGCTTACCATGCCGGGGCACCCGGACATGATACTCAAAATTGTTGGGCCTTGAAACATAAGATCCCAGATCTGATAGACAATGGTGAGATCGTGGTCACCAAGGCAGATCAACCTCATGTGCAAGACAACCCTCTCCCTCAACACAAAGAAGAAGAGGTTAACATGATCAGTTGGAGCACTGGACATGGTTCCAATTCTACTGGTGAATCATCCCAACCCATCAAAGACGGTGTTGACAGATGGGATTATGTAAAGTTCCAGTTTACCATGGAACGAAAGATGAAAGCTCTTTGCAAACAAATTGAGCATTTGGCAGAACTGGTGACACACCATCATCAAGTCACATGCCAATTAATCAAGCAGAAGCATGCCTATCTCCTTCCATTTGTTATAAACGCTTCATCAACACCTTCAGAAAGCAAAGCTATGGAGGATAAGGTTGCAAAGCGAGCAAGTGCTAAAGCCCATCGGGATTTCGCCAATAAAAGGGAATTCACCTATCTGGGCCAATCTATGGAGGAGATACTTCAAATGTTGATCAACGAAGGAAGAATCACATTCCTTCTACCTCCAATCAATCCCCGTTCAGGGCGGTTCAATCCTGATGAACTGTGTCAATATCATTCACATTCTCGCGGTCACAGCACAGAAGAATGTTGGGCACTCCGCCATCTCTTTCAGAATCTTATTAATAGCGGTGTCCTACAAGTAGCAAATGATTACACCGTACAACTCAAGGGTGGGAATACATGCCCTACCCAATGGAAGGGATCAGTAGCAGTTATATCCAAAGTGGATGATGAGACTATCAAAGTATTTCCCATACAACCAATTCAACTCAAAGGAGTTGACAATCCTTTGAAAGTGGCCGCACCAGAGCCAATTCCTTTACCTTGCAAACTACAACATCCTGTTGTCAGCTTATACAAAGTTCCATGGAATTATGGAGAAGCTGAAGGATCCACGTCTCATACTACT
The DNA here is from genome assembly GCA_020205605.1 of Panax ginseng. Taxonomy (NCBI): domain Eukaryota; kingdom Viridiplantae; phylum Streptophyta; class Magnoliopsida; order Apiales; family Araliaceae; genus Panax; species Panax ginseng. The sequence continues at coordinate 90,260,248 of CM035134.1, read as the reverse complement.
GCTACAGTGTTGAAAGAGAATCTATTGTACCTTCCTCAACGGGTTATCAAACCTACTTGTGAAGCAAAGGGGAAGTTGCCCATGGAGAAGATTGAAAAATTCCTCCGTACTATGGGCCACAATGAAGCCAAAGTGGTTTTAAGCTCATGAGAAGCTCCACACCGATTTCAATTCGACTGGTTTTCTTCCGAGGAGCATCGGAAGGTCTTGCTAAAGGTTTTGGAAGAAGCCTACCTGCTAAAATCAATGAATGTGGAAAAATTTCAACATTTGGTTGATCGCATTTTCAACAACAATGTGATATCCTTCATCGATGATTGACATACCTCCCGAAGGGACTGGGTATCGCAAAACCAATCGCACATCCGCGGTGTTGTCTTTTCAGTACATGCTAGCTGGAGTACTGATAGATGGAGGTTAATCTCTAAATATCTGTCCTTATGCTACCTTGGTGAAGATGAATATCAATCTCAAGCGGATACAAAATAGCCATACGATCATCCGAGCTTTTGATGGATCTCGGCAAAATTCTGTTAGAAAGATTGAATTGCCAATTGAGATTTTGATACACATTGCTGGAGTTGTTCCCTCCACCTTACATCAACAACTTAAATACATCATCAACAACAGTCTGGTCACTGTCAATGCTGAGTCGGAATGTCCTAGACCAGGAACTCTACCAATATCAGCTTCAATTCAGAAGTTGGTAGGCCGGCTTCCATACTGGAGGAAGTGAGTAACACGCAATACCATTCTATGGAGCGCCACTTCCCGTACCCAAAATTTCTGACGAGGTTATGTCAGCCACTCAAGAAATGATGTTATTGGGTTATCAACCAGGACAAGGGCTTACTAAGGATCAACAGGGTATTAAGTACCCCATCCAAATGTCCAGTCAAATTGGGACAGTCGGACTAGTCTATTCTGCTAATTCCATTCACAGGAATCCTCATAAGCATAAGCAGGTTCCTCAAGCTTCCGCCGCACGGCGATTTTATACACCTTTACCGCATGAGTTGATATAGTCTCCAGTAAAGGTTCCATCCCATGTCGTGGCTATGTTGTTTCTGAAGCCAGTGCCAATCAAAGCTAAAGAGGTGCTGATTCCTGATCCCAATGAGGAAGAAAAGGAACAAAAACGTAAACATGACCTTGCCTTGATGATGGCAGGTATTCGGGTCATTGTTCATGATGAACATACAAACAGATACACCCTAGACGATGATTGCCGAGATGTCATGGTTATCATTCGGGAAAAGGAGGACGCTGACGATCCTTCTATCACTGCAGTCCTTCAGGACTTTGCCCTCGACAATTGGAGCAGCACTCCATGCATTGGTCGACGAGGGTAAAATGGGCAGAAAATCCCTCTGCCCTATAGATAACTTTAATTGCTTTCTTTCCTTTACATCACTAGCAGTTATTTTATCATGTACATGCTAACACTTTTGTATGATCGAACAGTTGCATATATTAAGTGAAAGCATATTTTGTTTCAGACTCAATTTAGATGTGCTTCAGTACTTTGGTCGATGAGGTGCCTTCTCTCCACAAGGGCTGTAACTTTGATGCAAAGTTGGACTCAGACTTGATGGACATCCAAGAGGACATTGAGACACCTCAAGAGATTAAGGAATGGGTCACCAACAAACCTAAACCCAATCTTGATCAAACCACTCCTTTCAATCTTGGAACCTTAGACAACCCTAAGCTAATCCAGATTGGTTCAGACCTTACCACAAATCAGCGAAATGACATGGTTGGATAGTTAACCCAATTCCAGGATGTGTTTGCATGGTCTCATGAAGACATGGTGGGATTGTCCACTGACATTGTTCTTCATCGCCTTCCCATTAAAGAAAGATTCAAGCCAATTAGGTAAAATCTCAGGCGATTGAAACCTGAATGGAGTTTAAAAGTTAAAGAGGAAATTGTGAAACAATTTCAAGCTGGCATCATCATGGTGTCTACATATCCAGAGTGGATATCCAACAATGTTCCCGTGACTAAACCAGGGGGAAAGGTGCGAGTCTGCGTGGATTATCGGAATTTGAACAAAGCTTGCCTTAAAGATAGCTTTCCCGTGCCTTTTATCCACATTCTTATTGACAATACTACTCAGTACGGCATGTACTCCTTTGCTGATTGCTTCACGGGGTACCATCAAATTATGGTCGCTGAGGAAGATCGTGAGAAAACTGCTTTCATCACTCCTTGGGGAACCTTTTGCTACAGACGGTTGTCATTCGGCCTCATCAACGACGGGGCAACCTACCAGCTAGCTATGATGGCTCTTTTCCACGATTTAATGCACAATGAGATAGAGATTTATATGGATGACATCATTGTCAAATCCCAGAAGGAGGATGACCATTTAGACCATCTCAAAAAGCTGTTCAACAGGTTGCGTAATTACAACTTGAAGTTGAATCCCGCCAAGTACGCCTTTGGTGTTAAGTCAAGTAAGTTGCTAGGTTTCCTAGTCAGCCACAAAGAGATTGAATTGGATCCTACCAAAATCCAGGCCATCAAGGAAATGCCCATTCCTCAGACAAAGAAGGAAATACAGGGATTTTTGTGAAAAATCAACTTCATTAGCCGATTTATTTCTCAACTCACAGCAACCTGTGAGCCAATATTCAAATTGTTAAGGAAGAACTCCTCCATGAAATGGAATAATGAGTGTCAAAAAGCCTTCCTCACAATTAAAGAGCAACTGATTAACGCTCCTATTTTGGTACCTCCTAGGGATGATGTTCCCCTGTTTATGTACTTGTCCATAAATGACAATGCTATGGGCTGTATGCTGGGGCAGAAAGACAATAGAGGCCAAGAGTGAGCTATCTATTACCTCAGCAAAAGATTTAGCATCAGTGAACACAAGTACACTCTGATTGAGAAGACTTGTTGTGCTTTAGCATGGGCTTCAATGAGATTACAGCATTATCTCCATGGTCACACAACCCATCTCATATCCCGCGTAGATCCTCTTAACTATGTGTTCAGCAAACCCATACTGAATTGTCGACTGTCCAGATGGCAGTTGATCCTACAGCAATTTGGCATCGTCTATGTGACTCAAAAGTTGGTCAAAGGTCAAGGAATTATGGATCAACTGGCCGCCGCACCTGTAGGGGATTACAAACCCTTAGAAACATACTTTCCCGATGAAGGAGTAATGGCAATTCAGCTACCATATCAGTACGATACATGTCATTCGTGGAAAATGTATTTTGATGGAGCTGTTAACTCAGAAGGCTCTGGAGCCGGAGCAGTTTTAATATCTTGTACGGGGGAGAAATATCTCATCGCCGTCCAATTGTAGTTTGTCAACACCAACAACACAGCTGAGTATGAAGGCTGTATCATGGGACTCAAACTTGCCCGTTCAATGGGTATCAAAGTGTTAATCGCCTTTGGGGATTCCGAATTGGTAATCAAGCAATCCACAGGAATCTATCAAACCAAAGAATTACATTTATTGCCTTACCATCGGCAAGTTCTACAGATGGCTTTGGAGTTTGAAGAAATCTCCTTTCTAGACATTCCTCATAATAGGAATGACTTTGCAGACACATTAGCAAAGTTGGCCTCCTTGGTTTACATACCTGACAAGGAAAACGTGCCAAACATCATGATTGCTATGTAAAAAGCCCCAGTCTATGGGAATTACATTGGAGAAGTATCGGATGAGCTACCTCCCATCCACAACCCTTGGTATCATCATATCAAGGTGTATCTACGAGATGGATCTACACCCGCTGAGGCGAGCCTAACTGAGAAGAGGCAAATTCATCAACTTGCTATGAAATTCTACCTGAGCGGAGATTCACTCTACAAAAGAGATGCAGGATTAGGTCTCCTTAGATGTCTGGACAAAGACCAAGCTCGGCGGCTCATGGATGAGATCCATGGTGGAGTATGCAGCCCTCACATGAGCGGACCCCTACTTGTCAAGAAAATTCTCAGAATGGGACATTATTGGCTTACACTCAAAGCTGACTGTGATGATCATGTCAAGAGGTGCTATCAATGTCAGATCTATGGGAATGTTATCCACGCCCCTCCAAGGGAACTCCACAATATAAGTTCGCCATGGCCCTTCTCAATGTGGGGAATGGACGTGATCAGGCCCATCGAGCCCAAAGCCAGTAATGGACATCGATTCATATTCACCATGATCGACTACTTCACCAAATGGGTTGAAGCAGCTTCCTTCCCCAGGGTTACTAAAGAAGTCATCATTGCTTTCATTAGAAACAATGTTGTTTGTCGATATGGACAACCAGAGGTCATTGTGTCAGACAATGCTAAAAACCTCAACAACAACATGACAGAAAATTCCACATCAAACATCATAACCCTGTCATCTACCGACCAAAGATGAATGGTGTTGTTGAAGTGACTAATAAAAACATCAAGAAGATCATGCAAAAAATGTCCGCCAATCACAAAGGATGGCCTGACCTCTTGCCCCAAACTTTATTAGCCTGCAGAAATTCAATGCGTGCTTCCACTGGGGCAACCCCCTACTCGGTAGTCTATGGGATGTAAGCGGTGCTCCCCATAGAAGTGGAAATGGAATCCCTCAGAGTATTGATGGATGCTCAGTTGGACGAAGACGAATGGGTAGAAGATAGGTATCACCAATTGTCTCTGATAGATGAAAGGCGAACCGCGGCTATCTTCCATGGTCAGTTATATCAGCAAAGGATCGCACGATCCTACAACAGAAAATTCTGACTACGGCAATTCAAACAACATGACTTGGTTTTGAAGAAGATCATTGACAACCAAGATCAATCTAAGGTAAAATTTGCTCCTAACAGGGAAGACGCATTTATTGTCAAGGAAGTGTTGATAGGAGGTGCTGTCAGGTTGAAGGAAATGGATGGCGATCAATTTCCACAGCTTATCACCTTGGACACCGTGAAACGGTACTATGTCTGAAGTTACCATCAAACAAACATCCTGGTTTTGATCCTCGAATCACCAGTCATTTCGGTTTTGAACCCTCTCTCCTTTTTACAAACTCTTCGGCCCCTCAGGGAAACATACACTTCAAACCAGCAGCCTGGTTTCTTTACACTTCAAACCAGCAGCCTGGTTTTCTTTCATTTCAAACCTTTCACACTTGCTTCTCCTGAAGACGAGACTAAACGTTTCACACTTGCTTTTCCTGAAGACAAGACTAAACTTTTCACTCCTGCGGTTTATCCTCAGTACGGGATTAAACTTTTTCCACACTTGCAGTTTATCCCCTTTATGGGATTAAACTTTCTTCTCCCCGCAGTATAGCCTGCACATGGGATTTACGCTTCTCTTCAGCTGTGATTTGTCCTGAGGGGAGAACTATGTCGACCTGATCTCCCTGATACCCGGGGGTACATAGGCAACCATATTCTATATGGCCTGGTCGCAATAAAAAAAACAACAAAAACATTTCTGCCCTTTCTTCACAAAAAAAAATAACAAAAACAACAAAAATATTTCTACACCTTTATGCTTCCACATTCAGCGTTGAACCTCCTACACTAGGTTCGAACTACACAGACTTGATCTCCTCTTCAATAGGAGTACGTAGGCAGCCATTCATGGTGCAGTCTAACCCCTACCGTAATAAACATACTTGTCACACTAAAGATCGGGATCAACCTTCAAATTTCCCCACTTCATCGGTTTCAGATCAAAGGGATGGAATTATCCAACCTCTTTTCACTAATAGAAGATACGGTGACCATCTAAGCTGCGATCATGCCTCAAAGAGCAATACCAACCCATAAGAGATGGAATTAACTAGGCTTCTCACAAATAGAAGTACTGGCAACCATCTGTGGTGCGGTCAATCTCAGAGAGGAAGAAACCACCCTCCTCTCCACTTTTCATACAGATACCAGTCCCAAGACACCAAAGATGGTAGGGATTTTTAGTAATGAATGATCCGTTCTGAGAGACTTTGCGATGTCTCAATGTCCATCTATCAAGGATAAGTTCAGAATGCATCAAGATCAAAGGCCTTGAAGAAACAGGCAAATATCAAGGCATAAATAAAAGGGAAGTGAATCAAAATATATTTCCCTGCCATATATAATACTGTTAGATATATACATCTGTGATGTACATAACAAAAATGGCTAAGCTAGTCTGTACAGGAAAATACAAAGCTATCAATAGATCTGTATATATGAGGACTATCAGATCTAACATAGCATCCCTCTCTGAAGATGGAGGTAACGCTGCAAGCTCCTACCCAAGGGTATCTACACGAGCTAGTAGATCAGAGGTTAACTGCATGGTGGTGGAATGCTCATCAATGTAGGCACTCATATCGGCCAGACTGACCGTCATCTGGGATCTCACTGAAGTGCTATCTGCAATGGCCACATCCCTAGCAGATAAGGCGGCATCCCGCTCAACTATCAATGCATCCTTGACCGATCTAGCCTCATCCCTCTCTAATGAGAGCAGATCTCTCTCATCAAGAGTCACAACATCATGCCCTAGCCTCGATCTCATCATAGGTCATCGATGTAATCTCTGCTCCAAATGTTGTCTTTGAATCTTTGGTAACAATGGCACTCGGGGTGGGAGAATCTATCACAAATGCTGGCAGCCCAACAGTCAAGTCATCGGTGGGAATGACAGCCTCCTCTATAGGCTACTCATCGTCAAAATCAGTCTCCTACATTGTGGATACTGTCGCAGTCAATACATTCTTTGTTTCTATCCATACGGAATACTCTGCAGAACAACCTAGATGACGAACAAAAAACTTAGCCAGCTCTCGCTGATCCCAACAGGCCTAAAACTTGGATCTTTCCTCTGCTGGAAAATGGTGCGACGCAAAGCGCTGACCCGCTGCCCCCTCATACGGGTGGAAGTCCTGAAATTGGTCAAACTGACACATCACGGCAAGTGGATGGTAAGTAATCATGCCCCTCAAACCATCCAGAGGGAGATAATCCATGCCTGGAGCATGAGTAATGAAGCTGTAGGGTGAGCTAAGCCCTGAACACGACAATTTATCAAACGGATCTCCAATCTCTGCCAAGAAAGCAGACCAAGATGCACCATCTGTACACCCCGCAGGCTGAAAGGAGTATGACATGGCTATCTCATGGGTGAAACAAAATCCATGATGTCTGAATGTGTCAATCGGTCTCAAGTGTCATATGAACCACACATACAACATGATCGAGCTACCTGTGAACACTCTTACCGGATAAGTGCAGCAGTATGTAGCCGACCTCAAGGTCTTTGCGATGATCATCGGAATAATGGTATGACCCTCCCTAAGAGCTCTCACTACCATGATGACGCCGATATCTAGCTCATCCATGTACTACGGCATGTATACGTATGACAATACGCATAGAAGCAGTATATCTACTCTAGCTGAACGCCAATGATCCTCCGGTGTGGTGAAATCCCCAGAATGCCGTGCATAGCTGTCCTCAGAGACAAACCTGTCAATCAGGAAATGCTGGGATATCACATGGCCGGATGTAATCTCATCCTGCACTACTCTGCGCCTCAATCCTGTGAAAGTCATGAACTGTTTACTCATGTCTCCCATCACCATATGCACGCAAGGTCTGTCCAGCAGCAGAATCGTCAATCGTGCATACTCCTCCAAAGTGGGAGTCAACTCACGAGTCCCAAAGCGGAATACCTGTCTTTCTGGTACCCAGTGCTCTAGCATGCCCTCTATAAATCCTGGAGGAACCTGAAACATCAGTAAGGTTATAGTATACTACAGCAAATCATCTACGATCACCATGTCTAATGGTGATATACTATCATACCATTATCGCATACCAGCTACCACCGAAAATGGTGTGGTATGATCAATACGGCTAACTGTCGAAGAAGACATCTGTACGGGCCGTGTCATAAGACCATCTAGGGGTCAATGTTGAATATCTCTGGACATACATATATATGCATAACAATAACATGCATGAATACAATAGATGGCAATATGATATAGGGAATGGAAAATTGTACATACATTCCTAAGTATATCATCATCTAATACATCTCTGTACAGCTAAAATATAGGGAAATGGGGAGAAGCTACCCAACATCTAACAGAGGCCTATCAAAAGATATAGCGAGAATGGGGCGAAGCTACCCAGCAGCTAACAGAGGCCCATTAAAAGAAATACATTAGAAAAAGTCAATGGTGTCAATGTCCACATCATCGATGCTATCAACCTGATGTAACTCCTCCTGAGTCACTGGATCTCTATCTACAGGGATGTCAGGCCTATACAAAAGGAGGATCTGCACTGGCAAAATGAAATGGGACATCCGAGGGACCACGCCAGAGCTGGAAGGATCAAAAGTATCTACCACTGCAGGATCTCTGCCCAAATGTCGAATGAAAAGATGTGACCGGTCCAGCTGCCGAGTCAATCTCTCAATATGTGTCACGTGAGTCGGATCTCTGACACAGGCTAGCCAATCTATCATCATCATGGATCCTGGAATCATATCCCCCATAAACTGTGTGGCGCGGGTCTGAGCTCCAATCATGCGAGGGATCCACCAATGCTGGAACATCTCCTGAGAACAGGGGGCCTCTGATAATGTAAAACCATAAATCCCCATCAATGGGATGTCAGTGATGGGTGACTACAAAATAGGCCAATAACGCCTGGTAGGAGGTAAGATCGGCATCCGGATCTCTCCTGTAGTGCTCCTAATAGCACGCTCTCCTAAATAGAGCTCCCATCCTCCATCTGTGAAGAGAGGAATCCTACGGATGGAAATAACGTACTCTACTCCAATCGGGTACCCATTCTCAAAGCCAACTCCCAAATGCTCTCTAGAGTAGGGAATTCATGTGATGACATCTGCTGTCAATAGCTCCAGCTGTAGGCGACAATGAGTGAAACCCTCAGCAACAAGGACCTCCGCCAGTGTGGAATGATGCCATCTCCGTCCTCGTGGATAGGTGTCTAAACCTAACACACTCACAGGACGCAAACAAGGGAGCCTCTCATAGGCCCAAAACTGCCAACTCAAAGGCAAACATCTGCTGTCAGTCAACACTCTTAACCTATACATGGGAAAAGACAAGAGAAACACTCACCAGCAGAAATGGGTAGAATCCTAACCACGCCTCGGTCAAGCCCTGCGATCGCATGCGCATTCCCCTGACGAAGTAGGCAAAGGTGTAGGAACCCCAATCATACTCTACTATACGGTCCATGTGTCGAGTGGCGCTAATCAAAGCGAAGGACACCGTAGAGGAATTATCTACTATGAAGCAGCCCCTAATGATCATCAGGAACAATTGTCGAAGAATGTGATCCCTGACTCTCACATCATCGGGTATAGGCTCACTCAACAGCCCGCTCATAGCATCTATGCTCGAAGGACCTGTACGAATAGTCCTGCCCTTGAGCGCCTCCGCCGGAACTCCCAACAAGGATCTAATAGCAGTAGGGGTGATATCCGCCGTGCAAGGCACTGGCTCCCCTCCAAACTCCATACCTGTGATAAACTGCCAATCCATTGGCGTCATCATCACCTCGCAGTCCAGCAAATGGAGTGACTGAGTCTGGTGAAACCACCGCTCAGACAATGCCCTGAGGTAAACCCAAGGACAGCAACGGGGTAGAATAGAGAAGAACCTCCCGAATCCCCAGGCATGGACGATCGCTCTATAGTCATTATACAAGGCCTGATACATAGAGTGGATGTTAAACCAGTTCCCTCGAGGCTGTGTGAAGCCGGGAACCTACATCAAATGTAGATCAACATCAGACTCCTTGACTCCTCATCAATAGGAAATAAGGAATATTAAAGATCTAACGTCATACCTCGTTTGCGTGTAGGTATACTAAACGATGCCTACTCAAGTCACCCAAAAGATCTGGGTTCGCCACTTGAATACCTGGCAATTCCCTACGGGGAACACATACAACAAGAGCAGGAACCTCGAACGGTACATCCTCTTCCTCATCCTCGACATTCGGCACCTCAACCCGAATAGGACGTACTACCGCCTCCGCCAAACGATGAGGCTGTCTCATAAAACGGCGCTGAGGCTCTTCAAAAGTCCTCCTTCGTACAGAAGAAGTGGTCCTGTGGGAACTGCTCGGATGATCTGGATCCATAATATCTGGACAGCAAGTCTCCAAATCACCTCAGAAAGGGTGTGGCAATTTCGTACCTGGAGTCTTTTTCAAAATGCATTCCATGATTACATGCATACATGCATTATTTTAACATACATCTATTATAGAGTTACAAATGCATAACTATCCAATGCCTACATTTAGGGAAAATTTTGCCATAGCCCCTTTGTAAATGGGACTATCCACATACACAAAGGCATGACTAGGTGGCCCTTCAGTAGCACAGCTGTACATAGTCATATACATCCTTTATGCATTCATCACATCACAATAAAGATCCGTAAGTGTAGTCTAAATTACTAGGATTATTTTACTTTCTACCTTTACTCATTTGTCCTCAGATAGGATAAGAAATGACAGTAAAAGGTGCCAATTTGACTGTTTTAAAAGTCAAATTTTTTCACATCATTATGTTCAGCTTAGTTTAATACTAATATTTACTATATTGAATATTTTTTTCAAGTCATATCAACATGCATATTCAATACTATGTGTCTAAATGCATTTCATGCGATAAGTCATTTTCCAACGGACAAAAATTGGAAAAAAATACATGCATGTGTTACCAGGACGTTGAAGAACGCTTGTACGGTGATAGAATATGCAGAAAGTTGCCCAAACTCAGCAGATCTGAAGAAGAGCTCTCGGATTTCTTTCGTTGCGCAACTTGAAAATGACTTATGAAAGTAACCAGCCACCTATACATAGGCACGGCTAGCCGCAGGTCAACATGCGGCTCTTGCAGGTACACCTGCGGCCCCCCTGCATGGGTCCCACACCTCCGGTTCGCTCCAGTTAGAGTTGCAAAGGAGGTCTCACAAGCTGAAAAGGCCAAATCAGGAATAAAATTGCAACGCGATTGAACGGAACAACCTGAAATCCTGGTTTCTTGTCGGTCAGAGTTAAACTCCCGTCGTCTTTATGGTATTTGCCAGAATGCAGGGTATACTATACCAATGAGCTCAACTTTCATAAACCATGTTCGGCAATACCCCACAAAGGTCTGATGCCGTCATTTGCAGGGTTACAACCCTAAACCTCCCTGGCGAGGGTTACAACGCGAAACCATGAAATATCAAACCTCCCCTGGCGGGGGTTATAACGTCGAAGTTATCTAAACATCTATGCCTCCCCGGCAGGGGTTATAACGCACATCCTTCAAACATTTATGTCTCCCCGGCGGGGGTTACAACACAATTCAACCATTGATACACACATCAATGAAGGTCAAGCAACCTTGACGTTATATCAACCAATGGCAATTAAACCCATTGAAGCAACCTTCCCCAACAAGGGCTACAATACAATTCTAACATTGACACACACATCAATGAAGGTCAAGCAGCCTTGACAATGCACCCAGTAGGGATTCATCTGGTGATACACACATCAACGGAGGTCAGGAAACCCTGACAGCGACAAAACTATTAGCAGTAACTCCGACAGAATGAGGGAATATGTTATACACATCCTCAAAACAAACAACTTTATCTCCACAGATCCCTTCCATACAAGAGGTACCTCTATGGAGTATAAACCAGTGTCTAGGATTCAAGACTTTGGTGGTAGTCCCAACGTCAACTTGGATCGCATGTCCAAGCCATCACTGATTGTCATCCCAACAGGATTACATGGCAATCATGCATCACGTTCATCTTTCTTGCATTTCAAGTGCCTAGGATTCTTTAGCCTATCCATGCCTTGCATTGCATGAATATGATAAAGAGGGGCATCTGTAGACACTCAAAATTTTCTGCACTCCTATTCCTAACATTGCATGAGGGTAGATTCGTCTTTTGGAGATAACCCTGAAAGACAGCATACAACCATCCCGAATACTACCGGAAGTTCAGCTCCAACCCGGAACACAACCCGGGAACATTAGCTCCAACCCAGATACTCTCGGAAGATCAGTTCCAAACCCGGAACACACACCGGGAATGTAATTTCCAATCTCGGAGATAACCCCGAGATATGCAGATCAAAAGACAGGCAACAATACCGAAGAGGACTGTTCTGTCTCGGCGACAACACCACGACGTTCAGTTCTAGTCCCAGAGACAACACTAGGAGTAGCAACCCCATCCTTGGTGATAGCCCCAAGGGATGCCATTGCAATTCCGGCGATAACCCCGAAAATGCTTGTTTCAAACATATGCGATCAACGTCAGGCTCAAACATCCTGTCGAGGCACATACACCTCAGTCCCAGGACTAACAAACGGGCAGACAGAAACATCCACATATGACAATGATACATACAAACAAGAAATAGTCCAATCTTAGACATAACCCTGAGCAACGTCTGCTTTCAGCTTAAATCGATGATAACCCTGGTGAGGAGTCAACACATCATCGTACTGTCTCAATAAGATGATATCGCAACATACCAACAAGTGGTCCAATCTCAGCTGTAACCCTGAGCAACGTCTACTTTCAACTCAACCAGGCGATAACCCCGGCAAGGAGTCACACATCATCTTGTTCCTCCGACAAATGGCATGTCGTCTCAACACTTCATACATACATACATACAACAATGTCCCACAAGAGCCGAGGATTGACAATCCCGAGTGACTATTACGTGTGGCAGTACTTTGGATAGAATTTGAAGCTTGAAGACCATGGGCATAGACCCCTCTTCCTGACTTCGTACAACCTCTAATCCATGTCATTACGTAACTCTCGACACAAGCGATCAGAAGAAGTACAGATATACTTCATTTGGATGCTCAGATTGAAGTTCTACAAGTTTGAGCGGACATTACAGTGCATGAGTGCACGTACTACGAGATGACGGGACCTGCGAGGCCCGGCCCAAAGATAACCAAATATTATGTGTAAGCTCATGCTACATCGCAGTGTACGTCTGAGCATCCATCTATATATACAAGACTTGGGTCAGCCATTTGAGAAGAGAAAAAGAAGGAAAAAGGCGAGGAAGCCCTGTCCATTTTACTCTGCATACACATCTTTTGAGTGTTTCCTCTTCTTTAAACACTAGTTAGCTCACATATAGCTACTTTTTATCCGGCGGGAGCTGAGTGTTTATCCATTTAAAGTCTAAGAAGTCTACTTTGGCAGCCCACTGTAAGCCTTCTTACATTCTATAAAGTCTCTTTCTCCTATTATCACATACTATTGTACACGTTGATAGTCGTGTGAGTGTGTTTGCCCGGACTTCGGTCCGTGGTTTTCATTTCTGTCTGTATATATACACTAATATATGTATATATTTCATATATATGGACTAACATTATCGAGTTATGCCTCGATTGAGCCTAGACTTGGTTTGGATCATTTATTTGTTTTATATATATATATATATATATATATATATATATATATATATATATATATATATATATATATATATATATAAATATGTGGTCGACTGCCTCGATGAGCCCGGATTTTACATCCGGTGCATTTACTTCGCTTATATATATATATATATATATATAATTGTTATGGGACATATCCGATGAGCCCAATTTACATCAAAAGTGCGTTCTTTGCTTTTATATATATATATATATATATATATATATATTTGTACACACACACACACACACACACACATATATATATATATATATATTTACATTTCTATCAGGCCTGGAGTTTACTTCATGGCCTTTTATAGCTTTATTTACATTTTGTCCTGCCTGGAGTTTACTTCGTGGCAGTTGATCGCTTTTATAGCTTTATTTACATTACGTCCCGCCTGGAGTTTACTTCGTGGCGGTTGATCATGTTCATATACATATATTTATAGCTTTTATATATTTACATTTCTGATCCTCCATGGAGTTGCTTCGTGGTGGCTGATCATGTATATATATATATATATATATATATATATATATATATATATATATATATATATATATATATTTATTCTGCTTTTTATATATATAATCTGCATCGCTTTCCATACAAATTGCGAGATCATGTGAGCCTAGGAATAATGTGATCACAGATTCATTTCATCAATCTAGATTCGGTTCCCATGATGGACATTTTCTTTAGTTGTAATCAACTTGTACATTATTTTACAGTGTCTGAGTTTCCTTGGATGGTTGTCATGCCCATAAGGAGTTCTAAGATCACAGTACATTATTTTCTCGAAGATGCTTCGCATCTCGAAAATAAAAGCAAACAAGCCGGACATTTAATAATAAAATGGAAGTGTGAAAAGGTCTCAATTCCTATTGAGAACAGGGTTTGAAAAACCTCTTTTCCAAAAATGTCATTGCTATATTGTGGTTAAAACTAAATTTTTCTAATAAAATTCAAACCCTTGTATATAGGTGCGAACGAGGCCTCGCACTACTTTCAAATAAATTGCACATTGGTCCACACAAACACACATTCATATAACAATTTCTTTGAAGAGTTGCGGTCACCATGGTAACACGGATGTCGGGGGGTGCCTAACACCTTCCCTCCGCATAATCAAGCCCCCGAACCCTTAATGAATCTCGGTTTCACAGACCCGTTTAGCAGTGTCAAAACACTGGGTCAATGTGCAAACCTTTTCGGTTGCGTTGGTGCAAACCTTTTCGGTTGCGTTGGTGCAACCAGTTAAATACACCAACTGGCGACTCTTAAAGTCAATCGTCGACATTATACATGTCGAACCTTTTACACTTGTTTTTTCAAACAAATCTCACAATAACATGAGAACACCAAAGAATAAGTAACGAAAAGGGACACTCAAAAATCCCGACGTCGACATCCTCAATTCATGGATTTCAAAACTAAAAAAGATAATTCAAGACTGGGGGATTTGTGGTTCAAGTTTATAGCGTCAACTGAGGAGAAGATGATTGAGCAAGAGAGGTCAATTCGAAATCTTCAGAATCAGATGGATCAAATGTTCGAAGCCTTGAATAATACCCCTCAAAGCAATTGGTGCTATGTTATGGATGATGAAACTGATGGAGAGCCAGAATTTTACATCCCACTGGATGAACTTAAAGAAGTTGTCATTGAGGAGACAACTGAGAAAATGGAAAATACAGAGCATGAGCTGACTTGTATAATACCCCTAGTGCCTTCTTAGTCAGAGTTAAAAAATTCAGTGAACTTTGCACACCCGTGTCCCTTTGGTAGCCACATCCAAGGCAATAATCATTATGATAATGAGGCCTCTTATACACCATGGTGGGATGAGGAACAGAAAATAGAAGAGGAAAAGTATGTTGTATTTTTCATACCTCATTGAAACAATTTATTCACAAATACAATGGACGAAGCACCTAGTTATGTAATGGAACTGGGGACATCATGTATAAGAAATATGTTGGGTGACTTCAATCTGAAGACTCTCATGATGGGCAACCTACCAAAGCACATAGCAGTTCTAATGGATGGAGGGTTCCTAACTTATCATAGAGGAATTCGATAGTGGTGTTAAGAACAGAGTCCAACTAACGGACTATAAACCGAGCGCTTAATGTCAGGCACCCCATCAAATCTCTCTCCATCCCTATTTGTTTAATTCTCCATTATCTCTAGTCTATCACTTTCATCCCTCTTTGTTTAATTCTTTTTGCTTTAATTAATTAGTTCATTATTATTATAGTTAATTAAATTTTAAGGGCAAGTGTTGATTAGAATTAAATAAAGTCTGATAGTTCCTTTTGATCATTTTCAGGGATAATCAATTGGGCAGTAAAGTTAGAAGTCCAAGGGTCAGGCCACAACAAATGAAATATGAGAGAGAATAGATTAACAGACCGGCCCTGTAGTAGCTTGTACTAATTGCGCCTTTCATAGGTCAAATCTGCACAACTGCATTCACATGACAAAGATAAGACAATCCTCAAAGATAGTCAAGGCCCTTCCCAGCCTAATCCTAGCGTTAAATTGCTACCGAAAGTGTGCCATAAATTTTTTTAAAAAAAACTAAACAAGACTCGATACATTGCACGTTCTCATTTCACTCTAATCTTCGAACTCTCTTCCTTTCTCTCTAAAAAAACAAACCCTATACAATCTCCCCTGCTACTGCTCCTCTACTGACTTCAATCTAAGTGACTACAACCTTCAGATTCATCTCACCACCACACTCTCTCTCAACCAAACCCTAGTTTTTCATTCCTTAGCCAGTACCAAATACTTAGCATAGTCAAGGTGTTTGCAGTGGTGCACACAAGTTGTTGGATCAAAGGTCAGAGAGGTTTGTGGGTTTGCATTCGAGGATACAGTAACAGAAAAGGGTTGAGTCGACTTGTTATTGAGTGCACTTTAGTGGGTTGATATAGAGTTTGACAGAGTTTGGGATAATTGAAGAGTTCAAGGCATCTAAGACAGAAATTCTCTCATCAGATAGCACCTTCATCAGCATCATGGAACCTGAAAGAATTAGAACCCCATCTCCTTTATTGAGCAGTGGGCATGAGAGCGAGGGGAATAGCAGAGATATAATGGATATTGCTAGATTCATGAATCTCTCTGCCCAGCACTACTATTTGGATGTTTTAGTGGGAAAATCTTTCATACCGGAGAGGGGTTTCAGGTCAGGGAAAGAAGATGGGGAATTTAAAGAACAAATTGTAGCACATGGATGGGGGCAGTGGTGGCCAAACCAGTGGCTTCCCCAATGGCTATAGTGAGAGAATTTTATGCAAATGCTCGCAAAACTCAAAATGGCATTTCTTAAGTGCGATGAAGGCAAGTGCAGTACAATAAACAAGCGATTAATGACATATTCCATGTGGACACAATACCATCAGGTACTGAAAACTGGGCAGAGTAACAGAGATTTAAAACAAACTTAGACAAGTTGGTAAAGGAGTTGTTCAAGCCAGGCACAAATGGACCACCAAATCTGGCACTGATAGAAAAGTTCACTTCCCACTAACCTCGCTCAGCCAAAATGTAAAGTCATGGTACAACTTCATATGTGCGAGCATACTCCCTACCAGTCATCATATCGATGTCACGACTAACAGAGCTACATTCTATATGGCATTCTGAAGATGAAAGCAATTGACATCGGGCACATCATCAACCTGTCGATGCTGCGATACATAAGGGTGAGTACTTTAGGGGGCATACCACAAGCATCTATTATCACTCGACTATGTTTGGTTGTGGGGGTTGAGTGGGACATTGAGGCTCTACAGATGCCGATTAGAGACATCGATCACACTACTATTCAGAAGTACACCATTTGGAATGGTGCAGAGTCTCACCCCCGAGGCTTGGGGTTCATTATGCCAAAATATGGATCAGAGAGTGATGAAGATGAAAATAATGAAGAAGGGGAAGATGAGGACATTGTTGCTCCTCATTCAGCTAGGGCACCTCCAGGAAGGCAGGACCATGACATTCGCCGCCTCCAAAGAAGGATGGATGTGATGCACACAAATTTTCAACCTTTCACTGTCGAGTTCTCAGGAGTCCTATCAGATGCATTCAGCCAGCTGGGAGCACAGGTCCAGTTTTCAAGATTTGGGACAACTACTCCATATCCACCTCCAAACACTCTACCCGAGCAAGAGGAGGATGGTGATGATGAGGACAGCTAGGGGAGTTTCCTTATACCTTTTATCTCCAATGAGGACATTGTAGTTTTTATGTTTGGGGTATTAGGTTTATTTATTCCATTTAGTATAATTCATGTCGTGTTGCATTTTTCTTTATTTAGTTGATTTTGTTATGAAATGTTGTATTTTGTAATTGAATGAATCCAGTTGCCAGTTGATTTGTTATTTAGTTGGCCTATGAGGAAATTGAAATTACTTGCTTTTTGTACTAATTTGAGACTTAAGCTTGATTGTGATGTCATATCATAATATAAATCATTATCTGTCTGATATTGATATAACCGGTTAGCACTCTTGAGTAACCATTATGATGTGCTTAGTTTAAATTTTCACATATTTGTCTTCTAGTGGGAATTCTGTGTTTTAATGAAAGAGTGTCAGTACTCAGATGGTAATAGCTAGGACTGTTAAAAGCTTAAGTTTAGGGGAATTTAGTGGTATGCATGGCCCTGTATATATTGCAAAAAAAATAAAAATAACAAAATAACAAAAAATAATAACAAAAAAATGAATAAATCGGGGCTAGTTTTGTTTCGTGGCCTTTGCTATTTTGAGTAAGTAAGCCCGAGGGGATGTCTTTACACCTAGCGCCCTAAGGTCTTTATGGTCTAGGAGTCACTGGTCGAAAGCTCGCTAAGGTAGCACTATATAGCTTAATGGAATGAGACATTGCACAACCTTCGAAATTATGAAAAATCAAAAAACACCGCGGGAAAGTGAAAAAATCGCCCTCGTGAGTAAATAAAAGCTTAAATCCCCCTGTTGACTCTTAACTTAAGTAATGCATGGTCTTGGTTAGAACTTGTTTGATTTACTGCTTCTCTTGAGTTAAAACTGGTTCTTTCCCCCTAAGAAGTATAGTATGTGAAAAATTTGTTCAATAGCATGTTTAATGGTTGCTTCACATTCACACACTATATCAGTGCTGACAGATTTGGATTTGCAGAGTGTTATGCTTTATGATCTTGTCTTAGGTAGCTTTTCAGTTTTACTATCTTGTAGTTTTTCTGAGGCATTGCATTTGAATTTCATTTCTGGCTGACTATTGGATTCAATTTCATGATAGTGTAGGTTGCATACATGGTAGTTATTGCATTGCATTTATGTTTGGTTGTGTTTTGGTTGCTTGAGAGGAAGCAATAGTTTAAGTTTGGGGGTATTTGATAAGTGGTTTTATAAACACTTATTTAGATATCAATTGACTCAATTTGTTGCTTAAACTTATTTTATTTTATAGTTTTTTTATGCATTTGTGTTTTCTTTTGTAGTTTCATCAACGGAAACTCTCGTGGTGTAAATGGAGCTAAGTATGATGGCTTGATGATGGAAGGAAAACTTGGAGTGAAAAGCTATGTAAGGGAAGACAATGAAGATTGCAAAGAACAAGTCGTATTACCGGTGCACTCGCAGGTACCACGCCTACCACTTTGCCTTTTTGACACAGTCATAGCAATTATGCCTCTTCAACACTAATCATAAGCAGCACCAAGACCGGTCTATTCCTGCAAGCTAACTTTTGATTAAGTTGTCCAATCAAATTATTGCTGAGAGAAGGGGCATACAAACTACATTCCTATATAATTAGACTTATTTTGAGTATGTATGTAAAATCCACCCCTTGGGGGATCACTAAGCTATTGTTGCTTTCTTTCTTTAATTTGAATATTAGAATAGAGTAGATTAGAGTAGTTACTTTCTAGATCTGATTAGATCTAAAGACTTGAACCGTTTGGATAACATTAAAGATTCAATAATGAAGCAGGAGAGCAGATTTGGACTTTAACTCTTTATTCATATTCTCTCTTTTATTCCTAGTTGTATTCTTATGATGTTATTTCAATTTGTGGATGATGGATTTAATTTATCTATAAATTAACCTCTATTTTGGGGTTGAAATGGATTCTATTGCTTAGTTTATTTTGATATACTTCATTGTTAGTCTTATTGATTGCTATGGGATTGTCTATTAAGATTCTTTCATATTTGCTTACTTAATTGGCCATCAACTACTGTGATAATCCATATGAACTTAAGAGACGAAGTATGGGTTTAGATCTGATCTTGATAGCTTGTGATTGTATGTTCTACAATATGATGGGATGTATTATTTGTGCTTAGGATAGACATATACCGAAGCACCGCTCATAGTCAATTGGGAACTTGGGCTTAAACCCTAATTATTTGTAAATCACATAGACATATAGTGGTTTAGGTAGTGTGGGTGTTCATGTGTATTCTATCAATTTTGGATTGTATATGATATGGGTATGGTACATTGAGAGATGGCTATACTTTATTTTTGTGTTCTCGACTAACAATCCGGTATAATTAGTTGGGCTTAACAGGTAGCGTGATAATTTAAGTGACTCAATAGATGAAATTCTGATCTCAGGTCTTCATTATCTAGTCTTATTCTAGGGGTAGTTAGAATTATCTAATTTCATAATTTAAATATATAGTTGTAAAATCAATCATTTAAATAAGACTGAAATGGTTACGGGTTAGTGCTTGGTGAAATTTATTAGTTAATTCTCCGTGGAACGATATTTTAGTTACTCTTTATTACTTGTTGACCGTGTATACTTGCACATAGATATTGATTGGTAAAACGACCAATAACTTTCCTTGGGATTAGCCAAACATCCTTTTATATATATCTTTATAGATATTTATCCCAAAAATATAGGATGCTTCTCTCAAGTCCTTCATGGAGAATTGTTTAGATAACCAGATTTTTATCGATTGAAGCATAAAAATATCATTCCCTATCAGTAATATATCATCAACATATAATACAAGGAATGAAACAACGCTCCCACTAACCTTGTGACGCCCCCAAAATAGGTATACATCACCCATTCTGAGTCGCCAAATACATGGTACAGAATTTAAATACAAACTTCATGTATACAATACGACAAAAGCGTAGCTGAGAGTTTTTAAATGAATATTGTCTCATAGACAATATCCAAACTCAATGATGTGCTCATTACATTTATTATCACACTATTTCATAGAATAGTGAGGACTATTATAGCCACCTTCCTAGACCATAACTTCATTTCTCGACTCGTCCCAGCTATATTCTCATTTGCTAAAGAGAACAATGAAAGCAAAGGGTGAGCTCAACTAGCCTAGTAAAGAATATTATGACTAAGATAATGCAGAATAAATTATCGTTAACCTTCAATAATGTTAAACTGATAGAATATAATAGACAACAAGTTTAACTGCAGCGGAACAAACAATTCATTAGAAGAGTCAAGTAAAGCATGATATTTATTATCTTCTATGATTTAAAAGTTTATAATCAATTTTATCGCTGAGACTCAGCTTAATAAATAATTCACATCACTGAATTATCCATGCACTATGGGCCAAGGATATTCATTAGTATCACATCCACGAATTATCTATGCACTACACTCCAAGGATATTCGTGTCATTACCAATGGTCATGATCATGCCAACAACTGTCCATCAATGCACTACGGGCCAATGAGGACTTTTACCACATCATTTGAAACATTATAGGTCATGATTATACCAAATAATCCCTGGTCATAATCATATCAATCAACAGTCCATCTATGCACTACAAGCCAAAGATGACTTTCATCACAATAAACAAGTTAGTGTTTATTAATGCAAAGCCCAAAGGTTAAGTTAATTTAAGCCCAAGCTAGGATCCAATGAATTGATTGACCCATGGGGCAAACCATGTTGATATGGTTAATCTTGGTAATCAAGTATTTTGTGGTGACCAAGCATTATGAGTGATGACCAAGGCTTTGGTGTAATGATCAAGCAAAAGATAAGAGTTGTGATAATCAAGTAATGAATAGTAAGGAGGTGAATTAAGGAGGTGGCTTAGCCTAATGACCAAACTACCCTAGCTTTGGAAATTCTATAAATAGAAGAAGCTTGCTAGCCTTTTCTTACTTGTTCAAACAATTCAACATATTATAAAGTGCTTAAGTGTTAGGGAGATTAAGCTAAAATAAGTTACTTCCATGAGCAAGAAGAAGAAGAAGACTACTTTGCAAAGACTTCAAGAGTAAGAATTCTTCTCCAAATTATCTTTTATCTCTATCATGATTGGTTGATAAGAAAAGTTGGATTAAGGAACATGAATGTTAAGAAGTAAGGAGAATGAGTAATCAATGAACTTAAGCCACGTAAGTTGGAAATAAGTCATTTCAACTAGCATAAGTTATAAACTTATGAAGAAGTATGGTAGACTTGTTATGAGTTTATCTTAAGAAGTTGTATGGAAGTAAAGAACTTGTATGATCTTATGTATCATGTATACATAAATAAAGCTATATGTTGAGAACATATAGGTATGATGATTAAGAAACTTTAATTATCATAAGTCATGAACAATGATGTCATAAGTAGTTATACTTTAATAAATTATAAGCTCATGAAAGAATAAGTAAAAATCCAACAATGAATATAAGTTTTTGTAATTAGTATGTTGAGATGTTCACATGATGAATGGAATTCATTTGTAATGTTGAACAAATCATAAGATTGAAGATTTTTGGAAAGTGCACGATTGGACGATAATCGCCAAATTCATGAAATTCTCGGATTAGAGTCAAATTTTGTGTTTAAACTCGTAAATGTTATTTTCCAATGGAGACAAGTCATGTTTGTCATTCTAGAGTTGTGGACTCGAAAATGATCAATTTCGACTTAGACTTAAGAACGAAGCGTTGAACGCTCACTTAACGCTTATCGTTTTCGTTAAAAATGAACCAATAGGTGAATTTTAGAAAATGAAGTCAAACAGATAAAATTCTTGCATGCACGCCGTAGATATCAAATCGATATCCTTTATACATCTGGACAAACTCAAACTTTAACTTTACAACTCAACATAAAATATACATTATAAAACATTGAGTACATCTCATGAACATTAATCATGGTTTAAAGAAATAACAATCAATCTTCGTGGTATTATTTTCGATCCGCGTCATTCAAGTAAACATAGTGTTGTTACCTTCAATCCTTAACCTGCAAATATGGTTATTTGCAAGGTTGAGCTCGACAGACCAACAAATCTAACAGTTTTCATGCATCACGTAGCACATAATATCATGTTTATCATACACGTCATAAACATTGAACTAACATAACATACATGTTACAGTTCATATAACAAGAATAAATATTGAGTTCCTTACTCAATTAGCATTCATTACTCAATCAACGTAGTCATAAATTGACTTTAACGTTTCATACTTTCAACATATATATAACACATCATGCTATTTGCAATAAAGATTTAAAACAGTTCATCAACAAGTTCACATAGCAAATAGGAACTGAAAGACTTGCCTTGATCGTTGTTTACCAATAATAGTTTAACAGCTTATAGCTATCTGCAATTCATGTGCCCTACACAATTATATAATCATACGCATCAACTATTAGTCACGTAGCAATGCATAGTAGTTGTAATATAAACTTTACTCTATATCTCATAACCCTTTCTATTATTAGTACACAATGTTTAATTTAATTGTGTTAACTTTTGACTTATATCTCACTATATTTCTTCTTAGGTCACACCCGAAGTTCATTCAAATGTTTAAGTCTTGCTAGGACTACTTATTGGTTTTATATTAACCCCATTTCATATCTTATAATATTCATTTCATTTGACTTAAAACACTTTTTACGTTCATTAACACTTGTCACGACGTTTCGACGTTCATTCGTCACACACCCGATTTGTCTCTCTTGTGTTTGCTTAGTATGCTTATACAACTTATCTAATACATCATTTATTAATGTTAAGAATTATTATATTTACTAAAATTCATGTTCTATAACTTAGAACAACATCTTTTATCGTCAGAAGCACTACATGTGCATACATGCATGCCCGACGCCCTCCAATTGCCTCTGAAAACTTAACAGTCCCATAGATGGAAAATTTGACCCCTTCTAACGACCTCAAATTCAAAACAAAAACATAAAGAATAAAAGTTTTAGGTCTATTCGTCCTTGTTCCGGATCATCTTGCATTCCCTCAATCGGAGTTTTATGAAAAAGTTATCGTCGTTTTACCAAAACAGGTCAAAGCGGTCATACTTAACACACTTTGGGCGCGGCTGCACCCATTTCCTTCACACTCCAGTCGCTCCCCATCGTCAAGCCTAGTAGGGGCCCAAATGGCACCCGCAGGCCTGGAAGAAGCTACCGCCATTGGCTTTGCCCAGATTACAGTTTTTGTGATGTTTTTACTTCAAATCTTCATAAATTCTTCATTTTAAGTCAAAATTAGTTGGTTTTTGACTATATGTGTAACGACCGGGAAATTCAAATTTTATTGTAAAATAATTTTATGGAATTAAATAATAAATGAAATTATATTCTATGTGATATCAAGATGGTTGTCTTTATATAACCTATTGATGTTAGAATGATGTAGTATTTTAGCTACGTGATGGAATTAAAGTGTTTGAATTTTCGAGACGAAAATAAAAGTTTTCCTAGAAATTTTCTAAAAAATAATATTCATCGGTATTTGCTCGGGATTTATTTTTGAATTTTTAGAAATACGTAATGATAGAATGTCTCAGGTAAGATGGATTATGTAATAATAATCTATGTATGGAAAACGTAATATTTAAACATGAACTTAAATTGAAAACGTTAAGGAAAGGGAAGAATTAGTGAGTTAAGTGATAATTGTATGATATGTGAGTATTATACGAAGTAATGAAAACAAGTATAATACAATGTATTATATGAGTTTGTATGAATGAAGGAATATCGTATATAATAAATTTCTATACGAGTTAGAATAAGAGAAGAATACATAGACAATACGCTTTTATGTATTATAATAGTATTGGACTTATACAATTTGTTAGAATTGCTACAAGCCCAAGTGAATTAAGGGTGAGGCTCTAACTATTGATTAATAAACAAGTTAGTGTTTATTAATGCAAAGCCCAAAGGTTAAGTTAATTTAAGCCCAAGCTAGGATCCAATGAATTGATTGACCCATGGGGCAAACCATGTTGATATGGTTAATCTTGGTAATCAAGTATTTTGTGGTGACCAAGCATTATGAGTGATGACCAAGGCTTTGGTGTAATGATCAAGCAAAAGATAAGAGTTGTGATAATCAAGTAATGAATAGTAAGGAGGTGAATTAAGGAGGTGGCTTAGCCTAATGACCAAACTACCCTAGCTTTGGAAATTCTATAAATAGAAGAAGCTTGCTAGCCTTTTCTTACTTGTTCAAACAATTCAACATATTATAAAGTGCTTAAGTGTTAGGGAGATTAAGCTACAAATAAGTTACTTCCATGAGCAAGAAGAAGAAGAAGACTACTTTGCAAAGCCTTCAAGAGTAAGACTTCTTCTCCAAATTATCTTTTATCTCTATCATGATAGGTTGATAAGAAAAGTTAGATTAAGGAACATGAATGTTAAGAAGTAAGGAGAATGAGTAATCAATGAACTTAAGCCACGTAAGTTGGAAATAAGTCATTTCAACTAGCATAAGTTATAAACTTATGAAGAAGTATGGTAGACTTGTTATGAGTTTATCTTAAGAAGTTGTATGGAAGTAAAGAACTTGTATGATCTTATGTATCATGTATACATAAATAAAGCTATATGTTGAGAACATATAGGTATGATGATTAAGAAACTTTAATTATCATAAGTCATGAACAATGATGTCATAAGTAGTTATACTTTAATAAATTATAAGCTCATGAAAGAATAAGTAAAAATCCAACAATGAATATAAGTTGTTGTAATAAGTATGTTGAGATGTTCACATGATGAATGGAATTCATTTGTAATGTTGAACAAATCATAAGAATGAAGATTCTTTGGAAAGTGCACGATTCGACGATAATCGTCAATTCATGAAATTCCGGATTAGGAGTCAAATTTTGTGTTTGAACTCGTAAATGTTATTTTCCAATGGAGACAAGTCATGTTTGTCATTCTAGAGTTGTGGACTCGAAAATGATCGAATTTCGACTTAGACTTAAGAACGAAGCGTTGAACGCTCACTTAACGCTTATCGTTTTCGTTAAAAATGAACCAATAGGTGAATTTTTAGAAAATGAAGTCAAACAGATAAAATTCTTGCATGCACGCCAGTAGATATCAAATCGATATCCTTTATACATCTGGACAAACTCAAACTTTAACTTTACAACTCAACATAAAATATACATTATAAAACATTGAGTACATCTCATGAACATTAATCATGGTTTAAAGAAATAACAATCAATCTTCGTATTATTTCGATCCGCGTCATTCAAGTAGCATATAGTGTTACCTTCAATCCTTAACTCGCAAAAATGGTTATTTGCAAGGTCGAGCTCGACAAACCAAAGAAATCTAATAGCTTTTCATGCATCACGAAAGCACATAATATCATGTTTATCATACACGTCATAAACATTGAACTAACATAACATACACATGTTATAGTTCATATAACAAGAATAAATATTGAGTTCTTACTCAATTAGCATTCATTACTCAATCAACGAGTCATAAATTGACTTTTAACGCTTCATACTTTCAACATATATATAACACATCATGCTATTTGCAATAAAGATTTAAAAGCAGTTCATCAACAAGTTCACATAGCAAATAGAACCGAAAGACTTGCCTTGATCGTTTGTTTACTAATAATAGTTTAATGACTTATAGCTATCTCGCAATTCATGTGCCCTACACAATTATATAATCATACGCATCAACTATTAGTCACGAAAGCAATGCATAGTAGTTGTAATATAAACTTTACTCTATATCTCATAACCCTTTCTATTATTAGTACACAATGTTTAATTTAATTGTGTTAACTTTTGACTTATATCTCACTATATTTCTTCTTAGGTCACACCCGAAGTTCATTCAAATGTTTAAGTCTTGCTAGGACTACTTATTGGTTTTATATTAACCCCATTTCATATCTTATAATATTCATTTCATTTGACTTAAAACACTTTTTACGTTCATTAACACTTGTCACGACGTTTCGACGTTCATTCGTCACACATCCGATTTGTCTCTCTTGTGTTTGCTTAGTATGCTTATACAACTTATCTAATACATCATTTATTAATGTTAAGAATTATTATATTTACTAAAATTCATGTTCTATAACTTAGAACAACATCTTTTATCGTCAGAAGCACTACACGTGCATACATGCATGCCCGACGCCCTCCAATTGCCTCTGAAAACTTAACAGTCCCATAGATGGAAAATTTGACCCCTTCTAACGACCTCAAATTGAAAAACATAAAGAATAAAAGTTTTAGGTCTATTCGTCCTTGTTCCGGATCATCTTGCATTCCCTCAATCGGAGTTTTATGAAAAAGTTATCGTCGTTTTACCAAAACAGGTCAAAGCGGTCATACTTAACACACTTTCATGCCACGCACCCATTTCCTTCACACCAAATAGCCCCATCGTCAGCCCAATAGGCCCCAATGGCACCCGCCGCCTCGAAACGCTACCCATTGGCTTTGCCCTGATTACGCTTTTGTGATGTTTTACTTCAAATCTTCATAAATTCTTCATTTTAAGTCAAAATTAGTTGGTTTTGACTTATATGAAACTAACCGGAAATTCAGATTTTATTGTAAAATAATTTTATGGAATTAAATAATAAATGAAATTATATTCTATGTGATATCAAGATGGTTGTCATTATATAACCTATTGATGTTAGAATGATGTAGTATTTTAGCTACGTGATGGAATTAAAGTGTTTGAATTTTCGAGACGAAAATAAAAGTTTTCCTAGAAATTTTCTAAAAACAATATTCACTCAGATTTGCTCTGGATTTATTTTTGAATTTCGAGAAATACGTAATGATAGAATGTCTAGGTAAGATGGATTATGTAATAATAATCTATGTATGGAAAACGCCATATTTCGCCATGCGGACTTAAATTGAAAACGTTAAGGAAAGGGAAGAATTAATCGGTTAAGGATAATTGTATGATATGTGAGTATTATACTAAGTAATGAAAACAAGTATAATACAAAGTATTATATGAGTTTGTATGAATGAAGGAATATCGTATATAATAAATTTCTATATACGAGTTAGAATAAGAGAAGAATACATAGATAATACGATTATGTATTAAGCAATAGTATTGGAATCGATACGATTTGTTAGGAATTGCTACAAGCCCAAGTGAATTAAGGGTGAGGCTCAACTATTGATTAATAAACAAGTTAGTGTTTATTAATGCAAAGCCCAAAGGTTAAGTTAATTTAAGCCCAAGCTAGGATCCAATGAATTGATTGACCCATGGGCAAACCATGTTGATATGGTTAATCTTGGTAATCAAGTATTTTGTGGTGACCAAGCATTATGAGTGATGACCAAGGCTTTGGTGTAATGATCAAGCAAAAGATAAGAGTTGTGATAATCAAGTAATGAATAGTAAGGAGGTGAATTAAGGAGGTGGCTTAGCCTAATGACCAAACTACCCTAGCTTTGGAAATTTATAAATATAAGAAGCTTGCTAGCCTTTTCTTATTTGTTCAAACAATTCAACATATTATAAAGTGCTTAAGTGTTAGGGAGATTAAGCTACAAATAAGTTACTTCCCATGAGCAAGAAGAAGAAGACTACTTTGCAAAGACTTCAAGAGTAAGACTTCTTCTCCAAATTATCTTTATCTCTATCATGATAGGTTGATAAGAAAAGTTGGATTAAGGAACATGAATGTTAAGAAGTAAGGAGAATGAGTAATCAATGAACTTAAGCCACGTAAGTTGGAAATAAGTCATTTCAACTAGCATAAGTTATAAACTTATGAAGAAGTATGGTAGACTTGTTATGAGTTTATCTTAAGAAGTTGTATGGAAGTAAAGAACTTGTATGATCTTATGTATCATGTATACATAAATAAAGCTATATGTTGAGAACATATAGGTATGATGATTAAGAAACTTTAATTATCATAAGTCATGAACAATGATGTCATAAGTAGTTATACTTTAATAAATTATAAGCTCATGAAAGAATAAGTAAAAATCCAACAATGAATATAAGTTGTTGTAATAAGTATGTTGAGATGTTCACATGATGAATGGAATTCATTTGTAATGTTGAACAAATCATAAGAATGAAGATTTGCTGGAAAGTGCACGATTGGACGATAATCGTCGAATTCATGAAATTCCTGGATTAGGAGTCAAATTTTGTGTTTAAACTCAGAAATGTTATTTTCCAATGGAGACAAGTCATGTTTGTCATTCTAGAGTTGTGGACTCGAAAATGATCGAATTTCGACTTAGGACGAAGAAACGAGCGTTGAACGTTCACGAACGTTTATCGTTTTCGTTAAAAATGAACCAATAGGTGAATTTTTAGAAAATGAAGTCAAACAGATAAAATTCTTGCATGCACGCGTAGATATCAAATCGATATCCTTTATACATCGGACAGCTCAAACTTTAACTTTACAACTCAATATAAAATATACATTATAAAACATTGAGTACATCTCATGAACATTAATCATGGTTTAAAGAAATAACAATCAATCTTCGTATTATTTTCCGATCCGCGTCATTCAAGTAGCACATAGTGTTACCTTCAATCCTTAAACTGCAAATATGGTTATTTGCAAGGTTGAGCTCGACAGCCCAGCAAATCTAACAGTTTTCATGCATCACGTAGCACATAATATCATGTTTATCATACACGTCATAAACATTGAACTAACATAACATACATGTTACAGTTCATATAACAAGAATAAATATTGAGTTCCTTACTCAATTAGCATTCATTACTCAATCAACGTAGTCATAAATTGACTTTAACGTTTCATACTTTCAACATATATATAACACATCATGCTATTTGTAATAAAGATTTAAAACAGTTCATCAACAAGTTCACATAGCAAATAGGAACTGAAAGACTTGCCTTGATCGTTGTTTACCAATAATAGTTTAACAGCTTATAGCTATCTGCAATTCATGTGCCCTACACAATTATATAATCATGCGCATCAACTATTAGTCACGTAGCAATGCATAGTAGTTGTAATATAAACTTTACTCTATATCTCATAACCCTTTCTATTATTAGTACACAATGTTTAATTTAATTGTGTTAACTTTTGACTTATATCTCACTATATTTCTTCTTAGGTCACACCCGAAGTTCATTCAAATGTTTAAGTCTTGCTAGGACTACTTATTGGTTTTATATTAACCCCATTTCATATCTTATAATATTCATTTCATTTGACTTAAAACACTTTTTACGTTCATTAACACTTGTCACGACGTTTCGACGTTCATTCGTCACACACCCGATTTGTCTCTCTTGTGTTTGCTTAGTATGCTTATACAACTTATCTAATACATCATTTATTAATGTTAAGAATTATTATATTTACTAAAATTCATGTTATATAACTTAGAACAACATCTTTTATCGTCAGAAGCACTACACGTGCATACATGCATGCCCGACGCCCTCCAATTGCCTCTGAAAACTTAACAGTCCCATAGATGGAAAATTTGACCCCTTCTAACGACCTCAAATTGAAAAACATAAAGAATAAAAGTTTTAGGTCTATTCGTCCTTGTTCCGGATCATCTTGCATTCCCTCAATCGGAGTTTTATGAAAAAGTTATCGTCGTTTTACCAAAACAGGTCAAAGCGGTCATACTTAACACACTTTGGGCGCGGCTGCACCCATTTCCTTCACACTCCAGGCGCTCATCGTCATTCAATAGGGTGGCTCAATGATTGCTGCTGGCTGAGGAAGTTAGCGCCCATTGCTTTGCCCAGATTACAGTTTTTGTGATGTTTTTACTTCAAATCTTCATAAATTCTTCATTTTAAGTCAAAATTAGTTGGTTTTTGACTCTATATGTAACGACCGGGAAATTCAGATTTTATTGTAAAATAATTTTATGGAATTAAATAATAAATGAAATTATATTCTATGTGATATCAAGATGGTTGTCATTATATAACCTATTGATGTTAGAATGATGTAGTATTTTAGCTACGTGATGGAATTAAAGTGTTTGAATTTTCGAGACGAAAATAAAAGTTTTCCTAGAAATTTTCTGAAAAACAATATTCATCGGTATTTGCTCGGGATTTATTTTTGAATTTCCGAGAAATACGTAATGATAGAATGTCTAGGTAAGATGGATTATGTAATAATAATCTATGTATGGAAAACGTCATATTTCGCTTGCGGACTTAAATTGAAAACGTTAAGGAAAGGGAAGAATTAATCAGTTAAGTGATAATTGTATGATATGTGAGTATTATACGAAGTAATGAAAACAAGTATAATACAAAGTATTATATGAGTTTGTATGAATGAAGGAATATCGTATATAATAAATTTCTATACGAGTTAGAATAAGAGAAGAATACATAGACAATACGTATTATGTATTAAGCAATAGTATTGGACTTATACGATTTGTTAGGAATTGCTACAAGCCCAAGTGAATTAAGGGTGAGGCCCAACTATTGATTAATAAACAAGTTAGTGTTTATTAATGCAAAGCCCAAAGGTTAAGTTAATTTAAGCCCAAGCTAGGATCCAATGAATTGATTGACCCATGGGGCAAACCATGTTGATATGGTTAATCTTGGTAATCAAGTATTTTGTGGTGACCAAGCATTATGAGTGATGACCAAGGCTTTGGTGTAATGATCAAGCAAAAGATAAGAGTTGTGATAATCAAGTAATGAATAGTAAGGAGGTGAATTAAGGAGGTGGCTTAGCCTAATGACCAAACTACCCTAGCTTTGGAAATTCTATAAATAGAAGAAGCTTGCTAGCCTTTTCTTACTTGTTCAAACAATTCAACATATTATAAAGTGCTTAAGTGTTAGGGAGATTAAGCTACAAATAAGTTACTTCCATGAGCAAGAAGAAGAAGAAGACTACTTTGCAAAGACTTCAAGAGTAAGACTTCTTCTCCAAATTATCTTTTATCTCTATCATGATAGGTTGATAAGAAAAGTTGGATTAAGGAACATGAATGTTAAGAAGTAAGGAGAATGAGTAATCAATGAACTTAAGCCACGTAAGTTGGAAATAAGTCATTTCAACTAGCATAAGTTATAAACTTATGAAGAAGTATGGTAGACTTGTTATGAGTTTATCTTAAGAAGTTGTATGGAAGTAAAGAACTTGTATGATCTTATGTATCATGTATACATAAATAAAGCTATATGTTGAGAACATATAGGTATGATGATTAAGAAACTTTAATTATCATAAGTCATGAACAATGATGTCATAAGTAGTTATACTTTAATAAATTATAAGCTCATGAAAGAATAAGTAAAAATCCAACAATGAATATAAGTTG
Organism: Panax ginseng; assembly: GCA_020205605.1. NCBI lineage: Eukaryota > Viridiplantae > Streptophyta > Magnoliopsida > Apiales > Araliaceae > Panax > Panax ginseng. Next base: position 90,228,146 of record CM035134.1, on the reverse strand, counting down.
TTGTAATAAGTATGTTGAGATGTTCACATGATGAATGGAATTCATTTGTAATGTTGAACAAATCATAAGAATGAAGATTTGCTGGAAAGTGCACGATTGGACGATAATCGTCGAATTCATGAAATTCCTGGATTAGGAGTCAAATTTTGTGTTTGAACTCAGAAATGTTATTTTCCAATGGAGACAAGTCATGTTTGTCATTCTAGAGTTGTGGACTCAAAAATGATCGAATTTCGACTTAGGACGAAGAAACGAGCGTTGAACGTTCACGAACGTTTATCGTTTTCGTTAAAAATGAACCAATAGGTGAATTTTTAGAAAATGAAGTCAAACAGATAAAATTCTTGCATGCACGCGTAGATATCAAATCGATATCCTTTATACATCGGACAGCTCAAACTTTAACTTTACAACTCAACATAAAATATACATTATAAAACATTGAGTACATCTCATGAACATTAATCATGGTTTAAAGAAATAACAATCAATCTTCGTGTATTATTTCTGATCCGCGTCATTCAAGTAGCACATAGTTTTACCTTCAATCCTTAACCTGCAAAAATGGTTATTTGCAAGGTTGAGCTCGACAGCCTAGCAAATCTAACAGTTTTCATGCATCACGTAGCACATAATATCATGTTTATCATACACGTCATAAACATTGAACTAACATAACATACATGTTACAGTTCATATAACAAGAATAAATATTGAGTTCCTTACTCAATTAGCATTCATTACTCAATCAACGTAGTCATAAATTGACTTTAACGTTTCATACTTTCAACATATATATAACACATCATGCTATTTGCAATAAAGATTTAAAACAGTTCATCAACAAGTTCACATAGCAAATAGGAACTGAAAGACTTGCCTTGATCGTTGTTTACCAATAATAGTTTAACAGCTTATAGCTATCTGCAATTCATGTGCCCTACATAATTATATAATCATGCGCATCAACTATTAGTCACGTAGAAATGCATAGTAGTTGTAATATAAACTTTACTCTATATCTCATAACCCTTTCTATTATTAGTACACAATGTTTAATTTAATTGTGTTAACTTTTGACTTTATATCTCACTATATTTCTTCTTAGGTCACACCCGAAGTTCATTCAAATGTTTAAGTCTTGCTAGGACTACTTATTGGTTTTATATTAACCCCATTTCATATCTTATAATATTCATTTCATTTGACTTAAAACACTTTTTACGTTCATTAACACTTGTCACGACGTTTCGACGCTCATAAATCACACAACCGATTTGTCTCTCTCTTGTGTTTGCTTAGTATGCTTATACAACTTATCTAATACATCATTTATTAATGTTAAGAATTATTATATTTACTAAAATTCATGTTCTATAACTTAGAACAACGTCTTTTATCGTCAGAAGCACTACACGTGCATACATGCATGCCCGACGCCCTCCAATTGCCTCTGAAAACTTAACAGTCCCATAGATGGAAAATTTGACCCCTTCTAACGACCTCAAATTGAAAAACATAAAGAATAAAAGTTTTAGGTCTATTCGTCCTTGTTCCGGATCATCTTGCATTCCCTCAATCGGAGTTTTATGAAAAAGTTATCGTCGTTTTACCAAAACAGGTCAAAGCGGTCATACTTAACACACTTTGGGCGCGGCTGCACCCATTTCCTTCACACTCAGGCTCCCTATCGTCACTTATAGGCCCAATGTGCACCCGCGCTCTGGGAAGCAAGGCCAGCTGGCTTTGCCCATATTACAGTTTTTGTGATGTTTTTACTTCAAATCTTCATAAATTCTTCATTTTAAGTCAAAATTAGTTGGTTTTTGACTCTATATGTAACGAACGGGAAATTCAGATTTTATTGTAAAATAATTTTATGGAATTAAATAATAAATGAAATTATATTCTATGTGATATCAAGATGGTTGTCATTATATAACCTATTGATGTTAGAATGATGTAGTATTTTAGCTACGTGATGGAATTAAAGTGTTTGAATTTTCGAGATTTAAAATAAAAGTTTTCCTAGAAATTTTTCGAAAACAATATTCATCGGTATTTGCTCGGGATTTATTTTTGAATTTTTAGAAATACGTAATGATAGAATGTCTAGGTAAGATGGATTATGTAATAATAATCTATGTATGGAAAACGCGTCATATTTCGCTTGCGGACTTAAATTGAAAACGTTAAGGAAAGGGAAGAATTAATCAGTTAAGTGATAATTGTATGATATGTGAGTATTATACGAAGTAATGAAAACAAGTATAATACAAAGTATTATATGAGTTTGTATGAATGAAGGAATATCGTATATAATAAATTTCTATACGAGTTAGAATAAGAGAAGAATACATAGACAATACGTTTTATGTATTAAGCAATAGTATTGGACTTATACGATTTGTTAGGAATTGCTACAAGCCCAAGTGAATTAAGGGTGAGGCCCAACTATTGATTAATAAACAAGTTAGTGTTTATTAATGCAAAGCCCAAAGGTTAAGTTAATTTAAGCCCAAGCTAGGATCCAATGAATTGATTGACCCATGGGGCAAACCATGTTGATATGGTTAATCTTGGTAATCAAGTATTTTGTGGTGACCAAGCATTATGAGTGATGACCAAGGCTTTGGTGTAATGATCAACAAAAGATAAGAGTTGTGATAATCAAGTAATGAATAGTAAGGAGGTGAATTAAGGAGGTGGCTTAGCCTAATGACCAAACTACCCTAGCTTTGGAAATTTATAAATAGAAGAAGCTTGCTAGCCTTTTCTTACTTGTTCAAACAATTCAACATATTATAAAGTGCTTAAGTGTTAGGGAGATTAAGCTACAAATAAGTTACTTCCATGAGCAAGAAGAAGAAGAAGACTACTTTGCAAAGACTTCAAGAGTAAGACTTCTTCTCCAAATTATCTTTTATCTCTATCATGATAGGTTGATAAGAAAAGTTGGATTAAGGAACATGAATGTTAAGAAGTAAGGAGAATGAGTAATCAATGAACTTAAGCCACGTAAGTTGGAAATAAGTCATTTCAACTAGCATAAGTTATAAACTTATGAAGAAGTATGGTAGACTTGTTATGAGTTTATCTTAAGAAGTTGTATGGAAGTAAAGAACTTGTATGATCTTATGTATCATGTATACATAAATAAAGCTATATGTTGAGAACATATAGGTATGATGATTAAGAAACTTTAATTATCATAAGTCATGAACAATGATGTCATAAGTAGTTATACTTTAATAAATTATAAGCTCATGAAAGAATAAGTAAAAATCCAACAATGAATATAAGTTGTTGTAATAAGTATGTTGAGATGTTCACATGATGAATGGAATTCATTTGTAATGTTGAACAAATCATAAGAATGAAGATTTCTTTGGAAAGTGCACGATTGGACGATAATCGTCGAATTCATGAAATTCTGGATTAGGAGTCAAATTTTGTGTTTGAACTCGTAAATGTTATTTTCCAATGGAGACAAGTCATGTTTGTCATTCTAGAGTTGTGGACTCAAAAATGATCGAATTTCGACTTAGGGATTTAAGAAAGCAGCGTTGAACGTTCACGAACGTTTATCGTTTTCGTTAAAAATGAATCAATAGGTGAATTTTTAGAAAATGAAGTCAAACAGATAAAATTCTTGCATGCACGCGTAGATATCAAATCGATATCCTTTATACATCGGACAGCTCAAACTTTAACTTTACAACTCAACATAAAATATACATTATAAAACATTGAGTACATCTCATGAACATTAATCATGGTTTAAAGAAATAACAATCAATCTTCGTGTATTATTTCTGATCCGCGTCATTCAAGTAGCACATAGTGTTACCTTCAATCCTTAACCTGCAAAAATGGTTATTTGCAAGGTTGAGCTCGACAGCCCAGCAAATCTAACAGTTTTCATGCATCACGTAGCACATAATATCATGTTTATCATACACGTCATAAACATTGAACTAACATAACATACATGTTACAGTTCATATAACAAGAATAAATATTGAGTTCCTTACTCAATTAGCATTCATTACTCAATCAACGTAGTCATAAATTGACTTTAACGTTTCATACTTTCAACATATATATAACACATCATGCTATTTGCAATAAAGATTTAAAGCATAGCTTCATCAACAAGTTCACATAGCAAATAGGGGCGAAAGACTTGCCTTGATCGTTGTTTACTAATAATAGTTTAACAGCTTATAGCTATCTGCAATTCATGTGCCCTACATAATTATATAATCATGCGCATCAACTATTAGTCACGTAGAAATGCATAGTAGTTGTAATATAAACTTTACTCTATATCTCATAACCCTTTCTATTATTAGTACACAATGTTTAATTTAATTGTGTTAACTTTTGACTTATATCTCACTATATTTCTTCTTAGGTCACAATTCAAGTTCATTCAAATGTTTAAGTCTTGCTAGGACTACTTATTGGTTTTATATTAACCCCATTTCATATCTTATAATATTCATTTCATTTGACTTAAAACACTTTTTACGTTCATTAACACTTGTCACGACGTTTCGACGTTCATTCGTCACACACCCGATTTGTCTCTCTTGTGTTTGCTTAGTATGCTTATACAACTTATCTAATACATCATTTATTAATGTTAAGAATTATTATATTTACTAAAATTCATGTTCTATAACTTAGAACAACATCTTTTATCGTCAGAAGCACTACACGTGCATACATGCATGCCCGACGCCCTCCAATTGCCTCTGAAAACTTAACAGTCCCATAGATGGAAAATTTGACCCCTTCTAACGACCTCAAATTGAAAAAAACATAAAGAATAAAAGTTTTAGGTCTATTCGTCCTTGTTCCGGAGGATCATCTTGCATTCCCTCAATGGGAGTTTTATGAAAAGTTATCGTCTGTTTTACAAAAAACAGTCAAAGCGGTCATACTTAACACACTTTGGTATTGCATTCCATTTCCTTCACACTCCAGTAGCTCCCATCGTCTATTCAATAGGCCCAATGGTGCACCCGCGCTCTGGGAAAGTTAGCGCGCTGGCTTTGCTTTGCCTGGATTCTGCTTTTGTGATGTTTTTACTTCAAATCTTCATAAATTCTTCATTTTAAGTCAAAATTAGTTGGTTTTGACTCTATATGTAACTTGACCGGAAATTGATTTTATTGTAAAATAATTTTATGGAATTAAATAATAAATGAAATTATATTCTATGTGATATCAAGATGGTTGTCATTATATAACCTATTGATGTTAGAATGATGTAGTATTTTAGCTACGTGATGGAATTAAAGTGTTTGAATTTTCGAGGCGAAAATAAAAGTTTTCCTAGAAATTTTTCGAAAAACAATATTCATCGGATTTGCTCAAGGATTTATTTTTGAATTTCCGAGAAATACGTAATGATAGAATGTCTAGGTAAGATGGATTATGTAATAATAATCTATGTATGGAAAACGTCATATTTCGCTTGCGAGGACTTAAATTGAAAACGTTAAGGAAAGGGAAGAATTAATCAGTTAAGTGATAATTGTATGATATGTGAGTATTATACGAAGTAATGAAAACAAGTATAATACAAAGTATTATATGAGTTTGTATGAATGAAGGAATATCAGTATATAATAAATTTCTATCTGAGTTAGAATAAGAGAAGAATACATAGACAATACGTTTTATGTATTAAGCAATAGTATTGGACTTATACGATTTGTTAGGAATTGCTACAAGCCCAAGTGAATTAAGGGTGAGGCCCAACTATTGATTAATAAACAAGTTAGTGTTTATTAATGCAAAGCCCAAAGGTTAAGTTAATTTAAGCCCAAGCTAGGATCCAATGAATTGATTGACCCATGGGGCAAACCATGTTGATATGGTTAATCTTGGTAATCAAGTATTTTGTGGTGACCAAGCATTATGAGTGATGACCAAGGCTTTGGTGTAATGATCAAGCAAAAGATAAGAGTTGTGATAATCAAGTAATGAATAGTAAGGAGGTGAATTAAGGAGGTGGCTTAGCCTAATGACCAAACTACCCTAGCTTTGGAAATTTATAAATAGAAGAAGCTTGCTAGCCTTTTCTTATTTGTTCAAACAATTCAACATATTATAAAGTGCTTAAGTGTTAGGGAGATTAAGCTACAAATAAGTTACTTCCATGAGCAAGAAGAAGAAGAAGACTACTTTGCAAAGACTTCAAGAGTAAGACTTCTTCTCCAAATTATCTTTTATCTCTATCATGATAGGTTGATAAGAAAAGTTGGATTAAGGAACATGAATGTTAAGAAGTAAGGAGAATGAGTAATCAATGAACTTAAGCCACGTAAGTTGGAAATAAGTCATTTCAACTAGCATAAGTTATAAACTTATGAAGAAGTATGGTAGACTTGTTATGAGTTTATCTTAAGAAGTTGTATGGAAGTAAAGAACTTGTATGATCTTATGTATCATGTATACATAAATAAAGCTATATGTTGAGAACATATAGGTATGATGATTAAGAAACTTTAATTATCATAAGTCATGAACAATGATGTCATAAGTAGTTATACTTTAATAAATTATAAGCTCATGAAAGAATAAGTAAAAATCCAACAATGAATATAAGTTGTTGTAATAAGTATGTTGAGATGTTCACATGATGAATGGAATTCATTTGTAATGTTGAACAAATCATAAGAATGAAATTTCTTTGGAAAGTGCACGATTGGACGATAATCGTCGAATTCATGAAATTCACGGATTAGGAGTCAAATTTTGTGTTTGAACTCAGAAATGTTATTTTCCAATGGAGACAAGTCATGTTTGTCATTCTAGAGTTGTGGACTCGAAAATGATCGAATTTCGACTTAGGACGAAGAAACGAGCGTTGAACGTTCACGAACGTTTATCGTTTTCGTTAAAAATGAACCAATAGGTGAATTTTTAGAAAATGAAGTCAAACAGATAAAATTCTTCATGCATGCGCGCCAGAGATATCAAATCGATATCCTTTATACATCGGACAGCTCAAACTTTAACTTTACAACTCAACATAAAATATACATTATAAAACATTGAGTACATCTCATGAACATTAATCATGGTTTAAAGAAATAACAATCAATCTTCGTGTATTATTTCTGATCCGCGTCATTCAAGTAGCACATAGTGTTACCTTCAATCCTTAACCTGCAAAAATGGTTATTTGCAAGGTTGAGCTCGACAGCCCAGCAAATCTAACAGTTTTCATGCATCACGTAGCACATAATATCATGTTTATCATACACGTCATAAACATTGAACTAACATAACATACATGTTACAGTTCATATAACAAGAATAAATATTGAGTTCCTTACTCAATTAGCATTCATTACTCAATCAACGTAGTCATAAATTGACTTTAACGTTTCATACTTTCAACATATATATAACACATCATGCTATTTGCAATAAAGATTTAAAAGCAGGTTCATCAACAAGTTCACATAGCAAATAGGAACTGAAAGACTTGCCTTGATCGTTGTTTACCAATAATAGTTTAACAGCTTATAGCTATCTGCAATTCATGTGCCCTACATAATTATATAATCATGCGCATCAACTATTAGTCACGTAGAAATGCATAGTAGTTGTAATATAAACTTTACTCTATATCTCATAACCCTTTCTATTATTAGTACACAATGTTTAATTTAATTGTGTTAACTTTTGACTTATATCTCACTATATTTCTTCTTAGGTCACACCCGAAGTTCATTCAAATGTTTAAGTCTTGCTAGGACTACTTATTGGTTTTATATTAACCCCATTTCATATCTTATAATATTCATTTCATTTGACTTAAAACACTTTTACGTTCATTAACACTTGTCACGACGTTCGACGCGTTCATTAAATCACACCGATTTGTCTCTCTTGTGTTTGCTTAGTATGCTTATACAACTTATCTAATACATCATTTATTAATGTTAAAAATTATTATATTTACTAAAATTCATGTTCTATAACTTAGAACAACATCTTTTATCGTCAGAAGCACTACATGTGCATACATGCATGCCCGACGCCCTCCAATTGCCTCTGAAAACTTAACAGTCCCATAGATGGAAAATTTGACCCCTTCTAACGACCTCAAATTGAAAAACATAAAGAATAAAAGTTTTAGGTCTATTCGTCCTTGTTCAGGATCATCTTGCATTCCCTCAATCGGAGTTTTATGAAAAAAGTTATCGTCGTTTTTACCAAAAGCAGTCAAAGCGGTCATACTTTAACACACTTTCATGCCAACCGCACCCATTTCCTTCACACTCCAGCGCTCCCATCGTCATTAATGAGGGCCCAATGGCAGCACCCGCGCTCTGAAGGAAGCCGCTTTGCTTTTGCCCAGATTACGATTTTTGTGATGTTTTACTTCAAATCTTCATAAATTCTTCATTTTAAGTCAAAATTAGTTGGTTTTGACTCTATATGTACTTAACAGGAAATTCAGATTTTATTGTAAAATAATTTTATGGAATTAAATAATAAATGAAATTATATTCTATGTGATATCAAGATGGTTGTCATTATATAACCTATTGATGTTAGAATGATGTAGTATTTTAGCTACGTGATGGAATTAAAGTGTTTGAATTTTCGAGACGAAAATAAAAGTTTTCCTAGAAATTTTCTGAAAAACAATATTCATCGGTATTTGCTGGGATTTATTTTTGAATTTCAGAAATACGTAATGATAGAATGTCTAGGTAAGATGGATTATGTAATAATAATCTATGTATGGAAAACGTCTATATTTCGCTTGCGGACTTAAATTGAAAACGTTAAGGAAAGGAAGAATTAATCGAGTTAAGTGATAATTGTATGATATGTGAGTATTATCTGAAGTAATGAAAACAAGTATAATACAAAAGTATTATATGAGTTTGTATGAATGAAGGAATATCGTATATAATAAATTTCTATACGAGTTAGAATAAGAGAAGAATACACATAGACAATACGTTTTTATGTATTAAGCAATAGTATTGGACTTATACGATTTGTTAGGAATTGCTACAAGCCCAAGTGAATTAAGGGTGAGGTCTAACTATTGATTAATAAACAAGTTAGTGTTTATTAATGCAAAGCCCAAAGGTTAAGTTAATTTAAGCCCAAGCTAGGATCCAATGAATTGATTGACCCATGGGGCAAACCATGTTGATATGGTTAATCTTGGTAATCAAGTATTTTGTGGTGACCAAGCATTATGAGTGATGACCAAGGCTTTGGTGTAATGATCAAGCAAAAAGATAAGAGTTGTGATAATCAAGTAATGAATAGTAAGGAGGTGAATTAAGGAGGTGGCTTAGCCTAATGACCAAACTACCCTAGCTTTGGAAATTCTATAAATAGAAGAAGCTTGCTAGCCTTTTCTTATTTGTTCAAACAATTCAACATATTATAAAGTGCTTAAGTGTTAGGGAGATTAAGCTACAAATAAGTTACTTCCATGAGCAAGAAGAAGAAGAAGACTACTTTGCAAAGACTTCAAGAGTAAGACTTCTTCTCCAAATTATCTTTTATCTCTATCATGATAGGTTGATAAGAAAAGTTGGATTAAGGAACATGAATGTTAAGAAGTAAGGAGAATGAGTAATCAATGAACTTAAGCCACGTAAGTTGGAAATAAGTCATTTCAACTAGCAAAAGGTATAAACTTATGAAGAAGTATGGTAGACTTGTTATGAGTTTATCTTAAGAAGTTGTATGGAAGTAAAGAACTTGTATGATCTTATGTATCATGTATACATAAATAAAGCTATATGTTGAGAACATATAGGTATGATGATTAAGAAACTTTAATTATCATAAGTCATGAACAATGATGTCATAAGTAGTTATACTTTAATAAATTATAAGCTCATGAAAGAATAAGTAAAAATCCAACAATGAATATAAGTTGTTGTAATAAGTATGTTGAGATGTTCACATGATGAATGGAATTCATTTGTAATGTTGAACAAATCATAAGAATGAAGATTTCTTTGGAAAGTGCACGATTGGGACGATAATCGTCGAATTCATGAAATTCTGGATTAGGAGTCAAATTTTGTGTTTGAACTCGTAAATGTTATTTTCCAATGGAGACAAGTCATGTTTGTCATTCTAGAGTTGTGGACTCAAAATGATCGAATTTCGACTTAGGATTTAAGAAAGCGAAGCGTTGAACGCGTTCACTTAACGTTTATCGTTTTCGTTAAAAATGAACCAATAGGTGAATTTTTAGAAAATGAAGTCAAACAGATAAAATTCTTGCATGCACGCGTAGATATCAAATCGATATCCTTTATACATCGGACAGCTCAAACTTTAACTTTACAACTCAACATAAAATATACATTATAAAACATTGAGTACATCTCATGAACATTAATCATGGTTTAAAGAAATAACAATCAATCTTCGTGTATTATTTCTGATCCGCGTCATTCAAGTAGCACATAGTGTTACCTTCAATCCTTAACCTGCAAAAATGGTTATTTGCAAGGTTGAGCTCGAAAGCCAAGCAAATCTAACAGTTTTCATGCATCACGTAGCACATAATATCATGTTTATCATACACGTCATAAACATTGAACTAACATAACATACATGTTAGTTTCATATAACAAGAATAAATATTGAGTTCCTTACTCAATTAGCATTCATTACTCAATCAACGAGTCATAAATTGACTTTAACGTTTCATACTTTCAACATATATATAACACATCATGCTATTTGCAATAAAGATTTAAAACAGTTCATCAACAAGTTCACATAGCAAATAGGAACTGAAAGACTTGCCTTGATCGTTGTTTACCAATAATAGTTTAACAGCTTATAGCTATCTGCAATTCATGTGCCCTACATAATTATATAATCATGCGCATCAACTATTAGTCACGTAGAAATGCATAGTAGTTGTAATATAAACTTTACTCTATATCTCATAACCCTTTCTATTATTAGTACACAATGTTTAATTTAATTGTGTTAACTTTTGACTTATATCTCACTATATTTCTTCTTAGGTCACACCCGAAGTTCATTCAAATGTTTAAGTCTTGCTAGGACTACTTATTGGTTTTATATTAACCCCATTTCATATCTTATAATATTCATTTCATTTGACTTAAAACACTTTTTACGTTCATTAACACTTGTCACGACGTTTCGACGTTCATTCGTCACACATCCCGATTTGTCTCTCTTGTTTGCTTAGTATGCTTATACAACTTATCTAATACATCATTTATTAATGTTAAGAATTATTATATTTACTAAAATTCATGTTATATAACTTAGAACAACATCTTTTATAAATCGGAAGCACTACACGCGTGCATACATGCATGCCCGACGCCTCCAATTGCCTCTCGAAAACTTAATAAAGGTCCATAGATGGAAAATTTGACCCTTCTAACGACCTCAAATTGAAAAACATAAAGAATAAAAGTTTTAGGTCTATTCGTCCTTGTTCAGGATCATCTTGCATTCCCTCAATCGGAGTTTTATGAAAAAGTTATCGTCGTTTTACCAAAACAGGTCAAAGCGGTCATACTTAACACACTTTTATGCTACCGCACCCATTTCCTTCACACTCCAGTATATCCCATCGTCATTCATAGGCCCGGCCAGTGCACCCGCTGGCCTCGAAGCGCTTGCGCTTAACTTTGCCAGATTACGATTTTGTGATGTTTTTACTTCAAATCTTCATAAATTCTTCATTTTAAGTCAAAATTAGTTGGTTTTTGACTCTATATGTAACGACCGGGAAATTCAGATTTTATTGTAAAATAATTTTATGGAATTAAATAATAAATGAAATTATATTCTATGTGATATCAAGATGGTTGTCATTATATAACCTATTGATGTTAGAATGATGTAGTATTTTAGCTACGTGATGGAATTAAAGTGTTTGAATTTTCGAGACGAAAATAAAAGTTTTCCTAGAAATTTTCTGAAAAACAATATTCATCGGTATTTGCTCGGGATTTATTTTTGAATTTCCGAGAAATACGTAATGATAGAATGTCTAGGTAAGATGGATTATGTAATAATAATCTATGTATGGAAAACGTCATATTTCGCTTGCGGACTTAAATTGAAAAGCGTTAAGGAAAGGAAGAATTAATCAGTTAAGTGATAATTGTATGATATGTGAGTATTATACTGAAGTAATGAAAACAAGTATAATACAAAGTATTATATGAGTTTGTATGAATGAAGGAATATCGTATATAATAAATTTCTATACGAAGTTAGAATAAGAGAAGAATACATAGACAATACGTTTTTTATGTATTAAGCAATAGTATTGGACTTATACGATTTGTTAGGAATTGCTACAAGCCCAAGTGAATTAAGGGTGAGGCCCAACTATTGATTAATAAACAAGTTAGTGTTTATTAATGCAAAGCCCAAAGGTTAAGTTAATTTAAGCCCAAGCTAGGATCCAATGAATTGATTGACCCATGGGGCAAACCATGTTGATATGGTTAATCTTGGTAATCAAGTATTTTGTGGTGACCAAGCATTATGAGTGATGACCAAGGCTTTGGTGTAATGATCAAGCAAAAGATAAGAGTTGTGATAATCAAGTAATGAATAGTAAGGAGGTGAATTAAGGAGGTGGCTTAGCCTAATGACCAAACTACCCTAGCTTTGGAAATTCTATAAATAGAAGAAGCTTGCTAGCCTTTTCTTATTTGTTCAAACAATTCAACATATTATAAAGTGCTTAAGTGTTAGGGAGATTAAGCTACAAATAAGTTACTTCCATGAGCAAGAAGAAGAAGAAGAAGACTACTTTGCAAAGACTTCAAGAGTAAGACTTCTTCTCCAAATTATCTTATTATCTCTATCATGATAGGTTGATAAGAAAAGTTGGATTAAGGAACATGAATGTTAAGAAGTAAGGAGAATGAGTAATCAATGAACTTAAGCCACGTAAGTTGGAAATAAGTCATTTCAACTAGCATAAGTTATAAACTTATGAAGAAGTATGGTAGACTTGTTATGAGTTTATCTTAAGAAGTTGTATGGAAGTAAAGAACTTGTATGATCTTATGTATCATGTATACATAAATAAAGCTATATGTTGAGAACATATAGGTATGATGATTAAGAAACTTTAATTATCATAAGTCATGAACAATGATGTCATAAGTAGTTATACTTTAATAAATTATAAGCTCATGAAAGAATAAGTAAAAATCCAACAATGAATATAAGTTGTTGTAATAAGTATGTTGAGATGTTCACATGATGAATGGAATTCATTTGTAATGTTGAACAAATCATAAGAATGAAGATTTGCTGGAAAGTGCACGATTGGACGATAATCGTCGAATTCATGAAATTCCTGGATTAGGAGTCAAATTTTGTGTTTGAACTCAGAAATGTTATTTTCCAATGGAGACAAGTCATGTTTGTCATTCTAGAGTTGTGGACTCGAAAATGATCGAATTTCGACTTAGAACGAAGAAACGAGCATTGAACGTTCACGAACGTTTATCGTTTTCGTTAAAAATGAACCAATAGGTGAATTTTTAGAAAATGAAGTCAAACAAATAAAATTCTTGCATGCACACGTAGATTACGTAATTTGTGAACCGGCTTTTGAACGAGCCATTTTGCACTTATAACGAAGAAGTTATGCGTCCGGAAAGTTCACAAAATTTAAAGTCTGAAAATTTTTCTGGTGCACAAAGTTGACACCGCGGCGCCAACCCTAGGCCATTTCAAATTGGCGCCAGAAGCCGTAATGTTGTGTGTCGAAAGCACATCTGGAAACTCATGTGCATGCAAAGACGAACACTAATACAATTGGTGGCACTTGCAGCACCATGCACAAAGACAAGACCCATTGTGGAGTGGCGTCATGTGTGACCATCGAGTAAGGACTCATGACGGCGCCAAGTCTGGGACATCCTCACTGTTAACTCACGTCGCAGCGCGGCATAGAGAGTGCAAGCCGGTGCCGCAGCGCTAGCTCTAGACAAATGATAGTAAATAGTGATTAAGAGTATGAAGAAAGAAAAGGAATGAATTCAAAATAAACTTACATTAAAGTAACAATGTTATAACATTGTTAAAGACTTAAAGATAGTATGAAAGGGCTGATGATAACCTATTGATCCATGAATGCAAGTAGAGTGATAAACTGAAATTGATAGTAAACAAATCTAATACACAATTAGATTGAGATGAAGGGTAAGATATAGTCATATAATACTTGGTTATATATGACCTAATGTGAGGCATTATGTGATCATGTATTACCGTAGCAGACGCTAAAGGCAAATATTCTAACTCTTGTCTCAGTTTAATCTGAACAAGTTTTTGAAGTTCATGTATCCTTACGCATGAGTTGATGTACAATGAAGATAAAGCCAATTCTTATGGCTAGACTTGATATATTGGTTGGATTATTGATAATCTATCCATCTGTTATCAAATGTTGTTTTCTTTTGTCAACTACTCGATATGGTTTTCAAAAGAAGAATGGTTATGATAAACAAATGTTTTGTCATTCTACGACAGGCACGTGAGGTTGCCAAATGATTAAACGTATATACGTTTAATGGATGTAGTGTTGATCAACATAGAGTACAATAGGTTGATCACCTAGAAGTGCTCGTAAGTAATACTGGGCTTACGGACTTAGTTCTGGGTTGTCCTTTTCAAAGAAATAATGAATACTCAAGGTCTTGGACCGGAGTTTATGTTTTACTGAACATTATTCATTGTGAAACATTTTGAAAGAAAGGTGAAGTGCTATTTTTATTTATCAATAGTACTTCATAACTATTGTTTAGTTATTGAAGATATACGATTCTTATGTGTCAAGCATGTTGTTATTGAAATTGTTATACTTGTTGAGCTAGTTATGCTCACTCTTGCTTGAATCATATGAATGCAGCTAAGATTGAACATTCTGAATGATCGAATAAGGATAAAGGAAAAGCTAAGGCAGATCGCTAAGCTGTCTATGTAATAGTATAGGGTAATGTTGTAATGTTATTGATATATTATGACAAAGAACCTTGGTAATGGGTTTAGAACTTGGGCCAATGTAAATATTAGTTTGATAATATAGAAGAGATGTTCGTTCTTTTGAGTCTTTTCAATTGAATGGATGTATGAATGTTAGTACAGTATAGCACCATCTGTCAGGTTGGAAGATACCCAAATTTGGGGGCGCTACAGGTTGGTATCAAAGCCTAGGTTATAAAACTTAAGGCGGAAATTAGAACCTTAAGTCATAACCTTAAGAAAGAATAAAGAAGTAAAAGATGAAAGATAACTCTATAAAAATTCATTATATATGTTATGTGTTTTTAGTATTCTACTGATGTGTACTAATCGAACTATATTATTTTATTGTAGATGTCCGGAGAAAATGATATGTATAAAGACATACATGTAGTAAGCGAGGATTCGGTGAATCGAGTAGAATACTACCCAATCCCATAGTATTAGAACCGGAAGTGGTGGCAATCGAGTCTGGAGACTCGGACGATTTAGACTACATGTCTATATTTGATGACATGCTAGAGGAAGAGGTGGACGTGATGTCCTTTGATCAGGTTCCACCTACAGAAGAGTTGACTACGGGGGAGTCAATGAAGGCACTGTTCATGTCAGTATTGGATAGAAATGTCCATTACTGTCAAGAAGTTAAGGAGTTGAAAGAGGAACTCCAAGCTGTCCGGGAGGACAAATTGAGTATGGAGGGCATGTGGGAAGAGGAACACGATGATCGTATTTTAGCCAAGGACAAGGTCCACGAGCTAAAACACGAAGTCTTTGAGCTCAAGCAGGAGCTAAAGACTACGAAACGTAAGGTAGAGAGGATGTCCTATATATATAGGAGTTCTCATGTGGATTTCAGTGACAAAGTAGCGGGGTCAGATAGAAGAAGGGACTCGACATACTATCAGTCGGGATGTCATTGCCGGTCTGGCCACGAAAGACTTTGAGAATGCCATTCGGCAGATGTAATCTAGTAATAGCTGGAATAGTTTAGATATGTAAATATTATGTATCTAGTAGTGACGTAAAACCCTCTTTTGTATATCAAGGGTAGTCTTTTGTAAATCCCAATTTTTGGAAAGCAATTGCGGGATGGTAATGTAATCAGCTTAGGTTGTACAATGTAAGCAATGTAGTGTTATACTACAAGTTATGAATCAATATAAGTCTTTTTATGGAACATATTGAGAAATGGTTATGAGTTATTATTTCATTATAAATAATAATAAAACAAGAAGAAGAATGTAATAATGAAGTATTGTTTTCTTAAACAGCAAAATGCCGCCAAGAAGAAGACAACGAAATCAAGATTCTAATGTTGAGCAACCGGAGGGAGGTCTGGTTAATCCAATGCAAGAGTTCGTTAATCTTTTAACGGCCGCTTTTAATAGAACTGGGGCTAATGTACCCATAAATCCTGGAGTAGTACGAGCTACTACTTTTAAGGATTCAAAAAAAGTGTCATTCATGGGAGTTCAAAGGAACTATGGACCAAATAGAAGCCCAAACTTGGGTGAAAGAAATCGAGAAAGCATTTGTTATAACAAATGTTGAAGAAGGTCAGAAGGTTGCTTTTGTAACCTATATGATGAAAGGGGAAGCCAATTTCTGGTGGGAGGCAAACCAGGCTAGGGCCGAAATAGAAAATTTAACGTGGGTAAGGTTCAAGGAGATTTTCTTCGAGAACTACTTTCCCACAAGTATGTAGGGGAGGATGGAGATGAGGTTTCTTGATTTGAAACAAGGGATATGATCGTTTCCCAAAGATCCGCCAAGTTTAATGAACTGGCAAGATTTTCTCCACATCAAGTGGACACTGAAGTGAGAAAGGCTAGACGATTTGAGAAGGGCTTGAAACCCTGGCTCTATAGCCGAATTTCTGTGTTTCAAAGTACTTCCTTTAGAACCATACTAGAGAAGGAAATAATTGCCGAAGGTGGGAATGAGGCTCTCAGCCAGTATCACAAGGATAAGAAAAACAAGGGCAAGGTTGATGGGGGAATTAAGACCGAGGGAGCCAGTGGTAGTGTGATGGTCAAAAGAGGAAGGGTTTTAACTCTGGGAACACTGTAGTAAAGCAAGGGTATCCTAAGAGGGGGATGGAGGCCTGTAAAACCTGTGGGAAGACTCATTTAGGAGTCTGTCTCAAAGGAAAGACAGTATGTTATAATTGTGGGCAGGATGGGCATATTTCTCCTAACTGTCCAAATTCGAAGAAAAACCACGGATGCTTTGTATCTGGATCAACTGACCACATAGCAAAGAACTGCCCAAAGAAGGGGACAGATGGAAATAAGGGCACTAATAGCGGTAAGTTAGCTATTAGTGGTCCAGCTCAGCCGGGTAGATCAATGGCCCGCACCTTTAATATGACGGTCCAAGATGCGGTGGCATCAGGGGATGTAGTTGCAAGTATTATCCCGATCAATAACATAAATGCTTACGTGCTATTTGATCCGGGTGCTATTTGTTTGTTTATAGCATGTGATTTTGCTAGACGATTAGAATTACCTTCTGAAAAGTTGCTCATACCTTTGATTATTAAGGTAGCAAATGAAGAAATAATTCATGTTGAAGATATTCATAGGAATTATTGCGTAGATATACGGGGTTGTAAATTATCGGTGGATTTAATACCGATAAAGTTGGGAGAATTCGATGTAATTCTCAGAATGGATTGGTTGATTAACCATGGAGCAATTATAGATTTCCAGAAGAAATGCGTGAGCATTAGGACGTTGAAATAACTTCCTGTAGTATTTTACGGTAATAAATTATCGGGACTTTCGTGTTGTCTTACGATGACACAAACTAGAAAACTTTTAAAGAAAGGATGTGTGGGTTACTTGCGCCATGTTGTTGACACCCAGTGAGTGAGAACAACCATGGAACAAATACCCATAGTAAACGGATTCATGGATGTGTTTCCAAGTGAATTACCGGGGTTACCACCAGATCGGGAGATCGAATTTGTAATAGACATTGCGCCAGGAGCAGCACCAGTCTCAAGGGCACCGTATCGTATGGCGAATGTGGAAATGAAGGAGCTAATGGTTCAGTTACAAGAACTATTGGATAGGAAGTACATTCAACCAAGTGTTTCCCCATGGGGTGCACCGGTATAGTTTTTTAAGAAGAAAGACGGATAGTTAAGGCTTTGTATCGACTATCGAGAGTTAAACAAGTTAACGATAAAGAATAAATACCCATTGCTCAGGATCGATGATCTTTTGATCGATTAAAAGGGCAAAAGTATATTTTCTAAAATAGATTTTGAATGACGGGTATCACCAACTGAAGGTTAGAAAGGAGGACATACCAAAAGGCGGCATTGAGGACTCGTTATGGTCATTATGAGTTTCGGTAATGTCATTTGGGTTGTGAATGCACCAAATTTGCATTTATGGACATGATGAATAGAGTGTTCAAACCATATTTGGACAAGTTAAATGAAGTAGTGTTTATCGATGATATTCTAGTTTATTCTAAGACGCCAGAAGATCATGCTGAACACTTAAGATTAGTGTTGGAGACACTAAGAAAGGAGAAGTTATATGCGAAATTCACTAAGTGTGAATTTTGGCTAGAGAAAGTACAGTTTTTAGGTCATGTCATTGACCACGAAGGGATTTCAGTGGATCCAGAAAGGTAGAAGCAGTGATGAGCTGGGAACAACCAAAAATGCTGACTGAGGTGCGGAGTTTCCTAGGGTTAGCGGGATACTATCGAAGATTTATCCAAGATTTTTCGAAGATAGCTACTCCGTTGAATAACCTGACAAGGAAGATGGTAAAATATGTATGGTCGGATAAATGTGAAGACAGTTTTCAAGAACTGAAGAAAAGATTAAGTGAAGCGCCTATTTTGTCATTACCCGATGACACAGGAAATTTTGTAGTTTATATCGATGCTTCGCATAGAGGACTTGGTTGCGTGCTCATGAAGCATGGCAAAGTCATTGCGTATGCATCACGGTAGTTGAAGGATTATGAGAAAGTTTATCCTACTCATGATCTGGAACTGGCCGCGGTAATATTTGCCCTAAAGATATGGAGACATTATCTTTATGGGGAGAAATGTGGGATATATACGGACCATAAGAGTCTAAAGTATATCTTCACTCAGAAGGAGTTGAATATGAGACAGAGAAGATGGCTAGAGTTAATAAAGGATTACGATTGTGAAATCCTGTATCACCCTGGGAAAGCCAATTTAGTTGTCGACGCCTTAAGTAGGAAGGGTCGGGAAAGGTTATTTATGTTAAGACTCAAGATGAGTTAATAATAGAGATGGCTAGAATGGAAATAGAAGTGAAGATGCCAAGTGACTCAAGGCAGATACTTTTTATGACGGAGATGAAATCTACCATCGTAGAGAGAGTCAAGGAGGTACAACTCAAGACTGATGAGTGTAACCAAATGAAGAAGCGGTTATCCAATAAGAAAGATACTAAGTATAGTCTTGATAATGAGGGATTATTAAGATTTGAAGGAAGAATTTTGGTTCCGAATGAGACAGAATTAAAGGAGCAAGTGTTATAAGAAGCTCATAGTTCGAGGTACTCAATACATCCTGGTAGCACTAAGATGTATCAAGACCTTCGATAGAGTTTTTGGTGGCCGAACATGAAGAGAGAAATAGCTAAATACGTGAGTAGATGCTTAACTTGTCAAAAAGTTAAAACTGAACATCAAAGACCAAGTGGCTTGTTACAATCATTGGAGATTCCAGAATGGAAGTGGGAGCATATCTCGATAGATTTCGTGGTGGGACTTCCAACAACGGTAAAAGGGTACGATTCGATTTGGGTAATAGTCGACCGATTGACGAAATTGCTCACTTCTTACCAATTAGGGTCAATTATAACTTAGACCAGTTAGCTAAACTTTATGTTAAGGAAATCATTTCCAGACATGGAGTACCTGTATCGATTGTGTCAGATTGTGATCCACGATTCACATCGAACTTTTCGAGAAGTTTACGAGAACAGTTGGGAACACAACTGAAGTTAAGCACAGCGTATCATCCACAAACTGATGGGCAGAGCGAGAGGACAATTCAAACATTAGAAGACATGTTAAGGTCTTGCGTCATGGATTTCAAGGGTAGTTGGGATGATCACCTACCACTTATAGAGTTTGCGTATAACAACAGTTATCATGCAAGCATAGGCATGCCACCTTATGAAGCTTTGTAAGGAAGAAGGTGCAGAACACCATTATATTGGGATGAAGTGGGAGAACGTTGGATGCTAGGACCAGAATTGGTGCAGCAGACAGCGGATGAAATAAAGATAATTCGGATGCGTTTTGTTTCAGCTCAAGACAGACAGAAGAAATATACGGATTTGCATAGAGTAAATCGAGAGTTTGAAGTAGGCTCATATGTGTTTCTAAAGTTATCTCCCTAGAAAGGAAAGATACGCTTTGGAAAGAAAGGAAAGTTAAGTCCGAGATTTATAGGTCCTTTTGAGGTATTAAAAAGGGTGGGAGAGGTAGCTTATATGATAGCATTACCTCCAGACCTAGAAAGAATACATAACGTGTTTCACATATCTGTATTTCGTCCGTATAAGCCGGATTATAAGCACGTAATCGAATATGAGCTGATTCATATCGAGAAGGACTTAACATATGAAGAATCGCTGATTCAAATCATTGATAGAAAAGACCAAGTTCTGCGGAACAAAGTAATACCGTCGGTAAATGTATTATAGAAGAACCACGATGCCGAAGAAGCAACGTGGGAATTAGAAGAAAAGATGAAGAAAATTTTTCCTCAGTTATTTGAGTAAAGTAAGACGAGATTCTGGGGACAGAATCTTTATAAGGGGGGAAGAATGTAACGACCGGGAAATTCGGATTTTATTGTAAAATAATTTTATGGAATTAAATAATAAATGAAATTATATTCTATGTGATATCAAGATGGTTGTCATTATATAACCTATTGATGTTAGAATGATGTAGTATTTTAGCTACGTGATGGAATTAAAGTGTTTGAATTTCCAAGACGAAAATAAAAGTTTTCCGAGAAATTTTCTGAAAAATATTATTCATCGGTATTTACTCGGGATTTATTTTTTAATTTTTGAGAAATACGTAATGATAGAATGTCTAGGTAAGATGGATTATGTAATAATAATCTATGTATGAAAAACGTAATATTTCGCTTGCGGAATTAAATTGAAAACGTTAAGGAAAGGGAAGAATTAATGAGTTAAGTGATAATCGTATGATATGTGAGTATTATACGAAGTAATGAAAACAAGTATAATACAATGTATTATATGAGTTTGTATGAATGAAGGAATATCGTATATAATAAATTTCTATACGAGTTAGGATAAGAGAAGAATACATAGACAATACGTTTTATGTATTAAGCAATAGTATTGGACTTATACGATTTGTTAGGAATTGCTACAAGCCCAAGTGAATTAAGGGTGAGGCCCAACTATTGATTAATAAACAAGTTAGTGTTTATTAATGCAAAGCCCAAAGGTTAAGTTAATTTAAGCCCAAGCTAGGATCCAATGAATTGATTGACCCATGGGGCAAACCATGTTGATATGGTTAATCTTGGTAATCAAGTATTATGTGTGGTGACCAAGCATTATGAGTTATGACCAAGGCTTTGGTGTAATGATCAAGCAAAAGATAAGAGTTGTGCTAATCAAGTAATGAATAGTAAGGAGGTGAATTAAGGAGGTGGCTTAGCCTAATGACCAAACTACCCTAGCTTTGGAAATTCTATAAATAGAAGAAGCTTGCTAGCCATTTCTTACTTGTTCAAACAATTCAACATATTATAAAGTGCTTAAGTGTTAGGGAGATTAAGCTACAAATAAGTTACTTCCATAAGCAAGAAGAAGAAGAAGAAGACTACTTTGCAAAGACTTCAAGAGTAAGACTTCTTCTCCAAATTATCTTTTATCTCTATCATGATAGGTTGATAAAAAAAGTTAGATTAAGGAACATGAATGTTAAGAAGTAAGAAGAATGAGTAATCAATGAACTTAAGCCACGTAAGTTGGAAATAAGTCATTTCAACTAGCATAATTTATAAACTTATGAAGAAGTATGGTAGACTTGTTATGAGTTTATCTTAAGAAGTTGTATGGAAGTAAAGAACTTGTATGATCTTATGTATCATGTATACATAAATAAAGCTCTATGTTGAGAACATATAGGTATGATGATTAAGAAACTTTAATTATCATAAGTCATGAACAATGATGTCATAAGTAGTTATACTTTAATAAGTTATAAGCTCATGAAAGAATAAGTAAAAATCCAACAATGAATATAAGTTGTTGTAATAAGTATGTTGAGATGTTCAGATGATGAATGGAATTCATTTGTAATGTTGAACAAATCATAAGAATGAAGATTTGCCGGAAAGTGCACGATTGGACGATAATCGTCGAATTCATGAAATTCCTGGATTAGGAGTCAAATTTTGTGTTTGAACTCAGAAATGTTATTCTCCAATGGAGACAAGTCATGTTTGTCATTCTAGAGTTGTGGACTCGAAAATGATCGACTTCCAACTTAGAACGAAGAAACGAGCTTTGAACGTTCACGAACGTTTATCATTTTCGTTAAAAATGAACCAATAGGTAAATTTTTAGCAAATGAAGTCAAATTGATAAAATTCTTGCATGAACGCGTAGATTACGTAATTTGTGAACCGTAGGCTTTTTAACGAGCCAATTCGGACTTATAACGAAGAAGTTATGCGTCTGGAAAGTTCACAAAATTTAAAGTCTGAAAAAATTTTCGGTGCTTGAGTTTTTAGCCATGGCCGCCAACCCTAGGCCATTTGAGTGTGGCCAAGAATACTAGAATGATGTCTGAGTACACTGGAAACTCGTACCGCAGCATGGATACAAGTACAATTGGTGGCGCCACAGTACGCCATATACAAGACAAGACCTATCAGCAGAAAGTATGTACATGCCCATCGAAAGTAAGGACTCATGGCAAACGCCAAGTCCGGGACATCCTCACTGTTAACTCATGGCAAATGCACTTTGCATATAGAAGTGCAAGAAGTCAGCCGCAAAATATGACTCTAGACAAACGATAGTAAAGAGTGATTAAGAGTATGAAGAAAGAAAATGAATGAATTCAAAATAAACTTACATTAAAGTAACAATGTTGTAACATTGTTAAAGACTTACAGATAGTATGAAAGGGTTGATGATAACCTATTGAACCATGAATGCAAGTAGAATAATAAACTGAAATTGATAGTAAACAAATCTAATACACAATTAGATTGAGATGAAGGGTAAGATATAGTCATATACATACTTGGTTATATATGACCTAATGTGAGGCATTATGTGAACATGTATTGTAGAGACTTGAAAGACTTGAACATAAAGTAATTACACCGTAGCAGACGCTCAAGGAAAGTATTCTAACTCTTGTCTCAGTTCAATCTGAACAAGTTTTTGAAGTTCATGTATCCTTACGCATGAATTGATGTACAATGAAGATAAAGCCAATTCTTATGGCTAAACTTGATATATTGGTTGGATTATTGATAATCTATCCATCTGTTATCAAATGTTGTTATCTTTTGTCAACTACTCTATATGGTTTTCAAAAGAAGAATGGTTATGATAAATAAATGTTTTGTCGTTCTACGACAGGCACGTGAGGTTGCCAAATGATTAAACGTACATACATTTAATGGATGTAGTGTTGATCAACATAGAGTACAATAGGCTGATCACCTAGAAGTGCTCGTAAGTAATACCGGGCTTATGGACTTAGTTCCGGGTTGTCCTTTTCAAAGAAAGAATGAATACTCAAGGTCTTGGACAGGAGTTTATGTTTTACTGAACATTATTCATTGTGAAACATTTTGAAAGAAATGTGAAGTGCTATTTTGATTTATCAATAGTACTTCATAACTATTGTTCAGTTATTGAAGATATACGATTCTTATGCGTCAAGCATGTTGTTATTGAAATTGTTATACTTGTTGAGCTAGTTATGCTCACTCTTGTTTGAACCATATGAATGCAGCTAAGACTGAACGTCCCGAAGGATCGAATAAGGATAAAGGAAAAGCTAAGGCAGATCGCTAAGCTGTCTATGTAATAGTATAGGTTAATGTTGTAATGTTATTGATATATTATGACAAAGAACCTTGGTAATGGGTTTAGAACTTGGGCCAATGTAAATATTATTTTGATAATATAGAAGAGATGTTCGTTCTTTTGAGGCTTTTCAATTGAATGAATGTATGAATGTTAGTACAGTATAGCACCATCTGTCGGGTTGGAAGATACCCGGATTTGGGGGCGCTACACTATGAACTCGTGAAACACTGATATACTCATCTAAAGAATAATTATAACACTTCAAGAACATTAACGATTCATTTTAAGGGTTCCAATTTACTATTCATGCTATACTTTCATGTTTTAAACATATTTAGCGTAATCATTAACCACGGATTCAATTCCAAACCAAATCAATCCGTTTAAACTTCGTTGTTTTCTTTTTTCAACATACTAACAATATCTATCATCAATTTCAGATTCTATCCATCAATTTTGACTCCAACATAAGCTAAAATATACATATGCCATCAAAACCCAGGTTTTTCATCTTTAACATATTCTTATGATTTTGATTACTCTAGAACCATTTAAAGAGGCTATATATACCAGATTATACACCCATACACACACACACACATATATATATATATATATGGGGAATGATCCATAGCATCTATTTGTTATGGATCAAAAAGTGACATATAGCATCTATATTATCGGTTTAACAAATAAATGGTTGTGATTTTATTTATGAACACGCCGTCCGCTAGTAATTCTAGCAGACGTGATTAATCAAAAATTAAGACTCTTATACCCCAGACAAATCAGCTTATATACATCCACTAGTCTTACTAGCGGACTGACTCAAAATATCATGGGAAATTCCTTCATGCACGAATTCCTTCCTGCACAACACTGCAATACCCAGTACACACGAATTCCTTGCTGTACTACAATACCCAGTACACAGCAACATCAGTTCAATTAAATTAGCTGAGTACTTTACCAACATTGACAAGAAGCAGTCTTCTCTAGGTGCAGAAGTACAAAATGGGCATATCAATTTTATAATTCAACTCTGTAATAAATTACAACTTGGACAATATCCACCAACTTAAATGATAACAGAAACCAAAACTCGGAGACATTTTCAAAACTTATTATTACACATATACATGAAAGCTGAAGTGCTCATAAGTAAGACAATACAAAACTGTAAGATACATTTCATCTATATAAGACGGTTAAAGTTCATATGCAGGGAACCTACCATTAGATGGTTCAGTCATATCCAGGAAGAGATAAGCCATTCCCCCAATTCCTTCAAACAATGAATAGGGGCAATCACCCCCATGCATTATCCCCTATGATATCAGAATTTGAGCTCTGTCAAGTAGAAAGCAAGCAAATGCCTTGGCCTTATACAAATACTCCACATTACCTGTCAATTGGTAAAGTGAAATGAACACATAGGCATTCCCACTAATTCCGTGACAAATTCTGATTCGTTTAAGAAGACCCTGGTTCCATACAACCTCCCCTGCGTCGACAGCTGCTTCCCGGAACTCCTCATCCCAAACGGGCTCATAACTCAGATAAAAATAAAAACCCTCACAAGCTTTACCTTGGCTGCTTTGGCAAGAGTAAGAGCGACTCCTGGAACTCCATGGAACCAATGAACAAGAGGGTCTGATTCACTTCCTTCACTTGAAGGTTCGTCCAAATTGCAGATCGACGTTGCCCAGATCCGTGTTCTTGTTGTCGATTTGCAGATCAAATCTCCAAAATCTGAATAGGTTCACCAAAATCGCAGATCGTCGTTCGTAGATCTGAATAGGTTCGTAGATCTGTGTTCTTGTTGTCATCGTGTTCTTGCTGTTGTTGTCGATCCGTGTTCTTGTTGTTGTGTTCGTGTTCTTGTTGTTGTTGTTCTTGTGATTTGCAGATCGTCGTTGCCCAGTTGGTCACAAATCTGTTTACCTTTGGTTATTTCGATTTACTCTTTTGGGCTTAAAATGGACAAAAGTTTCTAATTATTTCATTCCCTACATCCGCTAGGTAGTCTAGCGGACGGGCGTATTCCCAATCAAATCACAGCCATTTATTTTTTATACGGATGGTATAGATGTTATATGCCATTTTTTGATCCATAGCAACTAGATGCTATGGATCATTCCCCTATATATATATATATATATATACAACATCTCTTCAAATCACCCAACCAAAATAGTTTTTTAAGTGAAGAGCTTGAGAAACTATAAATTAGAATTTTAGAACTAGATGAATACATTTGATTCTTCTTAGACTTGATTAGATGATGAGAAACCTTCTTCTTCTTCCTTGATTCCTCCAATCTTCTTCTCAAATTTCTCAGAGACTCTCTCTCTCTCTCTCTCTCATGTGTGTGTGTGTGTGTTTTAGCAAATAATATGACCACCACTTTAACGTGGTTTAGCCAATTATCAAAATAAATAGACTCGGTAGTTGCAAATACAAAGGGTCTTTAGGTCATGTTTGGCTAGAACCCAAATATCATCTTACTAATTTATTTTCATTTTATTTCATTTCATACTATTTAATATATCCCCTTCTCCTCTAAGTGTCACACTTTTACTATACTGCTAAATTATTTAGCTAGCTACACCGAATAATTACACAATTATATTATGTATAATTATTACACAATACATAATGAAATTATATTCATGAACATATTTATAAACATTTCAATTATAATAATTAATATTTATTCCAATAATCATTTTAATAAATTATACAATTTTATGTATAATTATTTAACTTCTTTCCTTCTATAAATTATCCCAAGATAATTTATTTAATCACAACTTAAATATTTATTTAATTCATTAATCCTAACACCAATATTTCTTTATAATTATATTGGTCCTTCTCATTCTCGTTGCTAATTTACATTCACTTGACCAAATGTAATATACTAAGCCATTACATAAACATTTTACATTTATATGTAATATATTACCCTCTCATTTATTAACACAAATATATTTATATTAATTCACTATTTTAATTTAGTGAATTACTCATATTATTTATGAATTTTAATTCATAACAATTTCATCGCCAATCAAGGCATACCAATTAAATTATATTATTTCATAATATAATTTCCATCTTAATTAACTAATATTATTCAGTTAATTTCTTTTGCCACCATTTTCCTTTTTCATAACTAATTTTCTTCACTTTCTTTAATAGTTTAATCAACTATTAAATGCCATATAAATTTAATTTCCCCATACTAAAACATATAATTCAAAATATATACATCTCATAATAAGAATTTTAATTATTAAATTCTTATTTTAATAATTTATGAAAATTCAGGTTGTCAAAACTGCACAGTAGAAGTTCACGGGCGCAATTCAATCGGCTGAAAAATTTTCAAATTTTACTATGCAAATACTATGCAGACACTATACAAACACTATGTACAATAAAATATAATATATTCTATTTTTCATAAAAAAAACAAAACTTATTAATATATATATATATATATATATATAATAAAATAGAACCCATTTTGAATTATTCATTTAACAAAGCACAAGGACGGTTCAGATTTCATCTCAATTCTTCCAACTTAATCTAAAGGCTCACATTTCACCTCACAATAAAAATTCCCGCCCAAATCAAATTCACCCCTAAAAATTTCCTCCCACATCAAATAATAATAATAATAACAATAATGATAATAATAATTATAATAATAATAATAGTAATAATAAAAATAATAATTATTATAATTATAATAATTACTACTATAATAATAATAATAATTATTATTATTATTATAGTACTAATAATAATAATATTTATAATAATAATAATAATAATAGTAATAATTTATTATAATAACAATAGTAATAATTATAATAACCTTGGAGCGTAGAATATGTTCCTTCTTATCCAATATTTTAACAGGTACCTCTTCATACATTAAATCTTCCGCTATCTTATCTGGTTCTAATTCAATAATGTGATTCGGGTCTTCCACATATTTACGTAATATAGATATGCGAAAAATGTTATGAACACGAGACATACTTGGCGGTAATGTGTCTATAAGCCACAGTTCCTACTCGATCGAGGATTTCGAATGGCCCAATGAATCAAGGATTGAGCTTTCCTCTCTTTCAAAATCTTGTAACTCCTTTCCATGGAGAAACACGTAACAACACATGATCTCCCACATTGAATTCCACGTCCCTTCGATGAAGATTAGCATAACTCTAGAAGGTATCTCCTTGGAAAAGAAAGATATGCTTTGGAAAGAAGGAAAAGTTAAGTCTAAGGTTTATAGGACCTTTTGAAGTGTTAAAACGGGTAGGTGAGGTAGCTTATATGATAGCATTACCTCCAGATCTAGAACGAATACATAACGTGTTTCATGTATCTATATTACGTCCTTATAAGCCGGATTATAAACACGTGATAGAATATGAGCCTATTCATAGCGAGAAGGACTTAACGTATGAAGAGTTGCCGATTCAAATTGTCGATAGAAAAGAGCAAGTTCTGCAGAACAAAGTTATACCTTCGGTAAAGGTGTTACGGAAGAACCACAATGCAGAAGAAGCAATGTGGGAACTTGAAGAAAAGATGAAAAAGAATTACCCTCACTTATTTGTGTAATGCTTCTTTTTCTTTGACGAGATTCTGGGGACAAAATCCTTATAAGGGGGAGAGAGTGTAACGACCCAAAAAATCGAACAATCTGTAAAATAATTTTATTTGAATTAATAATGAATAAAATTATATTATATGTTGTTATATTGAGTAAGCAAGATGGTTGTCGTTCTATAACCTAAGAATGTCTGAATATCGTAGTATTTTGACAACGTGGAGGAATTAAAGTGTTTGAATTTCCAATACGAAAATAAAAGTTTTCCGAGAAATTTTCTGAAAAACGCTATTCACCGATTTCTACTCGGGAATTATTTTTGAACTTCTGAGAAATACGTAACGATAGAATATCAAAGTGAGTGGGATTATGTAATAATAATTCAAGTATTGAAAACGTAATTTTTCACATGCGGACGTAATTCAAGAATGTTAGGAAAATAAAGCATTAAGGAAGTGAATGTAATGATCGTATGATATGTATGTATTGTACGAGGTATTGAATACGAATATGATACGATGTATTATACGAGTATGTATGAAGGATGGAATATCGTATATTACGAATTAGTATACAAGTTAGAATACGAGAATAATACATAAGCAATATGTTATAAGGCTTTAAGCCAAAATGAATTTGTTGGATTGTGTAGGAAGTATAAGCCCAATAGAAGTTAATGGAAAAGTTCAATAGAATTAATGTGAAAGCCCAAGTGGTTGTTAAGGAGAAGTCTAAGTAAGTTAACTAATCCAAGCCCAAGCTATGATCCAATGGGTTATGGTGATCCATGGGTAACCAAGATCACATGGTTTAATGTGATGACCAAGTAAAAGTTGTGGTGAACAAGTATTGGATAAGTGTTATGGTTAGCAAGTAAACTTGGTAAGTAAGTAATGAATAGTAAGGAGGTTAGCTTAAGGAGGTGGGATGACCTAAAGACCAAATTACCCTAACTTTAGCAATCCTATAAATAAGAAGCTTGGATTCATTATTTGCTTGTTCAAATTTATTCCCACAACTTCCCTTTACAAAGCAACTTAAGTGTTAGAAAGAATAAGCACTTATAAGCTAAATTTCCATATTTGTTTCAAGAAGAAGAAGAACTAGTTCATCAAGGGTAAGACTCTTGTCCTATATTCTTCCATCTCTTCCATGATAGCTTGATAGTGAAGTGATGGTCCTGTATGCTAAGAAATCATAAGAAGGGATAAGCTAATGACTTAAGTATTAATGAGCCGGGAATAAGCACTTTGTTCATGAATAAGCTATAAACTAAGGAAGAACTTGTAATACATATAGCATGTTTACATGAGGTATGATAAAAGTATATAAGAATGATGATTAGAAGACTTAAACTATCATAAGCCATGTGAAGCAAAGTTATATGTAGTTTATACCTTACTAAGCTATAAGCTCGTGAAGAATAAGCCATAACTTATCATGAAAATAAGTTGATGTAATATGTAGGTTAAGATGTCAATATGATGGATAGAATCCATTTGAAATGATAATCAAATCATCAGTAACGAAGCTGTGCCGGAATTTTCACAATTGGACGATAATCGTTGAATTCGTGAAATTCCCGGATTAGTGGTCAAATTTTGATATTGAGCTCGGAAACATTGGTTTTAGATGGGAAAAAGTCTTATTTGGCATTATAGAGTCATGGACTCAAAAATTGCCAAATTCTGACTTAGAACAAAGAAACGAGCATTGAACGTTCACGAACGTTTATCGTTTTCGTTAAAAATGAACCAATAGGTGAATTTTGAGTAAACGAAGTCAAAAATATAAAATTCTTGCATAAACATGTAGAGTATGAGATTTTTGAGCTAATGGCTTTTGAATGAGCCAATTCAGACTTATAATAATCAAATTAGGAGTCCGAGAAGTTCGCAGAGTAGAAAAACTGTCATTTCTTTCTGGTACACAGAGCTGGTGTCGCGGCACCAGACCAAGGTCAAACAGTGGCGCTGCAATGCCAAATGCAGTGCCATGACCTACTGATGTTTCGCGTCGCAGAGCAGAATAATGAACTAGGACTCGCACCGCAGCGTCGAGCCTGGACTTTGACCACTACTAACTCACGCCAAAGCGCGGCATAGAGAAGAAAGTGTGGCACCGCAGCGCCAGCCCTATGGTTTGCATAGTAGAGAATGTGACACCCCCAAATCCAGGTTACCTGACCCCCGAGTTTTGTGTTCACGATCCACAATATAATACTAACTAACTACCCATTCATATAAAAATAGTAATACATATCACATTAACATATATTCTTAATACATTAGTCTCAGGTCTGCTAACCTTAACATTACAAACATACCTCTTAGATATACAAAAAGGGTTTACAATACAACATAATAATAATAATAATAATGTTCATTATATTACTTTATCATTATGCCTTTTGCTTTGTTCTTCTTCACAACACCTTCTGCAACTTCGTCCCTAGCTGAAAAGTTTTATTTAGCAAGGGTGAGCAATAAGTTTGCCCCGCAAGTTAAGTCATACATTAAATGTATAAGAATCAATAAAGAGTCTTCTCGCCTTCTATGCAACACAATAATTTGATAATGAAAGAGTACAATGCTTTCAAAGTTTGTATGATATTCTAATGAATAATCAAGAATCAATTCTACGCAATAACAAAGTGGAATGTTTTCAGATTTATGTTTAGTGATCACAAAGGATCTAGAACTTCTCTTCTCGGGTATTTATCAAAGATTTACTTTGATATATACTCAGGTGTATAAGATAACAATAAAGATTAAATCATACTCCTCTACAAGTACTTAGAGCCAGCCAACTCCTTGTACCCTATATTATGCATAATACTTAAGTCGCGCGCAATGATCGAATATACAATCAAAAATGTTCCCTTTGTATAAAGGTTGTTCTTCTCAGTCTCATAATCAAAATTTGACTGAACAACGAAATTCAATGATTTCTATATCTAATCACTTCTCTTCTCTTCTCTTCTCAAACCTATCAAGTTTTCTTTTTCGATCTAGCCGATACAACTGGCATTGATCTATCAATAATAATTAAATTCTCTTCTCGAACCTATCAAGTTCTAACAAATGTTCGTCTAGCCAGAATAATTAAATAAGACATTTCTCAACATAATTCGACAATAAACAGGAATTATCTGTATTGTCAATATTAGCTTCTACAGATATGAATATCCAACAACAGTAATTCTATGAATATATATTTTTTGAATCAGTAATTCAATTTGAATTATTAAACATGCACTAACTGCGAATAATCAACAATAAATTCTTGGACGTAGTCTAATTAACAATAATTAACCACCATAATAATTAAATAATATTAACTCAAGGTTGAGTTAGGAAACTTGCCTCTTTCGCTAATTACAGCTACACAATAAACTTATCTACTTTCAAAAGACCTATAACCAATAGCATCGGTCTCATAATTATCACAATATTTCATAACACGCAACACTGTAATTCACAGCCAATCTTCTCCTAGACACATTACCACATAGTCACATCAGTGTTTATAACCTATATAAACACTTATCAAGTCTAACTAGTTTGGCCTGGTTGGACTTCGGTCTATTCTCAGTGTTCTGGTTACCCTATCCGACAATTAACACAGTTATTGTCAATTACACTTGGTCTCTAAGCTTCAATATTATATTTAATAAGTAGTCAATTATCCTTTATAATATTTTTTGGAAGCTTTTAATAATTTATAAACAATTATTATAATTTATAATAATTTTTCAAACACCGGAATTCTTTTTAAATGATTTAAATACTAATTAATTCCATCATCATTAATATTTAATAAAATTAAAATATTAATGACACACTTGTCAAAATATTAAATTTATTATTAATAACTTAAAATATTTTTAAATCATCAATATTTTACTTAAATGATTTTTAAAGTAATTAAGATCATTTTAAATCATCACCATTAATATTTAAATATTAATGAAATTATCATCCAAATATTAAAAGTCACTAATTATAACTTAAAATATTTTTAAATCATTTTTATCATCTTTAAATGATTTTTAAATCAATAAAATCATTTTTAATTTATTTATTTAATATAATAATTAAATAAATCTAATATCATTAATATTAATTTATTAATGAGAATTCTCCAAAAATATTAAAAATTATATTTTATAATTCAAAATATTTTCTAACACTTTATTCTCATTTAAAATGATTTTTAAATCAATAAAATCATTTTTAATTTATTTATTTAATTTAAAATTAAATAAATCAAATATCATTAATATTAAATTATTAATGAAAATTCTCTAAAAATATTAAAATTTATATTTTATAACCCAAAAAATTTTTAAATACATTATTCTTATTTAAAATGATTTTTCATAATATTAAATTATTTTTCTCTAATTTATTTAATATACTAATTAAATAAATTAAATATCATTAATATTTAAATAATTATAAATATTAATGAAAAATACCCCAAATAGTCAAAAATTATTTTTCATAATTTAAAATAATTTTTAAAAACATTTTTGGTAATTTTATAATTTATTTCTATTTTTAAATAATTTTCAAAAAATCAGAAATTAAAATTAATAGAAATCGCCGCTATAGCCCTTTAGCGACACTAAGCGTTGCTGCTGGTGTTCTTGAGCTCAAGAACAACGATACCGATAAAAGATATCGAGGGGTCAACTTCAATGAGTCAATAAATCTCAATCCAAAATGTTTCTGGGCAATTTCTAACCATGATCTTGTAGTGTTTATATAACACTACAAGAATTAGTCATTAACAAAGTCATAACATAACTCAGATGCACGATCCAAGCCTTCTAAGTCGCTGTCAGAACATTTCTGGGTTTTCCAAAAATGCAGATAGTTCGACTGGTCATCTTGTAGCTCAAATATTTACATGTTCTGATCATCAAATAGGTGGTTTCTGGGTTCATACATCTAGTACAAATATCAAGGAACATCAATAAAACAACAGATCGGTCGAATAACACAACAATGACCAGATTAAGCTCGGTCAAACACTGTCAAAAATTTCATGCAAACCTTTTCTGGAAATTTCAGAAATTCACAGTTATGGCCGAATGGCATACTTTGACCAACTGTTAAGTTTTATCTATTGATAGCTTACACGATCTAAGGCCACAAATATAAAGTACACATGACAGACTACCAACTAATTATAACAAAATCAACAAACAACTTAAACATTGACAGATCAAGGCGTTATAAAAACTTGTCGATATTTGGTTTAGCCTTTACGGGTTACCCAGATTTTTGCCGGTCATGCGGTCATTGCGAGTTTAATGGATTATAACTTACGATCTGGAAATTTAACAACTGTGATTTCACTTCCAGGTCAAAGACAACATGACAGAGTATAGATTAAAGCTTTAAAACAACAAAAACCATAAACAAGCAAGGATCTGTGGCCACTGACATTCGGTTGTCAGACCACTTTTCAAGCTCAAGAACAGTTTTGAAAAATTATTATTTTAAACCATTTTACTGTTATGGATCCATGATGGATCAACATAGATCATCTAAAAACATCATATAACACCTTCTTAAACACTTAAACACAAAATTTTATAATGCATACAAGATCAAAATGAAACTTAGGCTTTATACCTTTATGTTCTAGATTTTGATCTTTGATTTCGAATATGTTCTTGGGTGCTCTAAGGGCTGATAATGTGACCGATCTATTTTAGAATTTTGTAGGTCTTAGTGAGAGAAAGAGTTGGTGAGAGAAAGAGAGAAAATGAGCAAGTTTTATGATTTTTCTCTCTCCCAAATCTATATATATCAAGATATATTACTTAGATCTGATGTTAGCTGGCTAATATTGCTGGATTTTAGTCACAAAGTCAAGTTATTAGGTTACCAACTCCTCATTTGGTAAGATTTACAAGTTACCTTAAAAACATCCAAAAAGGGCATTTTTGTCATTTGTATTCTAAATTTAATGGCATGATGGTCAATTATATAAACCCTAGGGTTTAACCCTAAGGTTCTAACCCGTAGGTTTTACAACCCTAACTTTCTAGGATTTTTTGATTAGGGTTTTAATTAGAAAATTTAAAATTTCTAAATTATAATTAGGGTTTCCTAATTAAATTAGGGTTTCCTAATCACATCAACGTTTAATAAACACATTAAGCTTACCAATTAGGATTAGGGTTTCCTAATAAGGGTTTACGATTCCCGGATATGAAATTAAGCTTTCCTGGCTTTCGATTAGGGTTTCTAACTACGCATTAGGGTTTCTAATCCTGAGATTAGGGTTTCTAATCTCTTATTAGGGTTTATAAATTTTAATCTTTATTCGATCAATCATTTGATCAAAATCTCTATACAGTACAAACACGTACTCATCAGTACAATTATTTTAATTATATTTTTTATCGAATCCCTTTCCAGAGATTAGGGTTAGGGTTTCTAAAGCTGTTAAGCACAACTCTACTCTATTTTCTCAGTCAATACACAGATTGACTAATTCTCGAGACTCGTATCACAGATACACAGTACAATATTAATAGTCAATGTCAATATTAAATAATAAAAAATTATTCATAAAATTTGGATTATTCGAAATCCCGGGTTATCACAGAGAAAGGTTTCCAAGATAAAACAAAGGCAAATGTTTAATGATGAAGTATAAAGTTAATAGGCTTAATGTAACATTGTTCTAAATGTCATAAACCTTAAATATGATAATTAAAGGTTGATGATAACATACTCAAATGTGAATGTAAACTATAACAGCAAGTCGAAACCAATAGTAACAAATCTAAGTCATAATTAGATTGAGAAGAAGGGTAAGATATAGTCGTACACATATTTGATTAGATATGACCTAATTTGTAATGTTATGTGATCATGTATTGTAGAGACTTTAAAGACTCAAATAGAAAGTAATTGTACAGTAGCAAACGCTGAAGGCAAGTATTCTAACCCTTGTCTATGTTAAATCTAGACAAGATTTGTGGTTCATATATTTTTACGCATGATTTATTATGTGATGAAGTCAAAGCCAATTCTTTCGGCTAGACTTAAGATGTTTGGATTTCGTAGAATCTATTGATGTATGGTTAATGTTTTACCAAGCTATATTGGTGTGGTTTTCAAACGAAGACTGAGTATGCTAAAAAAAATGTTTTGTCGTCAAACGACAGGCACGTGTGGTTAACACAACTTAAACGTACATACGTTTAATGAATGTAGTGTTGATCAACATAGAGTAATATAGGTTGATCACCTAGACGTGCTCGTAAGAAATGTCAGACTTACGGACTTAGTTTCGGGATGTCCTTTTCAAAGAAAGTATGAAATGCTCAAGGTCTTGGACCGAAATTGATGTTTTACTGAATATTGTCATTGTAAAACGTTTTAAAGAAAAGAGAAGTGCTATTTTGAATTATCAACAGTACTTCATAACTATTATTTAGTTATTGAAGATATATGGTTTATATGATTCAAGCATATTATAAAAAGAATTGTTGTACTTGTTCAGCTAGTTATGCTCAATCTTGCTTGAACCATATGAATGCAGCTAAGACCGAATGGACCGAAGGATCCTCTAAGGATAAAGGAAAGGCTAAGGCAGATCGCTAATCTGGCTATGTAATAATTTATGTTTAATATTATAATATATTTGATATTATGACAAGAACAAATGTAATAGTTATAAAGAACCTGAGGAATGTAAATGTTACTTTGAATATATATAAAAGGCATATTCGTTCTTTTGAGGTTTTTCAATTGAATGTATGTGTGAATGGTAGTACCGTGTAGCACCATGTGTCGAGTTGGAAGATACCTGGATTTGGGGCGTCACAGTACTATTCACTGGGTACTATTTCTGAAGTACTATTCATGGGGTACTATTCACCAGGGCACTATTCACCCGTAGTACTATTTATGATAAAAATTGATTTCTTTTAGGTCCAAATCATTTTTGATACAATATCATTCTTGAATTTTACTCCACAAAACAGTATCATGATGGCAATTTGAACATTATTGAATTCTGGATAAATTAAATTATAAATCTTTAAAATTTATGATTTGCTTTCTTTTAATTGAATTCTTATATCATTGTCATCATCCTCATACTTATATTGTGATGAAAGTCATCTGTGGCTTACATGCATAAGTGGACTATTGATTGGTATGATTATGACCAGGGATCATTCGGTATAATCATGACCCGTAATGTTACAAATGATGTGGTAAAAGTCCTCATTGGCCCGTAGTGCATTGATGGATAGTTGTTGGTATGATTATGACTAGGGATTATTCGGTATAATCATGACCATTGATGATTACATGAATATCATTGGCCTGTAGTGCAGGGATGATTCGATGATGTGGTTTATTTATTAAGGTAAAGTTCAGATAACCACCTGGGATTTGGGCGCTTTTCCACTTAACCACCTGTAGTCAGTAAAGCTACATTTAAACTCCCGACTTTTTGCGTTAAAGTGAATAAATGTTTTCCGTCTTAACTCCGTTACTTGAGTTGGCTAACGACTTAATTACCCTCCATATATATATATATATATATATATATATATATATTAAAAACGATGAATGATCCTACCAAAGAAACAGAGCGTGTATATATAGAAAAGACAGGGCTAGTCTGTGACGCCCCCAAATTCGGGTATCTTCCAACCCGACAGATGGTGCTACACGATACTCATAATTGTACATTCATTCTATTGAAACGACATCAAAATGTGTGTATCAAAGACATTCTTATTACATTAATAATATTACATCCTGTTCCCAGGTTCTATAACCATTAAATTCTTTGTTCATCATATTATAATATATACAACTTACTAGTTTATTACAAGATAAAATAATCATTCATCTTCATCTTGCCTTTATCCTTGTCAGATCCCTCGGTTTGTTCGGTCTTAGCTGCATTCATATGATTCAAGCAAGAGTGAGCATAACAAGCTCAGCAAGTACAACAATTTCTTTTAAACAACATGCTTGAAACATAGGAATCGTATATCTTCAATAACTGGATAATAGTTACGAAGTACTATCAATAATTTAAAATAGCACTTCTTTTCCTTCAAAACGTTTTACAATGACAATATTCAGTAAAACATCAATTCTGGTCCAAGTCCATGAGCATTTCATAACTTCTTTGAAAAGGACAACCCATCACTAAGTCCGTAAGTCCAGCATATCTTACGAGCACTTCTGGGTGATCAGCCCATAGTACTCTATATTGATCAACACTACATCATGTTAAACGTATGTACGTTTAAGTTTTGGCAACCTCGCGTGC
This sequence comes from Panax ginseng, assembly GCA_020205605.1. Taxonomy (NCBI): domain Eukaryota; kingdom Viridiplantae; phylum Streptophyta; class Magnoliopsida; order Apiales; family Araliaceae; genus Panax; species Panax ginseng. Next base: position 90,190,011 of record CM035134.1, on the reverse strand, counting down.
CCATCGAATAATCGATGAAAAATACATTTGTTTATTCATACTCAGGCTTACCTTGAATCCGTACCAAACAATTGGCGTAGGATAGCGTTATCAATTTTATATTGAAAGACTTGTAAATAAATAAATCAACTCTTCAAGATTAGTCTAGCCGAGGTAAAATTGGCATCGACCCTTTAGTAAAACAGTTCATGCATCTCATAACATGAATCACCGAAAACTTGGCTAACACAAAGGTTAGACAAGCGTTTAAGAAAAACTTGTCGTCAGCGTCTGCTACAGTATAATAATTTTTCCTTTGAGTCTATATAGTCTCTACAACACAAAACCATATAACATACCACATTAGGTCATGAACATACATGGTTCCTAATGAATCTTACCCTTCTTCGCAATCTAAACCTGTATTAGATTTGTTATTATTGGTTCCGACTTGCCATTATATTTTACATCATTCTTACCAACTTCTTTCTCTTCTATGTCTTACGTGGATTTAGTTCATTAATACAACTCGTTTTGAGTTAATCATTCTTCCTTACGGCTTACTAACATTCTTACTTTATTAATCGAACTTGATAGTTAATTACACTTATTACATACCGTTCACGTTTACATTCAATTGCCTTATCTCCAACCTTTAGTATTATACTTAAGGTTTTTAACATCCTTTAATGATGTTACATTAGGTTTAGCATTGATATGATTCATTATTATTAACTTGTTTCTCCTTTATATTCATAACCTTTCCTCTCTGGGCTTTCCCTAATGCTGGCGTTGCGGTGCCGACATTCCTTCTCTATGCCGCATCGCGGCGTGACTTCGCAGTGTGTATGGTCCGGACTGTACAACACATGCTGAGTCTCCGTTGATATATGGCGTTGCGGCACCCGATTATGATGTACCTGTCTCGGCCTACCGCTTCTGGGCGGGCCTTTGTGCCTAGAGTCGTCTTTGTGGCTACGGACTCGTGCTCTCGAAAAATTTTGATGATTTTCCAACTTTGCGAAATTCCCGGACGCATAACTTCTTCGTTATAAGTCCGAATTGGCTCGTTCAAAAGCCTACAGTTCACAAATTACATATTCTACGCGTTCGTGCAAGAATTTTATCTATTTGACTTCGTTTACTCAAAATTCACCTATTGGTTCATTTTTAACAAAAATGATAAACGTTTGTGAACGTTCAACGCTTGTTTCTTCGTTCTAAGTTGGAATTTGGTTATTCTTAAGTCCGCAACTCTATAATGCCAAATAAGACTTGTCTCCATTGAAAACTATTGTTTCCAAACTCAATATCAAAATTCGACTTCTATTCCAAGATTTTCACGAATTCGACGATTATCGTCCAAACTCGTGAATTCCGCCTTAACTTCATTTCTTATGATTTGTTCTTCGCTTCAAATGGATTCAATTCATAATATTAACATCTTGACATAAATACTTCATTAACTTATAAACATGATAAGTTATTACTTGTTCTTTGTGAGTTTATAACTTATAAAAGTATAAACTACTTATGACTTCCTTTCTTATGACTTATTATAGATTAAGTCTTTTAACCACCATTCTTGCTTCTTATTATCATACAATCTTATTAAAGTACACATATGAGTAGTTCATATAAGCTCTTCATAAATTCATAACTTAATTAAGTTTGAATTACTTATTTATGACTTATACGGCTTAAGTCCATTGACTAATCATTCTTATCATTCCTTAGCATACATGTTCTACCACTACCCACTTCTCTAACAATGGAAGAGAAAGAGATTCGTGGTTTAAGTTCTTACCCTTGATAATCACTTGGTTAATCTTTAATCTCCTTCTTGCGTCTTTAATTCTCAAAGGCTAACTTGTTCTAGCTTTTGTAGCTTATTATCTCTAAACAATAAGCTCTCAACTTGTTGGATGAAATGAACAACCAACAAAATGAATACTAAGCTTACTATTTATAGGACTTCCTAAGGTTAGGGTAGTTTGGTCATTAATCCAACATACGTCCTTAATCACCTCCTTACTATTCATTACCTAGACATTAAGTTAACTTGGCCTCCACATTTACTTAACTCTTAAGTATACTTTCTTAGCACATAGCTTATCCTTTACTTTCTCATCACAACACTTTGCCATTAAGTTACTTGGTCATCACATAAAAGCACTTGGCTTGCTCATCACACATAAGCACTTTACTTAGCCTTTAAGTTACTTAACTTATCATTTGCTTAACCCTTAAGTCTACTTGCTCATCACACTTAATTCTTGGTCACCAATTCACCCATGGGTTGCCCCATGGATCAAGCTTTACCCATTGGATCTTATCTTGGGCTTTACATTCAATTAGCTTAAGTAACTTATCTTATACATTGGGCTTACAATTAAACAAGCACTTGGGCTTGTTCATTAAATTACATTGGACTTAACCACTCCTACATTTGGGCTTTAACATTAATTCGTATTGGGCTTTATTGTTATCCCAATTGGATATTACAATTTCCTACACAATTCAACAAATCCATTACATATGGCTTAAAGCCTTATAACGTATAATTTATGTATTAATCTCGTATTCTAACTCGTATACTTATTTAATATATGACATTCCATCATTCATACATGCTCGTATAATATCTCTTATTATACTCATATTCATTACCTCGTACAATACTTATGTATCATACAATCATTGCTTTAATTCATTATATGCATTTAAATTCCTTCTCGGAATTCATTTTCCCTAATCGTTATGTTTTAAGTCCATAGCTTAAAAAAGCGTGTTTGCCATAAGCTTGAAATATTATTGGATATTCTATCTAACCTCGATATTCTATCATTACGTATTTCTCGAAGAAAATTCAAAAATAATTCTGAAAGCGAAATCGTGAATAGTGTTTTTCAAAAATTTCTCGAAAAGCTTTTGTTTTCGTCTTTGAAATTCAAACACTTTAATTCTACCACGTAACCAAAATACTACGACATTCCGATATGTCTAGGTCATAGAACGACCTTCAAATAGCTTACTTCCATAATTAATTAATTAAATTTATTTAATCCACATAATCAAATAAAAATTTATTTCTCAAAAATCCGATTTTTCTGGGGCGTTACATACTCAATTTAACATGTATGTAATCTTTCTGCTGCTGCTGTTGATGATTCTTAGAGGAATTTGACTTTGCCCAACAACATAATTTCAACTGAATTGGCAAGTCAAATCCATTCTGAATTCAACAAATGAACATAAACCCATGGATAGAAAGAAAATGTTAGGCAGCTTAAAAACTCTTGAGCGCACATCAATTAGCTCTCGCCGCTCACCAAATATCATCGATATGCCCAATCAATACATCATGCAAATAAATTCTTCCTAATATATGTTGTAAAATTTACTAATATCTTCAATTGATCAATTCAAATGATTTACTCCCAAGTCTAAATGAAATTCACAAGCACAAGAATAAAACCCCAACAATATTTGACAAACACCCCAATTCAAGACAAGGAAAATATCAAGAAATTTAATTGCTGCACAAATTGAACTGTAGTTATTTATGATCTACTTGAAAGAAAGCTCCTTTCAAACCTTTTAGCTAATATTTTTCAAGTAAAATACAAAAACCAAATAACCCAAATAGAAAGGGGATAGATGGAGATCTTGCAACTGCAACTGCAACAATGGAGGTCGAGAGCATTATAAATGGAGTTCTGGGTTTTGGGGGTTTGTACTTTAGGGCTCTATCGATCCCCACTAGTTCAGATCGATATTTTTGGGTCTTCTTAGATCTGCACAAAAACTGAATTTATCCAATCATTTTTACACATTTATATTACATCCTTGGTGGGTTTTGATCTTTGGGTAATAAAGCTACAAGCTTTTGTGGGTCTTCTTAGGTCTGTACAAGAACTGAATTAAATCAATTTTTTCCCAAATTTGCAGTGCATGCTTGGGGGGTTTTGAGTCTAGGTGGTAAAGCTACAAGCTTAGGTGCTTAAAAAATTAGTATGTATGGGAGAGATCCATGGGGTGGGCCACTGGAAATTGCTGCAGATTCAACTACAGATGATGATTGGAGAAAAATTATAGAGGAGAGAATTGGGGATTGTGGTTTGAGGAGCGAGAAATGAGAGAGAGAGGACGCATGGTTTGAGGAGTGAGAAATGAGAGAGGATTGTGGTTTGAGGAAGAAGAAGGGGGTATTTTAGACATTTACTAGTCTTTTTTTACTGTTATAGTCTTTTTTCACACGCTTTTGGCGTCTGACATACACTCACGGTTAAGTTGGATGGAAAAGGTGACATTTTCACTTCAACTCAAAAAGTCGAGAGTTTAAATGTAGCTTTACTGACTACAGGTGGTTAAGTGGGAAAGCGCCCAAACCCCAGGTGGTGATCTGAACTTTACTCTATTTATTAAGCTGAGTCTCAGCGATAAAGTTGATGAAAAACTTTTTAAATCATAGAAGATAGTAGATATCATGTTTTACTTGACTCTTCTAATGGATTGCTTGTTCCGCTGCAGTTAAACATGATGTTTATTGTATTTTATCAGTTTAACACTATTGAAGGCAAACGATAATTTATTCTGCATTATCTTAGTCATAATATTCTTTACTGGGCTAGTTGAGCTCACCCTTTGCTTTCATTTTTCTCTTCAAGAAATGAAAATATAGCTGGGACGAGTCGGGGAATGGAGTGATGGTCCAAGATGGTGGCTATAGTAGTCCTCACTATTCTATGAAATAGTGTGGCAATAAATGTAATGAGGACTCCATTTGAGTTTGGATATTGTCTAGAAGACAATATTCATGTAAAAACTCAGCTATGTTTTGTTGTATTTTTACACAACAGTTGTATTAAAGAATTTTGTATTTGATTTCTGTACCATGTATTTGGCGACTCAAGATGGGTGATGTATACCTATTTTGGGGGCGTCACACCGATGGTCCTAGCTCCTTGAACTGTTTAGCAGTGACCATCCGATAGTTTCCAGTGTTTCCACCTGCATTTTGCACAGGAGTCTCTCTTGCCTGATGTTGTATGAATTACAGAAAGCCTCTGAACATTCCATCGTTCATCATTTTGTCGATGTTATTGTTTACATGAGGATTGTTGCCTTCCTGATGCACATTATCATAGTTATTGATCTATGGTGACTCAATGGTATCCTGTGCTCCATTTCTTATCTCAACATTTTCAGATGTCATTTTCAAACACTGCCACAAAACAAGGGTTAATTGACATGCGACATAGTATCTCTATATTCTGACCAACCAATTAATAACAAATAAGCTTAGGTAGGTCATACTAGCAAAGGATTTACTCATCTCTCCCTTCCTAGTTTTAGTCTCATATCTCAGCCAGGGATCATATCCCTAAGCTTTGATACCAACTGTGACACCCCCAAAATAGGTATGCATCACCCATTCTGAATCGCCAAATACATGGTATAGAATTTAAATACAAACTTCATGTATACAATACGACAAAAGCGTAGTTGAGAGTTTTTACATGAATATTGTCTTATAGACAATATCCAAACTCAAATGGAGTCCTCATTACATTTATTATCAAACTATTTCATAGAATAGTGAGGACTACTATAGCCACCATCTTGGACAATGACTCCATTCCCCGACTCGTCCCAGCTATATTTTCATTTCTTGAAGAGAACAATGAAAGCAAAGGGTGAGCTCAACTAGCCCAGTAAAGAATATTATGACTAAGATAATGCAGAATAAATTATCGTTTGCCTTCAATAGTGTTAAACTGATAAAATACAATAGACAACAAGTTTAACTGCAACAGAACAAACAATCCTTAGAAGAGTCAAGTAGAGCATTATATCTACTATCTTCTATGATTTAAAAGTTTATCATTAATTTTATCGCTAAGAGTCAGCTTAATAAATAATCCTTATAACTGAATTATCCATGCACTACGGGCCAAGGATATTCATTAGTATCACATCCACGAATTATCCATGCACTATGGGCCAAGGATATTTGTGTCATCGCCAATGGTCATGATCATGTCAACAACTGTCCATCAATGCAGTACGGGCCAATGACGACTTTTACCACATCATTTATAACATTATAGGCCATGATTATACAGAATAATCCCTGGTCATAATCAGACCAATCAACAGTCCATCTATGCACTACGGGCCAAAGATGACTTTCACAATATAAGCATGAGACTGATGATATAAGAATTCAATTAAATGAGAGCAAGGATAAATTTTAATGATTTATAATTCAATTTATCTAAAATTCAATAATGTCCAAACTGTCAACATGATACTGCTTTGTGGAGTAAAATTCAAGAATAATATTGTATTAAAAGTAATTTGGACAGAAAAGAAATCAATTTTTGTCATGAATAGTACCCCGGGTGAATAGTATCCGAGGGAATAGTACCCCGTGAATAGTACTTCAGGAATAGTACCCCAGCATGAAAAGATCAAAATTTATCAAGAATATCCAGAAACATATTTCAGTGGAACGATACTAGATGAAACACAAATTTCAAGTATATTCTACTAATTTTAAGGAGTATAGAAGCAATACTTTAACAAAATGAGTGTAGAATTCGGAATCTGAAATGAAATAATATTACTTACATACTACATAGTATGGAAGAAAATATTATTTCTTACGAATATTGAACAAAAATAATATCCCTTACCTTAAAAGGAGTGTATTTCTGACTGGTGTGGACTGGTATAGCGGATATATTCTTGAAGAAAACTTACATTATTTTCTACACTCAAAGCTTTCTTAAACTCAAAAGAAATATGCTCAATATTATAGAAGAAGAATTATCTGATTCTGGTGTAATTTTCAATTCTAAACTAAGTATCTTATTTATAGGAGAATGGTTGGATACTAATTAGAAAATAACATCACGGACTGTACAGTAGAAGTTCACGGGCACAATTCAACCGGCTAAAAAATTTTCTGATTTCACTATGCAAACATTATACATAATAAAATATAATATATTCTATTTTTCATTAAAAAAAATAAAACTTATTGTAATATATATATATATATATATATAATAAGAATAGTACTCCCCCGTGAAAACCAAATTCCCCCCCCCCCCCCAAGGTTATCATTTAATATATATATATATATATATAAACTGAGATAACTTTCTCTCGACTATTTTGAAAAATGGGTAAGTGGGGGTCCACCAATGATTCTGTCGTCGTACGAATATTCCCTATTAAAATAAATATTCTCTGACCAATCGAATATTTTATGACAACTTGCTTGCTTTACAAAATTTATAAATATTACCCACAACTATAACATTATATCAAATCCACACCATAATATTCAAAAAGATATTTCGAGAAAATTATTCTTTATTCATAAAACATGGGGTCTTACAAACCTTCTTGTACAGACATGGTTCATCCTCATTTTTGATAAAATCAAACTCTTTAATTGTCTCATCAACACGGATGTTCCATCTACGAGAAGCTTGCTTCAATCCATAAATGGATCATTGTAGCTTACAGACTTGATTTGTTCTAACCATTGAAACAAATCCCTCTGGTTGTGTCATATATATATCCTCCTCAAGTTTCCCGTTGTGGAAGCCGGTTTTCACATCCATCTGCCAGATTTCATAGTCATGGTAAGCTGCAATCGCAAGCAAAATCCGAATGGACTTGAGCATCGCTACTGGTGAGAAGGTTTCATCACAGTCAACTCCTTGTCTTTGTTTGAAACCTTTTGTGACCAGTCGGGCTTTATAGGTCTCTACCTTGCCGTCTTCTCCAATCTTTCTTTTAAATACCCATTTACACCCAATAGGTTTAATGCCTTCAGGTGGTGAAACCAAATTCCATACTTGGTTTTCATACATGGATTCCATCTCGGATTTCATGGCTTCTTTCCACTTCTTTGAGCCTTTACTACACATAGCCTGTTCATAATTCAATAGATCATCATCATCTATGATGCGTACCTCATCATCATCCTATATGACGAATCCATACCTATCAGTTATCTTCGATACTCTTCCAGATTTACGAATAGGGTGTGTTACAATAGGCTCTTCCACTTAGTTAGGTACCTTACTCCCACTAACCCCTTCAAGGATAAACTCCTTTTCCAAGAAGGCAGCATGTTTCACAACAAACACCTTTTGATCAGTTGGATGATAGAAATATTACAATGATGTTTCTTTAAGGTATCCCACAAATCTATACTTGTCAGATATAGTCTGTAGCTTATCGTTTTTAAACTTTTTGACATAAGCTGGACAACCCCAAGTCTTAACATGCTTAAGATTTGGTTTCCTCCCTGTCCATAACTTATATGGGGTCTTAGGGACAGATTTGGTAGGTACATTATTAAGTAGGTATGCAATCGATTCTAGGGCATATCCTCATAAGGAAAATGAAAGCTCGATAAAGCTCATCATGGATCGAACCATGTCCAATAATGTTCGATTTCTCCTTTCAGATACACCATTGAGCTGTAATGTCCCTGGTGGAGTCCATTGTGAGATTATAACATTTTCTTTGAGAAAATTAAGAAATTCACCACCTCGATCTGATTGAAGAATTTTAATATTTTTGCCAGTTTGTTTTTCTACTTCACTTCTAAACTCTTTGAATTTTTCAAATGATTCAGATTTGTATTTCATTAAATACACATATCCAAATCTTGAGTGATCATCAGTGAATGTATTAAAATAAGAATACCCTCTTCATGCATTTGTTATCATAGGTCCACATACATCTATGTGTACCAATGCTAACAACTCTGTAACTCTTTCTCCTTTTCCACTAAAAGGAGATTTAGTCATTTTTCCTATGAGACAAGATTCACAAGTTGGATATGATTCATTATCTGAGAGCTCTAGGAGCCCATCTTTATGCAACTTGGATAATCTTGTTTCATTGATATGACCAAGTCTACAATGCCACATATAGGTATAATTAACATCATCCCTTTTCCTTTTATTAGTTTGTTCAATTTGAAGTATATTTTCATGCAAGTCAATTATATAAAGTCCATTTCGCAAATTATCAACACCATATAAAACATTATTATTATAAATAGAACAACTTGTGTTATTTGTTATAATGTCAAAACCATCCATATCTAATACAAAAATTGAAATAATGTTTCTAATGATGTTTAGAACAAAATAACAATTATTTAAATTAATGAACTTGCTCGTAGGCAGTGCTAAACAATAAGTCTCTATAGCTAATGTTGCAACCTTTGCTCCATTTCCCACTCGTAGGACGAGCTCATCCTTGCTCAGCTTTCTACTTTTGACCAGTCCCTGCATATTATTACATATGTGAGAACCACAGCTGGTATCCAATACCCAACTAGAAGATTGACTTTTAGAAAAATTAATCTCAATCATAAACAAACCTTGATTAGGATTCAAAGCTTCTCCAAGATTCTTCTACTTTTGTTCTGCAAGATAATCCTTGAAGTTCCTCTTCCAGTGACTCGGCTTGTTATAATGGAAGCAGATTCCTTTGCTATCTGGATCAGGTTTTTTATTGTCCTTTCATTTCGCCTTTCCCTTAGCCTTCTTGGATTTCTTCTTTCCAGAAGATACATTGGGCCTCTTCTTTTTCTTGGAAGAATCATCCACCAGTAAGACATGGTTCTTCTTGGATAGGAAGTGACCTTCAGCAGTTTTCTACATGTTAAGTAACTCAAGCAAGCTGACGTCTAACTTATTCATGTGAAATTCACAACAAATTGTGAAAAGGTGTCAAGGAGTGACTATAAGATCAAATCTTGACTCAACTCCCCATCCATAACGAACCCAAGCTATCCAAGACATTCAATCAAATTAATCATCTTTTAGGATATGAGTCTCAACAGTAGTGCCATCAGTCATCCGAGATCGAAAGAGCTCCTTAGATATCTCATATCTAGCATTCCTATTTTGCTCACCATACAACTCTTAGAGGTGTAGCAATATAGCAGGAGCATCGATGGTTTCATAAGGACGCGGAAGCTCGTTACTCATGGATGCAGGCATGATGCATTGAACCAAAGATGCATCATCTTTCCACTTCTTAAAAGTAGCAATCTCTTCCTCATAGGCTGTTTCAAAAAGTTTGAGGGACGGGTGAATTTAAGACATAAGAAATCTTTTTACCAGTGAGAACATTTCATAGATTCCTTAACCAGACCGTTAAATTTGGTATGGTCAGTTTGTTAGCATCAAGTATGCTACGTAGTGAAATTAGTGAATGTGACATTTTCAATTTTTTCATGTAAAAAGAAAATATGTTAGCAAATATTTATTTAATTAATTACCAAAATAAATTAGGTCTTATTTTAAATCGGTATCTCCCACTATTTTCTTCAAATTATATTACCCTCGTCATTATAGTTCGGCAAAATTTAATTAATTTTTTTGTTAGTGAGATTAAGGATCTCATTTCAAATATATATAACCTTGTGGTGATATAACAAACTATATATAAATAAATAGGTAGACAACTCCTTGTCAATTACATCATCATGTAACTCCTTATGTTTTGCCTCTTGTATTATTTTGATCAAGTGGTGGCACATCCAAATCAAAATTATCTAAGTTAATTCCAACCTAGCACTTCCATATATTCAAAAAAGAAAAATGTTGTCCTTGTGGTGACACAACAAAATAATATTGTTCAATTTTCTTTATAAGCATCAAATGTGATAAATTAACATCTTAAATACTTAATACTTGCCTTGTGGTGACATAACAAACTCATATTAAATATTTAATACTCTATTAATTTTATCATGCTAGAAGGCGACGTTCGATATTCCAAATATCTTTGAACGCTTAGGACTTAATATAATTCCTTATAAGGGTTTGTTATTAATTGTCTCATCTTATTTAGCATGCATTCACACACACACACACACATAGATATATATATATATATATATATATATATATATATATATATATATATGTGTGTATATATATATATAATACTAGCATGCATATACAGAATACTATATTCTACCCGAATTGATTATAGACTTTTATTTTAGTTTGGTTCACTAAAGCCACCAAGTGAACCAAATGGTCAAACCCTAGGGTGCAAGAATTAACATTTAAATATAACTATTACATTTAAACTCGGGCTCCATTACAAACGGGTCTTCAAGCGCTCCTTGTTCCTTGATCTCTGGTTCTTCTAGAAATTCTAACTAATCATATTACATTAACTATTTCATTTAAATAGAAACCTTGATCAGCAGTCAAGGGGAAGTACACAGACCCCATTTAATAAAACTCATGCATTCAAGCATCCATCCAAAATAAAATCCAATCACATTGGTCATAGTCCATAATCAACCCCATTTATTATCATACATATCAACATATGCATCCATAAATCACATTCATCTTATGGTAATAAATCCATTCCATATATGCAATAATATCAATTAATGGGGAAAAGTTTGCTAAACTTTAGTGTTTTTTTAAACAAAATAAACTCTTTTATTTTAATCTAAAAAACCAAATCCAAATTAAACTCTTTAATATTAGCAATCTAAAATCATATTCCAGATAAAATAAACACCTTTATTTTAAACTTTTATCAATTAAATAAACCATTTATTTAATTAAGGAAAAAAAAGTTTTTCAAATTTCGCCCATGGTGCAATTGCGCCTAGAATGAATCGGGTCAGTCAAGAATCGCGCTTTTAAAGCCGTAAACCGACTTTAGGTAAGCTTAGCTATTCTTGCGCCCAGAATGAACTAGGTCACTAGTAGCAATTTACCACTTTCATCCGTAAAAGCGGATTCGGTTCACTGGCATCAAGCTCGAGAATGAATAGAGGCAGTAGCAATTTGTGCCACATCGTAAAAATAGAAAATTTTTCTGTTGCCTAAAAAATTGATCCAATCGCATTTAATACATATATGGAATCACAAAGACTGATAATTAGCACAAGATTGGCTCTGATACCACTGTTAGGTTTGCTAGAAACAAGAATATGCAATAAAATCACATAAACGAAGCGGAATCAAAGTAAAAACAGATTTTAAAATTTTCTTACAAACCATAAGCCAAGATCGTTCTTGTGCTTTATTATCAATCTAAAAGAGTAGGAGAATCAGAATTATACCCTTAAAGATCTGAGCTTCCTTAAGTATGAGTTCAACTCCTAATCATTGTGCTCTCCTTGAATACGCGGGTTTGGTTCCTTCCTTTGATCAATGTCAGCCACTCAATCGTTTGGCATCTAGAGGTGATCCACCAAGGAAGAACAAGAATCAAGAAGAAGGGTGTTTTAGCTCAAACCCTAGTTTTCTATCTGTATAGAAAAGGGCGTACTCTCCAACTATAGAATCATGTATTTCACACACCCTGATATCTAATATAAGACTCCTCTTATAAATATCAGTTAACCTATTTTAATATAATTAAAATAGAGTATTATTTAATTAATTAAACTCCTTTAATTAATTAGGTTCCCTAATCTCCTTAATTAATTAAACTCTTTTAATTATTTTGCCTCCTAATCCTATTAGGAATAAATTAGAGTACTAATATTAAATTAAATCTCAAACTCCTTTAGAAATTAAAATAATAATTATTATAATAATATTAATAATTTTCTCTTATTAATTTATATTTAATATTTCTAAAATATTAAATAATAAATATTAAGCTATTTAATTTATTTTATCACCATAGATTAAAGTAAATATACTTAACATAGTATTACGATTATGCCATTAACTTCTTAATTAATTATTCTTCCTTTTATGGTGTGACCCTTTAGGTTCTCCATATTAAACCGGTTGTGAATAAATAAATTAGAACAATTCTAATCTTATTTAAATAAATAAATTAAACTATTAATTTATTTAAATAAATAATATGTATTCAACAATAGGGATAAGCCTCCCTAACAATTAACGACTTTCTAGATAATATAGATTTCAACATTAATCATAAAAGAACCTTTGAGTAAATAGTTACCGTACAATTTAATCCTTCCACCATATAATGTCCCAATTTAATATAAGACATGGAATTACTATCAAGTTTTATTTTATTTAATTATATGTATTTCGATTCTCAAATGTATAACTCCGAATAAATGCAAATTAGAAACTACTTTCTAATTTTATTCTACCTTGGCCAAGGATTCCGGGGTTGTCATTTATAGAATCACGTAGGACATATCTCTTCTTTTACTAGAAGCGGTAGATTCTTTATTGATCATTCTTGTCGACGTCGGGATTTTTATTTGTCCCTTTCTGTTCTTATCTTTTGGTGTTCTCATGTTAGGTGAGATTTATTTGAAAAGGTCCGACATGTATATATTGAAGATTTGATTGTAAGAGTCGCCAATTGGTTATTTTTAAATGGTTGCACTAACTCAACCGAGAAAAGGTTTGCACAAAGACCTAGTCATGTGACACTATTTAACTAGGTTGTAAAACCAAAATTCGTTAGGGTCCAGGGGCTTGATTAAGTTGAGGGAAGGTGTTAGGCACCCCACGACCTCCGTGATAACACGGTTACCGCCACTTTTCATTAACTTTTATATGTGTATGTGTGTGTGTGAGTTAGGTCTATGTGCAGTTGTTTGGAAGTAGTGTTATGCCTCGTTTGCACCTATATGCAAAGGTTTTGACTTTTGTATAAAAGTTTAATTTTAACAAGATATAGCAGTGATGTTTTGTAAAACAAGTTTTTCAAACCCTTGTGCTCAATAGTAGTTGAGGCCTTTGATACTTCCATTTTTTTAAGTGCTCGGCTTGATTGCTTTTATTTTCGAGATGCGAGGCATCTTCGAGAAAATAAGATACATAGCAGTGCCAAACTCCTTGTGGGCATGAGAGCCATCTAAGGAAATTCAGACACCGTGAATAATTTAGAAGTTGGCTGCAGCTGAAAATGTCTATCACGGGAACTGAATCTAGATTCAGAAACTGAATCTGTGATCACATAATTCCCAAGCTCACATGTGAAGCAATATGTATAAAAAGCTAGAAAAAGAACTAGATTTGAATAAATCTAAACTATTTCAGCTTCAACGGTTCCAGTTTAGTCACCATGAACCAGTAAAAGTGAGAAATAGCCAGATTTAGGCAAATCTAGCCCCAAGTGAATAATAATGATTATATATATATATATATATATATATATATATATAAGCGGTAAATGGTCACGTAAGTAAACTCCTGTGCCTGATTGAAATGTAAATATATATATATATATATATATATATATATATATATATATATATGTGTGTGTGTGTGTGTGTGTGTGTATATATATAAGCAATAAGCGCACTAAATATTATATCTCAGCTCAATCAAACAAAGTTTGATGTAAAGATATATATGTAAGTATTTATATATATATATATATATATATATATATATATATATATATAAATGCAGATGCGCTCCGAATATTATATTCGGGCTCAATCAAATCAAAGTTTGATAATATATATATATATATATATATATATATAACCAATAAACGCCACAGATTGACGATTTGGGCATACCCACATAACGCGACTCTCAACGTTTGTAGATATATATATATATAAATGATAAAAAGCTTAAAAATATGAAATATCTTACAGTGGGTTGCCAAGAAGACTTTAGATTGCTTTAAACGCTTGAAAACTTGGTTTCTACTTGTTAAATTTTAGTATGTAGCAAAACACGAGCTTACAAGTGTTTAGAAAGAAGAATCTCTCAGTTTAGAGCACTCTAGAAGTGTTTACAAGCTGAAATAGACAGAGTTTTCTCTCCTTTTTCCTTTTTTTCTTTTTTCAAATGAGCAACCAAGAGCACATATTTAAAGACAAGATGTATGCCGGTCTATCTGCGGCTACCTGGGGTGCCTCGAGCCGTGTAGGTCTCGTCATCTTGAAGTGCGTGCACTTGTGCAACGCGCTGTCCACTCGAACCTTCATAACTTTCAATCCGGGCATCCGATAAAGGCATGATGTACCTTTTTAGAATGCTATTGTCGAGAGCTACACAATGAAATGGTATTAGAGGTTGTACGATGCCAGGAATATGGGTCCATGACCAGATCTTCAAGTCTTCAAATTCTATCTGGTGTGATGTCTTGTGTAGTAGTCACTCAGGATTTTAGTTATGGTTCTTGTGGGACACTTCTGTATCCAGTGTTGATTGAAATGATGCTGAGATGACGTGAATGTAGTATCTATGTGGTAAAATGAAAAAAAATTCCCTCATCTAGGTTATCTCTAGCTCTGCACAGATGTAGCAGTCGTTGCTTAGGGTTATCTATGAGATTGGGCTATTGTGAATGATGAGTGTCATCAGGGTTGTCTTTGAGGTGTGCTTGACCTCCCGAGGTTATCTTCGAGGTTGAATTTGAGTGCCTCGGGGTTGTCTCCAAGGTTAAAACTGACTTTTTTGGGGTTATCTCCGGAACTGGAACTGCATCCCTTGAAGTTATCTCCGAGGTTTGAACTAAGTCTCCAGGGTTTGTCTCAGGGGTTAGAGCTAAATATCTCAGGGTTGTTTCTGAGATTGAACTGATTATCCCGAGGTTTTCTCCGGGATTGAGCTGATTTGACTTCCAAGGTTATCTCTAGAAGATGATTTTGCCCTCCTGCAAGGTTAGGAATAGGAATGCAAAATTATCCCGAGGTTGTCTAAGGATCACTTGTACTACTATCACTACAAAAATTCCTATTGACAGGAAAGTAAAACTCCATTAGGTATTCCTTAGTGAGTCACGGTTAGTGAACTTTTTCTCTAATAAGCACTTGCATACTTGCTTTAGTGTCTCCACACAAATGATCATGAGATCAATCATCCTCATCCAATAAGCAAGCAACGTATGTACCAATCTATCCAGATTTACTAATCCCCTTTTTAGTAATCCATTGATTGGGAACATTTTAGTTTTTAAGCTATCTAAGAATTTAGATCTCATTATCATGATCTCATCATGATTCTAAAAGCATTGCTTAAAGCTATGGGTTTATCACATATTATTAAAACAGCATCATGTTGATAATCAAATACCTTTAGTAAATTAATACTTTTATTAATAAATAAATAAGATTGATTACAAAGTATATGCTTTAACATCATACATGATTGGCTTGTGTGCATACTACTTTCACTTAGAGCTTGTAAAAGCTAATTCTTGCTTCCTAAACTATGCTTTCTTCTCAACTCAGCAACTCACACTCTAATTTAGATTCACAGAGAATTTCTAGCAACTTGAATTAAGAAGAGAATGGCTCCATTTATAGAAGAATGTTTACACAGACAATGATTTTGCCCAAATTTTGTCCCATTAGAAAGAAAAAGAAGATGTTGGGTAATAGATTGAATAGTTGCAATGCACTATTAGAGCCACTCCCCATTTCATCATTTGATTGTCTAATAATTGCAAAGAGGGAAAAAGGCTATGCTTAGGGCTTTGGCCTATACACGTGAATTGGAGGAGATGAGACACTAAATATGGGACAACTCTATTTCTCAGAAAAATAATTTTAGTATACTTAGGTTTATTTTCTTTTTGGCTTATAAGCTTACATTTAATGACTTAATGCTACTACATAATGAAAAGCTGGGGGTATAAATACACACATCATATAATCCATGTACATTGGGTTTACTTAAAATAATTCTTAATTTAGGTTAGAATATAATTCAGTTGGGTATTAACAACCCATTATTTTCTATAAAGTTATTATTTTAATTATACTTAATATCAAATGTTTATTTTCTGAAAGTTAACTTTCCTCTGAAATTCTGAGACACACATTTAATTGAATTATTATGAATTACAATTTCGCACATAATCATTTATAAAATTTAGTAGGTCACATAATTAAATCTTATTTTTATCATATAGTCCCACTACAACAGTTATTCACATTTTTTAATGTTAATATCCCACCTGGTAACTCATGCATGAAGCAAAAATTATTATTTATTTATTTTCAAAGGTTTGCTACCGATGTAGTTGCATTGGTTTATATTACGTGATAGTAAGAATCAGCTGCTTACTCTAAAAAACTTTCGAGACTGTGTTTGGCTCATTGTAGAAACCAATCGATACTAACAATGCAATTACACATAATACTTACTTAAATGAAATACTAATAATTAGTCCATCCTTAAATCATTCCTTAACCAACTTTAATCAAACGATTTACAAATCCGTCATTATGTCACACAAAGCATTTTTCAAAAACTCAATTTAAGTTTTTATCATTTATACCATACTATTTAACTATTATATACTTAACTCAGTTGAATTAATTACCACGTTTCCTATCACCAGATACATATTTCAAATAAATATTCAAACTTTTATTAATTTAATTATTGATATTATTTATGAAAATCACGAATATTACATCATCCATCCCTTGTAAAAAATTTATCCTTGGAATTGGTACAAGGTTACACAAAAAGATGGGGATAGTCCCTCCCCATCTTATCCTCTAACTCCCACGTAGCGTCCTCGGCGTTGTGGTTTCTCCAAATTTCCTTTACAAAAGATATAGTTTTATTTCTCAAAGTTTGCTCTTTCCTATCTACTATTTGGACAGTGGTTTCTTCATAAGTCAGATTCTTCTCTACTTGAATGGCCTCATAGGATATTACGTGCTTATAGTCGGGTTTGTATGGACGTAATACGAAAATGTGAAACACGTTGTGGATGTGTTCCAATTCAGGCAATAAAGCTACCTTGTACGCCACCTTACCCACTCGCTTCAAAATTTCGAATGGTCCTATGAACCTCTGACTCAATTTCCCTTTCTTGCCTGTGACACCTCCAAATTTGGATACTTCATTCCTATAGGATTTGGTGTTCATTGTCCAAACATTCATTTCTAACTACCCAAATTCAATAAAATTTAAGCAATGAATCTTCCCATTAAAGGGTTACATAACTTAAACCAATAAATCCCAAGTTATCTAACCTTAAAACATATATCAAATGCGGAAAATTAATTAGTTACATCACATAATTACAAACTAAGTCTGAAAGCATAAGTCTCAACAAATTAACAAGTCTTCAACACTTATTCATCTTGTCTTTCCCTTTACTAATGGTTGGCTTGTCAATCTTCTCAACTTTAGCTGCAATGGTTATATATATGCAAGTCAGATTCTTCTCTACTTGAATGGGCTCATAGGATATTACGTGCTTATAGTCGGGTTTGTATGGACGTAATATAGAAATGTCAAACACGTTGTGGATGTGTTCCAATTCAAGCGATAAAGCTATCTTGTACGCCACCTCGCCCACACGGTTCAAAATTTTGAATGGTCCTATGAACCTCGGACTCAATTTCCCTTTCTTGCATGTGACACCCCCAAATCTGGGTATTTCATTCCTATAGGATTTGGTGTCCATTGTCTAAACATTCATTTCTAACTACCCAAATTCAATAAAATTTAAGCAATAAATCTTCCCATTAAAGGGTTAAATAACTTAAACCAATAAATCACAGGTTGTCTAACCTTCAAACATTCATCAAATGCGGAAAATTAATTAGTTACATCACATAATTATAAACTAAGTCTGAAAACATAAGTCTCAACAAATTAACAAGTCTTCAACACTTGTTCATCTTGTCTTTCCCTTTACTAGTGGTTGGCTTGTCAACCTTCTCAGCTTTAGCTACAATGGTTATATATATGCAACAGTGAGCAAAATGAATGCTCACTTTAAAAAAACATAATAACTAGCCATGAATAAGTTTGACTGAATTGAATAACATTTTCTGTGACAACCCGAATTTTCAAAAATTATTAAGATAAGAATTTAATAAATAAAATTCTTATGATAAAATATTTTGAGTTTGGGTATATATATATATATATATATATATATATATATATATATATATATATATATATATATATATATATATATATATATATATATATATATATATATATTGAAATTTGTGATTTTGTGTGAAGAGAATTAAATGTTTATATATTAAAGAGAGTTGTATATATACTCATATATTGGGGAAAAGAGGTTTAATAGTTAATTAAACTATTGAAAAAAATAAATGAGGTTGTTTGAAAAAAAAATTACATGAATAATATTAATTATTTTAATTAAGTTAAAATTATATTGTGAGATAATATAATTTGATTGTTATGCCTTGTGGGAAATGAAAATTATTATGAATTAAGTTTCATAAATAATATGAGTGATTCACTTAATTAAAATAGTGAATTAATGTGAACATATTTGTTTTAATAAAATGAGAGATTAATATATATTGTATGTATATATATATATATATATATATATATATATATATATATATATATATATATATATATGTAATATGTTAATATAGTAAGATTGTGAGTTTTATAAATATTTATAAATATTTATGGAATTGAATAAATATTTTATTTGGAATATTTATGAAATAAATATTCGATAGAAATTATTAGGAATAATTTGTTTAAATATGATAATAATGACTTAATTTATGTCAAATGATTTTATAATCGGTGCGTATTTTATTACGCAAATATAATTTAGTTAAATAATCAAATTAGAGAATAAAATATTTGTTAATTAAATTGTAATTGTTTTGGGATTAGAGTTAAAATAAAATGAAGTCTAACATTTGGTCTAATATATGATAAGAAGATTATTAAAATAAACTAGAAGAAGTTTAATAAAGTTAAACCAAACAAGGTTTTATGACCTTTAGTGGGTTATGACTGTTGAGACCCTTAACTTAGCGTAAACCATTTGTCAATTACGTATTATTTTGATAAGTCTAAACAGCAAATACAGAGAAGAGAGGAAGAGAGGAAGAGAGGAAATTGGGAGAAGAAATTCTTTGAGAAATTGAGAAGAAGGTCTAAGAATCTAAGAAGGAAGAAGAAGAATAGTCAAGGCTCTCCTAATCAATTTAAAGAAGAAATCAAAGGTAATAACTTGGTTGTAAAATCTATTTTTTGTTCTTGAATATACTTATCTATAAAGGGATTTTTGGTGGATGATTTGTTAAAGAATTGGTTATAAGTGTTAATGGGTATGAATAATTCATTTTTATATCATCTATAAGTGGATTTTGAGTAATCAAATCCTTGAAAATATGTTTTAAAATAAAGAATTGAGTTTTTGGTTGAATAGATATATTTTGATCAATTTTGAGACTAAAATTAGTTATGAAATCATGATGGAAACCTTAAATTGGTGATGGATGTTGTAAGAACGTTGAAAAACAAAAAGAACGCAAGTTGAATGAATCAATTTAATTAAGAAACAAATTCGTAATGAATGAATTTGCTAAACATGTTAAAATATAAAAATTTAGTATGAACGTGAATTTTGGGTCAAAATTTGGGTTAGTTAATGTTTCTATAAATTGTTTATTTCTTGGTATGCTGTAGTTGTATGAATTACGAATCCATAGAGTCGAAAACGGACTGATTTGGATGTGTATAACTCGAGTTATGAAGGTTAGAAGGAGAAAAAGTTAAAAAATATTCGTAAGAATAGTAAAACTGGAAAATAATCGCATACCATTCTACTAGTGGGCACTGCAGCGCTGCCCCCAATGCTAATTGGGGAGCTGCAGCGTTGGAGTAGTTGTCAGGTTGGACTAATTTGACCTCTTATAGTAAAATAGATATAAATTTGCATACAGACTCCGATTGAGGTGATTCAAGATGATCTGAAACGAGGACAAGTAGACCTATAACTTTTATTTTTTAAGTTTTTCAATTTGAGGTGGTTAAAAGGGGTCAAAATGGACATCTTTGGGACTGATGTAATTCGGAGACAATCGGAGGGCGTCGGGCATGCACGTATCAAATGTAGTGCTTCTGATGATAAAAGATGTTGTTCTAAGTTATAAAACATGAATATTAGTACATATAATTATGCTTAACATTAATAAATGATGTATTAGATAAGTTGTATAATCATACTAAGTATACGCAAGAGAGACAAATCAGGCGTGTGACAAACAAGTGTTAATGAACTTAAAAAGTGTTTCAATTCAATTGAAGTGAACATTATAAGATATGGAATGTGTTTAATATAAACCAATAAGGAGTCCTAGCAATACTTAAACACTTGAATGAACTTCGGGTATGACCTAAGAAGAAATATAGTGAGATATAAGTCGAAAGTTACCACAATCAAATGGAACACTGTGTATTGATTAATAGGAAGGGTTATGGGATGTAGAGTAAAGTTTTACAAATACTATGCATTTCTATGTGACTAATAGTTTATGTGTGTTATTATATAATTGTGTAGGGCACGTGAAGTGCAGATAGATGTAAGTTGTTAATCTGTTATTGGTAAACAACGATCTAAGCAAATCTTTCAGTTCCTATTTGTTATGTGAACTTGATGATGAATTAATTGTGTTAAATCTGTATTGCAAAGAGCATGATGTATTTCTTATGTTATAAGTATCAAATGTTAAAATCAATTTATGACTGTGTTGATTGAGTAAAGAATGTTGATTGTGTAAGGAACTCAATCTTTATACTTGTTATGTGAACTGCATCATGTATTTTATGTTAATCCAGTGATTATGAGATATATGTTGAGCATGTTATTATGTGCTACGTGATGCATGAAAACTGGTAGATTTGCTGGGCTGTCGAGCTCAACCTTGTAAATAGCCATTTTGCAGGTTAAGGGTTCAAGGTAACGCTATGTGCTACTTGAATGACATGGATCAAATGCAATGCATGAAGATTAAATACTTTAGCTATAGTTGATGTAAGACCCCGACTTTTATGAATAAAATGAAATTTTCTCTATTTATTATTTTGAAATAGTAAGGGGTTAATTCGATTAATGTGGTTAGTTATGGGTAAAATTCGCAAATATTTTAAATAAGCAACTGGTTATAAAATATTCATTGTTGTCGGGGAATATTCGTTTGGTCGTGGAATATTCTTACTGTAGGGTAATATTCGTAAGACGACACAACCATATGTGGGCCACATAACGGAAAATTGTCGGATGAAGAAAACGACAAGTATAAGTTTTTTATAAATAACGGTGTAGTTGTTACCGTTAACACTATTGGAATACTCGGTGGTTAAAATACAGTCATACGCGATGTTGTACAGTAGCACACGGTATTGCACAAATTATTGATTCTTACGTAAAAAGTCACTACTCAATAATTGTTACAGTAATTACTTTTTAATATTTTATTTTATTGATTCAATAATTGCTATGTTGTTATTTTATATTATTGATTCAATAATTGTCACTGCACAATATTTCTCATTATCAGATCAATAATTCATATTATTTAAATAATATTATTAGATAGCATTATTGGCAATGTCTAAGAAAGTTCTGTCTAAGAAAGGGGTTTGGTCACCTAATTGTGCGCCAATAAGGAGAAATCATTATTAGAAAGCCCCCTCTTTCCTGGGAACGACCTGTTTGTCATTATTGTGATTCTATAATATTATTTATGAATAATTAATTATTGATTTATATGATAATGAAATATTTATTTTATGTGGTATAAATAAAGGAATTAATGCTGAGGTATTTTATCAGTATTTTGTCGGAATGAAGGTGTTAAAAATCACCCGTATGTGGATTTCGGTCATTTTTCATTTAGAATTTGAAAAACTTTTCTTCTACAAAGTTGTAGAGAATTAAATTTCCTATGGAATGGACATAAGATTCGTATTTTTTTTGATAAAAGGGCTATTTATTATGAATTATTGAAGTTCCGGAAGAATTGATTTTTTGGAGTTATAAATGTTTTTTAAAAGAAAAATATTTTTCGTGAGGTGGGCCCCACTTGTGTGCCCTGATGAATTGGTCAAGGAGGTGTGCGGAATTTTTTTTTATAAATATTAATATTTTATTAAATTTTCTACTTTTGCGTTTTAAGTATTTTCCTATAAATAGGGTGCTTAAGTTAGAATTGAAAATCACACCAGAATCTAAAGTTTTCTCTCTCTATTATATCGAGCGTATTTTTGTGATTATTTATATATCTCAAGTGTTGCTATATAGTACAAGTTTCCTTCAGCATTATATCCAATATTTCAACCAGAAGTACTATTCTTTTGAGGTAAGGGATGTTATTTTTTTCGTAAATGATATTATTTCTTTCAATATCAGTATACCGAAATATTGGTATGAATTTTATTATGAAATTTTTGCCTTTTCATGTCGGTGTTAATATTCACGTATACGGCACTATTCATGTATACAACATTATTCACATAAAAATTAAATTTTCTTTTCTTTGTCCAAGTTGTCTGGTAATATTACTATCTTTGATTGTATCCATGTTCTGATCTTCATTCTTGAATTTTGCTCCACAATTGATTATTATGGAGTATTTTTTAACTTGGATAAACTAAAGTACGAATCCCTAATCTTTGTCATTTTATCTCTCTGGATTTGTTTTCTTTTTATCATCCTCAGTCTTAAATGGTGATATAACTGAATATCTTTAGCCTGTAGTACAAAGATGAATGATTACCTGATGAATATCTTTGGCCCATAGTGCAAAGATGGACATGTGTTGAGATGAACATGACCAACTGGTGATGCAAATGAATATCTTTGGCCTGTAGTGCAAAGATGAATATTTGATTCAAGATGTATATTGAATGATGTCACAGGGATAAAATATTGATGATGGACTTTTAATCATAGAAGATAGTAGACTTCATTCTCTACTTAACTCTTCTAATGAATTATTATTTCTGATGTGAATATTGATCTAAACTTGTTGTCCATTATATTTTATTTGATTTATTGAAGGCTAACAATAATTTATTTTTTATTATCTTATTCATAATATTCTTTACTGGGCTAGTTGAGCTCATCCTTTTCCTTTTTATTCCATTTTTCTTCTCAAGAGGCGAGAATATAACGGGAACTAGTCAGGGTGTGGAGTGATGGGTCAAGACAGTTGTTTTAGCAGTCCTCACTATTTTGTAAAATAGTGTAACAATAATTGTAATGAGGACTTATTTGAGTTTGGATATTGTCTAGATGACAATATTTGTATTTAAACTCACAACATATGTGTTGTCATATTTTGCACGACAATTGTAATAATGAAGTTAGAGTTGTTTTCTGTACCATGTAATTGGCGACTCAGAATGGGTTGTGTGGACCTATTTTGGGGGCATCACAGTTGGTATCAGAGCTTAGGGATATGGTCTCTAGCGTAGATCGGGGAATTGAACTAGGAGGGGGGAGACAAGTAAATCATTCGCTAGTGTGTCCTACCTAAGCTTATTTATTGGTCGATCAGAATATAGGGGTATTATATTGCATGTCAATTTCTTTAATTAACCCTTATTTTATGACAGTATTTGAGAATATCATGTAAAAATTTTGAGATGAGCAATGGAGCACATGAGACCATTGAGACACCAACAATCAACATCCAGAATAATGTGGATCAGGAAGGCAATATTCCTCCTGTAAACAACACCACCGATCAAACGATGAATGATGGGATGTTTAGAAGCTTTTTGCAGTTCATGCAAAACCAGACGAGAGAGACTCATGTTCAAAATGCAGGTGGAAACGATGGTAACTCATGGCTGGTCACTACTAAGCAATTCAAGGAGTTGGGACCGCTGAAAATTTTGGGAAAACTGGATCCAATCAAGGCAGAAACGTGGGTTAAGAAAATTACCAAGATATTTGATGTCTTAGGATGCACGAAGGAACAAAAGGTTCCATTCTCCACCTTTATGTTCTGTGGTGAGGCAGATTACTTGTGGGAATCTATGAAGTGTACCCAGCCTACCGCACTCAATATGTCTTAGGAAGTGTTCCAGAAACTGTTTAATGACAAGTACTTTCCTGAATGTATTCATCATATGAAAGAGGTGGAGTTTATCAGACTGGAACAGAACAACATGACTGTGTCCCAGTACGAGGCTAAGTTCGCGGAGTTATCCAGGTTTGTACCTCATTTGGTAGAGAATGAGGAACGTATGACGTGGATGTTTCTGAGAGGTTTGAAACCCGAGATTCGTCAATACCTCATTTCTCACAAATTTTCTCTATATTCAGATGTTGTGAACAGGGCTCAATTATTAGAGTGAGATAATGAGTCATTCAACCGGGGACCACAACCGTGGTCGTAAAGTGGGCGATGATCTGAGCAATGACAACCAATGAGGAGGAAAAATATCAGAGACGAAGCGGTAATCACTCTGGTGGTAATCGTGGCCATGATAGTAGAAGAAGCGAGTCGGGGGGAGATTTCAAAAAGAGAAGGTACAACAATGAAAATGTGAAGACCTTAGCACCGACATCAACTGTTTCTAAGGGAGGAGAAAGACCACCAGTCGTATGTTATAAATGCGGGAAAGAGGGACACATCAGCCCAAACTGCCCATAACAATTCAAGGTGTGTTATAACTATATAAAGGAAGGTCATATTGCTCAAGATTGTTCTGTAGCAAAACCAAGTTCAGCGGGGATGGTGACTCCAAAGGCTGTCCCAGACAAGTCAAAGTGAGTGGTTCCTGGAAGAGCGTTTGTCGTGACTGTCCAAAAAGTGAGGAACCCGAATGAGGTGATCACTGGCAAGCTAATCATAAACTCTTGCGAAGTTTATACCTTATTAGATTCTGGTTCTACCCATTCTTTTAGCTCTCCTGCTTGTGCTCAACATTTGAACTTGACTCCTGAGAAATTAAACTTTGACTTATCTGTTGAAACTCCGTTAGGAGAAACTTTCATTACATCCACTATTTATAAATTTTACTTGATTCAAGTTGGGACCATCACATTACTTGTTGATCCCATCTCTTTAAAGATACTTACATTTGATGTTATTTTAAGGATTAATTGGTTAACTACTCATCATGCAAAAATTGATTGTTTTCGTAAGGACATTAGTTTTCATATTCCTAACCAGCTTGTTATACGAATTCAAACAACCAAACCTCTAAAGTCAATCACTGTCATATCAAGCCATAAAGTCATTCGTTTATTGAAAAACGGATGTCAAGCTTTCTTATCCCATGTCATGGATTTAAACAAAAATACATCAGATTTAAATAATATTTTTGTTGTTAGTGAATTTCCTAATGTATTTCCTGAAGAACTTCCTGGCCTACCCCAGAGCATGATATCGAATTTTTTATCGACCATGAACCCAGTAAAAAAATCCATTTCCAAAACCCCATATCGAATTGCTCCTATTGAACTTCAGGAGTTAAAAACCCAACTACAGGAGTTATTGAATATTGGTTTCATTCGTCCTAGTACGTCTCCTTGGGGTGCTCCTGTTTTATTCATAAAGAAGAAAGATGGGAGTATGCGACTTTGTATTGACTATCGGGAGTTGAACCATGTCACCATCAAAAATAGGTATCCACTACCTCGCATTGATGACCTGCTTGACTAGTTGCAAGGTGCTAAATTCTTTTCAAAAATTGATCTTTGTTCTGGATATCATCAGTTAAAAATTAAAATTGATGACATTCTAAAGACTGCTTTCAGGACTCGATACGGGCATTACGAATTCCTAGTCATGTCTTTTGGATTGACTAATGCTCATGCGGCTTTCATGGATATGATGAACCGAGTATTCAAGAAAAATTTGGATCATTTTGTGGTTGTCTTTATTGATGACATCCTCATCTATTCCAAAAGTCATGAAGATCATGAGCAACACTTGAGGCTGATACTCCAAAAGCTTCGTGAAAACAAGCTATAGGCTAAGTTGAAGAAATGCGAGTTCTGGCTTGAAGAAGTAGCATTTCTTGAGCACATGGTATCGAAGTATGCAATATCAGTTGAACCCGACAAAGATTGAAGCAATACAAAGTTGGGAGCAACCTAAGTCTGTAACAGAAGTACATAGCTTTCTGGGCTTAGCTGGTTATTATCGGAGATTCGTGGAAGGATTTTTTCGAATTGCTACTCCATTAACTCAACTAACTTGAAAAGATAAAACAAATCGAATGGAGCGAGGAATGTGAGAAGAGTTTCCAAGAACTCAAGAGGAGACTTATTTCGGCACCTGTTCTGATAATACCATCAAGTTCGGAGGGATTTGTCATCTACAGCGATGCTTCAGTCAAAGGTTTAGGATGTGTTCTCATGCAACATGGTAAAATCATAGCCTATGCCTCAATACAACTCAAAGAATATGAGAGGAATTATCCTACTCATGATCTAGAGTTGGCATCATTCATTTTCGCGTTAAAGATCTGGAGGCACTACCTATATAGGGAGAAAGTGGAGATATATTCAGATCATATTTCTTCACCCAAAAGGAACTCAACATGCGGTAATGATGTTGGCTTGAGCTATTGAAAGATTATGACCATACCATTCAATACCATCTTGGAAATGCAAACGTGGTAGCTAACGCATTAAGTAGAAGATCACATACGGGAATGAGTGTGATGATGTCAACACAAATGCCCATTTTGTGTTATTTACAAAAGACGAAGATAGAGTTCAAGACTCCGGGGACCCATGCGATAATGTCAAGTATACGCGTAGAACCGACTTTAATCGATAAAGTTAAAGTTGCTCAAGCCACAGACCTAGAGCTGATGCGTATGAAGAAGAAATTACAAGAAGGTTCTATTCCAGAAGCAAGAATCTATAAAGAAGGAATACTTCAAGTCAAATCCAAACTTTGTGTTCCTAACGACTCTGATTTGAAGTACAAAATCATGATGGAGGCACATAACACACCGTTTGCAATCCATCCTGGAAGTACTAAAATGTAGCATGATCTTCGACATACATTTTGGTGGAGTAATATGAAGAGAGAGATCGCGGAGTTTATCTCAAGATGTTTAACTTGTCAACGTGTTAAGGCAGAGCATCAAGTACCAAAAGGTCCATTGCAACCACTTGAGATTCCAGAATAGAAGTGGGAGCATATTAACATGGATTTTGTTACTGGTCTTCCCAAGGTTTCTTAAGGCATAGATGCAATTTGGGTCATTATTGATAGATTGACCAAGTCTGCTCATTTTTTACCTATACGAGAAACTTATTCACTTGAACATCTTGCTCGTATGTACATAAATGAGATTGTGAGATTGCATGGTATGCCAGTATTCATAGTTTCTGATCGAGACCCAAGATTCACTTCACGATTTTGGGTTAGCTTGCAGAAAGCTATGGGCACAGATTTACGATTTAGTTCGGCATACCATCCTCAAACGGACGGGCAATCAAAAAGGAATATTCAAACTCTTGAAGATTTATTGAGACTTTGTGTTCTAGACTTCAAAGGGAGTTGAGATAAGTACTTACCATTGGTGGAATTCTCCTACAACAATAGTTATCAGGCAAGTATAGGTGTGGGTCCATTCAAAGCATTGTATGGACGAAAGTGTCGCTCTCTAGTATGTTGAGATGAGGTGGGTGAAGCAACATTGTTGGGACCAGAGTTGGTACATATGACTACAAAAAAGATCTAAATGATCCGATAACGTATACAAATGGCACAGGATCGATAAAAGAGTTATGAGGATATTCATCGAAAGAATGTGGAATTTAATATTGGGGATCATGTATTATTATGTGTTGCTCCATGGAAGGGAGTTACAAGATTCGGGAATAGAGGAAAGCTCAATCCACGATTTATTGGTCCATTTGAGATTCTTGACCAAGTAGAAAATGTGGCCTATAGACTCGCATTACCTCCAAGCAGATCTCGTGTTCATAATGTTTTTCACATATCTGTGCTTTATAAATATGTGAAAGACCCATACCAAATTATTGAGTTGGAACTAGACAAAATAGCCAAGGATTTAACGTACGAGGAGGTACTTGTCAAGATCTTGGATAGGAAGGAGCATGTCCTATACACAAAGGTTATACCACAAGTTAAAGTTTTGTGGAGGTACCTGTCATGGTTTTGTGGAGGAACCATGCCATTGAGGAAATGACTTGGGAGTTGGAATTGGAAATGAAAGCGAGGTATCCTCACCTTTTCGAAACACCAGGTATGTATGTCAATTTCGAGGATGAAATTTCATAAGGAGTGGAGGTTGTAAGACCCCAACTTTTATGAATAAAATTGATTTTCCCCTATTTATTATTTTGAAATAGTAAGGGTTAATTCGATTAAAGTGGTTAGTTATGGGTAAAATACGCAAATATTTAAAATAAGTAATTGGTTAAAAAATATTCATTGTTGTCGGGGAATATTCATTTGGTCATGGAATATTCTTGTTGTTGGGGAATATTCGTACTACGACACAGCCATTTGTGGGCAACATAACAAAAAACTGTTGGATGAAGAAAACGATAAGTATGAGTTTTTTTATAAATAACGGCGTAGTTGTTACCGTTAACACTGTTGGAATACCCGGTGATTAAAATACGATGTCTACGCGGTGTTGCACAAGAGATGGCTGCAGTATTGCACAAATTATTGATTCTTACGTAAGAAGTCACTACTCAATAATTGTTACAGTAATTACTGTTCAATATTTTATTTTATTTATTCAATAATTGCTACGTTGTTATTTTATATTATTGATTCAATAATTGTCACTGCACAGTATTTCCCATTATTAGATCAATAAATCATATTATTAGAATAATATTATTAGATAGCATTATTGGCAATGTCTAAGGACGTTCTGTCTAGGAAAGGGGTTTGGTCACCTAATTGTGCGCCAATAAGGAGACATCATTATTGGAAAGCCCCCTCTTTCCTAGGAACGACCTGGTTGTCATTATTATGATTCTGTAATATTATTTATGGATATTAATTATTGATTTATATGATAAGGAAATATTTATTTTATGTGGATATAAATGAAGGAATTAATGCTGAGGTATTTTATCAGTATTTTGTCGGAATGAAGGTGTTGAAAATCATTCGTATATGAATTTTGGTCATTTTTCGTTTAGAATTTGGAAAACTTTCTTCTACAAAGTTGTAAAGAATTAAATTTCCAATAGAATGGACATAAGATTCGTATTTTCTGATAAAAGGGCTATTTATTATGAATTATTGAAGTTCCAAAACAATTGATTTTTTGGAGTTATAAATGTTTTTTAAAAGAAAAATGTTTTTATGAGGTGGGCCCCACTTGTGTGGGCTGATGAATTGGTCAAGGAGGTGTGCGAATTTTTTTTTATAAATATTAATATTTTATTAAATTTTCTGCTTTGGCGTTCTAAGCATTTTCTTATAAATAGGGTGCTTAAGTTAGAATTGAAAATCACACCAGAATCTAAAGTTTTCTCTCTATTATATCGAGCGTATTTTTGTGAGTATTTATATATCTTGAGTGTTGCTATGCAGTGAAAGTTTCTTTCAGCATTATATCTGATATTTTAGCCAGAAGTACTATTCTTTTAAGGTAAGGGATGTTATTTTTTTCGTAAATGATATTATTTCTTTCAATATCATTATACCAAAATATTGGTATGAATTTTATTACGAAATCTTTACTTTTTCATGTTGAGGTTACTATTCACACATATGGCACTATTCACATATACAGCACTATTCATGAATACGGTACTATTTATGAGTACTATTCACGAAGTATGATTTGTCTTGTGAAATTTTTGGCTTTTCGTGTAGGGGTTACTATTCACGTATACGGCACTATTCACAGAAAAAATTAAATTTTCTTTTCTTTGTCTAAGTTGTTTGTTATGGTTATTATCTTTGATTGTATCCATGTTTTGATCTTCATTCTAGAATTTTGCTCCACAATTGATAATTATGGAGTATTTTTGAACTTGGATAAACTAAAGTACGAATCCCTAATCTTTGTTGTAATGCCAGAGAAAATCAGATTTATATGAGAATTAAATTTTTATTTGATTATGTGAATTAAATGAATTTAATTGATTATTTATGTGAGTAAGCTATGTGAAGGTCATTCTATGACCTAGAATGTGCGGATGTGTTAGGATTCTGGCTATGTGCTAGAATTAATTGTTTTGAATTTCCAAGACGAAAATAAAAGTTTTCCGAGAAATTTCCGTAAAAACACTATTCATCCATTTTTATTCGGGAATTAAGTTTGAAATTTCGAGAAATGCGTAATGATAGAATATGAAGACGAGATGGAATATCTAATAATATTTTATTTAT
Source organism: Panax ginseng (assembly GCA_020205605.1). Classification (NCBI taxonomy): domain Eukaryota; kingdom Viridiplantae; phylum Streptophyta; class Magnoliopsida; order Apiales; family Araliaceae; genus Panax; species Panax ginseng. Next base: position 90,158,921 of record CM035134.1, on the reverse strand, counting down.
AGCAAACGAAGTTTTTGCCTGCGGACTTAAAACCTAAGGGTTGAGAAGAATGATTTCCGAGAAGGAAATGAGCTTCGTATAATGAATTACGATAATGATTATGCGTACGTTATACGAGTATGATACTATTTAGTATACAAGTATAATACAAAGATTTAATACGACATATAATACGAATATTGTACGACTACTATACGAAGAGAATACGTGAATTATACGTGCGGAATACGATTGGTATTATTGGATTTATATGTTAAGGACTTAATATGATCCAACTGGATTTGGATTATACCAAGCCCAAGTGATTGAATAATCAAGCCCAATAAATTATGTGTTTAAGCCAAGTTAAAACCCAATGTTAGGATTAATTAAGCCCGATCCAAGAAACCGAATCGTGGATCGAACCGATGGGTCACCGAATGGGTAAACCCCATGGGGCAACCCATGGGGATGACCATGGGCATGTGGGCCGGCCACTTGGTGGCCAAGTAAAGTGAACTACTTGATCACCAAGTATTTTACTTGGTGATGAAATAGTGAATTGTAAGGAGGTGGGGAGAAAAGACCATTGAGCCCTCCATTTGATTTTCCTATAAAAGAGAAGCTTATGTTGGTTATTTTTGGTTTTCTAAGAGTCGTCCAACATATATTGAGAGAGAGAAATAGCTAGAAACAAGAGATCATCTCACTTTGAAGCAAAAACCTTAGAGTTTTTTGCGAGAATACCAAGATCGTAAGGTAATATTCCCTTAATAATAGTTTTCCATCCCTTTTGATTTCTTTGTTATAAAGAATCATAAATTGGTGGAGCATGCATCTTATGGAGGAATAAGGATGGCTTGTAAATTGTAAAACCTTTATAAGTCATGTGTAAATGTAAATCGTAAGGGTTTATGTAAGTTTAAACCATAGAAATCCTTGAATAATGAACTAGTTTGTTGATGGAAAAATTGAACACCATCACTATTAGAATATGTGCATAATGCTTGGTTAGGATATAGATATAAAATTAATGGAGTGTTTCATTTGATTTGGCATATAGAACACTAGTAACGAAGTTATGGCAAATTTTACGGAAATAGACCTTAAACGTCGAAAACGTAGAAATTCCGGATTAGTAGTCGAAAGTTGCTGTGAGACTTGAAAACGTTGGTTTTCAATGTCAACACGTGAGATAGGGTATTTAAGAGTCGTGGGCTAGAGAATTGTCGGATTTTGACTTAAAACGAAGAAAACGAGTATTGAAGGTTCGAAAGCGTTTAACGAACGCTCGATAATGAACTTAAAAGTGAATTTTGAGTTAACGGATTCAGAATTGCAAATTTCTTATATGAACGCTTAGAGTATATAATTTATGAGTTGTAGACTTTTGAACGGACCAAATCGGACTTATAACGAAGAAGTTATGAAGCCGGGAAGTTCACTAAAAATTTTATCTGTAAAAAATTTCTAGTCTTTGAGTGGTCTGCAGCGTAGGTATGAGAACATAAGGCTTTGTCATAATCCTTGTCACTTGCGTAGATGCATAGTGTAATGACCTACTGAAGAGTGGCACCGCAGCGCCATTCATACAATGGAGTTTCGCGCCGCAGCGCCAGAACCGGGGCTTAGACAAGTTAGGTTTGAACTTTAATTATTCCGAGACCTATAAAAGTTAAGTTTGTATACTTAATAAGCATACTAAAACTATTCCTACATTACATATACTAGTGTATATGGTGTGTAATTTGGAAATTGTACACGAATTATAGTATGGTAACGAAGAACACGAAGTGTTAATAATAAACCATGAACGGTAATCGACATTGGTACTTCACCAATGACGATTGAGTTCGGTTAATAACGTAAGAACGTTAACAAGCCAGGATGAAGGGTAATGAGTTGAATTGACATTATTAATAAAATAAAGTCAAATAAGACATAGAAGAGAAAGAAGTTGGTAGAAAAAATGTGATTGATTGTTTGGTAGCTAATTACAGTGTGTTATATGAATATATCATGTAGATTCTGTAAAGGCTACGAACAGTCGAATAAATTATTTGAAGATGCTTGAAGGCAAGTTTTCTTAACGCTTGTCTAACCTTTGAGTTAGTCAAGTTTTCTATGATTCATTGTACTGAGTTGCATGAATGATTTTAAAGAAAGGATCAATGCCAGTTTTAACTCGGCTAGACTATTCATAAGAGATAGATTGATTTGTATACATATCTTTCTATATAGAAATGATAACGCTATCCTATGCCAAGTATTTGGTACGGATTCAAAGGTAAGTTTGTTTATGAACAAACAAAAGTATTTTTCATTGATTACTCGATGGGCAAGCGAGTTTGCCAAAACTTAAACGTAAATACGTTTAATGGATGAATTTTGATCAACATAGAGTACTATAGGTTGATCACCTAGAAGTGCTCGTAAGTAATGTCGAATGTACAGCCTTAGTACTGTTATGTCCTTTTCAAGTATGAAAACAGAAAGATACTATTCATGGTCTTTCGACCGGTTTAGAATTCCTAAACTATTATATACTTTGGGAATTGAGATTATGAATTGTTAAGTATTAATGTTTTGTAATACTTCATGACTATTTGTTCAGTTATGGAAGATTTTCATATAATTCACGAATGTGGTATTGATATTATCCTTTGTTAGACTTGCTGAGCTTGTTATGCTCACTTCTTGCGTGAATTATATGATTGTAGTTAAAGCCGAGCATATTGAGAATGTTAAGAAAAATAAGGGCAAGGCTAAGATGGATAGTTAACCATCTTGTGATAGATTAGTATGATTGTATGTATTATACTTATGAACAACGAATGATGTAATCGGTTTATGAACCTGGGAAAGGATTTTTACTTTGATTGTAATAAGAAGGTACTAATTACATTTATTATGTTGTGTTTTTAATGGAATGATTGTATAGTTATGAGTACCGTGTAGCACCATATGTCGAGTTGGAAAATACTCAAATATGGGGGCGTCACAGGTTGGTATCAAAGTTTTTAGGTTATAAAACTTAATGGGGGAAGAACCTTAAGCTAATAACCTCATAAGAAACGTAAAGTTTGAAGAAAGAAATTCGAGTCAAATGAATTAATAAGGTATTGAAGAAAACTCAGTACCGAAAAATTTAAAAGATGGAAATTAATCCTAATTAAATTAAATGTGATTTATGCTTATACTATTGTGTTTTATGTACTAATCAACATGTTATGTGTTTTGTAGATGTCAAACGATAGCTTGATGTATAGAGACATTCACGTGGTGAGTGAAGAGTCAGTGAACAAAGTGCAGATTGTAACTATGCCAGTGGCGGAGGTACAGTTAGTGGTTCAGGAAGATTCTGATCCAGAAGAGTACATTTCTGGGGAGGATTACTCTGAGGAAACAATGAGAATAGCATCGTATCTGAATATGATGATAGATGTGGTGTAACGCCCCCATATCTATACTCCCACAGTATCTGATATGGTGTTTACAGAAAATTAACATAATGCTTTTAAATCTATACACCCATGGTATCTGATTATAAGATTACATTAAATAGAGGGACTATCAGATACAATTCTCATAGATTCAAGATTCACAGTATCCCATAACAATTGGTAATTCTCAAGAGAACTATTACTGTGTTTGGATACCCTCACTTGAATATATGAACTGTATCTGTGACTAGAGTCTATCTATCCAAAATTCAGAGTATCAGTAATAACATGAACAGTCCATATTACTAATACCCTCACCAAGATGTATAGTTTAAGACAGCGAATTTATACTATCGTATCGATAGTAACTACTTATCTGAAATCCAGAGTATTAATAACAACATGAACAGTCCATGTTATTAATACCTTCACTCAGCTAAATAGTTCCCAAGGATCTCAACTAGATTCGAAGAAGTCTAATTTTACATCTATATATGTAAGAAAACATGGTTTCAGAAATAAAAGATGTTATTTATATTATAATATTAAGATTTGATTACATGATTCTTATAACGAGTTCTTATTACAAGGTATTCAAACAAACAAGAATATAATCTAATCTATGTAGGGACGCTTCCCTTTATCTACTCCAGAAGTTCCAGGATTACCATCTAAAACTGCAAAGGGAATAATTTGCAAGGGTGAGCTATGACATGCTCAGCAAGTTGTGTATTTATAACAATATAGGATTTGAAGAATTATAACAATTCAAATTTCAACTGATAGTTGTTACCATCTCTGGATTTTTAACTTCACCATTTCTGGAATTTTTCTTATTTCTGTCAATCACAAAGACTTAGAAATTTTATTCAGATGTGAGATAGGGGATCAGCCTATTCAACATCCTAGGAGTATGCATATCACCTACAGTGCTCAAGATACACTAAAATTACTGTCAATATATGAATTGACTAAACTTCGCTCCCTTACGGGATACTCAACTTCAGTATAAGATTGTCTTACCAAAACAGTTTGGTTTGACACAACAGTTTATGCTCAATAAAAAATATCATATGAATAAATAATTCATTTCTTAGTTATGTTGGAACTATAGCAATAACTTTTCAATAATAAGGTAATTCAATTGTAGGTGTAAGATATTATATCAACAACATATCAAGATAAAAATCTTGTCAAACAATAAGCAGGGTTTAAGAAATTTACTTTATAAGAGATTTAAGGATAGAGAACTTGCCTGAGCGTAGATCAGTCAAGTTATGCTATTCAAACGTTAATAAGTACCTATGATATTCATATATATAAATCTAACACGTTAATATTGATAACAATATTCAATTATAACATTTATTTAATACCGGTTAGATTTGAATAGGGTTTAGTATTTAATACCCTTGATATATGGACTAAATTTTATTTATAAAATTTATTTATCCATTATAATACTTTTTAGAAATTTTAAAGTATTTACAATATTTATTTATCCTTTAAATGATTTTTAAATCATTTATTTCTATTTATAAGTAATTAATATTTACCTATAATTTTACAAAAACATTGATTATTATTATTAAATAATTTATTTTCATTTCTTATAATTTTTATATCATTAATAATATTTTTCCATAATTATTTAGTATTTATAAATAATTATTCTAATTTCTTTATTAATAAGTTAATTTTTATTAATATAAAATAATTATTAAATTTACGTAAAAATATCGTAATTTATTTATAATAACTTAATATAATTTTTTAAAACTGTTATTATATTTATTTATATTTATTTATTAATTATTTCTAATTTTTATAATTTATTTTTAAAGAAAATAATTTTTGTCTATTGCTAAAGCCCTATAGTGATGTGTAAACTGTATTTGTAGGTGTTTTAAATGCAAATGATTTGGTCGTGGTCGAGTGATCACTTTGACTATTTAATAACTAGCTACTGGTAATGATTTTCGGTTTGGTTAAGTATTGATGTTGTAGTACTCTTACAGTAGTACAATATCAAACAAATCTTAGACTCTAACTTACACATAACAAGAAGTTACAGAAGCTTAAAGTCATTGTCAGAGTTGTTCTTGGGTTTCTGGGTAACCCATAATAGAAGTCATGGCCGGTCAACGGTTTTGTGGCTTAAATATCTTTGATTCTGTGTATTAGATGTGTCTTTTGTTTGTTGTATTATGTAGTATATATGTCAGGGTACATATATATAACATTAACAGGAACAGATCATAACTCTAAGGTCTCTAAATTGGCTGGTCAAAGTAAAGCTAGATGTTGTTCTTCATGTTCTTCAGTTTTCTGGAAAACCCAGAAAACTCGGTCATGCTCAGTCAACAGATGTTGACCAATAATTTCAGTAATCCTATGAGTTGTTTGTTCGATTGAAGATCATAGATATGTAGTATGTATAACAGGGTATTAATCTATAACAAAAACTTAAACAATTAACAATCAGAAGACGATTAAACAGGTCGGTCAAAGTAGCTGGTTCTACTGTTCTTAAGTTTTCTGGGCAACCCAGAAAACCAACATCCGTGAACAGTCAACCCACTTTGACTGCTTATAACTTGAAATCTACGGTTCAACTAAACCTGATTTCTTTTCTAGATTAAAGACCTACTAACAAGCTACAAATACCAATCGATTAACAGACCAAAACATAAACATACACGAATCTATAAGCCCTGACATTCGGCTGTCAGACCAAGTTTTATAAAATTCCCAGATTTCATAAAACGCTTAATTAAGGCATCTAGATGTTATGAAAATGTGTTCTACCAATCTAACATACTTTCTAACATCCTAATACAATATTCTAAACATCTAAACAACAAATCTAACATAAGATCAAAGAGAAATTTATGAACTAGGGTTTGCACCTTTTTTTGAACAATTTGTGATTCTAGCTTCTGATGTTGTTGTTGCTCTCAACAAGGCTTGATATGGTAGGTTTATAAGTGTATCTAGGCTTTGAGAATTCGTGAGTTTGCTGCTTAGCCCTAAGGTTCCTATTTATAGAATTCTTCAACTTGACTTTTTGGTCATTTTTCCACCTACTTGCCTCTATAAAGATCTGATTTGTGACTCTTCTGCTGCTTAGGAGTTTGGAAGCATGTCATGTGATGTTTTGGAACTTGAAATGGTGACTCTCAACCTATTTGTGAGCAAGTTGATCAAATTAGTAGCTTAATTAGGTTTAAATCTTCACTAATCTTGATTAGGGTTTTGTTTCTAATGATTAGGAATATTAAATAATGTTAATTAGTACCTAATTAAAGTTTACTAACCATGATTAGGTGTTTACATAAGCTAGTTAGGGTTAGATTAGCTAATTAGGGTTTAATTTATAAACTAGGGTTAGGGTTTTGCTAATTAGGGTTAGGGTTTGTTAATCTAGGTTTACTAACCTAAATCTTTCACTATTCCTAACAAGCATGACAAAGCGTTTTGTTAGTGTAAGCACGACAAAGCTTGTCAAAATAATTTTACCGAAAAGTCGGATTATAGAAAAAAAAATTAAGCACGAGGTGTCAAGCACGACGTTTTTCGGATAAAAATTTATTTGGTCAATTTTGTCAAACTAAGTATATAATAACACATAACACATTTAGAACAGAGAAATTTTATTTATATAACGGGATTTATACATACGAGTCTTATTGGGGTTTTGGGTTTTTACATGTGGAGGAGGAGATGGAGGTAACATCGATTAATACGGTGGTACTTACTCAGGAGTCAACACCTCCAGATGCAATGAGATCATTGTACCTAGCTGTGCTTGATAGGAATTTGCATCTGTGCACTGTGGTGCAGACACAGAACGAGGAAATTATCGCCCTATATGAGGCGAAGGAGTCTGCAGAGCCAGATTTTGAGTTAGAGCACAATGAGAAAGTGTTGATGACGGATAAGGTGAAGGATTATAAGGAAGAGGCCGTAGAGCTTCGAAAGAAACTGGTTGAAAAGGACCAGAAGATAGCTAGGATGTCGTACATCCATGAATGTGCTCACGAGGATTTCAAGCTGAAAATTGCTTGTTATTCTATTGAGTCAGGGCAGACTCGACATACGATTAGTCGAGATATTGTTTCGATTTTAGCAAATCAGAAACATGAAAATGTCGTAAAGCAGTGTTAATAGATCATTAGATCTTTTTTGTATATATGTAGCGACGTAAAACCCTCTTTTATATAATTAAAGGGTAGTCTTTTTGTAAATTCCTATTTTTTTAGAAGTCAATCGTGGGATAGTAATGTACTAGCTTTTTGGTTATGGAAGCAAAGTGTAAATAGTTTTGACTATGAAAGTATATTAATATAAGGAAGTTTTTGTTAAATGTGTTTGTTGTGGTATGAGTTGTTATTTGAGAATGATAACCAAGTAGTTAAATAGATAATAATTAAACTTTATTTATTTAATCAAAATTATGCCGCCAAGAAGGAGACAACGTAACTAAGAGGCTGAGTCACATAAAGAAAATCAAGGGGGTCCTAATAACCATGTGCAAGAGTTCGTTAATTTATTAACGGCAGCATTTAAACAAGTTGGGGGAGGAATTCCCGTAGCACCTAGGGTAGCTAGAACAACTACCTTTAAGGAATTCAAAAGGGTGGGTCCCCCGGAGTTCCGAGGAACGACTGACCCATTAGAGGCCTAGACATGGGTAAAAGAGATAGAGAAGGCGTTTGTTATTACAAACGTGGATGAGGCGAACAAGACTTCTTTTGCGACTTACATGATGAAAGGGGAGGCCAACTACTGGTGGGAGGCTCACCAGGGTGGGGCTAGAATGGAAGCAGTTACTTGGGAACAGTTCAAGAAGGTATTCTTCGAGAACTACTTCCCTACTATAATGCAAGGTAGGATGGAGATTAAGTTCTTGGAACTTAAATAAGGGGATATGACAGTTCCCTAGTACGCTGCTAAATTCAATGAATTAGCGAGATTTGTTCCACATCAGGTGGACATAGAAGAGAGGAAGGCTCGTAGGTTTCAGCAGGGCCTGAAACCCTGGCTCTATAGTAGGATTTCGGTGTTTCAAAGTGCTTCCTATGGGACCATTCTAGAAAAGGCGATAATAGCTGAAGGTGATGGTGAGGCATTGTCTCAGTACCACAAGGAAAAGAAGAATAAAAATAAAGTAGAGGGAGGAAATAAGGCAGAAGTTGCCAGCAGTAGTGGCACTATGCCAAAGAGGAAGAGCTTTAACCCTGGGAATACTGGGGTGAAACAAGGAGATCCTAAGTGTAGGATGGAGGCATGCAAGACATGCGGAAAGACTTATTTGGGAGTCTGTTTAAAGGGAAATCGGGTTTGTTATAAGCTGTAAGGCGGAGGGACATTTATCACCTTGTTGTCCTAACCCTAAAAAATCATGGGTGTTTTGTTTGTGGATCGTTGGACCACATGGCAAGAAATTGCCCGAAGAAAGGGTTAGAGGGAAATAAGGGTTCTGGTAGTGGTAAGTTAGCTATTACTGGACCAACACCATCTGTGGGTAGACCCTTAGCCCATACGTTTAATATGACTGTCCAAGATGCGGTTACATCATCGGATGTAGTAGCAGGTATCATTCCAGTTAATGAAATAAATGCTTATGTGTTATTTGACTCGGGTGCTACTTGTTCTTTTATAGCATGTGAATTTGCTAAGCGATTAGGTTTAATCCCTGAAAAGTTAGCAATACCTTTAGACGTTAAGGTGGTAAATGAAGAGATAATTCCCATTGAATATATTCATAAGGATTTTTGCGTAAATATTATAGGGAATAAGTTATCGATAGATTTGGTACCGATAAGGTTAAAAGAATTTGATGTAATTCTTGGTATGGATTGGTTGATTAACCATAAGGCTATAATAGATTGCCATAGGAAAAGTGTGAACCTTTGGCTTTCTAAGAAAACCAAGGTAGTGTTCTTCGGTAGTAAATCACTGAGACGCTCTTGTTGTCTAACGATGACACAAGCTAAGAAGATGTTAAGAAAGGGGTGTGTAGGTTATCTGTACCATGTTGTGGATACCCAAAGAGTTGGAACATCCTTGGACCAGATACCTATAGTTCAAGAGTTCGCGGATGTATTTTTGGAGGAGTTACCGGGTATTCCATCGAAAAGGGAAGTTGAATTTGTGATTGATCTGTTACCGGGTACGGTACCAGTTTCAAGGGCACCATATCGGATGGCGCCAGTTGAGATGAAGGAGTTGATGGTTCAATTACAAGAACTATTAGACATGAAGTACATTCAACCGAGTGTGTCTCCTTGGGGAGCACCGATATTGTTTGTAAAGAAAAAGGATGGGTCATTATGACTTTGTATCGACTATCGAGAGTTGAACAAGTTAACGATTAAGAATAAATACTCGTTGCCCAGGATCGATGATCTATTTGATTAGTTGAAAGGGGCAAAGTATTTTTCTAAAATAGATTTACGTACGGGGTATCATCAGTTAAAAGTGAGAAAGGAGGATGTACCTAAGACGGCATTCATAACTCGTTATGGTCATTACCAGTTTCTGGTAATGTCGTTTGGGTTGACTAATGCGCCAGCCGCATTTATGGATATGATGAACAGAGTGTTCAAGCAGTATTTGGACAAGTTCGTTGTAGTGTTCATTGATGATATTCTAGTCAATTCTAAGACGTCAGAAGATCATGCTAAACATTTAAGGATAGTGTTGGAGACAATACGGAAGGAAAAGTTATATGCAAAATTCACAAAGTGTGAATTTTGGCTTTAACGAGTGCAGTTTCTAGGACATGTTATTGATAAAGATGGAATTTCCGTGGATCCAGCAAAAGTAGAAGCAGTTAATGAGTGGGAGCAACCGAAAATGCCAACTGAGGTTCAGAGTTTTCGGGGGTTAGTGGATACTATAGAAGGTTCATCCAGGACTTTTCTAAAATAGCTACTCCACTAACAAATTTGACGAGGAAGTCGGTGAAGTATGTGTGGACTGAAAAGTGTGAAAACAGTTTTCATGAACTAAAGAAGAGGTTAAGTGAGGCACCTATATTGTCCTTACAAGATGATACAGGGAATTTTGTAGTGTATAGCGATGCTTCGCATTGAGGACTGGGTTGCGTGCTCATGCTGTGACACCCCCAAAATAGGTATACATCACCCATTTTGAGTCGTCAATAACATGGTACAGAAACAACTACGACTTTATTAATACAACATAAAAACTGTGAGTTTAAATACAAATATTCCCATCTAGACAATATCCATACCCAAATAAATTCTCATCACAATTATCGATACATTATTTTACAAAAATAGTGAGGACTACTAAACAACTCTCTAGAACCATCATTCTATACCCCGACTCGTACTCGCTACATTTTCGCCTCCTAAGAAGAAAAATGGAACAAAAAGGAAAAGGGTGAGCTCAACTAGCCCAGTAAAGAACATTATGACTAAGATAATATAGAACAAATTATCATTAGTCTTCAACAGGGAAAAATCTTTGAGAATATAATAAACAACAAGTTTCAGATCAATATTCGCAGCGAAAATAATAATTCATAGAAGAGTTACGTAGAGAGTGAAATCTACAATTATCTATGAATTTAAAAGTCCATCATCAATATTTTATCCCTGTAACATCAATCAATATACATCATAAATTAAATATTCATCTTTGCACTACAGGCCAAAGATATTCATCAGTTGGTCATGTTCATCTCAACACCTGTTCATCTTTGCACTACGGGCCAAAGATATTCATCATAAAATCATTAATCTTTGCACTACAGGCCAAAGATATTCAATTATATCATCATTTAGGACTGAGGATGATGAAAAATATTTTAAAGAAAATGAATCCAGTGAAACAAAAGAATAAACATTTAAGGATTCGTATTTCGGTTTATTCATGTCCAAAAATACCTCATAAATAATCATAGTGGAGTAAAATTCAAGAATGATCAAAACATGGATACAATCAAAGCTAGTATCCATTATAGATATTTTGGACGAAAAACAAAAATTTAATTTTTCTGTGAATAGTGTCGTATTCGTGAATAGTGTCGTATACATGAATAGTGATGTATACGTGAATAGTAACCCCGACACTAAAAGACAAGAATTTCACAAGAAAAATACTCCCAATATTCTGGTGTAATGATATTGAAAAAAATAATATCATTTAAAAAAAAATATCCCTTACCTCGAAAAGACAGTACTTCTAGTTGAAACATCGGATATAGGCTATGACTAGAACTTGCACCGTATAGAAACACTCAAAGTATCAAAATACTCACAAGAATACACTCAATATATCGAGAGAGAAAGAGAGAGAAAACTTCAGTTTCTGGTGTAATTTTCAATTCTAACCTAAGCACCCTATTTATAGGAAAATGCTTAGAACACCAAAGCAGAAAATTTAATAAAATAATAATATACTTTTCTTAATTTCCTTAGCACACCTCACCAGCTGATTTCAACCATTAACATGTGCCACTCAAATGGAAAAAACGTTTTTCTTAATAAAAATAATTAAAACTTCCAAAACTCAATTATTTCATAACTTCGGAACTTCAATAATTCATGATAAATAGCCCTTTTGTCAAAAAATTCAAACTTCATGTCTTTTCCATAGGAAATTCCATTATCTACAACTTTACAGAAGAAAGTTTTTCCAAATTCCAAATAAAAATTGATCGAAATTCACAAACGGGCGATTTTACATGCTATAATCAAATTTCAGTCAAGAAATGGGGTCCACCGACATGTTTTAACATGTTTTGAACATTTATTGTAATAAAAATACTCTTCCTCCTCATATACTCATATATCCCACATTCATTGTAAAAATATCACCATTATTATATTATTAAAATATAATAATATATTTAAATGAATTATTTTATCAGAAAAAGATAAAATGTTAATTTTCAACAATTGTCACATTATCTCCTTACTGGCTCGCAATTAGATGACCTAACCTCTCCTTAGACAGAATTTTCTAGACATTGCCAATAATGTTATCTAATAATATTATTCAGATAATATGAATTATTGCTCCAATAATGGAAAATACTGTGTAGTGACAATTATTGAAACAACAGTAATATAAAATATCAACGCAGCAATTATTGAATCAATAAAATAAAATCTTTGAATAATAATTATCGTAACAATTATTGAGTAGTGCCTTCTTCACGTAAGAATCAATAATTGGTGCAATACCGTATGCTCACCGTGTTTTAACCAATCGAGTATTTTAACAAGATTGACCAGAATAACTACTAGCTGCTATTTATAAACAACTTATACTTGTCATTTTCTTCATCCAATCGCTTTCCGTTATGGGGCCCACACAAGGCTGCGCTGTCGTACGAATATTTCCCGACAGTAAGAATATTCCACGACCAAACGAATATTTTATAACCACTTGTTTATTTGAAATATTTGCGTATTTTACCCATAACTATCCACATTAATCAAATCAACCCTTAATATTTCAAAATAATAAATGGAGGAAATTCAATTTTATTTATAATAAGTTGGGGTCTTACAACCTCCCCTCCTTATGAAATTTCATCCTCGAAATTGACGTATGTACCTGGTTTTTCGAAAAGGTGAGGGTACCTCGCTTTCATTTCCGTTTCCAACTTCCAGGTCATTTCCTCTATAGCATGGTTCCTCCACAAAACTTTAACTTGTGGTATGACCTTCGTGCGTAGGCCATGCTCCTTCCTATCCAAGATCTTGATAGGTACCTCCTCATATGTTAAATCTTCGGCTATCTCATCCGGTTCTAACTCAATGACGTGGTTCGGGTCTTTAACATATTTACAAAGCACAGATATGTGAAAAACATTATGAACACGAGACATACTTGGAGGTAACGTGAGTCTATAGGCTACATTTCCTACTCGGTCAAGAATCTGAAATGGACCAATAAATCATGGATTGAGCTTTCCTCTCTTCCCGAATCTTGTAACTCCCTTCCATGGAGCAACTCGCAACAATACATGATCCCCAATACTAAATTCCATGTCCTTTCGATGAAGATCCGCATAACTTTTTTGTCGATCTTGTGCCATTTGTATACGTTGTCGAATCATTTGGATTTTTTCCGTAGTCATACGTACCAAATCAGGTCCCAACAATGTTGCTTCACGCACCTCATCCCAACATATTGGAGAGCTACACTTTCGTCCATATAATGCTTCAAATGGAGCCACACCTAAACTTGCCTGATAACTATTGTTGTAGGAGAATTCCATCAATGGTAAATACTTATCCCAACTCCCTTTGAAGTCTAGGACACAGAGTCTTAATAGGTCTTCCAGAGTTTGAATAGTCCTCTCTGATTGTCCGTCCGTTTGAGGATGGTATGCCGAACTGAATCGTAAATCCGTGCCCATAGCTTTTTGCAAGCTAACCCAAAATCTTGAAGTGAATCTGATGAGTGAGTTTATACCCATGAATTGGATAAATTCGGGCTTAATTTATTGTTGTTCTTAAGTCTTTTAGGATGTTTTTATGTGTTTGTGTCTATTCATGCATGTTTTATGTTATTTTATAGGAATTGGGACAAAAGTTATATGGATCGACGTTTGGGGTGGCTAGATTCGCGTTTTCGGCTTGCCATTTACACAGCAGTCACTTCAGAGCCAATTTGACTATAGCTCCTGACATTATTTCGAAAAACTCAAAGAATGAAAGTTGTAGATCTACTTCTCCTCTTTCCGGAACATCTTGAAAAATCAAAATCGGAGTTCGGACGAAGAAGTTATGGCCATTTTCCCAAAGGACGTTGGAGCAGAAAATGTCATATTTTTGGGCCAGCGCCGGGGCGCTACTTCTAGTGCTTTTTCGGCCAAGGGGCATAGGGGCAGACTCTCTGCCGTTGTTCAAAGGTGAAGGCTGGGGGGAAGGATTTGGTGCGGCTTGGACGCGTTTTGGGCGAATTTTGACACCTTTTTGACTCCAAATAGGATTGGGTTTGTTCCTAAACTAAAAATTGGACTTGTAACCTATAAATACATGATGTAAAGCATAAAATAAAGGGGGATTACATAGCTTAGCTTAGATATTACATAGCTTAGCTTGGAGATTACATAGCTTAGCCTAGATTAAACACTCCTTTAAATTAGAAAATAACCCTAGTTCTTATTAGTTTTGGAGATTGAAGCAACTTGGAGACCATTGAAGATCAAGAGCAAGAGCAAGAGGGGAGCATCAGATTTGCTGACAACAGATTCTATTCTCTTCTCTCATCTTACTTTTATCTTTTGATGTCTATTCAGTTGTGGATTCTTGGTTTTAATTCATTAATTATGAACTAACTATTTTTTAGATTTCAATTGAACTTTTTATGGCTATGAATTAGTTATTCATTATATTCTAATTATTTATGTTAAAGTGAGTTGTTTATCTTGCCTTATGTTTATTGATTAATTATCTGATCAGTAATTACTTTGTTACTCTAGAAGGAATTAGAAGAGGAATTCTAGGGTTAGAACTGGGCATGATATCATGTGACTTAGTTATTTGCATGATGAATAATTAGGTTTGTGAATTGAATGGAAATATCTATTCGCCGCATGTAACACATAAGGAATTGGGATTGGAAAGAGTTTAATTCAATTGTTTTGCATAGGAATATAGCAAGATTAATCTGGATTAAATAGAAGGCAATTGATCACTTGGAAAAGGACTTTTGGCATTTGAGAATTCCTGTTAACAATTCAGTAGGCATAATAATTGGGATAATTGGATAATTGATTTATAATTCATAATTGGGGATATTGGAGTCTTAATCCTTATTTACCTGAATTCAATCAAATCTTAGTTTTGTTTATTTGCTTTCTTTTAGACTAATCTCTTTTAATTGTTTAATTTAGTTTTCTTAATTAGAAAATTCACAATTTTTAATTGTTTAAATAAAATTGATTTGGTTAAGAGTTAGTACTTGGTGATTTTTATTAAATAATTCCTCGTGGGAACGATACTCTACTTTCACTTTATTACTTGTTAAGTGTATACTTGCACGTATTCATTGATTAAAGTAAATCGATCACTAAGTTTTTTGGCGCAGATTCTTGAGGACTTAATTTAATAATTATTTACCAATATTAATTTCAATCAAATTAGTCTTAATTTAAACATTTTTATTTTTATTTTTAATTCTCTTTCTATATTTCTCTCTTTTCGGTACCATGGATGACTTTGTGTATCAATGGCCATATCTGAACATGACTCAACCAAGGGAGTGGAGATTGAAAGACTCGAGAAACTTTTTCGCATTACAAGACCTGATTGAGACACTTTCGAGGATGTTTGAAGCTTTTTTGAAGCTCGGCGTCGTCAAAGTATGGTGGTTACTTGTGATTATTGTCTTTGGAAATCATATGAGTCATCAATGCACCATCGGTTCGAGTTGAGATAGATAGTATAGTGGTGATTACCCCAATAATTATTTTTATCCCAACAACTATCATCGAGATTGGGGTATCACTGGATTTTTCATGGAGTAACAATCAAGATCAATTTTATGCTCCAAGTCCAACATACCCACAGGATTTCTTGTGTCCACCTCCACTACAACAGAAGAACATTCAAATTGGGAGGAAGCCTTGGAAAAATTTATTAAAGCTTCTGCAAAAAGGAATGAGGAACAAGACAAGAAAATGAATCAAGTAGAGCTGAATTTGCAAAGCCAAGGGGCGTTCATCAAGAATTTGGAAAATCAAGTGGAACAGATAGCACATGTGTTGAACAACCGTCCTCAATACACCTGGCCCTATGACATGGATTCCGAGGCGATGGTGAGCCCGAGCCAAATCTACTGTTGGATGAGCCACGAGATGAAAAAGAGGAGACAAGTGGGGATAATGAAAACAATTCGGTGAAGAACTAATTATGAGAACCAATGATGATGAGCCAATGTTATTTATGCCTCAAGTGCCTTCTCCTCCACAGATTCAAGAGTCAGGTAGATTTGCAAAACCTTGTCCGATTAGTAGTCATGTGTAAATCGGCAATACTCTCTGTGATGTAAAAGCAAGTACACCTTGAAACCATGGTGCGATGAGCTAGAGAAGATAGAAGAAGAAATTGTTGTGTCTCGACAAGCCTCTATGCGAGAATATATTCATGCAGACACAATGGAGAAACCACCTAGATCTTTGGACGTTCTTGAATGTGATCTTATCTCAAGAAAGCATTCTAGGTGACTTTAATACAATGGCTATTACAAATGGGAACCTACCAAAAGCTATATTATTTCCGATGGATGGAGGGTTCTCTCGACTTTCGTAGGGGAATTGGATGAGAATTGAAGAAGTCGGTTGAGACTATAAAACAAGCGCTTATTGGGAGGCAACCCAAGTTTAATTTTTATTTTTAATTTTTATTAATTTTTATATTAGTAGTTTGGAATTTTCATTTATTTAGGATTTAATAAAATTGCTTCTATCATGGTTTTTCTGAGTTACTCAAGTCAAATTCAAGTGTGGTGCCCAATTTGTTCCATGTGCTTGCTTTATTCTCCAAACTTAGCTGACATGAGGAGGAAGATTGCTATATTTTCGTGGGAAGTCCTCTACTTTAATTTTTTTCTATCAGCCATTGAGGACAATGTCTAGTTTAAGTTTGGGGGCATTTTTAGTGTCGTATTGCATATAGTTAGTTATTTACATTGTAGTTCGTTATGTTTTCAAAGTTATTTACATTTAGTTTTTGCATTCATTTTTTTTGTTTAACAAAAAAAAATTTTAAAAATCGCAAAAATAGTAGTTAGTTTTTGTGTTTGTTGCGTTTAGTTTATATTTGCATGATTCCAAACTGTTAGATAGTAAAAGTCTATTTTGGTCAATGATGAGACCGGAGTTAAGTAGATAAGTATAGTATTGAATATTCAGGGCTTTGATGTGATTTCTTGTTATGAATTGAATCTTTTCTGTTTGAACCTGGCATAATCAAGGTTAAGACGTTAATATGACTATGTTAATCGATTAAGTTTAAATTGATACATAATGGATGTTTTAAGGATAATACTAGTTTGAAGGAATGAAAGACATGAATAAAGGAGATGGCTAAATTTTGATAAAACTTAAGTTTGGGGGGAAATTTTGGGGTATATAAGCTAAAAAAAAAAAAAAAAAAAAACATGTTGAGTCTTGTGGTGGGTTGAGGAGAAACACTCCCCATAAACACAAGCGTGAGATGGAGTGTAAAAGCGACTCACCAACCATCTATAAAAAAAAAAGAAAAAAAAAAAAAATTTCTAGTGGCTAGTTTTGTTTGGGGCCTTTGTTACTTGAGTAAAAGCACGCTGAAGGGGTATCTTAAAACCTAGCTATACGAGGTCTTATATAGTCCGGGAGTCGTTGGTGAAAGCTCGCTAAGGGGTGACTTTGTTAGCCTAATGGAATGAGACATTGCACGATTATGGTTTAAAAAAAAAAACAATAAAAGCGGGAAAAGAGCAAAAAGCCCCGTAATGAAAAGTAAAGCATAAGTATCCCAGTTGGACTCTTGAACTTGGTGGATGTTTGACTTTAGTTGGATATAGCTTGTTCGTGAATTTTGTGAATTTGCACTTCGTATGATGCCTTCAAAGATATCTATTATGTCTTAAATTTGATTTTATATCGATTAACATTGTTGTGGAGCACACACACACTATATCGGTGATACATGATCTAAGATTTGATGATTGATTGGGAAATTACTGATTTGTTTTAATATAATGTATTATCATGTTTACTTGATTTCTCTAAGGCCGGTTGAATAGACTTGTTTCTGTCATTACTATTGGATTCGTAGGCATATAGATTAGCTTCATTACATTGCATTGCATAACATTTTTGTGTTTTTGCTTGAGGACAAGCAAAGATTTAAGTTTGGGGGTATTTGATGAGTGAGTTTATACCCATGAATTGGATACATTCGGGCTTAATTTATTGTTGTTCTTAAGTCTTTTAGGATGTTTTTATGTGTTTGTGTCTATTCATGCATGTTTTATGTTATTTTATAGGAATTGGGACAAAAGTTATATGGATCGACGTTTGGGGTGGCTAGATTCGCGTTTTCGGCTTGCCATTTACACAGCAGTCACTTCAGAGCCAATTTGACTATATCTCCTGACATTATTTCGAAAAACTCAAAGAATAAAAGTTGTAGATCTACTTCTCCTCTTTCCGGAACATCTTGAATCATCGAAATCGGAGTTCGGACGAAGAAGTTATGGCCATTTTCCCAAAGGACGTCAGAGCAGAAAATGTCATGTTTTTTGGGCAGCAGCAAGGGCGCTACTTCTAGTCTTTTCCAGTCGGCGGGCGCTTAGGGGCAGAACTCGGCGCCGTTGCCCAGTACTGGGGTCTTTGAGGGGGAAGGATTTGGTGCGGCCTGGACGCGTTTTGGGCGAATTTTGACACCTTTTTGACTCCAAATAGGATTGGGTTTGTTCCTAAACTAAAAATTGGACTTGTAACCTATAAATACATGATGTAAAGCATAAAATAAAGGGGGATTACATAGCTTAGCTTAGATATTACATAGCTTAGCTTGGAGATTACATAGCTTAGCCTAGATTAAACACTCCTTTAAATTAGAAAATAACCCTAGTTCTTATTAGTTTTGGAGATTGAAGCAACTTGGAGACCATTGAAGATCAAGAGCAAGAGCAAGAGGGGAGCATCGATTTCTGCGACAAATGATTCTATTCTCTTCTCTCATCTTACTTTTATCTTTTGATGTCTATTAGGTTGTGGATTCTTGGTTTTAATTCATTAATTATGAACTAACTATTTTTGAGATTTCAATTGAACTTTTATGGCTATGAATTAGTTATTCATTATATTCTAATTATTTATGTTAAAGTGAGTTGTTTATCTTTCCTTATGCTTATTGATTAATTATCGATCAAGTAATTACTTTGTTACTCTAGAAGGAATTGGAAGAGGAATTCTAGGGTTAGAATCTGGGCATGATATCATGTGACTTAGTTATTTGCATGATGAATAATTAGGTTTGTGAATTGAATGGAAATATCTATTACGCGCATGTGTAACACATAAGGAATTGGGATTGGAAAGAGTTTAATTCAATTGTTTTGCATAGGAATATAGCAAGATTAATCTGGATTAAATAGAAGGCAATTGATCACTTGGAAAAGGACTTTTGGCATTTGAGAATTCCTGTTAACAATTCAGTAGGCATAATAATTGGGATAATTGGATAATTGATTTATAATTCATAATTGGGGATATTGGAGTCTTAATCCTTATTTACCTGAATTCAATCAAATCTTAGTTTTGTTTATTTGCTTTCTTTTAGACTAATCTCTTTTAATTGTTTAATTTAGTTTTCTTAATTAGAAAATTCACAATTTGTAATTGTTTAAATAAAATTGATTTGGTTAAGAGTTAGTACTTGGTGATTTTTATTAAATAATTCATCGTGGGAACGATACTCTACTTTCACTTTATTACTTGTTGACCGTGTATACTTGCACGTATTCATTGATTTCGAAATCGATCACCAGAATCTTGGGTCACGATCCAAAACTATGGATACTGGCATGCCATGCAATCTCATAATCTCATTTACATACATACCAAACCAAAAGCGTTCAAGGAATAAGTCTCCGTGATATCGGCAAGAAATGAGCGAGACTTGGTTAATCTATCAAAATAACCCAAATAGCATTTATGCCTTGAGAAACAAGTGGGAAGACCCATAACAAAATCCATGGTAATGTGTTCCCACTTCCATTTTGGAATCTCAAGTGGTTGCAATGGACCCTTAGGCACTTGATGCTCACTTTTACGTTGACAAGTTAAACACCTCGAGATAAACTTCGCAATCTCTCTCTTCATATTGTTCCACCAAAATATATGTCAAAGATCACGATACATCTTGGTACTTCCAGGATGGATTGCAAATGGTGTATTGTGTGCCTCCGTCATGATCTTGTACTTCAAATCAGAATCATTAGGAACACAAAGTCTGGAGTGGACTCGAAGTATTCCTTCTTCATCGATTCTTGCTTCTGGAATAGCACCTTCTTGTACTTTCTTCTTCATGCGCATCAGCTCCGGATCGGTGGCTTGAGTAACTTTAAATTTTTCTATTAAAGTCGGCTCTATGCGTATACTTAACATCATCGCACTCATTCCCGCATATGATCTTCTACTCAATGCGTCAGCTACCACGTTTGCTTTTCCAGGATGGTATTGAATAGTGTGGTCGTAATCTTCAACACATTTCGAGCCAACGCGTCGTTCTTTGCATGTTGAGTTCTTTTTGGGTGAAGAAATATTTTAGGCTTTTATGGTCTGAATATATCTCCACTTTCTCCCCGTATAGATAGTGCCTCCAGATCTTTAGCGCGAAAACGACTGCTGCCAACTCTAGATCATGAGTAGGATAATTCCTCTCATACTCTTTAAGTTGTCGTGAGGAATAGGCTATGACTTTCCCACGTTGCATGAGAACACATCCTAACCCTTTGCTTGAAGCATCGCTTTAGATAACAAATCCATCCGAACCAGATGGTATTGTCAAAACAGGTGCCGAAATAAGTCTCCTCTTAATCTCTTGGAAACTCTTCTCGCATTCCTCGCTCCATACGAATTTTGTGTCCTTCCGAGTTAGCTGAGTTAATGGAGTAGCAATTCGAGAAAACCCTTAACGAATCTTCAATAATAACCAGCTAAGCTCAGAAAGCTGCATACTTCGGTCACCGTCTTCAGTTGCTCCCAACTTTGTATTGCTTCAATCTTCGCCGGGTCAACAGATACTCCATGTTTTAACACCACGTGCCCAAGGAATGCTACTTCCTCAAGCCAGAACTCGCATTTCTTCAACTTGGCATATAGCTTGTTTTCACAAAGCCTTTGGAGTACCAGCTTCAAATGGTGCTCATGATCTTCACGACTTTTGGAATATATGAGGATGTCATCAATAAAGATAACAACGAACTGATCCAAATAATCCTTGAATACTCAGTTTATCATATCCATGAAAGCCCATAGGAGCATTAGTCAATCCAAAAGACATGACTAAGAATTCATAATGCCCGCATCGAAGTTCAAGGCGGTCTTTGGAATATCCTCGATTCTAATCTTTGGTGATGATATCCGTAAGCGAAGATCGATCTTTGAAAAGAATTGTGCTCCTTGTGGCGGTCAAATAGGTCATTAATACGAGGTAGCGGATACCTATTCTTGATGGTGACATGGTTCAATTCTCGGTAATCAATACAAAGTCGCATACTCCCATCTTTCTTCTTTACGAATAAAATAGGAGCATCCCAAGGAGATGTACTAGGACGAATGAAACCGATGTCCAACAACTCCTGTAGTTGGACCTTTAACTCCTGAAGTTCAATAGGAGCCATTCGATATGGGGTTTTAGAAATGGGCTTTGTACCAGGTTCAAGATCAATAAAGAATTCAACTTCACGTTCTGGGGGTAGACCGGGAAGTTCTTCAGGAAATACGTTAGGATATTTACTAACAACAAGAATATTATTCAAATCCGACGTGTCTTTATTCAAATCCATAACATGGGCTAAGAAAGCTTGACATCAGTTTTTCAATAAACGAATAGCTTTATGACTTGATATGACAGTGATTGATTTTAGTGGTTTAGTTGCTTGGATTCGTACAACAGGTTGGTTAGGAATATGAAAACTAACAACCTTACGAAAACAATCAATTTTGGCATAATGAGTAGTTAACCAATCAATCCCTAAAATCACATCAAAAGCAAGTATCTTTAAAGAGATAAGGTCAACAAGTAAGGTGATGGTGCCAACTTGGATCAAACAAGATTTATAAACAGTGGATGTGATGAAAGTTTCTCCTAATGGAGTCTCCACAGATAAATCAAAGTCTAATTTCTCCGGAGTCAAGTTTAAACGTTGAGCACAAGCAGGAGAGATAAATGAATGAGTAGCACCGGTATCTAGTAATGTATAAACTTCGCAAGAATTTACGATTAGCTTACCCATGATCACCTCTTCTGGGTTCCTCGCATTTTGACCAGTCACGACAAACGCTCTTCCAGGAACCATTGACTTTGACTTTTCTGGGACAACCTTTTGAGTCACCATCGCCGCTGGACTTGGTTTCGCTACCATACAATATCGAGCGATATGTCCTTCCTTACCAGAATTATAACATACCTTGAACTATTTAGGCGTTTAATGATATGTCCCTCTTTCCAAGATTTATAGCATCTGACAATAGGTGTTCGTTCTCCTCCCTTAGAACCGATTGGTCGCTAGTCTTCGACGTCTTCGCATTGTCATTGTTGAATCTCCTCTTTTTAAAATCTCCCCCCGACTCGCTTCTTCTATTTTCATGGCCATGATTACCACCATAGTGGTTGCCGCTCTTGTCCGTATTCTTCTTTCTCTGCTGGTTATCGTTGTTCTAATGACTACTGTCACCAGTATGATCCTGGTTGTGGTCCTTTGGATGAACGTACTTGTTATCTCGCTCTAATAATTGAGCCATGTTGACAACATCTGAACAGAGAGAAAATTTATGAGAAATGAGATATTGACGTATGTCGGGTTTCAAACCTCTTAGAAACATCCGCGTCATACGTTCCTCATTCTCCACCAAATGAGGTGCAAACCTGGATAACTCTGCAAACTTCGCCTCATACTGGGACACCATCATATTATTTTGCTCCAGTCTAATAAACTCTACCTCCTTTATATAACGAAAACTTTCAGGAAAGTACTTGCCATTGAACAATTTCTGAAATGTTTCCAAGACATGCTAAGTGCGGCTGGATGGGTACGCTTAACAGATTCCCACCAGTAATCTGCCTCATTATGGGACATAAAGGTGGCGAATGGAACCTTCTGTTCCTCCGTGCATCCCAAGACATCGAATATCTTAGTAATTTGTTTAACCCAGGTCTCCGCCTTAATCGGATCCGACTTTCCCCAGAATTCTAGTGGTCCCAACTCCTTGAACTGCTTGGCTGTGACAAACCGTGCGTTGTTATCATTTCCTCCTGTATTTTGAACACGAGTCTCCTTCGTCTAATTTTGCATGAACTGCAAAAAGCTTCTAAACATCCCATCGTTAATCATCTGATCAGTGGTGTTGTTCACAGGAGGAACATTGCCACCCTGTTGCACGTTTTCCTCGTTGGTGGGTAAAGGTGTCTCCACGGTCTCATTTGCTCCACTGTTAACATTCTCAGTTGCCATTCTCAAATACTGTCATAAAACAAGGGTTAATTAAGGAAATCTATCACATAATATCCTTATATACTGACTAACTAACAAATAAGCATAGGTAAGACACACTAGCGAAGAATTTACTCGTCTCTCCCCTCCTAGTTATATTCCCTGATCTCCGCCAGAGATCATATCCCTAAGCTCTGATACCAACTGTGACGCCCCCAAAATAGGTATACATCACCCATTTTGAGTCGTCAATAACATGGTACAGAAACAACTACAACTTTATTAATACAACATAAAAATTGTGAGTTCAAATACAAATATTGCCATCTAGACAATATCCATACCCAAATAAATCCTCATCATAATTATCGATACATTATTTTACAAAAAATAGTGAGGACTACTAAACAACTCTCTAGAACCATTATTCCATATCCCGACTCGTACTCGCTACATTCTCGCCTCCTGAAAAGAAAAATGGAACAAAAAGGAAAAGGGTGAGCTCAACTAGACCAGTAAAGAACATTATGACTAAGATAATATAGAACAAATTATCGTTAGTCTTCAACAGGGAAAAATCTTTGAGAATATAATAAACAACAAGTTTCAGATCAATATTCGCAGCGGAAATAATAATTCATAGAAGAGTTACGTAGAGAGTGAAATCTACTGTTATCTATGAATTTAAAAGTCCATTATCAATATTTTATCCCTGTAACATCAATCAATATACATCATAAATTAAATATTCATCTTTACACTACAAGCCAAATATATTTATCAGTTGGTCATGTTCATCTCAACACCTATTCATCTTTGCACTACAGGCCAAAGATATTCATCATAAAATCATTAATCTTTGTACTACAAGCCAAAGATATTCAATTATATCATCATTTAGGACTGAGGATGATGAAAAATATTCAGTGAAACAAAAGAATAAACATTTAAGGATTCATATTTCGGTTTATTCATGTCCAAAAATACATCATAAATAATCATAGTGGAGTAAAATTCAAGAATGATCAAAACATAGATACAATCAAAGCTAGTATCCATAATAGATATTTTGGATGAAAAACAAAAAATTAATTTTTTCTGTGAATAGTGTCGTATTCGTGAATTGTGTCGTATACGTGAATAGTAACCCCGACACTAAAAGACAAGAATTTCACAAGAAAAATACTCCCAATATTCCGGCGTAATGATATTGAAAGAAATAATATCATTTAAAAAAATATCTCTTACCTCGAAAAGACAGTACTTCTAGTTGAAACATCGGATATAGGTTATGACTAGAACTTGCACCGTATAGCAACACTCAAAGTATCAAAATACTCACAAGAATACACTCAATATATCGAGAGAGAAAGAGAGAGAAAACTTCAGTTTCTGGTATGATTTTCAATTCTAACCTAAGCACCTTATTTATAGGAAAATGCTTAGAACACCAAAGCAGAAACTTTAATAAAATAATAATATACTTTTCTTAATTTCCTTAGCACACCTCACCAGCTGATTTCAACCATTAACATGTGCCACTCAAATGGAAAAAACGTTTTTCTTAATAAAAATAATTAAAACTTTCAAAAATCAATTATTTCGGAACTTCGGAACTTCAATAATTCATGATAAATATCCCTTTTGTCAAAAAAATTCGAAATTCATGTTTTTTCCATAGGAAATTCCATTATCTACAACTTTACAGAAGAAAGTTTTTCCAAATTCCAAACAGAAATTGATCGAAATTCATAAACGGGCGATTTTACATGCTATAATCAAATTTCAGTCAAGAAATGAGGTCCACCGACATGTTTTAACATGTTTTTAACATTTATTGTAATAAAAATACTCTTTCTCCTCATATACTCATATATCCCACATTCATTGTAAAAATATCACCATTATTATATTATCAAAATATAATAATATATTTAAATGAATTATTTTATCAGAAAAAGATAAAATGTTAATTTTCAACAATTGTCACATTAAAAATTTTCTCCATCTATATCCACATAAAATCAATATTTTCCTCATCATATAAATCAATAATTAATTATTTACAAATAATATTACGAGTAATCACAATAAGGACAACCATGCAGCTTCCCAGGAAGAGGGGCTTTCAATAAGTATTTCTCTCATCTTGCGCAAGCAATTAGATGACCTAACCTCTCCTTAGATGTAACTTTCTAGACATTGCCAATAATGTTATCTAATAATATTATTCAGATAATATGAATTATTGTTCGATAATGGAAAATCAATGTAGTGATAATTATTGAAACAACGGTAATATAAAATATCAACGCAAACAATTATTGAATCAATAAAATAAAATATTGAGCAATAATTACCGTAACAATTATTGAGTAGTGCCTTCTTACATAAGAATCAATAATTGGTGCAATAATCGTGTCTTCTTGTGTTTTAACCAATTTAGTATTTTAACAAAGATTAATTGGTGAATAACCTACTGATTATTTATAAACAACTTATACTTGTCGTTTTTTTCATCCAATCGCTTTCCGTTATGGGGCCCACACAAGGCTGCGCCGTCGTACGAATATTCCCCGATAGCAAGAATATTCCACGACCAAACGAATATTTTATAACCACTTGCTTATTTGAAATATTTGCGTATTTTACCCATAACTATCCACATTAATCAAATCAACCCTTACTATTTCAAAATAATAAATGGAGGAAATTTAATTTTATTTATAATAAGTTGGGGTCTTACACATGCAGCATGGCAAGGTCATTGCGTATACGTCACGTCAATTAAAGGATTATGAGAAGGCATATCCTACTCATGACCTGGAATTGGCAGCTGTAGTTTTTGCCTTAAAAATATGGAGGCACTATCTATACGGTGAGAAGTGTGAGATATACACGGACCATAAAAGTCTAAAATATATATTCACACAGAAGGAGTTGAATATGAGGCAGAGAAGTTGGTTGGAACTAATAAAAGATTATGATTTTGATATCTTATATCATTCGGGGAAAGAAAATATAGTAGCCGATGCACTAAGTAGGAAGGGTAGAGAGAAACTGTCAATGTTAACGGCTCAGAATGAGTTAGTAACAGTGATTGCGAGAATAGAATTAGAAGTTAAATTACCGGATGAAGCAGAGGAGATGTTATTTTCCATGGAGACTCAACTGACCATAGTGGAACGTGTTAAGGAAGTTCAATTGAGCAACGAGGAATGCGAACATATAAAGAAGAGGATATGAGATGAAGAAAAGACTAAGTATAACCTTGATAAGGAGGGATTACTTCGTTTTGAAGGAAGAATTTGGGTTCCAAATAATTTCGAATTAAAGGAGGAGATAATGAGTGAGGCCCATAGTTTGAGGTACTCGATACATTCCGATAGTACGAAGATGTATCAAGACCTTCGTCAGAACTTTTGGTGGCCGAACATGAAAAGGGAGATAGCAGAATATGTTAGTAGGTGCTTAACTTGTTAGAAAGTTAAGGCTGAACACCAATGACCTAGTGGGTTGTTCCAATCATTAGAAATTCCGGAGTGGAAATGGGAACACATCACAATGGACTTTGTGGTAGGACTTCCAACGACAAGGAAAGGATACGACGCTATTTGGGTGATAATAGATCGATTGATGAAATCGGCTCATTTTCTACCAATAGGAGTTAGGTATAACCTACACCAATTAGCTAAGCTTTATGTCAAAGAAATTATTTCAAGACATGAAGTTCTTGTTTCGTTTGTGTCATATCGTGATCCACGATTCACATCGAACTTTTGGAGAAGTTTGCAAGAGCAAATTGGAACGCAGTTGAGATTGAGTACGGCGTATCATCCTCAGACGGATGGACAAAGTGAACGAATAATTCAAACGCTTGAAGATATGTTAAGATCTTGTGTTATGGATTTTAGAGGGAGTTGGGACGACCATCTACCATTGGTGGAATTTGCGTACAATAATAGTTTTCACGCTATTATAGGCATGCCGCCTTACGAAGCGTTGTATAGAAGGAAATGTAGGACTCCACTATGTTGGGACGAAGTTGGTGAACGTCGGATGTTGGGACCTAAGTGAAAGTAGTATGCACACAAGCCAATCATGTTTGATGATAAAGCATATACTTTGTAACAATCTTATTCATTTATTAATAAAAAGTATTAATTTATTAAAGGCTTTTAATTATCTACATGATGCTGTTTTATAATATGTGATAAACCCATAGTTTTAAACAATGCTTTTAGAATAATGATGATGATCATTCTAATGAGATCTAAATTCTTAGAAAGCTTAAAACTAAAATAGTTCCCAATCGATGGATTACTAAATTGGGGATTAGTGAATCCGGATAGATTGGTACATACGTTAACTTGCTCATTGGATGAGGATGATTGATCTCATGATCATTTGTGTGGAGACACTAAAGCAAGTATGTAGGTGCTTATTAGAGAATAAGTTCACTTTGAATGTGGTATCGGCTAAGGAATACCTAATGGAGTTTTACTTGCCTGTCAATAGGAATTCCTGTAGTGATAGTAGTACAAGTGATCCTTGGACTTGAGATCATCATAGTATCTTGTGTATGATGAGTTATACTTTGACTTATTCCTTAAGACCCTTAGGGTATATCAAAGGGTATGCTTTGGTATAATAAGTTGTACATGGAGATATTGTATGATCAATAAAGAATCTACCGCTTCTAGTAAAAGAAGAGATATGTCCTATGTGATTCGATAAATGACAACTCAGTAGTCCTTGGCCAAGGCAGAATGAAATTAGAAAGGAGTTTCTAATTTACATTATTTAGAGTTGTGCATTTAAGGATCGAAATATATATAATTAAATAAAATAAGACTTGACAGTAATTCCATGTCTTATATTTAATTGGGACATTGTATGGTGGAAGAATTGAATTGTACGGTAACAATTTACTCAAAGGTTTTTTTATGATTAATGTTGAAATCTATATTATCTGGAAAGTCGTTGATCGCTAGGGAGGCTTATCCCTATTGTAGAATAAATATTATTTATTTAAATAAATTATTAGTTTAATTTATTTATTTAAATAAGATTGAAATTGTACTAATTGATTTATTCACAACCGGTTTAATATGAAGAACCTAAATGGGCACACCATAAAAGGAAGAATAATTATTTAAAAAGTTAATGGTATAATTGTAATAATAAGTTATGTATATTTAATTTAATCTATGGTGATAGAATAAATTAAATAGCTTAATATTTATTATTTACTATTTTGGAAATATTAAATATAAATTAATAAGAAAGTATTATTATTATTATTACTATTATTATTATTTAATTCCTAAAGGAGTTTGAGAATTAATTAATAAAAGTACTCTCAAATATCCTAATAGGATTAGGAGGCAAATTAATTAAAAGAGTTTAATTAACTATCCCTAATAAGATTAGGGAGCTTAATTAATTAAAAGAATATAATTAATTAAAATAAAACTCAATTCCTTAATTGTTAAGGAGGGTTGCCTACATCTATAAATAAGAAGAAGAGTCTTATTATGGGTGTGGGGGTTATTTGACTTTTTACAGGGCGTAATTCCAATAGTTGGGAGAGTGCGCTTTTTCTATAGAGATAAAAACTAGGGTTTTGCCAAATACCCATCTTCTTGAATCCTTCTTCTTCTTCCTTGGTGGATCACCTCTGGAGCCAAACACTTGGGTGCATTAACGTTGATTAAAGGAAGGAACCAAACCGGTGGATTCAAGTTGAAGCGAAAAGGATTGGAGGTGAACTCAGACGGAGGAAGTTTCTCGGATCTTCAAGGGTATTGTTTTTTGCAATTTGATTGCGTTCATGAATATTACAAACCTAACAATGGTATCAAATCCAAACCTTTATGCGAATTATTAATTGTTCAGATTTGATATGTATATTGATATGTGTTTAGAACAATTTAATTGGACATAAATTATTGTATAAAATTAAAAAAAAAAAACAAAGAAGGAAAAAGCCGTATTAAATTTCGGAAGTCTGTAGCATTTTCGGAAATCTGCACTTTTCTTGAAATTCCGTGACATGAACGGTTTGGTGGGATGTTAATATAGTAATATGATTACTTGGCCCGAATAAATACAAGGGAGATTCACGGTTTCATGATACATTACCAATCACGTGGCCATGTAATAGTACTGCAGATTAACTTATACTGCTTTGTTTTTATTATTCACGTGAATGGCAAAGGCATATGTGATTCATGATTTAGTTTGATTACTTATTAGTATCATCTAATCCTGGATGTGTTCTGCAACATATATAAAAGGTGTATCACGTGGCCCACTCCCCGTTATCATGATTCTGCAGGATCATTTTTTTTAAATGCCACACGGACGGTATTAATATATATATAATATATTATTCTTAATAATTTTATTATTAAAATAAAACTTTTATTTTAATCTTAAAATAAAAGTTTTATTTTAATTTTAAAATTAGAATTTCATGCTAACTAATTAGAGTTGGAATTGAATTCCATGATAACTAATTGGAGTTGAATTGGATTCTATATTTTCCTTAAATAAAGGAGTTTATTTAGATATGAAATAAGATTTCATATTATTCAAAATAAAAGAGTTTATTTGTGAATAGGAAAAAGAATCAGTCTTTCCTTAAATAAAGGAGTTTATTTAGATATGAAATAAGATTTCATATTATTCAAAATAAAGGAGTTTATTTGTGAATAGGAAAGAGAATCCGTGTTTCCTTTAATAAAAGTTTTTTTTTTCATGGAATTGGATTCCATAATTAATTAAAATAAATGAGTTTGTTTTGATTAAAGAATTTGATTAAAATAAAATAGTTTATTTTATTCAAAATTAGATAAATTAAAATAAAATAGTTTTATTTTGATTTAAATTTGGATTAAAATAAAGGAATTTATTTTGATTCAAAATTAGATTTTATACTAACTAAATTTGCCGATTAAATGATATCAATATATATATTAAATGTTTATTATTCATGAGATGAATGTTATTTATTAATGCATATGGTGATGTGTATGATAATAAATGGGATTGATTATGGACTATTGACCAATGTGATTGGATTTTATTTTAGTTGGATGCATGAATGTATGGGTTTTATTAAATGGGGTCTGTGTACCTCGTCTTCTCTATTTTTTTCTTAATGTAAATTCTATCTCTCTCCTATGTACTTCCCCTTGACTGCTGATCAAGGTTTCTATTTATTTTAAATAGTTTTGTAATAGGAAAAGTTAGAATTAATTTTGAAGAATTGGAGATCATGGAACAAGGAGCGCGTGAAGACCCATTTGTAATGGAGCCCGAGTTTAAATGTAATAGTTATATTTAAATATTAATTCTTGCACCCCTAGGGTTTGACCTTTTGGTTCACTTGGTGGCTCTAGTGAACCAAACTAGAATAAAAGTCCATAATCAATCCGGGTAGAATATAGTATTCTATATGTGCATGTTTATACTATATATATATATATTATATATTATGCAAACATGCTTCGCATGTTTATTAATATGACGCGTATTTTATATATATATGTGCATGCGCGCTAAACAAGATGAGACATATTAATAACAAACCCCTCAATTTTTTTTATATTAAGTCCTAAGTGTTCAAAGATATTTGGAATATCGAACGTCGCCTTCTAGCATGATAAAATTAATAGAGTATTAAATATTTAATATGAGTTTGTTGTGTCACCACAAGGCAAGTATTAAGTATTTAAGATGTTAATTTATCACATTTGATGCTTATAAAGAAAATTGAACAATATTGTTTTGTTGTGTCACCACAAGGATGATATTTTTCTTTTTGAATATATGGAGTGCTAGGTTGGACTTAACTTGGATCATTTTAGTTCGGATGTGCACACACTTGACCATTATGATCTAAGAGGCAAAATACAAGGAGTTACATAGTTGATGTAATTGACAAGAGTTGTCTACCTATTTATTTATATATAGTTTGTTATGTCACCACAAGGCTATATACATTTGAAATGGGATCCTTATTCTCACTAGCATATCTTTAATTAGATTTTGCCAAACTATATAAGTGAGGGTAATATAGTTTAAAGAAAATAGTGGGAGATACCAATTTAAAACAAGACCTAATTTATTTTGGTAATTAATAAAAGAATGTATGTTAAAATGTTGTTTATTACAAATTCATTTACAGATTTTTACAATGTCTAAATTATTATCACTGCGTAACATATTAGATGTTAATTAACCGAACTGAATTACTCGGATTGGTTAAGGAAATTGAGAATAGTTCTCACGGCTGAAAAGCTATCTTATGTCCTTAATATGCCTATCACTGCAATGGTTGAAGACAATGCCTCTAAGGAAGAGATTGCTACTTTTAGAAAGTGGCAAGATGAGGCACAGTTGGCTCAATGCATCATGCTCGTATCCATGAGTAACGAGCTTCAGCGTCAGCATGAAACTATGGATGCTCCTACTATATTCCTGCACATCAAGTAGTTGATGGTGAGAAAAGTAGGACGGATAGATATCAGATATCTAAGGAGCTCTTCCGATCTAGAATGGCCAATGGCACTATAGTACATACAAAAGTCCTTAACATAATCAATTTGATTGATCAATTAGGACAATTAGTTTTGTCATGGATGGAGAGTTGAGCCAAGATTTGATCTTGCACTCACTCCCGGACTCCTTTCACAATTGTTGTGAATTTTTCATATGAACAAGCTAGATATCAGCCTCGCTGATTTGTTTAACATGTTGATAAATGTTGAGAGTCACTTTCCAACCAAGAAAGACCATGTCTTACTAGTAGGGGCCAAAGGATCTTCTGAAAAGAAGAACGATTCTAAGAAGGTAAATAGAAAAGGCGAAAACAAAGGATAATAAGAATAAAACTGATACGGATAACAAAGGAGTTTGCTTCCACTGCAATAAGCCTGGACACTGGAAAGAAGCTTAGTGAAGTTTCGGTTATAAATACAAATTTGTTCATAATTTAAAATAATTTTTTTTTTAAGTCAAGGTTCTACTTGGGTATTAGATACCGACTTTGGTTATCATAATATAGATTTATGAAGGGACCAAGCAGAAGTAGAAAGCTAAACAAATATAAGTAATCCTATGTGTGGTAAAAGAAGCAAAGGTTGCTGTATTAGTCATAGGAACTTATAGTTTAGCATTGCGTACGGGCAAATCTATTAAGTCAATAAGTTGTTAATGTATTCCAGTTCTCGTTAAAAACATTATTTTCATTTTATTGTTGGACAATGAAATCTTTGGTATTATAATTAAGAACAATTGTTGTTCTATTTATAATAATAATGTTTTGTATAGAACTGGAATATTACTTAATGAATTTTGTGTACTTGACTTACATGAAAAATAATTTTGCATATTGAACAAACTAGTATAAGAAAATGAGATGATCATTCAAAGAGTTGAATGTATGTATTTGCTGAAATACAAGTGTGAATTATTTGAAAGGTTCAAAGAATTCAGAAGTGAAACAAATTGACAAAGTATTAAGATTCTTTGATTAGATCAAGGAATAAATACTTGTGCAATAAGTTTCTAGATCATCATAAATGGTTTTCTCATAATGGATGCCTCTTGATACGCAATAATTGATTGATGTATCTGAATAGAAAAATCGTACCTTATTGGACATGGTGCGGTTCATAATGATTTTACCGACATTCCAGTATCTCTCTGGGGTCATATCCTAGAAATGGCTGCATATCTACGAAAAGATAACCTCAAAATCCAGCCCCAAGACTTCATAAAAGTTATGGACAGGGAGGATTCCTAATCTTAAGAATGTTAAGATAAGGGGTTGTCCAACTTATGTGAAACGTTTTCAAAGGATAAGCTTGGGACAAAATTTGACAAGTACAGATTTGTGGGACATTCTAAAGTAAGTTTAGGGCATATGTTCTATAATCCTACTTAGCAAAAGGTGTTTGTTGAGAAACATGCTGCCTTCTAAGATAAAGATGTTTATCATTGAAGGGACTATTGGGAGGATAATAGATCTTGAAGAGTTCAAGAACCACAAAATACTATAAGTCAAATAAGAGGAACTTATAGATAGACCTATTGTACCACAACCGAATCGTAAATCTGGAATAGTACTGAAGATACCTAGGAGGTATGGATTCATCATGGATGATGATGACGAGGTACGCATCATAGAAGATGATGATCCAGAGTTACATACGATGAGGTAAGAGTTCTAGTGTGTACAAAAGAGCCAGTGGGAGCGTCGTGAAATTTTTAGTATTATATGTTGATATACTACAGATGAGGAAGAACATACCAATGCTACAATCAGTAAGGATAAAGTTGTCTAAACATTCCTCCATGAATGATTTGGGAAGAGTATCGTAATTGGGGATACAAATCTATATAGATAGATTTAAAAGGATGCTCAACTTAACCCAAAAAACGTATATTCATTTGATGCTAAAGTCGTTTAGTATGGCAAACTCCAAGAAATGTCTCATGTTGATGAGCCATGGAGTGTATCTCTCTTAATAGTCCCCATAGACTCATAAAAGAGAGATCGCATGAGTAACTATCATGTATACAATGAAATGTACGAGACCTGATATTGATCAGTCATATTCTGGAGAAGATCACTATAAGACAGTAAAAAAAACATCTTAAAGTACTTAACTGGAACTAAGGATGTGATCATATCTATGGTGGGTCTAAATTAAAACTAGAGGGCTTAACAGACTCAAGTTTTTCGAGATGCACTCAAGACGACGAAAATCCACTTTAAGGTAAAGCGTTACCTTGAATGGTGGTGCGATGAATTGAAAAGGTTTCAAACAAAGAAAGAGTTCTTTGGTTTAGTGATAAAGACAAAGTATATAGCTGTAAATGAAGCTGCAAGTTGATTGTTTGGATGATAAGTTCATTACAGAACTAGGAATAGTTCCTAAGTCTCATCTTGGATCTAAACATGTATTGTGGCACTTTCATTTGATTAAAGGAATCATTGAAAGATGGGAAATCACTATAGGGATAGTGGACTCTCAAGAACAACATTACATATCCATTAACTAAAGCTTATCCAACAGAAGGATAATCGTCACTTAGAGAAGAAGAGTATGAGATACCATGACGATTGGCTTTAGTGCAAGTGGGAGATTGAAAGTAGTATGCACACAAGCCAATCATGTTTGATGATAAAGCATATACTTTGTAACAATCTTATTCATTTATTAATAAAAAGTATTAATTTATTAAAGGCTTTTAATTATCTACATGATGCTATTTTATAATATGTGATAAACCCATAGTTTTAAACAATGCTTTTAGAATAATGATGATGATCATTCTAATGAGATCTAAATTCTTAGAAAGCTTAAAACTAAAATAGTTCCCAATCGTTGGATTACTAAATTGGGGATTAGTGAATCCGGATAGATTGGTACATACGCTGCTTGCTCATTGGATGAGGATGATTGATCTCATGATCATTTGTGTGGAGACACTAAAGCAAGTATGTAGATGCTTATTAGAGAATAAGTTCACTGAATGTGGCTTGCTAAGGAATACCTAATGGAGTTTTACTTGCCTGTCAATAGGAATTCCTGTAGTGATAGTAGTACAAGTGATCCTTGGACTTGAGATCATCATAGTATCTTGTGTATGATGAGTTATACTTTGACTTATTCCTTAAGACCCTTAGGGGGTATATCAAAGGTATGCTTGGGTATAATAAGTTGTACATGGAGATAATGTATGATCAATAAAGAATCTACCGCTTCTAGTAAAAGAAGAGATATGTCCTATGTGATTCGATAAATGACAACTCAAGTAGTCCTGGGTTAGTAATGAAATTAGAAAGGAGTTTCTAATTTGCATTATTTGAGTTGTGCATTTAAGGATCAAAATACATATAATTAAATAAAATAAGACTTGGCGGTAATTTCATATCTTATATTTAATTGGGACATTGTATGGTGGAAGGATTGAATTGTACGGTAACTATTTACTCAAAGGTTCTTTTATGATTAATGTTGAAATTTATATTATCTAGAAAGTCGTTGATCGCTAGGGAGGCTTATCCCTATTGTAGAATAAATATTATTTATTTAAATAAATTATTAGTTTAATTTATTTATTTAAATAAGATTCAATTGTTCTAATTGATTTATTCACAATAGGTTTAATATGGAGAACCTAAAGGGTCACACCATAAAAGGAAGAATAATTATTTAAGAAGTTAATGGCATAATCGTAATAATAAGTTAGTATATTTAATTTATTCTATGGTGATAGAATAAATTAAATAGCTTAATATTTATTATTTAATATTTTGGAAATATTAAATATAAATTAATAAGAAGAGTCTTATTATTATTATTACTATTATTATTATTTAATTCTAAAGGAGTTTGGGAATTAATTAATAAAATTACTCTCAAATATCCTAATAGGATTAGGAGGCAAATTAATTAAAAGAGTTTAATTAATTATTTCTAATAAGATTAGGGAGCTTAATTAATTAAAAGAATATAATTAATTAAAATAAAACACAATTTCTTAATTGTTAAGGAGGGTTGCCTACATCTATAAATAAGAAGAGTCTTATTATGGG
This sequence comes from Panax ginseng, assembly GCA_020205605.1. Lineage (NCBI taxonomy): Eukaryota > Viridiplantae > Streptophyta > Magnoliopsida > Apiales > Araliaceae > Panax > Panax ginseng. The sequence goes on along the minus strand of CM035134.1, from coordinate 90,122,681 downwards.
TGTGGGGGTTATTTGACTTTTACAACAGACGTAATTCCAATAGTTGGGAGAGTACGCCTTTTTCTATAGAGATAGAAAACTAGGGTTTTTCCAAATACCCATCTTCTTGAATCCTTCTTCTTCCTTGGTGGATCACCTCTAGAGGCCAAACACTTGGGTGGCTAACGTTGATCAAAGGAAGGAACCAAACCCGGTGGATTCAAGTTTAACGCGAAAAGGATTGGAGGTGAACTTGTACCTGAGGAAGCTCGGATCTTCAAGGGTATGATTCTTATTCATATCTTTTCGTTTAATTAATAATTATGCATAAAGGGTGATCCGGGTATATGGTTTGTAAAATTTTAAACTCTGATTTTTACACGTTTCCGGTTATTTTTGCAATTTGATTGCGTTCATGAATATTACAAACCTAACACTAAGTTGGTTCAACAAACGGCCGACATGGTAATAAAGTGAAAGTAGAGTATCGTTCCCACGAGGAATTATTTAATAAAAATCTCCAAGTACTAATTCTTAACCAAACTAATTTTATTTAAACAATCTCAAATCGTGATTTTTTTAATTAAGAAAACTAAATTAACTAATTAAACTGAATTGCTTTATAAATTAATTCAAATAAATAAAGGTTAAGACTCCAATATCCTCAATTTTGAACTATAAACCAATTATCCAATTATCCCAATTATTATGCCTATTGAATTGTTAACAGGAATTCTCAAATGCCAAAAGTCCTTTTCCAAGTGATCAAATGACTTCTATTTAATCCAGATTAATCTTGTTATATTCCTATGTAAAACAATTGAATTAAACTCCTTCAATCCCAATTCCTTATGTGTTACATGCGGTGAATAGATATTTCCATTCAATTCACAAACCTAATTATTCGCCATGCAAAAAACTAAGTCGCATGTTATCATGCCCAGTTCTAACCCTAGAATTCTTCTTTCAATTCCTTCTAGAGTAACAAGGTCATTATTGATCAGATAATTAATCAATAGGCTCAAGACAAGATAAACAATTCAATTTGACACAAATAATTGGAATATATTGAATAACTAATTTATAGACATAAAAGGTTCAATTGAAATCTTAATAAAAGAGTTAGTTCATAATTAATGAATTAAAACCAAGAATCCACAACTGAATAGACATTAAAAGATAAAAGTATGATAAGAGAAGAGAATAGAATCTATTGTCAGCAAATCTGATGCTCCCCTCTTGCTCTTGCTCTTGATCTTCAGTGTTCTTCAATTTGCTTCAATCTCCAATGGCTAATTAAGAATTAGGGTTTATATTCTAATCTAATGGAGTGTTTTATCTAAGCTAAGCTATGTAATCTCTTTATTTTATGCCTTACATCATGTATTTATAGGTTATAAGTCTTATTTTTAGCTTAGGAACAAACCCAATCCAATTTGGAGTCAAAAAGGTGTCAATATTCGCCCCAAAATGTGTCCAAGCCTTTCTAGACACTTCCTCAAAGACTCAAATATTTAAGCACTACAACAAGAAGACTACTCCCCAACGCCTCGGCGATGGGCATAGGCCTGAAATGGGCGCCCCGGCGCTTGCCACTTTCTGGAAATTTTTGGCTCTGACGTCCTTTGGGAAAATGGCCATAACTTCTTCGTCCGAACTCCGATTTCGATGATTCAAGATGTTCCGGAAATAGGAGAAGTAGATCTACAATTTCATTCTTTAAGGTTTTCGAAATAAGGTCCGGAGAAATACTCAAATTGGCTCTGAAGTGACTGTTGTGTAAATGGCAAGCCAAAAACGCGAATCTAGCCACCCCAAACGTCGATCCAAGTAACTTTTGTCCCAATTCCTAAAAAACAACATAAAACATGCATGAATAGACACAAACACTTAAAATCAACCAAAAGATTAAGCTCAAACGCACTCAATTATGAGTATAAAACTCACTCATCATATGGTAAAGCTAATACGTGCTCGATTGGTAGCGGCTCAAGATAGGCAGAAGAAGTATGCAGATCCTCACAGAGAAAAGAGAGAATTTGATGTAGGTTCTTATGCCTTTCTGAAAGTATCGCCTTGGAAAGGGAAGATACATTTTGGGAAGAAATGGAAGTTAAGTCCAAGGTTTATAGGACCTTTTGAGATTTTAAGAAGGGTAGGAGAGGTATCCTATGAAGTAGCCTTACCTCCAGAAATGGAATGTATACACAATGTGTTTCACGTGTCTGTGTTGCGTCCCTATAAACCGGACTATAAACACGTAATAGAGTATGAATCTATTCAGATAGAGAAATACTTATCGTATGAAGAACTTCCAATTCAAATTGTTGATAGGAAGGAACAAGTTTTAAGAAATAAGATAATACCTTCAGTGAAGGTAATATGAAAAAACCACAATGCTGAAGAAGCAACGTGGGAACTCGAATTTAAAATGAAGGAAAATTTTTCTCATTTGTTTATGTAATTATAAGCGAGATTCTGGGGACAGAATCCTTATAAGGGGAGAGAATGTAATGCCCGAGAAAATCGGATTTATATGAGAATTAAATTTTTATTTGATTATGTGAATTAAATGAATTTAATTGATTATTTATGTGAGTAAGCTATGTGAAGGTCGTTCTATGACCTAGAATATGTGGATGTGGTTAGGATTCTGGCTATGTGCTAGAATTAATTATTTTGAATTTCCAAGACGAAAATAAAAGTTTTTTGAAATTTTTTCGTAAAAACACTATTCATCCGTTTTTGTTCGGGAATTAAGTTTGAAATTTTGAGAAACGCATAATGATAGAGTATTAAGACGAGATGGAATATCTAATAATATTTCATTTATGGAAAACGAAGTTTTCGCCTGCGAACTTAAAACCTAAGGGTTGAGAAGAATGATTTCCGAGAAGGAAATGAGCTTCGTATAATGAATTACGATAATGATTATGCGTACGTTATACGAGTATGATACTATTTAATATACAAGTATAATACAAAGATTTAATAGGACGTATAATACGAATATTGTATGAGTACTATACGAAGAGAATACGTGAATTATACGTGTGGAATATGATTGGTATTATTGGATTTATAGGTTAAGGACTTAATATGATCCAATTGGATTTGGATTATACCAAGCCCAAGTGATTGAATAATCAAGCCCAATGAATTATGTGTTTAAGCCAAGTTAAAGCCCAATGTTAGGATTAATTAAGACCGATCCAAGAACCCGAACCGTGGATCGAACCGATGGGTCACCGAATGGGTAAAACCCATGGTGGAACCCATGGGGATGACCATGGGCATGTGGGCCGGCCACTTGGTGGCCAAGTAAAGTGAACTACTTGATCTCTAAGTATTTTACTTGGTGATGAATTAAGTAGTGAATAGTAAGTAGATGGGGAGAAAAGACCATTGAGCCCTCCATTTGATTTGCCTATAAAAGAGAAGCTTATGTTGGTTATTTTTGGTTTTCCAAGAGTCGTCCAACATATATTGAGAGAGAGAAATAGCTAGAAACAAGAGATCATCTCACTTTGAAGCAAAAACCTTAGAGTTTTTAGTAAGAATACCAAGATCGTAAGGTAATATTCCCTTAATAATAGTTTTCCATCCCTTTTGATTTCTTTGTTATAAAGAATCATAAATTGGTGGAGCATGCCTCTTATGGAGTAATAAGGATGGCTTGTAAATTGTAAAACCTTTATAAGTCATGTGTAAATATAAATCATAAGGGTTTACGTAAGTTTAATCCATAGAAATCCGTGAATAATGAAATTGGTTGTTGATGGACAAATTGAACACCATCACTATTAGAATATGTGCATCTTGCTTGGTTAGGATGTAGATATGAAATCAATGGAGTGTTTCATTTGATTTGGCATATAGAACACTAGTAACGAAGTTATGGCAAATTTTACGGAAATAGACGTTAAACGTCGAAAACGTAGAAATTTCGGATTAGTAGTCGAAAGTTGTCGTGAGACTTGAAAACATTGGTTTTCAATGTCAACACATGAGATAGGGTATTTAAGAGTCGTGGGCTAGAGAATCGTCAAATTCTGACTTAAAACAAAGAAAACGAGTATTAAACGTTCGAAACCGTTTAACGAACGCTCAATAATGAACTTAAAAGTGAATTTTGAGTTAACGGATTCAGAATTGCAAAATTCTTATATGAACGCGTAAAGTATGTAATTTATGAGTTGTAGCCTTTTGTAGACTTTTGAACGGACCAAATCAAACTTATAACGAAGAAGTTATGAAGTCGTGAAGTTCACTAAAAATTTTATCTATAAAAATTTTTTCGGTCTTTGAGGTCTGGCGCCATGAGCAGCATAAGGATTGTTGTGTCGCTAGCGCATGTCATCGTTCACTGATTTAATGACCTCATCAAGAGTGGTAGCCTGCTGGCATACTTTCATACAAAGGGGTTTCGCACTGTAGCAGGGCTTAGCTTATCAGAAAGCTGGAAATTGTATATTGGCGATTGTTGCATAGAAAAAGACCCATAGCCATGGTACAATCTGAGGCATTTGTGACAACCCGGGAATTTAGACAATTTATTAAATCTTAAAAGATTGAATAGAGGTTAAATAATAAACCTAGACGGAAAATAAGTGTATGTATTTGACATTTTTGGGAATGAATTTTGTGAATTTAAAAACTTTTGGTGAAGGTTTAAAGTGTTAAGAGTATCTGTGTATATGGTCATATATGTGTACAATATGTGGTTAAGGGTCAAGGGTTGACCAGATAAACTATATCTCTCACAAACCCTAATAATATATTAAGAACCTCGTTGTTCAGTTAGAAAACCCTAACATTACCGGCTATGGAAACCCTAATTTCAGTTTCGGGAATCAGTAATGTGACGCCCCCAAAAAAGGTCCACACGACCCATTCTGAGTCGCCAGATATCACATTATAAAAATCAAATACAAACTTCATTTATACAACTGTTGAACTGTCGTGCATAGTACGACCATAGTTAAACTGTGAGTTTTAATACAAATGTATGTAACTCTCATGGTGCCTCAACCACAACCTTACAATGGTACTTTACATAAAAGTACAGTCGAAAACTGTTTTAGAAATTAAAATATTTGGGAAGTGCTCAAGGAAACCTTCGTACATGGGAGGCCATGCGTCTAGGTTATGATAGATATCATATATCCACATAATTATCCTTGGTTGACCCAATAGACCCCAAAGAAAAATGAGAAGATTACTATCAGGTTCATTCTTAATGAGGTACACTTTTGACGCTTTCAAGGTCGGGTTCTCATCACCCTATTGTTGTTCACCAAAATCAATTATTAAGTGACGTATAAAATACGACACACACATCTTAGGTCCTCAATACAATTATATATTGCTTGTCATGCCGTCTTATAATGTATTGAGAAACTTAGACAGTCTCGGACCATCACACTATTTCCCTGTTATCCCCGCTCGACCCAGCTACACTCTTATTACCTGAAAGGAATTGTGAAGTAAAAGGGTGAACACAAATAGCCCAGTAAAGAATATTATGGCTAAGATAATTAATTTATCAACAGCCTTCATCAGAATAAATCAGAGATTTAGAACATATGGTAGATAATAAAAGTTTTCAACCATAATTGCAGCGGAATCAACAATCCATTAGAAGAGTCAAGTAGAATATAATGTCTACTATCTCCTCCAAATTAAAAGTTCATCGTTAATATTTCATTCCTGTAATACTCATCAACATTTCTTTGTTGTATCCAAGACAAAGAGAACTTTCATCACCTGTCTTCACCTAAACCACTAAAGATTATAATTAAGTTCACAATTCATATTTATAATCATGTAAATCAATAATTCCTCCTTGCCACAAAGGCTTAATATAACATTTACTCAATATCCTTACCCCAAAGGCTAAAGATATTCAAATGTAATAACAATGATCATACCAATCAGTTGTCTATCTTTGCACTACTGGCCAACGATATTCCACTATAAAACCAATGTTCATGATCATACCAATCAATTGCATGTCAGTGCACTATGGCCAAAGACATTCAACTGTTAACTAATGGTCATGATCCTACCAATCACATCATCGAATTATCCCTGCACTACGACCAAGGATATTCGTTAGTATCACCAGTGGTCATGATCATATCATACACCTGTCCATCTTTGCACTACGAGCCAAAGCTATCAAACAACATATCATCTTTAACATTACGGGTCATGATTATACCAAATGATCCCTGGTCATTATCATACCAACCAACAGTCTATCTATGCACGTAAGCCAAAGATGACTTTCATCACAATATAAGCATGAGGATGATGACAATGATATAAGCATTAATCAAACAAAATCAAGGATAAATATTAAAGACTTTAAATTTATTCAGAGTTTAAAAATATCCAAATTGTTAACATGATACTGCTTTGTGGAGTAAAATTTAAGAATAATATTCATGTACCAAAAATAATTTGGATAGAAAAGAAATATATTTTTTTGGTAAATAGTACCCCGTGAATAAGTACCCTATGAATAGTACTTTGGGAATAGTATCTCGTAAATAGTACCTCGTAAATAGTACCCTGGCATAAAAAGTACTCCAAATACCCGAGTGAATAATATTCGGGTGAATAGTAATTTGGGTGAATAGTAACCTGTGAATAGTAACTCATGAATAGTACTCTGACACAAAAAATGCCCCGAATACCCGAGTGAATAATACTAGAGTGAATAATAACCGGGTGAATAATAACTCGTAAAAGAAAATACCAAATAAAATGATATTTCATGACAAGTACAAAAGAAATGATATCTCATACGAGTATAATATAATATACGAAACTGCAAATGGATTTTCACTCGCCATGCGATAATCCACGTAGACAGATCATTTCCACAATTTAATAAAGAATGAATACGAAGGATCATTCACCATGCATGCCACACAGACAGAATAATAAAGAATGAAATAACAGAAGAATTCACCATGCATGCGATAGACCGCACAGACAGGTTATTCCAACAGAATAATAAATAATGGAACCAGGTCATGCGTAATCCGCACAGACAGAATATTCCAACAGAATAATAAAGAATTGAACCAGATCATGTGTAATCCGCACAGACAGGATATTCCAACAGAATAATAAATAATGGATCCAGGTCATGCGTAATCCGCACAGACAGGATATTCCAAAAGAATAATAAAGAATAGAATAACAGAAGAATTTCACCATGTATACGGTAGTCCGCGTATACAGGTTATTCTAACTGAATAATAAGTAATGGAATAACAATAGCTCTCTTCATGAATACGAAAGAAATAATACCCCTTACTATAATAATAATATCTCTTACCTTACAAGAAAACTGGATACTGGAATAGTGAGGTAGCAGATTTCTCTTCTTCTTTCTCTCTCTCTATAATAATTGATCTATAGCTTTAGTGAATTGGTGAGAATGAAGGAAGAATGAGCTTCTATTTATAGGAAAACATAGTTTTGATAATTGCACGTTTTGGGGCTCAAAATATTACAGTATAATACCTTCCTCTTTTCTTTCATTTTTAATTTAGTCATGCAAGTATTATCAAACTTGCACTACCTCCCCTAATAGTAAATCATGTGAATTAATAGTAAATCATGTGACTCAATAGTTCTAAACATGTGAAAAAATTAATTATAGTATAGTACCTTCAACTATACCTCCATTTTTAACTTAGTCATGCAAGTATTATCAATCTTGCATCAACTCCCCTAATAGTAAATCATGTGAATCAATAGTACACATATGTGAACACATAGTTATAAGCATGTGAATTAATAGCAATTAATTGCTCATTTATCCGGTGAATTACCCGATTGGTCAATATAACCTCCAGACATCAATTATTATCGAAATAAATGTCGATTTTCACTAACACTAATAATTCCAATACAATGGAATTATCAATTTCAACTTTAATCACCATGAACTTATTCATCATTAATATTATAATTCACAATATTTAACAACCAGGTCGTTCCTAGAAAAGAGGGAGCTTTTCGATAAGGATTTCTCCCTATTGGCGCGCAATTAGATGACCAAACCTCTCCTTGACAGAACTTCTAGACATTGTCAATATTGCAAATAATATAAATAACTTTGTCGTCTCAATTATTGATTTAATAATATAAATACAGATGATACTGTGACAATAATTGAATAAATAATATGAGAGATATGATGCAACAATTACTATAGCAATAATTGAATAAAACTGAGTGTCTTCTCACGTAAGCATCAATAATTAATACCGTGTGCTACTATGCAACCACGTATATTACTGTACTTTTATCACCGATTATTTTATGATAACTTGCTTACTTTTAAAATTTTTCACATATCACCCTTAACTTTAACCCTTTATCAATTTAACCATTTACTAAATAAAATAATAATTATTATAAGAAAATTGAATACTTTAATTTCATAATTTCGGGATCTCACAATCTCCCCTCATTATGAAATTTCGCCCTCGAAATTTACGTACGTACCTAGTATTCGAAGAGATAAGAATATCTTGCTTTCTTTTTGGATTGTACCTTCCTGATTATTTCATCTGTATCATGATTTTCCCATTGCTCATCTCCTGTATTTCAGATATCATTCTAGAATATATCTTCAAAACAAAGGTTAATTGACATATCATAATTTGTCAACTTATGAAGTAAATAATTTCAGCTTAGGTAAGTCACACACTAGCGAAGTATATAACTCGTCTCTCCTCTCCTAGTTCTAGACTCTTATCTCCGCCAGCGATCATATCCCTAAGCTCTGATACCATTAGTGACGCCCCCAAAAAAGGTCCACACGATCCATTTTGAGTCGCCAAATATCACATTATAAAAATCAAATACAAACTTCATTTATACAACTATAAAACCAATAATCAACAGTCCATCTTTGCACGTAAACCAAAGATATACAATTCAATAATCAACAGTCCATCTTTGTACATAAGCCAAAGATAACTTTCATCACCATATAAGCATGAGGATGATGACAATGATTATTAATCAATCGAAAATAAGGATAAATATTAAAGACTTTAAATTTGTCCAAATATTATCTACCACTCATAATCTAATATTATTAATATCATAACAATATTTTAATCACTTCTTAAACTTATAAATAATTTATTTCAATTGTTTACACTTTACCAAATAATGCATTTAATCATTCAAAAATGCCATACTCATAAGATTTCAATAATCTGCACATACCTTATATAGGATTTTCAAGCCATAAAATCCTATTTTCCAACTTTGTTACTTCACATAACATATTTAACTCATATGTTCGTAACTAAACCATATTCATAAAAATACCAAATCGGTCCCAAAAATATTTCTTTTTCGGGATTTAGCGTAATATAGTCCCATAATGAACATATATTTTCTCTTAATTTTTAAAATTCATTTACTATTTTTCAAAAATTAATTTTTAATTAATTCCTTAAGAAATTAGCTACCTTAAGGTTAACTCCAAAAATTCCCAAATCTTGGCAGGATCTTACACATGTTAGCGTGTGCTTTTAGTTTAAATTTCATGGTCATCGGAGTTATAGAACTCCGGTTATAGCGTTTTTTGTTAGAAAAACCTAAATATTAAAATGGTCATAACTTGCTCATTTTAAGTCAGAATGAGCTCATTTTTGGACAAGAGGTACCTTATACCATATACTTTCATGTCCCAAAGGGCCGAAATTTTTCTCTCAAATTAAGTGGCCAAAAAAGCCCTTTTAAAAATCTGGACAGTAGCTATTTTCCATTTTTCAGTTTTTCATGTTTTGCTAAAATCAGTCCACACGAAAATTTACAACACGTTTTCCAGTGATTCCACTTGAATAAGTTAGGAAACTCATAGATCTAACTCTAGAACTTGACCACACTCAAAAATTCGAAATATAATAGGAGATATGATCAATTGAATTTCATGTTCCATTTTCACCAAAATCTAATTTTTCAACCCTTTGTGATTTCTAAGAAAGTTTCATGTTTTCACATAATAACCAACATAACTCATCATAACACTTACTAATACTATATATACCCATAATTTTCATGAATACAATGCTTTTATTATGACTTTTGTAATAATCAACAGTCCAATGCTTATATTATGACTTTCATCATAATCCACGTAGACATATCATTTCCACAATTTAATAAAGAATTAATACAAAGGATCATTCACCATGCATGTGGTAATCCACATAGACAGGTTATTCCAACAGAATAATAAAGAATGGAATAACAGAAGAATTCACCATGCATGCGATAGACCGCATATGCAAAGTTATTCCAAAGAAAATAATAAATAATGGAACCAGGTCATGCGTCATCCGCACAGACAGGATATTCCAACAAAATAATAAAGAATGGAATAACAGAAGAATTCACCATGCATGTGATAGACCGCATAGATAGGTTATTCCAACAGAATAATAAAGAATGGAATAACAGAAGAATTTCACCATGTATGCGGTACTTCGCATAAATAGGTTATTCCAACATAATAATAAAGAATGGAATAACAATAGCTCTCTTCATGAATACGAAAGAAATAATATCCCTTACCTTAGAAAGAAACTGGATACTGGAGTAGTGAAGTAGCATAATACTTTTCTTCTTTCTCTCTATAGTTTCTCTCTATAAAGTTTCAGTGAATTTGTAAGAAATAATGAAGGAATGAGCTTCTATTTATAGAAGAACTGAAAGTAGCTCTTGGTCTTAACGAAGGGTCAAAATGACTCTTGGTAATATTGAAGAGACAACTACTATTTGTGAAGGGGCAATTAACTCTTGGAACACCGAAGAGACAAGTAACTCTTGAAAAACCGAAGAGACAAGTAACTTTTGGAAAACTGAAGAGACAAATAACTCTTGGAATACTGAAAGGACAAGTAACTCTTGGAAAACCGAAGGGATAAGTTACTATTAAAACTTTAAACCAACAATCCATATTGATTTACTATTATAATTTCAACCAATACATGCGAAAAATTATCACATCTTCTCATGGAATAATATTGTACTCAAAAATGATTTGGACCGAAAAGAAATATATTTTTTGGGTGAATAGTAACCCGTGAATAGTACTTCGGGAATAGTATCCCGTGAATAGTACCCCGACATGAAAAGTGTTCCAAATACCTGAGTGAACAATACTAGAGTGAATAGTAACCGAGTGAATAGTAACCCTTGAATAGTAACCCATGAATAGTACTCCGACACGAAAAGTGCCCCGAATACCTGATTGGTCAATATAACCTCCAGACATCAATTATTATCGAAATAAATATCAATTTCTACTAACACTAATAATTCCCACACAATGGAACTATCAATTTCATCTTTAATCAACATGAACTTATTCATCATTAATATTATAATTCATAATATTTAACAACCAGGTCGTTCCTAGGAAAGAGGGGGCTTTCCGATAAGGATTTCTCCTTGTTGGTGCGCAATTAGGTGACCAAACCTCTCCTTCATAGAACTTCTAGACATTGTCAATATTGCAAATAATAATATGAATAACTTTGTCGTCTCAATTATTGATTTAATAATATATCATATTATGCAGATGATACTGTGACAATAATTGAATCAATAATATGAGAGATATGGTGCAGCAATTACTGTAGAAATAATTGAGTATTACTGAGTGACTTCTCACATAAGCATCAATAATCAATACCGTGTGCTACTATGCAACCACGCCAGCGTATTCTTGTATTTTTACTACTAAGGGTAATTCAACAGCTTTTAAACGGTAACACCTCATAGTTATTTTATAAAAAAATAATCATGTCATTTTCTAACTACGACAATACTTTCGTTGTGGGGTCCACCAATGATTGTGCCATCGTACGAATATTCTCTGTTAAAACGAATATTCCCCGACCAATCGAATATTATATAACCACTTGCTTACTTTGCAAAATTTTCACATATCACCCTTAACTTTAATCCTTTTATCAATTTAACCATTTACTAAATAACATAATAATTATAAGAAAATTGAATACTTTCATTTCATAAAATTCAGGGTCTCACACTTTGTATATAGGTGCGAACTAGGCCTCGCACTACTTCCAAATAACAGCACATTGACCCACACACACACACATATTCATATAACAGTTTCTTGAAAAGTGGTTGTCACCGTGGTAACATGGATGTTAGGGGGTGCCTAACACCTTCCCTCCGTATAATCAAGCCCCCGAACCCAAATGAATCTCGGTTTCACAGACCTGTTTAGTAGTGTCACATCACTGGGTCAATGTGCAAATCTTTTCTCGGTTGCGTTGGTGCAACCAGTTAAAAACACCAACTGGCGACTCTTACAGTCAAATCGTCGACATATACATGTTGGACCTTTTTCACTTATTTTTTCAAAAAAATCTCACATAACATAAGAACACCAAAGAACAAGAACAGGAAAGGGACAAATAAAAATCCCGACGTCGACAATAGTAAAATAGGTATAAATTTTTATACGCACTCTGATTGAGGCGATTCATGATGATCCAAAATGAGGACGAGTAGACCTACAACTTTTGTTCTTTAAGTTTTTCAATTTGAGGTTGTTATAAGGGGTCAAAATATCCATCTTTGGGAGTGTTGTGTATTCAGAGGCAATCAGAGGGCGTCGGGCATGCATGTATACAAGTGTAGTGCTTCTGACGATAAAAGATGTTGTTCTAAGTTATATAAAATGAATATTAGTACATATGATGATGCTTAACATTAATAAATGATCTATTAGATAAGTTGTATAAGCATACTAAGCATACGCAAGAGAGATAAATCGGGCGTGTGACGAATGAACGTCAAAACGCCGCGACATGTGTTAATGAACTTAAAAAGAGTTTCAATTCAATTAAAGTGAACATTAAAAGATATGGAATGTGGTTAATATAAACCAATAAGGAGTCCTAGCAAGACTTAAACACTTGAATGAACTTCGGGTATGACCTAAGAAGAAATATAGTGAGATATAAGTCGAAAGTTAACTCAATAAAATTGAACATTATGTATTGATTAATAGGAAGGGTTATGGGATGTAGAGTAAAGTTTATATTACAAATACTATGTATTGCTATGTGACTCATAGTTGATATACATTGTTATATAATTGTATAGGGCACGTGAAGTGAAGATAGCTGTAAGTTGTTAATCTGTTATTGGTAAACAACGATCAAGGAAAGTCTTTCAGTTCCTATTTGTTATGTGAACTTGATGATGAATTATTTTAAATCTATATTGCAAAGAGCATGATGTATTTATTATGTTGTAAGTATAAAATGTTAAAGTCAATTTATGACTACGTTGATTAAGTAAAGAATGTTGATTGAGTAAGGAACTCAATCTTTATACTTGTTATGTGAACTGCAAAAAGTATTTTATGTTAGTCCAATGTTTATGAGATGTATGTTGAGCATGTTATTATGTGCTACATGATGCATGAAAACTGTTAGATTTGTTGGGTTGTCGAGTACACCCTTGCAAATAACCATTTTTGAAGGTTAAGGATTTAAGGTAACGTTATGTGCTACTTGAATGACATGGATCAGATGCAATGCATGAAGATTAAATACTTTAGCTATAGCTTTTATTCTTTTAAACCATGTTTAAGTTTTTGAGAAATTTACTTGATAATTTATGATGTGAAACTTCATATTTATTTGTAAAGTTTAAGTTACCCAATGTATAAGGGATATCGAGCTGAGATGTAAGATTTTATATAATAACTCTAAAAATGCGAATCATAAAATAAATTTAATTCAGATATGTATAGATAATAAAGGTTTTGATTCAGGGAATTAAAGTAATAAAATAGAAAAGTTTAAATTATTTCGCATTTTATTGAGTTTAACATCGAATAATGATGTAAAATCAGAAGTTAGACGTATTGTTAACGACAGAAGTTGAGATATGAACTATATCAATTTTTGGGTTGTTACATTCTCTAGTATCTATAATCAAGAACTGATATTGAAAATCATCTGAGGATCACCAGACCATGAACTATGTCCCAGGTTATAAGCATTTCTACCTAAACCTTTAACAGTCGTTAGACTATATGGACTTCATTCTCATACTTAGGGGGATCAGCCTTTTATACCATGTATTGTGCACAAACATCTTAACGTTTATGAGTAAATAATCCCCTAAAATAGGGTTGTTCATCTTAGTTTTAACATATGAGTCTTCACTAAATGAAGTTTGGTGTGGATAAGCTTTAAGGGTAATTTAGAGTTCATAGTACATTAACTAAGGATTGGTTGAACCAAAATTTAATCACAACTCAAGGGTTCGATAACGATATAATACAGAATAGTTATGAACCACGAACTAATAACGTTATGCATCAAAGTCATGCTTTAGGGATAAAGTTTAAAGCAATGAAGGATATAATAAACCTTGCTTGAGTGATAATAGTAAGCCAAGGTTACATTTCTCCAATAAGGAAACAGAATAAAGAACTTTGCTCAATACAATAGAAATAAGATTCAAGAACTTGTGTAACTTATAAATAAGGTAAATTTGCATAATTGTAATCAAGGTAGGGCTTCTTCAAATTATAATCAAGATAGAGTATGATTTGGAAACTTGCCTCGTGCGTAGGTTAAACGATCACTACCCACGTTCACCATAAGTCCTACACACATACCATATGTATTAACAACACTCATTAGTTACACTAATATTAACTTTATAAGTTTAGTTCCCACTTTTAGTATAGCTCGTTAACTTAGTTTAAATTTTTCTTACTACCACAAATCATATATTACAAGTCTGAAGTCTCGAATTTTAAGTTTAAACAACATTGTATCTTTTTATGAGCATCACATTTAGCCCTTTTATAAATTATCAGATTATCATGCCATTTCACCATATGAACTGTGACACCCCCAAATTCAGGTACTCCATTCCCACAGAAATTGGTGCTCACTATCCAAAACCATTACATCTAACTACCCAACATAAAGGATAAAGACATAATTTAAATAACTTAAACAATAATCTTTCCCATTAAAGGGTTACATCATCCTCTCAAAATAATCCCAGGAAATCTAACCTTAAATTTATTACATCAGTTTGCGGAATACATCATAAAATTAAACAAGTTTTGAAACATAAAACATTTAAATAATTTCTCATAAGTCTTCAACACTTGGACAATTTTCCCTTTCCTTTGCTAGTAGACGGCTCATCAACTTTCTCCACTTTAGCTGCAGTGTTAATTGCAAGAGTGAGCAAACAATTGCTCACTGATATAGAGAGTAGTAATGATAACAACATGATAGTGAACAACGAATGCTGAACAATAATGAACTTGCTCTACGAATCAAAAATAGAAAACAAGTTCAAAATCAATGTCTGAGGGTCTTAAGACCACATACTATGTCTTCGGTATATAGGCATTATTACTTTAACCTTAACAGTCATTAGACTATACAGACCCTTCTTAGCGTACTTAGGGGGATAAGCCCTTTGTACCATTTATTTTGCACAAACATCTAAACTTTACACGTACAAAAATCCCCTATGTTAGGGTTGTTCGTCTTAGTTTGAATTTAGAATTTCTGCACTAAAGAAAGTTTATCTTGGAACTAACTTATCAGTGGTTCTAGAATTTTAGAACACTATTCCATAATAGACTAGTTCAATCAATAAGAGTTTGCTTATTACTTGGAGGCTTAATGTAATCAATATAGAATTGAACAAGGTTATCAAGGTCAAAGATCGAATAACAACAATATATAATTGAGTAAACATGATATACATGCAAAGTGCTATATTCAAAAGAGTTAGAACAATCTCCTTTGAATCGATGTACTAAAACAACATATGCTTTGAATAACGTTAAGGAAAATGAAACTTCCTCGATATAACGAATTGGGTTACAAGAGCTTATACAATCATACACAAGATAGATTAGTTTTGCTCATCTTTAACATATAATTTAGAAACTTGTACAAGGATAATTTAGGAATAGAAAGCTTGCATTCTTATAAAGAGAATGAAATTAGGAACTTGCTCAATGAAAGTTTAGAGTAAGAAACTTGCCTTGTATGTAAGCTACACAAGTAATAATATTCTCCAATTAACCTACTCATATCATTGAAATTGCAACAACAATTAGTTACATTAACACCCATTTCATTAGTTTAGTTTCCATTTTAATCAACTCTGTAATCCTTAACATAGGACTTGATTATCCTACTCATTCACGTAACACGAAACTGAATTCTCAATTATATCATAGTATACAACATGGTGATTGTAAAACAATTCCAAATCAAATGAAAACACATTACGAACTTTCACAACTTATTAATTCATAAATCTATAATTTTGGCGTTGTGATTACAATACACTACTACACCTTGTAACATGTTTTAGGTCCTTTACAAATCATTAAAATATGTTAAGTTAACAATTTCCAAGCTATGCTGTTAAGAGATCATTACTAGGTCTGATCGATCGCTAGCGGCTTTAAGCGCCGCCAGCTTTTATTTTGGGTTATAACGCTACACACAAGTAGCAGAGAGCGCCATGCTTAAGACATAGCATCTCACATGACAAAGAACGCGCCGCGATAGAGCGCCATGCGATGCATCGCTTTTAGTTTTTTCTAACGCGAACTTAGAATCAGTTATAGGCCAAAAATCCCAATTCTACAGAATTTCTCCACACTTCAACATCTAGAACTTTGGAATATCCTGGTTAAGCATGCTATACACCATTCTATATACAAAAACATCACATATACATCATTTTGAGAAATCAAAACCATAGTTTTTCCAAATTTCTTCATTTTTACACTTTTAACGAATTCGATCACCAAGAATTCGTTTCTTAATCATTTGACACGATTCGAACTACGCCGCTTTTATTTCTTAACATATTAACATAATCCAATAGCAAATTACAAACTACAACACATATAGAGCATGAAATTTTATACTTTCTAAAGCCATATTATATGAACATAAACACTGTTATTTTCCTTTTCTTCCTACAACCAATTTCTCACGAATTTGATAAATAATATACAATTACAGATGATAACCAACCCCTTTATCAAGAGTATACATATATATAATCAACATATGAAATAATAATTTAACAAAACCTATTATAGAGAACTTTAAATCAATTACAATTCCAACTAGAAAATTTAGGAATGAGTTATACCTTATTCCTCTTGATTATATGCTAGCACAAGATGGTGAATCTCTCTTCCTCTTGGCAAAATCACAGAGATTACTCTCTCAATTTCTCACTCTCAACACTTTATGTTTCCTTCTCTCTGTATCTCTATGTTATCATGCCTTAGGAAAAAAAATAAGACATGTAACCCACATATACCGACTCCCACATACTCTTCCGTTAAAAAAATAATGCGTCTTCACCAGTTAAGTTAGACCAAAGGCCACAAGGCCTTGTATGGCTACCATATAACTCCATAAACTAGATTATTTTTATATTATTCTTATTATATAGTTTTCATGTCACACCATTAATTTAGTTAATTAAATAACATTGGTTTAGTTAATTTAAATAACTTATAATAATAATAAAAATCTTATTATCATTATACTTATAATTAATAAATAATTATATATCTAATTTAATTAATAAATTAGAAACATCACTTTATTTAATTTATTTATTTCCTCTAAATTAAGCCATTCATTTAATTTAATTATTCTCTTAAATATTAAACAATTGATTTAATTTAATTATTTCCTTAAATTAAATCTTTGAGATAAAATTATCACTACTCAATTTAATTACTAAACTAATTCACCACAATTCATCAATTATTTATTTTCTCAATAAATAAATTATTTAAAATATTTATTTAATACAATAAATATTTAAATTAAATTACAAATTTCTTGATCGTTACATCCTTCCCTCCTTAAAAGGATTCTGTCCCCAAAATCACAACTCGAAAAATTTATTCGTTACATTCTTCCCTCCTTAACAAGATTCTATCCCCAGAATTGGTATACAAAATCAAGCAAACAACTGAGGATAATTCTTCATCATAACGCTTTCAAGTTCCCACGTAGCATTCTTAGCATTGTGGTTCCTCCAGATTATCTTAACAGAATGTATCATCTTATTCCTCAGTACTTGCTCTTTTCAGTCAACAATTTGAATAGGGACTTCTTCATATGACAAATCCTTCTCAGAATGTAAGGGCTCATATTCTATAACATGCTTATAATCAGGTTTATATGGTCTCAATACCGATACATGAAAAACATTATGAATATGCTCCAACTCCGGAGGTAAAGCTACCTCGTATGCCACTTCACCAACTCGTCGAAGCACCTCAAAAGGTCCTATA
Source organism: Panax ginseng (assembly GCA_020205605.1). Classification (NCBI taxonomy): domain Eukaryota; kingdom Viridiplantae; phylum Streptophyta; class Magnoliopsida; order Apiales; family Araliaceae; genus Panax; species Panax ginseng. The sequence continues at coordinate 90,104,287 of CM035134.1, read as the reverse complement.
AACCCAGGGCTTAACTTCCCCTTCTTGCCAAACTAAATTTTCCCTTTCCAAGGAGACACTTTCAAGAATACATAACTACCGACATTGAATTCCCGATTTTGTCGATGCTGATCGGCATATTTCTTCTGCCTATCTTGTGCAGCTATCAGTCTCGCTCGAATAACCTTGATGATCTCCATAGTCTATTGTACCAATTCTGGACACAATAGCTGATGTTCACCTACCTCATCCCAGCATAATGGAGTTCTGCATTTCAGCATAATAGTTATCACCTACCTCATTCAGCCACATCCTTCTTCATATTCGGCCACCAAAAATGTTGTCTATGATCCTGGTACATCTTTGTACTCCCAGGGTGAATAGAATACCTTGAGTTGTGACCTTCACCCAGAATTTCTTCTTTAACTTCTGGTACTTGCGGAACCCAAATTCTCCCTTCGAATCGAAGTAACCCTTCCAAATCGATTTTGAATTTGTTTTCCTCACCTTCAGATACTTTCTGTTTTATCTTTTCGCAGTCTTTATCCTGAAGTTGTGCATTCTTCACCTTATCTACCAACGTTGATCCGTTACCCATATGGAACAACTTTTCATCGAATTTTATCGGATATTTAATTTCCAACTCCATCTTAGCCATTTCTGACATTAGCTTCTCCTGAGCAGTCAACAACATTAACTTCTCCCGTCCCTTTCTACTTAAAGCATCAGCAACAACATTCGCCTTTCCGGGATGATAGAAAATCTCGCAGTCATAGTCTTTGATCAACTCCAACCATCTTCTATGTCGCATGTTCAAGTCTTTTTGTGTAAAGATATACTTCAGACTTTTATGGTCGGTATATATCTCACACCTCTCTCAATAAAGATAATGTCTCCAAATCTTCAAGGCAAACACCACCGCCGCCAACTCTAAGTCATGAGTCGGATACCCTTTCTCGTAATCTTTCAACTGACGTGATGCATATGCAATAACTCTGTCGTTCTGTATAAGCACACAGCCTAGTCCTTTATGCGATGCATCACTATATACCACAAAAATTTCAGATCATCATCGAAATGACAAAGACTGAAAGCAGAGCTCAGCCTCTTCTTTAACTCTCAAAAACTTTCCTCACACTTCTCTATCCAAACAAACTTAACCGCTTTCCTAGTTAAGTTCGTCAATGGAGTCGCGATCTTGGAAAAGTCTTGAATAAAATGCCTGTAGTAACCTGCCAATCCTAAGAAACTCCTCACTTTTGACGGTGTCTTCGGCTGATCCCAGTTTATTACAACTTCCACTTTCGATGGATCTACCATAATCCAGTCTTTATCAATAACGTATCCAAGAAACTACACACGTTCCAACCAAAATTCACATTTTGAGAACTTAGCATACAACTTCTCTTTTCTCAACGTCTCAAATGTCACTTTTAAGTGTTCCACATGTTCCTCCTTGGTCTTGGAATACACCAGTATATCATCAATAAACACTACCACAAATTTGTCTAAGAATGGTTTAAACACCCTGTTCATCAAGTCCATGAACGCTGCAGGTGCGTTGGTTAAACCAAAAGATATAACCAGAAACTTGTAATGACCATATCGAGTTCTAAACGCTGTCTTCGGTACATCCTTCGGCCTCACCTTCAACTGATGATAACCACTTCTCAAGTCTATCTTTGAGAAATATCTCGCTCCTTTGACACCCCCAAATCCAGGTACTTCATTCCCACAGAATTTGGTGCTCACTTATCAAAAACTATTACATCTAACTACCCATAATCAAAGGATAAAGACATAATTTAATAACTTAAACAATAATCTTCCCTATTAAATGGTTACATCATAATCTCAATTAAATCCTAGGTAATCTAACCTTAAAATTATTACATAAGTTTACGGAATACATCATATAATTAAACAAGACTTATAACATGAAACATTTAAATTAACTTCATTAATTCTTCAGCTCTTAGGCATCTTGCCCTTCCCTTTGCTGGTAGATGGCTCATCGGCTCTTTCAACCTTAGCTGCAGTGTTAATTGCAAGAGTGAGCAAACAATTGCTCACTGATATAGGAAGTTGTAATAATAATAACATGAGAATGTACAACGAATGCTAGCAATAATGAACTTTTTCTGAGAATTAAGAGTAGAACACAAGTTCGAAAATAATGTCTGAGGGTCTTAAGACCACGAACTATGTCTCCGGTATATAGGTATTATTACCTTAACCTTAATAGTCATTAGACTGTACATACCCTTCTTAGCATACTTAGGGGGATCAGCCCTTTGTACCATGTATTGTGCACAAACATCTAAACGTTACATATATAAAATCCCCTTATACTAGGGTTGTTCGTCTCAGTTTGAATTTAGAATTTTTGCACTAAAGAAAGTTTAGTTTGGAACTAGCTTATCAGTGTTTCTAGAATCTTAGAACACTATTCAATTTCCATCAATAAAGGTTTAACACAAGAATGTGTAACTGAACAAGGCCATCAAAGTCAAAGATCTGATATCGACAATATATATAATTAAATAAACATGATATACATGCAAAATGCTATAACCAAAAGAGTTAGAACAATCTCATTTGAATCGATGTATTATAACAATATGTGCTTTGAATAATAATTAGGAAAGTAAAACTCGCTCGATATAACGAATTAGGTTATAAGAGCTTGCACAAACATATTCAAGATAGATTAGGCTTGCTCAATTTTAAGAACTTAAACAATAATAATATAGGAATGGAAACTTGCATTCAATATGAAAAGAATGAAGTTAGAAAGCTTGCTCAATTGTAAAGAGATAAGGTTTAGAAACTTGATCAATAATAACAAGGTAGAGTTAGAAAAAAAAAAACTTGCCTCGATTGTAAGCTATCCAAACGTAAAATAATCTCCAATTACCCTACACATATCATTGAAATTGCAACAACAATTAATTGTACGAATATTAGCTTTATGGGTTTAACCCATCATTTAGGTCATAACCTGAACTTAGCATCTAACCATGTTGGTTAACATACTTAACGAATCTGAAATCTCATTATGAGCCAACACAACCTAACCGTTCATCTCTAACCTTTGAAAACATCACATTTGGTTTCATTTTATAATTTATTTAAATAATTATTTCAAATCTTTAGACTTTGCATTACAACACATTACAATCTGTTATTGTAATCCACTTAATATTTTAGTATCCTTTACATGCATGTTAAACTAACCCAAGTCCGTTATGTATGATGACAATTAATTAGCAGGAGACTTCAGCATCGTCATTTGGCTACTCATACATGTCACATGAGTATTATATTGGGCTATCGACGCTCAAGACAACGCCAGCGCACACCACAAGAACAATCATACACAGCAAGCCAGTAACATGCATGTGATGCACCGGACTTCGCTTTTTACATATGCGAACTAACACTCTGTTATAGGCCAAAAATCCCAATTTTACAAAATTTCATCACACTTCAACATCTAAACCTTTGTAATATTATAGTTACACATGCTAAACACCATTCTACATACAAAACATTACATATACATCATTTTGAGAAATTAAAACCATAGTTTTTCCCAAATTTCTTCCATTTTACACTTTTAACGAATTTGATCGCCACGAACTCGTTTCTTAATCAATTGACATGATTTAAACTTTGTTGTTTTCATTTCTTAATATATTATCACAATCCAACAACAAATTTCAAATTAAAACACATATAAAGCATCAATTCTCGTACTTTCTAAAGCCATATAATATGAATATAACACTGTTATTTCAATTTCCTTCCTCAAACCCAATTTCACGTGTATGGCAATCAACAATTACATATATATATATATATATATATATATATATATATATATATATATATATTGATAATAATGATTCTACAAAAATAATACATATAAATCCATTTTCAACAACAATCCCACATACTTCCAATAATAATATCAAAACTTAATAGTTAAAATTAAAGTAGGTTATACCTTGATTATTGAACGCTAGAAAAAAGATAGTGTTAGGCTTAGAGATTCCCTTTTTCCTCTTGTCAATCTCAAAACTCAGTGTTTTTCTCTCCAAACCTTCTCTGCACTATACTGATAACTAGCCTTAAGAGAAAAAAATGCGTAGAAATAACATGGCCACTCCCCCCACATAGTCTTTCAATTAGAAAAATAAAAAGACGTCAGTTGGGATAAGCCAAAGGCCATAAGGCCTTGTTTGGCTACCACATAAATCCCATAAACTAATTTATTTTTATATTATTCTTATTATATAGTTTTCATGTCACACCATTAATTTAGTTAATGTAAATAACTTTAGTTTAGCTAATTTAAATAACTTATAATAATAAAATTCTTATTATCATTATACTTATAATTAATAAATAATTATATATCTAATTTAATTAATAAATTAGACACATCACTTTATTTAATTTATTTATTTCCATTAAATTAAACAATTTATTTAGCTTAATTATTTTCTTAAATATTAAGCAATTGATTTAATTTAATTATCTCCTCAAGTTAAATCCTTTAAATAAAATTATCAATACTCAATTTAATTAACATTACTCAATTTAGTTACTAAATTAATTCACCACAATTCATCAATTATTTATTTTTCTCAATAAATAAATTATTTAAAATATTTATTTAATTCCATAAATATTTAAATTAAATTATAAATTTCTCGATCGTTACATCTCCCTTCAACTGATCAAACAGGTCATCGATTCTAGGTAATGGATACTTATTTTTAATTGTGACCTTATTCAATTCTCGGTAATCAATGCAGAGCCGCATCGATCCATCTTTATTCTTAACAAACAACATCGGTGCTCCCCATGGCGACACACTCGGCTGAATATACTTCTTATCGAGAAATTCTTGCAATTGCACCATCAACTCCTTCATCTCTACCGGGGCCATTCTGTATGGTGCCTTAGATATCGAGGCTGTTCCTGGTAGTAAGTCAATCACAAACTCGATTTGTTGATCCGGCGAAAGACCCGGCAAATCGTCTGGAAATACATCTGCAAAATCTCTTATAATCGGTATTTCTTCTAACTTCGCACTCTTCTTCTGTGTATCGACTATGTAGGCTAAATATCATATACATCCTTGTCTCAACAACTTCTTGGCTTGCATCACCGTCAGACAACTTGCTTGTCGAGGTGACTTGCTGCCAAAGAACACAACCTTTGACGGAGTCATAAGGTTAACACACTTCCTTTGGCAATCAATTATTGCTCCGTAATTGAATAACCAATCCATTCCCAATATAACATCAAACTCACCAAGTCTATTGGTATCAAATCTACCATCATCTCGTGACCTTTTATAACCACTCTACAATTCCTATATATGAATTTAACAGAAATCACTTCCTTGTTCACAATCTCTATACTTAAGGGAAATTCTAATTCTCCCTAAGGCAAATCTAAGTTCTGAGCAAATTCATCGGATATAAATGAACAAGTAGCACCCGAATCAAATAATACATAAGCATTAATACCATTAATCGAAATGATACCTGACACCACATCCTTAAACTGTACAGCATCCTGCACGGTCATATTGAAAGTCCTCGCAGTAGGTCGGCTTGATTGTGCTGGTTCAGTGATAGTCAATGCACCACCACTGTTGTTGTTTCCTTTTCCACCATTTGCGCTTCCTGCTAGCTTCTTAAGGCAATCACGAGCCATGTGATCCTTTGAACCTTAGGTAAAACATGCTCCTTTCTTCGGGCTAAAATAGTTCGGTGCAATGTGTCCCTCCTGTCCACAGTTGAAACACACTCTCTTTCCCTTCAAACATACCCCAGTATGGTTCTTCCCGCAAGTTGCGCAAGCTTCAAACTTTTTCTTCTATTGATTCCCTTGTTGTCCTCCTGCAATTGAATTCTCGCTCCACTTTCTCTTCTGACTGTTACTTCCAACATTACTTCCACCAGTTTTATTCTCACTCTCATTCTTCCTCTTCTTTTATTCTTGGTTGTACTTGGTCAAGGCATCGCTTCCACCTTCCGCGATAATTGTCTTTTCCAGTACAGCCGCAAATGTATCCAGCTGGAACATTGAAACCTTGCTATACAGCCAGGGTTTCAATCCTTGTTCGAACCTTCTCGCCTTACGTTCATCAATATTGACTTGATAAGTGGCAAACCTTGCCAACTCGTTAAACTTCGCAGCATATTCTGGCACCGTCATAGTCCCTTATTTTAGCTCCAGAAATTGCACCTCCAATTGATTCCGAGAACTCGCTGGAAAGTACATTTCAAAAAACATTTCCTTAAATCTATCCCACGCTATCACTCCTTGTCCCCCACAAACCTTATGTGCTTGCCACCAGTAGCTAACTTCAGACTTCAGCATTGCGAATGCAGTCTTCTGGTCTTCATTTACTCTAGCAACGTCGAACACCTTCTCCATTTCCATAATCCAGGTTTGGGCTTCCACTGGATTCATAGACCCTTGAAACTTTGGCGGTAAAACCGCTTTGAATTCCTTAAATGTCGTGACATGAGCTTGCGGTTGATTCGCAAGTGCACCCGTCAACAGAGCTACCAACTGCTGAACCGGATTAGCATTGGCCTCGTTGTTATTATTAGTAGACCCCTCAAGAGGTGGTTTTTGACATGGTTGTCATCTTCTAGAAGGCATTTTCTATTAAAATATACGCTTATTAGCTCATTACTCAACTTCTTGAGTATTTAAAGTTTTAACTTAAATATTCCAAGATTAAAGCTATAACACATAACATTTTAAATAAAATTTGATATTTTATTCATTCATAAAGTTTTAGAACATACTGAAGATAGCATACGCTTTAACATTCACTTTCCTAAACTAGACAAGTTTCAGGATTACATACTCATACTATCCCTTTATTCATCTCAAAATTAGGGATTCACAGTTTAGTTATTCACATAATTAACCACATATTATTATCACTCATATTCTATCTAGACATATTAAGACGTCGTAAGGCTTCCCGACACTCTTCTTCCATGATACGATATGATGTTCAACGATCCATCATGAACCACGACGAATCCTCAAACTGAGGTGGATAATAAAAGACTCGATCCTGGGCCCTATCAATCGTAGAATTAAAAGCGTAATCCATCTCATTCATCTTGGCCTTCTTCACTTGGACCTTAGCCTCCGCACAGTCTGCACGTTGAGTCACCTTCATCCAAGCATCCTCTGCTCTGGCATGCTTAGTTGATTCCTCTTTGAAGTCATCTTTTAATTTCTCCATGTTAGTCTTCATCTTCTCATTTACTGCTAACAGGTCTTCATGCTGACCCTTGGTATGAACTAGGTCTCACTCCGTGTTTGCAAGGCGTGAGTCGAGTTCCTGAATCTTCGCATCCTTCTGCTCCATCGAAGTGTGATGCATCTCAACCATCTCCTTCAGCTCCTCCACTTTGTCCTATAATTCTATGTTATGGTCGTACAGAGCGTCATACATCTCCGCTGATATGGAGTTTGGTGGAAACTCCTCAGGGTCCTCTTCCTCATCATCCTCCTCTATCTCCTCAGAACTATCCTCCTCGGGATCGGTCACAGGCTCATCCTCCTGGATCAACTATTCCCGCACAACATGGATATCCCGGGGTTCGTCGTCTCTAGGTATCTGAGGTATAACTTCCCTAGCTGGACTGGATCCTCCTTCGTTAGACATACTGACAACAAAATATTTTAAGTTTTACTTAACATTTTTCGATACTTGCAAGCACATAAGTTATTAACACATAACACATAATGTCTTTTATTGTTTAACTTCAACGGATACCTTAATCCATTCCTTAAAACTAGATAAGAGTTGAACACCTCTATGTTTTCTATTTCCTTAAAGGTTACTTCCTAAGGTTTCTCTACCAAAAGTTCATAACCTAAAGCTTTGATACCAACCTGTGACACCCCCAAATCCAAGTACTCCATTCCCACAAGATTTGGTGCTCACTATCCAAAACCATTACATCTAACTATCCATCATAAAGGATAAAGACATAATTTAAATAACATAAACAATAATCTTTCCCATTAAAGGGTTACATCATCCTCTCAAAATAATCCCAGGAAATCTAACCTTAAATTTATTACATCAGTTTGCGGAATACATCATAAAATTAAACAAGTTTTGAAACATAAAACATTTAAATAATTTCTCATAAGTCTTCAACACTTGGACAATTTTCCCTTTCTTTTGCTAGTAGACGGCTCATCAACTTTCTCCACTTCAGCTGCAGTGTTAATTGCAAGAGTGAGCAAACAATTGCTCACTGATATAGAGAGTAGTAATGATAACAACATGATAGTGAACAACGAATGCTGAAAAATAATGAACTTGCTCTACGAATCAAAAATAGAAAACAAGTTCGAAATCAATCTCTGAGGGTCTTAAGACCATGAACTATGTCTCCGGTATATAGGCATTATTACCTTAACCTTAACAGTCATTAGACTATACAGACCCTTCTTAGCGTACTTAGGGGGATCATCCCTTTGTACCATGTATTGTGCACAAACATCTAAACGTTACACGTACAAAAATCCCCTATGTTAGGGTTGTTCGTCTTAGTTTGAATTTAGAATTTCCGCACTAAAGAAAGTTTAACTTGGAACTAACTTATCAGTGGTTCTAGAATTTTAGAACACTATTCCATAATAGACTAGTTCAATCAATAAGAGTTTGCTTATAACTTGGAGGCTTAATGTAATTAATATAGAATTGAACAAGGTTATCAAGGTCAAAGATCGAATAACAACAATATATAATTGAGTAAACATGATATACATGCAAAGTGCTATATTCAAAAGAGTTAGAACAATCTCCTTTGAATCGATGTACTAAAACAACATATGCTTTGAATAACGTTAAGGAAAATGAAATTTGCTCGATATAATGAATTGGGTTACAAGAGCTTGGACAATCATACACAAGATAGATTAGTTTTGCTCATCTTTAACATAGAATTTAGAAACTTGTACAAGGATAATTTAGGAATAGAAAGCTTATATTCTTATAAAGAAAATGAAATTAGGAACTTGCTCAATGAAAGTTTAGAGTAAGAAACTTGCCTTGTATGTAAGCTACACAAGTAATAATATTCTCCAATTACCCTACACATATCATTGAAATCGCAACAACAATTTGTTACATTAACACCCATTTCATTAGTTTAGTATACATTTTAATCAAGTCTATAATCCTTATCTTGGGACTTGATTATCCTACTCATTCACGTAACATAAAACTAAATTCTCAATTATATCATAGTATACGACATGGTGATTGTAAAACAATTCCAAATTAAATGACATCACATTACGAACTTTCACAACTTATTAATTCATAAATCTATAATTTTGGCGTTGTGATTACAATACACTACTACGCCTTGTAACATGTTTTAGGTCCTTTACAAATCATTAAAATATGTTAAGTTAACAATTTCTAAGCTATGTTGTTAACAGCTCATTACTTGGTCTGATTGACTGCTGGTGGCATGGCGCGCATGATTTTACAGGTTACTGTACATACCACCACATGTAGAAGAGCGCCACCGCCAAGACACAAGCAGTGTGCCATGCATGACAATGACGTGCCCGACAGAGCGCCCGCGCGATGCATCAGTTTTAGTTTTTACAGAACGCGAACTTAGACTCAGTTATAGGCCAAAAATCCCAATTCTACAGAATTTCACCACACTTCAACATCTATAACTTTGGAATATCCTAGTTAAGAATGCTATACACCATTCTATATACAAAAACATCACATATACATCATTTTGAGAAATCAAAACCATAGTTTTTCCAAATTTCTTCTTTTTTACACTTTTAACGAATTCGATCACCACAAATTCGTTTCTTAATTGTTTGACACGATTCGAACTACGCCGCTTTTATTTCTTAACATATTAACATAATCCAATAACAAATTACAGACTACAACACATATAGAGCATGAAATTTTATACTTTCTAAAGCCATATTATATGAACATAAACACTGTTATTTTCCTTTTCTTCCTATAACCAATTTCTCACGAATTTGATAACTAATATAAAATTACAGATGATAACCAACCCCTTTATCAAGAGTATACATATATATAATCAATATATGAAACAACAATTTAACAAAACCTATTATAGAGAACTTTAAATCAATTACAATTCCAACTAGAAAATTTAGGAATGAGTTATACCTTAATCCTCTTGATTATATGCTAGCACAAGATGGTGAATCTCTCTTCCTCTTGGCAAAATCACAGAGATTACTTTCTCAATTTCTCACTCTCAACACTCTGTGTTTCCTTCTCTCTGTATCTCTATGTTATCAAGCCTTAGGAAAAAAATAAGACGCGTAACCCACATATACCGACTCCCACGTACTCTTCCGTTAAAAAAAGAAGTTAAATTAAATTAAATTGCATAGCAGTAGTCAACCGATCTAGCAAGTTTCCTAACTCAACTTGAGTCATTATTTTTCAAAGCATGATTAGTGGATAATTATTGTTAATTATTCACATCCATGAAGATTATTGATATTCGCATATAGTGCAATTGATTTCCTGTTTTATTATTTAACTGTGAAATAAATTTTAAAGTTCTTTTATTCACGAATTGTTTAAGAACTATGTCTTAGCTAATTGTTTTGGCTAGACTAATAATTGATGAATCGTTCTATTATTTGAAATAAGTTGTTATTGAAGATTTATGCCATTTATTTCTACTAGATCAATATTAATATTATATGTTGAAATCATAGCATTTCTTTAAAATCAATCCAAACCATATTGTTATGGTAAGGATTCATGATGTAAGACTGAGCTGAATAACCCTTATAAAAAGGGAACTTTATTGCCGGGCATCCGACCCTTGCGCTATTATTGAGTATTATGCATAATCATAGGTACAATGAGGCTGATCCCCTTATGTACTTGCAGAAGGGTATAATTTAATCTTTACGGTTAACTTATACTCTTGAGGTATTCAATCAGTAAATGAATTGATAATTTCTCTAGTAGTTCTTGATCCATTTGCGATCACTTAGCATGAAATCTGGGAGTATCCCACTCTATTGAATATTATTACAGCATTGTTAATTCTTCATAATCAAATTGATATTGTTGAATCCTTGAAAGAATTTAACATCTTTCATTTTTGATATGTTATTCAGCATGGAATACAAGAAAATTCTTGATATTAAAAATGATTTATTATTTAGCTACCTCGAACTTTTTTTAGTATTGTTGACATTCTAGAAAGTTAGACTCTTCTATATCCTTTATTGAACGCTTTAACTTGCAGAGCAAACTAGTTGCTCACCCTTGCTTAAAACAAAATATTTAAGCTAAAGCCGAGGTAGCTGAAAGTTCCAAGAAGAGCAAAGGAAAAGAGAAGGCAACCGAGTATGGTCTTTGAAGTACTGTTTAATTATGTTATCTTATGTAATTAATTATTTAAACATTTTGTGTATCTAAGGGTATGTATTTAAATTAAGGTTAGATAAACCTGGGATAATGTTATGTTTGTATTAAGAAATTATATGAATGATGTAATTCATATTGAATGAGTATTTAGATGTGATGTGTATGTTGTATCATGAGCACTGAATCTGAGGTATGATTGACCTGAATTTGGGGTCATCATAAGTCCTCTATGCGATGCATCACTATACACCACAAAACCTCTCATATCATCTTGTAAAGATAACACAGGTGCCTCGCTAAACCTCTTCTTCAACTCTTGGAAACTTTCTTCGCACTTTTTCATCCATATAAAATTCACTGTCTTCCTCGTTAAATTGGTCAACGGGGTTGCTATCTTAAAAAAATCTTGGATAAATCTTTGATAGTACCTGGCTAACCTAAGAAACTTCTTACCTCCGTTGGCGTCTTCGGTTGTTCCCAATTACTTACTTCCTCCACCTTTGCAGGGTCAACCAAAATTTCATCCTTGTCTTTCACGTGTCCTAAGAATTGGACCTTCTCTATCCAAAATTCTCACTTCAAAAATTTCGCGTACATCTTCTCCTTTCTTAGTGCTTCTAATACCATTTTTAGATGTTCGGCATGCTCTTCCTTGGTCTTTGAATAAATCAAAATGTATTTGATAAATACTAACACAAACTTATCCAAGTATGGCTTGAAAACTCGATTCATCAAGTCCGTGAATGTTGCTAGAGCATTGGTCAACCCGAATGACATCAACAAAAATTCGTAATGTCTGTAACGGGTTCAGAATGCTATCTTTGGTATGTCTTCCTTTTGCACTTTCAACTGATGATAACCCGTTCGTAGGTCTATTTTGGAAAAACATTTTGCTCCCTTCAATTGATCGAAAATGTCATCAATCCTCGGCAAAGGATATCTATTTTTAATCGTTACGTTGTTCAACTCTCGATAGTCGATACAAAGCCTCATCGAACCTTCCTTCTTCTTGACAAACAACACTGGTGCTCCCTAGGGAGACACACTCAGTTGAATATATCTCTTATCTAGTAATTCTTGCATTTGTATAATCAATTCTTTCATTTCTGTCGACTTCATATGATATGGGGTTTTCAAAATCAGTGCAGTTCCCAGTACTAAGTCTATTACAAATTCGATCTCTCTGTCTGGAGGAAGGCCAAGCAAGTCCTCTGGAAACACATCTTAAAAGTCTCTTACTACCAGTATATCCTTCATCTCTACTCCCTTCTTTTGAGTATCCACTATATAGGCTAGATAACCTACACATCCCTTCTTTAATAATTTCTTGGCTTACATCATTGTAAGGCAACATGATTACTTTAGATCAATTTGGAGTCTAAAGGTTCACACTTTTCTTTTGACAATCGATTATCACAGCGTGGATGGACAACCAATCCATTCCTAATATCACATCCAACTCTCCCAATCTTATTGGAATCAAATCTACGCTGAATTTGTGTCCCCTAATTTATGCACAACCATTTTGGTATACGAACACTATGGGGATTATTTCCTTATTCATAACTTCTAGGCTCAAAGGATTTTCTAATCGCTCTTGGGGTACATTTAATCGACTAGAAAAATCTTTAGACACAAAGGAACATGCAGTACCCGAATCAAATAATACGTAACCATTGATATTATTGATTGGGACCATACCTGACACCACGTCCTTTGCAGCTACTGCGTCCTGGACTGTTATGTTAAAAGTTTTGGTAGTTGGTCGGTTGGATTGCGCAGGTTCGCCAATCATCAGCTTGCTGCCTCCTCCCTGATGGTCGCTTCCTTTCTTTGGATAATCTTTGATCTGATGCTCAGTTGAGCCACAAGAAAAATATCCCTTGATCTTCTTTGGCTTTGGGCAGTTTGGTAAAATATGCCCCTCCTGGCCACAGTTATAGAAAACATTGCGTCCCTTCTAGTACTCCCCATGGTGTTTCTTTCCACACTTCTAGCATCCCTCCGCTCTCTTCTTAAACCCTCCTTGAAAACTTCCTGCTTGATGGTTCTTTTTGTTGTTATTATTGTTGTTATCCCACTTTCTCTTCCCTAGATTGCTTCCTCCACTACTGCTTCCTCCACGGCTCTCTCCTCCAGTGTTCTTACTCTTCTTCTGCTTATTATACTAACTCAAGGCCTCCCTACCTCCTTCCATAATGATGGCCTTTTCCAACAGTGTGGCGAACGAGTCAGTTTGGAGGACTAACACCTTTTTGAACAACCAAGGCTTCAGTCCAAGCTCAAAGTATCTAGATTTCCTCTCTTCGGTGTCCACTTGATGCGTGGCAAATCTAGCGAGCTCGTTGAACTTATCTGCATATTACGCTACAATCATATCCCTTTATTTTAATTCTAAAAACTTCACCTCCATTCTATTCTTCATGTTCTTTGGGAAATAATTCTCAGAGAACAGTGTCTTAAACCTTTCCCATGTTATAACTCCTTCTCCCGCTCTCTCCTTATTAGCCTCCCACCAATATTTTGCTTCACCCTTCATTGTGTACGTAGCGAACACAGTCTTCTGATCTTCACCCACACGAATAATGGTGAATGTTTTCTTTATCTCTTTGATCCAAGTCTGTGCCTCAATAGGATCGGTAGTACCCCTAAATTCTACAGGTCCTACGCTCCTAAAGTTAAGTTGGTTACCAGAACTGCTTGCGGGTTATTGCGTACTAGTTCATTGTTTCTCCCTTGAAAGGCTTCTCCTTACAAGTCTACTTATCATTGGATAGGGTCTACTTGTCCTCTCTCATTATTGACTGACTCTTCTGGTGCTGCTAGTCTACGGCTGGGCGACATTTTTTGCACCTCAAAATTTCATTCTTATTATCTAATTATATTCTTTAAATACTTCTTTAATGCAAAAGAAAAATTTTATAACACGTTTTTGAAATAAGAACATTTATATTTATATGCCAAATCATTACATCGATATGATCATTCCTTAGTATACTTCTATAAATGTCAACATCTATCCTCTAATATCACAAAAGATAGGGAAATACTGACATACTACCCCTCTAACATGAACCTACATGAGGTTTACATAACTATCCCATCTCACACGAAAGATTGGGATTTCACCACAATATACAGAACGTAACTATACTACTGGACACCTAACTAAACAAACTATCATTCCGCGCTCCACTGCGCTCTTGTACTCAACCCCTCCCATGTGTGCCATCATATCTCTACTCATGTTGTAATGTGTTAGGTTTGTAAGATTCATGGATACAATCAAGTTGCAATAAAATAGTGGAAGCATTGTAAAAAAGAGTTTTAAAATTTTACAAACAAATTACCCAGATCATCCTTTATGCACAATTATTAATTAGATGAAAAAGATGAAGATTTAATTCATACTCTTGTAGAACTAGCTTTCTCACGTACAAGTTCACCTCTAATCATTTTCGCGTTCAACTTGAATCCAACGGGTTTGATTCCTTCCTTTGATCAACGTTAACCACCCAAGTGTTTGGCCTCTAGAGGTGATCCACCAAGGAAGAAAAAGTATTCAAGAAGATGGATGTTTGGCAAAATCCTAGTTTTTCTATCTCTATAAAAAATGCGTACTCTCCCAACTCTTGAAAAAATCATTCACTTGTGTTGTGAAAAACATCAACCATCACCCATAATATGACTCCTCTTATTTATAGATGTAGATAACCATCCTTATAATTAAGGAATTAGGTTTTATTTTAATTAAGTAAACTCCTTTAATTAATTAGGCTCCCAATCTTATTAGGAATAATTAATTAAACTTTTTTAATTAATTAGCCTCCTAATCTTATTAGGAATATATGAAAGTACTTTTAATTAATTCCAACTCCTTTAGGAATTAAATAATAATAATAATAATAATAATAATAATAATAATAATAATAATAATAATAATAAGACCCCTGTTATTAATTTATATTTAATATTTCCAAAATATTAAATAATAATATTAAGCTATTTAATTTATTCTATCACCATAGATTAAATTAAATACACTTAACTTATTAGTACGATTATGCCATTAACTTCTTAAATAAATATTATTCCTTTAATGGTGTGACCCTTTAGGTTCTCCATATTAAACCGGTTGTGAATAAATCAATTAGAACAAATCTAATTTTATTTAAATAAATTAATTAATCTATTAATTCATTTAAATAAATAATATTTATTCTATAATAAGGATAAGTCTCCTTAGCGATCAACGACTTTTCAGATAATATAAATTTTAACATTAATCATAAAAGAACCTTTGAGTAAATAGTTACTATACAATTCAATTCTTCCGTCATACAATGTCCCAATTAAATATAAGACATGGAATTACTGTCAAGTCTTATTTTATTTAATTATATGTATTTCTATTTTTAAATGCACAACTCCAAATAATGCAAATTAGAAACTCCTTTATAATTTTATTATGCCTTGTCCAAGGACTACTGGGTTGTCATTTATCAAATCACATAGGGCGTTTCTCTTCTTTTCCTAGAAGCAGTAGATTCTTTGTTGATCATTCATTATCTCCGTGTACAACTTATTACACCCAAGCATACCATTTAATATACCCTAAGGGTCTTAAGGAATATATAAAAGTATAATTTACCATACACAAGATACAATGATGATCTCAGGTCTAAGGATCACTTGTACTACTATCACTATAGGAATTCCTATTGACAGGCAAGTAAAACTCCATTAGGTATTCCTTAGCGAGCCACGTTCAGTGAAATTATTCTCCAATAAGTACCTACATACTTTCTTTAGTGTCTCCACATAAATGATTATGAGATAAATCATCCTCATCCAATGAGCAAGCAACGTATGTACCAATCTATCTGGATTCACTAATCCCCTTTTTAGTAATCCAATGATTGGTAACAATTTTAGTTTATGAGCTATCTAAGAATTCAGATCTCATTAGCATGATCATCATTATGATTCTAAAAGCATTGCTCAAAATTATGGGTTTATCACATTATAAAACAACACCGTGTAAATAAATTAAAAGCCTTTAATTAAATAATTCTTTTATTAATAAATGAATAAGATTATTACAAATTATATGCTTTATTATCAAACATGATTGGCTTGTGTGCATACTACTTTCAATCTTCCACTTGCACTAAAGTCAATCATCATGGTATCTCATACCATTCTTCTCTAAGTGACGATCATCCTGCTGTTGGATAAGCTTTATTTAATGGATATGTAATGTTGTTCTTTATAGTCCACTATCTCTATAGTGATGTCTCCTTTTTCAATGATTCTTCAATCAAACAAAAGTGTCGCAACACATGTTTAGATCCAATATGAGACTTAGGAACTATTCCTAGTTCTGTAATGAACTTTTCTTCCAAACAATCAACTTGAAGCTTCAATTACAGCTATATACTTTGTCTTTATCACTAAACCAGCAACTCTTTGCTGTTTGGAAACTTTCCAATTCACTGCACCACTGTTGAAGTTAACGCTTTACCCTAAAGTGGATTTGTTGTCGTCTTGGTCAGTCTGAAAAAACATGAGTCTGTTAAGCCCTCTAGTTTTAATTCAGAACCACCATGAATATGATAACATCCTTAGTGTCGGTTAAGTACTTTAAGAAGTTCTTCACTGTCTTATAGTGATCTTCTCCAGAATATGACCGATCAACATCAGGTCTCGTATATTTCATTGCATACATGATAGTTACTATTCGATCTCTCTTTTAAGAGTCTATGGGGACTATTAAGAGATATACACTCCATGGCTCATCATCATGAGACATCTTTTGGAGTTTTCCATGCTAAACGGCTTTATCATCAAATGAATATATGTTCCTTGGGTAAAGCCAAGCATCCTTTTAAATCTATCTATATAGATTTTTATCCCCAATTAAGATACTCTTCCCAAATCATTTATGGAGGATTGTTTAGACAACTTTATCTTTACTGATTGTAGCATTGGTATGTCATTCCTTATCAGTAATATATCAACATATAATACTAGGAATGTCACGACGCTCCCACTAACCCTTTTGTACACACTAGGTTCATTCTCATTTTTGATAAAAATCAAACTCTTTTGATTATCTCATCAAATTGAATGTTCCATTTTTGAGAAGTTTGCTTCAATCCATTTCTTTGAGTGCTTACAACTATTAGCCTCATCGTATGTAACTGAATCATCATTTTATATGATGCGTACCTCATTATCATCATCCAAGATGAATCCATACCTCTTTGGTATCTTCGGTACTATTCCAGATTTACAATTCAGTTGTGGTACAATAGATCTATCTACAGGTTCCTCCTTTTGACTTATAGTGCTTTGTGGTTCTTGAACTCTTCAAGATTTTATTATATCCCACTAACCCCTTCAATGATAAACATTTTTATCTTAGAAGGCAGCATGTTTCACAATAAACACCTTTTCCTAAGTAGGATTATAGAGCATATACCCTAAACATACTTTAGGATGTACCACAAATCGACATTTGTTAAATTTTTGTCCCAAACTTATCCTTTTGAAACATTTTCACATAAGTTGGACAACCTTTTATCTTAACATACTTAATATTAGGAATCCTCCATGTCCATAATTCTTATGGAGTCTTAGAGCCGAATTTTGAGGTTACCTTTTCGTAGATATACAGCCATTTTTAAGGTATTACCCCATAAGGATACTGGAATGTCGATAAAATCATTATGGACCGCACTATGTCCAACAAGATATAATTTTTCCTTTAAGATACATCAATCAATTATTGCGTATTAGGAGGCGTCCATTGTGAGAAAACTATTTGAGATGATCTAGAAACGTATTGCACAAGTATTTATTCCTTGATCCAATCGAAGAATTCTAATACTTTTCAATTAGTTTCACTTCTGAATTCTTTGAACTTTTTAAATAATTCACACTTGTATTATAGTAAATACACACATTCAACTCTTTGAATGATCATCTCCTTTTCTTATACTAGTTTGTTCAATTTGCAAAATTATTTTCATGTAAATCAAGTTTACAAAATCTATTAAGTAATATTCCAATTCTATACAAAAATATTATTATTATAAATAGAACAACAATTGTTCTTAAATATAATACCAAAAATTTTATTGTCTAACAACAAAATAAAAATAATATTTTTAACCAGAATTAGAATACAATAACAACTTATTGATTTAATAGACTTTCCCGTAGGAAAATGCTAAACTATAAGTTCCTATGGCTAATGCAATAACCTTTACTTCATTTCACACACATAGGATTACTTATCCTTTGTTTAGCTTTCTACTTCTGCTTGGTCCCTTCATAAATCTATATTTATGAGAACCAAAACAAGTATTTAATACCCAAGTAGAAACTTTACTTACCGAAAGATTTATTTTAATTATGAATAAACCTTTATATATAACTGAAGCTTCACTAATCTTCTTCTGGTTAGCCTCTGCAAGATGTTTCTCCTAGTTTCTTTTCCAGTGTCCATGATTATTGTTGTGGAAGTAAACTCCTCTGCTATCTGTATTAGCTTTGTTCTTATTATCCTTTGTTTTTTGCCTTCTTATTTACCTTCTTAGAATCGTTCTTCTTTCCAGAAGATCATTTGGCCACTACTAGTAAGATTTAGTCTTTCTTGCTTGAAAAGTAAGTCTCAACATTTTTTAACATGTTAAACAAATCAGCGAGGCTGATTTCTAGCTTGTTCATATGAAAAATTCACATCAATTGTGAGAAGGAGTCTGGAAGTGACTACAAGATCAAATCTTGGCTCGTCTATCCATCCATGACAAAACATGTTGTCCTAATTTTTCAATCAAATTGATCATGTTAAGGAATTTTATCTGTACTATAGTGTCATCGGTCATTCTAGATCTGAAGAGCTCCTTAGATATCTGATATCTATCAGTCCTACTTTCCTCACCATCAACTACTTGATATGCAAGAGTATAGTAAGAGCATCCATAGTTTCATGCTGACGCTGAAACTTGTTACTCACGGATGCGAGCATGATGCATTGAGCCAATTATGCATCATTTTACCACTTTCTAAAAGTAGCAATCTCTTCCTTAGAGGCATTGTCTGCAACCATTGCAGGGATAGGTGTATTAAAGACATAAGATAACTTTTCAGTCGTGAGAACTATTCTCAAATTTCTTAACCAATCCGTTTAATTCGGTCCGATTAAATAACATCTAATATGCTCCGCATTGATAGTAATTTAGACATTGTAAAATTATGTAAATGAATTTTTAATTAACAACATTTTAGCATATATTTTTTTATTAATTACCAAAATAAATTAGGTCTTGTTTTAAATTGGTATCTCCCACTATTTTCTTCACATTATATTACCCTCAATATATATAGTTCGACAATATCTAATTAAAGATATGCTAGTGAGAATAAGGATTCCATTTCAAATGTATATAGCCTTGTGTGTGCACAACAAACTATATATAAATAAATAGGTAGACAACTCTTGTCAATTACATCAACTATGTAACTCCTTGTATTTTATCTCTTAGATCATAATGGTCAAGTATGTGCACATCCAAACTAAAATGATCTAAGTTAAGTCATACCTAGCACTTCTATATATTCAAAAGAAAAACGATGTCCTTGTGTGTGCACAACAAAACAGCATCGTTCAGTCTATTGATAAGCATTAAATGCAATAAAAAAATATCTTAAATATTTAATATTTGTCTTGTGTGTGCACAACAAACTCATATTAAATATTTAATACTCTATTATTTTACCATGCTAGAAGGCGACGTTCGATATTCCAAATATCTTTGAATGTTACAACTTAATATAAATTCATTGAGGGATTTGTTATTATTTGTCTCATCTTGTTTAGCGTGCATGCACATATATATATATAAATAAAATGTGTGTCCTATTAATTTACATGTGAAGCATGTTGCATATATATATATATATATATATATATATATATATATATATATATATTGTATAAGCATGCACATATAGAATATTATATTTTACCCGGATTGATTATTGACTTTATTCTAGTTTTGTTCACTAGAGCCACCAAGTAAACCAAAAAGTCAAACCTATGGTGCAAGAATAAAATTTAAATATAACTATTACATTTAAACCCGAGCTCCATTACAAACGGGTCTTCAAGCGCTCCTTGCTCCTTGATCTCCGATTCTTAAAAATTAATTTTAACTATTCCTATTATAAAACTATTTATAATAAATAGAAACCTTGATCAGCAGTCAAGAAGAAATACATAGGAGGGAAATAGAGTTTTACATCAAGAAAAATTATAGAAAATGAGGTACGCAGACCCCATTTATAAAACTCATACATTCATGCATCTAACTAAAATAAAATCCAATCACATTGGTTAATAGTCCATAATCAATCTCATTTATTATCATACACATTACCATATGTATCAATAAATAACATTCATCTCATGCATAATAAATCCATTCCATATATGCATCGATATCAATTTAATGGGCAATTTAAAAATTTACTAGAAATCCAATTTTGAAACAAAATAAACTCCTTTATTTTAATCAAAATTTAAAACATAATAAATTTCTTTATTTTATTTTATCCATTTTTGAATAAAAATAAACTCATTTATTTTTAATCAAATTCTAAATCAAAATAAACTCATTTATTTTAATGAACAAAGAATCCAATTTTAAGTGCAAAACAAACTCCTTTATTTTTAACCTAAAATTGTTGGAGAAATAAAATATGTTGAATCATATTCCTTATCAAAATTAAATATCTTTAATTTTAGGAAACATAGAATCTTTTTCCATATGTGAATAAACTCCTTTATTATAGGAAACATGGAATCTTATTCCATATGTGAATAAACTCTTTTATTCAAACGAACGTGGAATCCAATTGTAAGTTAATATAAAACTTTTGAATAAACTCTTTTATTCAAATAAATGTAGAATCCAATTTGAAGTTAATATAAAAAATATATTTCTAAAATATATTCCAATTAAATAAACCTTTTTATCTTCACTGAAATAAATAAATAAAATAAAATAAAATAAAAAATTTCAAATTCTGGTGTTAGGCGCGGCAACGCCCAGAATAAACTGGGACACAGCGCGGTCGCGTTGCAACCCCAAAAACATTTTCTGGGTTAGGGCGCGGCCGCGCTCCAGAAAGAACTGGAGACAACGCGGTCGTACAGCGTAGCAGAATAAAAAAAATCATTGTCCAGAAAATTCGTTCCAATTGCATACCATACATATATGGAATCATTAGGATCGATAATTAGCACAATGTTAGGCTTGATACCACTGTTAGGTTTGTATATAGCGCAATAATGCAATCAAATTACATAAAAGGTGCGGAAGCGCGATAAAACATATTTTAAAATTTTTCATACAAACTATCACCATGATCATACTTTGTACATAGTTATCAATCAATAGAAAAGAGAAGGAGATCATATTCATACCTTTGTAGAAACTTACTTCCTCAGGTACGAGTTCACCTTCAATTTCTTTTCACGTTCAAGTTAAATTCACCGAGTTTGATTCCTTCTTTTGATCAACGTTAGCCACCCAAGTGTTTGGCTTCTAGAGGTAATCCATCAAGGAAGAACAAATATTCAAGAGCAAGGGTGTTTGGAAAAATCTTAGTTTTTCTATCTCTATAGAAAAGGTGTACTCTCCCAACTCTTGGAGTTGTCATTTTTGTGTAACCCTTACCCATAATAAGACTACTCTCATTTATAGATGTAGGGACCCTCCTAAACTATTTAGGAATTGAGTTTTATTTTAATTAATTAAACTCATTTAATTAATTAGGCTCCTAATCTTATTAGGAATAATGAATTAAACTCTTTTAATTAATTAGCCTCTTAATCTTATTAGGAATACATGAGAGTACCTTTTATTAATTAATTCCCAAGCTCCTTTAGCAATTAAATAATAATAGTAATAATAATAATAAGACTCCTCTTATTAATTTATATTTAATATTTTCAAAATATTAAATAATAAATATTAAGCTATTTAATTTATTCTATCACCATAGATTAAATTAAATACACTTAACTTATTATTACAATTATGTTATTTACTTCTTAAATAAATATTTTTCTTTTTATGGTGTGACCCTTTAAGTTCTCCATATTAAACCGGTTGTGAATAAATCAATTAGAACAATTATAATCATGTTTTATATTTGATTGGGACATTGTATGATAGAATGATTGAATTGTACGGTAACTATTCACGGAATAAGTTCTTTGTATTCTTTGTGATTAATGTTGAATTCATATTATCTGAATAGTCATGGTACATTATTTATAAGGTCTCACTTATGATGTAGAATAAATATTATTTATTTATATTTGAATTAAAGGAGTTTAATTCATATAAATAATATTAGAATTGTTTTAATTTATTTATTATACTACTGACTTAATATTGAACCTAGAGGGTCACACCACAAAAGGAAGAAATATGATTTTAGAAGTGATTGACTTAATAATAATAAATTAAGTATATTTAATTTATTAGTTGAATAAATTAAATAGCTTAAGATTATAATTAAGTATTTGGAGAAATACTAATGTTATAAATTAATAAGATTAGTCAACTTATTATTTTTTATTATTAATATTATTATTAAATTGACTAAATAATAATAATATTGTATCTGGAGAAATACTAATATTTATAATTAAGTATTTGGAGAAATACTAGATTATAAATAAATAAGAGTAGTCTTATTATTATTTTATTTAGTTCCTAATTAGATTCAGAATTAAATTAACACCCTAACTTCTAAAAGGTTAACTTTTGCAACTTGCATATCTCTTGCAAGCATTCTCAAAACTCTAAAGAGTTAGGATATAGAGAATTAGGGTTAGTCACCCAAGATCTAGTAGAATCTAAAATCACATCTTCAATCTGTTCCTCTTGGGCGTTGCATACTTTTTGTGACGGACGTGTGATCCGTGGATTGGAAAGATTGCGAAGGAGCAAGGATTGGATTTTGAAGCTAAACATTGGGATTGTAGAAATTTTAAAATTGTTATTGTGCATGCTTCCGTTGTGTTTACAATTAGATTGTATGCTTTGATCTTGTTTTCGCAATCCTACATAAACAAGTCTCCTAGTACTCGAATCTAAACTCGAGCCTTCCTCACTCTAGAATCCGAATTTCTCTCTCTAAAACTCTCTTCTCTTTTTTTTCAAAATGAGCTGTTGATGGGCTGATGTAGGACTCGGGGCCAGCCGCAGGTGCAACTGCGGCTGGGCCCCGCAGTCTCGAAATTTATTCTTTCGATCTTCCATGTATTTCAATACGGGAAAAGTTCAGATATGTGCCCAATCGTCCCGAAAAGCTTCTAACAAGTGTTGTGAACTGAAGTCGAGTCTGACTGATTTCAAGTCCTGGAAGATGAAGTAACAAGCCGAGATGTATCTTTCGGTTTCCAAAGGTAGTCAACTGGCTCGTCTTGGGTAGTTCGCAGTTTGGGGATTGTTGTGGTGACTTATTATGACATCGTCCTTAGCTTTGTGATCCTCGTTCGAAACATATTGTGTTTTGGACGACGTTGTACTTTGACTTCTCTGAGGGGTTATCTTTACGCATTTGTCGTGCCGCGGAGTTGTCTTCGAGATGAAATTACGTTTTTACCATCTTATAGAGTTGGTGAAAGGAAAACGAAATTTCTGAGTATCTACAATTACTAGAAAATAATCTATAGATATAGTGTATACATTCAGTAACAAACTCTTTAACTAACGCCTAATAGAATGACAGCTGAACTACAACTAACTGTCAATTAATTGAAATTACAATCAAGAACCACTATTAAGCTAGTTGTGATTGATTACAACGTGCAACTTGTGCCAAACACCTTTGGAGCTGGTGCTTTATTTCTTCTATTTGTGAAGGCATGATATTCTGAACATGTGCAATTTTAGCTCCAGCTTGTGCACTGATGTTGGTGAATCATTTGGCCTGTATTCTGTGTTAATACCTCATGTCTATATTTGTTTGTAAATATGATAGATGAAATATAATTATTTGTGCTAATTTAATATTATTATGTTATATTTATTTGCAAGTATTATAATTTGAAAAATATCTTCTTATGCATTACAATCCCAAGACTAGTAATCCTAAGATTAAATAGTCCAAATCTCATGTTTGTTTAAAATAAGATTATTCATGATTAATCTCATGTTATGTTTGTTTTGTCCAACATTATTTAAAGGAATGAATAATAAACTTATAGTTTAGACTATTATACTCTTGTCAATAATAACAAAGAGATTATATCATCATTAACGTGAGTATAGATGGATAGAATAAAATATACGGGTCTTTTTTTAAAAAAAAGTTCAACATTAATTTTATCCACAAATTTTTAATATCAAATGGTAGGAATTATGATACCTAATTGTATATGGTATCAAATAATCCCCTATTCCAACTCATTTTGTTATCCTTGGACATAGTCTCAAATCCAATTTTTGAAACAAAAAAGGAATTAAGATTAAATCGTAAAGTCCCAAATGTTATCCTTTCAAACAACCATGGGCATGAGAACTATTTTAATATCCCATAATGAAAATAGTCCATCATAAAATGGCAAACCATAGTCCACTCAATAAAAAACTAATCATGTGATAAACAGTCATATCCCATGTTCATCATTTTCGCAAACCAACATATCCCATGAGCGCCCCTCAAACATAAACTGACCACAACCCTAAAGTGTGTATCATTCCAAAAAAAATTCCCTGATTTTCCCATGATTTGCCATGGGCATATCAAAATACACAAGAAAAAGATATACTAAACTAATTACCATGAAGCAACATACAGACATGTCAAAACAAAACCATTCATTCAGTCTGGAGTCTGGATAGCCACTACTATTACATGGAAGTATATCAACTTTGTCAAAATTCAAATTGAACTATAATATAAGTTGCATGAACCTGTATATTTCATACTATATATATATATATATATATATATATATATATATATATAGGTAAATCCGGTATAAACTCAATTAAAAAGGAAGGCTGCTCGGTGAACCCAAACAAAGAAATGTTACTAACATTTCCTTGCACTTCAGTTGTCAAGATCATGAAAAACAGGACTGGCTTCAAGTTCCTCAGCAAATTTTTCAAGGATCTCCTTTAGTAGAACTGTAAAGTCATCCTTCTCCAATCCTGGATCACTTTTTCCCTTGGCTACATCAGCAAATATCGCATCATACAAAAGAATCACCGCATCATCAGCCAGTGTTGGTGGCAAACCCAACTCCCACCCATTTTTTTCGAGAAAACTCCTAATCAGTTCTAGACTCCTTTCCCCATCCTTCCCATCATGGCTTTCCTTCAATATCTTCTCTAGGACATTGTTCAGTTGCTTTTCATTGGCCAAAAGCTGCACAATTTCCCCATAAAACGGAACTAGGTCAATTATTGCAGATTTTTATAGCATAAATAAGCTGGTATTTCAAGATATAATATGCTCTCAATTACAACATATGACTAGTACATTATTTTCCACAACCAAGAATTTTATTTCAAAAGCTTCCATAATTTCTAAGAGAACCCCCATGTTTTGCATATCTAAATCACCCTAGTAAAAAAAGTATTCTTGAATTCTAATAATGTAAACTCAAGATTGACTGAGCGGGATGAACCAAGACAAAAAACCCAATGAAGGCAGTTCAACATATATAGCCAGAAGAAACTAAAGAACATTTTACTAAAGAAACCCCAAGGGCTTTCCTGAAAAGGGAAAACAGCAACCACTAATTACCTTTTTTAGCTTAGATCCGTTTATTATCTTGATGTTTTGGATAATGATAACATGCTTTTCAGCCAAAGATTCTGCGAGTTCTTGCAGAATTGGCTGTAGCACTTGTGCAAACTGTGCCTGCCCCAGTTCCTCATCCCCCTTGGCTCCATGTTTCTTTAAGATATCATCTAGCACAGGAAATTCTGTTCAATCACGAAATTGACAAGTATCAAATATTGGCTACTACAAAATGAAGTGACTACTGTGAGGACCATGGATACCATGTGGATTGTCAGATTTGTGACCATGCAAACGGAAATCATTTCTATCTTTTGATGGGGTACAATGTCAAACTTTGTAAATAACCAGAATAAGAATTTGAAACTGTTGAGGTCAACAGTTCAATTTCTATAGGGAAATCTGATTGTCATTCACATATACCAGATGAATGGAAAAAGTTATGCACAGATATAATACATCATCCTAAAACGAAAAAGGAGATGGCAGTAAAGGAAGCTAGATATTAACAAACTGAAAACCCAAGTTCTAACTCCAACTCTCAACTTCGAAGTTAAAGACATTAAATTTTAAATTCTTAAAGCTTTTTAAGTGATTTTGATTACATCTCAAGAAAATGCTAAAGAAATTACTTTATGTCAAGGCTCATAGTTATAGCAGCAACAAAAACAAATTTAGCAACGTAACTACAAATACTTAAATGCAGTAACGCAAGTGACTTGATAAATATGAAGTTAAGCTGAAGCATAGTAGAAAATTATCAAGCATAAACTGTTAAAAGATGCCATCTCCGATCAACTTATTATTCAATGGCATAAATCAGACCTCCAGTCTTACTTCCTAAGTGATGGATGATAAAGCAACTGATTAAACTACATTACAACAGTCAAACGTGTCATTATTTTCTCCTTGGGGCTGTTGCAGAAGGGAGGAGAGTGGGCATGGGGAGGGTCAAAGAGTATGTTGATCAAATTGGATGCCTTGAAAATGTAGGAAAAAGAAAAGAAAGCAAAAGTTAGAATCTTAGCTTATCATATTCTTGGACCGGCAGAAACAGATCCATTTAGCCCCATAAAATAAATATTCAGCATCTTCGAGCTACATATCATTTAAAACAGTTGAAACTAACAACAACAGTAACACATAAATACAATCTCAGAATATATACATAAATATACATCAGAACAACTTTTCCCCAAACTTCTTATGAACTACGGTAGCTCTGTTTAAACAGAGTATGATTGTAACACCATTCTCAAAGGATTTACCCACCACTGAATGGAATCTCTTCATGCCATTAGTTGTTAGAAGATATCATAATACAGTTTTCCCGGATATATAAATAAATAAAGCCGGTATAATCTAGACAACCAAGAGAAGCATGCACTTGGAATTAAGATGCTCTGGATCACTATTTTTCAATCAGAACCACTGATCATCACTTGAAAAACAAGTATGCATTATTATGAAAACTAATGCAATTTCCACTTTACAGAAGTGAGGGAACCAATATCACTTTAAAGAAAATTGAATTATATCCGCTGGCATTAAGATATGTAAGTTACACTATGTGCAAGTCATGTGATTTTCTTCACTTGACCCATAGATTATGATCCATTTACTTGATCAAGAGATGTGGCAGGTCACATGCAGGTTGACTCATTGGAAGTCCAACTAGAATGATAATTTCTTATATTGTACTTTGATACAAACGAATCAGTTTTACAATAATGAAGTTTAGGTCCGGAAAGTATAAATATCATGGGTTGCAATTATTAGAGAATTAAATACAACAAATTTTATTTATATTTTTAAATTCTTGTAATATCCTTGTAATTAGTTGTAATCCCATAATTTTTTCAATTAGTTGTACTATCCTTGTAAGTAATTGTAATTCCATAATTCTAGGATAGTTTCCTATTTAGGTACTTGGGCAACACTCAATCTTTTATATATATATTCTTAATCAATGGAAAAGCGAAGTCATTGTTTCTCAATATTTCTCTCTCTATTTTCTACATGGTATCTCCTGGGTGTATTTTTTTTTTCAGAACAACCTACAACTACTTTGCCCATCTCCTCAATGGCTTCCGATGCAACCTCCTCTTTCACCAACAATTCTATCATCATCCAAAAACTCGCAGGATCCTCAACATCCCCTCCTTACAATTAATCTCTCCAATATCACCAAATTGTCATCCACCAATTATCTCACATGGAGCCTTCAAATCCAATCTCTTCTTGAAGGTTATGATCTTCATCACTTCATTGATGGCACTCCTCCTCCATCACCACCCACCATCACTGTTAATGGTGTTGCATCCCCAAATCCGACATACACAACCTGGAAGCGTCAGGATCATCTCATCTTTAGCGCTCTCCTTGGTGCTATCTCTATTTCCTTGCAACCGCTTACCCTTGAAGCACGACAAACCTTAGCTAATACTTACGCCAAACCATCTCGTGGTCATATTAAACAACTGAAGGAACAATTAAAGAGGTGCACCAAGGGCTCAAAATCAATTAGTGATTATATGCAGGCGATAAAAACTTGTGCCGGTGAATTTACTCTTCTAGGGAAGCCAGTTGATGATGAGGATCTTATTGATCAGATTCTTGAAGGACTTAGTGATGAGTACAAATCTGTCATTGATGTAATTAATGCTCGTGACACGTCAATTTCTTTTGATGAGCTCCATAAGAAACTTCTCAACAAAGAAGCATCTCTTCAGACTACTGATCCATCTTATCTACCAGCAACGGCAAATCCCACAGCCTTTCGGAATCGTCCAAATTGGCGTCCACCAGCCATCAATCCACAACAGCCATGCCCAACCACTGCGCTCTCTCCTCATAATCAACGCCACCCCAAATCTTATTTCGGTCGTTGTCAAGCATGCGGCATTCAAGGACACACTTCCAAATGATGCCTGATATTTCAACTTGTCATTAACAATTCCTGGTACCTCGTTATCATGGCTCTCAGGGATATCGCCCCCGCACACCCTGGCAACCACGAGCCAATCATGCCATCCTCAGCAACAACACTACTCCTACTTAGCTGCTGAATAATGGAGCTTCTCACCACGTTACGTCTGACTTGAGCAAAATTTCTCTTCATAGCCCGTATCAAGGTTCTGATGATGTCATGATCGGCGATGGATCGGCCCTTCACATCACCCATATCGGTTCTACCACCATACCTACTTCCTCTCGCACCTTTACTTTACAAAACGTCCTTTGTCTCCCTTCCATGAAAAAGAACTTAATTTCGATTTATCAATTTTGCACTAATAACCATGTTTCTGTTGAATTCTCACCCTCTTCCTTTCAGTTGAAGGATCTAAACATGGAGGCAATCCTTTTGATGGGTGAACCTAAGGATGGCGTATATGAGTGGCCGACTACATCCCCTTCAGTTATCTCTTCACCGTTGCTTGCTTTTTCTAGTGTCAAGACTACTTCGTTCGAGTGGCACTCTAGACTAGGTCATCCATCATTTACTATTATGAAAAATATTGTTTCTAAGTTTTCTTTACCATTGTCTAGTCCGTTATTTTGTTCCACACATTGTAATGCATGTTCATGTAATAAAAGTCATAAAATTTCATTTTCTTCTTCTACCTTAACCTCATCCCATCCGCTTGAACTTCTCTTTTCTGATGTATGGACCTCTCCTGTTTATTCAGTTGATGGTTTTCAGTACTATGTTATTTTTGTTAATCATTATAAACAGTATATTTGGTATTATCCACTTAAATGAAAATCATATGTGTATGATGTCTTCGTGCACTTCATGACATTAGTCAAAAACCAATTTAAAAATTTTATTGTTACCCTCTATTCAGATAATGGTGGCGAATATCAAACCCTTCATAAGTTTCTCTTCATCAATGGTATATCCTATCTTACTATACCACCCCATACACCAGAGCACAATGGTCTTTCTGAACGACGTCATCGCCATATTTTTGAAACTGGTTCATCTCTTCTCACTCATGCCTCGATGCTCCTAACTTATTACACTTACGCCTTTGCCACTGTTGTATATCTCATCAACTGTATGCCCACACCCACATTACATTTTTCCTCTCCTTTTGAAAAACTCTTTGCGTCTCAGCCTAACTACACCAAACTCTGGGTGTTCGGTTGCTTATGTTATCTGTGGCTTTGTCCTTATTCTCAACATAAATTTGTCTCTCGTTCCATTCCTTGTGTTTTTCTAGGTTACTCTTCAACACAAAGTGTCTATATCTGTCTTGATCTGTCCACTTCTAAAACATATATTTCTCATCATGTCAAATTTCTTGAAAACTTTTTCCCTTTTACCAATCACCAATCACCAATCCCATCTAGCTCGTCCAACCCCAGAGCTCATTTCCAAATTGCTTGCCCCGGTCCAAATTCTACCCATTTTAAGTGGCTCACTCAATACGCCTCCTCAAAGGGATTCCTCGTGTCAACATCCGTCACAAATGCCCAACCAGTCGACCTCCCCTCCACACCAGTTGACCATTTACCACCAGAACCACACAATTCTGAGAACTCTTCTGCTTCAACCACAACTCAACCCACCCATCAAAATACCCGTCCCATGACTGCTAGAGCAAAAAATAACATCCACAAACCCCTAACCAAGATGAATCTCACTGTTGTCCGTTCTCCATCATCAGACATTGCGCCTCATACTGCTACCCAAGTCCTAAAAGATCCCAAATGGAGACAAGCTATGAATGATGAATTTGATGCTCTTGTTCCGAATGGGACCTGGGAGATTGTTCCATCTACTTCTCTGCAGAATCTTGTTGGATGTAATTGGGTTTTTCGTATTAAACGGCTTCCTAATGGTTCTATTGATAGGTACAAAGCCAGATTAGTTGGCAAAGGTTTTCATCAACGACCTGAAGTGGATTATCATTACACCTTTAGTCTGGTTGTCAAGACAACAACAATACGCCTTGTTCTAAGCCTGACAATCAGTAGAGGTTGGCAGTTGTGACAAGATAAGAATTGCCTAACAATACTAACAGGAAACGCAATGTCGGGACGAGTAACGGTCAGATAGTTAAGTTTTTCCATAAGTCGTCGATACTGCTCTGGATTTTCTAAAATATCTCCCCATGTTGTTAACTTTTGACTTGAATCCATGGGCGTGTCAACTGGCCTTGATCCAAGAAGACCTATTTCCTCCAGCAAGTCTAAGAAATACTTCCTCTGAGATAGGAAAATTCCTTTACTAGATTGAGCCACCTCAATACCAAAAAAATATTTTAACTTTCCCAAATCATTGGTTTCAAATTTTTGCATCAAAAAAGATTTCAAATTCATTATTCCCTGCTTATCATCACCGGTAAAAATAATATCATCAACATATACGACCAACAAAATTCTTCCAGCACTACTCTCACGATGAAACATAGAGTGATCATTGTCACATCGAAGTAATCCAAACTGAAGAACCTGTGTAAATTTCTCAAAACATGCCCGTGGAGATTGTTTCAGCCCGTACAAGGACTTCTTGAGTTTACATACTGAAATTCCAATAATAATCTAGAAGGGGGGATTACCAATTAAAAATTATCTTAGGCCTTTTTGAATTTTTTTGGATAATTAATTTGCAGTGTTAGAAATTAATATACAAGACAGTAAAAATTCAATCACACAATGCACAGAGATTTGTCTGGTTCACAACATATATCCCGGGTATGCTGTTACGTTCAGTCTCAAGCTCCTCTCCAGGATTTGAGATCCTATTACTATCAGTAATAAAAACTCCTTCAACAGGCGGAGAAGCCTTTACAAAGTTTTATACTCAAACTTCCAACTGTTCCCAACTAATCTATCTTGGACAGCAAGCTCCCCGCTCCCTCCTCAAGTCTAGTTGTACCACCTTTTGAGTTCAGTTCTATTCTATGATCTGGTCTTGAAACAACAGCCTCTTCCTCACCTCACAAGTACACTAGAGACCCAACTTCCCGCTGACCTCTCTAAGACTCTGATCTTGGTCGAAGAATTACTTGTCTTTCTCACAGGTACATAAAATAAACTAACTCTAACCTTACCTCATTTTACAAATAAGTTTACAACAATGTGCTTCTTAAATAAGCTGATAAGAGTTGAGTAAAGATAATGCTTTTCAAATAAGCAGATAAGAATTTAGTACAGATGGATGCTTCTTAAATAAGCAGATATAATTTAGTACAGATTGATGCTTCTTAAATAAGCAGATATCAATTAAAGAACAAATATATTTATAAAAGTTCAAGGACATTTATACTTGAGAAATTATGCTTCTTTGTAAGTAGATAGTAATTTATGCTTTGATCAAATAGTGCTTATGTGTAAGCAAATATGTAATTTATGCTCTGTTATAAAAGTTTAAATAACTTATATATTTTGTGTGAAAAAATGCTTCTTGAATTAGCAAATAGATCAATTTTAGCTTTTACTCAAAAATGCTTCTGTTTAAGCATATATATAATTTAATACAAATTTATAAAGAATTTATTTATTCTTTATGGAGTAAAGAAAAAGTTACTTTAAATTTAAATAACTTATAGAGAGAAAATGCTTCTGAGTAAGCAAATACGTTATTTTAAGCTTTGAATCAAATATACTTCTAATTAAGCAGATATATTCACTTAAGTTTGTGAAATAAAAGTTTAAATAACTTTTATATTATGCAACAAGTATTTTATGAATAAATAAATTTATGAACAAATACTTGTGATGACAGATATCAAGTATAATAAATAAATCAGTTAAACAATACTTGATATAACAAATATTATTGTTTAACTCAAACAATATATAAGAATATTTTATCTATTATTTGAACTTTTATAAATAATGTCACTTGGTACTATAAGGAATCGTACGGTTCGAATTCCTTTTGGTAGATGTGTATCTCCGTAGCCTTGCGGCGTCTAAGTACAACAAAATTTATAATTTTCACAATTGATATTTATATAAATATTTTCAATAGATCACTACGATTCTCAAATCTAGTTCGGATGACTACTCTTTTTGGAGCAGTATCTCAGTGTTGTTTTGAGCTATCAAGTTTCGTATCTATTTTACGATATTTATATAAATAATATCAATAAAAGGTTCATCAAGACTATAAGGAATCGTGACGGTTCGAATTCTCTCCGTAGTAGAGGTGTATCTCAAGTAGCCTTGCATACGCCCAAATATCCTTTTATTTGATAAATAGATGAAATATAGATATATAGAATTGTGTATAACAATTTATATTCGTATATCTATAAATATAAATAAGCAAGAGATAATTTAAATAAATTAAATCAAACAACTTCTCTCAATTTGCTTAGACCAATTTTCCTCTTCTCAAATGATTAGAACTTTGATAAAAAGAGAAAGAGAAAGCTTCTTAGAGAGAGAGTATGTAGGAGAGAAATAAGTTTTTCTTGAAAGTGAATTGGTAAATTGAAAATGAAAGAAAGACCTCGTATTTAAACGAAAGAATTGGTAAAATAGTAATTTTTGAAATTTGATTTTAAATGCACGGTTTAGATGAAATTTTTTTGAAATTAACGGACCAGATTGAAACAGCTTTTACGTGGAAGTATTTCATATTCCGCCCGGGCCATGAATCATCAACTTAGCATTTATTAATCCACCACTTCATTTAATATCTAATTTGACCAATATGCTAACACATGAACACATGCCAGCAAACTCATACGTTTTTTCTTTTAGTCAATAATGACCACCCTTTTACTTGCTAGCACACTCAATTTTTGAAGCCATCACATGCATATATAAATTTAACATATTTAATGTTGCCAACACATTGTAATTTAGGCGCATGCATGCATTTGTTATGTAAATAATGTTAGTATAGTATATATAGGAATATATATTACATAATATATATCCGGTTTTTATAAATATAATAATATATCATATATGTTACTTTAATATATATATATATATATATATATATATATATATATATATATATATATAGTACATGGTTTCCAACATGGTCCAAAAAGAATGTCCCATTCGGTTTCTTAAAAAATGTCAGCATATGCATATTTTACAAGTCCCAATATGATTGTCACATAGTTTTTCAAAGATGCCATCATACTTTTAAATACCCACACACTTGCATGTTTATTAATGCTTGCATAGATTATATATTATAATTATATGTATTGCATGCATGATATATATATATATATATATATATATATATATATATATATATATATATATATATATAAAATATAATGCAATGATTACATACTAATAATATATATATATATATATATATATATATACAGTTAATATAAATAAATATATAAAACTTATATAATATATATATATATATAAACAATAAAATAATTTTTGCCCAATTTTGAAATAAAATAATTTTTTGAGATTTTTAAATAATAAAATAGAAAATGTCCATAAGTACAAATGATTTAATCAAAATCTCCATCTTCTTTTCAAATTCGGTCAAACAAGCATTTGATGATCAACATATAATTTTTGTCCCATAATGCATGACCCAATTGATTTAACACTTTAAAATATCAAGATCAAGAAAATTAATTAAATAAGATTTAAAAAATATTTTTGGTCAAAGTAAATAAGATAAATAAAACAATCATAATAAAAATCCTGGAGAGGATTCTACCATTTTAATTAATTTATTTACTAATTATTGTTATCATCAAAATAAAATTAAAAGTTGGAGACTCAACAATCTCCCCCTTTTTGATGATAACAATCAACTAAAAAAAATTCTATAAAAGCTCATCCTTAATTTATGCAATCATCAAAAAAATTTAAATTTTTGAAAAACTAACAATGCAATAATATATAACAGTTATAACAGTTATTTTTCTTTTCCCAAAAATATTTTTCTTCTCCCCCTTTGTCATCATAAAAAATGGGGGGAAAGAGTAGTATAAATTACTTTTCAGAACCTGCAGAAGAGGAGATTAGAAAAAAAATGTTTTTAAAAATTTAGTTGCCTCCAGCATGATTTGAATTTGTGTGGTTGCCTTTGATTGACCAAAATTACTATACAAGAATGGAGATTATTTACTGTTAGATGTATAGAAATTTAAATTTAGTTGCCTCCTGCATGATTTGAATATGTGTGGTTGCCTTTGATTGACCAAAATTACTATACAAGAATGGAGATTATTTACTGTTAGATGTATAGAAATTTAAAAGAATGTTCCATATTAAATCTATATATATATATATATATATATATATATATATATATATATATATATATATATATATATATATTCCTCCGTCCCATAGTTATAAGTGATTTCTTTTGACACATAGTTTAAGAAAATCAGTTTAAGACAATTTTTAACAAAAAATTTCCATATATACCCCTTAATATGGAATTAATGAATAAGTTAATTACTCCTTACTTATCACACTGAAACTCTCAACTTAATTAATCAATGTGTACTGACCATTAAAATAGAACTTTAACCAAAGATGAATTTTTAATCTACATAAACTTTCAACCAATCACAAAACGTTTATGTTATATTCCAAATTCATTTATTGAGCCTAAAAGTTGAATTCTTTTATTGAGAATACAACAACATTAAATGTGGTGATAAAAATAATGACATTGAATGTTGTTTCTTCAAAAAAAAAGTAATGGTTGAATATTTATTATAAGGGCATAAAAGTAAAACAATGAACCAACTAAATTTTATAAATAGTAAGTAGCCTATATATTGGGACATTCCAAAATGGAAAATCAACCTATAACTATGGGACGGAGGGAGTACATATATATGTTTTTAAAGAGAATAAATTTAAAAATTAAATATATATTTTTTAAAATAAATATTCATATATATATATATATATATAAAATTTATATGGACATATATATATAGATGCATATATAATTATGAGAAAACTGACATGTGTCACTTGTACTTGAACAATTATGATAACCTATATAGTCAGAATCTTTTTCACATGATTTCATTTGTACTCCTAGGAAGATGTTTAATTCTCCATTCATGCTCATTTTAAAAACCTTACTCATGCTTTCAGAGAAATCATTTCACAAAGTAATATCAATAGACCCAACAATGATGTCGTCAGTTATTTTTACTAGAGTCAGCTTCAAGACATACCTGCAACATTTATCAATTTCAAATACTGGTACCCTTTAATAAGGAGGGTCCTTTGGGTGAGTTGTCCATTTTGTATAAGAAACATTTGTGTTTTCCTTTACAAAAATGGGTACAGGATAATCAATCTTAGTAGACAAGAGCATTTTATGAGTAGTAGGTCTATAAGATGCATGATATACTTTATTATTATATCCTGAAAAACTGATAAAAATTTCTATGAGATTTTTGACTTTTATTACAAAGCTCTTTCCTTGTATTAATAATTGGTGCAATATACGTTCCTTTAGGCACCCAAATCATTTTTTCTTTATAATTTCCATTTCGAGCATTACACATGTGAAAAGAATGATTATTTCTGTTACAGTAAGAACATTTGGTAAATGGAGATGTATAATTTTCTTTTTCTTTACGTTTAACATGATAAAGTCCTTTGTTTTTACTAAATTCTCCAATGTATCCTAATCCTTTGTTAAATCCACATCTTTGTTGATTAAGCATGACATCAAGGTTTTCTTTCCCTTTTGTGAACTTAAGAACTATAAAATTTAAATCATTATGTTCTTTAGTTAAAATATTAATTTGATCTATTAAAGAAGAATCTTCATTTTGTTTTTCTAATTCTATCTTTAGAGATGCATTTTCAAAATTGAGATTTTTAATATCTTCACTCAACACTTGCTTTTTTATTTGAGTATTTTCATTGATTACAGCAAGTGTTGAATTTTCTATTTCAAGATTTTTATTTATTCTTTTAAATTGTTTAATTCTTCTTTTAAGGAATCATTTTCCAATTTTACTTCATTTAAACTTTCATTAGTTATAATCAAGTTTTCATTTTCCATTTCCAGATTTTTGTTAATTTTAATTAATTTTTCTAATAAAATTTTTAATTCAATAAAATCTTCTTTAATAATTTTATTATCTTCATATAAACCAATATATGTTTCTTGTAATTTATGGTGTTTTTCATTTATATTATCTAAGGTATGCATGACAAATGAAGTACTAGATAATTGATGTTAAAAATGTACCTCAGATCTTGGTGATGACTCATTGTTTGCCATTAAGCACAGATTTGCAATTTCCTCTATTTGTTCACCAACTTCTTCTTGATTTATAAGTAAATCTTTGAAAGCAATTCCATTCTTTTTGATATCTGTATCCGATCCTGCTTTTTTGACTAACATGTCGACTTCATGGGCACACAGATTTCCAATAACGCTATCAAGAAGATAAGTAGTTAGGTCTTGCTTTTCCTTAATAGCAATAACCTTCATGTTCCAGATGGATGGAAGGGCTTTGAGAATTCTTCTGTTTTTCTCATTAGTTGTATATGCCTTCCCCAGATGTTCCAGTTCATCAATGATTCTGGAAAAACGTGTTTCCATATCAATGATCTTTTCACCTTCTTCCAGCTTGAAACTTCCATACTCCTGGATTAAAGCATCTTTTCTGGTTTCTTTGATATGACTAGTGCCTTCATAGGTTAGAATCAATTTTTCCCAGATTTCTTTTGCATTCTTGCAATTGCTAACTCTTTTGTATTCTTTTTCAATGAGAGCACTAGTCAACACTTGTTTGGCTATGAATGCAATGTTCATAGCTTTTTCATCATCAGTAGTGAATTCATCAACATCTTTTTCAATGATCTTTTCTCCAACGATTTTTGTTGGAACTTTTACACCTCGTTCTATTGCAAGCCAAACTTTGATTCCATGTGATTTGGCATAGATTTTGAATATGCTTTTCCAGGTGGCAAAGTTTGCACCATCAAATAGTGGAGGTCTGGTCATTGATAGTCCTTCTCCGCAACCAGTAGCATTGTAGGCCATAGATGGATCTACTTTTAGGTATGTCTGTATTTACTCAACAAACAAGTTAAAGAACACCGCTCTAATACCAATTGAAAGTCCAATAATAATCTAGAAGGGGGTTGAATAGATTATTACCAATTAAAAATTATCTTAGGCCTTTTTGAATTTTTTGGATAATTAATTTACAGTGTTAGAAATTAATATGCAAGACAGTAAAAATTCAATCACATAATGCACAGAGATTTGTCTGGTTCACAACATACATCCCGGGTATGCTGCTACGTCCAGTCTAAACATCCTCTCTAGGACTTGAGATCCTATTACTATCAGTAATAAAAACTCTTTCAACAGGCGGAGAAGCCTTTACAATGTTTTATAGTCAAACTTGAAACTGTTCCCAACTAATCTATCTTGGGCAACAAGCTCCCCGCTCCTTCCTCAAGTCTAGTTGTACCACCTTTTGAGTTCAGTTCTATTCTATGATCTGGTCTTGAAACAACAGCCTCTTCCTCACCTCACAAGTACACTAGAGACCCAACTTCCCGCTGACCTCTCTAAGACTCTGATCTTGGTCGAAGAATTACTTGTCTTTCTCATAGGTACATAAAATAAACTAACTCTAACCTTACTTCATTTTACAAATAAGTTTACAACAATGTGCTTCTTAAATAAGCTGATAAGAGTTGAGTACAGATAATGCTTTTCAAATAAGCAGATAAGAATTTAGTACAGATGGATGCTTCTTATATAAGCAGATATAATTTAGTACAGATTGATGCTTATTAAATAAGAAGATATCAATTAAAGAGCAAATATATTTATAAAAGTTCAAGGACTTTTATACTTAAGAAATTATGCTTCTTTGTAAGCAGATAGTAATTTATGCTTTGATCAAATAGTGCTTCTGTGTAAGCAAATATGTTATTTATGCTCTGTTATAAAAGTTTAAATAACTTTTATATTTTGTGTGAAAAAGTGCTTCTTGAATAAGCAAATAGATCAATTTTAGCTTTTCGCAGGGCAATAGGTTTATCTAAATCAGACAGGTCAGGATCAGAAGGAGATTTACCAGATCATCGGACAAAGAAGTTGACGAAGAAACCGAAACATCATTAGGCGTTATATCTGTTCTGGGACAATGACAAAATACATAACGAATCTCAGGAACTGGTTAAGATGGAGGTAGAGGAGTTGTATACCGAATGATGTAAGTAGGTATCTCTTCATCTAAATCAGAGACGGAATGAGGTTGTGAAGAAAAAGGGGTAGACTCAAAAAAAGTCACATCAGAACTAACAAAATATCGTTTAAGATTAGGAGAATAACAACGATAAGAATAACCAACAAATAAACACTTAATGGCTTTAGGATCTAACTTTGTGTTATTAGGACGATGATCACGAACAAAGCAAACACACCCAAACACTTTCAGGGGCAAAGAAAATAAAACCTGAGAAGGAAACAACAAAGAAAAATGTATAGTCCCATGTAACACATGAAGGCATGCGGTTAAAAAGATGACACGTAGTTAAACATGCATCTCCCCAAAATGGTTTAGGAACGCGCATTTCAAACATTAAAGCACGTGTAACCTCCATAATATGTCGGTTTTTGCGCTCCGCAACACTCAAGAGCATTATCACTGCGTAATACACGAATACTGCCAAACTGAGTTTGTATTTCAGTCACAAAATTGGAGATAATAGAAACAATTCAGAGCGATTTTTCATTTAATAAAGCCAAGTAACACGTGAATAATCATCCACAAAGATTACAAAATACGAAAACCAAGTTGTGACACTACTGGGCAACGACCCCAAATATCATAATGAACTAAATCAAATAGGTGCGCAGACCTTTTAGTGACTAGGAGAATATAAGACACGATGGTGTTTCTCAAATTGACAAGATTCACAATCTAAACTAGACAAAGAACTGAAAAAAAGGCATTAATCTCTTTAAGTTTGCTAAGGAAGGATGTCCTAATCGACAGTGAACTTGAAGTACTGAAGAAACACTAGAACAAACAATAGGTCAAGGGATTAAATCATTGGACAGATATAAACCTCTTGATGCACAACCTCTACTAATCATCCTCTTCGTCGTAAGATCCTAAAAGACACTCGAATTAGGATAAAAGGTTACAGAACCAATTGTAAGTCTTTGTTAATTTGCTCACAGAAAGAAGATTAAATGGAAAGTAAGGCATATATAGTGTAGAGTTTAATGAGAGAGACGGGCTTAAAGTAGCAGTGTCAGTGCCCTTTACAGTGATAGTGGAACCATTTGCTAAAGTGACACTGGGAATATGGGACATAGTTTGCAAATGAGAGAGTACTAGATGTACCTGTCCTGAGATCAGATTCCCCTGAATCTATTATCCAAG
Source organism: Panax ginseng (assembly GCA_020205605.1). Taxonomy (NCBI): domain Eukaryota; kingdom Viridiplantae; phylum Streptophyta; class Magnoliopsida; order Apiales; family Araliaceae; genus Panax; species Panax ginseng. The sequence continues at coordinate 90,063,637 of CM035134.1, read as the reverse complement.
GATGAGAGGTAGTGAGGCAAGCACTGACATTACCTGTTTGAACAAAAGTAGAAGTGGAAGTAGAGGATGGTTGTTGAGAAACCTGATACAGCGTGTAGGCATCATACTCTATTGGGGTCATAATCACCATCTTGACCTCGGATGATGTATGAAAAGAAGATTTTCCTCCACTTTTTAAACCATCAACCACATTTGCAAATCGTGGTTGTCCCCGATTATGAAGAAACGTTGAACATGACTGGGCCCTCCGCAATGATAACAAACTTTTCCTATTATTGTCCCTCCATTGTTGTTTGAACTCTGACTCCTACTAATCCCTCTGTCTCCAAAACCACCTTGACCTCGTCCTCTAGAACGACCGTCAAATCTATCGCCACGAGCATTTGCAGGGCCACTACGACCTGTACCTCTCCCATATGAAGCAAGTAAAACAGACTTATCAGAAGAATCAACTGTAGGGGTAGCATCATGGGAGACACGTAAAACTCAAGTAAAAGTATATGCAAGAGATGGTACCGTCGGGCAGCTAAGAATCTAGGAGCGAACAGTTTCAAATTATGATCCAAAAGCACCAGGAAACCCATAACTGCCAACTGGTCACGTTGGGCTTGCATTTGTGTCACATATGCGGTAATAGGGAGCAATGAATTAAATTTCTTGTACATCTTAAAATCAACAAAAAATTGTGTAAGTGGGCGTCCATCTCGACGAATCTTACAAAAGTCCTAAGAGACCTCATAGATACAAGTAAGATTATTTTGTCCCGAGTACAACACCACCAAGTACTCCCACAATTCTTTGACGATATCAATATGAGTAACCAAATCAACAATCTGACTATCCATTGAATTAAGCATATAATAGAGAATCCTAGCATCGACTGTCTTCTATGCCTCATCGAAAACCTTTACTGTCATTAAGTGATCGCCCTGTTCTCTGCTAATCAGGGCCAACCTCACAATCTTCCTCCACTGCGAATAATTGGTAAAGACTTCCAATTTCCTATCAATAAGACGAGTTGATGAAGATAGTACTTCTGTAACAGTTGTTGACGGTCGAGAGTCAGATGAAGATGTATATCACTGTAGGCTCGGGTGCAGCTGACATCTTGCTTGGAATATCTTGTATTAAATATTCCTAAGTAACAAATTACGACAAAGGATCACAAGTTCACAACTAAACAGTAACCACATACAACTAACCCAAACAAATATATACTAGTGCGTCGTGCACCTCAAATATCGAATCACAAAGTAAATCTCACGAGGCAAAAAAACATCAAAAGGCTGCTATTAAATCACCAAAAAATTTCCACGACTCAAGTACTTCTCATATGCATCTACCAAAGCAAAGCAGAACATTGGCGTCACTGTTCGCGATGAACAGTACTGCTACTGTTCACAATGAATAGTAACGTCACTGTTCACGATGAACAAAATTTTTTTTTAAGGAAAAAATATTAAAAGAAAGGAGGATGAAGAATTAAAACGAGACTTGGAGAAAAAACTTTAAAAACCATGGCTCTGATACCATGTAAAGTGGAGAGTTTATTCCTCATATTATATCAAGTACAAATAAGAGTTGAGCCTTTTATAGACTAAGACTAATGTTATATAACGAAAGTAAATCAATGACTAGCACATATCACTCCACACATTATTCCTAAAATCATGCTTCTACAATCATGCTCTTGGAATCCTCTAGAATCCCTAACAACTTTAAATCATTCCAAATACTTCTCAAATTCTTAGAAAAATATCATTCTAATATTTATTTTTGCTATAATTTTTTTCTCTCATTTATAGTTTTTAGACTTGTTTCTACGTAACAAATTCTAGTACAGAGTAAAATCTGGGCCTATTTTATATTAGGAGACTAATTCACAGTAACTTTGTGTAGCGAAAGTAAGGGGCGAAAATAGTCTCAAGGAAAGAGTGGTCAACCATTCGATTCAGGCAGTAATATTGTTGTTCTACATCATACTACGAAACAAGTTACAACACATTACATGTTAACTAGACTAGCACTCTACGTCAAGCTGACTAACATTTTACTTTAAATTGACTAGCACTTGATATAGAATTGACAAACATTTAGTACTGAGCAGACTTCCAATTCTGTCTGCCTTGCAAATTCAATTGCTTTTCTAGGCATATAAAGTTATCTATGAGGTATTGTGTAGTATGGAATGCACCACATAAATCAGCCTCCTTCACAAAATATACCCCCACATAACATCGTGGAAAAAGCTGAAAGACACAAGTTTAGCCATAATTCAACATAAAAAGTAGCACTTTTGATCTTGTACACAGTCAATGCTCGAAATAGTCAATTTTATTTTCAGATGAAGAACATGACAACTATGTTTAAGTGATATTTTGACTCTTACAACAATTTCAGTGTTTAAAAGGCGGCCACCTAGACCCCGCCTAGGTCAAAAAATCCCTTCAGGAAATTAGGCGGGGCCTAGGGGGCCTAGGCGAAGAGCTTTTTTTAAAATTTTAATAACTACCCAAACCAGATCTTGATATATTTATTTTTCTAATGATTTACCATATTCATAATGTAGGTTGTAGCATATCAAATCCCAACAAGAAGTGAACAAAATCAAGTCAAAATGGATAATTTTATTATAGTTGAAATTTTTTGAACTTGTACCAACTTCAAATTATATAAATGATGATACATTTGTAATATTTATGTTTAGTTTCTTAAGTTTTAATATTGAATTGAATTCTTGAAATTTTAAAGTTTATTATTTAATAGCAATCTTGTTTATGAATAAAACTAATACGTTAAAGTAATGTGTTTGAACTTTGAGCAAAAGCGTTTTATATTAATTATAGATTATTTTTCTTTATATTATTATTTTGTTTGGATAAATGTAAGATAAAATATTAAAATTAGCTTAAAATCAAAAATTCCGCCTATACCTCCTAGGCGCTAGGCCCCAGGTCGCCCACCTCTCGCCTAACGACTTTTAAAACATTGACAAATTATAGTACAGAGTAAAATATGAGTTTGCTTTATCTTGGGAGACTAATTCACAGTAACCCTGTGTTGCAAAAGTAAGGGACAGATATAATCTAAAGGAAAGAGTGATCAACCATTCGATTCAGGCGACAATATTATTGTTCTACATCAAACTACGAAGCGAGTTACAACACATTACATGTTAACTAGACTAGCACTCTACGTCAAGCTGACTAGCATTTCACTTTAAATTGACTAGCACTTGATATAGAATTGCCAAACATTTGGTATTGAGCAGACTATCATGTCTGTCTGCCTTGCAAATTCAATTGCTTTCCTAGGCATAGAAAGTTATCTATGAGGTATTGTGGAGTATGGAACACACCACAAAAATCAGTTTCCTTCACAAAATATACCCCCCCACATAATGTCGTGAAAAAAGCTGAAAGACACAAGTTTAATCATAATTCAACATAAAGAGTAGCACTCTTGATCCTGTACACAGTCAAGACTCGAAATAGTCAATTTTGTTTTCAGATGAAGAGCATGACAACTATGTTTTAGTGATATTTTGACCCTCACAACAAATACTAGTACAGAGTAAAATATGGGTTTGTTTTATCTTGTGAGACTAATTCGCAGCTTATGTAGCAAAAGTAAGGGACGAATATAGTCTTAAGGAAAGAGTGGTCAATCATTCGATTCAGGCGGTAATATAGTTGTTCTACATCAAACTACGAAGCGGGTTACAACACATTACATATTAACTAGAGTAGCCCTCTACGTCAAGCTGACTACCATTTTACTTTAAATTGAGTAGCACTTGATATAGAATTGACAAACATTTTGTACAGAGCAGACTACCATTTCTGTCTGCCTTGCAAATTGAATTGTTTTCCTAGGCATAAAAAGTTATCTATGAGGTACTGTGTAGTATGGAACACACCACATAAATCATTCTCCTTCACAAAATATACCCCCACATCACGTCGTGAAAAAAGATGAAAGACAGAAATTTAGCCATAATTCAACATAGAGAGTAGCACTCTTGATCCTGTACACAGTCAAGACTCGAAATAGTCAATTTTGTTTTCAGATGAAGAACATGACAACTATGCTTTAGTGATATTTTGACCCTCCTAAGCTTCAATGTTGACAAAACAGAACACACATAAGCATAGGTTAGGTTCAGCGCAAATAACCTCTAATTTTAATCTACTTTGGATTCCAATTCTGGATAGAAAAAACTAAAAAAATCCACCACAAACTAATGTAAACAATGAACTCCAGATATATTAGACTTTTATACTATAACTCAAGTTCAGACTCTAAAATTTGGATATAATTCAAGCCAAATCACACCTAAGATTTAAGATTCAGGTCAGTGAATAGCTAGACAGACACTATAGTGTGACATTTATATTTGTTTTCCTTCTTTAACAACATCAACAATCAATGCCAATTCAGATGGAGGATTTTTCTTAGTATTGAAGAATTATGGCATAATGGAGGAATTAGTAGATCACATAAAAAAGCAAACAGATTTCAAAGTTTATGGCAAAGTGAAGCCAAGGATATAGCATATTAATAAGAAACGCCTAGTCAGTTTAACAGGTGACAGGTCAATTTAATTTGACATGCTAGAATGTTACTGAATGCTAGTTGAATCTTGATATTAAATGCCAGATACAATTCAAACACTAATCATTTAGTAAGAAATACTAGTTAAATTTGATAATCAGATACAAGCCACTTGAATGTTAAGTGCTGCTCAATTCAACAAGAAATGTTGATCAGTTCATGTTCTTAACTAAGCCACAAGACCATACTTGCCTAATCTGACATCAACTTACTGCATGCCCTATGGTCATTGGAATTGATTAAAAGAATTTGGAAACCACAATGGAAAAAACAGATACCAAATTGACACAAATGTAAAACTAAACTCATGAAAACATCATATATGAAAGTATGAGTCGCAGACAAGAAATTATATTTCCTCTATCCGCTTAAAAAAATCCTAATTTCTTAGCATTTAACAGAGAAAATGGTACTCTTCTTTTTGAACAAAGAGTGTTCATGTTAGCATATATCCAAAATGTCCCATAAGTCCTAGAACAATGATATACTGACAACAGTTCCCCAAAATGTTTCATATATTATAGAAGCACTATGTACGAATGAACTTAACCTTAACAGAGATGCCTATATTGTGGATTTCTTCTTGGCTAGGTATCGTGTGCCCCAAATCCTAGTCTCCTTCAACCCCTGATCTGGTTTTGATGATAAAAATTCATTTATTAAATCTACCAATAATTCTATTGGTTTAACTAGTCTATTACAGACATTACATCAACTCTTTACCTTCATCCCTAGATCGCAACATCTTTCCTTAATATTCACTAATATTATACTTAATAAAAACACATTTAATTAAAAACTTAACATCATACTCTTTATTCCAGAATCTTAAATTTACAATTTTCGGTTACATCTCAAAGTTATAAAAATTATAACTTATTCTAATGCATTAAATATGCAACTCCTCCAACCCTACTTCCTCTTGAGTATTCCATAACTTCAATCCAACAAAAAACTCTTCTTCTCAACTTCATCACCATTTATCTATCATAGACTTTCAATATTAGCAATCAGTCAGTTCCCAGGAAAAAGGGGATTTCCGTTAAAACGGTGCTCAATTAGACAACCCCTTTCCTCGACAAAACTTTCTAAACATGTCAATACTATTAATCTAGCATAGTTAAATAACTTATACATCTATTAGCTTAAATGTAAAGTACACTATACATTTTTATAATAATTCTCAACTCTTTTAATCAAATCTCCAAAATTATTACAACTTTAAGTTCTATTACAAATAAAGAAGACCAATTATCTACTCTTCTTTAACTTTCCCGTTCTATTGCCAGACTCTTCAGGTAATACTTCTTTAACTACAAATGAAAGATATTTGCAAGAATAAGCATAAGATAGCTCAGCAAGTCTAACACATAACACATAAATAATTCCTAACTCTTTTAATCAAATCTCCAAAGTTATTACAACTTTAAGTTCTATTACAAATAAAGAAGACCAATTATCTACTCTTCTTTAACTTTCCCGTTCTATTGCCAGACTCTTCTGGTAATACTTCTTTAACTGCAAATGAAATATATTTGCAAGAATAAGCACAAGATAGCTCAACAAGTCTAACACATAACACACAAGAGAACTCACACTTCTCTAATTCAAAGGGATGAATAGCTCAATAAAAGATATAACAATTGTTCATAATAGTAAACTGAGAGTTGTTAAACCAAGAATTATTCGTCAGTCATAAGACTTAGAAATCTCCATTTGTCAGTCATAAAGACTTAGAACTATTTGTAGATATTATAAGGGGATCAACCTAATAATATCATAGGTTATGCATAACACTTTATATACTGACAACTTTCGGTTTCAACAATATAGGAATCGGTTACCCTACACATCCTAAATACCCCCATGAATTAGGGTTGTTCATTTCAATTAGTAACCTACAGATTCCACCCCAAAACAATTTGGTTTGACACAATAAACTCAACTCAAATAAAGAATTATAACAATTCAATATCTCATCAACAATTATTCCAAAAGTAATAGCTCAATACTCGAGTTAAGCCGAATCATATGGCAAATAACTCTTCTCAATAAATCATCTCAGAATATATAATGAACTTCATAATTCAAACGAAGAATTAAATGAAATTCAACAATTTAAAACACATCGTTGCACTTTGCGTAAGTACATAAATCGAATGAGTATGACTTCCATGTTTACGCTAATTTTTCGTCTTTTGTATGACTTCTTGAAGTTGCAAGCTTTACGATTATCTTGAATAAGCAAAACTTGATTTTTTACCTCTCAAATATATGTGATCTTACTATGCTATCTTAGAATTGCTTTGGAATTTAATGAAGGTTATTAGCATGGCGTGAGGGTCTTATTTATAGGCAATCAAGACTTAGGGTATGATGGTCATCACACCACAACCAATCAAAGTGGCCAAAAAGGCCATCTAGCTGAATCTCTAACAAATAAACAACAAGGCCAAAAGCTAAGCCACTCACAAGTGACCAACAAGGCCAATAACCTACCAAGCTTGACACTTGCAACCCAAAGGCCACATCTCACCTTTCTATGTTTGACAACACTAAAGCAAATAACTAATAAGCCACATCTCTCTTTTCATTGCTTGACAACACTAAAGCAAATAACTAATAAGCCACATCTCTCCTTTCATTGCTTGACAACACGCCAAGAGCTAGCAAAACTCAAATTGGTGACTAACTCTTCAAAGCAAGTATCAATACTTACAAGCTTGTAAGTATTACATACTTTCATAATGGCCAAAATATCCCTACTTTCTCTACACCTTCACTGGATCCCACTTAGTTTGGTTACTCCAAAGTTGGTTTAGCATCTAGTTTGCTCATTAGTTAGCTTTCCTAACTAATCCAGTTAGCCGAAATTGTTGACTTTCCCAAAGTTGACTTAGCGTTTTTATAAATAGTGATATAGCGTTTTTATGAATACTGATTTCCTAGTCAAGTTTTACAAAAAAATTCTATACTTATACTTATAATGAAACCACACGCATTCAATCACATAACAAATAATTTCAATCACAAAAACATCCTTTATTAATCATATAAGGTTACATTACAAGTCTTATAAGGATTCAGAATATTACACTAGCAAGTCATCTTTGTTTCTCTTACGGTGATTTTCTACCAATTGGTGATGCTATATATCGTGGGTCATTCGTCTAAAAGGTTGAGCTTAAGGTGGCTAGAGTGAATCTGGGGGTTTAAGCTTTTGGTTCCTCCTTGTTGGGTGGGAACACAAATCATCAAATAAAAAAATACCAAATAGTTTGACAAAGACCAATTAAGAAGTGAAAACATGCAAAATCGATGAAGATAATAGTCGAAGATTGCCAAAAGAGTGATCTTCGTCATCAGAGTCTTCATCTAGGAAGCAAGTTATCCATGTAATAAGTTCTTATGACCATTACTAGTTTTTCCATAATTTCTAGAAGAATTAAAATATTGGAACAATAGTCATCTTTATGCGATACCTGAAAAAAATACTAGGTGCCAAAATTCTATCAAGAGCCATAAATCCGCATAATCTCACAACAAAGTAATAGTCATCAATCATAACTATCCATGCTTTAAATGAAAATTTGCTTTAAATGGGAGGGGGAATGAGGAAAAGGGGTTGTCAACTATCAATTAAGAAGATTGTTATGGTTAAATATGTACATACATATATAAGTTGATGTATGTATATATATAGAGAAAGCGTCACACACTCAAATCAGATTGGCTTTGTGCGTTTCATATGATTTATTCAATATATAAATGTTGAAGATAATTGACCACATCAAAGTATTGCAGAGTTTAAAAACTGAAGAAAAAGCACACCTATAAAAGGAGGAATGCCCATTTCAACACCCATATGGGCAAGAGCATTTCGTATCTCTTTCTTACTGATCTTTCCTGTATCTTCATTATCTAAATCAGTGAAAAGATTCTCTGCTAACATTGCGAAATCATCTTCATCATCCAAAAACATTCGAAGAGTTTGCCCATCCAAAACCGCAACAACAAGTGGATCATCTGAAATACAAAGTCACATACAAGCAATTTATTATTTCCTCTCATCAAACTAGACAAAGGCAACATGCAAATTAATGAGAAGCAAATAAAACAAAGGTAATGAAACTATTGTTTGATCGATTTAGAACTTCAATTTCGGTGGAGTATCCTACAAAAAAAGAAAATAATTTCCTTCTCCAAATCCTATTCTTAAATGACAGTTGTGCAGTTTTAGTTAGAAGGATTGGAAATTTTATAATATTCTTGATGTGGGAAAAAATATCCACCACTCGGATAAAGTCAAAAGAACAAAACATGTCTCCAAAACCCTAATTATAAATATTACAGTCATTATGTTAATGATTTTCAAAATTTCTAATTAAATTTTGGGTGAGTTAATTTTATATATGAAGTTGGAAAAAGAAAAAGAAATACATCTTAAGTGCCATAGAATTGACCTATATATTGTTGTAATAAACCAGCGAAATTGTTGTTGTAATAATAGATACAACAACAATGATAGTTATTTTTGGAACAACGATTGGTATTGGTTACATGCCAAAAGATGCAACTATTTATAACCGCTACAATAACTAAACCTGCAGCGGTTAGTGGAAGTTTTTTCCTGATTTTGGAAAGTTGTAACTTTCCGAATGACACCTATTCAAACACTATAAATAAGGGGCACATGTAGCATTCCAAAAAATATTGGAAACATTCATTTCCTTATTCTTTCTTCTTCTTTTGCAGATCTTTTAACTTATTGTATTACTACATAATACAATACTTAGTAAACAACAATCCAGAAATTCATAGAGTTATCCGTAGGATATTCTTCAATAGTGCAAATTGAAAAATATCACGGACTTCATTGTATCTTCGAGGAAATTCGTTGGAACCATTTTGCATCAATTAGTGGAGCGAATTAAGCCTTAAGGACAGCGACATAGTCATGCTTTGAAGTCATTTTATCTAACATTTCCAGTTCTATCACTCATTAAAATATTTTATCTAACAATCTTAAGGCTTAACTATTAGTGTATTCATTTCAATGGCTTCAACAGCTTCATCCTTGAGGGATATGGCTGGCTATGGATTTAAACCGCTTGGAGCGCTTTGATGGAGGAAATTTTTATCGTTGGCAGAAAAAGATGTTTTTCTTATTAATATCTTTAAAGGTCTATTATGTCATCACCACATCAAGGACAGGTATCGTAGACAACAAACCACTGGTCCGAACTCATGAAAGGCAAAAATGGGATCAAGATGATGATATATGTCGAGGGCACATATTAAATGCAATGTCCAATTACCCTTTTTGATGCATACCACAATGTGCCGATTTCCAAAGAGTTATGGACACAACTGCAGGAGAGGCACACGAAGGAGGACGCAACGAGTAAAAGATTTATTGTTTCTAAATTTAATAATTAGAGAATGGTTAACTCTCGTACTTTTATGGATCAGTTTAGTGAAATAAAAACTATTCTTGATCAATAGACTCAACACAAATTACACATCGATGAGGAAATAATAGTCACATCCATTGTAGACAAATTGTCACCCACTTGGGAAAAATTTCAAGAATAGTCTCAAATAGAAAAAAGAGACTTACGCTTCAGGAGTTGGGAAATCATCTACGTATTGAGGAGGACTTGCGAAAAGAAAGCAAAGAAGAAATGTCCAAAATTAATTATGTGGAGGAAGATATAGCTAACATGTCTTTGGATTCTCCCAAGAGAAAGGTTTTCGACCCAGCATGACAAGGAAGTTGAGCACAACAATAAGAATAAGAAAAGAAGATAGGTCCCTGTTTCAATTATGGCAAATTGGGACATCTAAAGAGATATTGTTGTTTCCTTAAGAAAAAGGGTAAATAACCAGAAAATTTGGTTGTTATCTCAGAGGCTAATGTGCTTCAAGAAAGTGATGCCTGGTGGATAGATTCTGGTGCTACAAAACATGTATGCAAAGACAAGGTTTTCAAAACCTATGAACCAGAATCAAATGGTGTTGTCCTATACATGGGAAATTCATCTACTACTCTAGACCAAGGAAAAGGAAATGTTCAAATAGAGTTCACATCTAAAAAAGTCCTTACTCTCACTAATGTATATTATGTTCCTGAAATTCGGAAAAACTTGGTTTTTGGTGGCCTTCTAAACAAAAATAAGTTCAAACTTGTATTTGAGGCTGATAAATTTGTATTGTCAAAGGGAAGTGTATTTGATGGAAAGGGTTATTTGTACGAGGGGATGTTCAAACTTAATATTATTAATAAAATAAGTAATTCTACTTATATTGTCGAGTTTTCTTCTTCACTTTGGCATAATCGTTTAGGACATGTTAATTCATTCTAGAAGAATGCAAGATATGGTTAAATTAGATTTACTTCCTAAAATTGATAATTATCTGAATAAATGTAAAACTTGCATGCTAACTAAATTACTAGAAAACCTTTTGCTAGTGTTGAAAGAAATTCAAATATATTAGAGTTGATACATAATGATTTATGTGATTTTCACACTACACCGTCTTTAGGAGGAAAGAAATATTTTGACTTTTATTGACTATTATAGTAGATATTGCAATGTTTATCTTCTAAATTCTAAAGATGAAGCAATGCATTCTTTCTTTGTCTATAAAAATGAAGTGGAACTTCAATGCAATTCCAAAATTAATTGTCTAATAACTGATAGGGGTGGGGGAGTATTATGATCTATCATTTTTCGAATCAAATGGAATAATACATCAACTTACAGCCCCTTGTACTCCACAACAGAATGGGATAGCAGAAAGAAAAAATCGAACATTGAAAGATATGTTGAATGCCATGCTATCCAATTCGGTCTAGACAAGGATTTTGGGGTGAAAGCACTACTAACAGAAGCCACATATTAAACTCGAATTCCTATAAAAAGGAAATAAGGTTACACCTTATGAATTATGGGAGAAAAGAAAACCAAATTTAAGTTATCTCAAAGTTTGGGGATGTTGAGCCACTGTAAGACTTCCTGAACCTAAAAGGAAGAGCCTAGGTGAAAGAGGAATAGAGTGCAGATTCCTTGGTTATGCGCATCAAAGTAAAGCATATAGATTCTTGTGGTTGAACCAAATAGTTACTATTTTATAAAAATCATTGTTGAATCTCGAGATGCTTTATTGGATGAAAGTAGGTTCAATTTACTACCTAAAACCATTTCAATTGAAAATGAACAACCAAAAAGCTCAACCACGGGAGTGGAGGTAGATAAACCAAACTTAAGGAGCAAAAAAGCTAGGATTGCAAAAAAAATATGAACCATTTTTTCATATGTACCTAGTAGAAGGAACTAGAGAAAGTATAAGTAATTCAATTCCAATTGCCTTTAATATAGAATTTGACCCTCATACTTTTGAAGAACCAATGAAATCTCAAGATGCTTATTTTTGGAAAGAAGTAATCAATGAAGAAATGGACTCTATTATGGGAAATAAAACTTGAAAATTGGTAGATTTACCTTCATGTAACAAACCTATTGGTTGCAAATGGATCTTAAAAAAGAAGTTGAGAGTTGATGGAACAATTGATAAATTTAAGGCAAGATTTGTGGCTGAATGATTTTCCCAAAAGGAAGGTGTGGATTAATTTGACACATGCACCGGTTGCAAGAATAGCCTCAATTAGATTACTTATAGCTTCAACTTCAATACACAAGCTTGTAATCCATCAAATGGATATAAAAAAACCTTCTTAAATGGAGAATTAGATGAAGAGGTTTACATGAAGCAGTCTGAAGGCTATATTGTCAAAGGACAAGAGAATAAAGTTCGCAAATTGGTCAAATCATTGTATGGGCTTAAACAAGCTCCAAAGAAATGGAATGAAAAGTTTGACGGAACTATTCTTTCAAATGGATTTAAAATTAATGAATCAAAAAATTGTATGTACATGATTCGTTAATGGAAAAGGTGTCAGCATATGTTTATATGTGGATGACATATTGATATTTGGTACTGACCTAAACAAGTGCAAAATACTAAAACATTTCTTTCTGTGAATTTCGACATGAAAGATATGGGCGTTGCTAATGTAATTTTAGGAATTAAAATTATAAGAGACGATGAGGGTCTAACCTTAACACAATCTCACTACATTGAGAAAGTGTTGAAAAAGTTTGGACATTTAGAAAGCACACGTGTAAGTACACCATTTGATAATAGTATCAAGTTGTCTAAAAATGATGGTAGATCTATTGCTCAATTAGAATATGCTAGAGCAATTGGATGTTTAATGTATGTCATGACTTGTAGTAGACCCGATATGTAAGCTTAGTAGATTTACTAGTTGTCCTAGTAATGAGCAATGGAATGTTGTACATCGAGTTTTTATAAATTTGAAAAAGACTATAAAATATGGCATGTTATAAAAGGTATCCAACAGTTTTGGAAGGAAATACAGATGCGAGTTGAATAACTAATCAAGATTATTCGTCAACTAGTGGTTGGATATTCACTCTTGGTGGGGGTGGTATTTCTTGGGGATCGAAGAATCAAACATGTATTGCCAGTGTTCTAAAAATTCCTGCCTAGGCGCTAGGCCCCCCTAGCGCCTCACCTAGGTCCAAGGCGGCAAAAAAATCCCTCCAAGAAATTAGGCGAGACCTAGGCGAGGTTTAGGCGGAGAGATTTTTTTTTATTTTAATAATTATAAAAACCAGATCTTGATATATTTATTTTTCTAATGATTTACCATATTCATAATGCAGGTTGTAGCATATCAAATCACTACAAGAAGTGAACAAATATCAAGTCAAAATGGATAATTTTATTATAGTTGTAATTTTTTGAACTTGTACCAACTTCAAATTATATAAATGATGATATATTTGTAATATTTAGTTTGATTCAATATAATTCTTAAATTTATATTTAGTTTCTTAATTTTTAATATTGAATTGAATTCTTGAAATTTTAAATTTTATTATCTAATAGCAATCTTGTTTATGAATAAAACTAATACGTTAAAAGATATGTTTGAACTTTGAACAATTGTAAGTTTGTGTTTGAACTTTGACATTGCCAATATGGATATGTGTTTGAACTTTAAGCAAAAGTCAATATTATCTTTATTATAGATTGTTTTGCTTTATATTATTGTTTTATTTGGATAAATGTAAGATAAAATATTAAAATTAGCTTGAAATAAAAAATTCCGCTCACTTAGCGCCTTTAAGAACATTGTGTATTGCAAATTCAACTATGGCATCTGAGTTTGTAGCATTAGCTTCCGGGTTTCAAGATGCGGAATGGCTAAGGAATCTATTATTAGAAATAGCTTTATGGCCTAAGCCTATGGCCCCTATATCAATTAGGTGTGATAGCGAGGCGACACTCACTAAAGCCTATAGCAAAGTCTACAACGGGAAATCGAGACTTATCTCATTAAGACATAGCTATGTAAGACAGTTAATTGGTGATGGTATAATCACAATAGAATTTGTTAGATCTGTCGGAAACTTAGCATGTCCTTTAAACAAAGGGTTTGCTCGAGAGCTAGTGGTTAAAACGTCACAAGGGATAGGTCTCAAGCCTATTACAAAAAAATCACCCATGATGAAACCTCGACTCAACTCTTACTAACCCTAAGTCTTGAGTTCAATAAGTTAAAGTACATCATTAGTTTGTCATTGCAAGCACCATAAAAATAAAAATAGTCATCCCAAGGTAGATGGTACTTGTTTCCGTAATGATATGGAGAGGGCAAACACCAAATGCTTTTAACAGACTTATAAAAGATATATCATTAGTATGTTAATTACGGGACATACTTGATAAGTTTGCCTAGTGAATGTGAAGTGAGGGCGCTTCTGTCCAGTTCAAAGGCTTAACTCTAGAGCACTCATGACATAAGATACGAGACACAAAGCCATTAAATGTGTCGTCAAACAATTGGACAGTTCCATGAAGAGAAGTTCAATGTGTGATACAAGTCCAGTTAACCATATAGGATTTGTGGTTCAAAGTTTATACTACCACATTTTTTGTTTAACGTTGACTTGTTTTCACTAATTGAAGATTCAAGTCTAAACGACATCTTCATCTATGCATTGACTTCACTGGACTAGTTAAGATCTGGATTAATTTATTTCTTAAGAGTCAAAATATTTTGAAAATGGTGGGGGGTTGTTAATGATTTTCAAAATTTCTAAATAAATTTTGGGTGAGTTTATTTTATATATTAAGTTGAAAAGAGAAGGAAATACATATTAAGTGCCATATAAATGGCCTATATATTGCTGTAATAAACCAGTGAAATTGTTGTAATAATAGATACAACAACAATGGTAGTTATTTTCTGGAACAACAGTTGGTGTTGGTTACAAGCCAAAAGTTGCAACTGTTTGTAACTGCTACAAGAACTAAACCTGCAGTGGTTAGTGGAAGCTTTTTCCTAATTTTGGAAAATTGAAACTTTTCAAATGACACCTATTCAAACACTATAAATAAGGGGCACATAAACATTCATTTCCTTATTCTTTCTTCTTTTGCAGATCTTCTAACTTATTGTATTACTGCAGAATAAAATACTTAGTAAACAACAATTCAGAAATTCATAGAGTTGTCCATAGGATATTCTTCAATAGTGCAAATTGAAGAATATAACGGACTTTATTGTATCTTAGAGGAAATTCGCTAGAACCATTTTGCATCAATTAGTGGAGCGAATTAAGCATCAAGGACAACGACCTGGTCGTGCCTTGAAGTCATATTATCTACAATTTCCAGTTCTATCACTCATAAAAATATTTTATCTAATACATTATAGTGGAGTACAAAAATCCTAATACAAAGTTGACTCCATAAAGGATTTTGGAAGCACCACGAATCTTGTGCGGACCCTACCAATAGTTATCTCGTTATTGGGATCAATTAAAAGGAACCAAATCCTAAGTTAACTCAAGGACAAGAGAACAAATCCAACTCTAGAAGGAACCTCGTTCCATATTGGACTCTAATTCTCCTATAAATACTTCTCTCCGTTCACAAGTCAAGGTACGGATTATTTATGCACAAAAGCTCTTATACAATTTTCTCTCCTCTTTTAAGTACCGACTTAAGCATTGGAGGGTCCTTCTAGTGGGAAACACCCATAAGGGATCTTCTAATTGTGAGGTGTTTTATGGTTTTGCAGTCGTCGTTTTCCTATACAACATGAACAAAAATTATCAGGTATGGTTGAACAGATTTTGACAGCGTCAGATTGGCGCTGTCTGTGGGAATGACACACAAGCACCTGTCAAAACCTCCACACAAGACCTTCAACAATTTTTAGATACTCCAATCAGAGCCCTCCCGAAAATCAAAGCTCCGTCTCTCTTTTATCACTTTCTGAATTAAATACTACACTTCATCACTATGTTATAAATATCTTATGTGAGGGGTAGACGTTATATTCCAAGCTAATTGTTTAATCTTGCATGAGGGAAAAATTGACTTCATATTGCCCGTCGTATCCTTATTGAAAGTTCACATGGATAAAACATTATTAACTTCTCCATTTGTTGCTTACTCGCATGTAATATTGTTTATTCTATTGCTTATATTTGTATTAATCTAACATAGACCAGTTACCCGTTCAAACAATCGTAAATCGGTAACAAGCATATTACAGCAACTCAACAACCACAATAACAACGAGGCTTTTAATTATGTGTTTCTAGTGACAAGCATGCAAGCAACCTCCATGTCTATCTATACTAATAGCGGCTGAAACTGGGAGTTTAGTCTATTGATTAAACTTGACTTCTCAAGAAGTTCAACGGAAACGCCACAATACTTTTCAGCAAAAGAGTATCAGAGCAATGTATTGTTTCGTGATACTGCTACACAAGCACAGTCATACCTTCAACCTTGATCTTGCTACAAAACTGCTCTTCACAAAGAAGGCTTTATCGCTGCAATATCACTGGTTACACCTTGTTCACCATCGTTGGAACTACCTCCATGCCTCAACAGATTCCTTGCCGCCGATTGGTCCCACCAGTCTGGTAAACAATAATTTCACTCAGCCATGAAGCTCTCAAGTCCAGTGTTGTTAATTAGTGCAAATTATCTTTTACTCTTTCTCAATTTTTTTTTAAAAATGAAAACTTTTCTAATTTTTTTTCCTGAAAATTATAATTATTTTTAAAACTTTTTAATTTCTTTTTTTAAAAAATTGAATTAGTTTTTTTTATTCATCTTTTACTGTTTTGTATTTTAATTTCTATTTTTAGTTTTTGTTTTTAAAATTTCTAATATTAAGAATACATATAATAATGGTAAAGACAAACTCTTTTTTTTTTTGAAATTAAAGTTTTACATAAAAATGAAAAACTACTCTCTTTTTTAAAATAAAGTTTATTTTCTTATTTAATTTTTTTGAATCTATATTTTATGAAACTTTACTCATTTTATGAAAAAATAAAAGTTTCTAATATTTTTTCCTGAAAATAATAATTATTTTTAAAAATATTTAAAATATTTTTTCGTGAAATTGGAGTCGGGTCAAACAGGGTCGGGTTGGGTCAATTTTTGGTTAAAATGGGTTGGTTGGGGTTAAATCGGGTAAAAGGAACAAAATTGACAAAAAATGTCACTTCGATGACTTAATTGACGAAAAATGAACTTTAAGAACGACTTTAAAAGTGGGCCGCAACTTGGAAGGTTAAGTGTCATTCAGCCAGTATTTTTTGATTGGGAATTACAACAATTGGATGTCAAGAATGCTTTTCTTCATGGAGAATTGAATGAGGATGTCTATATGAATATCCCACCAGGCTTCTCTGATACAACAACTATAGGTAAGGTGTGTAGGCTTCGTTGCTGATTGTATGGATTGAAGCAGTCACCTAGAGCATGGTTTAGGAGATTTACCAAAGCCATGCACGCTCAAGGTTACACTCAGAGTAATGTTGATCATACTTTATTTGTTCATCATCATGGCCAATTATCTACATTCCTTATTGTTTATGTGGATGATATTGTGATCACCGAGAGTGATGCTGCAGAGATTGTCCGTTTTAATCAAGCTCTTGGTTGCGAGTTTGAAGTTAAATATTTGGGACAACTTCGGTATTTTTTAGGTATTGAGGTGGCCTGCTCATCCCATAGTGTCCTTTCACAAAGAAAGTATACATTGGATCTTCTCTATGAAATTGGGATGCTTGGATGCAAAACCAGCAGACACTCATCTAGATGCCAATATCAAACTCCAAGCCAATGAAGGTGAACCTATTTATCAGCGACACTATCAACGTTTGGTTGGAAAGCTGATATATTTGTCTCGTACTTGTCCAGATATTGGCTTTGCAGTTAGCATTGTTAGCCAATACATGCATGAGCCATATTGTTCTCATCTACATGCAGTAACTCGTATTCTTAGGCACCTAAAATTAGCCCCTAGTATGGGTGTTTTATATTCATCTTAGGGCATCTTAGATCTGAGTGCTACACAAATGCTGATTGGGCTTGTTCTCTTGATGATAGACGATCTACCTCCGGATATTGTACCTCGAATCTTGTGTCCTGACGGAGCAAGAAACAAGAGGTTGTTGCTCGTTCAAGAGCAGAGGCAGAATTTAGAGCAATGACTCTTGGGATTTGTGAATTGTGGCTTAAGTGTCTTATGTGGGATTTGTGTCTACCTGTTTGTCAACCTATGATGTTATATTCAGACAGCAAATCTGCCATTTCTATTGCTCATAACCCAGTTCAAAATGATTGGACTAAGCACGTAGAGATTGATCGTCATTTCATCAAAGAGAAATTAAAGGGAGGACTAATTTGTATGCCTTACATTTCTTCAGCGGATCAGATTGCAGACATCTAATGAGTGGGTTTCATACCTACGAACTGGATAACTATTTGGACTTAAACAGTGCCTAATCCGTCTATTTTAGTATCGTTTTATGTGTTTGTGCTTGTTTGGGTGCAGGTTTTACTATGTGATAGATAAGGCATGATGGTGGAAATATGGCGAGAAAGTGCAACAAAGTAGCAGAAAACAGTAGAATGCAGGAAGGTACCCCGCCGAGGCGGGCCATATTAGAAAGCAAACACCCGTCGGGCCAGGGGTGTATTATGTTCACAGACTTAACACCCCGTCGGGATAGGGGTTCCCAAGCTTAATTAGCCCGCTGGGGCTGGGGTACGCGGCTAGAAAAGAAGAGTTTTGATGCACTTCTATTACTGCCATGGCGTGGACTGATGGACTTTGGATTCAATTGGGACTAGATTCAGGACGTATCTATCAGCAATTACAGAGATTTAAGTAAGGGCATTCTTACATTCATCAGACAATCAATCAAGAGCAATTTACAAGCCCTAATTTGTAAAGAATTTGGAGGAACGGAGCAAAGGAGCAAGGAACACAAAGATTGCAGAATTAAGCGAAGAGAAGGGTGGTTCTATACTATTCTTGTTCTTTAATTTCAGTTTCTGTAATTGGGATGTTGTTCTCTTTAATCTATTCAGTGTTTAATTCCTTAGTTATGAACTAATTCATCTTATTAAGCTTACAATTGATCTTTATGTGTAATGATGATTATCATGCTTTGATTTCAATTCAATAAAGTTATTTTTCAGTTCATCTATTATGATTTGTGTGTAATCTATAAATTGCTTGATCACCAATTTTATGTGGACTTGTATGGATTCGAGAGACGAGATATGAGTTTAGACTTAGTCATAATAGCATGTGTTTGTGATTTCTGCGTTTTGATGAAATTATTTATGTTAGGGATAGAGATATACCTATGCATCACATGTAATCATATGAGAACTTGGGATTTAAACCTTCTTTAATTGTAATTCACATAGAGATATAGTGAATTAGTTAATTAGGGTATTTGGCTTCATTCATCTGTTGATTTAAGTGAATATGGGTTTAATGCAACAGAGATGGCTGATTCTACTTTTGTGTTCTTGATTAATGAACTGGAATAGTTAATTGGATTGAAAAGAAGTGTGATAATCTGAGTGAAGCATAAAGTGAAGTTGTAGGCTTAATTCTCCATTATTTAAGTAAAATTTGCGGTAGTTAGTTGACTTGATTTGCTTTGATTTTTTTATTAGTTTTTCATTATTAAATTGATTAGTTTAATAAAATTGAAATAGTACAAAGCTAGTAATTGTTAGATTAAAATTAATTTATGTCTCTGTGGGAACGATACTCAACTTATCATTATATTACTTGTTGATCACGTATACTTGTGTGCTGTGCTTAACTAGATTACACCCAACAAGTTTTTGGCGTTGTTGCCGGGGACTAGATTATTATACTTTCAATATCAGGTTAATTAGATCAGTTTTAGTTAAACATTTTTTCTTTTTCTTTTTGTTATTTCTTGTTTCAGGTTCTTTTAGTGCATGCAAACTCGGTCAAAGAAACCAGATTTCCTTCCTTACGAGGACGACATCGAAAGAAGGTTTCAGAGGTTGAGTAAGTGGATTAAAGAAACTAGGGAGAATTTTGATAAGCAAGAAAGTATGGTTGCAGAGGATCAGAAAGTACTTAGGGACTATGCCACACCCAAAGTCACTGAAATTCAATCAAGTATCACCAGGCCTGCAATTACAGCGAATAATTTTGAGATCAAGCCTGGGACTATTCAGATGATACAGAATTCGGTATAGTTTTGGGAATTGGCTAATGATGATCCAAACGAGCACCTTGTGAGCTTTCTGGAGATTTGTGATACCTTCAAGTACAATGGGGTATCTGATAACGCAGTTAGGCTACGGTTGTTTTCGTTCACACTGCGAGACAAGGCGAAGAGCTGGTTATATTCACTGTCGCCAGGGTCAATCACTACGTGGGATGACCTAGCTCAGAAGTTTTTAGCTAAATTCTTCCCACCAGCGAAGATGAAGAATGAAAGAGTCTCTGTATGAATCTTGGGAAAGGTATATGGAATTGTTGAGGAAGTGTCCGCATCACGGATTACCCAAGTGGTTGTAGATGAACACGTTCTACAATGGGCTGAATAGTAATCTTCGGACTACTATTGATGCAGCTTCAGGGGGAGCGTTTATGGCTAAAAGATTGAGGAAGCGTATGACTTGATTGAGACTCTGACAGCTAATAACTACCAGTGGCCCACAACAAGAATGACACAACCAAAGGCAGCTGGAGTATTAGAGGTAGATGGAGTGACGGCTTTAGCGGCTTAGATTTCAGCCCTATCAAAGAAGATGGATGCCTTCACGGGAGTTCATGTTCAGCAGGTGGCGTATGTGTGTGAATTGTGTGCTGCGGGACATCCGACAGAGCGGTGTGCTATCAATCTGGTAGCAGATTAGTTTGTAGGTAGTTATAACAGAATACCTCAGAATCCATATCAGAATGCCTACAATCCGGGGGCAAGGAACCATCCGAACTTCTCGTGGAGTAACAACCTAAATCAGCAGGCTCCACGACCATCTTATCCCCCAGTTTCCAAAATCAGCATCAACAATCAGCTCCACAGCATGAGAAAAAGTCAGATTTGGAAGAGTTGTTGTTGAAATATATATCCGATAATAAGGCAGCTATGAAAACACAAGCGGCGATGATTAAGAACTTTGAAAATCAGATGGGACAGCTTGCGTTGGCATTGAATAACAGGCCTCGAGGGACTTTACTGAGTGAAAGGGGAAATCAAGAGCAGTGTCAAGCAATCACGTTACGAAGTGAAAAACATCTTGAGGGGTAAAGTGCAGAAAATTTGTGAAGGAAAGATGTGAAGGAAAAAAAAGAAGAGTTGGTTGAAGAGAAACAGGGTGAAGACAGGCAAGTGGATAAGAATCAAGCCGGTGTGGAACCAGTTGTCTATCCTCCACCACCGTTTCAGCAGAGAGTTCAAATGCAGAAGTTAGACAAACAGTTCTCAAAGTTTTTGGAAATCTTCAAGAAACTGCAGATTAATATTCTGTTCGCAGAAGCCCTAGAACAGATGCCGAGCTATGCAAAGTTTGTGAAGGGTATTTTGTCAAGGAAGAAGAAGTTGGAAGATTATGAGACTGTTGCATTGACGGAGGAATGTAGTGCTGTATTGCAGAGGAAGTTGCCTCCGAAGTTGAAGGATTCGGGGAGTTTCACCATTCCTTGCACAATTGGGAACATTGCCTTCAACAAATGTTTGTGTAATTTGGGTGCGAGTGTGAACCTCGTGCCATTATCTATGTACACTCAGTTGGGTTTGCCGGAATCGAAACCTACAAACATCTCACTACAGTTGGTGGATAGATCGGTTACTTATCCGAGAGGGATTGTTGAGGATATATTAGTAAAGGCGGATAAGTTTATATTTCCAGCAGACAAGTGCTATCAACTCTGAGTACCGTAAGGAGGGCATAATTGTCTTAAGGACATAGTACCAAGTATTAGCCTTGATAAATTTTTATTCTGCAGTTTGGTTTACTTGAGATAAGTTTATATATATAGTACATCCATTCATTTTTACTAACAATCTTAAGACAACTATTTTTTCTATATATATTATAATAAATATGGCTATCGATTCTGTTACTATAGTTGGTTCTTCTTCTACGCCAATAATTCCAAATGTACCTGTGACAACCCGGAAAATCGAATATTCATATTAATTAGGATGTAAGGATTATTATTTAATAAAATGAATTTTTATTAATAATATTTTGTATTGTGTTTATTAGTCGTTCTATAACCTAGGATGATTATAAAACGGGACGATTCTGGCTATGTGCTAGAATAAATGCGTAAATTTTTTAAGACGGAAATAATAATTTTCTAAACAAATAATTATTTTTGAGATAAAGACAAAATAGACACTATTCATTCGATGAATAACTTATCTTGTGTAGAGATTGGTATGTCGAAATGACATTCAGTCTCAAGATTTGACGGTAATATGTCGTGAAAAGTCATATTAGCCGATACAAATTGTTCTCAAAAAACGTGCAGAAATCGGACGAAATAAAAACAACGAAAAATATTGTTATGTACTTTTCGATTGTTTAGCTATGTTTTGGAAAAACGTCACGGAAAACACTATTCATCAAAAAAAGTATTTCAGGTTTTAGAAATTTCGAAGTACACGCTAACGTTAGAATGACGAAGAAAGACAGAATGTCCAAAGAGATTTGGAATCCGATAAACACAGTTTTTCAACTGTGTAATAATTAAAGAGATTTAATTAATAAGAATACGAATATAATATGAATTATTATACGAATATAGTACGAGAAGAATACGCATATAATACGAATTATTATACGGTAAGAATATGAGATGGAAAAAATTAATAAAAGTCAAAATGGATTATTAAGCAATTGGACTTTACTTTAATAAGTCCAATAAGGTAATCTTAGGAGGCCCAATGATAATTAAATCAAGGCCCAAAAGAATGTTAAATTTAACATTAAAGTTTGGCCCAATTTGAATTAAAGCCAAGTCCAAACCAAGAACCAAACACGTGGGCGAACCATGGGTCGTGGGTCACCCAAATGGGTCACCAAGCTTCTTGGAGAAGCTTGGTTGATATTTGTGGTTAAGGAGGTGTGAATAGTGTATTTTGGCCCAAATGACCATTTTGCCCCTAGCCTTGCAAAGCTTATAAAAGAGAAGCCTTAGCTCATTTGTTTGGTTAGAGAAATTCAACCAACACTTAGAGAGAGAAATTTCGGATGGCAGAAGGAAAGGAAGGAAAAGTTAGCTCAATTGCAAGCTTTAACAAGAGGAAGAAGAATTAAAGAAGAAGGTAATATCAAAAACCTAACCTTAATCCATTTTTTCTTTAAGTTTCATATGTAAAATTATTTAACTTATGGATTATGGAAGTAAAAGATGTTGAGAAAGGATTTTCATATGGTTTAATCATAAGAAAATGAAGAAGTAAGAATTTGAAGTTTGGTTTATAATTTTTTTTAAAAGCTTTCATATGAAGTATGAATTGCTTGTTGTTATTGGACGATCCGGATGAATCATATGAACGATCCAAGGTAATAAGGAAGAATTGGTGTTTTATAACACTAAAATCTATGAAAAATTAAAACCGTAATCAAAATATCAATTAAAAACAAAGAACGCGAAGAACGTTGTTGGTTGACAAATTTAAAACCATCTAATTATAGCTTGTTGTTGATGGACAAGTTTAAAAAGTTTTAAACCATCATATATATATATATTTGTGGATATATGTTTCTTTAGGAGTTAGAGAATTGAAAGAAATGTTCCTTTGGAACAGATTGCAATTAGCCTCATAAAAGACGAATGAAATTAGAAAGTAAGTTAATGAATCCTAATTAGTGAGATTTCATAAGAATGTTAGAGAACATTGAAAACATGAGTCGTAGGCTGAAAAACGAACGAATTCCAAGTTCAGATGATAGAATTACGGATGAACGAACGAACGAAGAACGTTAATAACATAAAATGAATGAACGATGAAATCTGAGCTAATGGAAATCCTCATTAAGGACTTAGAATAAACTTCTGTCCGGGGGAAATCCGAATATGTAATGAAACCAAGAAAATGGCTTTGGAACGAATTCGTTTCGAGTTATAACAAAAAATTTACGAGATTACAAATTAGGCGATTCGTACGTAGAAGAAAAATGTAAAAAAAATTCAAAGGAACAGGGACGGCGCCACAACGCCAACCAAGCCTTGCAAGGCAGCGCTACAGAGACTTAGCGCCTTCATTGAGAGTCCGATTTTGCTAAACGGCGACTGCGCAGCGTGCAGCTTTAACAAAGGGGAAGAGGCTCCACAACGCCAGTACAGGGAAAAGCCCAAAAATGAGCTTTTAACTTCTCAACTCTTGAGGGATGTATACGGAAAGATTATGAACGTAAATTTCACGTAATATAACACTTAAATAAGTGATTTAAGCCTTAAGTAAAGGTTGAACGGAAGTTTGAAAGATGAATAATGTGAACAAAAAACACGTAAACCGACGAAGGCGGTTCGTGTACGCGTAAAGCTAAACGTGTTGAGCATACGCACCCGTGTATGGTTTAAACGTGAAGTAATGAAGAGCTATGAATGACGTGTAAACGTAGTGAAGCCGAGTTAATGATAATAACTTGAATAATGTTCCGAGTTAAATAAACTGGACATTGTAAGAGATGAAATGAATTGGAGGTAATGTAAAATTCTTAATAGCTATGAACGCATAGAATTAACATTGAATAATCGCTCTTCGCATACCAAAAATTGTATGACTTAGACGATAAAGAATAATCCTGAGGTATGGCATTTATTTGTCAGAAAGCCATAAGGAATGATCATTGACGTGACGAACATTACACCTGTAATGCTTCGGATAAGTTAAGAAATGAAGAAGGAAAAGGTAATGTAAATCTATCGCAAGGGACGATGGTAAAACTTAAGACATTCTTAACGTTGAAAGAAAGTTTGAAGTTTGGTTGCGTGAACTTAGGTTATAAAACGCTAACCGTAAGAACTAAAGTTGGTGTAAACCAATGTATAAGTCGTATATGACTAATTGGTATGTGTTATTCCTTATGTGATATATAGGGATTTCGAAGAGCTGGACAGCGTAAACTATAAGTTATATTCAGCGCTTAAGCAAGTTTTCTAACTTCATTCATATTTGAAATGAATGCTAGTTTTTTTAAGCTTGCTCAGATGTTGTAAATGAGTAAGTTTGATCTATGTACAAATGTGTTATATTTTTATAAGATGTTTATGATGTATGAGGCTATGTGCCTATTCTATGCACCTATGTACTTTCGGAAGATGAACTGTTCTGTGTTAGAACTGTTCAAATGTTTATTCATGAACTGTTAATGTTAAGTCTGTACTAATGATTTTAGCTAGACAAAATGTAAAGAAAATAATATAAGAATTGAGGTTATGTCAAAGTGAATGTATTGATGTTTTAAAATGATAGGAATCAGAATATATTCCTATTATTTAAGATGCTTCATAACTATTGTTCAGTTATTGAAGTTTAATATGTAAAGAATATTTGATTCATGATTTTTTTGTTATACAATTACTAGAACTTGTTGAGCAATTGAATGTTCACACTTGCTTAAAATAAAAACATTTTTAGCGAACGACGGTAGAATAAACTAAAAGATCTTTTGAAGATCAAGCTGACCAGTATCATGATGAAGTGTCATTCATTATATAAATGAGCGTGAAAATTAAGCCAAGACTTGTAATGTAGAATAGTTAATTAAACTATAGAGTAGTTTAATAAACTGTTACGTATCTATTGTGGCGGATGAAAGTTACACGTGTAAAGAAGTAAATAATAATGTAATTACCATTATTTGTATGTATGAAGATTTTAAGGTATTAAAATTTGAGATTTGAAGAAATATGTTGTTATACTTAATTATATAATGATGTATGTAGAGAATGAGAAGTACTAGTGATGCACCGAAGCCAGGTTTGAAGATAGACCAAATTTGGTAGCGTAACAGTACTTGTGAACTATGGTGAAAAACCAGAAAGGTCTTTCGGAAGATGAATTGTTCTGTGTTAGAACTGTTCAAATGTTTATTCATGAACTGTTAATGTTAAGTCTGTACTAATGATTTTAGCTAGACAGAATGTAAAGAAAAGAATATAAGAATTGAGGTTATGTCAAAGTGAATGTATTGATGTTTTAAAATGATAGAAATCAGAATTTATTCATATTATTCAAGATGCTTCATAACAATTGTTTAGTTATTAAAGTTTAATATGTAAAGAATATTTGATTCATGATTACATTTGTGACAAGCCCGGACATAGGGCAAAGGATTGTCATAAACGCAAAGACCAGAATAAGAAGTCCTCACAAGTTAATGTAACGAAAGTGAATGGTCTTCTTCAATATGTTTCTGAAATGACCCTTTCAGCGGTCGTTTCTGAAGTAAACATGGTTGAGAATCCCAGGGAAAGGTGGGTAGATACTGGAGAAACCCGTCATGTGTGTTCTGACAGGAAGATGTTCTCCACATATTAAGAAATTGAGAATGGAGAATAATTCTACATGGGAAATTCTTCATCATCCAAGATTGTTGGACAAGGAAAGGTGGTTCTGAAGATAACATCTGGCAAGGAACTCACCCTATAAAACGTGCTCCATGTGCCTGATATTAGTAAGAATTTAGTGTTAGGATTCTTCTTAGTCAAAAGGGATTTCAATTGGTCTTTGTATCGGACAAGTTTGTCCTAACTAAAAATGGGATGTATGTGGGGAAAGGATATATAAGAATGGGCTCTTCAAAATGAATGTAATGACAATTATACTTTTTAATATTAATAAAATTACATCTTCTGCTTATATGATTGAGTCATCTAATTTATGACATGGTAGATTAGGATATGTTAATTATAATACTATACGTAGATTAATTAATATGGAATGTTTGCCAAAATGTGAGATTAACTCTAATCATAATGTGAAGTTTGCGTTGAGGCAAAACTTCGAAAATATTCTTTTAAATCAATTGAAAGAAGTACAGAACCTCTTGAATTAATAGATACTGATATTTGTGATTTAAAGTATATACAAACAAGAGGAGGTAAGAAGTACTTTATTACTTTTACAGATGATTGTACAAGATATTGCCATGTTTACTTATTGAGAAGTAAAGATGAGGCTTTGGAAATGTTTATACATTATAAAAATGAGGTTGAGAATCAACTTGATAAAAAGATTAAGATAGTTAGAAGTGATAGAGGTGGAGAATATGAATTTCCTTTTGTTGAAATTTGTTCACAACATGGTATAATACACAAAAAAACTGTACCTTATTTACCATAACAAAATGGTGTTGCAGAAAGAAAGAATAGAACTTTGAAAGAAATGATGAATGCATTATTATTAAGTTCTGGGCTACCTCATAATTTTTTGGGGGAAGCAATTCTTTCAGCAAATTATATTGTCAACTGAATACCTCAAAAGAAGTCTAATGCTTCACCCTATGAATTATGGAAAGGAAGTAAGCCATCTTATAAACACTTATATTTTCTAACTTATTTATTGGAAAATGAGCCTCAAACTTGTAGAGAAGCGGTATCGAGTCCCGAAGCTCTATATTGGAAAGAAGCTATAAATAATGAAGTAGAATTCATTCTGCACAATCATACGTGGGAACTAGTAGATCTCCCACCTGGCTCTAAACCTCTTGGATATAAGTGGATATTCAAGAAGAAAATGAAAATAGATGGATCTATAGGTAAATATAACAAGACTTGTAATCAAAGGATGCAGGCAAAAGGAGGGTTTGGATTATTTTGATACTTATTATCCTGTGATAAGAATATCCTTAATTAGGATGTTAATAGCCATAGCAGCTATATATAATGGATGTGAAAACATCTTTCTTAAATGGAGATTTAGAAGAAATCTATATGGAACAACCAGAAGGGTTTATTGTTCCAGGATAAGAAAAGAAAGCCTGTCGTCTTGTGAAGTTTCTTTATGGATTAAAACAAGCACCTAAACAATGGCATGGAAAATTTAACAGTGCAATGTTGTCAAATGGTTTCAAGATAAATGAGTGTGACCAATATGTGTATGTCAAGGACACTGAGAAAGGGTATGGTATTATTTGTCTTTATGTAGATAATATGTTCATTATGGGTAGTAATAATGAAATCATTAAAACTACCAAGAAGATGTTAAATAATATGTTTGACATGAAAGACATGGGTGTTGCTGATGTAATATTAGGAATTAAAATTTTTAAAACATCAGATGGGTTAGTGTTATCACAATCACACTATATTGAAAAAATACTCAGAAAATTCAATCAATATTGTTGTAATCCTGTGGGAACACTGGTAGATATAAATCTACATTTGACTAAAAATAAAGGAGAAAACATCTCACAAGCTGAGTATATACAGATAATTGGAAGCCTAATGTACGTAATGAATTGTACACGTCCTGACATAGCATGTGTTGTCAATAAATTGAGTAGATTTACAAGTAATCCAGGACAAGATCACTGGAAAGTGATTATAAGAGTTTTAAGGTATTTAAAATACACTCAAAAACTTTGGATTGCACTACTCAAGATATCCAGCAGTACTCGAAGGATACTGTAATGCGAATTGGATATCGAATACAAAAGACTCTAAATCCATAAGTGGTTTTGTGTTTACACTAGGTGGAGGAGCAGTATCATGAAAATCTTCTAAACAAACATGCATTGCTCGATTAACGATGGAATCTGAGTTTATTGCATTGGATAAGGCTGGAGAAGAAGCTGAGTGGTTTCATCACTTTTTAGAAGATATTCCTATGTGGCCTAAACATGTGCCGCCTATTTGTATCCATTGTGATAGTCAATCAGCAATTGGAAGGGCACAGAGTCACATGTATAATGGTAAGTCTAGACATATTCGTCGTAGACACAATACCATAAAACAATTGCTCTCTAATGGCATATGTCTATTGAGTACATAAAATCGAAAGAAAATATAGCGGATCTGTTGATTAAAGGTTTGACTAGAGAGCAAGTAACAATAACTTCGAGAGGAATGGGTTTAAAGCCTATAAACAAGGATCATCATAATGGAAACCCAACCTAGCTGACTCTAGGTTCAAAGGGACAACTAAATTGTGAACGATTCAACTAAATCACTATGAAGAAATTAATTTCTTCTGCTCATTCCTATGATACAAGATTGATACCTGCAACGGTTTTAGGATAAACTATGCTTTTAATGATTTTTAAATCTTGATAAACAAGTAGAGTATGGCAATATATTATTATTAAGAATCACCTATGTGAGTGTGAACTGGGTCAATTCTATGAGAAGGATAAAGCTATAATTCTCTAAAGCACTCATAAATTCGGGATTGTTCAGGGCCGAAATGAACAAAATCATGAGAACCAAATCATGTCTGGAAAGATTCTGTGTGAATACCTGTTGTCTCAATTTACACAAACGGTTGGACAGTTCAAGACATCATGTTCACTGGACAACCAGTAAACCCGATAGCCTTTTACAAGGGATGGTTCAAAGCCAAAATTAACATCTCTTTATACAGATGATTTCCAATTATGTATCTCTCAAAGTCTGCATAACATTTGCATAAGGCTGACAGTCAATTTCATTCACGTGGGGGATTGTTAGAATTTGAGCCTAAATTGAAGTGGGTATCATTAATTATTTGAAATGATTCTACATATCAATTTGGTCTACTCCATGAGTAGATTAAATTAAGTATTTAGAAGCTCAAATCCATGAAGTAATGAATGAGAAATTAACTCTCAAAGATCACCCTTGGAAATTAGAAATGATAATAAATATTTGTGGGAAGCTAAGTCCCACAACGATTAAGAACTAAATATTAAATGAGTTTATATACATTAAAGTTGCTCTTGGGTTTAGGCCCCAAGGGGCACCCTACTTTTGTGGAAGGGAGAGGACCTAGTCAAGGCTTGATTCGAACCCACACGCTCGCGCCACCGACCAACCTGCCTGGCCTGGCCTGGCCTGGCTCTGGCTCGCGGCTCGTGGGTCTGGGTCACTGTATATAATTTTTTTGGACAAAATTTATTTTAATTAGTTCTATTATCAAAACTGTGTCGTTTTGATAAGTGTTATTTATTATCAAAATTGTGTCGTTTTGGGAAGCGTTGTTTGCCGAAACGGACGCGTCAACTCTGCGTCATTTTGGGAAGTGCTATTCGCCTGAACGGACGCCCCAAAACTACGTCGTTTTTTCCTGAACGAACGCGCCTTTTTCAATAAGCGTTAAACTACGTCGTTTTCGTTCTGTTAAGACTAAAACTACGTCGTTTCTTTAGTCCGAACGGACGCGCCCTTTCTATTAAAGCCTAAAACTACGTCATTTTGGCTTAATAGTACGTTACTACCTTTTCAAGGGGTTGTGTCCCTTTTGATGGGTCACTAATCCCTCCTATAAATAGATAGGGGATGTTGCCATTCAAATCATTCAATTCACAAGCATTTCTAGTCTTCTAGTATTCATTATTCATAGTTCATTAAGAGAGAGTTCTGAGCATTATTTTTTGATTCGTTGAATATATTATTTGGAGTGCTACTATATTATATGTTGTTATTATATCACAAGTGCTATCAACTTAACTAACCTCGACGAATTCTTATTCTGCAATTTGATTTACTTGAGATAAGTTTATATATATAGTTTGTCCATTCATTTTTACTAACAATATCAACGCATTTCCTTTAAGTACAAGCGGTAGGAAAACTGAAGTGCATGTCAAATACTCCTTTCTTAAATCATGTGTCTAGTGAAAAAGGTCAACTAAAGTGCAGGGAGTAAGAAGAATACAAATCACTTCCACTTTGAGCCTCCACTTCATAGATTACATGTACTTGAAATTTCATATTGTTGATCTTGTCCTCAAAGTATAACGGTAGATATACCATTGGAAAAAAGAAATGAGGAAACTTGCGTAAATTTGCATTAGGGAAACGACTATAATCATAAATTTTTATATGCAAAAATGATGAAAATTATACAATACTCTCTTTCTTATGCAGATCTCTATTTTTCATTTTTGCTCGTGCGGGTGGCTACACTCTTTTCGCTATCTTCCTCGTTATGTTCCTCCCTACAAGTTTTGAATGAAAATTTCCCAAATTTTTTTACACACTAACCATTTACTCTTACTTCAGTAAGTCTAACTACTATTGTTTGTGTAGGCGTAGGTAGGTATTAAATCATATTTTCAATAAGCTCTTACTTTTAACTTTGGTTCCCTTGAGTAGTTATTTAAAGTTCCATATTATTTCAAAATTAACTGTGATTGAAAAAAATAATATATATACATATATATATATATATATATATATATATATATATATATAATGAAAGCATAATAAATAATCAACTTAATGTTTATTTTTTTAGGTATGTCCTTTTCCCATAAATTTTAAAGTGATGCAAATAAATGGATCACGTGATTCCATATGCTTGAAATTTCAAGTCATGTGATTTATGAAATTGAATACTCGATGTCAAGAATCCTCGGAAACTCCACTAAGAAAACCAAGGTAAAGATGAGCACCTCAATAATTTTGTAGAAAATTAATTTATTCTATCAAAAAGTAAATATTATTAAATCAACCAATGCCCAAAATTATTTTAGTGACTTCATAGTTCGGACTATCCTCAAATTCTTCATTCACAAACACAGTGTTAACCAGAGCCCGTAGAGAATTAGCATAACCAATGAAGATATGTATTAGCAAAAAATTTAGAGAGGAATAGTTAAAACAATGAACACAACAAAACAAGTAGACGAAATGAACCAATGAAGTACATTTGCTTCTTTAAGATTAAGAAGAAGAGTATGTTGGTGACAATGGTATATGTTTCAAGATCATGGCTTTCTTTTGTTGCAACCATTTTGATATAAAAAAAATTCTAAAAAGTATAAGCAAAAGAAAGAGAACTAGATGTTTTGATAGCAAAGAAAATGAAGGATAGACATGTCAAACAAGCAACAAGGAGCTTTATAGTTTGTGAGATGTAAGCTTCTGGCTTTCTGCATTATGAGCTTCGCAACATTGTTTTAAATTATATAACGTCATTTCAATGGTTGTAGTCATTTAAAAGTTATAAGGACTTAATCTAAAGAACAAATCAATAATACTAAATTCTGGGATATAAAATTTCCATCCTCGAATTCCTGCTAAAATTTACATGGCCCAAGAGATTCATACTACATAATTCCAATTTTCCAACAAACTACTTCTCATTGTTTGATTTCACTAATAGTTTTAATGTTTTATCTGAAGATAATTTACACTTCCTATTAACTATATAATGCAAATTATGACACTTCCTATGAACATTATCTGTGTTACATGGACTCTTCATTTG
Organism: Panax ginseng; assembly: GCA_020205605.1. Lineage (NCBI taxonomy): Eukaryota > Viridiplantae > Streptophyta > Magnoliopsida > Apiales > Araliaceae > Panax > Panax ginseng. The sequence continues at coordinate 90,031,181 of CM035134.1, read as the reverse complement.
AGGGAAAAGTACCCATGTCAACATGAGTGGGAATGGGATCAGTGTCTGTTTCTTCACTTGTCATCGGGCACTTTGAGTCACCAACAATTGTTACTATCTATTAACTTGATGATATTTTAAATTTGAACCCATAAACTTAGTACGTTTTCAACATTTTTGTCACTTAAATCATCACTTAAATATACCACACTAATTATCTTTTATATTTAAATTAATACTAATTGTTTCATGTTCTTTCACTAAAGCTCATATAATATTAACTTTAAATAGCATGACTTGTCATATTCACGCACATTTATCTAAATAATAGATCCTTTTATGTCGACTACCCGAATCCTATTATTTAAAGAATCCTATTATTTAAAGAATAGACAAATCTGACGTCTAGACATTACCACCACTCGATCTTCGTAGTCGTATCAATGTAACATAGAACATTATAATAACTCATGAGTTAAGATGCCTTATATTCAATTGTATTAATTTTAAAAACTTATTTTATTTTTATTCTAATAATAGAAAACTATTTTATGTAAAAAATAATATTATTTGAATTTTAGTTCCCTTACATTGCACAAGCCATTGAAGTAAAATTCTCTCTTTCTTATGTGGTGCTCAGTTTTTAATTTTATTTCAACTAGAAAGTCTATTTTTCTTTTATGGAGCTTTTCACTTTTTCCTATCCTATAAAATAATGTTCATTAACACACCAATCATTTGCATGGTTGGACTACCATTTGACTTCATATAAATAGAACCCGGGATACATTGGTGCATGCCTAGGGAGTAAGGTAGCAAAGTTATTTGTCAAAGTTGTCTATGGTTATTGATGATTCTAATTTTTTTGTATCTGCAATTTTTGGAATTTTGGTGTCCTAGATTTAAATTACTCCCTCTATTCCGAATATAAGATCATGTTTGACTTTTCAAAATCAGTATGATATATTTTTAAATTCAAAATTGATGAAATTCATTTTACTTTTGAAAGTAATAAATCTTGTAATTAGATACTTTACGATTTACAATAAGTATATTGTCTAAAGTAAAAAAAAATTCATATCAATTTCGAATCTGAAAATATCTTAAATTCACTTCAAAAGTTAATATTTATCCTATATTTTGGGTCGGAGTGAGTATTATTATGAAACATTGATATAGATATATGATACAAATACGATAGGAAACACGATACATTATACAGTATTTTCAAAAAAAAAATAGAATATGATATAATGGGAATTCATTAAAAAATTTATCTATTTTTACGTTTACATATATGTATATAATAAATAAATTATTACATAATCATAAGCAAGTCCTTAACTTGAATGTTTTACTTCATTCGAAATACTATTGATTATTATGACATAACCAAAAGGACGGAACTAAATATTTGCTATCATTATATTGTCCTAATAATAAGACTTATTTACTGGCAACAAATCTATCATTACATATCCAAAACTTAGGAGTCTAATTTATATTAAAAAGACTTCAATCTTCTCCGAGTCTTAACACACAAAGAACGTTGTAAACCAAAAACAAGATGAAGCAAGCTAAACCCGCCTAAACCTATCATTGGACAAGGCATATCATATCATTTGAATCCCTTGGGTATCAGGAAGTACCCCTAGAGTATCTGGAAGAGTCCGAAATTAAAGAGATTAAAAATAATAAAGTTTAAATATCTAAAAGTATTGGATAAGTATCCGGATGTAACCGCGGAGTATAAGTTTCCGTAGATTATACGTGATCTATTGAAAGTGTCTGTGTTTGGTAGAGTATTATTTAAGGATCATTATAGATATAGAAACTATGGTTTTCATTTTAAAGCAATACATAATCAACTTATCCTTTTGCATAACCTCTTTCTTTGTTTCATACTTCTATTTTTGAAATAATTTACCAGTTCCATGATCTATATAATGCCTATTATAATTCAAATATAATGCCTATTATAATTCAACTTTTTTGGTCAAGAGCCTTAAGAATTAATGTCTAATATTTTATTTATTTTTATTTCAATAAAAGCAAAAATGCTGAATTCAAATATCGATGTATGACACGGATCATATATCCAGTCTATGTATAAAAATAGGATCAACAAAACACGATATTTATCATTCAAACAAATATTAATCACGATTTAAATGGAAAGGTTGACGTCAAACACCTTGAAGTTCATCGGCGATAGCGCTGATAAAATCTTTTATCTTTGCAGAAGCTTGATCTATTCGCAGTTCCGTACGCCGGAAACTGACGTCATCGACGTTGAGACGACTAAGAGCAGATGACTTGAGACTTTCCGGTAATGTGAGGCCAAAAAGTGAGGAAGAAGCTATAGATTCTGCCAGCTCAAGGACACGATCGCCGGTGATCGTGCCGTCAGGCTCTTGTAGATAGTAATCAACGGATCTCAGCTGGGTTCCGTCGAGAACTGTTAAGCCTCCGTCGGCCATTTTTTGCGATCTGAGAGTTTTAGGAAGAGCTGTATAAGAGAGAGGAACTGAATACTCTGAATTTGAATTGAAGTTTGGACAGCGGACCAAAGAAATGTCTTCTTGTCCGAGACTGCGTGTTAAATATTTCTTATAGATATAGCTTCAGGTTGGAAATAATTGCGAGACTACCATTTTGGATCGAAAAGTGATATTAACATAATTGGCTCCCCACCGTAATACATTCTCTCCAATCAATCTCTATAAAAGCACAATATTTAATAAGGATGAACTCAATTTTAATTTTAAAACTAGATAGAGATTATTTATTTTGTTAATAATAATTTTATACGTGTAATTAATAAATTAAAATATAATAAGAAGATGATATATTATTGTGTGATGATCAAATTTTAGTAGCATATGTTACATAGAGTTAAGTAAAAGTTTTGTGCCCAAATACATATCTAAGTATAGAATTAATCTGATCACTAAATCTTAGGACATTATATAACAGTTGTGTGTGTGTCTATATAGTATATAAGCACTACCAAATATTTATAAAGTGTAATGCACAATGTCATCGAGTTGTTATATTGATATGATTGTTAGTGGCATATTTGAAGTCTATTACACATTGCACAAACCTCAAATATCTGACACATGTACTTGATATATTTTAAAGAGTTCATGTATCATAAACGCTTACTTGCACCAGAATTCAAACATCCAAACGAAAGAGGAAACAAATGAAGAATGTCCCAGCTTTGGTCCTCAGACCTTAGGAAATTACATGTTACATGCGAAAACTGAAAAACACGATCATTAATAATTATTTTGGATCTTCATGTCAAACAAACACCATGTCCAAAAACATAGCATTATAGCACCGTGTCATAATTGTGACGCCCCCAAAATAGGTATACATCACCCATCTTAAGTCGCCAATACATGGTACAAATTTCAAATACAACTTAATTATACAATAGTCGTGTAAAGTACGACAAAATACATGCTGTGAGTTTTAATACAAATATTGCCTTCTAGACAATATCCACTCTCAGAATAAGTCCTCAATACATTTATTGTCACACTATTTAACAGAATAGTGAGGACTACTAGCTAACACTATCATCCAGAACATCACTCCGTTCCTCGACTCGTCCCAGCTATGTTCTCATTTTCTGAAGAGAACAGTGAAAGAAAGGGTGAGCTCAACTAGCCCAGTAAGAAATATTATGACTAAGATAATGCAGGATAAATTATCATTAGCCTTCAACAATGTTAAACTGATAAAATACAATAGACATCAAGTTTAACTGCAGAGGAATAAGCAATCCATTAAAAGTGTCAAGTAGAGAATAAAATCTACTATCTTTTATGATTTAAAAGGTTTTTCATCACTTTTATCGCTGGGACTCAGCTTAATAAATAATCCACATCATCCCTGCACTACGACCAATGATATTCATTAGTATCACGATCACAAATTATCCATGCACTACGGGCTAAGGATATTCGTGTATTCATCAATGGTCATGATCATGCCAACAACTGTCCATCAGTGCAATACGACCAACGAGGACTTTTACCGCATCATTTGTAATATTACGGTCATGATTACACCGAATAATCCCTGGTCATAATCATACCAAGTCCATCTATGCACTACAGGCCACAGATGACTTTCAACATAATATATACATGAGGATGATGACAATGATATAAGAATTCAATAAAATAAGTTTACGAATTAATTTATTCAGGAACTAATAACGTCCAAATTGTCAACATGATACTGCTTTGTAGAGTAAAATTCAAGAATGCTCAGAAGAATATTTCCATGAAAAATACTAGATGAAGCGCAAATATCAAGGATATTCCACTAATTTCATGGAGTATAGAAGTCAAAATTTTAACCAACTGAGTATAATAACGAATGGAATAACAAAAGAAATCACCATGCATGCGGTACAGATGCATTAAAAAAGTTATTTCAGCAGAATAATAATAACGGAACGGTCGGTGAAATTCACACCGACAGGATGTTCTAACTGAATAATAAGTAATGGAACCAGGTCCGGTGTAAAACACACAAACAGGATATTCTAATAGAATAATAATAAAGAAGCGGAACTAGGTCCAGGTGTAAAACACATGCATACATGATATTCAAGAATAATAATATATAGCGGAACCGAAGGTGTAAAACACATGCATGTGATATTCCAACAGAATAATAATAAAAGCGGAACCGGTCGGCCAGAAACACATGTAGACAGGATGTTCCAACAGTAATAATAAAAGAGAATAATAGAAGAATATCACCAAGTATAGGGTAGCAGCGTATACAAAAGTTATTCCAATGTAACAATAAAAAATAAAATAATGAAGTTCTTTTCTTGAATACAAAAGAATAATATCCCTTACCGTAAAAGAAACTCGGATATAGGAAAAGAAAGGTAGCGAGACTTCTCTTTTCTTTCTCTCTAAAATTTTCTCTCCGGAGTTCAAATTGAATTAAGTAAGAAAATAATGAAGGAATGAGCTTCTATTTATAGAAAAATGAAATGCATAGTAACTAACTCATGAACGGTCCAGATTGATTTACTTTAATCTGATGGTCCATATTTAAAGCAAAATCTTTTAAATAAAATATAATATATATTATATTATATATATATATATAAACTCACGGGGCTTAACAATTACGTCTGATAATTCACGATTGATTCTGTTGATCAATAAATGCCTAGCACTCAATTGATACCATCAAATAAAACAAACCTATTATATATATATATATATATATATATATATATATATATAAGTAATAAAACAAAACTAAGATGACTTCTCACGTAAGCATTAATAATCAATACAATGTGCCACTATGCAATCACGCGTATTACTTTACTTTTACTACCGAGTAGTTCAACAGTATTAACGGTAAAACTTTCGCCGTTATTTTTAATAAAAATATTTTTGTCATTTTCTCAATCAAACAATAATTTAGATTTGTAGGGGTCCACCAATGATTCTTGTGGTTTGCATTTAATATTCTCTCGCTAAAACGAATATTCCCCGACCAATCGAATATAATACAGCAACTTGCATACTTTGCAAAATTTATAAATACTACCTACAACTATAACATTATATCAAATCCACACCATAATATTCAAAAAAAAAATATTTCGAGAAATTTAAATCTTTATTCATAAAATCTGGGGTCTCACAATAATAACACAATGTTATAGTTAAAAAACAAATACATTGCCTCATTAGTTTTTTTATCTATTTTTAACAATTGTCGAGGCACTCACAGTATTACCATAATGCCAAAAAAAACTATTAATGATGATAAAAATAATTTACCAGATGCTAGTACTTAACAAATCATGCAAATCGACAAACCAACTAATAGAATGCAATAGATGAAGAAGCCATAAATATAAACACCGTGAAATATAGTCCACGAAATGAAGCCATAGCCCCTCCCATTGAATGCACTATCACCACAATCTGAAGGTCTCCATATAACTCCTTTGCACTTTTAACAGTATTTAGAATAAATTGTAGCATTAGTTGTTGCGTAATAGTTGGTATGTATTTATAGGGAGAAATTAGGTTAAATAATGATAATAGCTCAATTTCGACTGAATGAAATTTTTGTCCCTTCAAGTTGCCACCCACTTTTAAAATCGTCCATAAAGTTTAATTTTCGTCAGTTATGTCCTTAAAGTGGCATTTTGTTGGCGTTTCCGTTCCTTCAACCCAATTTGACCTCAACCTAATTCAATTTGAACAAACCCGGCCCAGTTTGACCCAACCCAAAGTTTTAATATTTTAAAATATAAAATAATTTTTAAAATAAGTTTAAAACAATAATTATATTTAATTTTCTTATGTAATTTTTTTGAATCTATATTTTATGAACCTTTACTCATTGTTGAAAAAAAATTAAAAGTTTCTAATGTTTTTCCTTATAATAATAATAATTATCTTTATAACTCTTTTAAAATAATATTTTATTTTAAATATAAAAAATAAATATTATTTTAAAATATTAAATATAATAATTATTATTTTCAAATTATTTTTAAAAATATAATTTAAAAAAATATTAAATATATATTTTTAAACGTTAAATATAATTATAATTTTAAATTTAATTTAGCAATAATTTTATATTTTAAAATATTAAAATTTTGGATTGGGTTAAACTGGGTCGAGTTGGGTCAAAATTGGTCAAAATGGGTCGAGTTGAGGTTAAATTGGACCGAAGGAAAGGAAACGCCAACAAAATAACACTTTAAGGACCTAACTGACAATAATTGAATTTAGGAACGACTTTAAAAATGGGTGGCAACTTGGAGAGACAGAAGTGTCATTCAGCCGTAATGATAATATCATAAAGTAGTGATTTTAGGAGATAATAATTAAATTAAAAAGAATAATATAAGAACAGTTGTCATTACCAAAACATGATTGAGAGGATTATAAATTCAAAATATTAGTTTGAGATTAAAAAAGTAGTAATTTAAAAGGTAATAATTAAATTAGTAATGATAATATTAGAACAATTAACATTATCAGAACAGTTTAGATTTGTAGTGATTTATGGGATTATAAAATTAAAATATTAATGTGGGATTAAAAAGTAGTGATTTTAGGATATAATAAGTAAGTAACAATAATATAAAAATCGTTTAGATTGAAAAAAGTAGTTATTTAGGGGATTATAAAATCAACATAGTAAGTTATGATTGATATTATTTGTTATTTTTATTTTGTTTGAAATATTTTAAATTTTATAATATTATGTAGTAATATAATTATAAATGGTATAATATTATGTTGTAATATAATTTAATTAGTAATGATAATATCCGTATAGTTTAAATAGGTAGTGTTTTTGGTATTTTGTTCTATAGGTTATTATAATATTATACCATACATATATGACATAATGTATGGTATAATTATGAATGTTTTAATATTAAAAAATAGTGATTTTAGGATATAATAATTATGTTTAGAAAAGTAGTGTATTTTGGGGATTATAAAATCAACATAGTAAGTTATAATTGATATTATTTGTTATTTTTATTTTGTTTTAAATGTTTTAAAGCTGTATAATATTATGTTGTAATATAATTATAAATGGTATAATATTATGTTGTATTTATAAGGAGAAAATTAGGTTAAATAACGGAGAGTAATGATAATAACTCAGTAATGATAATATCATAAAGTAGTGATTTTAGGAGATAATAATTAAATTAGAAAGAATAATATCGTAACAGTTAACATTACCAAAATAATTTAAATTCAAAATAATAATTTGGGATTAAAAAAGTAGTGATTTTAGGAGATAATAATTAAATTAGTAATGATAATATTAGAACAAATAACATTATCACAACGATTTAGATTTGTAGTGATTTATGGGAATATAAAATCAAAATATTGATGTGGGATTAAAAAGTAGTGATTTTAGGAGATAATAATTAAGTAGCGATAATATAAAAAGTGAAGTAATAGATAAGCACATTAATTAGGTAGGACATATAATAGCCCCAAATTCGGGTCACAAATCACTACAGACCTGGTATACTATTTCTATAACTATTGCGGAAGATATAAACATAAATTGTTTATACATTAAACTTTACACATTTAACCCCAAGGCCGAGAACCTTCGCATAAAACCTGAATCAATATCCTATCTAACATATATTGTTATTATCAAACATTACTATTAGAAATCTAACTGCACACATAAATCCCAAGCTGTACTTGTCTTTGACCTTTCCTTGTATCCAAAGTATTCAACTTAATCTGCAATATTTATCATGATATAGCAAGGGTGAGCAACAAGTTTGCCCAGCAAGTAAAAGTTTATTTGAGGATATATCATGATTGAAAAAATATGAATAAAAGGCTGGCTACGTTTAACAATATAAAAATTGAGAACTAGCAGGAATCAAATTTCATAACTGAACGATCACGACGACATGAATAAATGTCAATAATAAACATGAACACAATATCTGGATCGGATGGTAATGAAGGTGATCAGCTTTTCATATCTGATGAACACATGCAATATGCACAGAGTGCGAATCAATAATTCATAGACGTAATTATCAGTAATGATTAACCACAAGCACAATTGAAAGAACAACTCGGGGTCGAGTTTAGAGAACTTGCACAATAATTAGAAGTTCAAGGTTAGGAACTTGCTCAGATCACTAATTAATCTTTGCATACGCTTTATATCGCTTTTATCAGAAGACCTATTGTTGATAATATAGATCTCCAATATTAGAATAATATCATCACAGTATAATACTATTATATATAATTATAAAATAATCCTAAGCACATAACACATAACCCTATCAGTCCACAAACTACCTAAGACTCGGTATCAAGTCAAACTATTTCAGTTTGAGTTGAATCCGACATAATTCTGACAACCCGATGGTCTAGTCGAACTATTCTTGAACCTAATATTACTAAGACTCGGTCCAAACACTTAACAATTAACTTTGATAATTTTATTATCAGTCAATATATTTTTCATAGGCTCGTAATAATTTTTAAATAATTATGACCATTTATCATAATTTTTCAATCACTTATATCGTATTTATATAAATTGAATACCACATTATTCCCTTATCATTAATATTTATTTAATATTAAATATTAATGAAAATCATAACAAATTATTATAATATATTTATAATATATCAAAGTATTTTAATACCTTAAAATACTAATATAAAATATTGACATTAATATTAAAATATTAATATTTTCATGACAAAATATTAAAATTTATATTTTTCAAATATCTTTCTAACCCTTAAATCATTTTTATATGATTTTTAAAATATTAATTCTATTTTTCCATAATTTATTTAATATATGCAGATAAATAAATCAATTATCATTAATATGAATTTATTAATGAAATTCATCACAAAATATCAAAAGTTATTAAAATAACTAAAAATATTTTCTAACACCATAATATATTTTTTTAAATGATTTTTCAAGTATTAAAATTAATTTTAAGTAATTTATTTAATATTATTATTAAATAAATTAAATACCATTAATATTCCAAAAATACTAAATATTTATGAAATATATTCAAAATTATTAAAAACCTATTTTTTGGCTTTAAAATAATTTTTAGGAATTTATTATGTATTTTTAATAATTTAAAACTATTTTTTTCTATTTATTTAATAAAATAATTAATTTTTAGAAATTAAGTGTCACTAAAGGGTCCTATAGCGACAGAACCGTCGTTATAGGTGTTCTTGAGCCTGCCCAGAAACTCATAGTCAGTTCGCAGGGTAAGAGGTTTGACCATCATTAAATCTATGTTTTTGTTTCTTTTTGGGCTGGAATTCGTGTTAAAGTTGTAGTAATTATGTAATACTACAATAACATCCAAGTTCATGGCCACACAACATTATAACATAGAGTTCTTGGCCTCCAAAATCATTGTCAGACACTGTTCTTTAATTTTTGGGTTTTTCAGAATTGAAGAACAGTCGAGGTACCTATTTTGAGCCCTTGGATCCTTGATGTCTAGGCTTGCTTAATGTGTTATAAAGGTTCATACATGTATTGGAGATGTCAGGGTCCATTTCTATAACACCAGATCATCCTAACAACATCATAACAGTAAGATCTAGGCTGGTTAAAGAGATGTCAGGAGCTGATCTTAACGATTTCTGGGTTTTCCAAATTTCGTCCTAGGCAGTTGGTCAACGCCGGTTTGACCACTCACAACTTTGATTATATGTAAGATCAGGGTGATCTATTAGCATGACTGTGTAGTACTTATACTAGTTTACAAGATAAAAACTACAACTTGGCCAAACTATCAAACAACATCAAGATCAGAGGCTTATAAAAAGTTGTCAGAAGCTTCCTGGGTTTCTGGGCTGCCCAGAATCTCAGTTGGTCATGGTCGGTCAACCATGTTTGACTGCTTATAACTTGAGATCTAGACATGGTATGGAGGTGATTCCACTTCCAGTCTACTCTCCTCATGACATAGAACAAACTATAACTTCAAACACACTAAAAATCTAACATAGAAGAATCTAGTGGCCCTGACATTAGGCTGTCAGGCCTTATTTTTAGGGTTCTTGATCAGTTTGAAAAACTCATTTTCTGGCTTCTAGATGTTATGGATCTATGATGTAACATCATAGATCACTAAATAACATCCTTATACACTACTCTAGACAACAAACAACAACATATAACATGAAATCACATGATTTATAAAATTAGGGTTTATACCTTTCTAAGCTTGATCTTTGATTTCTGACTTTGGATTTTGATCTTGGCTTGCTATGAACTAATTATGGCTCATCTTCTCTCTCTCTCACTCTAAATTTTGAAAAGCTAGAGAGAGAATGGGTTGGATAAGTTTGAGAAGTAAAGTAAGAAATTTTCTTACTTTAATCCTTTTAAGTTTTGATTCAATGCACCAAGACTTGCAAGGTGGCATACATTTCTAATATATTAGATAGATTTTGAGCACATGTGTTAGGTTAGAGCAATGACTCACCAAGATTTGGTATGATCTTTTACTTAAAGTTTAAGTAAAAGGGTATTTTGGTCATTTTGCACCCACTAAGGGTATTTTGGTCTTTTCCCTTATAATTTGAAGGGAAAATTGGACATTTCCCTTTTATTCCATAACTTATAACACTTAGCCAGTTATACTTAGCTTTTGAATTCCCAAATTAGGGTTTTGAATATCCGAATTAGTGTTTCGGATTCCTGAAACTAAAATTAGGGTTTCCGAGCGTATCGTTAGGGTTTCTAACAGTTCGTTAGAGTTTACTAACTTAACCTTGACATTCTCTCATAACATTAGGGTTTGCTAAAGTTACAACTTATCTAATAAATCCTTGATCCTAAATCACAAACTGAACACATAAACAATTAATGTACACATAAAATCACATACATAGCTTCTTATAAACTTAAATACTTAACCCTGATAATTCTCCACCAAAAGATTTTAAATCCACCAAAATCCTTCACAGAATTTTGAAATCCATAATATTCCTTTACAGAACTGTCAATTCCATACACTTATTTTCAGTCTAGGTCCTAATATTGAACCTTAAATCAATCAATTATGATTTTAATAATTTTCTAAATTCTTGGGTCGTCACATTCACCCCTTCTTCTAAGAATTTCGTCCCCGAAATTCAACTTACACCTTATACCATTCACCATTCACCATTCATTCTCATCATTACATGCTACCCAATACACCACTCACAAGAGTAAAAATTTTCAAATTGTGCTGAGGAGTAATGTGACGCCCCCAAATTCGGACCTCCACTTGGTCACTCGAATTCGGTTCATCACGTGCTCAAAGTATTACCATATTAACTAAAATCATACATTCACAACGAAAAATCAAAATTAGAATAATATACAATGATTTATTATAATTATTCCCCCAAGTCTCGCAACCTACAGTACTTAATAGATTACATAATAGTATCGAATAAAGACCTAGTACATAATCCTACTTAAGTTTAAACATCGTTTGAAAATAGTCTTCACACAACATAATAATTTTAAACATAAAAGGAACAAGCTAGTCGGTAGCCTTGCCCTTGCCCTTGTCTGTTCCAGAGACCCCTTCATGTTCCTCCTTAACTGAAAGGTTTTTAAATAAGCAAGGATGAGCACACATTGCCCAGCAAGTAATATACAACAAGGGTGTAGGATATAATATCACAAGGTTTGAAATATCGAAGTGTCATTTCTAGGATAGGTCAAAGTGTTAGAATCACATCATGGATAAGAAATATCAACAATTCTTGGAATAAGAACGATAATTTAATATCAACATATATATATATATATATATATATATATATATATAAATTCAGCGACTAACAATATATCCAACTGGATAAATAATTTATACTGAGCAGTCACTAAGGACTATTGAACTTCCACTAGAGTTACCAATATTAAACTGATAACCCAAAAATATCAAGTATTATAGATGATCAGTCTACAATACTTTACGTTATGCATAACACCACCATAATATTCAATCACGTGTTGGGGTTTCCAACGACATACACTCCCCTTACCAAAAGGGTTGTCCAACTCAGTTTCCAAGATTTCCGCACCAATCAATTGGTTTGGACAACTTTTATAAACATGCATATAGTCTAGCCGAATCAAATGGCATCGACTCTTTCACAATATTCAAGAACATTACTAAGTTCAACATGAATAATAACTTTCACAAGGGTTTAAGCATATTAGCTCATTTGAACGGAAAACTAATATAGCTTGCATTCAAAGAGATAAGCTTACGGTATTCTTCGAATAAAGAATGCAAAGATAATTGCACAATAAGAGTAGGTTTCGAATACTTTCTCAATATAAATTTGAGTAAGGTTAGAGAACTTGCCTTAGGCGTAGTTTATCCACGTTAATAACTCAACACTTTCAAATCCTATTTATAGCGTATTATATGATCAAGATATTCATTAGCTAACACATATAGGTAAGTTCAACGCACACATAAATGTTTAACTAAGATATAAGTTCATACACATCGCTTACCCTATATTTTCATAGCACAATTTAGTTTGTAAGTTATCACAAATACCATAACGTCTTGATTGCTTTATTTCTTGAAAATATTCTTTGGATTTAACATTTGGAATTCATGATCAACATTTATCTCTATCACATAGTATGCTTCTTAACACATTACAGAATTTTGGTCATGTAAGATAAGTTAAAGTAATCATATAGGCATGCTTCAAACATCAGATCAAAAATAGAATGCAGAACTCAAGGTTCCAGACTGGCGCAACTGCGCTGTCCCCTAGCCAGACCAGGGTTGAGTTGCTGCCTTTCTATTTTTGCCCAAACCTTACACATCTATGTACTAATACTCTACCACATCTACATGTTAGAGGTGTTCACATACTCACATACCCGATATTGAGTTTATTTGTATAAGTTTGAACTTACGTCTTACATGGCATTCAAGCAAAACATTATCAAGCGGTTACCATGACTCGTTACTTGGCTATATACCCACATAGAGGTTTCAAATTCTGTTAATGCATATACTTGTAGCATTCATATTGCTTGTTCATAGCTATTATTGTTTAAAGCTTGAAATCATGCTTTAAACTCATGTTTATTCTAAAATCATCAAATTCCACACATATAAATCATACCTAGAGATATTATAGACATAACATGGCATCTTATCTCATTAGCATCTAGATATTCATGTGATGCAACTAGATTTTGAAAATATGTCCAAGTTTGCTTTTGAAACCATTTTAGGCTTGAACTATGCAATCTATCACACATAAGATAACTTCAAAACTCTAAGCATAGGTAGTCAAGTTATGTTAACATGCTTGCAAAGTCAGAACATATACTATGTAGAAATCATGCATTTTAGCTCACTAGGCTAAGCTTTTTCTTGAAAATATTCCTAACACAAAGCTTAATAAGTTTGATCATGCTCAAAGGAACTACATACACTATCACATGCTCATCTACGTGTAAAATCAGTCATGTATAGTTTACTAGGTTCAAAATTTGCAGAACATGATCTCTAACATAGTTTTATTTCAAAACTTAAAGTCTAAACCTCCATCTAAACCATATGCTTTTGTTAATCATGCAAGTCTATTAAAACATGTTCTTATTGAGTTAATATACTTGTATATATCTCTTACATATGTTTATATGCCAGCTTGAGTCATAACAACTAACTAATATTGATCAGGTTATAAAACAGAAGCTTCAATCGAAAGCGAGGGAAGGCAAGAATTGTGTTGCTGCGGTCAATCAAGTTAATCTGGCGCAACTTCGCCATACCTGGTTCAAGCCAGGAATAGTAAACCTCGACAATTGTTCATCTCAAACACAGAAATTACACACGAATTCATTCCTAAACACTCATATATCAATTGCAACATGCTTATATGATCATATAACATCTATATAACCCATGCCCATCCTCATTAACATCTATTTCCACATAATCAAGAATTTGAATTTCCATACATGCTAACTCTGTTTAACAGAACTGAATATAGAAAGCCAGAAATGGGATTATACCTCTGCAATTGTGAAAGGAACTTGCTCCAATGAACTCTTAAGCTCTAAGAATGCTTGTATGCTATCAACTCTCACTTAGCAAATATCAGACAACTCAAGCAACACCAACTGATAAAACATGTCTACTATTTATAGAAAAATTCTTACACAGACATAGCAATTTTCCATTGAATCAAACCCATGGATTTTAGGATTGCATGAAGGTTATGGAGGAGTTGATAGATGGTGGTTGAAACTCATCATAATCACCACTCCCTACCATAATCATCAGCTAAAAAGTTTACGTAATATAGCTTCAAGTTACTGTTCATTGTACTTGGTGACACTTATTATGGGACAAGAGAGAAAATCCCAGCATTCTTGATATCTAGGCTTGGTTTGTTTTACTTAATTTCCCACAATGAAATCTTAATGTACAATTGTTACCATATTAGGAATTTTAGGGATAAATTATACACTCACATCATATAGTCCATGTACATTAAATGTGACGCCCCCAAAATAGGTATACATCACCCATTCTAAGTCGCCAAATACATGGCATGTAATACAAATACAAACTTAAATATCTAAAGATGAAATGTGAGTTTTAATACAAATATTATCTTCTAGGCGAAGATTCAAACTCAAAATAAGTCCTCAATATATTTATTATCACACTATTTCACAGAATAGTGAGGACTACTAATGCAAACATCTGGACTGTCACTCCATTTCCCGACTAGTCCTAGCTATATTCTCATTTCCTAAAGAGAACAATGAAAGAAAAGAGGTGAGCTCAAATAGCCCAGTAAGAAATATTATGACTAAGATAATGCAGAATAAATTATCATTAGCCTTCAACAATGTTAAACTGATAAAATATAATAAACATCAAGTTTAACCGTAGCGGAACAAACAATCCATTAGAAGAGTCAAGTAGAGCATAAAATCTACCATCTTCTATGATTTAAGAGTTTATCATCAATTTTATCGCTGAGACTCAGCTTAATAAATAATCCACATCACTGAATTATCCATGCACTACGGGCCAAGGATATTCATTATTATCACCAATAGTCATGTTCATCTCAACAACTGTCCATCAATGCACTACGGGTCAATGAGGACTTTTACCACATCATTTTTAACATTACAGGTCATGATTATACCGAATGATTTCTGGTCCTAATTATACCAATCAACAGTCCATCTATGCACGTAAGCCAAAGATGACTTTCATCATAATATAAGCATGAGGATGATGACAATGATATAAGAATTCAATAAAGTCCAAATTGTCAACATGATACTGCTTTGTGGAGTAAAATTCAAGAATAATATCGTATCAAAAATGATTTGGACATAAAAGAAATCAATTTTTGTTATGAATAGTACCCCGGTATGAAAAGGTTAAAGCTTATCAAGACTGCTCAGAATAATATTTCCATGAAAAGATACTGGATGAAGCGCAAATATCAAAGAATTTCTGATCATTTCAGGAATTATAGAAGCAATACTTACCATAGTAAGTTTAGAGTTAGGAATCTGAAATGAACAATATACGAAACTGTAATTGGATTTTCAACTATCATGTGGTAGTCCGCGTGATGCATGATTCTTTCCATAAATTAATACCAAATGAATCTGAAGGGTTATTCACTGTGCATGCAGGTAGTCCGCGTGAGACAAAGTTATTCCATAGAATAATAAAGAATGGAATAACAACAGATTTCACCATGCATGCAGAGTTCGCGTACAAAGTTATTCCACGAGAATGATAAAGAATGGAATAACAACAGGATTTCACCATGCATGCGGTAGTCTGCGTAGACAGGTTATTCCAATAGAATGATAAAGAATGGAATAAGAACCCTTACGAGTATTGAAAGAAATAACTCTCTTCACCCTTACGAATACAAAAGAAATAATACCCCTTACGAATACGAAAGAAACCTCTCCTTGACAGAACTTCTAGACATTGTCAATAATGAAAATAATAATATTATTCAAATAATATGAATTATTGATTTGATAATTTGAAATACTGTGCAATGACAATTATTGAATCAATAATATAAAATATCAACGTAGCAATTATTGAATCAATAAAATAAGAGATATGATGCAACAATTACTGTAGCAATAATTGAGTATAACTGAGTGGCTTCTCACGTAAGCATCAATAATCAATACCGTGTGCTACTATGCAACCAGCGTAGACATCGTACTTTTATTACCGGGTATTTCAACAGTTAACGGTAAAACTTTCGCCGTTATTTTTATAAAAAGATAATTTTGTCGTTTTTTAACTCCGACAATAATTCTGTTATGGGGTCCACCAATGATTGTGTCATCGTACGAATATTCTCCGACAAAAAGAATATTCCCCGACCAAACGAATCTTTTATAACAACTTGCTTTACTTTGCAAAATTTTCACATATTACCCTTAACTTTAATCCTTATATCAATTTAACCATTTACTAAATGAAATAATAATTATAAGAAAATTGAATACTTTCATTTCATAAAATTCAGGGTCTTACATTAAATATACGCAATAAGATAATGTAGTAAGATATTATTGTCCAGGTAGTTCCATAATTAGTTCTACCACTCATATAACCATATTTTAAATCTCTACTCACATTCATATTGTTACATACACATTTCATGAAATTTTTATACCATATAGTTTCAATATGTTTAATTACCTTGCTTCTTACAATATAGTTTCATACAACTTAATATATTGTCACATAAATGCCATAATACACTATATAGTATAGTTGTATTATTGCTCCTATGCACATAACTGTCATATAATATTATTATATTATTAACTTACTTATTTATGTTAAATAAATAAATCATGCACTTCCTTAATTAATTAACATCAACATTAATTAATCCAATCATCGATGTATTTATAGATTTTAATCATTATTTATCTATATAATTCTTATTATACTTTTATAGTTATATTTCAAACCATAATAATCACATATTATTAATTAATTACCACGTAATCAATATTCCACCACAATTAATTAATATTAATTAAGGGTTTAACAATTCCATAACATACTTTATTTCATGGTTCATCAATGTCACACAAATCACATGATTGTTTCATTTAATTTTCAAAGTAGAAAAATTAATTTTTCTCCAATCGATCATCAATGCAATTGCGCAGAGTTTATCTTCTTTGAGACTGCAATTTGCTGCTTATGCCCTAACGATTGCTAAGACTAGTTTATCTTAAGCCAGTGTCAACCCCTATTGCCATACTCGTCTTACTTGACATGAATTAATGTCCACAAGAGTGTTACTACGAGTCTACGAGTGTATTGATTACTTATATGAAATCACCTGATCAACACGATTAATCTTCTTAACTCTCGTTTACTTTGCTTAACGGATTTCTTCGTTTCACATTATGCCACACAAGGCATTTCACAATCCTCATTGTTACTTCACACATCTTAATACGCAGTGATCTAATACGAATCAATTGAATTAACCAACTCACAAAATAATAACACTTTTATTCACACAAATTTTATTTCCATTAATATATTTATTTAATAATACGTGAAAATTCTTGGGTATTACATCCTCCCCCCTTATAAAAATTCCGTCCTGGAATTGCTACAAGGTTACAAAAACAGATGGGGATAATTCCTCATCATCCTATCTTCTAACTCCCACGTTGCCTCCTCGACATCATGGTTCCGCCAAGTACTTTTACAGAAGAAATAACTTTATTCCTTAAGGTTTGCTCTATCCTATCAAGAATTTGGACAGGAATTTCTTCGTATGCTAAATTCTTCTCCACTTGAATGGGTTCGTAAGAAATCACGTGTTTGTAGTCGGGCTTGTACGGACGCAACACGGATATGTGAAACACGTTATGGATGTGCTCCAACTCAGGTGGTAGTGCAACTTTATATGCTACTTCGCCCACTCGCTTTAGTATCTCGAATGGTTCTATGAATCTTGGACTCAGTTTGCCTTTCTTGCTGAAATAGATCTTTCCCTTCCATGGAGATACCTTTAAGAATACGAAACTGCCGACTTCAAAATCTCGGTCTTGCCGATGCAAGTTCGCGTACATTTTCTGGCGATCTTGAGCTGCTAAAAGTCTGGCCCTTATCACTTTCACCACATCCGCGGTTTGTTTTACTAACTCTGGTCCGAGTATTCATCGTTCTCTGACTTCGTCCCAACATAATGGCGTTCTGCACTTCCTTCCGTAAAGAGCTTCATACGGTGGCATGCCAATACTCGCATAGTAACTATTATTATACGTAAATTCGACTAAGGGTAGGTGGTCGTCCCAATTTCCCTTGAAGTCCATCACGCAAGTCCTAAGCATGTCCTCTAGCGTTTGTATTGTTCGCTCACTTTGTCCATTTGTCTGAGGATGATAAGCAGTACTTAACCGTAATTGTGTTCCCATCCTCTCTTGCAAGCTTTTCCAGAATTTTGACGTGAAACGCGGGTCTCGGTCAGAAACAATCAATACCGGCACTCCATGTCGTGAAATAATTTCTTTTACGTACAAACTCGCTAATTGATTTAAACTGTAGCGGATCTTGATAAATAGAAAATGCACAGTCTTCGTATGTCAATCCACGATAACCCAAATGGCATCCAAGCCTTTCTGCGTGACTGGAAGTCTTACCACGAAATCCATCATGATATGCTCTTATTTCCACTCAGGTATTTCCAACGGATGTAATAAACCACTCAGTCGCTGATGCTCTGCTTTTACACGTTGAAACGTAAGACATCTACTAACGTACTCCGCGATTTCTCGTTTCAGATTTGGCCACCAAAAATGTTGTTTCAAGTCCTGGTACATCTTTGTGCCTCCCAGATGAACGGAATATGTCTTATTGTGTGCCTCGTGCAAAATCTCCTCTCTTAACTCAGCCACTGCCGGTACCCACACTCTCCCTTCGAATTTTAAGATACCGTCTTTATCTATTTGAAATTTTTCTTCCTCTTTTACCGTGATCCTTCTCCTAATTTTCTCACATTCTCCATCTTTTTCCTGGGCTTCCTTTACTCTATCCAACAAAGTCGGACAAGCTTCCATTATAAATAACTTCTCTTCAGACCTCTCGGGTCCCTTCACCTCTATTTCCAACTCCTCCATATATCTTATTAACTCTTCCTGAGTTGTCAGTTGAAACAATTTCTCCCTTCCTCTCGTCAGAGGCGTAAGAACTACTCGTTTGCCTTCCCCGGGTGATAAAGAATGTCACAGTCATAATCCTTAATCAATTCTAACCACCTTCTCTAATGCATATTCAACTCCTTCTGTGTGAAGATATATTTTAAACTTTTGTGGTCCGTGTATATCTCACATTTCTCCCCTTACAAATAATGTCTCCATATCTTTAACACAAAAACTACTGCCGCTAACTCTAAGTCATAAGTAGGGTATCGTTTTTCGTAATCCTTCAATTGTCGTGACGCATACACAATGACCTTGCCGTGTTTCATAAGTAAAAAACCAAGTCCTCTATGCGATGCATCATTGTACACCATAAATCCTCCCGTATCATCTGGTAATGATAATACAGGTGCCTCACTTAATCTCTTCTTCAACTCTTGAAAACTCTCTTCGCATTTGTCAGTCCATAAAAATTTCACCATCTTCCTTGTCAAATTAGTTAACGGGGTCGCTATCTTAGAAAAATCCTGGATAAATCTCCGATAATACCCAGCTAACCCTAAGAAACTTCTCACCTCCATCGAAGTTCTCGGTTGTTCCCAATTACTTACCTCTTTGACCTTTTTGGGGTCTACCGAGATTCCATTCTCATCCACCATATGGCCTAAGAATTGAACCTTCTTCATCCAAAATACGCACTTAGAAAACTTCGCATATACCTTCTCCCTTCGTAGTGCCTCCAAAGCAATCTTTAGATGTTCGGCATGTTCTTCCTCCGTCTTTGAGTAGATCAAAATGTCATCAATGAAAACTACTATGAATTTATCCAAGTATGGCTTGAAAACTCAGTTCATCAAGTCCATGAATGCTACCGGAGCATTAGTTAAACCGAATGACATTACCAAAAACTCGTAATGTCCATAACGGGTTCTAAACGCATTCTTTGGTATGTTCTCATCCCGCACTTTCAGTTGGTGACATCCCGTCCGCAAGTCGATCTTCGAGAATCACTTTTCTCCCTTCAGTTGATCAAATAAGTCGTCTATCCTTGGTAATGGATATCTATTCTTGATCGTTACTCTATTCAATTCTCGATAATCGATACAAAGCCTCATCGATCCGTCCTTTTTCTTAACGAATAACACTGGTGCTCCCCAAGGAGACACACTCGGTCGAATGTAATCCATATCCAATAACTCTTGAAGTTGTATCATCAATTCCTTCATTTCTACTGGCACCATAAGATATGGAGCTTTCGAAATCGGTGATGTTCCCGGTGCTAAGTCTATTACGAATTCGATTTCTCTGCTTGGCGGAAGGCCAGGCAGATCGTCCGAAAACACATCCTAAAATTCACTCACTACGGGTATATCTTTAATCTCTACTCCCTTTTTCCGAGTATCCACGATGTAAGCTAAATAACCTACGCATCCTTTCTTTAACAATTTCCTGGCCTACATCATCGTAATGCAAAACGATTGCTTAAGCGATGAGCTACCATAAAACACTACTTTAGACTTATTTGGAGTCTGAAGGTTCACACATTTGTTCTAACAGTCAATTACTGCTGCATGGTTATATAACCAATCCATTGTAACGCCCCGAAATTCGGTCTATTTTTACATCCGAATTCCGTATGTCACGATCCCATCTTCCTCCAAACATACCTCATTATATAGCTAAATATAACAACATACATCCTCAAATCCCAGGTTCTAATACCTTAAAACCTCTTTCATTATAAATAATGATAAATACATTATTCTTTACATCTTGTACAAGTGACTTTTATCCGCCACCAAGGATACATAATCATTTATTAAACTATTATATAGTTTTAATTCTATCATTCTATATTACAAATCTTTTCTTGATCTTCACGCTCATTCATATAATGAATGACATCTCTTCTGGATACCGATCAGCTTGATCTTTACAGGATCCTTAAGTTCTTTCTAACATCGTTCACTGAAAATGTTTTTATTTTAAGCAAGTGTGAGCATTCAATTGCCCAGCAAGTCATAACAGTTGAACAAACAACTTCAAGAATTTAAACATTCTTTTCAGACCTCAATAACCGAACAAAGGTTATGAAGCAGCTTGAATAATAGGAATAATCTCGATTCCTATCATTTTCAAACATTAGTCACATTCACTTTGAAATACTTTCATTCTCTACTCTCTTTCATACACATTCCGTCCGGCTAGAATCAATAGCACAGACTTAACAATAATGGTTCATGTATAAACAGAACATACTAATATTGAACAGTTCAATCACAGAACAATTCATATCATAGAAACACCGAAGTGTTCAAATTGTGGCACAAGGCCTCATACATTCTACCATCTTGTACAAATATCACACATTGTCACATAGACAGAACTTCTCAAGTTCAACATCTGAGAAGTTTTAAGAAACTTGCATTCATTTAAAATATGAATGAAGTTAGGAAACTTGCCTTACGCATAGCTACAACTTATAGTTTACGCTGAACTGCTCATTCCAATTCCTATGTGGCACATAAGGAAATAACACATACACCAATTAGTCATATACTTGACTTACGCATTAGTTTACTTACTTTAATTCTTAGGGTTCACGTTATTAAAAACTAAGTTTACGTAACCAACTTCCTTTACCGGTTAACGGCTTCATGACATATGGAGATGTCTTACTCAATACGTTCATCATCTTTGATGATTTACATTTTTATCTTCTTCTTATACTTTCCTAGGACTCAACACACATCGTGTCTCTACTAGTAATCCATATGGTACTCTAAGTGGTTTCCCACAAATAACTAACAAACAAGTTCCCGTCTCATCTACACTGCCCATGCAGTGAGTTAGATCGGTTGCCAATTTTGTATATACCTTCGCTCTCTGAAGGAATTGTTTAGCCCAGCTCCCATATATCAACCATCAAAGGTTACGATTGTACTATAACCTAACTTATCTTAACTTATCCGAACTATTAAACTATAATGTTCGTTAAGTCAAATTCTTATTCCTTATGGCTTTCTGGCAACTAAATGTCATACCTCAGGATTTATTCATCATCGTCTAAGTCATACAGTCTTTTGTATACTCGGGACGTTCATTTCATATTCATTCTACACATTTATAGCGTTAAACATTTTACGTTACCTTATTTATATCTTACAACGTCTGATTAATTCAACTCGGAACGTCATCCAAGTTATTAACATTAACTCGGCTTCTTTTACGTCATACATACTTATCTTTAATTCAGCTTCTTCATTATCCTACGGTCAAACCATACACAGGGTGTAGGTTCTACCCGTTTAATATTCGCGTACACTTAACCTTCACGTTAGTTAAAGTGTTCAACGCTTACATTTCATTCTAACATTATCCTCCGACTCACATTCAGCTTATGTTAAACTTCTTATCGTTCTCTATGGCTTTCTAGATACCAATCGTATCTTACTTACTACCTTCTACAACGTCTAAGTCATACAATCAATGTATACTTAGAACGTTAGCCCGACGCGACGTGAATACGATTCATGAGAATCGTTTATGTATTCAGCGTTCATGTTGCTCATCTCTTAATCTCTCATTCAACCTTTATTCGAGGTTTTAATCACTTTTAATCGTTATTCATCCCATGAACCCTATGTTCATTATTCATTCTTAATGTCAAAGCCATACGGTTCATTGTATGCCAAGACCGATTGTTCATCACAACAACATTGCGTTTACAGCGTCTAAACGCTTTACAATCATCTCTCATTACCCCGTCATAACATCTAAATGTTATACATTACTATCATCACTCAACGTCTAAGGAATCACCACTATAGCAATTCCTCACGTTCGTTTATCGCGATTACGGTCCCTAGACATCGGTTCCGTAACCCGCATCTACATTCTTTATCTTTTAATCTCATTTAATCTTTTTGTTCCATTTTCATTAAAGGTTTAATACACTTGATTAAGTGTTAAATTAGTTGAACTACATATTCATATTTCTTTCTTGCACATCCCCCGAGAAATTGAGTAGTTAAAATCTCATTTCTAGGCATTACCTCAGACCGGTGTTCTTGGGCTGTGGTTCTTCCCTTTCCTTCACGCTGCGGCACCATTTAGCAGTAACTGATGGCCTGAGCTCACGTCGTGGCACCGGTCTCCAAGGCACGACTCGCGCTGCGGCGCCAAGCATGAAACCTAGAAAAATTTTCTAAGTCTTTTACAAGCTTGAGACGCTAACTTCGAAATCTCATATCTTATTCGTTATAACTCGAAACGAGGTTATTCCAAAGTCATTTTCTTCCTTATCTTACATACGTAGATTACCCTCAAATAGAACTTTGTTCTGAATCCGTTAATGTGCCATTCGATCGGCTTAATCTTCACCCTTCGTTCGTGTTTACGTTATTAACGCTCTTCGTTCGCTCGTCCGTAATTCGGTCATCCGAACTCGGAACTCGTTCGTTCTTGAGTCTACGACTCACATTTTATACATTCTCTTACATTCTTATGAAACACTACACGTTCGGGTTCATTTACAAACTTTCTATTTCTCGTTTATCTTTTACGAATTTTCGCTATAACCTAGTTATAGCTCAATTTTAATCCGTTCTTCATGAACTTTTCTAACGTTCCTAACCAAGAAATAAGCAACTAACTTATACGCGATGGTTTTAAACTTGTCCATAAACAACAATTATCCTACGATGGTTTTAAATTTGTCCATCAACAACATTCTTCGCGTTCTTCGTGTGTTCTTCGCGTGTTCTTCGTGTTCTTCATTTTTAATCGATATTTTGGATTATGATTCTACTTTTTCTTGGAATTTGATGTTATAAAACATCATTCCTTACTTATTTGACCTACTCATTCATAAGATTCATTTGGATCGCTCAAAATCCTTACGAATCTTATACTTCCTTAAGAAATTTATAAACTAAATTCTTAATTCTTATTTCTTCGTTTTCTCATGATTTTAACCATATGAAATCATTCTTAACTTCATCTATTTCTTATCTTCATTAAGTTATGTTTTTGAACATATTAAACTCAAAGAAAATTAGAAGAAACTAGGTTTCAGATTACCGTTCTTCTTTAATCTCCTTCCGTCGGACAAAGCGTGCACTCGGGCTAGCTCTTCCTCATTCTCTCCCTCTTCTTCTCCCATCCGAACTCTCTTTCTCTATCTCTCAAGTGTTGGTTGAAATTTTCAAACCAAACAAATGAGCTTAAGGCTTGTTTATATAGAAAACCAAAGCTTAGGGCAAATTGGTCATTTCGCTCCTAACCTCCTTACTATTCAAAGCTTAGCCACCAAGTTTACTTGGCCACCACCCTTACTTGGTGGCCAAGTGGCCTCCCCTTATGCTCATGGGTCTTTGCCATGGGTTGCCCCATGGGTTTTACCCATCCGGTGACCTATCGGTTCGATCCGCGGTTAATTTTCTTGGATCGGGCTTAATTTAATCTAACACTGGGCCTTACATTAATTCTTACTAGGCCTTCTTTGGGCTTGATTACAAATTCCATTGGGCTTGATATAATCCAAGTCCACTTGGATTCTATAAAGTCTATGAACTCAAAGTCCATTTAGACTAATCGTATTCTACGCATTCCATTCTCGTATTCTCTTCGTATATAATTCGTACAATATTCGTATTATACGTCGTACTAATCTTACTACTATACTCATATAATAACTAGTATTATACTCGTATTTCTCACGCATAACAACTAATTATTATACGAAATCATAAAATTCTCGGATCTCACTTTTCCTAACCCTTAGGTTTCAAGTCCGCAGGCGAAAACTTTGTTTTTGCTATAACTAAAATATTATTGAATATTCCATCTCGTCTCAGAATTCCATCATTATGCGTTTCTCAAAAATCAAAAATAAATCTCCGAGCAGAAACTGATGAATAATGCCTATTTCGTCTTTTTCCCCAAAAAATATTTTGTTCCCGAAAAATTTTTATTTTCGTCTTGAAAATTATTACTCATTCAGTCTAGCTCGTAGCCAGAATCCTCCCGATTAATAATCATCCTAGGTTATAGAACGATTAATAAACACATAGCACAGAATAATATTAATAAAAATTCATTTTATTAATAACTAATTCTTTAAACTTAAATTCTGGACAATCCAATTTTTCGGGTTGTCACATTCTTCCTCCCTTATAAAAATTCCGTCCTCGGAATTTCTTAAAACCAAACCCTTACCCCGGGTTCTCACATTCTCCTCTTCTTCGCAGAATTTCGTCCTCGAAATTTTAGCTTACCCTTCTTCTCAACTTCTCTTCAAAGAAGTTATTATCTTTCAAACATTCCATACCCTTCATAACTTGTCAAGAATCATGAAGTGAAAGGAATAAATAGGAATATAAAGATTCCTTTAAAACATTTCATTCTTTTGCTGAGGGGTCAAATTGACCATTAACTCTTACTAGATTAAACAACCTTTCACCATAAACCTTTCTTACAAGGTAAGTTTATAATCACAAAGAAGGTAAACTACCTCTTCCATACGTAGGTGATCAACCCATCGTATAACCCCATTTCAGGGTATGTTCACCTCATACTTAATCATTAGATTCAGCACCAAAATAATTTGGTTCGACATAGCTCTTCAAAGAAAGCTCGATTTTCTTTTAATCATGACATACCATTTATCTTAGCCAAATCAAATAGCCTTGACCATACCAATAAATTGGACATCAACTTGAAACATTCGTCTAGTCAACTCACTTGACATCGACTACATCTTTAAATTCTTTCACAATACATCAAAACATTTTATGACGTCATGATACCGCACTTTTCACAGTACGTTGAGGACTTCATCAATTTATGACTTCATCATTATGCATCATACCATAGTGGTTTGTTGATCCTAAGATCAAATCTAACAGCAGGTTCAATTGCATTAATAACTCCATCCTTTTATCATCCTTGCATCAAATGCACTGATGATATAAAATTTATTTTGATATTTCAAATCAAATTCTGTCTAGCCAAAACAATTAGCATAGACATACCAAGAATAGTTCTTTTAAAATCCATTGGTTCCAAAAGTTAAACCAATTCTTTACTTTTTAAAATGCGCACATCAGCACGATTTCAAGAAACTTCGAAATCTAGCATAACTAGATGACTTGGAATATCCTATTCTCTATCTTCCTTCATTGTCTTACTTGCGACAATACTTAATCTTCTCTAGCACCTTCAATGCTAAGTTTATTGAAATTAACTCATTTTCAGTCTACACATTCTTATACCTTAGTACAGTCCATCAACTTACCACACATTATGAGTTTAGAAACTTTCCACAATAATATGAGTTTAAGAACTATCCCAGACAGACCATAGGCGTCCATTCGCTGAGAAGATCAAAAACATACCATATGATTATAAGTCACGAACTTACCATAAGTATGAGTTTCAAGAACTCGCACCCTATCTTATCGTTCTCTACCTACCAAGTATATACATGAGAAAAGATTCACCTTTTCTTCATATACATCTTGATAGCGCGACCAATTTCAATGATTATCACTGTAATAAACTGAGTGGTTGTTACACCAAGCACAAACCTCTGCCCATACAAAGATTCATACAACTCAACTATCACATGAGTCCTCAATTGAAATCGTACAACTTTCTCTTTCCTTAATATGAATTTTCTTTAATTCGTATGCTATCCTTTATAACTCAATCTGAGTTCTTCTTCCCGTACTACTTCGTAGTACCATACATTCATAGTATTAGCTACAAATCATCCATCGTTTAACAACTCATCTGTTACTACGATTTACTATGATCACGTGGTGATCTTCTTATCCTTCTCTCTACGATTATAGTCTTAGGTACTCTTACCTAAGATTTATAACCTATCAGCTTTGATACCAACGTGTAACTCCCCAAAATCCGATCTATTTTCACATCCGAATTCCGTATGTCACGATCCCATCTTCCTCCAAACATACCTCATTATATAGCTAAGTATAACAACATACATCCTCAAATCCCAGGTTCTAAAACCTTAAAACCTCTTTCATTACAAATAATGATAAATACATTATTCTTTACATCTTGTACAAGTGACTTTTATCCGCCACCAAGGATACATAATCATTCATTAAACTATTCTATAGTTTTAATTCTATCATTCTATATTACAAATCTTCGCTTGATCTTCACGCTCATTCATATAATGAATGGCATCTCTTCTGGATACCGATCAGCTTGATCTTTACGGGATCCTTAAGTTCTTTCTAACATCGTTCACTGAAAATGTTTTTATTTTAAGCAAGTGTGAGCATTCAATTTCCCAACAAGTCATAATAGTTGAACAAACAACTTCAAGAATTTAAACATTCTTTTCAGACCTCAATAACCGAACAAAGGTTATGAAGCAGCTTGAATAATAGGAATAATCTCGATTCCTATCATTTTCAAACATTAGTCACATTCACTTTGAAATACTTTCATTCTCTCTTTCTTTCTTTCACATTACAAAATGCGGCTAGAATCAATAGCACAGACTTAACAATAATGGTTCATGTATAAACAGAACATACTAATATTGAACAGTTCAATCATAGAACAATTCATATCATAGAAACACCAAAGTGTTCAAATTGTGGCACAAGGCCTCATACATTCTACCATCTTGCACTAATATCACACATTTGCACATAGACAGAACTTCTCAAGTTCAACATCTGAGAAGTTTTAAGAAACTTGCATTCATTTAAAATATGAATGAAGTTAGAAAACTTGCCTTACACACAGCTACAACTTATAGTTTACGCTGAACTGCTCATTCCAATTCTATGTAGCATATAAGGAAATAACACATACACCAATTAGTCATATACTTGACTTATGCATTGGTTTACTTACTTTACTTCTTAGGGTTCACGTTCTTACAAACTAAGTTTACGCGACCAACTTCCTTTACCGGTTGACGGATTCATGACATATGGAGATGTCTTACTCAATACGTTCATCATCTTTAATGATTTACATTCTTATCTTCTTCTTATACTTTCCTAGGACTCAGCACACATCGTGTCTCTGCTAGTAGTCCATATGGTACTCTAAGTGGTTTCCCACAAACAACCAACAAACAAGTTCCCGTCTCGTCTACACTGCCCACAAAGTGAGTTAGATCGGTTGCCAATTTTGTATATACCTTCGCTCTCTGAAGGAATTGTTTAGCCCAGCTCCCATATGTCAACCATCAAAGGTTACGATTGTACTACAACCTAACTTATCTTAACTTATCCGAACTATTAAACTATAATGTTCGTTAAGTCAAATTCTTATTCCTTATGGATTTCTGGCAACTAAATGTCATAGCTCAGGATTTATTCATCATCATCTAAGTCATACAGTCTTTTGTATACTCGGGACGATCATTTCATATTCATTCTACACATTTATAGCGTTAAACATTTTACGTTACCTTATTTATATCTTACAACGTCTGATTAATTCGACTCGGAACGTCATCCAACTTATAAACATTAACTTGGCTTCTTTTACATTATACGTACTTGTCTTTAATTCAGCTTCTTCATTATCCTACGGTCAAACCATACACGGGGTGTAGGTTCTACCCATTTAATATTCGCATACACTTAACCGTCACGTTGGTTAGAGTGTTCATCGCTTACATTTCATTCTAACATTCTCCTCCGACTCACATTCGGCTTTTGTTAAACTTCTTACCGTTCTCTACGGCTTTCTAGATACCAATCGTATCTTACTTACTACCTTCGACAACGTCTAAGTCATACAATCAATGTATACTTAGAACGTTCGCCCGACGTGAATACGATTCACGATAATCGTTTATGTATTCAGCGTTCATGTTGCTCGTCTCTTAATCTCTCATTCAACCTTTACTCAAGGTTTTAATCACTTTTAAACGTTATTCATCCCATGGACCCTATGTTCATTATTCATTCTTAATGTCAAAGCCATACGGTTCGTTGTATGCTAAGACCGATCGTTCATCACAACAACATTGCGTTTACATCGTCTA
The DNA here is from genome assembly GCA_020205605.1 of Panax ginseng. Lineage (NCBI taxonomy): Eukaryota > Viridiplantae > Streptophyta > Magnoliopsida > Apiales > Araliaceae > Panax > Panax ginseng. The sequence continues at coordinate 90,001,355 of CM035134.1, read as the reverse complement.
AACGCTTTACAATCATCTCTCATTACCCCATCATAACATCGAAATGTTATACATTACTATCATCACTCAACGTCTAAGGAATCACCACTATAGCAATTCCTCACGTTCGTTTATCGCGACTACGGTCCCTGGACATCTGTTCCGTAACCCGCATCTACATTCTTTATCTTTTAATCTCATTTAATCTTTTCGTTCCACCTTCATTAAAGGTTTAATATACTTGATTAAGTGTTAAATTAGTTGAACGACATATTCATATTTCTTTATTGCACATCCCCCGAGAAATTGAGTAGTTAAAATCTGATTTCTGGTCATTACCCTGCACCGGCGCTGCGGCGCCGTGCCCTTCCCTTTCCTTCACGCTGCGGCGCCATTTAGCGGTAGCTGATGGCCCGAGCTCGTGCTACGGTGCCGACCTCCAAGGCACGACTCGCGCTGCGACGCCAAGCATGAAACCTAGAAAAAGTTTCTAAGTCTTTTACAAGCTTGAGACGCTGACTTTGAAATCTCATATCTTATTCGTTATAACTCGAAACGAAGTCATTCCAAAGCAATTTTCTTCCTTATATTATGTACTTAGATTACCCTCGGACATAACTTTGTTCTGAATCCATTAACATGCCGTTCGATCAGCTTAATCTTCACCATTAGTTCGTGTTTACGTTATTAACGCTTTTCGTTCGCTCATCCATAATTCGGTCATCCGAACTCAGAACTCATTCATTCTTAAGTCTATGACTCACATTTTATACGTTCTCTTACATTCTTATGAAACCCTACACATTCGGGTTCATTTACTAACTTTCTATTTCTCGTTTATCTTTTATGAATTTTCGCCATAACCTCGTTATAGCTCAATTTTAATCCGTTCTTCATGAACTTTTCTAACGTTCCTAACCAAGAAATAAGCAACTAACTTATATGCGATGGTTTTAAACTTGTCCATCAACAACAATTATCCTACGATGGTTTTGAATTTGTCCATCAACAACATTCTTCGCGTGTTCTTCGCGTGTTCTTCGTGTGTTCTCCGTGTTCTTCATTTTTAATCGATATTTTGGATTACGATTCTACTTTTTCTTAGAATTTGATGTTATAGAACATCATTTCTTACTTATTTGACCTACTCATTCATAAGATTCATTCTTATCGCTCAAAATCCTTACGAATCTTATACTTCCTTAAGAAATTTATAAACTAAATTCCTAATTCTTATTTCTTCATTTTCTCATGATTTCAACCATTTGAAATCATTCTTAACTTCATCTACTTCTTATCTTCATTAAGTTATGTTTTTGAACATATCAAACTTAATGAAAATTAGAAGAAACTAGGTTTCGGATTACCGTTCTTCTTTAATCTCCTTCCGTCGGACAAAGCATGCACTCGGGCTAGCTTTTCCTCATTCTCTCCCTCTTCTTCTCCCATCCAAACTCTCTCTCTCTATCTCTCAAGTGTTGGTTGAAATTTTCAAACCAAACAAATGAGCTTAAGGCTTGTTTATATAGAAAACCAAAGCTTAGGGCAAATTGGTCATTTCACCCCTAACCTCCTTACTATTCAAAGCTTAGCCACCAAGTTTACTTGGCCACCACCCTTACTTGGTGGCCAAGTGGCCGCCCCTTATGCCCATGGGTCTTCCCCATGGGTTGCCCCATTGGTTTTACCCATCTGGTGACCCATCGGTTCGATCCGCGGTTAATTTTCTTGGATCAGGCTTAATTAAATCTAACACTGGGCCTTACATTAATTCTTACTGGGCCTTCTTTGGGCTTGATTACACATTCCATTGGGCTTGATATAATCTAAGTCCACTTAGATTCTACAAAGTCTATGAACTCAAAGTCCATTTAGACTAATCGTATTCTACGCATTCCATTCTCGTATTCTCTTCGTATATAATTCATACAATATTCGTATTATACGTCATACTAATCTTCATACTATACTCGTATAATAACTAGTATTATACTCGTATTTCTCACGCATAATAACTCTAATTATTATACAAAATAATAAATTCTCGAAACTCACTTTTCCTAACCCTTAGGTTTTAAGTCCGCAGGCGAAAACTTCATTTTTGCCATAACTGAAATATTATTGAATATTCCATCTCGTCTCAGAATTCTATCATTATACGTTTCTCGAAAATCCAAAATAAATCTCCGAGCAAAAATGGATGAATAGTGCCTATTTCGTCTTTTTCCCCAAAAAATATTATTTTCGTCTTGAAAATTCTTACTTGTTCAGTCTAGCTCGTAGCCAGAATTCTCCTGATTAATAATCATCCTAGGTTATAGAACAATTAATAAACACATAACACATAATAGTATTAATAAAAATTCATTTTTATTAATAACTAATTCTTTAAACTTAAATTCTGGACAATCCGATTTTCCGGGTTGCCACATCCATTCCCAGTATTACGTCGAATTCTCAAAATCTAATAGGAATCAGGTCGATGCTTAGTTCATGTTCTCTAATGTTTGCGCGATAATTTCGATAGACGTATTCTACAGGGATTATTTCCTTATTTGCAACTTCTATGTTCAAAGGATCTTTTAAACGTTCTCGGGGTGTACTAAGTTTATTAGCAAATTCTTCAGATACAAACGAACAGGTGGCACCCAAATCAAATAATACATAAGCATTTATATTATTGATTGGGATTATACCTGACACCACGTCCTTCTAAACTTCTAACGTCTTTTTGGTCATGTTAAAGGTTCGAGCGAGCGATCGATTGGGTTGCGCAGGTCCACCAATCATTAACTTACTTCCTCCTCCCTGGCTTCCGCCAGCTCCACCGCTTCCTTTCTTCGGGCAATCCTTTATCTGGTGCTCTGTTGATCCACAAGCAAAACATCCTCTAATCTTCTTCGACATTGGGCAATTTGGCGATATGTGCCCCTCTTGGCCGCAATTATAACAAGTGCTTTTCCTCTTCTAGCATTCTCCCTGATGACTTCTTTCACATTTGTTGCAAGCTTCGGTCCTCTTCTTGAAGTTTCCCTGGTGACTTCCACCTTGGCTATTGTTTCTGTTGTTGTTGTTTTCCCATTTCCTCTTTTCGGAGTTACTTCCTCCGCTACTACTCCCTCCACGATGCTCACTACCAGTGTTCTTATTCTTCTTCTCCTTATGATATAGACTCAAGGCCTCACTGCCACCTTCCGCAATGATTGCCTTCTCCAACAACGTTGTAAAGGAATCAATCTGGAAGACCGATACCTTATTATTCAACCACGACTTCAACCCTTGCTCAAAATGTCTCACCTTCCTCTCCTCATCCACAACTTGGTGCTCTACAAATCGCGCTAGTTCATTGAACTTAGCTGCATATTGCGCCACCGTTATATCACCTTGTTTCAACTCTAGAAATTTCACTTCTATCCTACTCTACATACTCTTCGAAAAATAATTCTCGAAAAACAGTGTCGTAAACCTCTCCCATGTTATCGTTCCTTCCCCCGCTCTCTGCTGATTTGTTTCCCACTAATAGTTCGCTTCGCCCCTCATCATGTATGTGGCAAATATTTTCTTCTGGTCTTCACCCACACGAGCTATAGTGAAGTCCTTCTCGATCTCCTTGATCCAGGTTTGCACAACTATCGGGTCAGTGGTTCCCGCGAACTCTGGGGGTCCTACACTCTTAAAATCTTTGAAGGTTGTTATTGGGACAGCTTGGGGAACGGGTGGTACTGGTTCGTTTCTTCACCTCAGAGCTTCTCCTAATAAATCTACCAGTCTCTGTATCGGGTCTACAGGACCTCTCTCATCATTAACTGACTCTTCTGGGACAGTTATTCTATGTCTGGGCAGCATTTTCTGCATCACAAAATTTTCATTTTATTATAATTATAATACTTAAACATTTCTTAATAAAAAAGAACTACAGGTTTATAACATGTTTCTGAAACAAGATCATTTATATTTATATGCCAAATAGTTGCAATACATGTTCTTTTCTAGCATACTGCTATAAATGATAACACATATCCCCTAATATCACAAAAGACGGGGACATACTAACTTACTACCCCTCTAACACTTTTTAGAAGTTTGGGGGTTTACCACTATCTCACATCTTACACAAAAGACTTAGATTACAACAACATTTTAATAACACATAAATAAAAATACTACACTACTGAGCTTTTTCCTCTAGACTCAATCTAACAACCCACGCTCTACGGCGCTGTGATATTCATTCTGTGTGATGTGCTCCACCATGTCTCGGCTTATGGTATGCCGGGTCTGTCCTTGCTCAGCTGGGTAATAATGTACCCCATCGATCAATCTTTCCATGGCTGTGCGTAGAGCATAGCCCATGTAACGCCTTGGAAAATCGAACATTTTGTAATTACTTTTAATAATGAATAAAATAATATTATTTATTATTATTACGTGTTGAGAAGATGAAGGTCATTCTATAACCTAGAAACGTCGGAACATCGTAGTATTTTAACTACGCGGGAGAATTAAAGTGTTTGAATTTCTAAAACGAAAATAAAAGTTTTCCAAGAAATTTTTTGAAAAACACTATTCATCTATTTTTGCTCGGGAACTATTTTTGAACTTCTGAGAAATACGTAACGTTATAATATCGAGGTGAGATCGATTATGTAATAATAACCTAAGTATGGAAAACATAATTTTTCGTATGCGGACTTAATTTGGGAACGTTAGGTTATTAAGCGTTAAAGGAAGAGAGTTGTGATTACATAATGTGTATACATTATATGAAGTAAAGAATGTAAGTATAATACGACGTATTGTACTATTATGTACGAAGAATGAGATAGCGTATATTTCGAATTAATATACGAGATAGTATACGAGAATTATACGTGGGGTATATTTGTTAAGTTAAGTAATTTAAGGTAATGGACTTGTAGAATTGCTAGCTTATTGATAGAAGTCCAATAGGAAGGGATATGCAAGCCCAAGTGCTTGTTAATCATTAGTCCAATCTATTTGTAGCACAAGCCCTATAAGAAAGTAGTTAGATTAATTAACCAAGCCCAATGAGAAGCCTTGATCCATGGGTCAAACCAAGTAGGAAGTGGGTAAGCTTGATGGGCAAACAATTAGTGGGATGACCAAGTGTTGTGGTGAACAAGTAAAAGAAGTGGCTAGCAAGAATACTTGAAGGTTAAGTTGTGAATAGTAAGGAGGTGGAATTAATGAGAGTAATTGAGGAGGTGGAATAAGGAGGTGGGATGTGTTAATGACCATTCTACCCTAGCTTTTGATAGCCTATAAATACCAAGATCATTTCAATTTTGTTAGTTGTTATTTCATCCAACTTTCCTCTCAATATAAAGCTACTTATTGGTTAGGAAGAATAAGCCACTTAAGCACTTATAAGCCACTTCAACCTTTGTTAGTTTTCCAAAGTGAATTGAAGTCTTAGTCTTCAAGGGTAAGACTCAACTCTTTTATCTACATCTCTTCTATGATAAGATTGATAGAGAAGGGGGATGGTTTGATAATAACATGTAATAAGTTAATAAGGAATGAACTTAAGCTGAATAATTTGAATAATCAACTTGAACATTAATAAGTTGCTAGAGCCATGAAGAACTTATTATGATTTGTCATATGACGATTAGTATGTTGATTATAGCATGAGAACTTTGATTGAAGGACTTAAGTTATTAATGAGTCATGAGCATGAAGATTTTTAGTTCATAAGTTGTATAAGTTAATGACTTATGAGAATGAGTCAAAACCTATTTTGATTATAAGTTGGTGTAGTAAATAACTTGTAATGATCATATGTTGATTAAAATACATTAAGAACGCTTAGTAATATAGCTTTGTCGGAATTCACACGATTGGACGATTTTGGTCGAATTCGTGAAATTCTCGGAATGGAAGTCGTATTTTGTGTTTGAAGTCAAAAACATTGGTTTTCGATGGAGACAAATCATATTGGTCATTATAGAGTTGCGGACTCGAAAATGACTGAATTCTGACTTAGAACGAAGAAACGAGCGTTGAACGTTCACGAACGTTTATCGTTTTCGATAAAAATAAACTCATAGGTGAAATTTTAGCAAACGAAGTCAAATAGATAAAATTCTTGCATGAACGCATAGATTATGAAATTTGTGAACCGTAGGCTTTTGAACGGACCAATTTGGACTTAAAACGAAGAAGTTATGCGTCCAGGAAGTTCGTAAAAAATTTTCAAAACTGCAAAATTTTCTAAGGCACAGAGTCCGCTAGGTAGAAGGCGACTCTAAGCTCTGAATGGCCGCTAGCCATGAGGCGAGGTCGAGAGGTTTGGTGCTGCTGTTAACTCAAAGGCGCATTGTGCATGAGTCACATGGCAATACTTGGCGCCGCGGCCCCAGGTCAAGAAAAATGATGGTGAAGAATGACTTCAAGTGTAGAAAGAAAGGGAACTTATTAGTAATGAATTAAGAGGTAATCATAACATGGTTAAGACATTGTAAGGTACTTGTAAGACACTAATGCATGTTGATTAAAAGTTAATAATCAATCGAAGATTAGCGGAATATGAATGACGTAATGAAAGCCAGAAACCCTAAATAACGAATCTAAGTTAGGATTTACATTGAGATGAAGGGTAAGATATAATAGTATACATACTTGATTGTATAATACCTAATGTGGTATGTTATATGATTATGTATTGTAGAATCATAGAGACTTAAAGTGTACGTGTGTTAAATCAGTAAGAAGACACTAAAGGAAAGTATTCTAACCCTTGTTCCGATTCGATGCACCGACAAGTATGTAATTCATGTATTCTTTTCGCATGAAGTTTTTGACGATGAAGTCAAAGCCAATTCTTTTAAGCAAGACTTATATTATGAATCATCAAGCATGATTAATGTTTACCGAAAGTTATATTGGTATGGTTTTCAATTGAAGACCAAGTATGCTAAAATGTTTTTGTCGTTTAACGACAGGCACGTGAGGTTGCCACAACTTAAATGTATACACGTTTAATGAATGTAGTGTTGATCAACATAGAGTACTATGAGTTGATCACTCGGAAGTCTTTCGTAAGCTATACGGACTTACGGACTTAGTGCCGGGTTGTCCTTTTCAAAAGAACTTCTGATATGCTCATAGATTTGAGCCATAATTGTTATTCTACCGAGTTTGGTTGTATAAAATGTTTTGAAGGAAAAGAAGTGCTATTTTGAATTATCGATAGTACTTCGTAACTATTGTTTAGTTATTAAAGCTATATGAGTTTTATGTTTCAAGCATGTTGTTTATTAGAATTGTAGTACTTGCTGAGCTAGCCATGCTCACTCTTGCTTGAACCATATGAACACAGCCAAGATCGAGCGGACCGAAGGCTCGGACAAGAATAAGGGCAAGGCGAAGACGAACCCTTAGATACTTATGTAATAGTATAGGTGAACGATTGTAATACATTTGATATTATGACATGAACAAACGAATGGGTTACAAAGAACCTAGGAAATGTAATATTATTTTGGATATATAGAAGTTATATTAGTCCTTTTGTGACTATTCAGGTGAATGAATGAATGAATGGTAGTACCGTGTAGCACTATTTGTCGAGTTGGAAGAGACCCAGATTTGGGGGCGTCACATCCCATCTTGTTCATCTTCCTCCTCTTGCACCGCACCTCATCCTCTAGATCATCTGCCCTATCATTGGCTTCCTCCCACTTCTCCTCGAAGTGTATCCTATCCATCACCTCCATCTCTAACTGAGTTCGGAGACCCTCTTTCTCCACCCTCTCACTCAAAACCTTCTGCTCAAATTCCTTTAGCTTTCCTGCCACCTCAATATTCCTCACCACTGATCGGTGAAACAAAGCCCCCATCTGGATCCCTGCTTCCTTACGGTGAGCAATTTCCACCTCCATCTCCTGCATCACTAGTTGCCTCTGATGGTCCTCGTCCCTCAACTTCTGGAACGCATACTCCCTCTCCCTAGCCTCAGCCTCTAGCTCCTCCACTCTACACCCTAACTCTAAAATCTGTTCTTCATACTCTCCTAACATCCGATCCTCAAAAGTAGCCTCGTCGGAGTCCTCCATAGGCTTGGACTCCTCCTCCAAAGGTTCCTCCTCCGGATCAGACTCCACCTCTTCCTCATCATCATCATCATCCATCGGGGCCACTACTGAAATAGGCTCGACTATCAAGGGTGTCTCATAGACTACGTGGATATCACGCGGCTCCTCCTCTACTACCCAGCTAGGTCATCCTATGTCAGTCATCCTACAATCACCAACATAAGACAACACAACAACAACTCCATCAGAATGTTAAATAAACATAAGTTCATTGTATAGAATGGAGTTACATTTCATAACACACTAAGTCTCTCAAGGAAAACTCTACATGAGTTTTATCCCCCTCCTAACTTCTAAGTTCTTAAGTTATAATCTAAGGACTCTCGTTCCTAAGGTTTATAACTATAGCTTTGATACCAACCTGTGACGCCCCCAAATTCGGACCTCCACTTGGTCACTCGAATTCATTTCATCACGTGCTCAAAGTATTACCATAATAACTAAAAGCATACATTCACAATGGAAAATCTAAATTAGAATAATATACAATGATTTATTATAATTATTCCCCCAAGTCTCGCAACCTACAGTACTTAATAGATTACATAATAGTATCGAATAAAGACCTATTACATAATCCTACTTAAGTTTAAACATCGTTTGAAAATAGTCTTAACACAACATAATAGTTTTAAACATAAAAGGAACAAGCTAGTCGGTAGCCTTGCCCTTACCCTTGTCTGTTCCAGAGACCCCTCCCTGTTCCTCCTTAACTGAAAGGTTTTTAAATAAGCAAGGATGAGCAGAAATTGCCCAACAAGTAATATACAACAAGGGTTTAGGATATAATATCACAAGGTTTGAAATATCGAAGTGTCATTTCTAGGATAGTTAAGTGTCAGAATCACATCATGGATAAGAAATATCAACAATTCTTGGAATAAGAACGATAATTCAATATCAACAGATATATTTAAATTCAACGACTAACAATGTATCCAACTTGATAAACAATTTATACTGAGCAGTCACTAAGGACTATTGAACTTCCATTAGAGTTACCAATATTAAACTGATAACCCAAAAATATCAAGTACTATAGATGATCAGTCTACAATACTTTACGTTATGCATAACACCACCATAATATTCAATCATGTGTTGGGGTTTCCAACGACATACACTCCCCTTACCAAAAGGGTTGTCCAACTCAGTTTCCAAAATTTTCGCACCAATCAATTGGTTTGGACAACTTTTATAAACATGCATATAGTCTAGCCAAATCAAATGGCATCGACTCTTTCACAATAATCAAGAACATTACTGTAAGTCCCCAACTTTTATGAATAAAGAATATTTTTCTCGAAATATATTTTTGAATATTATGGTGTGGATTTGATATAATATTATAGTTGTGGGAAATATATACAAATTTTTCAAAGTAAGTAAGTGGTTATATAATATTCGATTGGTGGGGAATATTCAATTTAACGAGGGAATATTAAATGCGACGACACAATCATGGACCCCATTAATCGGAAGTATTGTTAAGTAGTAAGAAAGCGACAAAATTATCTTTTATAAAAATAACGGCGAAAGTGTTACCGAATTAAAACTGTTGAACTACCCGTTAGTAGTAAAAGTACGATGTCTGGCGTGGTTGCATAGTAGCACACGGTATTGGTTATTGATGCTTACGTGGGAAGTCACTCAGTTATACTCAATTATTGCTACCGTAATTGCTGTATCATATCTCTCATATTATTGATTCAATTATTATCACAATATCATCTGCATAATATGATATATTAATAAATCAATAATTGAGACGACAAAGTTATTCATATTATTAAATTGCAATATTTACAATGTCTAGAAGTTACATCGAGGAGAGGTTTGGTCATCTAATTGCGGCGCATAATAAGGAGAAATCCTTATCGGAAAGCCCCCTCTTTCCTGGGAACGACCTGATTGTTAAATATTGTGAATTATAATATTAATGATGAATAAGTTCGTGTTGATTAAAGATGAATTTGATAGTTCCATTGTGTTGGAATTATTAGTGTTAGTGAAAATCGACATTTATTTCGATAATAATTGATGTCTGGAGGTTATATTGACCAATCAGGTAATTAATCGGATAAATGAGTAATTAATTGCTATTAATTCACATGATTATAACTATTTGTTCACATATGTGTACTATTGATTCACATTCTTGTACTATTAGGGGAGTTGGTGCAAGATTGATAATACTTGCATGACTAAGTTAAAAATAGAGGTATAGATGGAGGTACTATACTATAATTCGTATTTTCACATGTCTAGAACTATTGATTCACATGATTTACTATTGATTCACATTATTTACTATTAGGGGAGGTGGTGCAAGTTTGATAATACTTGTAGGACTAAATTAAAAATGAAGAAAAAGAGGAAGGTATTATACTGTAATATTTCGAGCCCCAAAACATGCAATTATCGAAACTATATTTTCCTAAAAATAGAAGCTCATTCTTCCTTCATTTCTCACCAATTCACAAAAGCTATAAAGCAATTATTATAGAGAGAAATTATAGAGAGAAAGGAGAAGAGAAGTACGCTACCTCACTATATTCAGATTTTTCTTCTAAGGTAAGGGTATTATTCTTTCATATTCATGAAGAGAGTTATTTTCTTTCAATACTCGTAAGGGTTGTTATTCCATTCTTTATTATTATGTTGAATAACTTTGTTCATCATGCAATATCGCATACATGGTGAAATTCTTACATTATTCCATCCTTTGTTATTACATTGGAATAACTTTTATGCATCTTGATCTATCGCATGCTTGGTGAATTTCGTTGTTATTCCATTCTTTATTATTCGGTTGGAATATCACATGCATGCGGATTCGCATGACCGATTCCGATTCTTTATTATTACGTTGGAATATCTCATGCATGCGGATTACGCATGACACAGTTCCATTCTTTATTATTACATTGGAATAACTTCGCTACATGCGGTCTATCGCATGCTGGTGAATTCTTACATTATTCCATTCTTTATTATTACATTGGAATAACTTTTGTCTATGTGGATTACCACATGTATGGTGAATGATCCTTCGTATTCATTCCTTAGTAAATTGTGGAAATGATCTGTCTACGTGGATTACCGCATAGCGGGCGAAAATCCATTTGCAGTTTCATATATTCTATTATACTCAGTTGGTTAAAGCTTTAGCTTCTATACTCCATGAAATTAGTAGAATATCCTTGATATTTGCGCTTCATCCAGTATCTTTTCATGGAAATATTCTTCTGAGTATTCTTGAATTTTACTCTACAAAGCAGTATCATGTTGACGATTTGGACGTTATTGGTTCCTGGATAAATTAATTTATAAATCTTTAAAATTTATCCTTGAACTTGTTTTATTGAATTATTATGTCATTGTCATCACCCTTATACTTATATTGTGATGAAAGTCATCTTTGGCTTACGTGCATAGATGGACTTGGTATGGTTATGACTAGGGATTATTCAGTATAATCATGGCCGTAATGTGACGAATGATGTGGTAAAAGTCCTCATTGGCCTGTAGTTCATTGATGGACAGTTGTTGGTGTGATTATGACCAGGGATTATTCGGTATAGTCATGACCATTAATGATTACATGAATATCCTTGGCCGTGATGCAGGGATGATTCGATTTTATTTATTAAGCTGAGTCTCAGCGATAAAGTTGATGAAAAACTTTTTAAATCATAGAAGATAGTAGATTTTATGCTCTACTTGACTCTTCTAATGGATTGCTTGTTCCGCTGTAGTTAAACTTGTTGTCTATTATATTCTATCAGTTTAACATTGTTGAAGGCTAATGATAATTTATTTTGCATTATCTTAGTCATAATATTTCTTACTGGGCTAGTTGAGCTCACCCTTTTGCTTTCATTGTTCTCTTCAGGAAATGAGAACGTAGCCGGGACTAGTCGGGGAATGGAGTGATGGTCTGAGATGGTGTCATAGTAGTCCTCACTATTCTATAAAATAGTGTAATAATAAATGTAATGAGGACTCCATTGAGTGTGGATATTGTCTAGATGACAATATTTGTATTAAAACTCATAGCATATGTTTTGTCGTATTTTACACGACAGTTGTATAATTAAGTTTTTATTTGTATTTTGTACCATGTATTTGGCGACTCAAGATGGGTGATGTATACCTATTTTGGGGGCGTCACAGTTGGTATCAAAGCTTAGGGATATGATCCCTGGCTAAGATGTGAGACAAGAACTAGGGGGGAGACGGGAATTCCTTCGCTAGTATGACCTACCTAAGTTTATTTGGTATTTAATTGGTTCATTGAGTATAGGGATAATATGTGATATGTTCATTAACCCTTATTTTGTAAGTATTTGAAAATGGCATCCGAAAATGTTGAGATAAGCAATGAAGCACATGAGACCGTTGAGTCACCAACGATCAATACCCAGGGTAATGTGCAACAGGAAGACAATAATCCTCATGTAAACAATAACACCGATGATGGGATTTTCAAAGGCTTTATGCAATTCATGCAACATCAGGCGAGAGCGGCTCCTGTCCAAAATGCAGGTGGAAACACTGACAACTCTCGGACGGTCGCCACTAAGAAGTTCAAAGAGCTGGGACCACCGGAGTTTTTTGGAGAGCCAAAACCACTTAAGGCGGAGACGTGGATAAAGCAGATTAATAAGATATTTGATGTCTTGGGATGCTCCGAGGAGCAAAAGGTTCTCTTTGTCACCTTCATGTTGCAAGCAGAGGCAGATTATCGGTGGGAATCTGTAAAGCGTACTCAACCTGCCGCACTGAAGATGTCTTGGGAGATGTTCTAAGAACTGTTCAACGACAAGTACTTTCCTGAAAGTATTCGTCACATGGAGGAGGTAGAGTTCATCAAGCTTGAGCAAAACAATATGACCGCGGCGCAGTACGAAGCTAAGTTTGCTGAGTTGTCTCGGTTTACGTCCCACTTAGTTGATAATGAGGAGAAAATGACGCGGATGTTTCTAAGAGGTTTGAAACCTGAGATACGTCAATACCTTATCTCTCATAAACTTTGCTTGTATTCAGATGTTGTGAATAGGGCTCAGTTATTGGAGCGCGATAATGAGTCAATCCAACCAAGAGAGAGCAGCCGACAAGTCGATAATACCAGTTGTAGCAGTCATCGAAGCGGTGACAACAAGCGTGGAGGGAATCAACATGCCAGAAATGGTAATCACTTCGGTGGTAATCATGGTCATGACAATAAGAGTGGACATTTCAATAAGAGGAGATTCAACAATGATGGAAAGACGTCAGAACCAGCACCTGTTGTTAAGGAAGGAGAACGACTCGTATGTTTCAAATGCGGAGGGGAGGGACATATCAGTCCAAACTCCGTGATCAAGTCCAAAGCTTGTTACAATTATAGAAAAGAAGGTCACCTAGCCCAATTTTGTTGTGCACCAAAGACAAGTCCAGCTGGGATGGAGGCATCAAAGGGTGTCCCAGACAAGACAAAACCGGTAGGTCAAGGGAGAGCGTTTGTCGTAACCTCCCAAAAAGCGAGGAATCCGAACGAGGTGATCACAGGTAAGCTAATCATAAACTCTAGCAAAGTTTATACTTTATTTGATACCGGTTCTACCCATTCTTTTATTTCTCCTACTCGTGCTCAATGTTTAAATTTGAATCTGGAGAAATTAGACTTTGATTTATCTGTTAAAACTCCGTTAGGAGAAACCTTCATCACATCCACTGTTTATAAGTCTTGTTTGATTCAAATCAGAATCACATCGCGTTACTGTCGATCTTATTTCTTTGAAAATACTTGCATTTGATGTGATTTTAGGGATTGATTGGTTAACTACTCATCATGCTAAAATCGATTATTTTCGTAAGGTTGTTAGCTTTCATATTTCTAACCAACCTATTATGCGAATTCAAGCAACCAAACCACTAAAATCAATCACTATCATATCAAGCCATAAAGCTATTCATTTATTGAAAAAACGGATGTCAAGCTTTCTTAGCCCATGTCACGGATTTAAATAAAAATACGTCAGATTTGAATGATACTTCTATTGTTAATAAATTTCCTGACGTATTCCCTGAAGAACTTCATGGTCTACCCCCAGAGCGTGAAATTGAATTTTGTATCGACCTTGAATCCGGTACAAAACCCATTTCCAAAGCCCCATATAGAATGGCTCCTATTGAACTTCAGGTGTAACGCCCCGGAAAATCGAATATTTTGTAAATACTTTTAATAATGAATAAAATAACATTATTTATTATTATTACGTGTTGATAAGATGAATGTTGTTCTATAACCTAGAAACGTCGGAATATCGTAGTATTTTAAATACGTGAAAGAATTAAGGTGTTTGAATTTCTAAGACGAAAATAAAAGCTTTCCGAGAAATTTTCTAAAAAACACTATTCATCGATTTTTGCTCGGGAATTAATTTTGAACTTCCGAGAAATACGTAACGTTATAATATCAAGGCGATATTGATTAAGTAATAATAATTGAAGTATGGAAAACGTAATATTTCGCATGTGGACCTAATTTGGGAACGTTAGGTTTATTAAGCATTAAGGAAATAAAGTTGTGATCATATAATGTGTATACATTATATGAAGTAATGGATGTAAGTATAATACGACGTATTGTATTATTATGTATGAAGAATGAAATAACGTATATTACGAATTAATATACGAGTTAGTATATGAAGATTATACGTGGGGTATAACTGTTAAGTTATGTAATTTAAGGTAATGGACTTGTAGGATTAATAGCCTAATATAGAAGTCCAATATAATGTGACAATCAAGCCCAAGTGTTTGATATATCATTAGTCCAAACCATGTAGCACAAGCCCATTAAGAAAGTAGTTAGATTTATTATCAAAGCCCAATGAAAAGCCTTGATCCATGGGTCAAACCAAGTAGGAAATGGGTAAGCTTGATGGGAAAGGTTTATGTGTGGTGACCAAGTGATGTGATGAGCAAGTATTGTGGCTAGCAAGTTACTTAATGGCTAGGTTATGAATAGTAAGGAGGTGGAGAATGAGGAGGTGGAAATGAGGAGGTGGGATGGTTTAAAGTCCATTTTGCCCTAAACTTTGTTGGCCTATAAATACCAAGCTCATTTCAATTTTGTGGGGTGTTATAATTTCATCCAACTCCTCTCAAATATAAGCTACTTATTTGGTAGAGCAAATAAGCACTTTTAAGTCAAAGTTAGATTTTCCAAGAAGAAGAAGTTAGACTTCAAAGGTAATGATCTTGTGTCCAATGTTCTTTCATCTCTATAGGATGATAAGGGAAGTGTTATTAATGAACATATATGCCAAGATCATGTAATAGGTTAATAAGGAATGAACTTAAGTCGAATAATTTGGATAAGCAACTTGAACATTAATAAGTTGCTAGAACCATGAAGAACTTATCATATGTTGTCATATGATGATTAGTATATTGAATATAGCATAAGAACATTGATTAGTGGACTTAAGTTATTAATAAGTCGTGAGCATGAAGATTTATAGTTTATAAGTTGAATAAGTCAATGACTTATGAGAATAAGTCAATGGCTTATGAAAATAAGTCAAAACCTACTTTGTTGATAAGGTGGTTTAATAAGTAACTTGTAATGTTCATATGTTGGTTAAAATCCATTTAGAATGATTAGTAATTTAGTTTTGCCAGAATTCACACGATTGGACGATTATCGTCGAATTCATGAAATTCTCGGAATGGAAGTCGTATTTTGTGTTTGAAGTCGAAAATGTTGGTTTTCGATGAAGACAAGTCATATTTGGCATTATAGAGTTACAGACTCGAAAATGACCGAATTCCAACTTAGAATGAAGAAACGAGCGTTGAACGTTCACGGACGTTTATCATTTTCGTTAAAAATGAACTCATAGGTAAAATTTTAGTAAACGAAGTCAAATAGATAAAATTCTTGGATGAGTGCATAGAGTATGTAATTTGTGAATCGTAGGCTTTTGAACGGACAAATTCATACTTATAACGAAGAAGTTATGCGTTCGGGAGTTTTGTGAAATTTTCAAAATTTTGCAAAGCTATTCGAGGCACATGAGTCGCAGCACATGGCGACTCACGATTTCTTAAAACCTGCTATGCAATGATGAAGGTCGAACTGCAGATATTGTTAACTCATGCATGTGCGAGATGCAGAAGTTAAGTGTGAAATATGGCCATGGCCACCACAAGAAATTGCTAGAAAAGAATGTCTTCAAGTATAGAATGAAAGGGGACTTGATAGTAATGAATTAAGGTATACGCATAAAGTTGTTAAGGCATTGTAAGATATTAATGTATGATGATTAAGAGTTAATAATCAAGCAGAGATGAGCGAATTATGAATGTCGTAATGAAAGCCGGAAACCCATAATAGTAGATCTAAGTTAGGATTTACATTGAGATGAAGGGTAAGATATAATAGTATACATACTTAATTATGTATGACCTAATGTGGTACATTATATGATCATGTGTTGTAGAGACTTAGAGACCTAAAGTGTACGTGTGATAATCAGTAAGCAGACGCTGAAGGCAAGTATTCTAACCCTTGTTCCAGTTCAGTCTGGACAAGCTTTGTAATTCATGTATTCTTTCACATGAAGTCTTGAATGATGAAGTCTTAAGCCAATTCTTTCGGCTAGACTTATATTATGATTTTGTCAAGCATGATTTATATTTACCGACTTATATTGGTATGGTTTTCAATCGATGACCAAGTATGCTAAAATGTTTTTGTCGTTTAACGACAGGCACATGAGGTTGCCACAACTTAAACGTATACACGTTTAATGAATGTAGTGTTGATCAACATAGAGTACTATGAGTTAATCACTCAGACGTGCTCGTAAGATATGCCGGACTTACGGACTTAGTGCCGGGTTGTCCTTCTCAAAAGAACTTATGAATGCTCATAGTCTTGAGCCATAATTGATATTCCACTGAGTATGGTTGTTGTAAAATGTTTTGAAGGAAAAGAAGTGCTATTTTGATTTATCGATAGTACTTCGTAACTATTATTCGATTCTGAAGAAGATATATGAGTTCTATGTTTCAAGCATGTTGTTTATTAGAATTGTAGTACTTGCTGAGCTCGTTATGCTCACTCTTGCTTGAACCATATGAACACAGACAAGATCGAGTGGACCGAAGGCTTGGGCAAAGATAAGGGCAAGGCAAAGACGAACCCTTAGCTTAGTATGTAATAGAATAGTTCAATGATTGTAATATATTTGATATTATGACAAGAACAAATGAATGGGTTACAAAGAACCTGGAAAATGTAATATTATTTTGGATATATAGAAGTTATATTAGTCCTTTTGAGACTATTTAATTGAATGAATGAATGAATGGTAGTACCGTGTAGCACCATCTATCGGGTTGGAAGAGACCCGGATTTGGGGGCGTCACAGGTTGGTATCAAAGCATTAGGTTATAAAACTTGAGGGGGGATTAAAAACCTTAAGTCATAACCTTAAGAGAGGTCAAAGAAGTACAAGAAGAAAATAACCTTATAAAAAAATGCATTATGATTATGTTATGTGTTTTTATTATTCTACTAACGTATACTAATCAACTTAATTGTTTTATGTAGATGTCAGGAGTAAATGGGATGTTTGTTAATGAGCAAACCATTAGTGAAGAATCGGTGAACCAAGTAGAGGTTATACCGAACCCTATAGCCGCAGAGCCAGATGTAGTGATCATTGAGTGCGGAGACTCGGAGGAAGTCGACTACATGTCGGTGTTTGATGGGATGATAGAGGAGGAGGTAGAGACAGTCTCCTTTAACCCAGTGGCTATAGCAGCGGAGATAGCTACTGGGGGGTCGATGATGTCTCTATTCATGTCAGTATTGGATAGAAATATTCATTACTGTCAGGAGGTCAAGGAGCTTAAGGCAGAGCTCCAAATTGTTAGAGAGGACAAGACTGATGTCGAGTCCATGTGGGAGCAGGAGCATGATGAGAGAATTCTGGCTAAGGATAAAGTCCAGGATTTAAAGCACGAGGTCTTTGAGCTCAAGGAGGAGCTAAAGAAAAAGGTGCAGAAGATAGGGAGAATGTCCTATATCTATAGGAGTTCTCACACGGGATTTTCAAAGACAGGTAGTGGATATCCGGTGGAGGTGAAGCAAAACACGACACTTATTAGCCGTGATATTATTGCCGGTCTTGCCAAGGCAGATTTCGATAATGCCTTGAGGCAGATGTAGATTAGGGGTAGTCAGAGTAGTATGTAAATATTTTGTAAGTAGTAGTGACGTAAAGCCCTTTTTGTATAGTAAAGGGTAGTCTTTTGTAAATCCCAATTTTTGGAAAGTGATAGCGAGAAAGTAATGTAATCAGCTTAGGCTGTGTATGTAACCAATGTAGTATTATACTACGAGAATGAATATAAAGACCTTTTTATGAAATGCAATGAGTTATGGACGTTGGAGTTATTGTTTAATATTAATGATAACTAATAAAGAAAGAATAATAACGAAATGTGTTTATTATATCAGGAAAATGCCGCCAAGAAGAGTGCAACGTAACCAAGGAACGAACGTGAATCAAACAGAGGGAGGTCCGGTTAATCCGATGCAGGAGTTTGTTAACTTATTAACAACTACCTTTAATAGAACAGGGGCTAATATCTCCGTAAATCCAGGATTAGCACGAGCTACTACCTTTAAGGATTTCAAGAGCGTGGGTCTGCCGAAGTTCAAAGGAACTACGGACCCTATTGAAGCCCAAACATGGGTTAAAGAGATAGAGAAGGCATTTGTAATAGCGAATGTCGACGAGGCCTAGAAGGTTTCCTTTGCAACCTATATGATGAAGGGAGAGGCCAACTTTTGGTGGGAAACCAATCAGGCTAGGGTTGGGATAACGACTCTAACGTGGGATAGGTTCAAGGAGATATTCTTCGAGAACTACTTTCCCACGAGCATGCAGGGAAGGATGGAGATGAGGTTTCTCGAGTTGAAACAAGGGGACATGACAGTTCCCCAATACGCTGCCAAGTTCAATGAACTGGCGAGGTTCGCTCCACACCAAGTGGATACCGAGGTGAGGAAGGCGCAATGGTTCGAGCAGGGCTTGAAACCCTGGCTCTATAACCGTATATCGGTATTCCAAAGTACTTCTTTTGGGACCGTTTTAGTGAAGGCAATAATCGCCAAAGGTGGTAGTGAGGCGTTGAGCCAATACCACAAAGAAAAGAAGAATAAGGGAAAGGTTGACGGGAGAGTCAAGATTGCAGGAGCCAGTAGTAGTGGCGAGGGTCAGAAGAGGAAGGTATTTAGCTCTGGGAATACCGGAGTGAAACAAGGAGACCCGAAGAGAAGGATGGAGGCCTACAAGACCTGTGGGAAGACTCACTTAGGAGTCTGTCTCAAGGGGAAGGCCATCTGTTACAAATGTGGACAGGAGGGACATATTGCGCCTAATTGTTTGAGTCAGAAGAAGAACCATGGATGCTTTGTGTGTGGGTCAACCGAGCCATGGCAAAAGAACTCGCCCAAGAAGGGACGGACGGAAATCGGGCGCTTAATAGTAGTAAGTTAGCTATTAGTGGACAAAGCGCAATGGAGTAGAACCGATGGGTCGTACCTTTAACATGATGATCCAAGATGCGATCGCATCGAGGGACGTCATCGCGAGTATTATTTCGATCAAAGATATCAATTAAATGCGTCTTTGTTTGATTCAGTGCTTACTTGTTCGTTTATAGCATGCGATTTGCTAATAGCGGTAAGTTTATTATTAGTGGACGGTAGCAATTTGGTAGGCCAATGGGTCGTACCTTTAACATGACAGTCCAAGATGCAGTCGCATCAGGGGACGTTGTCGCAGGTATTATTCCGATCAACAATATCAATGCGTGCGTGCTGTTTGATTCGGGTGCTACTTGTTCGTTTATAGTTTAAAAATAATTTTATTATTATAAAAATCATTTTAAATGAAAATATAGTGTTTAAAGATATTTTAAGTTATTAAATATAACTTTTAATATTTAAAGGATAATTTCATTAATAATTTAATATTAATGATATTAAATTTATTTAATAATTATATTAAATAAATAGTTTTAAAAATGGTTTTATTAATTTAAAAATCATCAAAAAGGATATAAATGAATTAAAAATATTTTAAGTTATACTTAATAACTTTTAATATTTTGGTAAATAATACATTAATATTTTAATATTAATGGTAATTATTCAAAAATAATTTTAAATATTTTAAAAATCATTGAAGGGTAATATTAATACTTTAAAAGTATTTTGAGTTATTATAAATAACTTTAATATTTTGGCAATGGTTTCATTAATAGTTTAATATTAATTAAATATTAATGATAATAGAATTGTTTAATATTTAAATCATTTAATAATGATTCCGATGTTTGAAAATTCACGATAAATTATAATAAATGTTTTAAAATTATTATAAGTCATTTAAAAATAATATGACTGATACTTATAGATATTGAGCTTTAGAATAGAGTCTTAGACTCGATAAATACCCGATAAAGACGTCGGTACACCGACATGTTTCAAAAATTGATCTCGACTTAGATATTTTGACAGTATTAATGTTTATTTGGGATTCAATGACTGTTGGATATGTGTGACAAGGTGATTAGGATAAGTACTGACTGCAATAGGCAGTATTATGTGTTACGATATGTTATTCTAATCAGTAAAATGATCTTATTACTGATAGGTGGTTATATAAAAGATAAAACTAAGTTTGAATCGTATAATTGTATTGAAAGTGATATCCTACCTTTGCATTTTCTTTACGCAATGGACATGAGTAAGAAGTTTGTAATTATATTATTATTATGCAGTTATTAACCCTATTGTTTATATATGTTATATCGATCATTGATTATCAACATGGTACTATATTCTAATTCAAATATATATATATATATATATATATATATATATATATATATATATATATATATATATATACCTATTCACCCCAAAGATGTATACGATAACAAAGAGTCATCGAAGCTATTTGACCAGCTAGACACAAATTTAGAAATATTGTTGAATATGATAAAAACCTTTTTGTATCTAATCAAATTGTTTTGGTTCGGATTTCTGACTAAGTATGAACATCCCGAACATGAGAAAACTTTTATGCGCCCAAGGTAGACAGAGTGAACGATACCATCGTTCTTGTATGTAGTATTGATCAATACAGGGCATAACGGGCTGATCACCCCCCGTGCCCATAAGTTATGACGGTTTGCAGATGAAGTTCTGTTTAACTTTTTTGAAAATTGAAAATAATGTTTATAGTATGTCACCTTAACCCTATTTATAGTCAATACGTAGTTTCAAAAATTTGATAGAGAGTTGTTATGTTATTATTATCGGTTTAGATTACTTCACAACTATTGATTTGTTGTAGAAGGGTAGTACAAAGAAAAAATGTAATCCTTTAAGCTAATATTTATAATTGTTATTACTTGCTGGGTACTCAAATGCTCATCCTTGCTTAATTTAAATATTTTCAGCTCAGTGTGAATAATCAGAGGGCACTGCTAAGAACAAGGGAAAGGGAAAGGGAAAGGGAAAGGTTGCTGAATGAATGCTGTAACACCCCAACTTTTATGAATAAAGAATAATTTTCTCGAAATATATTTTTGAATATTATGGTGTGGATTTGATATAATGTTATAGTTGTGGGTAATATTTACAAATTTTGCAAAGTAAGCAAGAGGTTATATAATATTTGATTGGTCGGGGAATATTCGTTTTAACAGGAAATATTCGCACGACGGCACAATCATTGGTGGGCCCCACAACGGAAGTATTGTCGTAGTTAGAGAATGACAGATTTATCTTTTTATAAAAATAACGGCGAAAGTGTTACCGTTAAAACTGATGAAGTACCCATTAGTATAAATACGATGTCTGGCGTGGTTGTATAGTACATACAAGATATTGATTATTGATGCTTACGTGAGAAGTCACTCGATTATACTCAATTATTGCTACTAGTAATTCTTTGATCATATCTCATATTATTGATTCAATTATTGTCACGAGATTATCTCGCATAATATATATTATTAAATTAATAATTGAGATGGCAAAGTTATTCATATTATTATTTGCAATATTGACAATGTCTAGAAGTTCTGTCAAGGAGAGTTTGGTCACCTAATTGTGCACCAATAAGGAGAAATCCTTATCGGAAAGCCCCGTCTTTCCTGGGAACGACCCGGTTGTTAAATATTGTGAATTATAATATTAATGATGAATAAGTTCGTGTTGATTAAAGATGAAATGGATTGTTCCATTATGTTGGAATTATTAGTGTTAGTGAGAATCGACATTTATTTCGATAATAATTTATGTCTGGAGGTTATATTGACCAATCGGGTAATTAACCGGATAAATTAGTAATTAATTGCTATTAATTCACATGATTATACCTATTGATTCACATGATCGAACTATTGATTCACATTATTTACTATTAGGGGATATGGTGCAAGTTTGATAATACTTGCAGGACTAAATTAAAAATGAAGAAAAAGAGGAAGGTATTATACTGTAATATTTTGAGCCCCAAAATGTACAATTATCGAAACTATATTTTCTTATAAATAGAAGCTCATTCTTCCTTCATTTCTCACCAATTCACTAAAGCTATAGAGCAATTATTATAAAGAGAAATTATAAAGAGAAAGAAGAAGAGAAGTATGCTACCTCACTATTCCAGTATCCAGTTTTCTTCTAAGGTAAAGGGTATTATTCTTTCGTATTTATGAAGAGAGTTATTTTCTTTCAAAACTTGTAAGGGTTGTTATTCCATTCTTTATTATTATGTTGGAATAACCTGTATATGTGAAGTACCGCATACATGGTGAAATTCTTCTGTTATTCCATTCTTTATTATTACATTTGAATAACGTCTATACTATCTGATCTATCGCATGCACGGTGAATTCTGTTGTTATTCCATTCTTTATCATTCTATTGGAATATCACATGCATGCGGATTACGTATGACTGGTTCCACTTTATTATACATTGGAATATCCTATCTTTCTGCAGATTACGCATGAACTGGTTCCATTCTTTATTATTACATTGGAATAACACATCTGCATCGCAATTACATACTTTGGTGAATTCTTACATTATTCTATTATTTATTATTACGTTGGAATAACTTTGTCTACATGTGCATTTCGCATGCATGGTGAATGATCCTTCGTATTCATTCCTTATTAAATTATGGAAATAATCTGTCTACGTGGATTACCGCATGGCGGGCGAAAATCTATTTGCAGTTTCATATATTCTATTATACTCAGTTGGTTAAAGGTTTGGCTTCTATACTCCACGAAATTAGTGGAATATCCTTGATATTTGCGCTTCATCCAGTATCTTTTCATGGAAATATTCTTCTGAGCATTCTTGAATTTTATTCCACAAAGAAGTATCATGTTGACAATTTGGACGTTATTGGTTCCTGGATAAATCAAAATTATAAATCTTTAAAATTTATCCTTGAACTTGTTTTATTGAATTATTATGTCATTGTTATCATCCTCATGCTTATATTGTGATGAAAGTCATCTTTGGCTTACGTGCATAGATGGACTTGATATAATTATGACCAGGGATTATTCGGTATAATCATGTCCGTATTGTGACGAATGATGTGGTAAAAGTCCTCATTGGCCTGTAGTTCATTGATGGACAGTTATTGGTGTGATTATGACCAGGGATTATTCGGTATAGTCATGACCATTGATAATTACATGAATATCCTTGGCCGTGATGCAGGGATGATTCGATTTTATTTATTAAGCTGAGTCTCAGCGATAAAGTTGATGGAAAACTTTTTAAATCATAGAAGATAGTTGATTTTATGCTCTACTTGACTCTTCTAATGGATTGCTTGTTCCGCTGTAGTTAAACTTGTTATCTATTATATTCTATCAGTTTAACATTGTTGAAGGCTAATGATAATTTATTTTGCATTATCTTAGTCATAATATTTCTTACTGGGCTAGTTGAGCTCACCCTTTCTTTCACTGTTCTCTTTAGGAAATGAGAACGTAGCTGGGACTAGTCGGGGAATGAAGTGATGGTCCAGATGATAGCATTAGTAGTCCTCACTATTCTGTTAAATAGTGTGACAATAAATGTAATGAGGACTCCATTGAGTGTGGATATTGTCTAGATGACAATATTCTTATTAAAACTCTTAGATTATGTTTTGTCATATTTTACACGACTGTTGTATAATTAATTTGTATTTGAATTTTGTACCATGTATTTGGCGACACAAGATGGGTGATGTATACCTGTTTTGGGGGCGTCACAGTTGGTATCAAAGCTTAGGGATATAATCCCTGGCTGAGATGTGAGACAAGAACTAGGAGGGGAGAGACGAGGAATTCCTTCGCTAGTATGACCTACTTAAGTTTATTTGGTATTTAATTGGTCGGTTAGAGTATAGGGTTAATATGTGATATGTTAATTAACCCTTGTTTTGTGGCAGTATTTGAAAATGGCATCCGAAAATGTTAAAATAAGCAATGAAGCACATGAGACCGTTGAGTCACCACAGATTAATACCCAAGATAATGTGCAATAGGAGGACAATAATCCTCAGGTAAACAACAACGATCAAATGATGAATGATGGGATGTTCAGAGGTTTTATGAAATTCATGCAACATCAGGCGAGGGCGGCTCCTGTCCAAAATGCAAGTGGAAATACTGAAAACTCTCGGACGGTTACCGCTAAGCAGTTTAAGGAGCTGGGACCACCAAAGTTTTTTGGAGAGCCAAAACCACTTAAGGTGGAGACATGGATAAAGCAGATCAACAAGATATTTGATGTCTTGGGATGCTCCGAGGAGCAAAAGGTTCCCTTTGCCACCTTCATGTTGCGAGCAGAGGCAGATTACTGGTGGGAATCTATAAAGCGTACTCAACTTTCCGAACTCAAAATGTCTTGGGAGAAGTTCCAAGAGCTGTTCAACGATAAGTACTTTCCTGAAAGTATTAGTCACATGAAGGAGGTAGAGTTCATCAAGCTTGAGCAAAACAATATGACCGTGGCGCATTACGAAGTTAAGTTTGCCGAGTTGTCCCGGTTTGCGTCCCACTTGGTTGATAATGAAGAGAGAATGACACGAATGTTTCTAAGAGGTTTGAAACCTAAGATATGTCAATACCTAATTTCTCACAATTGTGTTTGTATTCAGATGTTGTGAATAGGGCTCAGTTATTGGAGCGTGATAATGAGTCAACCCAACTAAGAGAGAGCAGCCAACAAGTCAATAATACCAATGGTAGCAGTCATCGAAGCAGTGACAATAAGCATGGAGGGAATTAACATGCCTGAAATGGTAATCATTTCGGTGGTAATCATGGCCATGACAATAAGAGTGGATATTTCAAGAAGAGGAGATTCAACAATGATGAAAAGACATCAGCACCAACACCTATTGTTAAGGAAGGAGAACGACTGCCGGTCGTATGTTACAAATGTGGAGGGGAAGGACACATCAGTCCAAACTACGCGATGCAGTCTAAAGCATGTTACAATTGTGAAAAAGAAGGTCACCAAGCCCCATTTTGTCATGCACCAAAGTCAAGTCCAGCTGGGATGGAGGCATCAAAGGGTGTCCCAGACAAGAAAAAACTGGTAGGTCAAGGGAGAGCGTTTGTCGTAACCTCCCAAAAAGCGAGGAATCCGAACGAGGTGATCACGGGTAAGCTAATCATAAACTCTAGCGAAGTTTATACTTTATTTGATATCGGTTCTACCCATTCTTTTATTTCTCTTACTTGCGCTCAACGTTTAAATTTGACTCCAGAGAAATTAGACTTTGACTTATCGGTTGAAACTCCGTTGGGAGAAACTTTCATTACATCCACTGTTTATAAGTCTTGTTTGATTCAAATCGGTAACCGCACGTTACCTGTCGATCTTATTTCCTTGAAAATACTTACATTTGATGTGATTTTAGGGATTGATTGGTTAACTACTCATCATGTTAAAATCGATTGTTTTTGTAAGGTTGTTAGATTTCATATTCCTAACCAACCTATTATGCAAATTTAAGCAACCAAACCACTAAAATCAATCACTGTCATATCAAGTCATAAAGCTATTCGTTTATTAAAAAATGGATGTCAAGCTTTCTTAGCCCATGTCACGGATTTAAATAAAAATACGTCAGATTTGAATGATATTTCTATTGTTAATAAATTTCCTGACATATTCCCTAAAGAACTTCCTGGCCTACCCCTAGAGCGTGAAATTAAATTTTGTATAGACCTTGAATTCGGTACAAAACCCATTTCCAAAGCCCCATATCGAATGGCTCCTATTGAACTTCAGGAGTTAAAAACCCAACTATAGGAATTGTTAGACATCAGTTTCATTCGTCCTACTACGTCTCCTTGGGGTGCTCCTGTTCTATTCGTGAAGAAGAAAGATGGAAGTATGCGACTTTGTATTGATTATCGGGAGTTGAATCATGTCACCATCAAAAATAGGTACCCGTTTCCTCGCATTGATGACTGTTTGACCGATTTGCAAGGAGCCAAATTCTTTTCAAAGATTGATCTTCGTTAGGATATCATCAGTTGAAGATTAAAAGCGATGACATTCAAAGATCGCTTTCGAGAACTTCGGTATGGGCATTATGAATTCCTAGTCATGTCTTTTGGATTGACTAATGCTCATGCTGCCTTCATGGACATGATGAACCGAGTATTCAAGGAATATTTGGATCACTTTGTGGTCGTCTTTATTGATGACATCCTCATATACTCCAAAACCCGTGAAGACCATGGGCAATACTTGAGGCTGATACTCTAAAAGCTTTGTGAAAACAAGCTATATGCCAAGTTGAAGAAATGCAAGTTCTGGCTTGAAGAAGTTGCAGTCCTTGGGCACGTAATATCAAATCATGGAATATCTATTGACCCAGAGAAGATTGAAACAATTCAAAAGCCGAGCAACCAAAGTCGATGACCAAAATCGTAGCTTTCTCAAACTTAACATTTGGTTATTATCGGAGATTCGTGGAAGGATTTTCTCGAATCGCTACTCCATTAACTCAGCTGACTCAAAAAGATACAAAGTTCGGTTGGAGCAAGGAATGTGAGAAGAGTTTTCAAGAACTCAAGAGAAGACTCATTTCAGCACCTGTTCTGACAATACCATCTGGCTCGGAGGGATTTGTCATCTACAGTGATGCTTCAGGCAAAGGGTTAGGATGTGTTCTCATGCAATATGGGAAAGTCATAGCCTATGCCTCACGATAACTCAAAGAATATGAGAGGAATTATCCTACTCATGATCTAGAGTTGGCAGCAGTCATTTTTGCGCTTAAGATATGGAGGCATTACCTGTATGGAGAGAAGGTGGAGATCTATACGGATCATAAAAGCCTCAAATATTTCTTCAATCAAAAGGAACTCAACATGCGGCAATGACGATGGCTTGAGTTGTTGAAAGATTATGATCATACCATCCAATACCATCCTAGAAAAGTGAACGTAGTAGCTGACGCATTGAGTAGAAGATCATATGTGGGCAGGAGTGCAATATTGTCGACGCAAAGGCCCATTTTGTATGACTTGGAATGGATGGAAATAGAGTTAAAGACTCCAGGTACCCATGTGATGATGGCGAATATACGAGTGGAACCGACTTTAATCGATAAAGTTAAAGCTGCTCAAGCTACAGACCTGGAGCTGATACGTATGAGGAAGAAAGTAAAAGAAGGTGTTATTCCGGAAGCAAGAATCGATGAAGAAAGAATACTTCGAGTTAACTCTAGACTTTGTGTTCCTAATGATTCTGACTTGAAATATAAAATCATGATGGAGGCACACAACACACCGTTTGCAATCCATCGTGGGAGTACCAAAATGTATCGTGATCTTCGACATACATTTTGGTGGAGCAATATAAAGAGAGAGATAGCGGGGTTTATTTCAAGGTGTCTAACTTGTCAACGAGTCAAGGCGGAGCATCAAGTGCCAAAAGGTTCATTGCAACCACTTGAAATTCCAGAATGGAAGTGGGAGCACATTACCATGGATTTTGTTACTGGTCTTCCCAAGGTTTCTCAAGGCATAAATGCGATTTGGGTCATTGTTGATAGATTGACCAAGTCTGCTCATTTCTTACCGATACGAGAAACTTATACACTTGAACGTCTTGCTAGTATGTACATAAACGAGATTGTAAGATTGCATGGTATGCCAGTATCGATAGTTTCTGATCGAGACCCAAGATTCACTTCAAGATTTTGGGTTAGTTTGCAAAAAGCTATGGGCACGGATTTACGATTTAGTTCGGTATATCATCCTCAAACGGATGGGCAGTTGGAAAGGACTATTCAAATTCTTGAAGATTTATTATGACTCTGTGTCCTTGACTTCAAGGGAAGTTAGGACATGTTCTTACCATTGGTGGAGTTTTCCTACAATAATAGTTATCAAACAAGTATTGGCATGGCTCCATTTGAGTCGTTGTATGGAAGAAAGTGTCGTTCTCCAATATGTTGGGATGAGGTCGGTGAAGCAACGTTGTTGGGACCGGATTTGGTACGTATGACTACTAAAAAGATTCAAACGATCCGACAACGTATAAAAATCTCACAAGATCGACAAAAGAGTTATGCTGATCTTCATCGAAAGGACGTTGAATTCAATATTGGAGATCATGTGTTGTTAAGTGTTGCTCCATGGAAAGGAGTTATGAGATTTGGAAAGAGAGGAAAGCTCAATCCTCGATTCATTGGCCCATTTTTAATCCTTGACCGAGTAGGAACAGTGGCCTATAGACTCGCTTTACCGCCAAGTATGTCTCGTGTTCATAACATTTTTCACATATCCATGTTACGTAAATATGTGAAAGACCCGAACGATATTATTGAATTAGAACCAGACAAGATAGAGGAAGATTTAACATATGAAGAGTTACCTGTTCAAATCTTGGATAAGAAGGATCATATTCTACGCTCCAAGGTTATACCTCAAGTCAAAGTTTTGTGGAGAAACCACGATGTAGAGGAAATGACCTGGGAGTTAGAATCTGAGATGAAGTCAAGATATCCTCATCTCTTCAATATACTAGGTACTTACCCTAATTTTGAGGACGAAATTTCATAAGATGGGGAGGTTGTACGACCCAACTTTTATAAATAAAGAATATTTTTCTCGAAATATATTTTTGAATATTATGGCGTGGATTTGATATAATGTTATAGTTGTGGGTAATATTTACAAATTTTGCAAAGTAAGCAAGTGGTTATATAATATTCGATTGGTCGGGGAATATTCATTTTAACAGGGAATATTCGTACGACGACACAATCATTGGTGGACCCCCAACGAGAGTATTGTCGTAGTAAGAAAACGACAGAATTATCTTTTTATAAAAATAACGGCGAAAGTGTTACCGTTAAAACTGTTGAACTACCCGGTAGTAAAAGTACGATGTCTGGCGTGGTTGCATAGTAGCACACGGTATTGGTTATTGATGCTTACGTGAGAAGTCACTCAGTTATACTCAATTATTGCTACAGTAATTGCTGCATCATATCTCTTATATTATTGATTCAATTATTGTTACAGTATCATCTGCATAATATGATATATTATTAAATCAATAATTGAGACGACAAAGTTATTCATATTATTAAATTGCAATATTTACAATGTCTAGAAGTTCTGTCAAGGAGAGATTTGGATATCTAATTGCGCGCCAATAAGGAGAAATCCTTATCGAAAAGCCCCCTCTTTCCTGGGAACAACATGGTTGTTAAATATTATGAATTATAATATTAATGATGAATAAGTTCGTGTTGATTAAAGATGAATTTGATAGTTCCATTGTGTTGGAATTATTAGTGTTAGTGAAAATCGACATTTATTTCGATAATAATTGATGTCTGGAGGTTATATTGACCAATCGGGTAATTAATCGAATAAATGAGTAATTAATTGCTATTAATTCACATTATTATAACTATTTGTTCACATGTGTGTACTATTTATTCACATTCTTGTACTATTAGGGGAGTTGGTGCAAGATTGATAATATTTGCATGACTAAGTTAAAAATAGAGGTATAGATGGAGGTACTATACTGTAATTCGTATTTTCACATGTCTAGAATTATTGATTCACATGATTTACTATTGATTCACATTATTTACTATTAGGGGAGGTGGTGCAAGTTTGATAATACTTGCAGGACTAAATTAAAAATGAAGAAAAAGAGGAAGGTATTATATTGTAATATTTTGAGCCCCAAAACGTGTAATTATCGAAACTATATTTTCCTATAAATAGAAGCTCATTCTTCCTTCATTTCTCACTAATTCACAAAAGCTATAGAGAAATTATTATATAGAGAAATTATAGAGAGAAAGGAGAAGAGAAGTTTGCTACCTCACTATTCCAGTTTTCTTCTAAGGTAAGGGGTATTATTCTTTCATATTCATGAAGAGAGTTATTTTATTTCAATACTTGTAAGGGTTGTTATTCCATTCTTTATTATTATGTTGGAATAACCTGTCTATGCGAAGTATCGCATACATGGTGAAATTCTTCTGTTATTCCATCCTTAATTATTACATTGGAATAACTTTTATGCATGCTTGATTTTTTCGCATGCACGATGAATTCTCGTTGTTATTCCATTCTTTATTATTCGGTTGGAATATCCTCTATGCGGATTACGCATGTCACGATTCCGTTCTTTATTATTACATTGGAATATCACATGCATGCGGATTACGTATGACTGGTTCCATTCTTTATTATTCTCATTGGAATAAACATGCATCTTTGTCTATCGCATGCACGGTGAATTCTTACGTTATTCCATTCTTTATTATTACATTGGAATAACTTTGTCTATGTGGATTACCACATGCATGGTGAATGATCCTTCGTATTCATTCCTTATTAAATTTTGGAAATGATCTGTCTACGTGGATTACCGCATGGCAGGCGAAAATCCATTTGCAGTTTCATATATTCTATTATACTCAGTTGGTTAAAGCTTTGGCTTTTATACTCCATAAAATTAGTGGAATATCCTTGATATTTGCGCTTCATCCAGTATCTTTTCATGGAAATATTCTTCTGAGCATTCTTGAATTTTACTCTACAAAGCAGTATCATGTTGACAATTTGGACGTTATTGGTTCCTAGATAAATTAATTTATAAATCTTTAAAATTTATCCTTGAACTTGTTTTATTGAATTATTATGTCATTGTCATCATCCTCATACTTATATTATGATGAAAGTCATCTTTGGATTACGTGCATAGATGGACTTGGTATGATTATGACTAGGGATTATTCGGTATAATCATGACCATAATGTGACGAATGATGTGGTGAAAGTCCTCATTGGCCTGTAGTTCATTGATGGACAGTTGTTGGTATGATTATGACCAGGGATTATTCGGTATAATCATGACCATTGATGATTACATGAATATCCTTGGTCGTAGTGCAGGGATGATTTGATTTTATTTATTAAGTTGAGTCTCAGCGATAAAGTTGATGAAAAACTTTTTAAATCATAGAAGATAGTAGATTTTATGCTCTACTTGACTCTTCTAATAGATTGCTTGTTCCGCTACAGTTAAACTTGTTGTCTATTATATTCTATCAGTTTAACATTGTTGAAGGCTAATGATAATTTATTCTGCATTATCTTAGTCATAATATTTCTTACTGGGCTAGTTGATCTCACCCTTTTGCTTTCATTGTTCTCTTCAGGAAATTAGAATGTAGCCGGGACTAGTCAGGGAATGGAGTGATGGTCCGAGATGGTGTCATAGTAGTCCTCACTATTCTATAAAATATCATTATTCAATAAAATAGTGTGATAATAAATGTAATGAGAACTCCATTGAGTGTGGATATTGTCTAGATGATAATATTTGTATTGAAACTCATAGCATATGTTTTATCGTATTTTACACGGCAGTTGTATAATTAAGTTTTTATTTTTATTTTGTACCATGTATTTGGCGACTCAAGATGGGTGATGTATACCTATTTTTGGGGCAATACTCCCTGTGACGTAAAAGCGAGTACAACTTCGAAGCCATGGTTCAATGAGTTGGAGAAGATAGAAGAAGAGATTGTTGTGTCTGACAAGCCTCAATGCCAGAATCTATTCGCAGACACAATGGAAAAAACACCTAGATGTTGGACGTTCTTTAATGTGATCTTATCTAAATAAAGCATGCTAGGTGACTTTAATACAATGGCTATCGTAAATAGGAACCTACCAAAAGGTATATTATTTTCGATGGATGGAGGGTTCCTCAACTTTTGAAGAGGAATTGGATAGCATTGACCAGACAAAGTTAGGCTGAAAGACTATAAATCAATATTGACCGGGAGGCAACCCGAGAATTTTATATTTATATGCTTTACTAGTTTATTTAGTAGATAGGAATTAATTTGCTTAGTAAGTTCTCTTATAATTTAATACATGTTGTCTCTCTTCATTGCGGTATTGGAGGTTCAATGGATAGGAAAATGATCGTCGCTACCATCGCCACTCAAAGACCTCACGCTTAGGCGATTCTGAGGAATTTTCTTCTACTTATTGCCATATTCTTACAATGAGGACATTGTAATTGCTAAGTTTGGGGGAGTTTAGTTTAGTTCGTTATTTCATGTTTAGTTTCATATTTTGCATATGTTGTTAATATAGTTTAGGTTCATTATAAAAAAAAATTCAAAAATTCAAAAATTCAAAAATAATAGTTAGTTACTATGTTCATTTTGCATAAGTCCAGCGGTTTGTTATAGTTAAGTTTATTTTGGCCAATGATGAGATTGGAATTGGGTAGACAAGTATAATACTGACTATTAGAGCTTTGATGTGATTTCTTGTTATGAATTGAATCTTTTTCTATTTGAAACTAGTATAATAATGATAGCACAGTAAAAACAACTTGTTGATTGATTGAGTTTAAATTGATACATAATGGAACTCTAAAGGATAATGCTAGTTTGAATGAAAGAATGACAAGAATAAGTAGTGATGACTAAAGTTAGACAAGAACCTAAGTTTGGGGGAATATTTGGGGTATATAAGCTATATAAAAAAAAGAAAAAAAAAGAAGAAAGAAAAAAAAAACAAAGAAAAAGAAAAAAAAAGTATGAATAAACACCGTGGCATACTTGTCTAGTTTTGTGGCCTTTGTTACTTGAGTAAGTAAGCCCGAGGGGATTGTCTTTACACCTAGCGCCCTAAGGTCTTAATGGTCTGGGAGTCGTTGGTCGAAAGCTCGTTAAGGTAGCATTGAAAAGCCTAAGGGAATAAGACATTGCATAGCTATGTGTATATAAAAAAAAGAGAATAAAGCGGGAAAAAAGAGCAAAAAGCCCCCGTAGATGAAAATAAAGCATGAGTATCCCATGTTGACCCTCGATATTGGTAATTGTTTGATTTTAGTTGGATCTAGCTTGTTTTTGGATTTCTTGAGTTTACACTGTATGATGCCTTCGAAGAGACTTGTTATGTGTTAAATTTGATTTTATATCAGTTAGCATGGTTGTTGAGCACACACACGCACTATACCAGTAATAACAGTTTAAGACTTGATGATTGACTAGGAAATTGTTGATTGGTTTTGATATAAAGTATTGTCGTGTTTGCTTGATTGCTCTAAGGCCGAGTGAATAGATTTGATTCTATCAAATACTGCTGTATTTGTAGGCATGTAGATTAGTTGCATTTCATTGCATTGCATTGCATTATGTTGTGTTGCTTGGGGACAAGCAACAGTTTAAGTTTGGGGGCATTTGATAAGTGGATTATATATACACTTATCCGGTATCTTTTACTTGAATTAGTTGCTTATATTTATGTGTCTTAGTTACTTTTCATGCATTTTGTGTTCATTTTGTAGGTTATACGTTTGGGAGCAGTGTGAGCGACTATTGGTAAGGAAAAGCAAAGAAAACGCAAAGAAAAACAAACCAGACATCATTTGGGCTTTCATGTTTACTTCATATTCTTGGTTTGGAACTTATCTTACATTGAAGAGCATCGTCTTAGCTTTCCGGAACATTTTGAATCATTCCAAACGGAGTTCGGATGCAAGAGTTATGATCGTTGTACCAACGGACGTCGAACGTCATGGTTTTGAGTGGTCATTTGCATAGCAGTCACTTCCATCTCAATTTCCACCTTCATCCGCCCAGGATTTCTCAATCGTCAAAGAATGAAAGTTGTAGATCTCATTGATATCTTCGATTTGATAGGTGGCAGGCCCCGTAACTCCTCCCAGATCAAATGTTATGGCCATTTTACCAGAGGACGTCGGAGTAGAAAATGTCAGAACATGGGGGGGGCGCGGGGGCGCCAAAATAAAGGCCTATGCCCGGTCAAAGGTCGGACGGGGAGCGATGTCTCGAGCATCGTGCCCGATCTTTGGGGCATTGGGGGAAGAGGTTGGTGTGGCCTGGACGCGTTTTGGACAAATTTTGAAACCTTTTTGACTCCAAATTGGATTGGGTTTGTTCCTAAGCTAAAAATTGGACTTGTAACCTATAAATACATGATGTAAGGCATAAAATAGGGAGGGATTACATAGATTAGATTAGAGATACACTCCATTAGATTAGAAAATAACCCTAGTTCTTATTAGTTTTGGAGATTGAAGCAACTTGGAGACCATTGAAGATTCAAAGCAGGAGCGAAAGAGGAGTTTCAAGACTACTGACAATAGATTCTATTCTCTTCTCTTCTCTTACTTTTATCTTTTAATGTCTATTCAATTGTGGATTCTTAATTTTAATTCATTAATTATGAACTAACTCTTTTATTAAGATTTCAATTGAACTTTTTATGGTTATGCATTAGTTATTCATTATATTCCAATTATTTATGTTAAAGTGAGCTGTTTATCTTGCCTTATGCTTATTGATTAATTATCTGATCAGTAATTACCTTGTTACTCTAGAAGGAATTGAGAAAGGAATTCTAGGGTTAGAACTGGGCATGATATCATGTGACTTAGTTATTTGCACAGTGAATAATTAGGTTTGTGAATAGAATGAGAATATCTATTTGTCGCATGTAACACATAAGGAATTGGAGTTGTAACGAGTTTAATTCAATTGTTTTGTATAGAGATATAGCAAAATTAATCTGGGTTAAATAGAAGGCAAATGATCACTTGAGAAAGGGCTTTTGACATTTGAGAATTCCTGTTAACAATTCAGTAGACATAATAATTGGAATAATTGGATAATTGATTTATAGTTCATAATTGGGGATATTGGAGTCTTAATCCTTATTTATCTGAATTTAATCAAATCTTAGTTTTGTTTATTTGCTTTCTTTTAGAATAATCTCTTTTAATTGTTTTAATTTAGTTTTCTTAATTAGAAAAATCACAATTTGCGATTGTTTAAATAAAATTGATTTGGTTAAGAGTTAGTAATTGGTAATTTTTATTAAATAATTCCTCATGGGAACGATACTCTACTTTCACTTTATTACTTGTTGACCGTGTATACTTGCACGTATTCATTGATTGTGAAATCGATCAACAATACTCTACCACGTCTACATGTTAGACGTGTTCACATACTCATATACCTGTTATTGAGTTTATTTGTATAAGTTTGAACTTACGTCATACATGGCATTCAAGCAAAACATTATCAAGTGGTTACCATGACTCGTTACTTGGTTATATACCCACATAGAGGTTTCAAATTCTGTTAATGCATATACTTGTAGCATTCATATTGCTTGTTCATAGCTATTATTGTTTAAAGCTTGAAATCATGCTTTAAACTCATGTTTATTCTGAAATCATCAAATTCCACACATATAAATCATACCTAGAGATATTATAGACATAACATGGCATCTTATCTCATTAGCATCTAGATATTCATGTGATGCAATTAGATTTTAAAAATATGTCCAAGTTTGCTTTTGAAACCATTTTAGGCTTGAACTATGCAATCTATCACACATAAGACAACTTCAAAACTCTAAGCATAGGTAGTCAAGTTATGTTAACATGCTTGCAAAGTCAGAACATATACTATGTAGAAATTATGCATGTTAGCTCACTAGGCTAAGCTTTTTCTTGAAAATATTCCTAACACAAAGCTTAATAAGTTTGATCATGCTCAAAGGAACTACATACACTATCACATGCTGATCTACGTGTAAAATCAGTCATGTATAGTTTACTAGGTTCAAAATTTGCAGAACATGATCTCTAACATAGTTTTATTTCAAAACTTAAAGTCTAAACCTCCATCTAAACCATATGCTTTCGTTAATCATGCAAGTCTATTAAAACATGTTCTTATTAAGTTAATATACTTGTATATATCTCTTACATATGTTTATATGCCAGCTTGAGTCATAACAACTAACTAATATTGATCAGGTTATAAAACAGAAGCTTCAACTGAAAATAGGAATAAACAAGAACTTGTTGTCTTTGCGCCTCGATGAAAATCCGTGGCATTACTTGCAATGCACTGGTCGAGAGCCAGAGCAGTAAACCTCTAAGAATTGTTTAGCTCAAACACAGAAATTACACACGAATTCATTCCTAAACACTCATATATCAATTGCAACATGCTTATATGATCATATAACATCTATATAACCCATGCCCATCCTCATTAACATCTATTTCAACATAATCAAGAATTTGAATTTCCATACATGCTAACTCTGTTTAACAGAACTGAATATAGAAAGCCAGAAATGGGATTATACCTCTGCAATTGTGAAAGGAACTTGCTCCAATGAACTCTTAAGCTCTAAGAATGCTTGTATGCTATAAACTCTCACTTAGCAAATATTAGACAACTCAAACAACACCAACTGATAAAACATGTCTACTATTTATAGAAAAATTCTTACACAGACATAGTAATTTTCCATTGAATCAAACCCATGGATTTTAGGATTGCATGAAGGTTATGGACGAGTTGTTAGATGGTGGTTGAAACTCATCATAATCACCACTCCCTACCATAATCATCAGCTAAAATTTTTACGTAATATAGCTTCAAGTTGCTGTTCATTGTACTTGGTGACACTTATTATGGGACAAGAGAGAAAATCCCAGCAACCTTGATATCTAGGCTTGGTTTGTTTTACTTAATTTTCCACAATGAAATCTTAATGTACAATTGTTACCATATTAGGAATTTTAGGGATAAATTGTACACTCACATCATATAGTCCATGTACATTAAATATACGAAATAAGATAATGTAGTCAGATATTATTGTCCGGGTAGTTCATAATTATTTCTACCACTCATATAACCATATTTTAAATGTCTACTCATATTCATATTGTTACATACACATTTCATGATATATTTATACCATATAGTTTCAATATGTTTAATTACCTTGCTTCTTACAATATAGTTTTATACAACTTAATATATAGTCACATAAATGCCATAATACACTATATAGTATAGTTGTATTATTGCTCCTATGCACATAACTATCATATAATATTATTATATTACTAACTTACTTATTTATGGTAAATATATAAATCATGCACTTCCTTAATTAATTAACATCAACATTAATTAATCCAATCATCATGTATTTATGGATTTCCATAATCATTATTTATCTATATAATTCTTATTATACTTTTATAGTTATATTTCAAACCATAATAATCACATATTATTAATTAAGTACCACGTAATCAATATTCCACCACAATTAATTAATATTAATTAAGGGTTTAACAATTCCATAACATACTTTATTTCATGGTTCATCAATGTCACACAAATCACATGATTGTTTCATTTAATTTTCAAAGTAGAAAAATTAATTTTTCTCCAATCGATCATCGGCATACCAAGGCCATTTTATCTTCATTGGACGGCCAAGCAATTGCTTGCGAAACCTCGACAAAGATGTCAAGACTGGTTTAGCTTAAGCCAGTGTCAACCCCTATCGCCATACTCGTCTTACCTGACATGAATTAATGTCCACAAGAGTGTTACAACGAGTCTACGAGTGTATTGATTACTTATATGAAATCACCTGATCAACACGATTAATCTTCTTAACTCTCGTTTAATTAGCTTAACGGATTTCTTCATTTCACATTATGCCACACAAGGCATTTCACAATCCTCATTGTCACTTCACACATCTTAATATGAATTAATCTAATACGAATCAATTGAATTAACCAACTCATAAAATAATAACACTTTTATTCACAAAAATTTTATTTCCATTAATATATTCATTTAATAATACGTGAAAATTCTTGGGTATTACAAGTAATATAGACTATGAATTTTCATTTTCGAAAGGTTTATACAAAAATTCATCCGCAAACCGTCTTATCTTACAGACATAGTGGGTAATTAGCACGGTATGCCCTGTACTGGCCCAGTAATATTAGTTTGATCTGTTTCTCGTCTCTGCCATAGGCACAAAATTTTTACCTCAGTCTTTATCGGAATCCGCACCAAAACAATTTGGTTCGGGAAAGTTTTCAAAGAAAGTAGAATTTTTATAAAAGTTGGTCTAGCCGAATCAAATAGCTTAGACCCATATCAATAATTAATTTCAATCGAAATACGAATGTTGAAAGTAGTATGCACACAAGCCAATCATGTTTGATGATAAAGCATATACTTTGTAAGAATCTTATTCATTTATTAATAAAAAAAATATTAATTTATTAAAGGCTTTTAATTATCTACATGATGTTATTTTATAATATGTGATAAACCCATAGTTTTAAGCAATGCTTTTAGAATAATGATGATGATCATTCTAATGAGATCTAAATTCTTAGAAAGCTTAAAACTAAAATAGTTCCCAATCGTTGGATTACTAAATTGGGGATTAGTGAATCCGGATAGATTGGTACATACGTTGCTTGCTCATTGGATGAGGATGATTGATCTCATGATCATTTGTGTGGAGACGCTAAAGCAAGTATGTAGGTGCTTATTAGAGAATAAGTTCACTGAACGTGGCTCGCTAAGGAATACCTAATGGAGTTTTACTTGCCTGTCAATAGGAATTCCTATAGTGATAGTAGTACAAGTGAACCTTGGACTTGAGGTCATCATAGTATCTTATGTATGATGAGTTATACTTTGACTTATTCCTTAAGACCCTTAGGGTATATCAAAGGGTATGCTTGGGTATAATAAGTTATACATGGAGATAATGTATGATCAATAAAGAATCTACCACTTCTAGTAAAAGAAGAGAAATATCCTATTTGATTCGATAAATGACAACTCGAAGAGTCCTCGGTTAAGGCGTAATGAAATTAGAAAGGAGTTTCTAATTTGCATTATTTGAGTTGTGCATTTAAGAGTCAAAAACATATAATTAAATAAAATAAGACTTGTGAAGAATTCCATGTCTTATATTTAATTGAGACATTGTATGGTGGAAGGATTGAATTGTACGGTAACTATTTACTCAAAGGTTCTTTTATGATTAATATTAAAATCTATATTATCTGGAAAGTCGTTGATCGCTAGGGAGGCTTATCCCTATTGTAGAATAAATATTGTTTATTTAAATAAACTAATAGTTTAATTTATTTATTTAAATAAGATTAGAATTGTTCTAATTGATTTATTCACAACTGGTTTAATATGGAGAACCTAAAGGGTCACACCATAAAAGGAAGAATAATTATTTAAGAAGTTAATGGCATAATCGTAATAATAAGTTAAGTATATTTAATTTAATCTATGGTGATAGAATAAATTAAATAGCTTAATATTTATTATTTAATATTTTGGAAATATTAAATATAAATTAATAAGAGGAGTTTTATTATTATTATTACTATTACTATTATTTAATTTCTAAAGGAGTTTGAGAATTAATTAATAAAAGTACTCTCAAATATCCTAATAGAATTAGGAGGCAAATTAATTAAAAGAGTTTAATTAATTATCCCTAATAAGATTAGGGAGCTTAATTAATTAAAAGAATTTAATTAATTAAATAAAACCCAATTCTTTAATTGTTAAGGAGGTTGCCTACATCTATAAATAAGAGAAGTCTTATTATGGGTGAAAGGGTTGACACTTTCACAACACGTGAATACGTAATTCCAATAGTTGGGAGAGTACGCCCTTTTCTATAGAGATAAAAAACTAGGGTTTAGCCAAACACCCATCTTTTTAAATCCTTCTTCTTCCTTGGTGGATCACCTCTAGAGGCCAAACACTTGGGTGGCTAACGTTGATCAAAGGAAGTAACCAAACTCGATGGATTCAAGTTGAACGCGAAAGGATTTGGAGGTGAACTTGTACCTGAGGAAATTCGATCTTCAAGGGTATGATTTTTATTCTTTATCTTTTCGTTTAATTAATAATTATGCATAAAAGGTGATCCGGATATATGGTTTGTAAAATTTTTAAACTTTGATTTTTACACGTTTTCGCTTATTTGTGCAATTTGATTGCGTTCATGAATATTACAAACCTAACAGTGGCATCAGAGCCAAACTTTTATGCGAATTATTAATTATTTTAATTTGATATGTATATTGATAATTGTTCAGAATAATTTAATTGGACATAATTTTATTGTATAAAATTAAAAAAAAATAAAATAAAATCGTGAAACTTGTTTTAATAGTCTGCGTTTCACATGACCACGGATTACTATATATAACTTCTGTGCGAAGGAGTTAACCTGTAAAGTGTAAAATGCTACCAATAAAATAATCATGCCATGAATTGGTATCATTACAGGAGATTCATGGAATCTTGATTTAGTGGAATCATATATATATTATTATGATTTTGCAGATTCAAAAGTGGTATCAGAATGTTGTATATTATATATATAATATATTAACGGTTGTTATATATATATATATATATAATATATATTCTAACCGCACGGTTTTATATATAATATATATTCTTAATAATTTTATAATTAAAATAAAAGGTTTATTTTAATTTTAAAATTAAATTTCATGTTAACTGATTAGAGTTGGAATTAGATTCCATGATAACTAATTGGAGTTGAAATTGGATTCATATTTCCTTAAATAAAGGAGTTTATTTAGATATGAAATAAGATTTCATATTATTCAAAATAAAGAAGTTTATTTGTGAATATGAAAGAGAATCCGTGTTTCCTTTAATAAAGGATTTTTTTTTACTTGGAATTGGATTCCATAATTAATTAAAATAAAGGAGTTTATTTTGATTAAAATTTTTTATTAAAATAAAATAGTTTATTTTAATCAAAATTGGATAAATTAAAATAAAATAGTTTTATCTTGATTTAAATTTGGATTAAAATAAAGGAGTTTATTTTGATTCAAAATTAGATTTTATACTAACTAAATTTGCTCATTAAATGATATCAATATATATATTGAATGTTTATTATTCATGAGATGAATGCTATTTATTGATGCATATGGTGATGTGTATGATAATAAATGGGATTGCTTATGGATTATCGACCAATGTGATTGGATTTTATTTTAGTTAGATGCATGAATGTATGTGTTTTATTAAATGGGGTCTGCGTACCTCGTCTTCTTTATTTTTTTCTTAATGTAAATTCTAACTCCCTCCTATGTACTTCCCCTTGACTGCTGATCAATGTTTCTATTTATTTCAAATAGTTTTGTAATAGGAATAGTTAGAATTAATTTTGAAGATTTGGAGATTAAGGAGCAAGGAGCTCTTGAAGACCCGTTTGTAATGGAGCCCCAGTTTAAATATAATAGTTATATTTAAATATTAATTCTTGCACCTCTAGGTTTGACCTTTTGGTTCACTTGGTGGCTCTAGTGAACCAAACTAGAATAAAGTCCATAATCAATCCGGGTAGAATATAGTATTCTATATGTGCATGCTTATAATATATATATTATATATTATGCAAACATGCTTGGAATATGACGCGTATTTTATATATATATATATATATATATATATGTGCATGCGCGCTAACAAGATGAGACAAATTAATAACAAACCCCTCAAATATTTTATATTAAGTCCTAAGCGTTCAAAGATATTTGGAATATCGAACGTCGCCTTCTAGCATGATAAAATTAATAGAGTATTAAATATTTAATATGAGTTTGTTGTGTCACCACAAGGCAAGTATTAAGTATTTAAGATGTTAATTTATCACATTTGATGCTTATTAAAAAAATTGAACAATATTGTTTTGTTGTGTCACCACAAGGATGATATTTTTCTTTTTTGAATATATGGAGTGCTAGGTTGGACTTAACTTTGATAATTTTGATTCGGATGTGCCACCACTTGATCAAAATAATCTAAGAGGCAAAATACAAGGAGTTGCATAGTTGATGTAATTGACAAGAATTGTCTACCTATTTATTTATATATAGTTTGTTGTGTCACCACAAGGCTATATACATTTGAAATGGGATCCTTATTCTCACTAGCAAATCTTTAATTAGATTTTGCCGAAATATATATGTGAGGGTAACATAGTTCGAAGAAAATAGTGGGAGATACCAATTTAAAACAAGACCTAATTTATTTTGGTAATTAATATAAGAATATATGTTAAAATGTTGTTAATTACAAATTCATTTACAGAATTTTACAATGTCTAAATTACTATCACTGCGTAACATATTACATGTTAATTAACCGAAACTTTTCAATCATTCACTTGATCCTTCTCCATACTATAACCTTATCAGATCACGGAGTAATCTCATCGTATATATTACGATTCATTTCTATACTATGATCGTTTTGTTTTACGATCTCCTGTCCCTGCACTTTTAGTCTTTTAAACTCTATCTATTCATCACTTCTGTTCACATTTATTATCAGAGTTAGGGAACTCTGTATCTTTTTAACTCGCCAAGATTCATCTTTGAATCATACCAACACACTAACTTGATTTGAGTTAGTACTTAATCCTAATCACTGCGGTTATTGGTCTCAGGTATTCCTACCTAAGGTTTATAATCTACAACTCTGATACCAACTGTAATAGCCCCAAATCCGGGTCCCAAATCACCACAGATCTAGTATACTATTTCTATAACTATTGCGGAAGATATACACATAAATTGTTTATACATTAAACTTTACACATTTAACCCCAAGGTCGAAAACCTTCACATAAAACATGAATCAATATCCTATCTAACATATATTGTTATAATCAAACATTACTATTACAAATCTAACTGCACACATAAATCCCAAGCTGTACTTGTCTTTGACCTTTTCTTGTATCTGAAGTATTCGCCTTAATCTGCAATGTTTATTCTGATATAGCAAGGGTGAGCAACAAGTTTGCCCAGCAAGTAAAATTTTATTTGAGGATATATCATGATTGAAAGAATATGAATAAAAGGCTGGCTACATTCAATAATATAAAAATTGAGAACTAGCAGGAATCAAATTTCATAACTGAACGATCAGGATGACATGAATAAATGTCAATAATAAACATGAACACAATATCTGGATCGGATGGTAATGAAGGTGATCAGCCTTTCATACCTGATGAACATATGCAATATGCACAGAGTGCGAATCAATAATTCATAGATGTGATTATCAGCAATGATTAACCACAAACACAATTGAGAGAACAACTCGGGGTCGAGTTTAGAGAACTTGCACAATAATTAGAAGTTCAAGGTTAGGAACTTGCCTGTATCACTGACTACTGCTACACAGTTTAAATTTGAATTTGTATCAGTTAGCATGGATGTTGAGCACACACACACTATACAAGTAATAACATTTTAAGATTTTATGAGTGATAGGAATTATTGATTGGTTTTGATATGAAGTATTATCGTGTTTGCTTGATTTCTCTGAGGCGGGGTGAATAGAATTGTGTTTATCAATACTACTGGATTCGTAGGCATA
Source organism: Panax ginseng (assembly GCA_020205605.1). Taxonomy (NCBI): domain Eukaryota; kingdom Viridiplantae; phylum Streptophyta; class Magnoliopsida; order Apiales; family Araliaceae; genus Panax; species Panax ginseng. The sequence continues at coordinate 89,957,278 of CM035134.1, read as the reverse complement.
TAGATTAGTTGCATTTCATTTCATTGCATTGCATTTTTGTTGTGTTGCTTAGGGATAAGCAACAACTTAAGTTTGGGGGTATTTGATAAGTATGTTTTATACCTACTTATCCGGTATCTATTACTTGAATTAGTTGCTTAAACCTATGTATCTTAGTTACTTTTCATACATTTTATGTTATTTTGTAGACTATGACATAACATTGGCATGAAGAAGCAAGGAAAAACAATTCGGACATCTTTTGGACTAAAATATGCAAGCAAATACAAGAAGGAGAGATTGTAGGGATTTTAACACCAAGTTGGATGCATGTTCTGTGTCCACCTAATGTGGAGCAAATCTCTCCAATTCATTGAATTTAGCGGCATACTGGGGAACTATCATATCCCCTTGTTTAAGTTCCAAGAACTTAATCTCCATCCTACCTTACATGCTGGTAGGGAAGTAGTTATCAAAGAATACCTTCTTGAACTGTTCCTAAGTAACTGCTTCCGTTCTAGCCCCACCCTGGTGAGCCTCCCACCAGTAATTGGCCTCCCCTTTCATCATGTAAGTCGCAAAAGAAGTCTTTTGTGCCTCACTTATGTTTGTAATAACAAACGCCTTCTCTATCTCTTTTACCCATGTCTGGGCCTCTAAGGGGTCCGCCGTTCCTCGGAACATTGGAGGACCCACACTTTTGAATTCCTTAAAGGTAGTTGTTCTTGCTACCCTAGGTGCTCCGAGAATCCCTCTCCCAACTTGGTTAAATGCTGCCGTTAATAAATTAACGAACTCTTGCACAGGGTTATTTGGTCCCCCTTGATTTTCATTATGTGACTCAGCCTCTTGGTTACGTTGTCTCCTTCTTGGCGGCATAATTCTGATTAAATAAATAAAGTTTCATTATTATCTATTTAACTACTTGGTTATCATTCTCAAATAACAACTCATACCACAACAAGCACATTAAACAAAAACTTCCTTATATTAATATACTTTCATAGTCAAAACTATTTACACTTTGCTTCCATAACCAAAAAGCTAATACATTACTATCCCGCGATTGACTTCTACAAAAATTGGGATTTACAAAAAGATTACCCTTTAATTATACAAAAGAGGGTTTTATGTCACTACACATATACAAAAAGATCTATTGATCTACTAACACTGCCTTACGACATTCTCATGTTTTTTATTTGCTAAAATCGAAACAATATCTCGACTAATCATATGTTGAGTCTGCCCTGACTCAATAGAATAACAAGCAATTTTGAGCTTGAAATCCTCGTGAGCACATTCATGGATGTACGACATCCTAGCTATCTTCTGGTCCTTTTCAACCAGTTTCTTTCAAAGCTCTATAGCCTCTTCATTATAATCCCTCGCCTTATCCGTCATTAGCATTTTCTCATTGTGCTCTGACTCAAAATCTGCCTCTGCACACTCCTTCGCCTCATATAGGGCGATAATTTCCTCGTTCTGTGTCTGCACCACACTGCGCAGATGCACATTCCTATCAAGAAGAACCAGGTATAATGATTTCATTGCATCTGGAGGTGTTGACTCGTGAGTAGATACCACCGTATTAATCGATGTTACCTCCATCTCCTCCTCCACATCTATCATTATATTCAGATATGATGTTATTCCCATTGTTTCCTCAGAGTAATCCTCCCCAGAAATGTACTCTTCTGGATCAGAATCTTCTAGAACCACTACCGGTACCTCCGTCACTGGCATAGGTACTATCTCCACTTGGTTTAGTGACTCTTCACTCACCACGTGAATGTCTCTATACATCAAGCTATCGTTTGACATCTACAAAACATATAACATGTTGATTAGTACATAATACATAATCGTATAAGCACAAATCACATTTAATTTATTTAGGATTAATTTCCATCTTTTAAATCTTTCGGTACTGAGTTTTCTCAATACCTTATTAATTCATTCAACTCGAATTTCTTTCTTCGAACTTTATGTTCCTTACGAGGTTATTAGCCTAAGGTTCTTCCCCCCTTAAGTTTTATAACCTAATGCTTTGATACCAACCTGTGACGCCCCCAAATTCGGGTATCTTCCAACCCGACATATGGTGCTACACGGTACTCATAACTATACAATCATTCCATTGAAAACACAACATAATGAATGTAATTACTATCTTCTTATTACAATCATAGTGAAATCCTTTCCTAGGTTCATAAATCGATTACATCATTCGTTGTTCGTAAGTATAATACATACAATCATACTAATCTATTACAAGATGGTTAACTATCCATCTTAGCCTTGCCCTTATTTCTCTTAGCATTCTCAGTATGCTTGGCTTTAACTGCAATCATATAATTCACGCAAGAAGTGAGCATAACAAGCTCAGCAAGTCTAACAAAGAATAATATCAATACCACATTCGTGAATTATATGAAAATCTTCCATAACTGAACAAATAGTCATGAAGTATTACAAAACATTAATACTTAACAATTCATAATCTCAATTCCCAAAGTATATAATAGTTTAGGAATTCTGAACCGTTCGAAAGACCATGAACAATATCTTTCTGTTTTCATACTTGAAAAGGACATCACATCACTAAGGTTGTACATCCGGCATTACTTACGAGCACTTCTAGGTGATCAGCCTATAGTACTCTATGTTGATCAACATTCATCCATTAAATGTATTTATGTTTAAGTTTTGGCAAACTCGCGTGCCCATCAAATAATCGATGAAAAATACTTTTGTTTGTTCATAAAAAAACTTACCTTTGAATCCGTACCAAATACTTGGCATATGATAGCGTTATCATTTCTATATAGAAAGATATGTCTACAAATCAATCTATCTCTTACGAATAGTCTTGCCGAGTTAAAACTGGCATTAACCCTTTCTTTAAAATCATTCATGCAACTCAGTACAATGAATCACAGAAAACTCGACTAACTCAAAGGTTAGACAAGCATTAAGAAAACTTGCCTTCAAGCGTCTTCAAGTAATTTATTCAACTGTTCGCAACCTTTACAGAATCTACATGATATATTCACATAGCACACTGTAATTAGCTACCAAACAATCAATCACATTGTTTCTACCAACTTCTTTCTCTTCTATGTCTTAGTTGACTTTATTTATCAGTCTTCCAGATTGATTCCTTTATGACATTGTTAGAGAAGGCAATCATTGCGAAAGGTGGCAGTGAGTGTGGTAACCCGGGATTTTGAATAATCCAAATTTTACAATTAATTTTTTTTATTTAATATTGATTGTTAATATTGTGTTGTGTATCTGTGATACGAGTTTAAAGAATGAGTTAATTTGTGTATTGACTGGGAAATAAGAGTAGAGTTGTGCTTAACTGAAAATTTAAAACCCTAACCCTAAGTTCGGATAGGGATTCGATAAAAATCGCAATTATAATAAAGGTATATGTGAGTACGTGTTTGTAATGTATAGGATTTTGATCAATGATTGATCTGGTAGGGTACAATATTAGTAAACCCTAATAAGGGATTAGAAACCCTAATCTCAAGTTTAGAAACCCAAACGTACAATTAGGAACCCTAATCGTATGTCGGAAAACCCAAATTTTAAAATTCAGGAATCCTAAACCCTAATTAGGAAACCTTAATCCTAATTAGTAAGCCTAATGTGATTATTAAACTTCAATATGATTAGGAAACCCTAATCATGCTTTAGAAATATTAATTTTCTAATTAAAACCCTAATTAGAAAATCTTAGAAACTAAAGTTGTAAAACTTAAGGGTTAGAACCTTAGGGTTAAACCCTAAGGGTTTGGACAATGTCTAGAATGCCATTAAAAATCGGAAGGAAAAAGACCAAAGTGCCCTTTTTAGATGTCTTTATTAGGTAACTTGTAAATCTTGCCAAATTTGTAGTTGTTGACCAACTATTATTGACTTTGTGACTTAAATCTTAGTTATTCAACCTCTAATTGACAGCAACATCAGATCTAAACATTATATCATATTATATAAGAGAATTAGAGAGAGAAAGTTCACTAACTTAGTCATTTTTCTCTCAAACAACCAACCAACCTCTTCTCTCTCCTAACCTCCGAAATCCTTAAGTTACTCAGTCCCTAAAAGAGCCCCTAGAACACCAAGAACAGATTTGAGAGCTAAGATCAAGGATTGGACAATAGAAGGTATAAATCCTAACTCACTTTTTGATCTTGTATGCTAAGAAACAATTTGTGTTTATGTGTTTAGATTTGTGTTAGAAGATGTTTTATGATGATCTATGATGATCTATCATAGATCCATAGCATCAAAATTGGTAAAAATTGAAGTTTTTCAAAACTGCTCAAGAACATTATTTGTGGTCTGACAAGCTAATGTCAGGAGCCACAGATTCTTCTATGTTCATGCTTTTTCTTGTTTTATGTGTTAGATCCATAGTCTGACATGAGGTCTGTGATCTGGAGGTGGAATCATAGCTGTTCCATGCCCAGATTATAAGTTATTGTTGGTCAAAGAGAGTTGACCGAGCATGACCAAAATTTTCTGGGTAACCCAGAAAGTGTGCATCCGAGTCTGACAAGATTTTCTAAGCCATAGATCTGTCAGGTGTTATGAGTTATGTTGATGTTGTTGTAACTAACTTGTAGTATGTTATATGGACTCTAGATCCATGCCTTTAGATTCCTTAAACAACAAATCTATTGGACGTAGTGAATGGTCAAAGTTGCTAATCTGATCACAATGCTACTTTTTTGGAATTTCCAGAAAGTGTATGAACAAGGTTTCTGACCATGTTTGACCAGACTAAATCTGGTGGTTTTAATGTTGTTAGACTGATATGTTGTTATAGTTATGTTCTATGACATGATTATTATAGGTTGGAATCTTAAGAACACATAAGTGATTACTAGAACGCCAAATTAATTGAGTTTGAAAGTGGTACCTTGAGACTGTCTGGGTTTCTGGGTAACCCAGAAAACCCAGATGATGTCTGACAGTGACTTTAAAGGCTTGAATCTTCAATGTGTATGGTTGCATGACCCAGATTATTGGTGATATTTGTAGTGTTACATGTATACTACAAGATCACGGTTCTAGAAAGCCCAGAACATGCTTAGGTTAAGAATTAAGGCTGGTATAGATGTTATAGTACTCATGCAATAGTATAACATCAGACAAATTTCGTGCCTTAACCTACATATAAGAAAAAGTTATAGAGGCTCAAAGTCACAGTTAGAGCTATTCTTGAGTTTCTAGGTAACCCAGAACAGTGGTCATGGTCAGTCAACAATTTTGTAGCTTTCATATCTTTGATTCTGTGTAATAGATTTGTGTTGTATTTGTTGTAATATGTAGTCTATATGTCAAGGTACATATACAAAACACTGGTTTGGACAAAGCATAACTCTAAGGTCTTGATTTATGTTGGTTAAAGTACAACCAACAGTTGTTCTTCATGTTCATCAGTTTTCTGGGTAACCAAGAAAACTTGGTCAAGCTCGGTCAAAAACTTTTGACAATTAATTCCAGTAATCCTAAGAACTATTTAAGCAATTTAAGATCATAGATATGTAGTAAGTATGTCAAGGTATGAATTCATTACAAAAAGTCATTATAACAACAACCAGAAAGCGATTAAAAGGTTTGTCAAAGTAGTCGGCTCAACCTGTTCTTGAGTTTTTTGGGTAACTCAGAAAACAGAACTTCACGATCGGTTAACCACCTTTGACCATCTATATCTTGCAATATATGGTTCTAATGAACCTGTTTTCTTTTCCAGATTAAAGACCTCATGTCATTCTACAAATAACATACAATTAACAGACCTAACTATTAATATACATGAATCTACAAGCTCTGACATTCGACTGTCAGGCTTATTTTTCCAAAATTTCCAGAATGCTTAAAACACTTATTTAAGGCATCTAGATGTTATGAAAACATGTTCTATCAACCTAACATACTTTCTAACATACTATTACACCAATATAAACTTCTAAACAACAACTTGAACAAAGCATCAAAGATCTACCTATGAATTAGGGTTAGCACCTTTCTTGCTTGATTTTGATTTTTGGCTACTAAATTTGATGCTGCCATCACGCAGGCTTGATTTGGTATGTTTATAAGAGTGTATAAGTTTAGAGATTTTGTAGGTTTCGCCAGAGGATGTGTTGCTATTTAAAGACTTAAGCAACTTAGGTTTTTTGGTCTTTTTTCATCTACTTGCCTCTTAAAATATCTGATCTATGACTGTTCTAGTGCTTAGGAGTTTGGAAGCATTTCATGTGATGTTTTGGGACTTGTGTGGATGACTATCAACCTACTTGTGAGCTAGTTGATAAAATTAGTAACTTAATTATGCCCTAATCCTCACTAATCTTGATTAGGATTTTGTTTTTAATGATTAGGATTGCTTAATGATGTTTATTAGTACCTAATTGAAGTTTAGTAATCATGATTAGGTGTTAGAATAACCTAATCAGGGTTTAGTTTATCTAATTAGGGTTATAGTTTACAAATTAAGGTTAGGGTTTGTAATCTAAGGTTCCTAACCTAGATTTTACACAAATCCTAACAAGCATGAGAAAATGTTTTGTCAATGTTAGCACGACAAAGCAACTTGTCAAAATAAATGTACCGAAAAGTCCATTTTCAAAAGAAAATATTTATGCACGAGGTGTGAAGCACGTCAATTTTCGGACGAAAATTTATTTAACTAAATTTGTTAAACAACATAACACTTTCAGAACGGAGAGATTTTATTAATATTATTGAATTTACATATCCGAGCCTTATTAGGGTTTTGGGTTTTTACAATTTTCTCTGGGGTTGAAACTGAATTGACTTCCAGGTTTATCTCTAGAAGATGATTTTTCCCTCCTGCAAGGTTAGTAACAGGAATGCAAAATTTTGAGTGTCTACAGATGCCCCTCTTTATCATTTTCATGCAATGTAATGGTATGGATACGATAAAGATCACTAGACACTTGAAATGTGACAAGATAATCATGTTTCAAATGTTGTGCTGAGTGTATGGAATGGAATGGAGGCTGCTCCATGAATGAGACCAAAGGATGTTGACATTGGGGTTATCACCACAATCCTTAATCCTCATTTCAGGCTTTCCACCGAAGATGTTCTTTTCATGTGCTAGAGACTCTTGGGGAACTATGCTTTGATTGCTGATTGTATAACAGATTCCATCATCGGTCCTCCCCGATGAGGAAGGTTTTCCACAGCTTGTATCATCAGGCCTTTCTAACGCTTCATTAGAGTTACTACCAATTGCTGGTGATTTCAGGGCTGCCTGACCTTCGTTGAAATGTCCTTCAACGGTTGAGATCATCGGACCACCTCTGATGTTTCGCTAGATTTAATTGCCAACGACTAATACTGTCAAGGCTGCTTGACCTTCGTTGAAATGTTCTTCAATGGTAAACATCATCGGACCACCTCCAATGCTTCACTGGAGTTACTTGCCAACGACTAATGACATCAGGGCAGCCTAACCTTCGTTGAAATGTGCTTCAACGGTGAACATCGTCGGACCACCTTCGATGCTTCGCTGGAGTTAATTGCCAACGACTGATGATGTCAAGGTTGCCTGACTTTCGTTGAAATGTGCTTCAATGGTGAACATCATCGGACCACCTCCAATGCTTCGCTGGAGTTAATTGTTAATGGCTAAGAATGTCAAGGTTTCTTGACCTTCGTTGAAATGGTCTTCAACAGTGAACATCATCGGACCACCTGCGATGCTTCATTGGAGTTAATTGCTAACGGCTAATGACGACAGGGATGCCTAACCTTCGTTGAAATGTTCTTCAATGGTGAACAACATCAGACCACCTCCGATGCTTCAATGGAGTTAATTGCCAACGACTAAGAATGTTAATGCTGCTTGACCTTCATTGAAATGCTCTTCAATGATAAATATCATCGAACCACCTCTGATGCTTCACTGGAGATAATTACCAACGACTAATGACGTCAGGGCTGCCTGATCTTCATTGAAATGTTCTTCAACGGTGAACATTATCAGACCACCTCCGATGCTTCGCTAGAGTTAATTGCCAATGGCTAAGAATGTCAAGACTACTGACCTTCATTGAAATGGTCTTCAACGGTGAACATCATCGGACCACCTCTGATGCTTCACTGGAGTAAATTGCCAACGTCTAATGACGCCAAGGCTACCTGACATTCGTTTAAATGTTCTTCAACGGTGAACATCATCGGACCACCTCCGATGCTTTGCTGGAGTTAATTACCAACAGCTAAGAATGTCAAGGCAGCTTGACCTTCGTTGAAATGCTCTTCAACGGTGAACATCATAGGACCACCTCTGATGCTTCGCTGGAGTTAATTTCCAACGACAAAGAATGTCAAGGCCGCATGACCTTCGTTGAAATGTTTTTCAATGGTGAACATCATTGGACTACCTCCGATGCTTCACTGAAGTTAATTGCCAACGACTAAGAATGTCAAGGATGTTTGACCTTCGTTGAAATGTCCTTCAATGGTTAAGATCATCGGACCACCTCTGATGCTTCGCTGGAGTTAATTACCAATAGCTAATAACGTCAGGGCTGCCTGACCTTCGGTGAAATGTTCTTTAATGGTGAACATCATTGGAACACCTTCGATGCTTCACTGGAATTAATTGCCAACGACTGAAAAATGACAAGGCTGGTTGACCTTCGTTGAAATGGTTTTCAACGGCTAAGGATGTATGAAATCCCCGCTGTGGATATTGCCAAGGGTAGCTAGCAACAACTATGAACATCGACTTTCTGAACCCTGTGTTTAGGCGAATACCAATGATTTTTGTGTATACTTGTAGTTTGGTCTCTAAAAATTAGGATTTCAGGCTTTTTCACTTAATCGCGTAGCGTCTTTTTTCCTGATTTGACTTTTCAGCTTGTGGGACTGATGAGTGGGTTTTATACCTACAAATCAGCCTCTAATTTAGACTTAAACTGTGTTGATCCTGTATATTTATGTTCATTTTTACTTGTTTATGTTTGTTTTATGTTTAGGTGGCGTGGTGTAGCATTAGTGGCAGAAAGGTGGCTTTATTATTGGAAGTGGCATCAAAATGAGCCAAAAGTGCAGCTGCAGAAACACCCCCTTCTGGGGCGGGCAAAATAAAAAGGCAATCCCCCGCCGAGGCGAGGGTACATGATCAACTACAGAAACACCCCCTACTGGGCCGGGCCTTTATAGTGCAAATACCCCCCCGCGGAGGCAGGGGTGAGAGAGAGAAAGAAGTATTCTATTTCAATTAGAGTTCTGCAGCAGCGTGAATGGGAGCAAGTTGGCATGGCTTGGGACTTTGATAGGCGTAGGTTTAAGAGCTAATTACATGATTTATGTTGGAGATAACATAATACAACAAGAGAGACATAACAACAATCAATCAATTAGCAATATTGAGCCCAAATTTGAGTGAAGAACATTGGAGGAAAACAAGGAGGTCAGAATCATGAAGATTACGAATTGGAGTGAGAAGAAGGGTGGTTTTGTATCTATTCTACTTCTTTAATTCAACTTTTGTAATTGGGATGATGGACTCTTTTATGATTTTAGTTTTTATTTCATTCATGATGAACTAATTACTTTTTAGGCTTATGATGGATCTTTATTTTTGAACGATGATTATCATGCCTTGAATTCAGTTTAATAATCTATCAATTCGGTTTATCTATTGTGATATGTGATTAATTTATGAATTGCTTAATCACTAATTCTATGTGGATTTGTGTGGATTCGAGAGATGATGTATGAATCTAGACTTAGTCACTTTAGCATGTCTTCTTGAATTATATGTTTGAATGGAATCTTGATGAATGTTAGGATAGAGATATACCTAGCATCGCATGTAATCGGATAGAGAACTTGAATTTAAACCTTATTTTATTTTAATTCACATAGAGATATAATGAATTAGTTGATTAGGGTGTTTGGCTTAATCCTATCAAATTTGTGGATTTAGGTTAATACGGTGTTAGTGCATCGAGAGATCGCTAATTCTACATGAGTGTTCTTGATTAATAAATTGAGATAGTGAATTGAATTAGATTAAGATGTGATAATCAGAGTGAGACTTAAAGTGATGTTGTAAGCTTAATTCTCCAATATTTGCTTGAAGTTATGGTTTTTAAGTTGTGTTGATTGATTGGTATGTTTAGTTTTTTTTAGTTTTTCTTATTTATAATCATTGATTTGGTTAGTTTAATAAAATTGAGTTAATATAAAACTGGTAATTAATAGGTTTAATTTCTTACTATTCTCTGTGGGAACGATTCTTTTTCTTACGTCTATATTACTTATTGATCACGTGCACTTACGTGTAAGCGTATTTAGAATTTGACCAACAGGGACCTCCTTTGCAACTCAAATTTGATCAAGTCGGAGGGGGTGGGGACCACCTAGGATAGCCGCAGGTAGACCTATGGCAGCCACACATGTGGTTCATATGGCTTGGCCTTTCCCTTTCACAAGTCATTTTCACTTGAAGCCACACATAGAATATGAGAGTTCTTCTTCAGATATACTAAGTTCGGGCTATTTTTTGCAAAATCCATCACCGTAGAAGTGTTCTGCACTATCTTCGTAACGTATGCATGTTTTATTTTCCAGTTTTGTCCGTTGGAAAGTGAGTTATCACATGAAATGCTTCTAAACACATAGTAGTGATTAGGCATGCTCATATGACTTGATAAAAATTATTCAACACAGTAATTGTTAGTTTTTAACCATGCTGAATGTATTGATGTGAAAAAAAATTAACTTTTGAAATAGTCAATTTGGCACCTTTTTCTGCTATTTTTTATCCTATTTGAGGACAAATGAGCAAAGGTTGTGAAGCAAAGTAATCCTGGTAATTAGGCTACCCTTATGGATTATGACTTTGATATTTTTCATGCATATAGGATGTTTATGACTGCGAGTTGGTATGCTACTGAATGGCCACCTAGTAATGCCTAAGCGCATGTGGATAGTCCTTTTTACAAAGAAGACTGGCAAAAAATTTCCACGAGTCTAGGCATTGAATAAATTTTTAACTCTACTATAAGCATATGTTAAAGTAATACATGATGTATATATGCATAAAATGCAATTAATATATGCATAAAATGCAATTACCATTTTTGAGGTAATTTAGAGACTTGTGTCCAGATAAACTACTACAAAACAGTAAATAGATAACGCGTAAAAAATGTTGTGGTTTGTATCCCAAAAATGTCGTGGTTAAGGGTGTCATCTATTGAACACCCTTTATACAACGTTTTTAAAACGTTGTGGTTTGTCACATTTACAACATTTTTTTCTTAAAAAATGTTGTATATTTATTTTTTCAGAAATCATTGGATGCTTGAAAACGTTGTAGATTGTATAATTCCACAACGTTTTCTGGCTTAAAATGTTGTAGTTTGATACATTAGACAACATTTACACTCATTTATACAACGTTTAGAAGGTGTAATCTATTTAGACAAATTTATACAACATTTTTAAAATGTTGTATAAAGACTTAAAAATGTTGTAATTCATGCATATAACAACTATTTTTAGTTCACCTATATTTGAAATTACATACACAATGTTGCACCTGCAATATTTGTAGGACCGCTAATGCCATGATACATAGCTAAAAAAACTCGAACTTATCATTTCAAGCCAAAATGTATCAACCATTCAAAATACATCCCAATAATACCATACGTTTACATTTTCAAATTACTACATCCATAAAATTTTACATTGTATTTTATTTGTTGTCATGATGTCCATGGTTTTTCCTAGAGCTGCTGGAACAGGTCTATTTCCATCTTTCTCAAATAGTTCATAGGCACGGCGTGCATATTGCTCCCAGCTGTCCATTCCTTCCAGCTGATGTACACTTATTGTTGCGGCACAAAATTCTTCGAAGTCCAATTTTCTATACTGAAGGGAACTCACCTGCGAGACACATGACTAGACATTCAGCCACAGTTCTCATCTTTTAACTGGCTACACGGTTAATGTTATTTTACTCTAAAGAAAGTTAAGGATCTAAGAACGTGACCATGTTGGCAAAATCTAGAACCCATGAATCCTTTATGGCCTCGATGTAGTTCTTTGTCATAGTCTGAGAATTTTGTTATTTAGAATGACTCCAAAAAGTCATATAATAAAGAAAAACTGGAATAACTGAAATAAGATAAAGGATAAAAGACCCAACCAATTTAAAGTTCTGTAAAGATATGAATCCACTTTTACTTGGGCCAAGCAATGTAAATTGTTCCCGCAGATATGCTAGCTGGGGTATTGTCAATGTTTTAGCAAGAGCCTGTCACAGTTCCACGACTTTTTTTTAATATAAGTACTGCTTTTAAGATATATATCCTGGATGAAAATGCATGAGCGTTAGATAAGTATATGAAAGTTCTTATCTTAGTATCTTTCAAACTTGGTAAAAAAACTACCAAATACCAAAAGCTTAACTAAGCCAGTTATGGTGAAATGCCTTCTATATGACAAATCTACTACTGATACTTTCATTTCTTGGTTGTAGCCTGCCACTAGTTATGGTAAACGGTTAGAAGATAAAAATGCCATAAACCTGATGCAAGAAAACAAAAAGCTTCATGCACGGTGAGTACACTTCAATGAAGATTTTTACATTAGTCTGTTCTTACCTGACCAGATAAGTAACATATACTCCCTCTTATACTGGAATGCACCAAAACCCAATTGACCTAGTGAACATAACAATGAATAAATGGTTTAATTTTAATTATATCACTCTTCAGTTTGAATAGTTAAAAAATAAAAAGAATTCAAAAGAAAAATGAAAGAGAGTTTGAAACTGGAGCCCATTACATCTATTTATTCAAAAATAAAAGAATTCGAAAGAAAAATGAAAAAGAGTTTGAAACTGCAGCCTATTACATATATATGCACTACTCTAAAGGTATGATGTAAATCAGAATAAAATCTTGGTAAGTACTCCAATTCCTCCACTTTAATTGGGACAGAGGGAGTAGAATAATATACAAGGATGGCCTGACAATTTTATATACTTCGAGAATTACAAATCCAGCAAATTGTCATTATGTTATTCCTACCAGAAAATGGGAAAGGAACTGCAACAGCAAAGAGAAAATGCAACCTTCTAGGCCACAGATCACATGATGTCTGATCAGAAGAACAGACTTGATTACTAGAATATATTGAACTATGAGCACATTCTGCTATGTGCTATGCTATTCCTACCAGAAAATGGGAAAGGAACAGCAGCAGCAGCAAGGAGCAAATGCAGCCTTCTAGGCCATAGATAACATGATTTCTAATTTGTTGAACAGACTGATTACTAGAATTTATTGAACTATGAGCATATATTATATATATGTAGAGTAATTAATAGCAGAGCAAAAATTAGGGAACGTTCAGTAAGCGGTGAGGGGCTTGGAGAGTTTAGTAACGACGACGGAGTCGACAACTTTCTCTTCGGTTTTTCTGATTTCTGGGTTTATAGATTTTGCTCTCACTGTCACCATCCGCCTTGACATCTGGTTAGTCCCAATTCTTCTTGGGTTGAGTTTTTTTTTTTAAAAACATTATCTATTTAAAAACAAAAATTGCCCTTATAAATACATAATGTTTTTTTATATGTATGTACAACGTTTTGTTAAAGAAATTTATAAAAAAAATACCACAACATTTTTTTATAAAAACATCATCTTTTAAGTATTGTCTTTTTATGGGTTTGTATTAGTGATATATGGATCCAGACAAGCCAAGTAGCTCCCGTATGACCTCTTAAGGTGTGCGGAGGAGAGCTTCAGATGTGCCTAGGCCTCGCCCGGCCGACAACCTTCTGGCCGCTGGTTGTGAGTCGATGATTCGTCATATCCGTGCTGAGTTACCAGATATCGAGGATGAGAAGGAGGATTTACCGGTTATGGATCCGGCTCCTGCTACATCTATTCCCCGTAGGGATCTTTCAGCCATTAATTTAACGATTTTAGAGCTTCTAGATGATTTGAGTCATCACCCCTCGATCTATTTCCATGCGAACGAGGTAAAAGCCATGTTTGATTTTCCTTTTTTCCTATTGATGAGGAGTTAGGTTCTGATCTTGATTTACATTATGATGCAGGTTCCCTGCTTTACGCAACCTTGAGGGAAATGGTTCAACATACACTCTTTGTACCAGACTCTTCTCCCAGAGTATCGAGAGATTATGCATGCTTGGGGATTTGAGGCATTCTTTTCTATACTCCCCCGTCGTTGTCCCTAGGGTTATTGTTGGGTAAAATCTAATTACGCACAACACACAAGTATACGTGGTCAACAAGTAATAAAGTAATAAGTTGAGTATCGTTCCCACAGAGAATTATTTAATAAAAATCACCAAGTACTAACTCGTAACCAACTCAATCTTATTTAAACGAATGAATTTCCAATTATATAAATTAAACTACTATTAAATTCCACTAATTAAATTAAGACCATGGAGATTTAAGACCACAACTTCACTTATTGCTTTATTTAAGTTAACACACTTCTCATCAATTATTCTCTATCCCGAATTGTTAATCAAGAACACTAAAGTAGTATTAACCACCTCTCGATGCACTAATACCGTATTAACGTCAATCCATAATTAAGATAGAAATCCGTTAAACACCTTAATCAACTAACCCACTATATCTCTATGTGAATTACAATTGAAGAAGGTTTAAGAATAAGCTCTCTATCCGATTACATGCGGTGTCAAGCATATCTCTACCTTAACACTTATCAAGTTTAAGCTATTAACAAAATCATGAACACATGCTATCATGATAAGATCTAAATCAATACTTCATCTCTCGAGTTCATATAGATTATCACGGTAATTGATGGCCAGTCAATTAAACAATTAAGTCCAAATCATAATAGACAATTCTCACAATAGAACATAATAATTGATAACGAAGCATATTAAAATAAACTACACAATAAGATCCATTGTAATCTCAAACAAAGAATTAGTTCATTGAATTACTGAATTAAAACTAAGAATTCACAATTGAATACACATTAAAAGATAAAGATAGAAGAAGATAAGAAGATAGAATCTATTTTCTGTAGATTTGACGCTCCCTCCTTGCTCCTAGTTTGAATCTTCAATGGTCTCCAAGTTGCTTCAATCTCCAAAACTCATTAAAACTAGGGTTTTGATCTAATTTACTCTAATCTAATCCAGGCTCATCAGATATGTCTGACAACATTTATATATATATATATATATATAAGTAGGTAAACGCTACAGACATAAGTCTAGGCTTAATCGAGGTATAACTCGATAATGTTAGTCTATATATAAATATATACATATATAAGTGTATATATATACAGACAGAAAAGTAAACCACGGACCGAAGTCTTGGCAAACGAACATAACACGACTCTCAATGTGTAGAATAGTGTGTGCAAAGATAAAGAGAAAGGATTTATAGAGTGTAAGAAGGCTTACAGTGGGCTGCCAATGCAGACTTCTATGACTCTATATGGATAAACACTCAGCTCCCGCCGGTTAATGTATAGCTATATGTGAGCTAACATGTGTTTAAAAAGAGCAAGCACTCAATATGGGTGTGTACATAGCAAATTGGACAGGGCTTCCTCGCTTCTCTCCTTGTTTCAAAATGGCCACCCCAAGCCCTCTATTTATAGAAGGGGGAGCCGTAGTTGCACCTGCGGCTGCCCGGGGTACCCCGGGTTCCGCAGGTCCTGTCATCTCAAAGTACATGCACTTGTGCACTGTAATGTCTGCTCGAACTTGTAGAACTTCAATCCGAGCATCCGAACGAGGTATATAAGACCTTCTTCGGACTGCTTGTGTCGAGAGTTACGCAATGACATGGATTAGAGGTTGTACAAAGTCAGGAAGAGGGGACCATGCCCATGGTCTTCAAGCTTCAAATTCTATCCGGTGTGCTGCCACGCGTAATAGTCACTCAGGATTGGAACTCCTTGGTTCTTGTAGGACATTGTTGATTGTATGTATGTATGAAGTGTTGAGACGACGCGCATGTGTTGAGGTGGCAAGATGACGTTTGACTCCTCACCGGGGTTATCACCGGTTTGAGTTGAAAGCAAACATTGCTCAGGGTTACATCTGAGATTAGACTGCTACATGTGTTTGAATGCCGCAAGGTCATCTGTGAAAGTGCATGTCTGCCCGGTGTTAACTCTGGGTCTGAGGTGTGAGTGCCTCGGCAGGAAGTCTGATTGAAGCTGATAGCATGCACTTGAAACAAGCATTTCTGGAGTTATTGCCGGAACTGCAACAACATTCCTTGGGGTTATCGCCAAGGACGAAACTCGGGGTTATCTCTGAGGTTGGAAATTATCTTTCCCGTGTGTGTTCTGGGGTTGGAAATGATGTTCCCGGTGTGTGTTCCGGGGTTGAGACTGATCTTCCGGTAGTATCCGGAATGGATGTGAGTTGTATTCCAGGGTTATATTCGAAAGACAAATCTGCCCTCCTGCAATGTCAATAACAGGTGTGCAGAAAATTTCGAGTGTCTACAGATGCCCCTCTTTATCATATTCATGCAATGCAAAGGCATGGATAAGATAAAGAATCCTAGACACTTGAAATGCAATAAGATAAACATGATGCTATGTGCAGCAATATGATTCAAATGTATGATGCACGAATGAAATGATTGCTGGCTAATCCTATTGGGATGACAATCAGTGATGCTTTGGACATGTGATCCAAGCCTTCAAGGATGTTGACGTTGGGGCTATTACCAAAGTCTTGAATCCTAGACACAGACTTTTACTCCAT
Organism: Panax ginseng; assembly: GCA_020205605.1. Classification (NCBI taxonomy): domain Eukaryota; kingdom Viridiplantae; phylum Streptophyta; class Magnoliopsida; order Apiales; family Araliaceae; genus Panax; species Panax ginseng. The sequence goes on along the minus strand of CM035134.1, from coordinate 89,940,471 downwards.
AAAGGTACCTCTTGTGTACAAGAGATCTATGGGGATATAGCTTTGTCTGTTTGAGGATGTGTATAACATATTCCATTAACTTGTCATCTCCGATGAGGATGGTCTTCTCTGGCTTGTATCACCAGCATATACCACAATTTTGTTGGAGTTACTGCCAATATTATGTATTGTCAGGGTTGCCTGACCTTCGCTGATGTGTGTATCACCGGATAGATCCCTACTGGGTGCATTGTCGAGGCTACTTGACCTTCATTGATGTGTGTATCAATGGTTGCATCGCTTTGTGACCCTTGTTGGGAAAGGTTACTTCGATGGGTTTACTTGCCATCGACTGAGATAATGTCAAGGCTGCTTGACCTTCATTGATTTGTGCATCAATGGTTGAATTGCGTTGTAACCCCCGCTGGGGATACGTAGATTATTTTTAACTTCGACGTTGTAACCCCCGTCGGGGATACGTCTAGGGTTGTGACCCTGCATTGACGGCATCATCTTTTCAAAAGCCCAGACCCAGTCTTCTGGATCTGCATTAGTCCTATTTCAGGTGCAAAGCCTCTTCACATCTCAGATGCCCACAATGCCAATGGTGAAGGAGGTAGCAGTTCAAAGATCCAATCCCAGTTGGCTAGTTTACAGTGATAAACCCTCGCCTAACACAAAGGTTGTTCTTTTCGGGAGTTAGCTGCCGCACCTTGCCGTATGGAGTATTGCCAAGTGGTAAGGCACCGGTTTTTTTGGTGAGGTTGAATCCTTTTACTCAGATTATGAACACCACCGGATCTCAAGAAAACGCCGACGACTGTAGGGAAGCGGTGATCATAGATCCTCGAGCCCGACTTATGACCAAAAGTTTGGAACCCTACCACCTATTTCATTCGGCGTTAAAGGCGAGGGCCTTGGCTTGATTCGACCTACTTTTGGATAACAAGAAGGCGGGCTTATCCGCTTTGATCACATAAAAGCCCAATCGACCACCAACTCGGTGCAGTCACGTGACTACTGACTAGGCCTTTCGCTTTTTGAGGCCTCCTCTACCCACATCTCTATGTGCATGACACTTCCATATGGAGAAAGATAGGCTTACCATGTTCCATCAATAGCACCTAACCTATGCCGATTTTGGCGGACCGTGCTCCACCGGTGAACTCATGCGGGTTCCGCGTGCCCGAGGCCGCGAGGCGAATCCGTTCACGGTCCGTAGGATAACACCATTCGAAGGTGGGTGGCCCGCCCCGCCTAAACGATCATGTTTGACTGGGCTTACACACATTCGCTCACTACGCTACGTCCCCCTCACCACACCTAGCCCGGGCCTTTTGCTCTTCTAACGTAAGCTCAAGGCTTCACACCAAGTCTTCACCGACATAATATGCATGCTTTAGTAGGGTCAGCGAACCGTTGTTGCTCGATGGGAACTTCCCCATATTGCTATCAATGTCTTCATGTCGCGACCTCTTAACATTACACCACCTGAATCCCCAATCCTTTGCTTGCTTTGTGCGTTGGCGGTACCAATATCCACTAATCGTTGTTTCCAGACACGGTTCACGGTTGACATCTCTTCTAATTAAATCGTCACGAGAAGAAAATTGTTGTGTGGAGGAATCAATATCTCGACATAAGCCAAGAGGCAGATCTTGTGCCACTCCACCTTTATGAGGTATTGCCGAGCAAGCATTGCAAAAGTTGAGTCCATTGGTATAGTATACCTTGTATGCAGGCGAATACCAATGAGTGAGATATGGGACCAGATTGTGGCCCATGAAAACCAGGATTCTAGGCTATAAAAGCTCAATCACAGAAGCGTTTTATTCTAATTTGGCCTTTTCGACATGAGACCTCCTTTGCAACTCTAACTGGAGCGAGCTAGAGGTGTGGGACCCACATAGGGGTGCCGCAGGTACACTTGTAGCAGTCGCAGGTACACCTACACCAGCCGCAGGTGGACCTGCGGCCAACCATAGGTATGTATTCCTTGCGAGTTGCTTTCATAAGTCATTTTCAAAGTCTTATGACGAAGGAAATCGAGAGCTTTTCTTGATTTTCTTTGAGTTCGGACAACTTTCTGCATATTCTGTCATCGTACAAGCGTTCTTCACTGTCCTGGTAATATATGTATGTATTCTTTTTCAGTTTCTATCCGTTGGAAAATGACTTATCATATGAAATGCACTTAGACACATAGTAGTGAATATGCATGCTGATATGATATGATAAAAAATATTCAACATAGTAAATGTTAGTATTAAACCATGCTGAACATAATGATGTGAAAAAATTTGACTTTTGAAGCAGTCAAATTGGTACCTTTTACTGTCATTTCTTACCCTATTTGAGGACAAATGAGTAAAGGTAGAAAAGTAAAAATAACCCTGGTAATTAAACTACACTTACGGATTTTTTACTGTGATGTATTAATGCATGTAGGATGTATATGACTATTGGTAGGTGTGCTACTAAATGGCCACCTAGTCATGCCTATGTGCATGTGGATAGTCCCATTTACAAAGGGGGCTATGGCAAAATTTTCCAAAACGTAGGCATTGGGTAGTCATGCATTTTTAACTCTACTTAGATGTATGTTAAAACAATGCATGCATGCATGTAATCATAAAAATGCATTTTGCAAAGCTCCAGTAAGAATTTACCACACCCTTTCTGAGGTGATTTGGAGACTTGTTATCCATATACTATGGATCCGGATCGGTAGAAGTAGTTCCCATGAGGACCACTTACTTCGTGTGCGGAGGAGGGCTTCGAAGTGCCTCGACCGGATTACATTAGACAACCTCGTCGTTTGGTGGAGGCGGTGATACGTCCTATCCGGGTTGAAGTGCCGGATGTCGAGGACGAGGATGAGGATGTATCGATTGAGGTTCCTGCTCCTGCTGCACGTGTTCCCCATAGGGATTTGCTAGCTATTCAAGTGGCGAACCCAGATCTTCTAGGTGACTTGAGCGACATCCTTCAGTCCACCTTCACGCAAACAAGGTATGAAGTTAGATCTTTAATCTTCCTTATTTCATATTGATAAGGAGCAAAGGGTTCTGATGTTGAGCGTCGAGGGAACTGGTTCAACATCCACTCTATGTATCAGGCTCTGCATGATGACTATAGAGAGATTGTGCATGGCTGGGGATTTGGGATGTTCTTTTCCATTCTTCCCTGTTGTTGTCCCTAGGGTTACCTCAGGGCATTATCTGAGGGGTGGTTTCACCAGACTTAGTCACTCCATTTGCTGGACTATGAGGTGATGATGATGCCGATGGATTGGCGGTTTATCACAGGTATGGCGTTTGGAGGGGATCCAGTGCCTTTCACGGTGGATATAACCCCTACTGCCATTAGATCCTTGTTGGGAGTTAAAATTTGAAGCGCTCGAGGCGGACTGCTTTTTTATCTGAGTCCTTGAGCGTAGATGCTATGAAATGGTCATTAAGTGAGCCTATACCCGATGATGTGAGAGTCAGGGATCGCATCATTTGGCAATTGTTCCTGATGATCATTAGGGGCTGCTTCATAGCAGATAACTCTTCTATGGTGTCCTTTGCTTTGATCAGCACCACTCGACACGTGTATTGTATAGGAGATTATAATTGGGGTTCCTACACCTTTGCCTACTTCCTCAAGGGAATGCGCATGTGATCGTAAGGCTTGACCGAGGCTTGGTTAGGATTCTACCCATTTCTGCTGGTGAGTATTTCTCTTATCTTTTCCCATGTACAGGTTAAGAGTGTTGACTGACATCAGATGTTGCCTTTTTGTTGGAAGTTTTGGGCCTATGAGAGGCTTCCATGTTTGCGTCCTGTGAGCGTGCTAGGTTTAGACACCTATCCACGAGGACGAAGATGGCATCATTCCTTACTAGCGGAGGTCCCTGTTGCTGAGGGTTTCACTCATTGCCACCTACAGCTAAAGTTGTTGACAGCGGATGTCATCACTTGGGTTCCCTATTCTGGGGAGCACTTGAATGTTGGATTTGAGGATGGGTACCCGACTGGAGTTGAGTACGTTGTTTCTACCCATTGGATTCCTCTTTTCACAGATGGAGGATGGGAGCTCTATTTAGGAGAGCGTGCTATCAGGAGCACTACAGGAGAGATTCACATGCCGATCTTGCCTCCTGCCAGGCGTTATTGGCTTGTTTTATAGTCACCCGTCATTGATATCCTATTGTTGGGGGTTGACGGTTTCACATTGTCAAAGGGTCCCTGCACTCAGGAGATGTTCCAGCATTGGTGGTTCCCTCGTACCATTGAAGCTCAGACCCGTGCCACACAGTTTATGGGGGATATGGTTCCAGGATCCATGATGATGATGGATTGGCTTGCCTGTGTCAGAGATCCGACTCATGTGACACAGATTGACAGTTTGACCCAGCAGTTGGACCGGGTACATTTCTTTATCTGACATTTGGGTAGAGATCCTTCAGAGGCAGACACTTTTGATCCTTCTAGCTCTGGCGCTGGCCCATCAGGTGACCCATATGGCTTCGCTGGTGCAGATCCTCCCTTGTAAAGGCCTGATATCCCTGTAGATAGAGATCCAGTGACTAAAGGGGAGTTACATCAGGTGGACAGGATTGACGATGTAGACATCGATACCATTGACTTCTTCTGATGTATATTTCTCGTTATCTCTTTTGATAGGCCTCTGTTGAGATGTTGGGTAGCTTCGCCCCATTTCCCTGTATTTTAGTTGTACATAGATGTATTAGATGATGATATACTTAGGAATGTATGTACAGTTTTCCATTCCCTATATCATATTGCCATCTATTGTATCATGCATGTTATTATGTTATGCATATGTATGTATGTCCGAGAGATACAAAGATTGACCTGGATGGTCTTATGACACGGCCGTCTGAGATGTCTTCTTGACGATTAGCCGTATTGATCATACCCCACAATTTTTGGTGGCATCTGGTATGCGCTCATGGTATGATAGTATGTCACCACCAAAAAGGGTGACCGTAGATCATTTGTTACAGCACACTATGACCCTGTTGATGTTTTAGGTTCCCACAGGATTCGTGGAGGGTATGCTGGAGCACTGGGTATCGAAGAGGCAGGTTTTCTGATTCAGGACCCAAGAGTTGACTCCTACTCTGGAGGAGTATGCATATTTGACGATGCTGCCGTTGGACAGACCTTGCGTGTATATGGCAATCAGAGATATGAGTAGGCAGTTCATGACCCTCACCGGATTGAGGCGTAGAGTGGTACAGGATGAGATTACATCCGACCATGTGATATCCCAGCATTTTCGGTTTGACAGATTTGGCTCTGAGGATAGTTATGTACGAGATTTCGGGGACTTTACCACACCAGAGGACCATTGGCGTTCAGCCAGAGTGGATGTATTTCTATTGTGCATATTATCATACGTCTATATGCCACAATATATGGATGAGTTGGACATTGGCGTCATTATGGCAGTGAGAGCTCTCAGGGAGGGTCACACCATCATACCGATGATCATTGCAGAGACTCTGAGGTCGGCTACATATTGCTGCACTTATCCGGTAGGAGTGTTCATAGGCAGCTCGATCATGCTGTATGTGTGGTTTATGTCACACTTGAGACCGATTGGCACATTCAGACGACATGGGTATTGTTTCACCCATGATATAGCCATGTCATGCTCCTTTCAGCCTGCAGAGTGTACAGATGCTGTAAGACCCCAAATTTTATGAAATAAAAGTATTCAATTTTTCTTATAATTATTATTCAGTAAATGGTTAAATTGATAAAAGGTTAAAGTTAAGGGTGATATATATAAATATTTTAAATACGCAAGTGGTTATAAAATACTCATTGTTGTCGGGGAATATTCGTTTGGTCGTGGAATATTCTTGCTGTCGGAGAATATTCGTACGACGACGCAGCCAGTTGTGGGCCCCTTAACAGAATAACTGTCGAATGAAGAAAACGACAAGTTTGAGTTTTTATAAATAACGACGTAGTTGTTACCATTAACACTGTTGGAATACCTGGTGGATAAAATACGATGTCTGGCGTGGTTGCGCGGTAGCAGCACGGTATTGCACGATATTTTTGAATTATTGATTCTTACGTAAAGAAGGCACTACTCAATAATTATTACGATAATTCTTTGTTCAATATTTTATTTTATTGATTCAATAATTGTTGCGTTGATATTTTATATTATTGTTGTTTCAATAATTGTCACAACATGTATTTCCCATTATCGGATCAATAATTCATATTATTTGAATAATATTATTAGATAGCATTATTGGAAATGTCTAGAAAGTTACATCAAAGAGAGGTTTGGTCGTCACCTAATTGCCAAGAAGGAGAAATCCTTATTGGAAAGCCCCCTCTTTCCTAGGAACTGCCTGGTTGTCATTATTGCGATTCTATAATATTATTTGTGAATAATTTATATGATAAGGAAATATTTATTTGATGCGGATATAAATGATGGATTTATTTATGTGGTTATAAATGAAGTAATTAATTTTGAGGTGTTTTATCAGTATTTTGTCGGATTGGAGGTATTAAAAACTCAAATCGGTGTTCTTAAAGCTCTATTGTGTGACTTATAATTTTAATCCTACCGTTGGATCGTTGTGATTTTTGGATATGTTATACATACATAAGTTGAGTATATATCCACAAATTTTGAACCGTTAAAAAATAACGTATGATTTGTTATGAATTTTAAAAGGTGTTGAAAATCGTCCGTTTGTGAATTTCGAATATTTTCTGTCTAGAATTTGGAAAAACTTAAAGCTACAAAGTTGTAGAGAATTCGATTTCGTGTGGAATGATCATAAAATTTGTATTTTTCTGATAAACGGGCTATTTTCTATGAATTGTTGAAGTTTCAGAAATTAAAATGTTTTTATTAAAATTAGGGGTGGGACCCACTTTTGTCTTTGGTTGATAAATGTACTGAATTGGTTCTTCAATTATGGTGGCTGGAAATTTTCAAAATGGCGTGCTTGAGTTGGTGTAAAAAAAAAGTAATATTTTATTATTTAGTCTCCTTTGGCGTTCTAGCATTTTCTTATAAATAGGTGCTTATGTTAGAATTGAAAATCACACCAGAAACATAAGTTTTCTCTCTCAATATTGTCGAGCGTATTTTTGTGAGTATTTAGATACTTTGAGAGTTGCTATCGATGCAAGGTTCCTTCGGCTTTTCATCCGATATTCCAGTCAGAAGTACTGCTCTTTTGAGGTAAGGGATTTTAAGGGTTGTTATGTTTTTCATGTTTCGTAACTTTTCAGACCTTCAAAAATTCTGGAAAAATTTGAAATGATAATTTGATGAGTTTTATTGTTTGTGTCCAAAAATGGCGATTTTTGGATGTATAGATTAAGAGTTATGTATTTTATGGGAAAAGACTATTTTAAAAGAAAACCCTTATAACTCCTTGTGGTTAACTCCAAAATTGGTGAAATTTTCATTGGGAGTACATCTATATAACATCAGTATATTCTGTAAATTTCGGAATTTTTGGACAAAAATTACAATTTATGATAAATGTCTAAATATTCGGCAGTTTTGGCCATATGAAAAATAGTAAATGAATTTTAAAATTAGAAAATATATGTTCAATATGGGACTATATTACGCTAAATTCGTAAAAGAAAATTTCTTTGTCTTGATTTGGTATTTTTCAGAAAATGTTCTAGTTATGAGTAAATGCATTAAATATGTTATGTAAAGTAACAAAATTGAAAAATAGGATTTTATGGTTTGAGAATCCTATATGAGGTATATGCAGATTTTTGATGAGGGTTTTGGTTATTGGTGATGAAATCTTATGAGTTTGGCATTTTAGGATGATTAAATGCATTATTTAGTAAAGTGTAAACAATTAAAATAAATTGTTTATAAGTTTAAAAAATGTTATTCTTTCAATATCATTATACCGAAATATTGGTATGGATTTTATCGTGGAATTTCTACCTTTTTCATGTCGGGGTTACTATTCATGAATTACTATTCATGAGTTACTATTCATGAGTTACTATTCACGGGGTACTATTCATGACAAAATTAGTTTCTTTTTCTGACCAAATTATCGTTGATTTATGAATCTTACTCTTGAAATTAAATCCGTGTTTTGATCATATTATTTTTATTATCATATATAACATTTTTATAATCTTGGTGAAGAAATTTCTCTTTGACTTGAGTGTAAAGATGAGTAGATTATTGGTATGATCGTGTCTATTGGTTCTCTTTGGCCAGTAGTGTAAAGTTGAATCGTTGACTGGTATGATCATGACCATTAAATTTATAATTGAATATTTTTAGCTTAAATGCAAAGGTGAATTGATCAACATGGTTATAATTATGGTTTATATAAATTCTGAAATGATTATGTATTTCTTTGAGATATTAATATCTTTGGCCTGCAGTGCAAAGATGAATTATTGATGAATATCTTTGGCCCATAGTGCAAAGATGACTTGTTGTTGAATATCTTTGGCCTGTAGTGCAAAGATGACCTATTGTTGAATATCTTTGGCTTGTAGTGCAAAGATGACCTGTTGAATATCTTTGGCTTGTAGTACGAAGATGAACTGTTAATCAATATCTTTGGCTCGTAGTGCAAAGATGAATTTATTAGTATGATTATGAGCAGTGAGGCTGTGATTTGGTATAACCATGATCTTTGATATTTCGAGGTAAAGGCAGTGATAAAAATTATCTTACATACGGATGAGAAGAGGAATTTAGAATCACAATTATGATTATGAGTTATTCATATGATTGTGGAAAGGAACTGTTGATTGATGATACAGGGATAAAACATTATTGGTGGACTTTTAATGTGAAGAAAATAATAGACTTTATTGTCTATTTGACTCTTCTAATGGATTGCTCGTTCCGCTATAACTATGGTTGAAAAGTTTTATCATCTACCATATGTTCTAAATCTCTGATTTATTACTGATGAAGGCTATTGATAATTTAATTATCTTTAGTTATGATATTCTTTATTGAGCTAGTTGTGCTCACCCTTTTGCTTCACAATTCCTTTAAGGTAATAAGAGTGTTCTTAAGATTCGAGCGGGGATAATGAGGGGAATAGAGCGGTGGTTCTCTGACTATTGAGGTTCTCCCTAAATAGTATGGAAATAATTTTATTGAGAACTTTCGAAAAGTGTGTCGTATTGTATACGTTATTTGATATTTAATTTTGGTGAACCGAATAGGGCGAGGTGAACCCAACTTTGGAAGGGTGTTTTGCCACTATAATACAAGATGTCTAATGACATACATCCTCGTGTTATCATAAGACAGGGTTGTGCACATCCACTTGCTGAGTATATCTATGAGCACTACCTATATGATCTTGGAGTTTATTTGAAATATAATCTTCAACTGGAGACAGTTGAGATAGTTATATATCAAGAGAAGAGTCACCATCAGAAAGAACATGATAGTAATCTTCTCATTTTTCTTTAGGGTCTATTGGGTCAACCAAGGATAATTCTCTGGACATATGATATCTATCATAACTTAGATTCATGGCCTCCTATGTACGAAAGTTTCCTTGAGCACTTCCCAAATATTTTAATTTCTAAAATAGTTATTGACTGTACGTTTATGTAATGTATCAATGTGAGGTGCTGTCCATAGTTGGGACATGAGTCAAAGTTGGTATTAAAACTCACAATATATGTGTTGTTGTATTTTGCACGACAATTGTAGTAATAAAGTTGTAGTTGTTTTCTGTACCATGTATTTGGCGACTCATAATAGGTTGGATGGATTGGACCTATTTTGAGGGCGTCACAGATGCTGCATCTTGGTCAGCTTTCTTGGCAGGGATCGGAGATCCGTTCGCTATATTTTCGTGTACAGGGCTTAGTTTACCTTATATCTTCATTACTCATGTTCCTGGCATGGATTATCTACCTCTAGCTGGTTTGAGAGGGATGATCACCTACCACCCACTGGCTGTGATGTGTCAGTTTGACCAGTTTTAGGATTTCCACCCATATGAGGGGGCAGTGATTCAGCGCTTCGCTTCTCGCCACTTATCATCAGCGGACAGATCTAGGTTATATGCCTGTTGAGACCAGCGAGAGCTAGCTAAGTTTTCTATCAGTCATCCGGGTTATTCTGCAGAGTATTCAGCATGGATGGAGACATAGACTACATCGACTGTGGTAGTATCCACAGTGCAGGATATAGAGTCCGACGATGAGGAGCCTATGGAGGAGGCTGACATTCCCATCGATGAGGATTTGACTGCTGGGTTGCCAGCATTTGTGATGGATTCTCCCACCCCGAAAGTGCCTTTATTACTCGATTAAAGACAACATTTGGAGCAGAGCCTACATCTGATGACCTATGATAGAGATCAGGCTAGGGCGACGATGTTGACAACTCTTGATGGGAGAGACGTCGCTCTGGTAGAGAGGGATGAGGCTAGATCAGCCAGGGATGCATTGATTATGGAGCGGGATGCCGCCCTATCTACTAGGAATGTGGTCATTGTAGATAGTACTTCACTGAGATCCTATACGACTGGCATCCTTGCCGATATGACTGCATACATCGATGAGCATCATGCCACCATGCAGTTAGCCTCTGATTTGCTAACTCGTGTAGATGCCATTGGGCAGGAGCTTACAGCTTTACCTCCGTCTTCAGAGAGGGATGCTATGTTAGATCTGATAGTCTGCATACACACAGATCCGTAGATAGCTTTGTATTTTCCTGCACAGGCTAGCTTAGCCATTTTGTTATGTACAACACATATGTATATATCAAACAGTATTATGTATGGCAGGGAAATATATTTTGATTCACTTTCCTTTTTAGTTGTGCCTTGATACTTGCTTGATATTTGCCTATTTCTTTAGGACTTGTGATCTTGATGCATTCTGAACTTATCTTTGATATGTGGACATTGAGACATCGCAGGATCTCTTAGAATGGATCATTGATATGTATGTATCCCTACCATCTTTGGTGTCTTGGGACTGGTATCTGTATGGAAATGTGGAGAGGAGGGTGGTTTTTCCTCTCTGAGATTAACCGCACCACAAATGGTCGCCAGTACTTCTATTTGTGAGAAGCCTAGTTAATTCCATCTTTTATGGATTGGTGTTGCTCTTTGAGGCACAACCATAGCTTAGATGGTCACCAAATCTCCTATTTGTGAGAAGAAGTTGGGTAATTCCATCCCTTTGGTCTAAAATAGATGAAGTGTGGTGGATTGAAGTGTGATCCCAGTACCGTGTGATAAGTATTTTTGTTCTGGTAGGGGTTAGACTGAACCATAAATGGCTGCCTACATACTCCTCTTGAAGAGGAGATCAAGTCTGCGTAGTTCGAACCTGGTGTAAGAGGTTCAATGCTGAATGTGAAAGGCAGATAGGTGTAGAAGCTTTATTGCTGAAGAAGGGTGTAGAAGTATTTTTGTGGTTTTTGTTTTTGTAGAGAAAGGGTAGAAATGTTTTTGTTGTTTTTTGTTTATTGCGACCAGGCCATATATAATATGGTTGCCTACGTACTCCCGGGTATCAGGGAGATCAGGTCGACGTAGTTCGCCCCTCAGGACGAATTGCAGCAAAAGAGAAGTGTGAATCCCATGTGCAGGCTATACTGCGGGGAGAAGAAAGTTTGATCCCATGATGGGGATAAACTGCAGGTGTGGAAAAAGTTTGATCCCGTCTTCAGGACAAACTGCAAGCGTAGAAAAGTTTAATTTCGTCTTCAGGATAAACTTTAGTTGTGAAAGGTTCCATCCCATCTTTAGGATAACCGAAATTGTATAAAAGGTTTGAAATGAGGTGAAACCAGGCTGCTGGTTTGAAGTGTATGTTTCCCTGAGGGGCAAAAGAGTATGTAAAAAAGAGAGGGTTCAAAACCGAAATGACTGGTGATTGGATGATCAATACCAGGATGTTTGCTTGATGATATCATCCGATATAGTACCATTTCACGGAGTCCGAGTTGATAAGATGTTGAAATTCATCGCCATCCTGTCAAAACCTCCTTGACAATAAATGTGCCTTCCCAGTTAAGAGCGAATTTTCCCTTAGATTGATCTTGGTTGTCAATGATCTTTTTCAAAACCAAGTCATGTTGTTTAAATTGCCGTAGCCAGACTTTCCTGTTGTAGGATCGTTCGATCCTTTGCTGATATAACTGACCATAGAAGATAGCCGCGGTTCGCCTTTCGTCTATTAGAGACAATTGGTGATACCTGTCTTGAAACCATTGGTCTTCATCCAACTGAGAATCCATCAACACTCTGAGGGACTCCATTTCCACCTCTATGGGGAGCACTGCTTCCATCCCATAGGCTAATGAGTAGGGGGTTGCCCCAGTGGAAGTACGCATGGAAGTTCTGTAGGCTAATAAAGTCAGAGGCAAGAGGTCAGGCCATCCTTTATGATTGGCAGACATTTTCTGCATAATCTTTTTGATGTTTTTATTAGCCGCTTCAATATCACCATTCATTTTTGGACGGTAGATGACGGAGTTAAGGTGTTTGATGTGGAATTTGCTGCATAACTCCTCCATCATTTTGTTGTTGAGGTTTTTAGCATTGTTTGACATAATGACCTCTGGTTGTCCATATCGATAGACGATATTATTTTTGATGAAAGTAATGATGACTTCTTTAGTAACCCTGGGGAAGGAGGCTGCTTCTACCCATTTGGTGAAGTAGTCAATCATGGTGAATATGAATCGATGCCCATTATTGGCTTTGGGCTCGATGGGCCCGATCACGTCCATTCCCCACATTGAGAAGGGCCATGGTGAACTCATATTGTGGAGTTCTGTTGGAGGGGCGTGGATAGCATTCCCATGAATTTGGCATTGATAGCACCTCATGACGTGATCATCACAGTCAGCTTTGAGCGTAAGCCAATAATTCCCTGTTCTGAGAATTTTCTTGACAAGTAAGGGTGAGCTCATGTATGGGCCACATACTCCACCATGGATCTCATCCATGAGCCTCTGAGCTTGGTCTTTATCCAGACATCTGAGGAAACCTAATCATGCATCTCTTTTGTAGAGTGCATCTCCGCTCAGGTAGAATTTCATAGCAAGTCGATGGATCCGCCTCTTCTCAGTTAGGCTCGCATAAACGGGTGTAGATCCATCACGTAGATACTCTTTGATATGTTGATACCAAGGGTTGTGGATGGGAGGTAGCTCATCCGATACTTCTCCAACATAGTTCCCATTAGCTGGGGCCTTTTTCAGGGCAAATATGATGTTTGGCATGTTTTCCTTGTCAGATATGTGAATCAAGGAGGCCAACGTTGCTAATGCATCCGCAAAATCATTCCTATTAAGAGGAATGTGTAGAAAGGAGATTTCTTTGAACTCCAAAGCCATCTGTAAAACTTGCCGATGGTAAGGCAGCAAATGTAATTCTTTAGTTTGATAGACTCCTATGGATTGTTTGATTACCAATTTGGAATCCCCAAAGATAGTTAACTACTTGATGCCCATTAAACGAGCAAGTTTTAGCCCCATGATCTGACCTTCATACTCAATTTGTGTTGTTGGTCTTTGACAAAGCTGTAATTTAATGGCTGACGGAATCTGCTCCCCGTCTGGGATATTAGAAGCTGCTCGACTCAGAACCTTACGTGTTATGACTCCATCAAAATACATTTTCCATGTGTGGCATGCATCATACTGATGGTATTGCTGAACTTCCATTACCCCTTCATCGGGGAAGTATGTTTCTAAGGGTTTGTAATCCCCTGCAGGTGCGGCGACCAGTTGATCCGCAATTCCTTAACCTTTGAAAGACTTTTGTGTCACGTGAAGCGATGTCAAATTCTTTGTAGGATCAAGCGCCATACGGACGATCGACAATTGATATGGGCTTCTTGAACACTTACTTGAGAGGATCTACGCGGGATATAAGATGGGTCGTATGATCATGGAGGTAATGTTGTAACCTCATGGAATCCCATGCTAAAAGCACAACAAGTCTTCTCAATCGAGTGTACTTGTGTTCGCGATCTTTGAATCTTTTCTTTGAGGTAATAGATAGCTCATTCTTGGCCTCTATCGTCTTTTTGCCCCAAAGATGACCCATGGCATTGTCATTAATGGACAGTGTACATGAATAGGGAACATCATCCTTGGGTGGTACCAAAATAGGAGCATTAACAAATTTGCTCTTTAATGGTAAGGAAGGCTTTCTAACACTGATCGTTCCATTTCATGGAGGAGTTCTTCCATAATGACTTGAAGATGGGCTCATGAGTTCTTTGTGAGTTGAGAAATAAACACTCTTAATGAAGTTGATTCTTCCCAAAAATCCCGTATTTCCTTCTTTATCGAGGAATGGGCATTTCCTTGATGGCATCGGATTTTGGTAGGATCGATTCAATCCCTTTGTGGTGACTAGGAAACCTAGCAATTTGCACGATTTGACGCCAAAGCGCACTTGGTTGGATTCAACTTCAAGTTGTACTTACATGACTGTTGAAAAGCTTTTTGAGATGGTCTAAGTGGTCTTCCTCCCTTCGGGACTTGACAATGATGTCATCCACATAGATCTCTATCTCTTTATGCATTAAATCATGGAAAAGAGCCATCATAGCTCGCTGGTAGGTTGCCCCGGCATTGGTGAGGCCGAATGACAACCGTCTGTAGCAAAAGGTTCCCCAAGGCGTGATGAAAGCAGTTTTCTCACGGTCTTCCTCAACAACCATAATCTGATGGTACCCCGCAAAGCAATCCGCAAAGGAGTACATGCCATATTGAGCAGTATTGTCAATGAGAATGTCGATAAAGGGCATGGGAAAGCTATCTTTAAGGTAAGCTTTGTTTAAATCCCGATAATCCACGCAAACTCGCACCTTTCCTCTGGGTTTAGGCATGGGAGAAATATTGGATATCCACTTCGGATATGTAGACACCATGATAATGTCAGCTTGAAATTGTTTCTCAATTTCTTCTTTAACCTTTAAACTCCACTTAGGTTTCAATCGCCTGAGCTTCTGCCTAACTGGCTTGAATCCTTCTTTAATGGGAAGGCGATGAAGAACAATGTCGATGGACAAACCCACCATGTCTTCATGAGACCATGCAAACACATCACGGAATTGGGTTAATAGTGCAACCATGTCATTCCATTTGGTTTGGGGTGAGGTGCGAACCAATCTGGATTAGCTTAGGGTTTTCTAAGGTTCCAAGATTGAAAGAAGTGGTTTGGTCGAGGTTGGGTTTAGGTTTTTCTATGACCCATTCCTTAATCTCTTGAGGTGTCTCAATGTCCTCTTGTATTTCCATCAATTTTGAGTCCAACTTTACATCAAAGTTATAGCCCTTGTGGAGAGAAGGCACCTCATCAGCAAGTATATGCACATCTAAATTCAGAGTCCTGAAAAAAAATATGCTTTTACTTAATATATGCAACTGGTTGATCATACAAAAGTGTTAGCATGTACTTGATAAAATAACTACTAGTACTGTATAGAAAAGTAAGCAATTAAAGTTATCTCTGAAGGAAGGAGGATTTTACGCCCATTTTACCCTCGTCGACCCGATGCATGGAGTCTTTGCTCCAATTGTCGAGAGGCAAAGTCTGATGAATTGCGGTGATGGAGGATTATCATCATTGTCCTCCTTCTCCCGAATGATAACCATGACACATGGGCAATCATAAATGCAGGGTGTATCTATTTGTATGTTCATCATGAACAATGACGCGTATGCCTGACATCAACAAGGCGATGTCATGTTTACGTTTCAGTTCCTTTTCTTACACTTTGGGATCAGGAATCAGCACCTCTTTTACTTTGATTGGTACTAGCTTGGGAAACAGCATAGCCATAACATGGGTGGCACCTTCTTTGGCTATATCGACTCATGTGTGGTGTAGATGGAATAAATCGCCGTGTGGCGGAAGCTTGAGGAGACTGCTTATGCTTATGAGGATTCTGTGACTTGGGTGGCGAGAATAGCCTAGTCAAAATTTGTCCCAATTTATTTGGACACTTGAATAGGGTGCTTAATACCCTCTTGATTTTACCAAGCCCTTGTCGGTGATGATTGATGACATCATTTCTTGAGTGGGTAGACATAACCTCGGTTTGAAATCTTGGGCACGGAAGTGGGCGCTCCAATAGGATGGTAGTGCGTGTTACTCACTTCGAGCAGTAAAAGCTGGCCGGCTCAACTTCACGAATTGAAGGCGATGATTGGTAGATTTCCTTGTTCGAGGACATTCGGCTCGGCGTTGATGGTGACTAGATTTATTATTGACAATGTATTTGAGTTGTTGATGTAGTGTGGAGGAGCGGCTCCGACCATGTGTATCCAAGGTCTCCCCAATAGCAGGTTGTATCTGAATCTATCACGAGGGCGTGGAAGGATACATTGAATGTATTTGGACCAATCTCAATTGGCGACTCAATCTTTCCGAGATGGAATTTTTGTCGGGATCCATCAAAAGCTTTGATAACCGTAGTGGCTTACTTTGGATCCGTTTGAGATTGACATTCATCTTCACCAAGGTGGCATAAGGACGAGATATTTAGAGAGATGAACCTCCATCTATCAAAACTCGACTAACATATACCCGGAGGACAAAACTGCGATGTACAATGGCTTACAATGACCGGTCCCTTTGGGGCGGTATATCATCATCAGTGAAGGATATCACATTGTTATTGAAAATGTGATCAACCAAATGTTAAAATTTTTCACATCCCTTGATTTTGGTAAGTAGGCTTCTTCAAAAACCTTGATAAGATCTTCGGTGATCCTCGGAAGAAAACCAAGTCGATATTGATATCGATGTGGAGCTTCTCTTAAGCTTAGAACCACCTTGGCTTCATTATGACCCATAGTGCGGAGGAATTTTTCAATCTTCTCCATGGGAATCTTCCCTTTGCTTTGCAAGTAGGCTTCATAACCCTTGAGGAAGATCTGGTGGATTTTTTTCCGACAATACATAGCGATAGTATGAGGCGTGGATCCTTCAGCTTCTCCATAATTCCATGGAACCTTGTGTAAGCTGACAACAAGATATTGTGGTCTGAAGGGTAAAGAAATTGACTCTGGTGCGGCCACTTTCAAAGGATTGTCAGCTCCTTTGAGTTGAATTACTTCTATGGGAAATGCTTTGACAGTCTCATCATCCACAATGGATATAACTGCTACTGATCCCTTCCATTTAGTAGGACATGTATTCCCACCCTTGAGTTGCATAGTGTCATCATCTGCCAGTTGCAGGACACTGCTATCAATAAGATTCTGAATGAGATGGCGAAGTACCCATCATTTTTCTGTGTTGTGACCACGAGAATGTGAATGATATTGACATACTCCATCGGAGTTGAACTGTCTTGAACGGGGATTGATTGGAGGTAGAAGGGAGGTAATTCTTCCTTCATTGATCAACATTTGAAATATCTCTTCCATAGATTGGCCTAGATAGGTAAATTCCCTCTGATTGGCAAAATCCTGACGGGCTTTAGCATTTGCTCTCTTTGCAACCTTATCCTCTATAGCTTCTCTTTCTGAAGGTGATGGTGGAGCATTCATAACAAAAGGAAGGAGATAAGCATGCTCCTAGCTGATTAATTGGCGTGTGACTTGATGCTGGTGGGTCACAAGTTCTGCCAATTGCTCAATTTGCTTGCAAAGAACTTTCATCTTTCGTTTCATAGTAAATTGGAACTTTGTATAATCCCATCTATCAACACCATCCTTGATGGTCTGGGATGATTCACCATTAAAACTGGAACTCTGTCCAGTGCTCCAACTAATCATGTTGACCTCTTCTTCTTTGTGTTGAGGAAGAGGGTTGTCTTGCACATGAGGTTGATCTGATTTGGTGACCACGATCTCACCGTTGTCTATTAAATCTTGGATCTTGTGTTTCAAGGCCCAACAATTTTGAGTATCATGTCCAGGTGATCCAGCATAATAAGAACACTTTCGAGTAGCTTTAAAACCCCTCCCAATAGGGTTGGCTAGTGGAAGAAGACGTGTGATTTTCTTACGAGTAGTCGGAGAAGAAAGAATATTCTCGGCGAGTCCCCTAAGGGTGTGAGCGTTAGAGGGTGCTTTACTTCTCCACTTTTAGGCAATGGAGGGTTTGAAGATTGTGCTTGAAAAAGGGAGTAGTTTCTCCTCTGTATAGGCATGTTCTGATTGCCTTTTTGACCTTGTAGTATCAAGGAAACATCCTCCTTTCTTTTTATGGACCCTCTCAGAGTTGTTTCCATAAGATCCGGATTTGGATGTGCTCGGCGACTGCTTTAAAGCGGCTAGGTCTTGAATTTTTACGACTTCAATCCCATCTCGACCATCTCTCGTGTTTGATCATTTAGGAGAATGGTTTGCCAATACCGGCTAAAACTCTCTCATAGAAAGGAGCTTCTTGTATGTTTATGAAAGTCATGACCATTTCGATTCTATCATGGAAGGAATAACTTGAAGCTGACAAAGGCGCCTCCACCTTTGAGCATACTCTACGAAAAGACTCATTAGATTTGTTTCTTGACCTTGGTAATTTAATGCGATCGAGAGCCATCTAAGATTGAAAAGCTGTATGTATTGAGTGAGGAAGGCGTGAGCTAGCTCTTCCCAACTATGGATCTTTGAGTTGTCTAATCTGGTATACCATGAGCAGGCTTCTCGGTCGGACTCTTGAAGCAATTTGCATTACGAGCTTTTCATTTTTCGTATAAGATCCAAGTTCTTCAATGAATACCTTCAAATGGGTATAAGGATCCCCTAATCCATCATACTTTTCAAAATCAGGGGTTTTGAATTTCTCTGGATAATGAACACCAGGGAATATGCAAAGGTCGGTATATAAGACACTTCCATGTGTTCCAATCCCTTTGAGAGCACGGATAGTTTCCTCTATTTGGAGGACCTTCTTCCTGATATCACCGGTGTCTGGATCTCCTCTGAGATGGGTGCTTTCAGGGTCTTTGTTAGTCATATCCAATTGAGGTTTTGGAATTGTTTTTTCCAAACCTTAAGCTCCTCCTTTTGAAGTGGATTCTGTATGTTTGGGCATCTTTGTACCCTGAGTAGACTGATGTAGTTCTTTAAGCAGAACAGCTAGATCTGTGATTTATTTACTCAATTCATCAAATTCTTCTTCGAGAAGCGAGATTAGGTGAGTGGAGAGAAGACATGATTGGTTGTAGGCTCGTGGCCTTTTTGGATTTTGAAATGTAATAGGCCCAATTGTTTCCCTACAAAAAACTTATGTAGTTTAGTTTTAGGGATAATGTAAATGTTATCATAATGTGTCCATTTTAGGAATATTGTCCTCCAAAAACGGGTGTTAATTGATAACATGTATGCACAAATAATCTTCATATTTTCCATTACATAAAGATGAGCATGGAATGAAATTACAAGTAAATGCTTTTACAAGTAATTGAAAATGGAAAGCATGAGGAGACTTTCCTCCGCGTTTGGTTTATTAGAGGTTGACCTATCTTAGGGTTACTCTCACGGCTTTTTGGCATGAAGGTTCCCAGATCATCGCAATCTACTTGACGGGAAGTTAATCCTGTCTTTCAACTGGAGGGAATCTGGGTGGTGCCTTTCCTGAGCCTCGTGGGAATTAGTCTTCCCTCTGAGTCCGATAATCAAACAAGCAGGATAGCCTCCTGGTGGAGGAACCACACAACATACATTCACATACAACGTGTCTCACCATTTATGAAAATGATGACATGTGCGAAGCACTAATATCACATATAGATATAGTATAGTGCAGTAAGTAAAATGCATTCGTACACATTCATCATAAATGTAAATGCAACATTCACACACAAGCATATAACAGTTTTAAAAAGCTTGTAATAGCTGCTTAAGCCCTCTTACTAGAGTCCCCAGCGGAGTCACCACCTGTCGACATCGGGATTTTTATTTGTCCCTTTTCGCTACTTGTTCTTTGGTGTTCTCATGTTAATGTGAGATTTGTTTGAAAAAATAAGTGAAAAAGGTCCGACATGTATAATGTTGATGATTTGACTTTAAGAGTCGCCAGTTGGTGTTTTTAGCTGGTTGCACTAACAAGAATCGAAAAGGTTTGCACATGACCCGATGATGTAAAAGCGCTAAGCAGGTCTGTGAAACCGAGATTCATTTGGGTTCGGGGGCTTGATTATGCGGAGGGAAGGTGTTAGACACCCCCCGACATCCGTGTTGCCACGGTGACCACCACTTTTTAAGAAACTGTTATATGAATGTGTGTGTTTTTGTGTGTGTGGATCAATGTGAAATTATTTGAAAGTAGTGCGAGGCCTCATTCGCACCTATATACAAAGGGTTTGAATTTATAGAAAAATTCAGTTTTAAGCAAGATATAGCAATGAAGTTTTGTGAAAGAGGTTTTTCAAACCCTGTGCTCAATAGGAATTGAGACCTTTTCATACTTCCATTTTATTAGTAAAATGTTCGGCTTATTTGCTTTTATTTTTGAGAGATGCGAGGCATCTTGAGAAAATAATATCTGATGATCTTAGAACTCCTCATGGGCATGATGACCATCCAAGGAAATTCGACTTTGTAAATAATGTACAAAACGCTACAATTTGAAAAATGTCCATCACGGAACCGAATCTAGATTGATGCTTTGAATCTGTGATCACATGATACCTAGGCTTACATGATACCGCGATTTTGTATGGAAAGAAGTAAGCAATTATATATATAAAAAGTCAGTAATATATATATATATATATGATCAATCCACCACCAAAGCGACTCCTCCATGGGGATCGGAAATGTAAATATATAAAAGCGGTAAATATATATATATAGACATGATCAACCACCACGAAGCGACTCCATGGGGGATCAGAAAAGAAAATAAAGCAGTAAAGACGATCAACCGGCACGAAGTAAACTCCAGGCGGGACTAAATGTAAATAAAGCAGTAAAAGGCCTTGAAGTAAACTCCAGGCCCGACAGAAATGTAAATATATATATATATATATAAAAGCAGTAAACACAACGGATGTAAAATCCAGGCTCATCAGATATGTCTGACAGTAGTTGACCTTGCGACATATCTGTAACTGTTGTCAGACATATCTGATGAGCCTAGACTTATGTTTGGAGTGTTTACCTGCTTATATATATATATATATATATAAGCAAGTAAACGCTCCAGCCATAAGTCTAGGCTCAATCGAGGCATAACTTGATAATGTTAGTCCATATATAAATATATACATATATAAGTATATATATACAGATAGAAAAGTAAACCACGGACCGAAGTCCGGGCAAATGCACACAACACGACTCTCAATGTGTAGAATAGTGTGTGCAAAGATGAAGAGAAAAGGCTTTATAGAGTGTAAGAAGGCTAACAGTAGGCTGCCAATGCAGACTTCTATGACTCTATATGGATAAACACTCAGCTCCCACTGGTAAATGTATAGCTATATGTGAGCTAACAGGTGTTTAAAAAGAGCAAGCACTCAATATGGGTGTGTACATAGCAAATTGGACAGGGCTTCCTCGCTTCTCTGTTTTTTTCAAAATGGCCACCCCAAGCCCTCTATTTATAGAGGCGAGCAGCAGAGTGTACTGCAGTAGCCATGATTACTGCACTAGCGGTGGCCCGCAGATTGCACTTTACTGTTGCCGGGGTGCCCCAAGCACGCGTGTACTTCGGATTGAAGTTCTGCAGGTGTACCATTGTCTCGAAGTACGTGTACTCGTGCACTGTAATGTCAGTTCGAACTTGCAGAACTTCAATCCGAGCATCCGAACGAGGTATATAAGACCTTCTTTGGACTGTTTGTGTCGAGAGTTATGCAATGACATGGATTAGAGGTTGTACGAAGTCAGGAAGAGGGGGCCATTCCTATGGTCTTCATGCTTCAAATTCTATTCGGTGTGCTGCCATGCGTAATAGTCACTCAGGATTGGAACTCCTTGGTTCTTGTAGGACATTGTTGAATGTATGTATGTATGAAGTGTTGAGACGACGTGCATGTGTTGAGGTGGCAAGATGACGTTTGACTCCTCATCGGGGTTATCACCGATTTGAGTTGAAAGCAAACGTTGCTCAGGGTTACATCTGAGATTTGACTGTTGCAAGTGTTTGAATGTCGCAAGGTCATCTGTGAAAGTGCCTGTCTGCCCGGTATTAGCTCTGGGTCTGAGGTGTGAGTGCCTCGGCAGGAAGTCTGATTGAAGCTGATAGCATGCACTTGAAACAAGCATTTTCAGAGTTATCGCCGAAACTGCAACAACATTCCTTGGGGTTATCACCAAGGACGAAACTCGGGGTTATCTCCGAGGTTGGAAATGATCTTTCTGGTGTGTGTTTCGGGGTTGAGACTGATCTTCTGGTAGTATTCGGAATGGATGTGAGGTCTTATCCAACGAAGCTTGGCTCTACAAACATGGTTATAAGTTATAACCTCCGAACCTCTTCATGACTTAAATTATCTTCCAACATTGTTTATTGACTGTTTTATCTTTCTTGTAGTAACCATTTTCAAGCCCGAAGGAGCTGAAGAGTCCTTATCCCCTCTGCTCATCAAGACCAAACCAATCCGCCCCATCCACTGATGCTTCCCCCGAGGTAGAGACCATCCCAATTTCTGAGCTTTCAACCATCTCTACATCGGGTCCCGCTCCTCCGACCACCAAAGCTGAACCCTCTAAAAATTTCCTAAAGATGGATCGGGTGGAGAAGATGGCCTTGCTAAAGAAGAGCAAGAAGAAACCTCCCACCAAAGGCCCTTCCAAGCCATCTTCTTCGGTCGTTCCAAAATTGACCCCTCCTCCACCTCCACCAATTGCCATCCTTGAGGATTTTGAGGAGACCAAAGAGGAAACTCTCGAACCTCATTCCAAAAGGGCACACTGAACAAAAGAGCTAGATCTGCAGATCATCAAGGCTGACCCCTTACCAACATCAACCCCCTCAATCCATCCACCAACTAAAACCAGTTCCTCCCAAGGAACTAGAACCACTTTTTGGCCAAAGAGCCCTTCGGAGGCGTTCCCCTTCGACTAGCTAGAGAACTTCATATTTCCTGGAGACGTAGAGCGGTTTAAGGGATTCACCTCCGAGGACTACTTGGTCGAATACGTCAACGTCTAGTGTCACATAAGCTAAATACCCCAATGTATGTCTTCAATTAGCCATGTCGTTCCTTAATTATGTCTAACCCATATTTCTCTTTCATCGTAGGCCAATGTCGTCCTGTCCCGAGCTATTCCACCTCTAGCCGGCAGTACTAAAAAGAAAATTCAGTTAAGGGTTGAGGTGGAAATGCTCAAAGTCGAAGTCTAAGGCCTGATATTGGAGCTAAAGAAGGAAAGAGATCTTCATGCCGATATGAGAAATAAGGTGACCCTGGCTGAGCGTCAGACCAGCGAACTCAAGAAATAATAATACCATCTTCAACAAGAGTATGTTGGTCTTGACAATCATGCCAAACAAATCATTAAGGAGAAGGAGCTTCTATTAGAAGGGAACAAGGATCGAGAGAAGTCCATTCTCGCCCTCGAAGATAAGGTCACTGAATTACACAGTCAGATGATGTCGTTGATTCAGGAGAACAATTCTTTGAGGAAAGAATGTGCCGATGCTAAGAAGCTTACGATCAAAGAGTATAAAAAATCACTTGCCCTTACAGATAAGATCATGTCTCAGTTTTCTAAAGGCTATTAGACTTATCGGGAGAAGGTTCGAGCTAAGCTGATTGCTGCTGGGCTTGATACCGTCATCCTTGACTCTTCTGATGAAGAGTTCAAAGCCGAAGACGAGGGTCCCAAAGAATAGTTACTTGTAGGACTTTTATTTATAATTTTTGTAATCATCTTTTTTCTTTCTGTAACTTTCCTGGTCAGTTGTGTTTGTAACTTTCTGGATCAGTTAAGTTGTTTGTAATTTTTTTGATCGGTTTTGTTCAAATCTTATCTGATCGGTTTTGTAGAAATATGAATATAAATGAAGTACAAAATTTTCCCAAAGATAAATTCTCATTTATTTTTTGATGAATAATTTACATAAGTAAAGGAAAGAACAACATAACTTTTACTGATATTATTTTTTAAGTCTTCCAGCATGCTATGTATTCTTTACTTTTGAACCATCTATTGGTCAAAAACGATAAGTACCTGGCTTCGGCACTTCTATTACTTCTTAAGGCCTGTCCCAGTTCGGCATCAACTTGCCCGTGTTCTGGGGGGTAGATGCCTCTGATTCCCGAAGCACCAAATCTCCCACCTCGAACCTTCTTTGTTTCACCTTCTGGTTATAGTTTCGGGCAGTTCACTTCTGGTAAATAGCTAACCTTACTAAAGCTAAATCCCGAATCTCTTCTAGGAGATCCAAATTTAGTCGTAGGTCATCATCATTGTATAACTCTTTGTACTGGCTGACCTAAAGCATAGGAGACCCGATCTCAACGGGTATAAAGGCATCGGTCCCATAGGCCAATTTGAATGGTGAATCCCCAATTATTGTCCTTGGGGTAGTCTGGTATGCCCACAAAACAATGAGTAATTCTTCGGGCCACCGACCCTTTAATTCATCCAGCCTCTTCTTAATAGCATTAAGTAGAGTCTGATTTGTGACTTCTACCTAACCATTTGACTGAGGGTGTGGAACTAAAGTCTTTCTATGTTGAATACCCAACTCCTTCTGAAAAGCTTAAAATTTTAACCCCATAAACTGTCTGCCATTATCTGAGACCAAAACCATCGGAATGCTAAATCGATAGACAACATTTTCTTTGAAAAACTTGACACATACCTGTTCAGTGATCTTCTATAGCAGTTTGGCTTCAACCCACTTGGTTATGTAGTCGATGGCTACGATCACAAAACTGACTTGACCCTTGGCTTTCGGCAGTGGTCCAAAGATATCAATTCCCCGCATAGTAAATGGAATTGGGGATAAGACTGAATGCTAAACCGATAGACAACATTTTCTTTGAAAAACTTGACACATACATGTTCGGTGATCTTCTATAACGATTTGGCTTCAACCCACTTGGTTATGTAGTCGATGGCTACGATCACAAAACTGACTTGACCCTTGGCTTTCGGCAGTGGTCCAAAGATATCAATTCCCCGCATAGTAAATGGAATTGGGGAAAAGACTGAATATAGCTCTTTGGGAGGCTGATGAGGGATGGAACTATTTAGGTAACACTTCGGACATTTTTTGATAAAATCTTTTGTTTCCTAAAAGGTGGTTGGCCAATAATACCCCTACCTCAGAATTTTGTATGCCAATGATTTGGCCCCCATATGATCTCCACAAATTCCTTCATGAACTTCCTGAAGTGTATACTCGGCCTCCGAAGGTGTCAAACACTTGAGTAGGGGATAACTAAATGCCCTTCGGTATAAATATTTGTCGATGAGGATGAAGTTCAAACTCCTGTATTTGATCTTCTTTGAATATATGTGATCAGAAGGCATAATCCCATCAACCAAATAAGAGATATAAGGTGTGAGCCAGCAGTCCAGCCGATGATGCCGTGTACGCATATGAGTGATGTCATAAATCAACGGGCAGCGTTACTTTTCTGCATTGCTCAAGGAAGAAATATAGATGCGGGTAAGGTTATTCATGATTCAATTGAAAGAGCAATTCAAGGTGGGACTTCAGGTGGACTGCCTCATCCATCTTTGATTACTGGACTATGTCGACAAGCTGAAGTAAAATGGGATGTCGAGGAAGCTACACAACCTCCTTTAGCCCCAATTGACCACTCAGTTATAAGAAAGTACAAGGTATGGGGTGGGGGTACACCACACTTGAGAGGGTTAGGTTTCATTATTGTGCCTCCCGAGCCTGCAGACAAGCCTATTCAACAGTCACATGACAATCCTACTGTAGCTGGAAGTTCTGGGCCACCACCAAATTTTTTTGAAGATATTCGTCGAGAATTAAGAAATCAAACTAGAAGGATTGACATGGTGGCTACTCAAGTTCAACAGGGTTTTGACCGGGTGGAAAGAAATCAGGATAGCTTTGCTCAAATGACAAGCGGAGATGTATTAGAACAAGAAGTGCAAAGATTCCTGAGAGATGTTCGATCAAGATGAATCCGGTGACGCTCCCTACCAATTTCCACACCCTTGTGCATGTACCCTCGAACGACGATTTACCCCCTGAGGATGAGGTTGATGAAGAAGAAGAGGATACTGACGAGGAATAAGGCTTCAATCTTTCAAGGAAGTCCTCAGTGCCTAATTTCTTATTTTTTATTTGTTATATACAATAAGGACATTGCATATGTTAAGTTTGGGGGTGTATTCTTCCAGTTCCAGTTGCATTCATTTAGTAGTTTTTCATATAGTTTTCATTCTAATTTCTTACAAAAAAGAAAAAAAAAATTCAAGTATTTGCATGTTTCCAGCTGTTAGATAGTTTAAGTCTATTTTGGCCAATGATGAGATTGGAATTGAGTACACAAGTATAGTATTGACTGTTAAGACTTTGATGTGATTTATTGTCATGGTTTAAATCTTTACCTGTTTAAAATTAATATAATAATGATAGCACAGTAAAAACAACTATATTGACTGATTGAGTCTAAATTGACACATAATGGACTTCTTGAGGATAATACTAGTTTGAATGAATGAAAGACATGAATAGGCGGAGATGACTGAATTTAGACAAAAACTTAAGTTTGGGGGAAAAATTTGGGATATATAAGCTTCAAAAAAATGATGAAAAAGATACCGTGGCTAGTCTTGTTTCAAGGCCTTTATTACTTGAGAAAGTACGCCCGAGGGAGTGTCTTTACACCTAGCGGCCTAAGGTCTTATATGGTCTGGGAGTCGTTGGTCGAAAGCTCGCTAAGGGGTAGCACTGTTAGCCTAATAGAATGAGACATTGCATAATCATGGTTAATAATAATAATAATAAAATAATAAAATGGGAATAGAGCAAAAAGCCCCTGTAATGATAAGTAAAGCATAAGTATCCCAGATTTGACTCTTGAATTTGGTGGATGTTTGACTTTAGTTGGATCTAGCTTGTTCGTGAATTTTGTGAGTTTACACTGTATGAAGCCTTTAAAGAGATCTATTATGTGTTGTATTTAGCATTATATTAGTTAACATTGTTGTTGAGCACACACGCACTATGTTAGTAATAACAGGGTAAGATTTGATGATTGACTATGAAATTATTGACCTGTCTTGGTATGATGTACTAGCATGTTTATAGTGATTTCTCTGAGGTTTGACGAATAGATTTTGTTCTGTTTGACTGCTGGAATTTTAGGCATGTAGATAGCTGCATATGCATTTTCATTGCATATTTAGTTATTGCATTGTGTTGTGTTGCTTGGGGACAAGCAATTGGTTAAGTTTGGGGGTATTTGATGAGTAGGTTTTATACCTATGAATCCGATATTATTAATCTTAATTATTGTTATCTTTAATTGTTTTTTAGTATCTTTTTATGTGTTTTGTGTTTATTTCTTGTAGGTTGGAGCTGGAGGGACAAATTGGTCATTTAGGAGAAGAAAAAGGTCAAAACTCATTAAATTTAGACCTGAGTGGCATTTTTGTAATTACGCGGTCCTGGTCAATCGCCTAGGCGCTTGGAAATGGCCTGGGTTGAGTGCCTAGGCGCTCATGTGCGGCTAAAGAAGGATTTTTCTAATGCTAAATGGGTTTTTGAAGCCAAGAAGGAATCTAAAAGAGGGCGGAGACTAATACAAATAGGAGAAGACTTTAGAAAAGACGTATCACTTAATTTTTCAAGAGATTTGCAGAGAGAACGATGAAGAAAAACTCAAAGGAGGATTGCAAAGGCTGAAGATCAAAGAGAGAGTATTTGAGAAAATTCAGAGTTTCTTCTTCTCTTCTCTAGTTTTATCTTTTGTAATTATCTGGGATGTTTGGATTATTAATCTGGATGATGTTTTTCTTTATTATTATCATGAACTAAATTTTCATTTAGATTACAATGGAACTTGGTATGTAGTTTAAATTGAACCTTCCCATTGAATTAAAGTTGGTTTTTATTGAATTGTTTATCATATCTTATGTTTGTTGATTAATTATTTGGCTAACAATTACTGTGATAATCTGTATAAAATTGGAAGATGGAGTATAGATTGAGATCTAGATATGATAACATTTGTTCATATAATCTGATTAGGGTTAATATAACTAACATGTAGGATAGGAATATACCTATGTGTCTTTTGTATCCATTGAAAGAATTTGTGCGTAAAATCTTAATTAACTTGATTCACATAGGAATATAGTGAGTTGATTAACTGGGGTGTTCCTTGTAATTATGTGTCTTAAAGATCGGATTTAAGAGGATTTGTTCACATGTCTTTGGAAGAAGTGCGTGAATTTTATAAAGCATTCTTGGATAATGATTCATATTAATTAATTGATTTAAATGGGAAGTAAATTGGTTTAAATGAAATACTAAGGGAAGTTATAATCTTAACCTATTAAATCTGCAGTTACTCTTGTGAAATTCTGATTTTATTTATTAGTTTTGTTGAGTTTAATTTTCAAATCACAAACAATATTTCGTAGTTTCAAATAGGATTAATTGCATTAGAATTAGTAATCGATAAATATTAGTCTATTTCCTCGTGGGAAGGATATCCTTGCTTGCTGAATATTACAATTGAACGCGTATGCTTGCGTGTTAAAATGCTATTAAGAAATTAGGCAACAATTATGCCTCGTTTGCACCTATATACAAAGGGTTTGAATTTCTATAAAAGTTTAATTTTAACAAGATATAGTATTGAAGTTTTGTAAAATAGGTTTTTCAAACCCTTATGCTCAATAGTAATTGAGGCCTTTGATACTTCTATTTTATTATGGGTTCAGCTTGATTGCTTTTATTTTCGAGATGCGAGGCATATTCGAGAAAATAAGATACATAGTAGTGGCGAACTCCTTGTTGGCATGAGAGCCATCTAAGGATATTCAGACACAGTAGATAATTTATAAGCTGGCTGTAGCTGCAAAATTTCCATCACGGGAACCGTATCTAGATTCAGAAGCTGAATCTGTGATCACATGATTCCTAGGCTCTCATAAAAAACAATATGTGCAAAAGCTAGAAAATAGAACTAGATTTGAGTAAATGTAAACCATTCTAGCTTTAACGGTTCCAGTTTACTCACTTTGAACCGGTTAAAGTTAGAAATAGCCAGATTAAGGCAATTCTAGCCCTCAAGCTGAACGATTAAATATCTACATTATGAAAGCGATTAAAGAAGATATTTACATAAAAGCGGGATATATATATATATCCATTAAGGGCGAAAGGATGATTTAAGAGTGAATCTAGAGTGGTGCATGGAAATATAACAACAAAAATTACTAAAATATAAGTTTTATAGATAAAAGAAATATTTACAAACAAGACAGAAAATAAAAGTGACTTACAATTTACTTAGAACGTAGATGAAGTAGAAGATAAAGAGAAGTGAGTCTAAAGATTAGATAAAAAGAACTCTGAGTCTTTCTAAGTCTGAGTAATTAAATGAGTTCAAATTCCTTTTATAGAACAAGGAATGAACTATTACAGATTACTATTACAAAAGTAAATGAAAAAAAAGATAATTTTAACTGTTGATGAATAGTGATGAACAATATTGACTTTTTAATATGCAACCATACTTTCGGCAACTTTTGACAAAATGGTCGAATCTTTTGACTAATATGATGCTTTTGGAAGTAAAGAAGGAGCATGTGACTGAGGCTACTTTCGATGAGAAAGTAGGAGGGTATGCTGGGTTCTGTTGACTGAGCTGTTAGGTAAATGGGTCCTGAGCATCTTCCGAGTTGATGGAGCCATATGGGTCTTCATCTTCATCATCTAATTTATTGGCATTTGTTTTTCTGGAAGAAGAAGAAGAACATTCTGAAGCTTTAATTTCTTTATGTAACTTGGTGGCTCTTTCTTGAATGGATTGGGCTAATAGCTTTAATTTTGAACTCGAATAATTCTTGAAATTATAAATATCTATAGAATTTGTTGGACTGGATTTTGACTCTTTTGCCTTACTTGAAGATCCTTTAGAAGGAAAAGATTTGATTGGGACAATAGGGAAAGGGGCAAAAGGAAACTCCTTCTAAAATTGACCAATTATCCTATTGATATCAAACTTATCCCATAATTTAATTAAGAAAATGAGGGAAACCATAGTGACTTGACTAACATTAGTAGAAGTAGAATTCTGACTAGAAGAAGGAGAGTGAAAAATTGACTCTACAATTGGCGTTAGAAGGTTATATTGCCATTTGAGGATCCAAGGAATTTTGTATTTACTAATAAATTGTACCAATATTGGGATACCTTTAAACTTTGAATTGTACTGACTACGATTGCAGAAATGACTGACTTGATCTTTTAATGGCTTAGGAAATAGGTCGAATGAAGAACCAAATCTCAACCACCAAAGAAGAAACCAAAAGGGAATTTGTCTTTAAAATTTATGGTCACATTGGATGAACTATGAATGACTAAAAGACTGGTTCTGGTAAAGGAAGATCTTATTCCAGGCTTCCATGTAATCAAAATAATAAAATAAATTATTTTTATTGGAAAGTGGACAAAGATCAGAGGGATGATTTCTCTAGTCTGTTATCTGGATAATTTATTTAATATACAAAGAATGATAAATGAATTTGGATTCATCATCCCTAGCATAGATATGTTTGATGAGGACTGACTCGGTTTGTAAAAGAATATCCTTATAATACGCAAGGGATTTATAAAGAGCAAGGGGAAGAAAGTGCCATCCAGTAGGAAAATACTGGGAAGCAAGTTTAATGGGATCATCTTTTAGTTTCATATGAGGTTCGATATGAAACAGGTTAACTTCGTAATTGGGCATGTATTGAGAAGATGGTTGAATAGGATTTGTGGTTTGTGATGGGTCACAAAATAGGTTAATTGGTTTGGGGTTATTGGCTAAAACCGTGTTGTAGTTGGGAATAGTTCCAAGTAACTGATATCTATTGACTAGATTAACTGAGGGGACTGGGTTAACTGGATGTGGAACCAAAGTTCCTTTGGGTTGATTACTAGGGCATGGAGGGCGGCATAATCCATGAGAACTGGAACCAACTCGCACACTCATTTTGAATATGGGGCACCTGAATTGATGAATTATTGAGTGAGAAAATTTGGAATTGAATTGTTACTTCCTTTAATATACTCAATTTCAAAATCAAAAATACTTAGAAGAGCTTGCCATCTAGCAAAACTTTGCTTAGCAGCGACATTTTTAACATCCTTTTCTAAGATATATTTTGGTGATTTGCACTCTATTCTAACTAAAAACTTTTAATTTAATAAATCACTTTGAAATTTATTAATATGTAGTACTAAAGAAAGAATTTCCTTTTTTATAGTACTGTAATTTAACTGTGTAAGATTCCGTGCACCAGAATTAAAGTGAACAATTTGTTCAGAAGAAGTAGGAGTTAACTTTTGTTTAAGGATGCCTCCGAATCCAATTTCTGAAGCATCAGTTTTAACTATTTTGAAAGCTAAATCATTGGAGATGCCAAGGCAAGGCAAAGCCTTAACATATTTTGTGACTTAATGGACAACGGAAGTATGAACGTCAGTCCAAGGAGGAGGGTTATCTTACAAACGCTGAAAGAAAGGTTTGCAGATTACTCAAAGATTTTCATAGAATTTGCCAATATAATTGAGCGATCCTAAAAATCTTTGAAGTTAGGTTTTATTGATAATTTAATCAGGAAATTTGTCAGCAAATTGAATAGCTCTGTGCTGAATAAGACCTTGATAAATATTGAGACCAGGAAACCTAACTTTAGCCTAAAAAAGACTGCATTTAGTAGGAGATAAAACAAGTCCATTGATTTTTACTATTTTGAAGAATTAATTCAAGTGTTTGAAATGTTCTTCAATGGATTTAGAGAAAAAAAGAATATCATCAATATAAATGTTGATAAAATGACTGAAAGGATTAAGAATGTCATTAAGAATATTTTGGAATTCACTGGGGGCATTTTTTAAGCCAAATGGTTGGACATTCCATTCATAATAGCCAAATGGGGTAGTGAATGTTGTTTTGTATATGTCATCTGGGTGAATGGCAAGTTGCTAGAATCCGGACTTTGGGTTAAATTTACTAAAAATTATGGCATTAATTAACCTATTAAGTAGATCTTCCTTATTGGGTAAGGGATACCTATTCCATTCTAAGACTTTGTTTAGTGGTTTGTAATTAATGACTAGGCGGGAATACCTCTTTCCTTTTTTACTTCATTATTAACATAAAAGGCTGGGCAGGACCAAGGAGATTTACTATGTCTAATTACTCCTTTTAGAAGGAGATCATTAATTTTCTTTTTTTCATAACTCCATTTGTTCACGATTCATCTGTATAGGTCTAGCCTTAGTAGGAATTAAATGTTCTTTGAAATCCATAGCATAAGGAAGCCTTATAACATGTTTCTTCCGATGCCAAAAGGCATTAGGAGAGTCTAAACAAAGGTTTTCATTTAAATAGTTTTTTAATCCTTTAATTTTTTCTTTAATCTTTTTATTTTTAAGTTGTTCTTCAACATGCTTATATTTAATCTCTTCCTTTAAGAAATTTAACTAGGTTATTTTACAGTTTAGTAAATTTAGTGATTTAGAAATAAATTCATCCTTAATAAATTTTAAATCTCTTTCTTTGGGTTTAATGAGAAATTTGAATGTTATCTTCTTGCCTAAGTGCTTACTGCTTAATCCTTCATTACTAGTAGTGAAAGGGTATAATAAATATATAAACAATAATCCCAAGATGATCTTATCTATAAGATTGCAGATTAAAATAAAAGATGTTTTAAAACACATATTTTCTTGACAAATATGAACTTTAGGCAGTTTATATTTTATCTTCATTTGACTACTGTGACGCCCCCAAAATAGGTCCACACGACCCATTAAAAGTGCTTGAGATATCACACTATAAAATTAAATACAAACTTCATTTATACAATTGTTGAACTGCGTAAATGAGAATCGACCACAATTAAACTGTGAGTTTTAATACAAATGTATGTAACTCTCATGGTGCCTAGACCACAACCTTACAATGGTACTTTACATAAAAGTACAGTAAAAACTATTTTAGAAATTAAAATCTTTGGAAAATGCTCAAGGAAACCTTCGTACATGGGAGGCCATGCGTCTAGGTTATGATAGATATCATATGTCCACAGAATTATCCTTGGTTGACCCAATAGTCCCCAAAGAAAAACAAGAAGATTGCTATCATCTTCTTTCTAATGGCGAGTCTTCTCTTGACATATAATTATCTCCGTTTTCTCCAATTGCGAATTATATTTCAAACAAACTCCAAGATTATATAGGTAGTGCTCGTAGATATACTCAGGAATTGGATGTGCACAACCCTGTCCTATGATAACACGAGGTTGTATGTCATTAGACATCTTGTATGATAGTGGCAAAACACACTTTCAAAGTTGGGTTCACCTCACCCTATTCGGTTCACCAAAATTAAATATCAAATGACGTATACAATACGACACACTTATCTAAAGTTCTCAATAAAATTATTTCCATACTATTTAGGGAGAACCTCAACAGCTATAGACCACCGTTCTATTCCCCTGTTATCTCCGCTCGACCCGGCAACACTCTTATTACCTAAATGGAACTGTGAAGCAAAAGGGTGAGCACAACTAGCCCAGTAAAGAATATCATGACTAAAGATAATTAAATTATCAATAGCCTTCATCAGTAATAAATTAGAGATTTAGAACATATGGTAGATGATAACACTTTTCAACCATAGTTGCAGCGGAACGAGCAATCCATTGGAAGAGTCAAATAGACCATCAGGTCTATTATCTTCTCCATGTTAAAAGTCCACCAATAATGTTTTATCCCTATAACATCAATCAACAATTCCTATCCACAATCATGTGAATAACTCATAATCATAATTGTGATTCTAAATTCCTCTTCGCACCCAGGACGAAGATAATTTTCATCACCTATCTTTACCTGAAACATCAAAAATCATGGTTATACCAAATCATAATTCTTTCTCATAATCATACTAATAAATTCATCTTTGCACTACGGCCAAAGATATTCATTAACAATTCATCTTTGCACTACAGGCCAAAGACATACAATTGTATTTTAGAAGACTCAAGTAGAGCATGATATCTACTATCTTTTACGAATTAAAAGTGTATAATCAATATTTTATCGCTAAGACTCAGCTTAATAAATAATCCACATCATCGAATCATCTCTGCACTACGGCCAAAGATATTCATGTAATCATCAATGATCATGATTATACCGAATAATCCCTGGTTATAATCATACCAATAACTGTCCATCAATGCACTATGGGCCAATGTGGATTTTTACCACATCATCTATAACATTACGGGTCATGATTATACCGAATGATCCCTGGTCATAATCATACCAATAAATAGTTCATCTATGCACATAAGCCAAAGATACTCATCAATCAATAGTTCATCTTTGCACGTAAGCCAAAGATATACAACTGTAAAACCAATAATCAACAGTCCATCTTTGCACGTAAGCCAAAGATATATAACTGTAAAACCAATAATCAACAGTCCATCTTTGCACGTAAGCAAAAGATGACTTTTAACGCAACATAAGCATGAGAATCATGAAAATGATATAAGCATTAATCAAACGAAATCAAGGATAAATATTAAAGACTTTAAATTTATCCAGAGTTTAAAAATATCCAAATTGTCAACATGATACTGCTTTGTGGAGTAAAATTCAAGAATAATATTCATGTACCAAAAATAATTTGGACAGAAAAGATATATATTTTTTGGGTAAATAGTACCCCGTGAATAGTACCCTGTGGATAGTACTTTGGGAATAGTACCTCGTGAATAGTACCCCAACATGAAAAGCACCCCAAATACCCGAGTGAATGATACTAGAGTGAATACTAATCGGGTGAAAAGTAACCCATGAATAGTAACTCGTTAATAGTACTCCGGTACGAAAAGTGCCCCAAATACCCGAGTGAATAATACTAGAGTGAATAGTAACCGGGTGAATAGTAACCCATGAATAGTAACTTATAAAAGAAAAATACTAAAGAAAATTATATTCCATGATGAGTACAAAAGAAATGATATCTCATACGAGTATAATAGAATATACAAAACTGCAAATGGATTTTCACCCGCCATGCGGTAATCCACGTAGACAGATCATTTCCATAATTTAATAAAGAATGAATATGAAGGATCATTCACCATGCATGCGGTAGTCCACATAGACAGTTTATTCCAACAGAATAATAAAGAATGGAATAACACAAGAATTTACCAGGCATGTGATAGACCACACAGACAGGTTATTCCAACAGAATAATAAATAATGGAACCAAGTCATGCGTAATCCGCACAGACATGATATTCTAACAGA
The DNA here is from genome assembly GCA_020205605.1 of Panax ginseng. NCBI lineage: Eukaryota > Viridiplantae > Streptophyta > Magnoliopsida > Apiales > Araliaceae > Panax > Panax ginseng. The sequence goes on along the minus strand of CM035134.1, from coordinate 89,905,034 downwards.
ATAATAAAGAATGGAACCAGGTCATGCGTAATTCGTACGGACATGATATTTTAATGAAATTGGAACCGGTCATGCGTAATCGCAGATGCAGACGGGATATTCAAGCGAGAATAATAAAGAATGGAATAACAATAGCTCTCTTCATGAATCTGAAGAAATAATACCCATTATCATAATAATGATATCCTTACCTCGGAAGAAAATTTGGATCTTTGGAATAGTGAAGTAGCGAGACTTCACTTCTTCTTCTCTCTATAGCTTCTCTCTCTATAATTTCTCTATAATAATTGCTCTATAGCTTTAGTGAATTGGTGAAAAATAATGAAGGAATGAGCTTATATTTATAGGAAAACATAGTTTTAATAATTGCACGTTTTGGGGCTCGAAATATTATAGTATAAAACCTTCCTCTTTTTCTTCATTTTTAATTTAGTCTTGCAAGTATTATCAAACTTGCACCACCTCCCCTAATAGTAAATCATGTGAATCAATAGTAAATCATGTGACTCAATAGTTCTAATCATGTGAAAAAAACAATTACAGTATAGTACCTTCATCTATACCTCCATTTTTAATTTAGTCATGCAAGTATTATTAATCTTGCACCAACTCCCCTAATAGTAAATGAATGTGAATCAATAGTACACACATGTGAATAAATAGTTATAATCATGTGAAGCAATAGCAATTAATTGCTCATTTATCCGGTTAATTACCCGATTGGTCAATATAACCTCCATACATCAATTATTATCGAAATAAATGTTGATTCTCGCTAACACTAATCATTCCAACACAATTGAACTATCAATTTCATTTTTAATCAACACGAACTTATTCATCATTAATATTATAACTCACAATATTTAACAACCAGGTCATTCCCAGGAAAGAGGGGGCTTTCTGATAAGGATTTCTCCCTATTGGCGAGCAATTAGATGACCAAACCTCTCCTTGACAGAACTTCTAGACATTGTCAATATTGCAAATAATAATATGAATAACTTTGTCGTCTCAATTATTAATTTAATAATATAACATATTATGCAGATGATACTATGACAATAATTGAATCAATAATATGAGAGATATGATATATCAATTACTGTAGCAATAATTGAGTATAACTGAGCGACTTCTCACGTAAGCATCAATAATCAAAACCGTGTTCTACTATACAACCACACGTATTACTATACTTTTACTACTGGGTAGTTCAACATTTTAACGGTAAAACTTTCGCCGTTATTTTTATAAAAAGATAATTCAGTCATTTTCTAACTACAACAATAGTTCCATTGTGGGGTCCACCAATGATTATGCCGTCATATGAATATTCCCTATGAAAATGAATATTCCCCGACCAATCGAATATTCCCCGACATAACGAATAACAACTTGCTTACTTTGTAAAATTTTCAAATATCACCCTTAACTTTAACCCTTTCTCAATTTAACCATTTACTAAATAAAATAATAATTATAAGAAAATTGAATACTTTCATTTCATAATTTCGGGATCTCACAACTATCATTAGCAAAATTCAATCTTTCACTAGTTTTCTTGTAGTACTTGGTGGGGATTAAACCTTATTGAATACAATTCAGATTTGCACCAGTATCAACTAAGGCATGAAGTTGTATTGTGAAAGTTTTATCAAATACTAAAGTAATAGAAATATACCATTTTTGAATGGTGATATCTTTAATCCTTTAAGTGAAAGACCTTGAATAAGAAAGTCTGGCTCTTCTTTAGTATTTGATGATTATGGTTCGTCGTGATTTTCATCACTAGAAGAATCGTATACTTGAAGATCTGGTTTCTTAACTTTAATTTCTTTTCTTAAATGGGAAATTTCAATTTTAAAGGTAGATATTTCTCTTTTTAGTTTATTGACTTCTTGATTTAAATCAAGGAGGTAACTTCCTTATTGGGTGTTTTAAATCTCTCAAGAGTTTTATTAAAGCTAAATATAGGTTTATCTTTAGCTTTAATCATTTGGTTTTTAGCATTATTATCTTTAATTAACAAATCCCTTTAACTGTCGTGTGTACTTGGCTTTTAACTCAGGATCTGTAATTTTACTAATTAGATCAATTAACAAAGAACTTTCTTCTTCTTCTTTGGTAATTACATTTAATCTTTTATTAAAACAATTTTCATTGCAATTATCTGTACAGATAGTAACTTCTTCATTATCACTATCTGTTTCATTGTTATTGATACTGCTATTAGAGGAATAAGAAATATCAGAACCCTCATCATTACTGATGTCGTTCTCAATTATCATTAATTCTTAAAGTTGTTTAGTATATTCATTTGAGATGTTTAACTGGGATAATTTTTAGTTTTATTTTAAATTCATTTTTTATAGTGTCCTTTCTGACCATAATTGTGGCAAATAATTTTAATTTTATCAATTTTTTTAGATTTTTAGTTGATTTTTTACCGGATGTTTTAGGTTTATCATAGTAACTATTTTTATTTTTATGATGACTATGTTTTTTCTTTTGACGTTTGTAACTTTTATCAATATGTTTATGTCTGTGCTTTCTTCTAAAATAAGCTACAGGGGGTAAACCATATTGTTCACAAAATGTCCCTAACTTATATTTAGCTTTGTTTTTGTCTTTTCTAGCTTGGTTGGCTAATTTTGAAATCAATACACATTTTTAATCCAATTTTTTGTATACAACTGATTATATCTCTATAAGTTAAGTTATCATAATCAATGTAACCTAAATCTTTACTTAATTCTTCACAAACTTTATGAGCGAATAAGTTAGGTAAACCATTAACAAATTTTTCTTTCTAGAATGGTTTATTGCTATCATTTCACATCATAACTCTAGAAGTAAACACATCTTTGTACCATCTAAAATGGCTTAGAATGAGACAAGTGAGATTAATTAATTGACCGTAAATCCTTCTGTAATAATACTAGGAGTTCCGATAAAATGTTTGATTATGGTAAGTATAAGTGTGTTAACTCCATCAGGCGGACCAACACCAACATCTTCATTAAAGATGGGGTTGTCTTCATCATCCATTTGGACAACATGGATTATTGATAATCTAGTATCTTCAGTAAGATGCTTTTCCCACCAAGATCTAAGAATACCAGTGAATCCACTAGCTATTGATTCAACAATATCTGGCTGAGTCCGATTGTTATACTTAGTGATATAGCTATTGGCTACCATGGACATATGATTTAACTTGTTTAGAATTTCTTTTTCACTAAAACCATCAATATTCCATTCATACATTTTATTTGAAGAAACATAAAATTTCTTATCTAGGTTTCTCTTTTCGAATTGTAGATCCAGATGAGTAGGTCTATAATACCATTTTTTTATAATAGTGTTATTAAAGGTTTATTTATTTAACTGATCATTTAAATCAGGAACACTATCATACTGATCTGATTGACTAATACTTTCATTGTCAGATTTAATGTTTTCAATGACAGCAATAGTACTACTAGTTCCAGCTTCAGTTTTTAGTTTTTTAAATAATTTATCTATGACTTGGGTAAGTTCACTATCTTGGTAAGGTAGACCTAGTCCAACCCTGTTTTCTGGAAGACTTAACAGAGGTTATTCTAATTTGGAATCTAGTTTTTTAATAAAAGTTTCATCAAATTTTTCTTCAATTTTATCTAGATGTTTACCTATGGTTGCCAGATATTGATTCGTAAAATTATTATGCTCTATAATTTTCTTTTCATCCTTATTAGCATCTGAAATTTTAAAAGGCCTGGCAATAACAGATGTATTTTTAATGGATAAGATAACAGTTTCAAGTCAGGGATGACTGGACGAGACTTTTGACTTAGCTTCTTTAATCCACTTTGATTTAGTTATAACATTACATTTACCATGATATTTTCCATACCAATTGTAAAAAAGTAATGTTTATTTCTTCATTTTTAATAAATTATTTCCATCGATTTATGACTTTATCTCGTTCTTTATTAGGTGGGTGATTAGAACGGAATAAATGTCTTTTTTCTTTATTATTCTTGGAATTGAAATCTTCAACAAGATTATCCCAATCTAATTTGAATTCATTTTTAATAACTCTCAATTAATTATTAATGAGTGTTTCAAAATCTGACTGAGTAGGATATTTAGGAGGTGTAGGAGATGTATCTTCTTCTACAGGTTCATTTGTTGTAAAACAGGGTTGACTAGTTTGACCATGATTCAAGATTCCCTTTAATTTAGTATCCTGAATAAAAATATTACTTAGTATTTCAGTATCTCTTCGAGTATGAATTGAAGGTGCTAAAGAACTAGTAAAATCTTCTATAATAATTGGTCTTCTAGTACGTTCAAAACATATTTTGACTGTACCTTCAAAAAATTGCTTAATGTTTTCCACGTTTAATAAGTTGTTAATAACTGGTTATTGAGGTATTTAACTAGGCAAAGTCCATTGACTAGGTAAAGCAATGTCTTTCCAAAGAATGGTCCTTGGAATTTAAACATTAGCATTACTGGTTGAACTTTGAAATAAAACAGTCTGATCTTTGGGACTTTTTTTAAGAGCATGAACATTTAAATTTGTGTTCATGATCTTATAATATATCCTATAAATCAAAGCTAATGCTTGAGAACCTTCAATCATTTGAGTAATTTCTCCAGCTATTTTAATAATTAGGGTTAAAGCTTTTAATAAGTTAAAATAATTTAGGCTTAATGTGAAATCAGGAAAGCAATTGAAATGGATTGGTCCATTATGCAGACTTGATTTCATTATGCCAATAATACTTGGGAAATAATTAAGAAATCTTGCATCTCTGAGACAGAGGTAGATACTTGAATTAATTCCTTTAATATTTTTGACTGCAACTTGAATAAGTCCAATATGAATAAAATTATAATCCCTTTTTCCTATGTTTTTTAATAACATCAGAAGATAAAAGACTAAAATTTTCATATTCCTTATTAATTGTATAAACCTTTTCAATAATTTTTACGTTATAATTAGTTTTGAAATTATCCAAAAAGGTTGACTGATAAATTTCTTTCGGGGAAACACTGAGCATGTTCTAGGTACTCAAAACTAGATTAATGTTTTCATAACTGTGTTCTTCTTGGTTCACTATGTCTGGAACAGGGGGTAAAGTTGATCTATGACTAGTTGAGGAGTTAGATCTAAATAATCGATTCATCCTTAGCTAAGTTTAAAATTTATTCTTACACATTATTCTTAAATACATACCCTCTTACCTTAAGTAGGCAAAATATAATGCATTTAAATCTATACACCCATGGTATCTGATTATATGCTTATATCAAATAGAGTGACTATCAGATATAATTCCCATAGATCCAAGATTCATTGTATCCCATAACAGAATACAATTCCCAGGAGAACTATTACTGTGTTTGGATCTCCTCACTTGGATAGATGAACTGTATCTGTGAATAGAATCTATCTATCCAAAATTCAAAGTACCAGTAATAATATGAACAGTCCATATTACCAATACCCTCACCCAGATGTATAGTCTATGCCATGCGAAATTACATTATCGTATCGATAGTAACTATCTATCCGAAATTCAGAGTATTAATAACAACATGAACAGTCCATGCTATCAATACCATCACTCAGATAAATAGTTCCCAAGGATCTTAAACTAGATTTGAAGAATTCTTAATTACATCTATATATGTAAGAAAATATGGTTGCAAAAATTAAATATGTTATATATATCATAAATATTAAGTTCGATTACATGATTCTCATAAAGAGTTTTTTCTTACAAAGTATTCAACTAGACATAAATATAACCTAGTCTAGCAGGGACGCTTCCCTTTGTCTACTCTAGATGTTCCAGGGTTACCATCTAATACTGTAAAGGGAATAATTTACAAGGGTAAGCTATGACATGCTCAGCAGGTTTTATGTTTATAACAATATATGATTTGAAGAAGTATAACAATTCAAAATTCGACTGATAGTTGTTACCATTTCCTGGATTTTTATTTTTGTTAGTCACACAGACTTAGAAACTTTGTTTTAGATATGAGATAGGGGATCAACCTACTCAATATCCTAGGAGTATGCATCTTATCTTACCAGTGCTCAAATGCACCCAAATTAATGTTAATATATTATCGACCGAATATTGATCCATTACGGGATACCCAACTTCAGTATAGGATGTCATACCAAAATAATTTGGTTTGACACAACAATTTATACTCAATAAACAATATCATATGAATAAATAATTCATTTCTTACTTATGCTAAAGCTATAACAATAACTTTACAATAAGAGGTAATTCAAATGTAGGTGTAGTATATCATATCAACAGTATATCAAGATAAGAATCTTGTTTAACGAATAAATAGGGTTTGAGAAATTTTCATAAGTAGTTAGGGTTAAAGAAAACTTGCGAAAGTGATAATTTGGATATAGGAAACTTGCATGCGCGTATATTAGTCAAGTTATGCTACTTGATTCATTTAATAAACACCTATGATTTTCATTCATATAAATCTAACATGTTAGTATTGATAACAATACTCAAATACAACATTTACATAAGTTCGGGTTAGATTTGATAGAGTTTTGGTGTTTAATGTCTTTACCGAATATTAAATAAGTTGATAAATCAACTAAATTTTGTTTATAAGCTTTATTAGTTATTTAGATAATTTATATATCCCTTATAATAATTTCTAGAAGCTTATAATAATTTTTAAGTATTTATTTATCCTTTAAATAATTTTTAAATCATTTATTTCTATTGTTAAATATTTAATATTTACTTAGAATTTTACAAAACGTTGTTTATTATTTTAAATAATTTATATTCATTTATTATGATTTTTATATCATTAATATTATTTTTCATAATTACTTCATTATTAAATTAATTATTAATAATATCTAAATAAAATAAAATATTTATTGAATTTATGTAAAAATATCAGAAATTAATTATAATAATTTACTATAATTTTTAAAACTATTTTGGGAATTTAGTTGTATTTACTATTAATTATTTTTAATTTTTTATAATTTAAAAATAATTTTATGTCTGTCGCTAAAGCCCTATAGTGACAGGAAGTGTCTCTATAGGTGTTCTTGAGATTCTGGTTTTCCAGCCAGTTATAGTCGAGAGACCAGTTTGACCACAATCTATCTCGCTATTGTTTATGATTCTGAGTTTGAACAAGTGTTGGTGTTATAGTACTTATACAGTAGTACAACATAAGCCTAATTTCATGTTTAAATCTGCATATAACAAGAAGTTATAGAGGCTCAAAGTCACTGCCAGAGCTATTCTTGAGTTTCTAGGTAACCCAGAACAGTGGTCATGGTCAGTCAACGGTTTTGTGGCTTCAATATCTCTGATTCTGTGTAATAGATTTGTGTTTTGTTTGTTGTAACATGTAGTATATACATGTCAAGATATATATACATAACATTAGTTTGGACAAAGCATGACTGTAACAACCCAATATTTTCTATATAATTAAATCAGAATTTTTTGCGTATAATTTTTTTTTAATTTTTTTATTTTAAAGGTGGGAATACGTGTAAGGTAAAGTATATGTATTTATGTGATAAATAAAAATTTATTTATTAAAGGTATAAAACCCTACTAAGAATCTGATCTTGATTGATGTGTTAAATGATGTGTTTTAATGTTAAAACCTGTTGTTTATAGTGTATAATGATTATCTGGGTTGATAAATGTTAGATCCATAACATCTATAGGCTCAGATTTGATGTTTTTGTAAATCTGGAAAATATTTTTTCGATGTCTGACAACGAATGTCAGACCTTATATCTCAGTGATTGTTAATGATTTTTGTGTTTTGAAAGTTTATACTTGTAGTATGTAATGTGGTCTTTGATATGGACTTGAAATCATGCATATATTAGATCTAGATTTTAAGATATGGGTGGTCAAAACCCATTGACTGACCATGACTGAACAAGTTCTGGGTAACCCAGAACTTGCCCAGATCGGTCTGACAAGAAGTTTGAAGGCCTGGATCTGACAGTGTTTTGATTGTTTGTGTTTTTCTTTGCATCTAAGTTGTAATATGTTGTTTATACTACATGTTTATGCCTTAAAATCTCCTAAGCATCAAACTGGATGATTATAGTGGACGGTTAAACCAGGCTAGATGATCATGGAAACTGTTTTCTGGGTAACCTAGAAAACGCTTGAACATGTCGTCTGACATGGTTTGACCGGCATTGATCTGCTTGATCTGTTGTTGTTTTAGTGATCTAATGTGATAGATTTCTTCCTGGTCATGTTGGCTACACACTGGATCCATTATATCACACACAAAAAATGCACGAATTGCAAGTTGTGGAAGCCCAAAAGTGATCGTTGAATCGTTCTTCATTTAAGGTACCCCAAAATGAAAACGACTTTCAATGTACCACTTTGAATGCTTAAATCTACTTATTGTGATGTTGTTTGATCATGTTTGTTGTTGGGTCTTGTAGTATTGCATTTGTCTACACAATCTAACCAGAAAATTGCCCACAAACATCAAGATCTGACAGATATATATGGTCAAACATGGTCCCTCGATCACTGTCTATAAAGATCTGGGTTTGATAAAGAACATGAAGAACACGATATAAGCGACAGTTACGCGTCGTCAAGCTATAAGCGATCTTTAAGCGACACTTTATTTCTAAAATTAATTATTTTATTAAATAATTAAAGAAAAATAGTTTTTAATTATTAAAAATACAAAGTAAATTACTAAAAATTATTTTAAAGCCTAAAAATTAATTTTTAATAATTTTGAATATATTTCATTCATATTTAATATTTTGGAATATTAATGGTATTTAATTTTTTAATTATAATATTAAATAAATTATTTAAAATGAAAATACATGAAAAATTATTTAAAAATATATTATGGTATATCTGAAAATATTTTAAGTTATTTTAATAACTTTTAATATTAGGTGATGAATTTTATTAATTAATTAATATTAATGGTAATTAATTTATTTAATTAATATATTAAATAAATTATGGAAAATAGAATTAATGATTTAAAAATAATATAAAAATTATTTAAGTGTTATGAAAGTATTTTAAGTTATAAAATATAACTTTTAATATTTAAAGGATAATTTCATTAATAATTTAATAGTAATGATAATACTTTAATATTAATGATATTAGAATTATTTAATGGTTATATTAAATAAATAGTTTAAAAATGAAATTATTGATTTAAAAATTATTTAAAAAGGATATAAATGAATTAAAAATATTTTAAGTTATAATAAATGACTTTTAATATTGCATTAATATTTAAATATTAATGAAAATTATTTAAAATAATTTTAATTGTTTTAAAAATCATTTAAGTGTAATATTAATACTTTAGAAATATTTTAAGTTATTATAAATAACTTTAATATTTTGACAATGGTTTCATTAAAATTTTAATATTAATTAAATATTAATGATAATAGAATTATTTAATATTTAAATCATTTAAAAATGATTACGGTGTTTGAAAAATCATGATAAATTATAATAATTGTTTAAAAATTATTATAAGTCATTTAAAAATAATTTGACCGATGTTTAAGTTATATTGAACTTCGATACAGAGTCTTAGACTCGATAATTACCCGATAAAGCCGTCATTATATCAAAGTGTTTCAGAAATTGATTTGGACTTAGATAACTTGATTGGATATGTGTTTGTTTGTAATTCAATGACGGTTAAAATTATGTGACAATGTGATTAGGTAATGTGTTAACTGCAAATAGCAGTACTATGTGTTATGATATATTATTCTAATCGAATAAATGATGTTAATAATGATAGGGCTTGATATAAAAGATAAAACTAAGTTGCATAACTGTAAGCAGCAGAACAGACAAGTATCATATCTTTGCATTTACTTTATGTAATGGACATGCGTAAGCAAACATTTGAACTATTATTTTTCATTGTTCATATATGTTAACCTTTGAATATACTTATGCAATGATTCTGTATAAGCAAGTTATTAAATTATAATCTGTTGTACAAGTTCCTTAATTCTGTTATTTTTATTCAAGATATATATTCTGTTCGTTAATTTCTAAACATGGTTATAAAAGTGACCCCACTTGGATAATCATTATATTTTATCATATGTTGATACATACTTATTGATTTCAAGTATATATACATTGACTTAAAAGAAGTCTAAGCTATTTGATTCAGCTAGACACATATTGAAAAATATTGCTGAATAAGATAGAACTGTATTGTATCCAACCGAATTATTTTGGTTCGGATTCTAGACTAGTATGAACATCCCAAATATGGGAAACTTTATGCTCCTAAAGCGGCTGTGCTAGATGAAAATATCGTTCTTGTATGTAGTATTGATCAATACAGGGCATAACGGGCTGATTACCCCCGTGCATGTAAGTTGTGACGATTTACAGATGAAGTTCTGTTTAACCTTTTTGAAAATAGAAAACAATTTTCATAGTCTGTCAACTGATCCTCATTTATTATTGGTTCAGATTAGTTCACAACTGTAAATTCGTTGTAGAAGTATCGTTCAAAGAAAACATTTAATCCTTTCAGCTAACTGTTATTGATTGCTATTACTTGCTAGGCACTCAAATGCTCATCCTTGCTTAATTTAAATGTTTTCAGCTAAGTGTGAACAACCTGAAGGCTCTGCTAAGAACAAGGGAAAAGGAAAGGATGCTAAATGAATTCAATGTTATCTTATGTAATAGTTTGATATTATTAAGACAATGATATATATTATCTATCATGTTATGTAATGAACGTATTAAAGGTTACATACTTGGGAATAGACTCTGATATTTATGTAAATTAAGTTGGGTATTCATATTATTGTTATTATTAGTATTATTCCGCTCATAAAAATGGTATCGTGAAGCACCGAGTTCAGGTTTTAAGTACCTGAATTTGGGGGCATCACAGGTTGGTATCAGAGCTATAAGCATGAATTTGCAAAGAGCCCCGAGCTTCTTACTGATGACTTCCTTGTATGGAATGCACCGAAGCCAGACTCTCCGTAGGGGACGCCAAGCCAGTCGGTGGCAAGCTGATAGGTACCCTTGTGAGGTGCTATGGTTGGAAGCACCATGAAAGTCACAGGTTCGTATCAGAGCTTTAGGGTTAGAAACCTTAGGTTATAACCTTGGGACAGAGGGAAACGTTAAAAATACAAATAACTCATATAGAGTTTAAAATAAGATGAATTGGATAAATTCATCGTCAAACAAAATAAATATTAATCTATATAAAACTACTATTTGTTATGTGTATATACTATATGCTAATTAGGATAATTTATATGTGTAGATGTCAGGTGAAAAAGGATTAGGATTTTAATGCCCGAGAAAATCGGATTTATATGAGAATTAAATTTTTATTTGAATATGTGTATTAAATGAATTAAATTGATTATTGAAAGGTCAATAATAATCTAGAAGGGGGGTTGAATAGATTATTACTAGTTAAAATTTATATTTAAACCCTTTTTGAATTTTTAGTTATTAATTAGCAGTTTTAGTAATTAGCATGCAAAATAATAAAAATTCAATCACAATGCACAGAGATTTATCTGGTTCACAACATACACCCCTTGGTATGTTGCTACGTCCAGTCTCAAGTCCCTACATGGAACTTGAGATCCTATTACTATCAGTAATAACAACTTCTTCAACAGGCGGAAAAGCCTTTACAAAGTTTTAAAGACAAATTTCCAACTATTCAATTATCCTATCTTGGACAGCAAGCACCCTGCTCCTTCCTCAAGTTTAGTTGTATCACTTTTGAGTTCAGTTCTATTCTATGATCTGGTCTTGAAACAATAGTCTTTTCCCCACCTCACAAATACACTAGAGATCTAACTTTTCGCTGACCTCTCTAAGACTCTGGTCTTGGTCAAAGAATTACTCGTCTTTCTCACAAGTACATAAAATAAACTAACTCTACACACTTTTCTGTTTACAAATAAGTTTACAACAAGTTGCTTCTTGAATAAGCTGATACAATTTAAGTACAGAGTAATGCTTCTTAAATAAGCAGATAGAAGGTTAAGAACAAATATTCCAGTATAAAAGTTCAAGGACTTTTATAAACTTCTTTTAAAGCAGATATAACTTTTGTTTAGATCCACTTATGTAGATTAAGCAAATATATGATATTAAAGCACTTTATAAAGAATTAACAATTTTATAAAATAAAGAGTGTTTTTCTATGAATAATATAGAATTGTTTCTTAATTAATCTTAATCAAATATTTTATGAGTTGTATATAAATCAATACTTGTTATGAAATACAAAAATAATAAATCAAATCAAACAATAAGTATAATGTCAGTTAAGAACAATTTGATATAACAAGTATTATTTGTTTAACTCAAATAATATATAAGAATATTTTATATATTATGTGAACTTTTATAGATAATATCACTTAGTACTATAAGGAATCGTATGGTTCGAATTCCTCTTGGTAGAGGTGTATCTCCGTAGCCTTGCGACGTCTAAGTGTGACAAAATTTAAAATTTTCACAATTGATATTTATATAATTATTTTCAATAGATCACTACGATTCTCAAATCCGGTTAGGATGACTACTCTTTTTGGAGCAGTATCTCAGTGTTGTTTTGAGCTATCAATTGTCGTATATAGTTTACAATATTTATATAAATAATATCAATAAAAGATTACTGAAGACCTTGAGGAATCGTACGGTCGGATACCTCTCCGTAGAGGTTTATCTCCGTAGCCTAGCGGCGCCCAAGTATTCTTTTATTTGATAAATAGATGAAATATGGATATATAAAATTGTGTAGAACAATATGTATTTGTAAAAATACAAGTAAGAAATAATTCAACAGAAATTAAACTTATCTCAATACTTGGACCAATTTTTCTCTTCAAAAATTAATCAGAACTTTTATATGAAGAGATATAACACTTAGAAAGAATTTAGGCAAGGAGAGAATGATTTTCTTTTAACTGAATTGGGGAAAACCAAATGAATGAAATACTCCCTATTTATAGGATTTTTGAAGTTGGGGCAAAATTGTAATTTAAAAAATTGATTTTTGAATTAACGGTTATGATCAAGCATTTTTGAATTGAATGGTCCAGATTTAGCCAGGTTTTTACGCGGTAAGAGTTTAAAAAGCGCCTGGGCAATTTTTAACCTTCAGATTATTTATTGTTTTTGACCATGTGTTTAATTCAATGCCAGCAAGCCTTACACGGTTGTCCCAAAATGAAGTCACGGTTTTTACAAACAAGTGGCTCACGGTTTTAACAAACAAGTGGCATTACATGCAAGCATTAATTTGTTACATATGTACTTAGTATATATATATATATATATATATATATATATATATATATATATATATATATATATTAGTATACTTGTCATATATATATATATATATATATATATATTATTTCGATAGTTTTAAGTATTTTATAAATATATTTTTCCCAACTTTAATTTTAGAAAAGAAATAGGGTATCCTTGCCTTGAATAATATATGAATTAATTTATTTAACACTTAACATATAGTTTATCAAGGTTAGTAAAAATTAATTCAAGTTTAAAAATAGAAAATAATAAAATAAATATTTATTAAAAACATAATTGTTATCATCAAAATATAAAAATAAAATAATACCTATCAATCTCCCCCTTTTTGATGATGACAATTATATAAAAATATTTTAAAGAAAACTCCCCCTTAAACTGTGAACCCCTTATAATAGTCATGACAGTTAATAAAGTTCATTCATGGCAGTTCTCATATAATCCATTCATGGCAGTTCATATATAGCAGTTATATGGCATTCGTGGCAGTTCATATATAGCAGTTATATAATCATATTTTCCTTCTCCCCATTTTTCATCATAAAAAATGACGGGGTAGAGAAAATAACTTGCAGTAAAGACTGTTAGAGATCCTGCAAAGAGAGTTAGGTAAAATATATATAAGCCGAGTACTAGTAAGTAGTAGTAGTAATGGTTAGAAGTAGTAATATAGGGGACAAGGATTAAGGATTACAGACCGTCAAATAGTTAATTAGTATAAAGTTAGAGTTCCTCAAGATTGAGAGGAGAGAAATACGACAGATCGGGAATATTTTCATCAAGATCAGCTGGTGAGGGAACAGGAACATGATCAGCTGGTGGGGGAACTGTGAAGTCAGTAGTGGTACTGACGTTGAAGGGATCCATGAATAGGTTGTTGTGCTCCAGGAGTAAGCAAACCACATATTTAATTGTATGAAAAGATAATTGAACATCTTCCAGTTGTGCTAACATGAGAGACTGATTGTGCAACAAAAGTTGATTCATGCTATTGAAAGAATTGATTTTGGTAGCCAGAATGATGTTTTCTTCAAAAGTTTCATGATCAAAGGGTTTAAAGATGATGAGAGGCTGTGGTGGCAAGTTGAGATGAGCTATAATATTGTTGGTAGGAACTGATTAGACTGAAGAGTGGACAAAGGAAGACTTAAATGGTGGAAGATACGTGTAAGAAGGAGACTGAATCCAAGTCAATTATTTTGAAAACATTATTCGAAAGAAGACAGTAAGAAATAGGCAAAACTATAGGGCATGCATTCATTTAACAGTCCTTTGATGAGTTCTAGATCAAAAGGAAACATTTTTCTGTCATCTCAAACAGGCATAACATTTTTTCTTAAGATTTTTCCCAGAAATTGACACTCAGCAGTTAAAAACTCTAGACCGACATTGCATGGGTAGTCAAATAACAGAGCTGGTACTAGTTGGTCAGTAACCACAGATAAATTAAACTTAAATAGCAAGCATTCTTCGACAGATATGCTGAATGGATGAAGATAAGAATTAATGCGAGGTAAGTCAAGAGTAGATGGATGCAACTGAAGAGGATGAACAAGAAATAATTCATCGATAATGTAAGTCTGGCCTTGAATACATGTAGTAATGGTTTTTAATAAGCTACAAGGGTCGTGTAAAAAATCCATGTGAGCATAGAATTAAGCCACGAGACTGGGAAAAAATAGACTTATCATTAAAAGAGATCAAGCAATCCCATCCAATATTTTTCAAAATATCAAACAGTTTTGGAAAACGGTGAAATATGATTACATTTCCCGGACACAGGTTGTGTCTCATAGACCGATATTTTGACTGGGCAGATGGAGTGGTAAGAATAGGAACAACATTTGAAAAATGTAGTTCAGAGTTAAGAGACAAAGCTTTCCGTTTTGAAGAAAATAAGTTAGTCCTGACAAGTATAGATGCAGGAAAAATAGATGAAAGTGTTAAGTGGAAGATTGAGGATACATAAAAATGGGACATTTTTGAAAGGCTTGTATATATATAGGTAGAGACAAAGGAGATGGAGTGTGGCAGGTAATATATACTCAAGTAATCAGATAGAAGAAGCATTTAATAAACTGAGGTGGGAAGAGTTTAAAACTGAAAACAGTAACAATATTTAAGTGAAACAGTATTAGTATATTATTTTTAAAAAACATAATAAAAAAAATTTCCACATGGCAATTGAAGAACAAAGAGAGTAAAACTTTTAGTCAAATATAAGAATGATTATTGAAGCAAAAAAAATTTGAGAACACGACAAGAAGTTATTAGTTCAGACATCAATTTTTCAAAGAAGCGGGTAAAATGCAAGATTTCAATATTGATAGCAAATCTTAGATGGAGATATAACAGTAAATGCAATGAACAGCCCGGTGAATACCCGTATTCACACATTATATAAGATGTAGAAATTAATCTAGTAGACATCAGTATCCACACAAATAAGAAGATAGAGAGAAATAGAAAAGTTATACCTACCAGTTTCAGTATGCTTAGCATTTCGTCATTCTTATTTCTCAGTGAAAGCAGCATAGAGCTTAACCAAAATGCAGATATATATATATATATATATATATATATATATGTATGTATAATGATAAAATATTTTAGATTAAAAATATATGTAGATATAAATAATTCAGTAAAAAAAATTATATATATTTTAAAAAAAAATATGTTTTTGTTCATATTTAAAAATGGGTTGAAAAGTGTTCAGAAAATAAAAGAGTGTGAACAGATTTTACCAAAATGTACCAATAGTGATAGAGACTGAGATAAGGTAGACGAGGTTGCTTAAAAAAATTTGAACAATAGATGATTTTGAGTAGAAGCCCTAAACACAAAATTTATTCTGCAAAAAAAATATTTATTTACAAGCAGAAAATTCAAAGAAGATTTTAAAGAAATATATGTGGATTTTGAAGAATAAACAGAGAAGACACTGAAAATACATAATCTCAGATTTAGTTAAAAAACGACAAAGAAACCCTAATGGAAACCCTAACCTTTATAAATTTCATATAGTTGATTTTTCAGAGGTTTTAAAGAAATGGAATAAAAAAGGAACATATGCAAGAACAGAGACGATTTGACGTACACCCTAAAAAGATAAGATTTTATTAAGAACATAAGATTCATAACAAAAGAATATATGCAAAAATTTGAGCAAGTATTTTTAGATCTTAGAAAATTATTTTAAAAAAATTGTTGAATGAAGAAACCCTAAACATTTTTTTTAAAATAATGAAAGTTTGAGAATCATAGATCTTTAAAAAAAATAAAGACGATTTTATCAAGAACAGAAGAACACATGCAAATATTTAAGCAAGTGTCTTCAGTTTTTAGACATAAAAAATTTCGAAAGATTTTATTAACATAAAATGATTAGGAAGAAGAGGAGATCGATCTATAAAATAATAACGCCTAAGAGAAATCAGAGATGATAGAGGATAGCCAGAGATGATGATCTGAAAGACCAGAGAAAGAGAAAGAGAGAGAGAGAGAGAGAGCGGAGAGAAGAGAGAGAGGGTGATTTTAAGAAAATGAATTAAAAAGTAAAAATTATATATATAGTTTGTTTTACCGGATGATCCAACGGTGGAGAAGATTGAACAGATTTTGATCAATGGCCATAACTCAATCTGAGTTGTGTTTCTTTTAAAAACATGATCCAAGGGCTGGGATCAGTGCTTAGGTTTGATCGGATGGCTTGGGAGCGTGATCCGTGTGCAGTTGATGCTGGAATTTCATTGGTTGGATTAGTGGGACGCGGATTGAATAAGTTTGACTATTGGATGTGCAGATATATTGATGGTGCAGATTTGTAAAAGAATATATATGTATATACATACCTTATTTTAACAATAAAAGTAATTTAGCTTAATAGAAGATTATTAAAAAACTTATAAATATATATATATATATATGTATATATATATATATATTAATAAAAATAATGAAATAGAAAATAAATTAAAGTTAAAATAATTAAGAATAGTTATCTAGCATTCCTAGCTCAATTCTTAATTTGCAAAATCTTTCTGAACTTAGTGGTTTAGTAAATATATCAGCTATATTTAATTCAGTGTCAATATGTTCTAATTTAATGTTTTCGTTATTAACATGATCACGTAAAAAATGATGCCTAATGTCTATATGTTTTGACCTAGCATGCAAGACTGTATTTTTGCTGAGATTAATTGTACTGGTATTATCACATAAAATTGAAACACAGTCAAATTTTAAATTATAATCAGCAAGGGTCTGTTTCATCCACAAGATTTGAGCACAGCATCGTGCGGCTGCAACGTATTCATCTTCGGTGGTTGAAATAGAGACAGAGTTCTGCTTTTTAGAAAACCAAGAAACCAAACATCCTCCTAAAAATTGACAGGCACCACTAGTGCTTTTTCGATCGACATGATGACCTGCATAGTCAGAGTCTAAAAACATACGAGATTAAATGGTTGATCCTTATGATACCATAGACCTAATTCAGTGGTTCCTTAAAGATATCAAAAAATTCTTTTCACTGCGGTCAGATGAGATTCTTTGGGATCAGCTTGAAACCTATCACATTTACAAACACTAAACATGATGTCAGGTCTACTAGCAGTTATATAATAGACTTCTGATCATTCCTCTATATTTCTTAGAGTCAACAGATTTTCCATTTTTGTCAATAATTAATTTATTCGTCGTTGACATAGGAGTGTTAAGAGGTTTTGCTGATTATATGCCAAATTTCTTGATCATTTCTTTACAGTATTTAGATTGAGATATATGAATACCTTTTTCTCCTTGTTTGATTTGCAGTCCGAGGAAGAAGTTTAATTCTCCCATCATGCTCATTTCAAATTATTTACTCATACTTTCAGAAAACTCATTGCACATAGTAATGTTAGTAGAGCCAAAAATAATATCATCAACATATATTTGAATTACCAAAATATCATCATTTTTATTTTTAGTAAACAGGGTAGTATCAACAGTTCCTCGTTTAAAGCCATTTTTCAACAAAAATTTACTCAACCTTTCATACCAAGCTCTCGGAGCCTGTTTTAAACCATATAGAACTTTATGTAATTTATAAACATATTCAGGATGACTGAAATCTTCAAATCCAGGAGGTTGTTTAATATAAACTTCCTCTTCTATAAAACCATTTAAAAATGCAGATTTCACATCCATTTGAAACAGTTTAAAATTCTTATGGCATGCAAATGCCAACAACATACGAATAGATTCAACTCTAGCAACAGGAGCATAAGTTTCATCATAGTCAATTCCTTCCATTTGATTATATCCTTGTACAACTAATCTTGCTTTATTACGAATAACAATTCCATTTCCATCAAGTTTATTACGAAATACCCATCGAGTTCCAATGATTGAAACATCCTCAGGTTGTTGGACTAATTCCCATACTTTATTTCTAGTGAATTGTTCAAGTTCGTCTTGCATAACCATTATCCAGTCTTCATCTAGTAAAGCATCTTTTATCAATTTAGGTTCAATTTGAGACAAGAAAGATAGATGACCAGCTAGATTATGTGTTTGTGATCTAGTGATAACTCCTTTTTCCATGTTTCCAATAACATTTTCTATAGGATGATTTTTAATAACATGAGACTCTTTAGGAAAATCATTTAACTGAGGGTTTGGATTTTCAAGGGGATTCTCATTAATAGATGGAGATGTATTATCGAGTTTTGGTTCTTCCATATTTTGGAGAATATTTTCAATGACAACATCATTATTAGTCAATTATTTGTATTTTGGAGGAGGCTGAGTTTCATCAAAAGTCACATTCATCGATTCTTCCACAACTAGACTTCTTTTGTTGAAAACTCTGTATGCTTTACTATTAAGAGAGTATCCAAGAAAAATTCCTTCATCAGATTTAGGATCAAATTTCAATAAGTGTCCTTTGGTGTTTAGAATAAAACATTTGTTCCCAAAAACACGAAAATAGTTTATTTTTGGAATTCTTTTATGGTAGAGCTCATAGGGAGTTTTGAGCAAAATGTGTAAGACCCCAAATAATTAATAAATGAAATTTAATTTCCTCTAATTATTATTTTGAAATAGTAAGGGTTGATGTGATTAATGTGGATAGTTATGGGTAAAATACGCAAATATTTCAAAATAAGCAAGTGGTTATAAAATATTCATTGTCATTGGGAATATTCGTTTGGTCGTGGAATATTAAATCTTGTCGGGGAATATTAAATGCAACAGCCGGTAGCGACCATGTGTGGGCCCCATAACTGAAAGCGATTGGAGGAAAAAATGACAAATATAAGTTGTTTAAAAATAGCAGGCGTAATTATTACCGTTTACCTTTGTTGGAATACCGGTGGTTAAAACACGATGTCTGCGATGTTGCCGCGATGGCAGGCGGTATTGCACCAATTATTGACTCTTACGTAAGAAGGCACTACTCAATAATGGTTACGATAATTCTTTATTCGATATTTTATTGGTTCAATAATTGTTGTGTTGATATTTTATATTCTTTGTTGTTTCCATAATTGTCATTACACGGTATTTTTTATTATGGAAGCAATAATTCATATTATCCGAATAATATTATTAGATAACATTATTGGCAATGTCTAGAAAGTTACATCTAAGGAGAGGTTTGGTCACCTAATTGCTTGCGCCAAGAAGGAGAAATTCTTATTGAAAGCCCCTCTTTCCTAGAGGCACTGGTTGTCAATATTGTGATTACAGTAATATTATTTGTGAATAATTAATTATTGATTCATATGATGAGGAAAATATTGATTTTATGTGGATATAGATGGAGAAAATTTTTAATGTGACAATTGTTGAAAATTGAAATTTATCTTTTACGATAAAATAATTAATTTAAATATATATATATTATTATATTTAATAATATAATAATGGTGATATTTTTACAACGAATGTGGGATATATGAGTATACGAGGAGGAAGAGTATTTTTGTTGCAATAAATGTTTAAAACATGTTAAACATGTCGGTGGACCCTATTTATTGGTGAAATTTGATTATATTTACTATAAAATCGCCTTGGTTTGTGGATTTGGTCAATTTTGTTTGGAATTTGAAAAACTTTCTTACGCAAAGTTGTAGAGAATTGAATTTCCTATAAAAACACGCGAGATTCAAATTTTCTGACAAAAGGGCTATTTATTGTGAATTATTGAAGTTCCAGAGTTCCGAAATAATTGATTTTTGGAAGTTTTAATTGTTTAAAATAACAAAAACGTTTTTTATATGTTGTGAGCCTCATTAATCACATGCTAGGTGGCTGATTTCAGATTCCCAAAGGATGGCGTAGAATTTTTTTATAAATATATTATTATATTAAATTTTACGCTTTGGTGTTCTAAGCAATTTCTATAAATAGGTGCTTAGGTTAGAATTGAAAAGTCACACCGAAGCTCAAGTTTTCTCTCTATATTATCGAGCGTATTCTTATGAGTATTTTGAGTATACTTTGAGTATTACTATACGGTGAAAGTTCAAGTTATAGCCTATATCCAGTATTCCAGTTAGAAGTACTGTCTTTCCGAGGTAAGGGATATATTTTTTTTCGTAATGATATTATTTCTTCAATATCATTATGCTGAAATATTGATCTGAAGTTTTTATCAAATTTGGAACTTTTGGTGTCGGAGTTACTATACGGCACTATTCATCAAAAAATGAAAATTTTCCTTTTCGTCCAAAATATCTATTGTGGATACTAGTTTTGATTGTATCCATGTTTTGATCATTCTTGAATTTTACACCACTGTGATTATTTTTGAGGTATTTTTGGACGTGGATAAAACAAAGTACGAATCCTTAATCCTTAATCCTTGTCATTTTGTTTCCTTTGGATTCGTTTCTTTAAAAAAAAATATTTTCATCATCCTCGGTCTTAAATGATGATATTATTGAATATCTTTGGCTGTAATGCAAAGATGATTGATTTCGATGAATATCTTTGGCCATGTAGTGCAAAGATGAATGATTTTCGATGAATATCTTTGGCGCGTAGTGCAAAGATGAGCAGTGTTTAGATGAACATGACCAGTGGTGAATGTCACGGCTCATAGTGCAAGGATGAATATATGATTCTAGATATATATTGATTGATGTTCTGAGGATAAAAATATTGATGATGGAATTTATTAAATTCATAGATATTAGTAGATTTCATCCTCTACGAAACTTCTTATGAATTAATATTTTCCCATTGCGAGTATTGATTTAAAACTTGTTGTCTATTGTATTCTATTAAATTTTTCCTGTTGAAGACTAACGATAATTTGTTGTATATTATCTTAGTCATAATATTCTTTCTTGGGCTAGTTGAGCTCACCCTTTTCCTTTTGTTCCATTTTTCTTCAGAGGAGGCGAGAATGTAGCGAGTATGCAGTGGGGTATGGAATGATGGTTTTAGAGAGTTGTTTAGTAGTCTTCACCATTTTTGTAAAATAATGTATCAATAATTATGATGGGGATTTATTTGTATAGGGATATTGTTTAGATGGCAATATCTGTATTTAAACTCACAGTTTTACTGTTGTAATAATAAAGTTGTAGTTGTTTCGGTATCGTGTATTGACAACTCAGAATGGGTGATGTATACCTATTTTGGGGGTGTCACAGTTGGTATCAGAGCTTAGGGATATGATCTCTGGCGGAGATCGGGGAATAGAACTAGGAGGGGAGAGACGAGTAAATCCTTCGCTAGTGTGTCCTACTTAAGCTTATTTGATTGTTGGTCAGTATATAGGGATATTATGTGATATATTGATTTCCTTAATTAACCCTTGTTTTATGACAGTATTTGAGAATGTCGACTGAGAATATTAACAATGGAAATGAGACCGTGGAGACGCCTGTACTCACCAACGAGGAGAACGTGCAACATGCTGGCGATGTTTCTCCTGTGAACAACACCACTGATCAGACGATGAACGACGCAATGTTTAGAAGCTTTTTGCAGTTCATGCAAAATCAGACGAGGGAGACTCGTGTTCAAAACATAGGAGGAAATGATAGCAATTCACGGGTTGTCACAGCCAAGCAGTTCAAAGAGTTGGGACCACCAGAATTTAAAGGAAAGCCAGATCCGATCATGGCAGAAACATGGGTCAAGCAAATTACCAAGATATTCGATGTCTTGGGATGTACAGAGGAACAGAAGGTTCCATTCGCCACCTTTATGTTCCGTGGCGAGGCAGACTCTTCGGTGGGAGTCGTGAAGCGTACCCATCGGCCCTGCACTTTTCGGCATGTCTTGGGAGACATTTGAGAACTATTTAATGACAAATACTTTCACGAAAGTGTTCGTCATATGAAGGAAGTGGAGTTTATTAGATGGAGCGAGAACAACATGGTGTGTCTCAAAGATGAGGCGAAGTTTGCAGAGTTATCCAGGTTTGCACCTCATTTGGTGGAAAATGAGGAACGTATGACGCGGATGTTTCTGAGAGGTTTGAAACCCGACATACGTCAGTATCTCATCTCTCATAAATTTTCTCTCTATTCAGATGTTGTTAACATGGCTCAATTGTTAGAGCGAGATAACGAGTAAGGTCAACCGATGTACCACAATCAGGATCATACCAGAGATAGCAGTCAACAAAACAACAATAACCAGTGGAGAAAGAAAAAGACGGACAAAAATGGTAACCACTCTGGTAGTAATCATGGCCATGAAAATAGAAGAAGCGAGTCAGGAGGAGATTTTAAAAAGAGGAGATTCAACAATGACCATGTGAAGGCAGCGAAGGGCGGTGAAGAATCGGTTCCAAGGAGAGAGAACGACCACCGGTCATATGCTATAAATGCGGGAAAGAGGAACATATCAGTCCAAACTGCCCACAACAGTTCCAGGTATGCTATAATTGTGGAAAGGAAGGACATATCGCTCGAGATTTCACGGTAGTGAAACCTAGTTCAGCGGGGACGGTGACTCAAAAGACTGTCCTAGAAAAGTCAAAGTCAACGGTTCCTAGAAGAGCGTTTGTAGTGATTGGTCAAAATGCGAGGAACCCAAATGAGGTGATCACGGGTAAGCTATTTATAAATTCTTGTGAAGTTTATACTTTACTAGATCTAGGGTGCTACCCATTCATTTATCTCTCCGCTTGTGCTCAACGTTTAAACTTGACTCAGGAGAAATTAGACTTTGACCTATCTGTGGAAACTCCGTTAGGAGAAACTTTCATCACATCCTTTGTTTATAAATCTTGTTTGATTCAAGTTGGCACCATCACCACACTTACACGTTGACCTTATCTCTTTAAAGATACTTGCTTTTGATGTGATTTTAGGGATTGATTGGTTAACTACTCATCATGCCAAAATTGATTGTTTTCGTAAGGTTGTTAGCTTTCATATTCCTAAACAACCTATTGTACGAATTCAAGCAACTAAACAATTAAAATCAATCACTGTCATATCTAATCATAAAGCTATTCGTTTATTAAAAAACGGATGTCAAGCTTTCTTAGCCCATGTTATGGATTTGAATAAAGACACGTCAAATTTGAATAATATTCCTGTTGTTATTGACTTTCCTGACATATTTCCTGATCCCGGTCTACCCCCAGAACGTGAAGTTGAATTCTTTATTGACCTTGAACCTGGTACAAAGCCCATTTCTAAAACCCCATATCGAATGGCTCCTATTAAACTTTAGGAGTTAAAGGTCCAACTACAGGAGTTATTGGACATCGGTTTCATTCGTCCTAGTACATCTCCTTGGGGTGCTCCTGTTTTATTCGTAAAGAAGAAAGATGGGAGTATGCGACTTTGTATTGACTATCGGGAATTGAACCATGTCACTATCAAGAATAGGTATCCTCTACCTCGTATTGATGACTTGTTTGACCAGTTGCAAGGAGCACAATTCTTTTCAAAAATCGATCTTCGTTCTGGATATCATCAGCTGAAAATTAGAACTGAGGATATTTCAAAGACTGCCTTTAGAACTCGGTACGGGCATTATGAATTCCTAGTCATGTCTTTTGGATTGACTAATGCCCTGCGGCTTTCATGGATATGATGAACCGAGTATTCAAGGAATATTTGGATCAGTTCGTTGTTGTCTTTATTGATGACATCCTCATATATTCCAAAAGTCGTGAAGATCATGAGCACCATTTGAAGCTGGTACTACAAAGGCTTCGTGAAAATAAGTTATATTCCAAGTTAAAGAAATGCGAGTTCTGGCTTGAGGAAGTAGCATTTCATGGGCACGTGGTGTCAAAACATGGAGTATTTGTTGACCCGGCGAAGATTGAAGCAATACAAAGTTGGGAGCAACAAGAAGGCGGTGGATCAATCACGTAGCTCGGGTCTAGCTGGTTATTATCGGAGATTCGTGGAAGGGTTTTCTCGAATCGCTACTCCGATTAACTCAGTTGACTCGGAAGGATACAAAATTCGTTTGGAGTGAAGAATGCGAGAAGAGTTTCCAAGAGCTTAAGAGGAGACTTATTTTAAGACTGTTTCTAACAATACCATCTGGTTCGGATGGATTTGTTATCTCAACGATGCTTCGGGCAAAGGGTTAGGATGTGTTCTCATGCAACATGGGAAATTCATAGCCTATGCCTCATGATAACTTAAATAATATGAGAGGAATTATCCTACTCATGATCTAGAGTTGGCAGCAGTCGTTTTTGCGCTAAAGATCTGGAGGCACTATCTTTATGGGGAGAAAGTGGAGATATATTCAGACCATAAAAGCCTTAAATATTTCTTCACTCAAAAAGAACTTAACATGCGGCAGCGACGTTGGCTCGAGCTATTGAAAGACTACGACTACACTATTCAATACCATCCTGGAAAAGAGAACGTGGTAGCTGACGCGTTGAGTAGAAGATCATATGCAGGAATGAGTGTGATGATGTCAAGTATACGCATAGAGCTAACTTTAATAGAAAAAGTTAAAGTTGCTCAAGCCACCGACCCGGAGCTGATGCATATGAAGAAGAAAGTACAAGAAGGTACTATTCCGGAAGCGAGAATCGATGAAGAAGGAATACTTCGAGTCCACTCTAGACTTTGTGTTCTTAACGACTCTAGTTTGAAGTACAAGATTATGATGGAGGCACACAATACACCATTTGCAATCCATCTTGGAAGTACTAAAATGTATCATGATCTTCGACATACATTTTGGTGGAACAATATGAAGAGAAAGATTGCAAAGTTTATCTCAACATGTTTAACTTGTGAACGTGTAAAGGCGGAGCATCAAGTGCCTAAGGGACCATTGCAACCACTTGAGATTCCAAAATGGAAGTGGGAACACATTACCATGGATTTCGTTACGGGTCTTCCCACGGTTTCTCAAGGCATAAATGCTATTTGGGTTATTGTTGATAGATTAACCAAGTCGCACATTTCTTGCCGTCACGGAGACTTATTCTCTTGAACGTCTTGCTAGTATGTATGTAAATGAGATTGTGAGGTTGCATGGCATGCCAAGTATCTATAGTTTGAATCGTGACCCAAGATTGGTTCAAAATTTTGGGTTAGCTTGCAAAAAGCTATAGAGTGCGGATTTACGATTGATTCGACATACCATCCTCAAAGCAGACGGACAATCGAGAGAGGACTATTCAAACTCTTGAAGATTTATTAAGACTCGTGTCCTAGACTTCAAGGCGAGTTGGGATAAGTATTTACCATTGGTGGAATTCTCCTACAATATGATTATCGAGGAAAGTATAGGTGTGGCCCCATTCGAAGCATTATATGGACGAAAATGTCGCTCTCCAGTATGTTGGGACGAGATGGGTGAAGCAACATTGTTGGGACCCGAGTTGGTACGTATGACCACAGAAAAGATCCAAATGATTAGACAACGCATACAAATGGCACAGGATCGACAAAAGAGTTATGTGAATCTTCATCGAAAGGACATGGAGTTTAGTATAGGGGATCATGTATTGTTGTGTGTTGCCCTATGGAAGGGAGTTATAAGATTTGGGAAGAGAGGAAAGCTCAATCCACGATTTATTGGTCCATTTCAAATTCTTGACTGAGTAGGAAATGTAGCCTATAGACTCGCTTTACCTCCAAGTATGTCTCGTGTTCATAATGTGTTTCACATATCTGTACTTCGTAAATATGTGAAAGACCCGAACCACGTTATTGAGTTAGAATCGGACGAGATAGTGAAGACTTAACGTATGAGGAGAGGTTTTGTCAAGATCTTGGATAGGAAGGAGCATGTCCCTACATACGAAGGTCATACCACAAGTTAAAGTCTTGTGGAGGAACCATGCTATAGAAGAAATGACACAGGGAATTGGAAAGCGGAAATGAAAGCGAGGTATCCTCATCTTTTGAAACACGTGTATGTATGTCAATTTCGAGGACGGAATTTCATAAGGAGGGAGGTTGTAAGACCCCAAATAATTAATAAATGAAATTTAATTTCCTCTAATTATTATTTTGAAATAGTAAGGGTTGATGTGATTAATGTGGATAGTTATGCGTAAAATACGCAAATATTTCAAAATAAGCAAGTGGTTATAAAATATTCATTGTTATTGGGGAATATTCGTTTGGTCGTGGAATATTCAGATCTTTGTCGTGGAATATTCGTATGTGGCCATGACCATGTGTGGGCCCCATAACGGAAAGAGATTGGAGGAAGAAAACGACAAATATAAGTTGTTTAAAAATAAGGGCATAATTGTTACCAGATTATACGGTTGGAATACCCTAATTGGTTAAAACACGATGTCTGGCGTTGTTTGCAGCGAGAAGCACATGGTATTGCACCAATTATTGACTCTTACGTAAGAAGGCACTACTCAATAATGGTTCTGATGAATTATTCGCTCAGTATTTTATTGGTTCAATAATTGTTGTGTTGATATTTTATATTGTTGTTGTTTCAATAATTGTCATTACACAGTATTTTTCATTATCGAAGAAATAATTCATATTATCTGAATATAATTATTAGATAACATTATTGGCAATGTCTAGAAAGTTCTGTCTAAGGAGAGGTTTGGTCACCTAATTGCGCGCTAGTAAGGAGAAATTCTTATTGGAAAGCCCCCCTTTCCCGGGAGGCTATACGGTTGTCAATATTGTGATTACGTAATATTATTTGTGAATAATTAATTATTGATTCATATGATGAGGA
The DNA here is from genome assembly GCA_020205605.1 of Panax ginseng. Classification (NCBI taxonomy): domain Eukaryota; kingdom Viridiplantae; phylum Streptophyta; class Magnoliopsida; order Apiales; family Araliaceae; genus Panax; species Panax ginseng. The sequence goes on along the minus strand of CM035134.1, from coordinate 89,877,471 downwards.
AAATATTGATTTTATGTGGATATAGATGGAGAAATTTTTAATGTGACAATTGTTGAAAATTAAAATTTTATCTTTTACGATAAAATAATTCATTTAAATATATATATATATATTATTATATTTTAATAATATAATAATGTTGATATTTTTACAACGAATGTGAGATATATGAGTATACGAGGAGGAAGAGTATTTTTGTTTCAATAAATGTTTAAAACATGTTAAACATGTCGGTGGACCCCATTTATTGACTGAAATTTGATTATAGCCTATAAAATCGCCCGTTTGTGGATTTCGGTCAATTTTTGTTTGGAATTTGAAATTTTTTTTTCTACAAAGTTGTAGAGAATTGAATTTCCTATAAAAAATCGCGAGATTCGAATTTTCTGACAAAAGGGCTATTTATTGTGAATTATTGAAGTTCCGGAGTTCTGAAATAATTGATTTTTGGTAGTTTTAATTGTTTAAAATAACAAAAGCGTTTTTTTATATGTTGTGAGCCTCATTAATCACATGCTAGGTGGCTGATTTTGATTCCCAAAGGATGGCGTAGAATTTTTTTATAAATATATTATTATATTAAATTTTACGCTTTGGTGTTCTAAGCAATTTCTATAAATAGGTGCTTAGGTTAGAATTGAAAATCACACGTAAAGCTGAAGTTTTTCTCTCTATATTATCGAGCGTATTCTTGTGAGTATTTTGAGTATACTTTGAGTATTGCTATATCGGTGAAAGTTCAAGTTATAGCCTATATCCAATTATTCTAGTTAGAAATCTTTGTCTTTCGAGGTAAGGGATATTATATTTTTTTCGTAATGATATTATTTCTTCAATATCATTATTTGAAATATTGATCTGAAGTTTTATCAAATTTGGAACTTTTGGTGTGAGTTACTATTTATGTATCGACACTTTATTCACGATATCTGATCTTATTCACGAATACGGACTATTCATCTAAAAAAAGAAAATTTTCCTTTTCATCCAAAATATCTATTGTGGATACTAGTTTTGATTGTATCCATGTTTTGATCATTCTTGAATTTTACACCACTATGATTATTTTTGAGGTATTTTTGGACGTGGATAAAACAAAGTACGAATCCTTAATCCTTAATCCTTGTCATTTTGTTTCACTGGATTCGTTTCTTTAAAAAAAAAAAAATTTTTCATCATCCTCAGTCTTAAATGATGATATTATTGAATATCTTTGGCCTGTAATGTAAAGATGATTGATTTCTGATGAATATCTTTGGCACAGTAGTGCAAAGATGAATGATTTTGATGAATATCTTTGGCCCGTAGTGTAAAGAAGATGAGCAGTGTTTAGATGAACATGACCAATGGTGAATGTCCTTAGCTTCAGTAGTAGCTAAGGATGAATATATGATTCCGGATATATATTGATTGATGTTACTGAGGATAAAAATATTGATGATGGATTTGTTAAATTCATAGATATTAGTAGATTTCATCCTCTCACGTAACTCTTCTATGAATTAATATTTTCATCATGAGTATCGATTTAAAACTTGTTGTCTATTGTATTCTATTAAATTTTTCCCTCGTTGAAGACTAACGATAATTTGTTGTATATTATCTTAGTCATAATATTCTTTCTTTGGGCTAGTTGAGCTCACCCTTTTCCTTTTTGTTCCATTTTTCTTCTCGGGAGGCGAGAATGTAGCGAGAAATGATTGAGTCGGGGTATGGAATGATGGTTTTAGAGAGTTGTTTAGTAGTCCTCACCATTTTTGTAAAATAATGTATCAATAATTATGATGAGGATTTATTTGTATGTGGATATTGTTTAGATGTCAATATCTGTATTTAAACTCACAGTTTTACTGTTGTAATAATAAAGTTTTAGTTGTTTCGGTACCGTGTATTGACAACTCAGAATGGGTGATGTATACCTATTTTGGGGGTGTCACAAAATGGGTCTTAATAAAACTATGTTTAATATATAACATGATGTTGCCACTCCTTTAGCCCAAAAATACTTTAGAAGACGATATTCATTTAACATTGTATTAACCATTTCTTGTAAAGAATGATTTTTTCTTTCAACAACACCATTTGACAGAGGTGTATAAGTAGCAGAGAAGTTATGACTTATACCATTCTCATCACAGAACATAATGAAATCAGAATTTTCAAATTCTTTTTACGTGATCAGATCGAATATAAATAATAGAGCTTCCCTGTTGATTTTGAATCTTTTTACACAGAGTAGAAAAAGAGTTAATAGCCTCATTTTTAAATTTTTAAAAATTAACCCATATAAATCGTGAATAGTCGCCAACCAAAACTAGAATATATACAGTACCACCCATGCTGTGTTTAGGGATTGGTCTAACAAGATCCATGTGTAATAATTCTAAGGGTCAAAAGGTTGACACAGTAAACTTTGGTTTATGTGATGCATGAATTTGTTTTCCTAATTCACAAGCTTCACAGATAAGGTCTTTGAAAAAATTTAATTTAGGAAGACCACAGACATGTTCTTTACAGGAAATGTTATTTATGAGTTTCATATTTATATGTCCTAGTCTGCAATGCCATAGCCAAAGATCTTTATTTACAGATACAAGACAAATGTTATCTAAATGAGAGTAAGCATCTAAGTCACATGTATACACATTTTGATATCTAGGACAAACTAAGATTAATTTACCAGTTTGATCAAAAATAGAGTAAGTATGTGTACTAAAGGATATTTTAAAACCACTATCACATAGTTGACTAATAGATAGAAGATTATACCTGAGTCCAGTAACTAACTGAACGTTGGAAATGGTTATGTGTTTATTACCAACACATCCAACTCCGATTATTTTACCTTTATTGTTATCACCGAAAGTTACCTCACCAAAGTCTATAGCTTGCAGATTTCTTAATTTGGACTTGTCTCCTGTCATATGTCTTGAGCATCCACTATCAAGATACCATTTTCTTTTATTTAAATCAGCTGCAAGACATACCTATAATATATGTACTAGTTTTATACGTTGGTACCCTTTAAATTGAAGGGTCCTTAGGGTGAGTTTTCCATTTTGTATAAGGAGCATTTAAAGTTTCCTTTATAAAACTAGGCATAGGATAATCAATTTTAGCAGAAAGAAGCATTCTATGAGTAACTAGATTATTAGAAGTATGATAATACTGTTTGAGAAATTCTCTTCGTGTGATGGTTGGTGCAGTATATGTCCCCTTGGGAACCCAAATCATTTTTCCTTTATAGTTTCCATTTCTAGCATTGTGCATATAAAAGTAGTGACCATTTCTGTTACAATATGAACATTTTATGAAGGGGGATATATGACTTTCATTTTCCTTAATTTTAACATGATATAGTCCTTTTAATTTACTTGTTTCATCGGTATATCCTAAACCTTCTTCATTAAAGCTATATTTTTGTTGATTTAACATGACATCAAGATTTTCTTTTCCTTTTGTAAATTTATAAATTATATTATTTAAATCTTCATGTTCTTTGGTTAAGCTTTCAATTTTGGAACTATAGTTTTCTATTTCTGACTTAAACTTGAATTTTCATTTTTAATTTCTTCAATTACAGCTTGATCTTGTACTTGATTATCTTCAATGATTACAACAAGTGTTGAATTTTCAATTTCAAAATTTTCAATTGAGATGATAAGTGAGAAATTTTCTATTTCAATATTTTTATTAATTTTCTTAAGTTGTGCTAATTCTTCTTTATTTTCTAAGTTTATTTCACTTAAACTTTCATTAGTGATAATTAAATTAGCATTTTCAATTTCAAGACTTGTATTTATTTTTCTAAATCTTTCTAATTTTAATAGTTCATTATTTTCATATAAATGACTATATGCTTCTTGTAATGCATAGTGTTCTTCATTTACATTTTCTAGTGTGTATGAAGAAAATGAAGTGCTAGGCAGTTGATGTTCAGAATTTACCTCAGATCTTTATGATGAGTCATTAACTGCCATTAAGCAGAGATTCGTAAGCCACCTCTCCCACTCTTCGCAATATTTCGAAAGGTCCAATAAACCTTGGGCTGAGCTTGCCTTTCTTGTCGAAACGAATCTTCCCCTTCCAAGGAGAAACTTTCAAGAACACGAAATTTCCTGCTTCAAACTCACGACTCTGCCGATGTTGATCAGCATACTTTTTTTGTCGATCTTGAGCAGCTACCAGTCTTGCTCTGATGAGTTTGACAACTTCAGCGGTCTGCTGAACTAGTTCTAGGCATAACAGTTGACGTTCTCTAACTTCATCCCAGCATAGTGGAGTTCTGCATTTTCTGCCGTATAACGCCTCGTATGGCGGCATACCAATGCTTGCGTGGTAAATATTGTTGTATGAAAATTCCACCAACGATAGATGATCATCCCAGTTTCCTTTGAAATCCATGATGCACGCTCTGAGCATATCCTCTAACGTTTGAATTGTTCATTCGCTTTGTCCATCAGTTTGCAGATGATATGTTGTACTCATCTTCAAATGCGTTCCCATGCATTCTTGTACTCTCTTCCAAAAATTTGAAGTGAACCTCATATCTCTATTTGATACAATTGACACTGAAACTCCATTTCTTGAAACGATCTCTTTAACGTATAGCTTCGCCAGCTGATCAAGATTAAATCTAATCTTTATTGGTAAAAAGTGTGCAGATTTCGTCAATCTGTCCACTATCACCCATATCACATCATATCCTTTCTGAGTCATTGGAAGACCTACCACAAAATCCATTGTAATATGCTCCCATTTCCATTCCGGTATTTCCAACGGTTGAAGTAATCCGCTTGTTCTTTGATGCTCGACCTTCACTTTCTGACATGTCAAGCACTTTGCAACGCATTCTGCAACGTCTCTTTCCATATTTGACCACCAAAAATGTCGCCGTAAATCTTGATACATCTTTGTACTTCCCGGATGAATCGAATATCTTGAGTTATGCGCTTTCGTCAAGATTTCTTCTTTAATATCCTGAACTGCTGGAACCCAAATTCGTCCCTCGAATCTTAGCATTCCCACAGTATCGACCTAGTACTTCGCTTCTTTACCCTCGGCCACACTTTCCTTTATTTTCTTGCATTCTTCATCCTGTAGCTGAGCGTTCTTCACTTTGTCCACCAAAGTTGGACTAGCTTCCATCTGGAACAATTTTTCATCGGATTCTTCTGGAAATTTGATTTCCAACTCTAGCCTTTCCATTGCTGAAATGTGCTCCTCCTTATCAGTTAAGAACATCAACTTTTCTCTGCCTTTCCTACTCAAGGCATCTACAACCACATTTCATTGGCCTGGGTGATAAAAGATCTCATAATCATAATCTTTTATCAATTCCATCCATCTTCTTTGCCGCATATCAGGTCTTTCTATGTTAAAATATACTTCAGACTTTTATGGTCTGTGTAGATCTCACATTTCTCTCCGTAGAGATAGTGTCTTCATATCTTCAGTGCAAACACAATCGCCGCCAACTCTAAATCATGAGTCGGATACCCTTTCTCGTAGTCTTTCAGTTGCCTTGATGCATACGCAATAACCTTATCGTTCTGCATAAGGATACAACCCAATCCTTTATGTGAAGCATCACTATACACCACAAAATTTCCTGTATTATCTGGTAAAGACAACATAGGTGCCACACTTAACTTCTTTTTTAGTTCTTGAAAACTTTCTTCACACTTCTCCGTCCAAACAAATTTTACAGACTTTCTCGTCAAATTCATCAACGGAGTGGCAATCTTGGAAATATCCTGAATAAACCGTCTATAATAACCGGCCAGTCCCAAGAAACTCCTCACCTCCGAAGGTGTTCTTGGTTGTTCCCAATTCATCACAGCTTCGACTTTTGATGGATCCACTGAAATCCCATCCTTATCGATTACATGACCAAGAAATTGTACACGTTCCAGCCAAAATTCACATTTAGAGAATTTCGCGTACAACTTTTTTTTTCTTAGCGTCTCCAGCGTCAGACGTAAGTGTTCCACATGTTCTTCTTGAGTTTTGGAGTACACCAAAATATCATCGATAAATACCACCACAAACTTTTTTAAAAATGGTTTAAACACCCTGTTCATTAAATCCATGAATGTTGCAGGGGCGTTTGTCAAACCAAAAGACATTACTAAAAATTCATAATGTCCATACCGAGTTCGGAATTCCATCTTCGGTACATCCTCCTTCCTTACTTTCAGTTGGTGATACTCACTTCTTAAATCTATTTTCGAGAAATATCTAGCACCCTTCAATTAATCAAACAAGTCATCTATTCTAGGCAATGGATACTTGTTCTTAATAGTGACTTTATTTAATTCTCTATAATCAATGCAAAGACGCATTGACCCATCCTTCTTTTTCACGAATAACACCGGTGCTCCCCACGCTGACACACTTGGTTGAATGTACTTCTTATCTAACAACACTTGTAGTTGTACCATTAGTTCTTTCATCTCTACCGGAGCCATTATGTACGAGGCCTTTGATATCGGAGCGGTTCCTGGCGCTAAGTCGATCACGAACTCGATTTCTCTACCAGGCGGAAGTCCTGGAAAATCCTCCGGAAACACATCTATGAATTCCCTAACCACTGGTATTTCCTCCAGTTTCACACTCTTCTCCTTTTGAGTATCGACTATGTAGGCTAAGTACCCCACACAGCCCTGACTCAACAACTTCTTGTCCTGCATCATCGTCAGACATTTCATTTGTCTAGGCAATTTGCTACCATGAAAAACTACCTTTGACGGAGTCATAAGGTTTACACACTTCTTTTGGTACTCAATTATCACTCCATAATTGAATAGCCAATCCATTCCCAAAATAACATTGAACTCTCTGAGTTTTATCAGAATTAAATCTACTTTCATAACATTCCCTTTAATGTTCACCCTACAGTTCTTATATATGAACCTAACAGGAATCACTTCCCTATTCGCAATTTCTATGTTTAAAGGGGAATTCAGCTCTTCACTAGGTATTTCTAACTTCTTAGCAAATTCATCAAGTATAAACGAACAAGTAGCACCCGAATCAAATAATACATATGCATTTATATCATTGATTGGGATAATACCTGACACGACATCTTTTGATTGTACTGCGTTCTGCACCGTCATATTGAAGGTTCTGGCTGTGGGCTTATTTATTGATGTTGGTCCAGCAATAGTCAGCGCACCTCCACTAGCATTTCCCTTGCTTCCATTTGCCTCACTAGATCTCTTCTTAGGGCATTCACGAGCAAAGTGATCCTTGGACCTGCACGTGAAGCAAACGTTCTTCTTAGGTTGAGTAAAATTTGGGGCGATGTGACCCTCCTGGCCACAATTGAAGCATACTCGTTTCCCCATCAAGCACACACCCTTGTGAAATTTCCCGCATGTAGCACATGCTTCGAACTTCTTCTTTTGCTGGTTTTCTTGCTGATTTCCAACTCATACATTCGCATTCCACTTCCTCTTCATATTGTTGTTGCCATTTCCACCGTTATCACCACCACCATTCTTAGCTTCACCTTCACTCTTCCTCTTCCTCTGCTCTTGGTTGTGTTTTGTTACAGCCTCGCCTCCACTCTCAGCGAGAATTGCTTTCTCCATTACCGTTGCAAACGTCTTCAGCTGGAACAAGGAGACCCTACTGTACAACCAGGGCTTCAGTCCCTGTTCAAACTGCTTTGCCTTGCGTTCGTCTATGCTGACTTGATATGGCGCAAACCTTGCCAACTCGTTGAATCTTGCGGCATACTCAGACATTGACATCATTCCCTGCTTCAACTCCAAAAAACAGCACTTCTAGCTGACTCTTTGAACTTTTTGGGAAATAGGTCTCGAAGAACATCTCCTTAAACCTTTCCCAAGACATAATCCCTTGACCTCCTCAGGTTTTATTGGCCTGCCACCAATAACTTGCCTCTACTTTCAACATGAATGTTGCAAAAGCAGTCTTCTGATTCTCCTCTACCCTAGCAACATCGAAAACTTTCTCTATTTCCATGATCCAGGTCTGTGCTTCAACTGGATTCATGGACCCACAAAATTCTAGTGGTCCAACTGCCTTGAAATCCTTAAACGTTGTACCTTGGTTTTGAGGTTGATTCTGCAAAGCACCCGTCAGTAACGTCACTAGCTGCTGAACTGGGTTACCTTCCACATTGTTGTTGTTGTTTTCCTCAGTGGTTCTCTGTCGTGGTGGTTATCGTCTTGGAGGCATTTTCTGTTAAAATACATCCATTAGATTCTATTCAACCTTTTAAGTATTATATACTTAAGTTGCACATCATAAAAGTTTATCACATAACACATAACACTTTGAATAAAACAATAACTTTTATTCATTCATCATTTTTTAAAAACATCAAAATAATATCATCACTGCTATTTACATTACTTTCCTGAACTATAACAGTTGCAGGACAACATCATCATCATCATCTATCCCATTGATTATATCATACCCGGAATTTACATTTCATTTATTTTCTTATCACATATCAATTACATTCCCTACAATGTCCTACTAAGATACTTTGTAGCCTTACGACGCTCTTCTTCCATAATTTGAGTCACTGTTCGGCAATCTAGAATGTACGATGGCAGTGCCTCAAACTGAATAGGATAATACATGACTCTATCTTGAGCTCGATTGATCACGGTGTTGAATACGTTGTACATCTCTTCCATCTTCATACTCTTTGCTTGTACGTCTCTCTCTGCCATTTCGTCTCGTTGATAAGCTTCATTGTATGCGTCTTTGGCTCTTTCCCTCTTGGTAGATTCCTCCTTTAGCTTATTCTCCAGTTCTACAATCTTCTCCATCAATTGCTCGTTTTCCCCTTCCGTGTGGATCAACTTCTCTTCAACGTCATTCAAACGTTCCTCTCGATCCTGGATATCGTCATCCTTCTATGCCATCGAGGTCTGTTGTTCAGCTACTATCTCCTGTAACTCCTCGACGGTGTCTTGAAGTTCCACATTGCGATCATACACATCGTCGTACATACGAGAAGCTATCGATTTAAGTGGAAGCTCTTCCTCCTCATCCTCCTCATTCCCCGACTGTGGCAGCTCAACAGGGTCCTCCTCATCCGTCTCTATCTCATCCACCTCATCAGGTACTCTCTCCTGCTCAACTCATGGACCGGCGTAATCTGTTTCTCGTGGCGATGAGTTGTTCCCAAATCACCTGAATATCTCGAGGCTCCTCCTCTCTAGCCGTACTAGATCCTCCTATATTAGCCATCCTGTAAACCAAAGTTTAAGTTTTAATTACTAATCATTACTACTCGACACTCACGAGCACATAAGTTATAATCATATAAGCACATAAGTGTTTTATTACTTTCTCTTTCCTAAAACTCGATAAGAGTTTATCATCACTATCTTTTCAAAGGTTACTTCCTAAGGCTTTTCCCCCACCTAAGGTTCATAACCAAAAGCTTTGATACCAACCTGTGACACCCCCAAATCTAGGTACTTCATTCCCACAAGATTTTGTGCTCACTATCCATGTATTCATACTATCTTCCCAAATAAAATAATATGTAAACCATAATCCTCCCTTTAACTAGGGTTACATCATTAAATAGAAATCTTCCCAGGTTGTCTAACCTTAAACATCATTCAAGTGAGGAAATAAAATTATTACATCACATCATTATATAAAAGTTTATCATCATCACAATAAATAAAATTACAAGTCTGCATCACTTGTACATTTTTCCCTTTCCTTTGCTAGTTGAAGGCTCATCTACCTTCTCAAATTTAGCTGCAATGAGTATATAAATATGCAAGAGTGAGCAAAACAACTGATCACTGGATATAACAATGAATTAACAGAAGAATAATAATAGTAACTTCCAGCAATAGACTCATCAAAACTGAATAGTACTCTAATGATGATAATCAGAAACTGAAATCCAAAATGTGGAATATATCTAACTGAGGGTCATAAGACCATGAACTATGTCCACAGTTGCGAGTAATCTTTCAACTCCAACTTTAATAGTTATAAGACTATAAGGACTCCTCGTACTTAGGGGGATCATCCCTTCGTATAATGTATTGTGCACAAACATTTCAACGCTAAGCGTAAATTATCCCCTAATAATAATAGGGTTGTTCATCTCAGTATTTAGAGTACAAGTCCGCACCAAAGAAATTTTGGTTTGGATAAGCTTTTAAGGGTAATTTGAAGTTTAACGAACATCAACTAGAGGACTAGTTGAATCAATAGTGTTTGATAACATAATAGTTGATCAATAATAACATAATATGGAATAATGAATAAGTGTAAGCGAACTAACTATACCTTGAACTCATGCTTAGAAACAACTACAAAGCATAAGTATTGAATGACAATAAACCTTGCTTGAATAAAATTAAGCTAGGACTATGCATTATTGAATATACATTAAGTAATAACAAGCTGAAAATAAAGCTTGCTCATTATGAGAATGGCTTGTGTCAAGTAAATGAACTAAGATAATTCAACATTAGAAATTAGAATTCAAGAAAATTGTATTCATAGTACATGAAGGACAATAAAGAAACTTGTTTAGCAATAAACAAGTTAGAATACATCAATAAATATTGGAATTCAAAACTTGTTCGAATAAAGTTTAAGTCATAGCTCGCTTGGTCAAATAATGATCAGGAATACAAGAATTCGATTAATGAAATGTTAAAGTAAGAAACTTGCTCAATGTAAATGTAGAGTTAGAAAACTTGCTCAATGTTAAAAGAAAAGTTTAGTAACTTGCTTCTAGCGTAAGCTATAATTTAAAACTCATGTTCACCTACACATAGGTTTAGAACCACAATACCTATTAGATATGCTAACATACCACAACATGTACATTTCTAGCTAAACTTATCATTTTAGCACAAGTCTTATGCTACCATTTACATTTCAGAATTCCCAAGTGTTAACATCACAACACTTAACTAACCTTCATTGTATAAACTAAGTTATAACATAACACGTTCATGACTTATAAATCATTTTTACAACTTTGAATTTACAATCCACATAACACGGCTCTGTTTAACCCTGTTATTATATAGTTCTCACATTATCCTAACATTAAGCTAAGTTGCATTGAACGTCCAAAGTCTGCATAATTAGCAGACTTCACTGTCTGTGACAGTGGAATCTTTGGCTGCCGCGCCAGATTTTATCTTGGCTTACTCCTCGCCAGTGCATTGCTTTGCTGCCACGCTAAGGGATCACAACATGCGCGCAGCACTGCATTGCAATTCCGATTCTGCGAGAACATGGTTACGACAGTTTTCTTAAGCCAACTAACACGAATTTGACTCACCAAACAGTTATAATAACATGTAAAAATGGTATAGAACTATCACAAACATATTTGTGAACCTATTTATCCATATAGAACAATTTAACAACAACTTAAGCTAGTTTAATTTCTCAAATTCCATGTTTTTCATATAAAACTCAATTTTTGATATTCATCCCAAAAATCATCACTGTGAATTCAATACTTAGCCAAATCATCTCATTCAAATTACGTTATGCTCGTTTCTTAATGAACTATCATATACAAGCGTCAATTTACAGTTTCACATACAAATTGGCCACTAAAATTTTCAATTACTCAAACCATATGAAAAACACAAACACTGTCATTATTTCTTCCTACTGTCAAACGAATTTAGCATGCAATTTCCTTGTCTGAACATAAATTCTAGCATTATAAACATGTATAACCACAATTACCAACTATATATGTCCATAATTCATAAATTTTGATTCCACCGAACACAAACAACTATGTCGTGAATTCATATATATATATATATATATATGAAATATCAAGGTTAGATAAATTACCTTAAAATAGTTTGTAATCCTTGCTAACTCTTGTAATCCTTGCTAAAATCGCTAGAAATTGCTTAAGTTTTCTCACAACTCTCTCAACTCTATAGGCTAGCAAATAGAATGCGTAAAAAGAAAACCAACTGATATTCAAACGTAAGAAATAAAACTGATAACCCTTAATCATACTACTAATTGCAATTTCAGTTACTAACGTATATAATATAAATATATTATATTTATTATTTTATTTATATTATTTATTTTATTTAAATTTAAAAATTAGAAATTCAAAAGCCATAAGGCTTTGTTTGGCAAAACCCTTTAATTTTTAAAGAATTAATATATTAAGCCTTGTTTGACAAAAACTAAATTAAACCATTTTTAATTTATTTTAATAAACACTTTAGTTTATAATTTATAATCACATATAATTTCCATATCCAACATTAACCCATTTAATTAATCATATACTATATTTTAATTAAATATAGCATTTTAGCAAATATCACAAAATTATAATTTTCATTATAACTTTATTTAATAATCTAATAGACCATTTTAAATTATTAATTAACAATATAACACTTCATGCTATATTACAATTCTCTAAATTATAAATTAATTTAATTTAAAAAATTCGCTAATAAATTTAGATTCAACAACTATCACATCAATAAAATATTTATTTTATAAATTCAAAAATAGACACATCAAATAAATATTTAATAATACAATTCGAAATTCCAGATCATTACAGTTGTAGGCTTTTGAACGGACCAAATCGGACTTATAACGAAGAAGTTATGAAGTCGGGAAGTTCACTAAAAATTTTATCGATGAAATTTTTTTTTTTAGGTTGAGGTGCAGCCAGCTATGGCTGCATAAGGCTTGTTGTGTGCCTTGCCATGATGCAGGTGCCGTGCAGCATTGTATTAACTCTCTTCAAGAGTGGCGCCGCAATGCCATTCATATAAGGGAGTTTCATGTGCATGCCACGAGCCGGTTTAGTTATCAGAACTGCTGCATACAGCATGGCCAAGATGTTGCATATGTAACCCGCCACGTCGGCGGCCGAAGCGTGGCAATTGTTAGACAAGTTAGGTTTGAACTTCAATTGTTTCAAGACCAATATGAGATAAGTTTATATACTTAATGAACATATTAAAACTATTCCTAGGTTATCTATACTAGTGTATATGATGATGAATTTAGGAATTAAACACGAATTGTTAGTGTGGTAATGAAGAACACAAAGTGTTAATAATAAACCGTGAACGGTAATCGACATTGGTATTTCACCAATGATGATTGAGTCGGTTAATAACGTAAAATCGTTAACAAGCCGGGATGAAGGGTAATAAGTCGAATTAACTTTATTAATGAAATGAAGTCAACTATGACATAGAAGAGAAAGAAGTTGGTAGAAATAATGTGAATAATTGATTGGTAGCTGATTACAGTGTGCTATATGAATATATCATGTAGATTCTGTAAAGGCTGAGAACAGTCGAATAAGTTATTTAAAGACGGTTGAAGGTAAGTTTTCTTAACGTTTGTCTAACCTTTGAGTTAGTCGAGTTTTCTGTGATTCATTGTAATGAGTTGCATGAATGATTTTAAAGAAAGGGTTAATGCCAGTTTTAGCTCGGCTAGACTATTCGTAAGATATAGATTGATTTGTATACATATCTTTCTATATAGAAATGATAACGATATCCTATGCCAAGTATTTTGTACGGATTCAAAGGTAAGGTTTTTTATGAACAAACAAAAGTATTTTTCATCGTTCATACGATGGGTACGCGAGTTTGCCAAAACTTAAACGTAAATACGTTTAACAGATACATGTTGATCAACATAGAGTACTATAGGCTAATCACCTAGAAGTGCTCGTAAGTAATGCCAGATGTGCAGCCTTAGTGTTGTTATGTCCTTTTTAAGTATGAAAATAGAAAGATACTATTAATGGTCTTTCGACCGATTCAGAATTCCTAAACTGTTATATACTTTGGGAATTGAGATTATGAATTTTTGAATATTGATGTTTCGTAATACTTCATGACTATTTGTTGAGTTATCTAAGATTTTCACATAATTCACGAAGGTGGTATTGATATTATTCTTTGTTAGACTTGTTGAGCTTGTTATGCTCACTCCTTGCGTGAATTATATGATTGCAGTTAAAGCCGAGCATACTGAGAATGCTAAGAGAAATAATGGCAAGGCTAAGATGGATAGTTAACCATCTTGTAATAGATTAGTATGATTGTATGTATTATACTTACAAACAACGAATGATGTAATCGGTTTATGAACCTGGGAAAGGATTTCACTTTGATTGTAATAAGAAGATAGTAATTACATTCATTATATTGTGTTTTCAATAGAATGATTGTATAGTTATGAGTACCGTGTAGCACCATATGTCGGGTTGGAAGATACTCGAATTTGGGGGCGTCACAGGTTGGTATCAAAGAATTAGGTTATAAAACTTAAGGGGGGAAGAACCTTAGGCTAATAACCTCTCAAGGAAGGTAAAGTCCGAAGAAAGAAATTCGAGTTGAATAAATTAATAAAGTATTGAGAAAACTAAGTACCGAAAGATTTAAAAGATGGAAATTAATCCTAAATAAATTAAATGTGATTTGTGCTTATACTATTGTGTATTATGTACTAATCAACGTGTTATGTGTTTTGTAGATGTCAAACGATAGCTTGATGTATAAAGACATTCACGTGGTGAGTGAAGAGTCAGTGAACCAAGTGGAGATAGTACCTATGCTAGTGGCGGAGGTACCAATAGTGGTTCTAGAAGATTCTGATACAGAAGAGTACATTCCTGGGGAGGATTACTCTGAGGAAACAATGGGAATAACATCATATCTGAATATGATGATAGATGTAAAGGAGGATATGGAGGTAACATAGATTAATATGGTGGTACCTACTCAGGAGTCAACACCTCCGGATGCAATGAGATCATTGTATCTGGCAGTGTTGGATAGGAATGTGCATCTACGCACTGTGGTGCAGACATAGAACGAGGAGATTACCACCCTATATGAGGCGAAGGAGTCTGCAGAGGCAGATTTTGAGTCGGATCACGATGAGAAAGTGCTGATGACGGATAAGGCGAGGGATTATAAGGAAGAGGTCGTAGAGCTTCGAAAAAAATTGGTTGAAAAAGACCAGAAAATTGCTAGGATGTTGTACATCCATGAATGTGCTCACGAGGATTTCAAGCCAAAAATCGCTTGTTATTCTATTGAGTCAGGGCAGACTCGACATACGATTAGTCGAGATATTGTTTCGATTTTAGCAAATCAGAAACATGAGAATGCCGTAAGGCAGTGTTAGTGGATCATTAGATCCTTTTTGTACATGTGTAGTGACGTAAAACCCTCTTTTGTATAATTAAAGGGTAGTCTTTTTGTAAATCCAAACTTTTTTAGAAGTCAATCGCGAGATAGTAATGTATTAGGTTTTTGGCTATGGAAGCAAAGTGTAAATAGTTTTGACTATGAACGTATATTATATAATGAAGTTTTTGTTTAATGCGCTTGTTGTGGTATAAGTTGTTATTTGAGAATGATAACCAAGTAGTTAAATAGATAATAATGAAACTTTATTTATTTAATCAGAATTATGCCTCTAAGAAGGAGACAACGTAACCAAGAGGCTGAGTCACATAATGAAAATCAAGGGGGTCCTAATAACCCTATGCAAGAGTTCGTTAATTTATTAACGATAGCATTTAACCAAGTTGGGGGAGGAATTCCCGTAGCACCTAGGGTAGCTAGAACAACTACCTTTAAGGAATTCAAAAGTGTGGGTCCCCCGGAGTTCCGAGGAACGACTGATCCATTAGAGGCCCATAAATGGGTAAAAAAGATAGAGAAGGCGTTTGTTATTACAAACTTGGGTGAGGTGCAAAAGACTTCTTTTGTGACTTACATGATGAAATGGGAGGCCAACTACTGGTGGGAGGCTTTCCAGGGTGGGGCTAGAACGAAAGCAGTTGTAAGACCCCAACTTATTATAAATAAAATTGAATTTTCCTTTACTCATTATTCTAAATTAATAAGGGTTAATTTGATATAATGCTTTGGTTATGGGCGAAATG
This sequence comes from Panax ginseng, assembly GCA_020205605.1. Lineage (NCBI taxonomy): Eukaryota > Viridiplantae > Streptophyta > Magnoliopsida > Apiales > Araliaceae > Panax > Panax ginseng. The sequence continues at coordinate 89,861,507 of CM035134.1, read as the reverse complement.
TGCAAAGTTTACAAAATAAGTAAGCGGTTATAAAATATTCATTATTGTCGGGGAATATTCGTTTGGTCGTGGAATATTCTTTTTGTTCGGGAATATCAAATGCACGACGGCGCAAGTTGATCATTTCATGGGCCCCATAATGAGAATAAGCTGTCGGATGAGGAAAGCGACAAGTATGTGTTTTATAAATAACGGCATAAATTGTTACTGATTACACTTTGTTGGGTTACACGGTGGTTAAAATACTGATGTCTGGCGTTGTTGCACAAAGATATTTACGGTATTGCACAGAGATTGTTGAATTATTGATCCTTACATAAGAAGGCACTACTCAATAATTATTACGGTGAGTTACCGCTCAATATTATATTGATTCAATAATTCTTTGCGTTGATATTTGGTATCACCGTTGTTTCAATAATTGTCATTACACAAGATTTTCCATTATCAAATCAATAATTCATATTATTTGAATAATATTATCAGATAACATTTTTGGCAATGTCTAGAAAGTTCTATCTACGGAGAGGTTTGGTCACCTAATTGCTTGCCGCCAAGATGAGGAGAAATCCTTATTGGAAAGCCCCCTATTTCTCGGGCGCACTGGTTGTTAGTAATGTGATTCTATAATATTATTTGTGAATAATTAATTATTGATTTATATGATAATTTGATATAAATGATGGATTTATTTATTTTTGTGGATATAGATGGAGAAAATTTTTAATATGACAATTGTTGAAAATTAATATTTTATCTTTTTCTAATAAAATAATTCATTTAAATATATTATTTTAATATATTGATGGTGATATTTTATAATAAATTCATGGTTTATAAATAGATGAGGTGGAAGAGAAGATAGAATTGGAATTATTTAATAATTGTAAATATTTTAATATATATATATATATATATATATATATATATATATATATATATATATATATATATATATATATGCGTATATATGTGTGTGTGTGTGTAGAAGAAGTGGTGGGGGTAAGAGAAGAAAGTGGGGGAAGAGAGAGAGTTAGTGGAGAATTATGGGAAAGGAAGAAAGAGAAAGGGAAGAGAAGGAAATTAGAAAAATTATCCGTTTGTGAATTTTGGATATTTTCGGTCTGGAATTTGGAAAAACTTTCTTCTGCAAAGTTGTAGAGAATTGAATTTCCTATAAAAACTCGCGAGTTTCAAATTTTTCTGATAAATGGGCTATTTTCTATGAATTGTTGAAGTTTCGGAAAATAAAATATTTTTTATTAAATTATGGGGTGGGACCCACTTTGGTTGGTGACAATAATTATGTGGGCTGCTGAAATTTCAGAATTGAGGGGCTGGAAATTTCAAAGAACATGCGTAGAATTTTGAATTAGAAATAATATATTTTATTAGTTTAGTCTCCTTTGGCGTTCTAACATTTTCCTATAAATAGAGGGCTATGTTAGAATTGAAAATAACACCAGAAACTAAGTTTTCTCTCTTTCTCTCTCTATATTATCGAGCGTATTCTTGTGAGTATACTTTGAGTGTTGCTATATACGTATGCGAGTTTACAAGACTATATCTTAGAAATTCAGATTAGAAATACGGTTATTTTGAGGTAAGGATGTTATTTCTTTTTGCAAATGATATTATTTTCTTAAATATCATTATGCCAAAATCTTTGTTGAACTTTTTATCAAATTTGGAACTTTTTCATGTCAGAGTTACTATTCATGAGTTACTATTCACGAGTTACTATTCACGAAGCGTGAAGATGTTTTTTTTGTGAAATTTTTATCTTTTTTGTGTCTGGTTACTATTCACGTATACTAAGACTATTCACGATATCTGACACTTTATTCACGAATCATTTAAGACTATTCATAGAAAAATGAAAATTTTTCTTTTTGTCCAAGATGTCTATTTTGGCTACTATCTTTGATTGTATCCATGTTTTGATCGTTATTTTTGAGTTACGCTTCAAAATCGTTTATTATGAAGTATTATCGATCTTGGATAAACCTGCTGTATGCGAATCCCTAATATTTGTCCTTCTATCTCTTTGGATTCGTTCTTAAAATATTTTCATCATCCTCGGTCCTTAATGGTGATACTTGATGAATATCTTTGTCCAGTAGTGCAAAGATGAAGCGATTAATCGATGAATATCTTTGGCACATAGTGCAAAGATGAGCAGTGTTGAGATGAACATGACCATTTGGTGATTTAAATGAATATCTTTTATTTTGTAGTGCAAAGATGATTAAAGATGTATATTGATTGTTGTTCTGAGGATGAAATATTGATGATGGACTTTTAAACCTTAGAAGACGGTAGAATTCTTCTCTACGTGACTCTTCTAATGGATTCTTTATTTCATTGCATTTGTTGATCTAAAACTTGTTGTCTATTGTATTCTATTAGATTTTTCCTGTTGAAGACTAACGATAATTTGTTGTATATTATCTTAGTCATAATATTCTTTCTTGGGCTAGTTGAGCTCACTCTTTTCCTTGTTGTTCCATTTTCTTCTCGGGAGGTGAGAAACAGCGAGGATCGAGTCGGGTATGGAATGAAGGTTCTAGAGAGAGTTGTTTAGTAGTCCTCACCATTTTTATAAAATAATGTATCAATAATTATGATGGGGATTTATTTGCGTGTGGATATTGTCTAGACGACAATATCTGTATTTAAACTCACAGTATGTATTGTCGTATTTCACACGACATTCGTATTATTGAAGTTGTAGTTATTTCTGTACCATGTATTTGGCGACTCAGAATGGGTTGGGTGGAATGGACCTATTTTGGGGGCGTCACATCAGTTACTTGGGAACAGTTCAAGAAAGTATTCTTCGAGAACTATTTCCCTACTAGCATGCAAGGTAGGATGGAGATTAAGTTCTTGGAACTTAAGCAAGGGGATAGACAGTTCCCTAGTACGCCGCTAAATTCAATGAATTGGCGAGATTTGCTCCACATCAGGTGGACATAGAAGAGAGGAAGGCTCGTAGGTTTGAGCAGGGTCTGAAACCCTGGCTCTACAGTAGGATTTCGGTGTTTCAAAGTGCTTCCTATGGGACCATTCTGGAAAAGGCGATAATAGCTGAAGGTGGTGATGATGCGTTGTCTCAGTACCACAAAGAAAGGAAGAATAAGAATAAAGTAGAGGGAGGAAATAAGGTAGAAGTTGCCAGCGGTAGTGGCACTATGCCAAAGAGGAAGAGTTTTAACCTTGGAAATACTAAGGTTAAACAAGGAGATCCTAAGCGTAGGATGGAGGAATGCAAGATATGCAGAAATACCCATTTGGGAGTCTGTTTAAAGGGGAAATCAGTTTGTTACAACTATGGGCAGGAGGGGCATTTATCACCCAACTGTCCTAACCCTAAGAAAAATTATGGGTGTTTTGTTTGTGGATCATTGGACCACATGGCAAGAAATTTCCCGAAGAAAGGGGTAGAGGGAAATAAGGGTTCTGGTAGTGGTAAATTAGCCATTACTGTACCAACACCATATGTGGGTAAACCCTTTGCCCGTACGTTTAATATGACTGTCCAAGATGCGGTTGCATCATCGGATGTAGTAGCAGGTATCATTCTAATCAATGAATTTGCTAAGGTGCTACTTGTTCTTTTATAGCATGTGAATTTGCTAAGCGATTAGGTTTAATCCCTGAAAATTTAGCAATATCTTTAGACGTTAAGGTGGCAAACAAAGAGATAATCCCCATTGAACATATTCATAAGGATTGTTGCGTAAATATTAGAGGGAATAAGTTATCGGTAGATTTGGTACCGATAAGGTTAAAAGAATTCGATGTAATTTTTGGTATGGATTGGTTGATTAACCATAAGGCTATAATAGATTGCCATAGGAAAAGTGTGGACCTTCGGCTTTCTAAAAAAACCAAGGTAGTGTTCTTCTGTAGTAAATCACCGAGACGCTCTTGTTGTCTATCGATGAAACAAGCTAGGAAGATGTTAAGAAAGGGGTGTATAGGTTATCTGTGTCATGTTGTGGATACCCAAAGAGTGGGAGCATCCTTGGACCAAATACCTATAGTTCAAGAGTCCATGGATGTATTTCGAGAGGAATTACAGGGTATTCCACCGAATAGGGAGGTTGAGTTTGTGATTGATCTATTACCGGGTACGACACCAGTTTCAAGGGCACCATATCGGATGGCGCCAGTTAAGATGAAAGAGTTAATGGTTCAATTACAAGAACTATTAGACAGGAAGTACATTCAACCGAGTGTGTCTCCCTGGGGAGCACCAGTATTGTTTATAAAGAAAAAGGATGGGTCATTGTGACTTTGTATCGACTATCGTGAGTTGAACAAGTTAATGATTAAGAATAAATACCCGTTTCCCAGGATCGATGATCTATTTGATCAGTTGAAAGGGGCAAAGTATTTTTCTAAGATAGATTTGCGTACGGGGTATCATCAGTTAAAAGTAAGGAAGGAGGATGTACCTAAGACGACATTCAGAACTCGTTATGGTCATTACGAGTTTCTGGTACATTTATGGATATGACGAATAGTGTTCAAACAATATTTGGACAAGTTCGTCGTAGTGTTCATTGATGATATTCTAGTCTATTCTAAGATGTCAGAAGATCATGCTGAACATTTAAGGATAGTGTTGGAGACACTACGGAAGGAAAAGTTATATATGAAATTCACAAAGTGTGAATTTTGGCTTGAACGAGTGCAGTTTCTAGGGCATGTTATTGATAAAGATGGCATTTTCGTTGATCCAGCAAAGGTAGAAGTAGTTAATGAGTGGGAGAAACCGAAAACGCCAACTGAGGTTCGGAGTTTTCTATGGTTAGCGGGATACTATAGAAGGTTCATTAAGTACTTTTCTAAAATAGCTACTCAGCTGACGAATTTGACAAGGAAGTCGGTGAAGTATGTGTGGACTGAAAAATATGAGAACAGTTTTCAGGAACTAAAGAAGAGGTTAAGTGAGGCACCTATATTCTCTTTGCCAGATGATACGGGGAATTTTGTAGTGTATAGAGATGCTTCGCATAGAGGAATGGGTTGTGTGCTCATGCAGCATGACAACGTCATTGCGTATGCATCACGTCAATTAAAGGATTATGAGAAGGCCTATCTTACTCATGATCTAGAATTGGCAGCTGTAGTTTTTGCCTTAAAGATATTGAGGCATTATCTTTACGGTGAGAAGTGTGAGATATATACGGACCATAAAAGTCTGAAATATATCTTCACACAGAAGGAGTTGAACATGAGGCAGAGAAGGTGGTTGGAACTAATAAAAGATTACGACTGTGATATCTTATATCATCCGAGGAAAGCAAATGTAGTAGCGGATGCGCTAAGTAGGAAGGGTAGAGAGAAACTGTTAATGTTAACGGCTCAGAATGAGTTAGTAACAATGATGGCGAGAATAGAATTAGAAGTTAAATTTCCGAATGAAGCAGAGGAGATGTTATTTTCCATGGAGACTCAACTGACCATAGTGGAACATGTTAAGGAAGTGCAATTGAGCAACGAGGAATATGAACATATGAAGAAAAGGATAGAAGATGAAGAAAAGACTAAGTATAACCTCGATATGGAGGGATTACTTCGTTTTGAAGGAAGAATTTGGGTTCCAAATAATTCCAAATTAAAGGAGGAGATAATGAGTGAGGCCCATAGTTCGAGGTACTCGATACATCCAGGTAGTACAAAGATGTATCAAGACCTTCGTCAGAACTTTTGGTGGCCGAACATGAAAAGGGAGATAGCAGAATATGTTAGTAGGTGCTTAACTTGTCAGAAAGTTAAGGCTGAACACCAACGACCCAGTGGGTTGTTGCAATCATTAGAAATTTCGAAGTGGAAATGGGAGCACATCACAATGGACTTTGTGGTAGGACTTCCAACAACAAGGAAAGGATACGACGCTATTTCGGTGATAGTGGATTGATTGACGAAATCAGCTCATTTTCTACAAATAGGAGTTACGTATAACCTAGAACAATTAGCTAAGCTCTTAGTCAAAGAAATTATTTCAAGACATGGACTACCTGTTTTGATTGTGTCAAATCGTGATCCACGATTCACATCGAACTGTGACGCCCCCAAAATAGGTATACGCCACCCATCTTGGGTCACCAAATACATGGTACAAAATTCAAATACAAATTTAAATATACAACATGAGCTGTGAGTTTTAATACAAATATTATCTTCTAGACAGTATTCAAACTAAAAAATTCTCATATATACGGTGAGTTTCAATACAAATATTGTTACGTATATAATACGACAATATTCATATTTAAATGATTACAATGCCATATAAAGTACAACAACAAATATATCAAGTCCCCAAAGGGACACAAGAAGATATATGTTCTCCTCATTCTAACGGAGTGCACCTTTGACGCTTCCAAATTCTGATTCACCTCACCCTATTGTTGTTCACCAAAATTAAATATCAAATGATGTATAAAACATGTCACACACATTTTAAGTTCTCAGTACGATTATTATGCCACACTATTTCATAATTTGATTAGGCTTGTGACTAATTCGTATCACCACTTTATACCCATGTTCTCTTTGCTAGTCCCAGCTACCCTTTTATTACCTGAAAGGGGTGGTGAAGTAAAATGGTGAGCTCAACTAGCCTAGTAAGAAATATTATGACTAAGATAATGCAAAACAAATTATCGTTAGTCTTCAACAGTATAACAACTGATAGAATATAATAGACAACAAGTTTTAGATCAACAACTACAGCGGAATAAGCAATCCATTAGAACATAATGTCTACTATCTCCTCTAGATTAAAAGTCCATCGTTAACACTTCATTCCCGTAATACTCATCAACAGTTTTTTACTATACTCAAGATAAAGAGAACTCTCATCACCTGCCTTCACCTGAACCACCACAGATTATAATTAAATCACAATTTATAATCAAGTAAATCAACAGTCTAACTTTGCACTACAGGCCAAAGATATACAACTGAAAAACCAATAACCAACAATCCATCTTTGCACTACAGGCCAAAGATATACAACTGTAAAACCAATAATCAACAGTCCATCTTTGCACTACAGGCCAAAGATATACAACTGTAAAACCAATAATGCTGAGACTCAGCTTAATAGTATCACTACCACGAATTATCCATGCACTAAGGGCCAAGGATATTCGTGTTTTCAATTACGGTCATGATTATATCGAATAATCTCTGATCATAATCATACCAAGTCCATCTATACACTACGGGCCAAAGATGACTTTTACCACATCATTTGTAACATTATGGTCATGATTATACCGAATAATCTCTGATCATAATCATACCAAGTCTATCTATGCACTACTGGCCATAGATGACTTTCAACACAATATAAGCATGAGAATGATGACAATGATATAAAGAATCAATCAAATGAGATAAAGGATAAATATTAAAGACTTTAACAATATAATTTATCCTAAATACAATAATGTCCAAATTGTCAACATGATCACCAATTGTGGAGTAAAATTCAAAAAAAATACTATATCAAAAATGATTTGAATAATATTTCAACAAATATTTAATGAAGATAATAACATTAATCATTATATTATAACCTCTTTTTAATATTATTCATTATATAATAATATTAAATTCATTTACTAATATTATTAAACTCCATTTAATATTAACAATTCATTATTCCTCTTTTAAACTCTATTTAATATTATTCATTATATAATAACATTAAATTCATTTACTAATTTTATTAATCATTAATCAAAGTGTTAATAACACCTTAATCCAAATGTTATCAATCACTTAATAATCTCATAATCTAATATTATTAATATTACAACAATATTTTAATCATTTCTTAAACTTATAAACAATTTATTTTAATTGTTTACATTTTACTAATTAATGCCTTTAATCATCCTAAAATGCCAAACTCATAAGATTTCATCACCAATAACCAAAACCCTCATCAAAAATCTGCATATACCTTATATAGGATTCTCAAGCCATAAAATCCTATTTCCAATTTTCGTACTTCACATAACATATTTAAATCATTTACTCATAACTAGTCCATTTTCAAGAAAAATACCAAATCAGTACAAACAAATTTTCTTTTCTGGGATTTAGCAGAATATAGTCCCATATTGAACATATATTTTTCTCGGAATTTTTAAATTTCATTTACTATTTTTCATATGGCCAAAACTGCCGAATATTTAGACATTTATCATAAAATGTACTATTGTCCAAAATTTCTGAAATCTACAGAGTATACTTCTGTTATATAAATGTACTCCCAATAAAAATTTCACCAATTTTGAAGTTAACCACAAGGAGTTATAATGGTTTTACTTTTAAAATAGACTCTTAATCTATACATCCAAAAATCGCCATTTTTGGACACAATCTAGAAAACTCATCAAATTATCATTTCAAATTTTTTCAGAATTTCTGATGGTCAGAAAAATTACGAAACTGAAAAACATAATAACTCTTACAATCCCTTACCTCAAAAGAGCAGTACTTCTGACTGGAATATCAAATGTAAAGATGAAGGAACCTTGCACTGGATAGAAACTCTCAAAATATCTAAATACTCACAAAAATATGCTCGATAATATAGAGAGAAAGAAAACTTATTTCTGGTGTGATTTTCAATTCTAACCTAAGCGCCTATTTATAGGAAAATGCTAGAACGCCATAGGAGAATAAATTAATAAAATATTATTAATTTTATTTTTCTTCCACACATGCCAAGCTAGACCAAAACTTCAGCCACCACAGTGGGGCCCACCAATTCAGCACATGTTTTTTACACCAACCAAAAGTGGGTCCCACCCATAATTTTAATAAAAATATTTTATTTTTTGAAACTTCAATAATTCATAACAAATTGCCCTTTTATCAGAAAAATATGAATTTTATGTCCATTCCATACGAAATTGAATTCTCTACAACTTTGTAGCTTTAAGTTTTTCCAAATTTCAGACAAAAAATATCCAAAATTCACAAACGGATGATTTTCAACACCTCTTAAAATTCATAACAAATCATAAGCTAATTTTTAACAGTTCAAAATTTGTGGACATATACTCAACTTATATATGTATAGCATATCCAAAAATCACAACGATCCAACGGTCGGATTATAACTCACACAATAGATCTTTAAAAACACCGATTTAATTTTTTTTAATACCCTCAATCCGACAAAATACTGATAAAACACCTCAGCATTAATTCCTTCATTTATAACCACATAAAATAAATATTTTCCTATCCATCATTTATGTCCATATAAAATAAATATTTTCTTATCATATAAATCAATAATTAATTATTCACAAATAGTACTACAGAATCACAATAATGACAACCAGGTCGTTCCCAGGAAAGAGGGGGCTTTCCGATAAGGATTTTTCTTTACTGGCGCGCTATTAGGTGACCAAACCTCTCTTTGACATAACTTTTTAGACATTGCCAATAATACTATCTAATAATATTATTCAAATAATATGAATTATTGATCTGATAATGAGAAATACTGTGTCGTGATAATTATTGAAACAACAAAAATATCAACGCAATAATTATTGAACCAATAAAATAAAATATTGAACAGTAATTATTGTAACAATTATTGAGTCGTGCCTTCATACGTAAGAATAAATAATTCAAAAATACTGTGTAATACCGTGTGCTACTGTGCAACCACGCGTATTACTATATTTTAACCACCGGGTATTCCAACAATTTTAACGGTAACGATTACACCGTTATTTATAAAAACTCAAACTTGTCGTTTTCTTCATCCGACAGTTATTCTATTATGGGGCCCACAAATGACTGCGCTGTCGTACTGATATTCCCGACAAAAAGAATATTCCACGACCAAACGAATATTCCCCAATAGAAATGAGTATTTTATAACCACTTGCGTATTTTGAAAATTTTATATATATCACCCTTAACTTCAAACTTTTATCAATTTAACTATTTACTAAAAAAAAAAATTAAATACTTTTATTTCATAAAATTCGGGATTCACAGAACTTTTGGAGAAGTTTGCAAAAGCAAATGGGAAAGCAGTTGAGATTGAGTACGATGTATCATCCTCAGACGGATGGACAAAGTGAACGGATAATTCAAATGCTGGAAGATATGTTAAGATCTTGCGTTATGAATTTCAAAGAGAGTTGGGACGACCATCTACCGTTAGTGGAATTTGCATAAAACAATAGTTTTCACGTTAGTATAGGCATGCTGCCTTACGAAGCGTTGTATGGAAGGAAGTGTCGAACTCCATTGTGTTGGGACGAAGTGGGTGAACGTCGGATGTTGGAACCTGAGTTGGTACAATAAGCGGCGGACATGGTAAAGCTAATACGTGCTCGATTGGTAGCTGTTCAAGATAGGCAGAAGAAGTATGCAGATCCTCACAGAGAAAAGAGACAATTCGATGAAGGGTCTTATGTCTTTCTGAGAGTATCGCCTTGGAAAGGGAAGATACATTTTGGAAAGAAAGGGAAGTTAAGTCCAAGGTTAATAGGACCTTTTGAGATTTTAAGGAGGGTAGGAAATGTAGCTTATGAAGTAGTCTTACCTCCAAAAATGGACCATATTCGCAATGTGTTTCACGTGTCTGTGTTGCGTCCTTATAAGTCGGACTATAAACACGTAATAGAGTATGAATCTATAAAGATAGAGAAAGATTTATCGTATGAAGAACTTCCAATTCAAATTGTTGATAGGAAGGAACAAGTTTTGAGAAATAAAATAATACCTTCAGTGAAGGTGATATGGAAAAACCACAATGCTGAAGAAGCAACGTGGGAACTCGAAAGTAAAATGAAGGAATTTTCCTCATTTGTTTATGTAATTATAAGCGAGATTCTAGGGACAGAATCCTTATAAGGGGGGGGGGGGAGAATGTAACGCCCGAGAAAATCGAATTTATATGAGAATTAAATTTTTATTTAATTATGTGTATTAAATGAATTTATTTGATTATTTATGTGAGTAAGTTATGTGAAGGTAGTTCTATGACCTAGAATATGCGGATGTGGTTAGTATTCTGGCTATGTGCTAGAATTAATTATTTTGAATTTCCAAGATGAAAATAAAAGTTTTCTAAGAAATTCCTGTAAAAACACTATTCATCCGTTTCTGCTCGGGAGTTAAGTTTGAAATTCCAAGAAACACGTAATGATAGAATATAAAGACGAGATGGAATATGTAATAATATTTCATTTATGGCAAATGAAGTTTTCGCCTGCGCACTTAAAACCAAAGGGTTGAGAAGAATGATTTTCGAGAAGGAAATGAGATGCATATAACGAATTACGATAATGATTATGCTTATGTGATACGAGTATAATACAAAGATTTAATACGAAGTACAATACGATTATCGTACGAGTATTATACGAAAAGAATACGTGAATTATATGTGTGGAATACGATTGGTGTTATGGACAAAAAGTTAGGACTTAATATGATTCAATTGGATTTGGATTAGACCAAGTCCAAGCAATTGAGTAGTCAAGCCCAATGAATTAGGTGTTTAAGTCCAAGTCAAGGCCCAATGTTATGTTTAATCAAGCCCGATCCAAGAAACCGAATCGTGGATCAAACCAGTGGGTCACCGAATGGGTAAAACCCATGGGGCAACCCATGTGGATGACCCATGGGCATGTGGGCTGGCCACTTGGTGGCTAAGTAAAGTGATCTACTTGATCACCAAGTATTTTACTTGGTGATGAAGTAGTGAATAGTAAAGAGGTGGGGGAGAATGACCATTAAGCCCTCCATTTGAATTGTCTATAAAAGAGAAGCTTATGTTGGTTATTTTTGGTTTTTCAAGAGTCATTCAACATATATTGAGAGAGAGAGATAGCTAGAAACAAGAGAACATCTCACTTTGAAGCTTTTCATTAGAGATTTTTAGCAAGAACACCAATATTGGAAAGGTAATATTCCTTAATAATAGTTTTCCAACCCTTTTAATTTCTTTGATTATAAAGAATCATAAATTGGTGGAGCATGCCTCTTATGGAGGAATAAAGATGGCTTGTAATATATAAAATCTTTATAAGTCATGTGGAAATAGAAATCGTAAGGGTTTTCGTAAGTTTAAACCGTAGGAAATATCATTTGATGAATTTGGTTGTTGATGAACAATTGAACACCATCACTGTTAATATATGTGCATCTTGCTTGGTTAGGATGTAGATATGGAATCAATGGAGTGTTCCATTCGATTTCGCTAATAGAACACTAGTAACGAAGTTATGGCGAATTTTATGGAAATAGACGTTAAACGTCGAAAACGTAGAAATTCCGGATTTATAGTCAAAAGTTGTCGTAACACTTGAAACATTGGTTTTCAATGTCAACACGTGAGATATGGTATTTAAGAGTCGTGGGCTCAAGAATCGTCGGATTCTGACTTTTAAATGAAGAAAACGAGTATTGAATGCTCATTAACGTTTAACGAACGCTCGAAAATGAACTTAGAAGTGAATTTTGGGTTAACGGATTCAGAATTATAAAATTCTTATATGAACTCATATAGTATATAATTTATGAGTTGTAGGCTTTTGAATGGACCAAATCGGACTTATAACGAAGAAGTTATGAAGTCGGGAAGTTCACTAAAAATTTTATCTGTAAATTTTTTCTAGTCTTCGAGGTCTGAGAGCCATGCTGGCTGAACAAAACTTGTTGTCTGCTGCCACGTTGCATGTACGATGTATTAACTCATCAAGAGTGACGCTGCAACGCCATTCATAGAAGGGTGTTTTTCTTGTAGCAGCCTTTGAGCAAGGGGTTTAGTTATCAGAAGTGAACTGGCAGCCAGCCAAAGTTGTTATAGAAGGGCAATTGTTAGACAAGTTAGGTTTGAACTCCAATTGTTTCAAGACCTATATGAGATAAGTTTATATACTTAATTAACATATTAAAACTATTCTTAGGTTATCAATACTAGTGTATATGATGATGAACTTAGAAATTAAACGCGAATTATTAGTGTGGTAACGAAGAACACAAAGTGTTAATAATAAACTGTGAACGGTAATCGACATTGGTATTAAACCAATGATGATTGAGTCGGTTAATAACGTAAAATCATTAACAAGTCGGGATGAAGGGTAATAAGTCAAATTGACTTTATTAATGAAATGTAGTCAACTATGACATAGAAGATAAAGAAGTTGGTAGAAATAATGTGAATAATTGATTGGTAGCTGATTATAGTGTGCTATGTGAATATATCATGTACATTCTGTAAAGGTTTAGAACAGCCGAATAAGTTATTTGAAGACGCTTGAAGGCAAGTTTTCTTAACGCTTGTCTAACCTTTAAGTTAGTCGAGTTTTCTGTGATTCATTGTAATGAGTAGCATGAATGTTTTTAATGAAAGGGTTAATGGCAGTTTTAGCTTGGCTAGACTATTCGTAAGATATAGATTGATTTGTATACATATCTTTCTATATAGAAATGATAAGGCTATCCTATGCCAAGTATTTGGTACGGATTCAAAGGTAAGGTTTTTCTATGAACAAACAAAAGTATTTTACATCGTTTATACGATGGGCACGCAAGTTTTCCAAAACTTAAACGTAAATATATTTAACGGATGAATGTTAATCAACATAGAGTACTATAGGCTGATCACCTAGAAGTACTCGTAAGTAATGTCGGATGTGCAGCCTTAGTGCTGTTATGTCCTTTTCAAGTATAAAAACAGAAAGATATTGTTCACAGTCTTTCGACCGGTTCAGAATTCCTAAACTATTATATACTTTGGGAATTGAGATTATGAATTTTTGAATATTGATGTTTCGTAATCCTTCATGACTATTTGTTCAGTTATGTAAGATTGTCATATAATTCACGAAGGTGGTATTGATATTATTCTTTGTTAGACTTGCTGAGCTTGTTATGCTCACTCCTTGCGTGAATTATATGATTGCAGTTAAAGCCGAGCATACTGAGAATGCTAAGAGAAATAAGAGCAAGGCTAAGATGGATATTTAACCATCTTGTAATAGATTAGTATGATTGTATGTATTATACTTACAAACAACGAATGATGTAATCGGTTTATGAACCTGGGAAAGGATTTCACTTTGATTGTAATAAGAAGATAGTAATTACATTCATTATATGGTGTTTTCAATAGAATGATTGTATAGTTATGAGTACCGTGTAGCACCATATGTCGGGTTGGAAGATACCCGAATTTGGGGGCGTCACAAGGGTACTCTTGGATCGTAAAGAAGGAGCCAATATCAAAGCCAATAGCTGAAATAAAGGCTCAAAGTGAAAACAACCTCGATGAGGTGGTTATTGTGGAAAATGTAGTACCAGATCCGAAAATGGTGGAACTAACAGATAGTGATTCAGACACTGAAGTTGGAGCTGATCAAGCATCAACGGAGGTGCAGAATCTAAGGAACAAGGTTTCTTCTCTGAAAAGCTGTGGGAAATAGAAAAGCTATTAAATAGTCGATTGCAGAAAGCATTAATAAAAACAATGGAAGAATAAGACAAGCTTAAAATCTAAATTGATCAAATGGGAGCCAAAAGCAACAAATCATGTGCAGCTCCGAGCAAGAAGGGAAAAGAAAGTTGACAGACCGCGATATAGGAAACTCCGATAACAACCAAGGGAACCTTAACCGAATAGAAAAGTGTTCAAACTGTGACACAAAACATGAAGGCGTATGCAGGAAAGGGGAAAATGTTTGCTATAATTGCGGACATGAGGGACATTTCTCTCCTCATTATCCCAATCCAAAGTAAGGAGTTTGTTTTATTTATGGGATAGAAGGTCATCAGGCGAAAGGTTGTCTAAGATCAAGAAAAAGGTGTAATGAATAAGTAGTATAGGTTCTGTTGTGTAAATATAATATATATGTTTAGTATGTCTGTGTAATATAATATTCTCAACTTTTGTATGAGTCAAAGCCGTAAATCCTGACTTTTCCGGTCACAAAGGGATAGCAATATGTGCTGTGTTATGTAAAGTACTTTGAATTAACCGAATGAATATGAATCTATGTTTGGTTAACGAAATGAGTTTGATACGTGAAACTTATATAATAATGTTTAGAATGTAAAGAATAATTTATGGTCTTATTTAACCAGATAATGCTGCCAAGACGTCAAACTCGAAATCAAAGGGCAGAAGAATCTGTCAACAACGCTGGGGGACAACAACTGGATCCGATCAAAGACTTTTGCAAACATGGTAGCTCGGGGTTTATGCAATGTGGCATGCCAAAGAAATAGGAATCGGTAGGACAATCGTCTAACAAACTTCAAGGATTTTAAGGCTGTAGGACCGCCCAAATTTAGAGGTACAACTAACCCTGTAGAAGCCCAAACTTGGGTTAATGAAATTGAAAAGGCGTTTGTAATTGTTAGGGTAGCTGAGGGACAAAAGATAGCTTTTTCCACCTACATGATGAAGGGGAGGCGAATTTTTGGTGGGAAGCAAATTAGGCGAGGGCAGGAGAATGTGTAGTTACTTGGGCTAGGTTTAAAACTCTGTTTCTCGAAAACTATTTCTCGTCTATTATGCAGGCTAAGATGGAGGTGAAGTTTCTGGAATTAAAGCAGGAGAACATGACTGTTGCGGAGTATGCCGTAAAGTTTAATGAATTGGCTAGGTTCGCTCCGCATCAAGTTGATACGGAGGCTAGGAAGGCGAGAAGGTTTGAGCTGGGATTAAAACCCTGGCTCTACAACAAGGTGGTAGTGTTGCAGATAAATACTTTTGCAGCGCTTTTAGAAAAAACTATTATTTCTGAGGAGGGGAGTGAGGCCATGAGCCTCTACAACAAGGAGAAAAGGAATAAGGGTAAGGTTGAGGGAGTTGGGAAGGTGAAAATTAATAGTGGAAGTAGGAGTGGTAATGGCAAGAGGAAGGGGAGCAATTTTGGAAATGTTCAGGTGTAACAAGATGGTGTGAAGAAAAAGTAGGTGGTACAGTGTGGGAATTTTGGGAAGAATCACTCGGGCGAGTGTCTGAAAGGTAAGTTCACGTGTTACAAGTGCGGGCAGGAGGGCCATCTCTCTCCCAACTGCACCAATCCTAGAATGAATAGTGGGTGTTTTCTGTGCAGGTCAACAAAGCATAAGGTGAAGGACTGTCCGAAAAGGAGA
Organism: Panax ginseng; assembly: GCA_020205605.1. NCBI lineage: Eukaryota > Viridiplantae > Streptophyta > Magnoliopsida > Apiales > Araliaceae > Panax > Panax ginseng. Next base: position 89,845,328 of record CM035134.1, on the reverse strand, counting down.
ATGGAGGCAGGAAGGGTGAACATGGGGAAAGGCAGCGGGACTCTGGCGATCACAGGACCGACATCATCAAGCAAGCCGACAAAATCAACCGCAATGGTCTTTAACATGACGGTCCAAGATACTGTGGCAGCTGGTGATAGAACTCCAGGTATTATTCGTATAACTTTTATTTTCTTATACATGATTTACCAATATATAGTAAATTATTTTATAAAGAAATTTTGAAGGAGGAATTTAAGTTTTAATAGAAATCAAATTTCTATTTAATCAGATAGACAAACTTTATGTTAAATAGTTAAAGATCAGTTCGATCGAATCTGATCAAGATCTACTTGAAATGACTTTGTATGTTGTGTACCTTTATATATAAGTTTTGTAACGGTGATTCCGGGGAAAGAATCTTTATAAGGGAGGATGAATGTAACAACCCAATAATTTCTATACAATTAAATCAGAAATTTTAGCGTATAATTTTTTTTTAATTTATTTATTTTAAAGGTGGGAATACGTGCAAGGTAAAGTATATGTATTTATGTGATAAATAAAAAATTATTTATTACATGAATAATTTCAAATAATTTTCTTAGAATTATTGACCATTATAAATTATATTTTTATAATTAATTTTGTAGTAAAAATATTTTTATTATTTATTCTCCATGAAAATATGATTATATATTATTTAAATAATATATGAAAGGATTATTTGGAATTATTATAATAATTATTTTATTCTATGAATTTATTTTAGATTAATTAAGTTAATTATTTTAACTTAATTAATAATGATATATATGAAAGTTCCAAACCTTAATTTTGAATTTTGATCAAGGAATGAGAATAATAATATAATATTATTATTTTTCAGTGCTATAAATATGTATGTTATGTGTGTAAATTTAATTTGTGGAATAGTTTTAATGTAACGTGATAAACCCTAGTTTAGAAGACAAATGAGACTTTAAAATCTGTCAAGTAATTGTGTTAATGTGATTAATGACAAGTATTATATTTTTACCCTAATTATGGAAAACCCTAATTATTAGAAATCCTAATTTCTAAATTAGGAACCCTAACTTCAAAATTATAAACCTTATTTAGTAATTAGAAACCCTAATTACTAAACTAGAACCCTAATCACTAATGTATGCAGCTAAATGTTAATTAGGGAAACCCTAATTATTAAATTGTTAACCATAATTACAAATTGTTAACCCTAATGATCAAATTAGAGCCCTACTTTCTAAATTAGTGATCTTAATTATAATTAGTAAAACCTAAACCTAATTGTCAAGTCCATGAAATTAGAAAACCTAAGTTAATTAAGAAACCTTAATTTGTATTCTTACAAACTAAATTTTTTATTTTAAAGCCAAATTAGAAATCCTACAAAATCTTTGTGCTAAACTTTAGGGTTAAACCCTAAGGGTTTGTCAAGATTACATTTTTACCATTAAAATTATAAGCCAAAAGGCCATTATGTCCTTGCATTATTTAAGCTAACTTGTCAAATTGGCTAAGGCTTTAGTTGGTGAACCACCCTACACATAGCCATGTGCCTACAAACTCCAGCTCTCAGCCATTTCATCATCTAAATACATTGTATGCAAGTCATATATAAGATCAAAGAGAGAGAAAAGTGCTCATATTTGCTCATTTGATCACAACACTCCTCCAAGACCCTCTCTCTCTAAAACCCACGAATTCTCTTAGCATATCAGTCCTTAAATCAAGGCCCACTATCTCCTCTATCAGATCATAAGCATAGAATCAAGATTTGTTCATTAAAAGGTATAAAACCCTACTAAGAATCTGATCTTGATTGATGTGTTAAATGTTGTGTTTTAATGTTAAAACATATTGTTTATAGTGTATAATGATGATCTAGGTTGATAGATTTTAGATCCATAACATCTATAGGCTCAGATTTGATATTTTTGTAAATCTGGAAAATATTTTTTTGATGTCTGACAACGAATGTCAGACCTTATATCTTAGTGATATTGTTAATGATTTTTATGTTTTGAAAGTTTGTACTTGTAGTATGTAATGTGGTCTTTGATCTGGACTTGAAATCATGCATATATCAGATCCAGATTTTAAGATACGGGTGGTCAAAACCCGTTGACTGACCATGACTGAACAAGTTCTGGGTAACCCAGAACTTGCCTAGATCGGTCTGACAAGAAGTTTGAAGGCCTGGATCTGACAGTGTGTTGATTGTTTGTGTTTGTCTTTGCATCTAAGTTATAATATGTTGTTTATACTACATGTTTATTCCTTAAAATCTCCTCAGCATCAAACTGGGTGATTATAGTGGACGGTCAAACCAGGCCAGATGATCATGGAAACTGTTTTCTAGGTAACCCAGAAAACGCTTGAATATGTCGTCTGACATGGTTTGACCGACATAGAATTGCTTGATCTGTTGTTATTTTAGTGATCTAATGTGATAGATTTATTCCTGGTCATGTTGGCTACACACTGGATCCATTATATCACAAAAAAAAATGCACGACTTGCAAGTTGTGGAAGCCCAAAAGTGACTGCTCGAACTGTTCTTCATTTCTAGGTAACCCAGAAATGAAGAACAGCTCTGACAGCCACTTTGCATGCTTAGATCTACTTATTGTGATGTTGTTTGATCATGGTTGTTGTTGGGTCTTGTGGTATTGCATTTGTACTACGCAATCTGACCAGAAACATGCCCACAAACATCAAGATCTGATAGATATATATGGTCAAACATGGTCCCTCGATCACTGTCTATGAAGGTCTAGGTTTGATGAAGAACATGAAGAACACCTATAGCGACGGTTCTATCGTTATAGGTAGTCTTTAGCGACACTTTATTTTTAAAATTAATTATTTTATTAAATAATTAAAAAGAAAATATTTTTAATTATTAAAATACAAAATAAATTACTAAAAATTATTTTAAAGCCTAAAATTAATTTTTAATAATTTTGAATATATGTCATTAATATTTAATATTTTTGGAATATTAATGGTATTTAATTTATTTAATTATAATATTAAATAAATTATTTAAAAATGATTTTAATACATGAAAAATTATTTAAAAATATATTATGGTGTAAGAAAATATTTTAAGTTATTTTAATAAATTTTAATATTAGGTTATGAATTTCATTAATTAATTAATATTAATGGTAATTAATTTATTTAATAAATATATTAAATAAATTATGAAAAAATAGAATTAATGATTTATAAATAAAATAAAAATTATTTAAGTGTTATGAAAGTATTTTAAATTATAAAATATAACTTTTAATATTTAATGGATAATTTACGTAATAATTTAATAGTAATGATAATACTTTAATATTAATGATATTAGAATTATTTAATGGTTATATTAAATAAATAGTTTAAAAATAATTTTATTGATTTAAAAACATTTAGAAAGGATATAAATGAATTAAAAATATTTTAAGTTATAATAAATGACTTTTAATATTGCATTAATATTTAAATATTAATGCAATTATTTAAAAATAATTTTAATTGTTTTAAAATTTATTTAAGTGTAATATTAACACTTTAGAAATATTTTGAGTTATTATAAATAACTTTAATATTTTGGCAATGGTTTTATTAATATTTTAATATTAATTAAATATTAATGATAATAGAATATTTAATATTTAAATCATTTAAAAATGATTTCGGTGTTTGAAAAATCATGATAAATTATAATAATTTTTTAAAAATTATTATAAGTCATTTAATAATAATTTGACCGATGTTTAAGTTATATTGAACTTGGGTACAAAGTCTTAGACTCGATAATTACCCGATAAAGCCGTCGATATACCGAAATGTTTAAGAAATTGATCTGGACTTAGATAACTTGATTGGATATGTGTTTGTTTGTGATTCAATGACGGTTAAAATTATGTGACAATGTGATTAGGTAATGTGTTGACTGCAAATAGCAGTACTATGTGTTATGATATATTATTCTAATCGAATAAATGATCTTATTAATGATATGGCTTGATATAAAAGATAAAACTAAGTTGCATAACTGTAAGCAGCAGAACATGCAAGTATCCTATCTTTGCATTTACTTTATGCAATGGACATGCGTAAGCAAACATCTGAACTATTCTTTTTCATTGTTCAAATATCTTAACCTTTGAATATACTTATGCAATGATTTTGTATAAGCAAGTTATTAATTTATAATATGTTGTACAAGTTCCTTAATTCTGTTATTTTTGATCAATATATATATTATGTTCGTTAATTTCTAAACATGGTTATACAAGTGACCCCACTTGGATAATCATGATATTTTATCACATGTTGATACATACTTATTGGTTTCCAGTATGTATACATTGACTTAAAAGTAGTCTAAGCTATTTGATTCATCTAGACACATATTGAAAAATATTGATGAACAAGATTGAACTGTATTGTATCCAACCGAATTATTTTGGTTCAGATTCTAGACTAGTATGAACATCACAAATATGGGAAACTTTTATGCGCCTAAGGCGGATGTGCTGGACGAAAATATCGTTCTTGTATGTAGTATTGATCAATACAGGGCATAACGGGCTGATCACCCAAGTGCTTGTAAGTTATGATGGATTACAGATGAAGTTTTGTTTAACCTTTTTGAAAATAGAAAACAATGTTCATAGTCTGTCAACTGATCCTCATTTATAGTCAATACATAGTTTCAAAAATTTGAAATCGAAATGATATGTTGTTTATTATTGGTTCAGCTTACTTCACAACTGTTGATTCGTTGTAGAAATATCGTTCAAAGAAAACATTTAATCCTTTTAGCTAACTGTTATTCATTGCTATTACTTGCTGGGCACTCAAATGCTCATTTCTTAATTTAAATGTTTTCAGCTTAAGTGTGAACAACCTAAAGGCTCTGCTAAGAACAAGGGAAAAGGAAAGGTTGCTGAATGAATTCAATACTATCTTATGTAATAGTTTGATATTATTAAGAAAATGATATATATTATCTATCATGTTATGTAATGAATGTGTTAAAGGTAACATACTTGGGAATAGACTCTGATATTTATGTAAATTATGTTGGGTATTTATATTATTGTTATTATTATTAGTATTATTCCGCTCATAGAAATGGTATCGTGAAGCACAACCAATAGCTGTTGTTCGTGTTCATCAGTTTTCTGGGTAACCAGAAAACTTGGTCAAGCTCGGTCAACGACTTTTGACCATTAATTCTAGTAATCCTATGAGTTGTTTAAGTATATAAGTCTATCACAAAAAGTTACAAAAACAACAAACCTAAAGCGATCAAAAGACTGGTCAAAGTAACCGGCTTAACTTGTTCTTGAGTTTGCTGGGTAACCCAGAAAACAGAACTATGTGGTCGGTCAACCACCTTTGACCACCTATAACTTGCAATATATGGTTCTAATGAACCTTTTTTCTTTTCCAGATTAAAGACCTACAATCAGGCTACAAATAACATACAAATTATAGACCTAATCGTAAACACATAGGAATCTACAAGCTTTGACATTCCACTGTCAGGCTTGATTTTCAAAATTCCCAGATTACTAAAAATGCTTAATTAAGACATCTAGATGTTATGAAAATGTATTCTATCAAACTAACATACTTTCTAACATGCTAACACATAATTCTAAACATCTAAATAACAAATTTATCAAAGCATCAAAGATCTAACTAAGAATTAGGGTTTACACCTCTCTTGGTTGATTTTGGATTCTAGCTCCTAAATTGGTTGTTGCAACCACCCATTCTTGATTTGGTATGTTTATAAGAGTGTCTAGGCTTATAGAATTCGTGAGTTTACACTGAGCTTGGGTCTCCTTTTATAAAGTTCTTTAACTTGGCTTTTTGGATATTTTCCACTTACTTGCCTCCTAAAAGATTTGATCTGTGACTCTTCTGGTGCTTGGGAGTTTGGAAGAATGTCATGTGATGTTTTGGGACTTGTGTGGATGATTTATAGCCTACTTGTAATCTTTTTGATAAAATTAGTAGCTTAATTATGCCCTAATATTCACTAATCTTGATTAAGGTTTTGTTTTTAATGATTAGGGTTGTTTAATGATATTTATTAGTATCTAATTGAAGTTTAGTAATCATGATTAGGTGTTAGTATAACCTAATTATGGTTAATTTAGCTAATTAGGGTAAGGTTTACAAATTAGGGTTATGGTTTGTTAATTAGGGTTACTGTAGACACTCGAAATTTTTTGCACACCTGTTACTGACATTGTAGGAGGGCATATTCTTCTTTTAAAGATAACCCTGGAATACAGCTCATATCCATTATGGATACCACTGAAATTTCAGTCTCAACCCTGAAACACACACCGGGAGTATCAGTTCCAACCTCGGAGATAACCCCGAGTTTCATCCTTGGAGATAACCCCAAGGAAGGCCATTGCAGTTCTGGCGATAACCCCAGAAATGCTTGTTTGAAATGCATGCAATCAGCTTCAACCTCGGAACTCCCGTCGAGGCAATCATTCCAAAGACCCAGAGATAACACTAGGAAGACAGGCACACTTAAAGATGACCCTGAGGAAATCAAACACTTGCAGCAGTCCAATCTCAGAGATAACCCTAAGCACTGTCTGCTTTATCAGTCCAAACCGGAGATAACCCCGGTGAGGGGCAAAATCATCATATTGCCACCTCAACCCCACATCGCGCTGTCTCAACATCTCATATATACATTTCTACACAACAATTTCCCACAAGACTCAAGGAGTCCCAATCCCGAGTGACTATTACGAAGGGCAGCACACCGAATAGAATTTAAAGCTTGAAGACCATGGGAATGATCCCGTCTTCCTGACTTCGTAAAGCTTCTAATCCCATGTCATTATGTAACTCTCGACAATGGTAGTCTGAAAAAGTTCTTGTACACCTTAATCGGATGCTCGGATTGAAGTTCTACAAGTTGAGCGAGACATCCGCGATGCATGAGTGCACGCTTGAGACAGCATGACCCACAGAGCCTGGGCACCCCGGCGACCATCAGTGCATCTCTGCGCTCTGGCAGTATACATCATGACCACCAACTCTATAAATATAGAGCTTGGGGTTGCCATATTTCAAGAGAAAAAGGCACAGAGGCCTTGTCAAATTTGCTTTGTACACCCCATATTGAGTGCTTTCTCATTTTAAACACTTGTGAGCTCACATATAGCTATATTTATACCGGCGGGAGCTGAGTGTTCATCCACTTATAGTCATAGAAGTCTTCTTTGGCAGCCCACTGTAAGCCTTCTTACACACTATAAAGTCTTTCTCTTCATCTTTTCACACATTATTCTTCACATTGAGAGTCGTGTTGTGTGTGTATGCCCAAACTTCGGTTAGTGGTTTTCATTTCTGTCTATCTATATATATACTTATGTATGTATATATTTATATATGTGGACTAACATTATCGAGTTATGCCTCGATTGAGCCTAGACTTGTGTCTAGAGCGTTTACTTGCTTATATATATATATATATTTACATTTCTGTTAGGCCTGGAGTTTACTTCGTGTCCTTTTACTGCTTTATTTACATTCTGTCCCGCCTGGAGTTTACTTTGTGGCAGTTGATCGCATTTATTGCTTTATTTACATTTCTGATCCCCCATGGTGGTGCTTCGTGGTGGTTGATCATGTCTATATATATATATTTATCGCTTTTATATATTTACATTTTCGATCCCCCAAGGAGGTGCTTCGTGGTGGTTGATCAAGTCTGGATATATATATTTACAGCTTTTAAATATATAACTGCTTACTGCTTTTCATATAAACTGCGGCATCATGTGAGCCTAGGAATCATGTGATTACATATTCAGTCCACTGAATCTAGATTCGGTTCCCGTAATGGACATTTTTTGGCTGTAAGCAGCTTGTAAATTATTCACGGTGTTTGAATTTCCTTAGATGGCTTTCATCCCCATGAGGAGTTTGGCACTGCTATATATTATTTTCTCGTAGATGCTTCGCATCTCGAAAATAAAAGCAAACAAGCAAAACATTTAATAATAAAATGGAAGTATGAAAAGGTCTCAATTACTCTTGAGCACGGGGTTTGAAAAACCTCTTTTACAAAACCTCATGGCTATATCATGTTTAAAACTAATTTTTTCATGCAAATTCAAACCCTTCGTATATAGGTGCGAACGAGACCTCACACTACTTTTAAATATATTGCACATTGATCCACACACACACACACACACATATTCACATAACAGTTTCTTGAAAATTGTTGGTCACCGTGGTAACACGGATGTCGGGGGGTGCCTAACACCTTCCCTCCGCATAATCAAGCCCCCGAACCCAAATGAATCTCGGTTTCACAGACCCGTTTAGCAGTGCCACATCACTGGGTCAATGTGCAAACCATATCTCGGTTACATTGGTGTAACTAGTAAAAAACACCAACTGGCGACTCTTATAGTCAAATCATCGACATATACATGTCGAACCTTTTTCACTTGTTCTTTCAAACAAATCTCGCATAACATGAGAACACCAAAGAATAAGAACAGAAAAGAGACAAATAAAAATCCCGACGTCGACAGTTACTAACCTAGCTTTCCCACTAATCCTAACAAGCACGACAAGGCATTTTATCAGTGTAAGCACGACAAAGCAGCTTGTCCAAACAAATATACCGAAAAGTCCATTTTTGGAAGAAATGTTTTTAAGCACGAGGTGTCAAGCACGTCAATTTTTGGACAAAATTTTATTTGACCAAATTTGTTAAACAGAGTATATATTAACACATAATACTTTCAGAATGGAGAGATTTTATTAATATAACTGAATTTTACATATCCAAGTCTTATTAGGGTTTTGGATTTTTACATTCACCCCCACTAATAAGAATTTTGTTCTCAAAATTACAGTATAGGTTAAGTAAACAGTTGGGGGATAGTTCTCTCACATTTTATATTTGAGCTCCCATGTAGCCTCTTCAATGTTCTAATTTCTCCAGATCACTTTGATCGATGCTATAACTTTGTTTCTCAGGACTTGCTCTTTTCGGTCGACTATCTGCACAGGTTCTTATACATAAGAAAGATCTTCTTCAATTTGGATTAGCTTATAATTTATAGCGTGTTATAATAAGGTTTGTATGGTCATGATACGGACACATGAAACACATTGTGAATATGGTTCAACTCAGGAGGTAGTGCTATTTCATAAGCAACTTCACCTATCATTCTCAAAATTATAAAAGGTCCAATAAATCTCGCACTCAGTTTCCTTTCTTGCCAAATCGTATCTTGCCTTTCCAAGGAGATACTTTTAAGAATACGTGACTTCCTACGCTAAAGTTTTGTTGTTGACGATGTGGATCAGTGTATTTCCTTTTTCGATCTTTGAGATGCTTGTAATCGATTACGTATAATTCTGATGGTTTCATTAGTTTGTTGAATTATTTTAGGTCCTAGCATTTGTCATCCCAACACGAAGGTGTTCTACATTTTCTCCCATATAAGGCTTCATAGGGTGGCATACCTATGCTAGCATGATAACTATTGTTATAAGAAAATTCTACCAAAGGTAACTGATCTTCCCAACTTCCTTTGAAGTTTATGATACATGTTCCCAACATATCCTCTAATGTTTGTATGGTTCTCTCACTCTGTCCATCAGTCTGAGGGTGATAAGTTGTACTCAATCTTAATTGTGTACCTAAGTGTTTCTGAAGGCTTTTCCAAAAATTTAAAGTAAAACGTGGATCTCGGTCTTATACTATAGAAATATGTACTCCATGCCTAGAGATGATTTCATTAATGTACAGCTTAGCAAGGTAGTCTAAGTTATGAGTAACTTTAATAGGTAAAAAGTGAGTTGATTTGGTTAAACGGCCAACTATTACCCAAATGGCATTATGGCCCTTTTGTGTAGCTGGAAGGCCTACAACAAAGTCCATGGTTATATGTTCCCACTTCCACTTAGGAATTGGTAAGGGTTGAAGTAAACCACTCGGCTTTTGATGCTCAGCCTTAATCTTTTCACAAGTGAGACATTTGCTTACCCATTCGGCTATCTCTCTTTTCATATTTGACCAACAAAAAGTGTCGACTTAAGTCCTTGTACATTTTAGTACTGTCAGGATGAATGGCAATTTTAGAATTATGAGCTTCACTTAAGATTTCTTCTTTTAAGGCTTGAGTTAACGAAACCCAAATTCTATCTTCATATCTTATTATTCCATCCATATCTATTATAAATTTGTTATACTTAATATGAGTTATATTGGACTTATACTTCTAACATTCTTCATCCTTTCCCTGCATCTCTTTGATTTTATCAAGTAGGGACGAAACTCCCTCTATAATGAATAACTTTTGGGTATAGGTAGTTGGATATTCCACCTCAATTTCTAGGTTTTCAAAATCTTTTATTAACCTATCATTGGTGGTTATTGCGTTTAACTTTTCTTTATTCTTTCTACTCAACACGTCAGTTACGACATTAGCTTTACCGGAATGATATAAGATTTCATAATCAAAATCCTTTATTAGTTGTAACCACCTTCTTTGCCTTAAGTTTTGCTCCTTTTCTGTAAAAATATATTTCAGACTTTTATGATCAGTATATATCTCAAACTTTTCCCCGTATAAGTAATGTCTCCAAATCTTTAAAGTGAAAACTACCGCGGCTAACTCTAGGTCATGAGTAGGATACCTCTTCTCATAATCTTTGAGTTATCGTGATGCATAAGCAATCACTTTCCCATGTTGCATTAGCACACACCCTAAACCTTTTTGTGATGCGGCACTAAATACTAGAAGGCCTCCTGTATCATCTAGTAAGGACAATATTGAATCCATGCTCAATCGCTTCTTCTACTCTTGAAAGCTCTCTTCACATTTATCTGTCCAAACGTATTTCATCATCTTTAGAGTTAAATTGGTTAATGGGGTTGCTATTTTTGAAAAATCTTTTATAAACCGCTGATAATAACCTGCTAAACTGAGAAAACTTCTTACTTTTGTTGGAGTTGTTGGTTGTTCCCAATTCACAACTATTTTGATCTTAGTTGGATCTACTGATATTCCATTCTTGTCAATTACATGACCTAAAAATTGAACTCTCTTTAAACAGAATTCACACTTGGAAAACTTTGCATAAATTGTTCCTTTCGCAATATCTCCAAAACGACCCTCAAGTGTCCAGCATGCTCTTCCAGTGTTTTTGAGTATACCAGAATATCGTCGAAAAATACTACAACAAATTTATTCTAGCATGGTTTAAACACTCAATTATTTAAATCCATAAATATTGTTAGTGCATTTTTCAATCCAAAAGACATTACAAGAAACTCATAATGTCCATAGCGTGTCCTAAACGCTATTTTAATTGATGATAACCTGTTCTAAGGTCAATCTTTGAAAAGTGTTCGGCCCCCTTTAATTGGTCAAACAAATCATCAATCCTTGGTAAAGGATATTTATTTTTAATGGTTAACTTATTTAATTCTCTATAGTCTATACATAACCTCATAGTTCCATCCTTGTTCTTTACAAACAATACTGGTGCTCCCAGGGTGAAACACTAGGTTGTATGTACTTTTTATCTAAGAGTTCCTCTAATTGTATGAGTAAAAATTTCAGTTCTACAGGTGCCATTCTGTACGGTGCCTTAGAAACTGGTGTCGTTCCTGGTGCAAGATCAATGACGAACTCAATTTCCCTATCTGGAGGTAAATCTGGTAAGTCATCCAGAAATACATCGGGGAAATCCCTAACTATAGGAATTTGATCTAGGTTTACTCCTTCTTGTCGAGTATCAACTATATAGGCCAAATATCCTACACAACCCTTTCTAACTAATCTTTCTACCTGACCTATGGTCAAACATCGAGATTGCTTAGGTGAACAACTTCCGTTGAACACTACCTTTGACTTTGATGCAGTCAAAAGGTTTATACATTTTTTATGACACCAACCAATCCATTCCTAAAATTACATCAAATTCTCCCAATTCGATTGGTATAAGATCTACCCCAAAATTGTGACCTTTAATCACCACACTACAGTTCCTATGTATGGTATTAACCGGTATCTTTTCATTATTTGCAATTTCTACACAGAATGGTTTATCTAAATTTTTACACAATATAATCAAGTTTTTAGAAAAACTTTTAGACACAAAAGAACAAGTAGCAGCAGAATCGAATAACACATATGCATTAAAAGTGTTGATAGCGATGATACCTGTCACCACGTCCTGTGAAGCAACAAAATCCCTCACCGACATATTAAATGTTCTCGCGGTAGGTCGATTCTGAACTCTAACTGTAGCTACTGTTGACTGATTATTGTTATAATCTAGTACTTTACTCTCCTTTCCTCCTTGGTTCTTGGGTTTTGGAAAATTCTTTGAGAAATGGTCCGACGAACCACATTTAAAACATTTATTTTTATTTGGAAGAGGACACTGTGGAAAAAGATGTCCCGATTGTCCATAATTATAGCATTTACTATGAAAACATACTCCTTTATGTTTCTTTCCACAGGTAGAACAAAGTTTAATATTATTATTACTAAAATTATTATTATTGTTACCCATCTTTTTCCCCGAGTTGTTTGAAAAAGTATTATCCCATTTTTGTTTATTATTAAAGCCACCTGAGCTGGGTTCGGTCCTAAGTTTCCCTTTCTCATTTTGACTCTTCTTTTCCTGATGAAATTTGGCAAGACTTTCATTTTCACTTTCAGCTATAGAGGCTTTCTCAATTATTTCAGAGAAAGTCTTTATTTAAGGTACCGACAACTTACTTCGTATCTGAGGTTTCAAACCTTCTAGGTACCTACGAGTCTTTCTAAGTTCAGTAGTTACCTGATGAGGAGCAAACTTGGACAGTTCGTTGAACTTGGTTGTATACTGAGTTATAGTCAGGTCTCCTTGTTTTAATTCTAAAAATTTTACTTCCATACGATCTTTAAGGGATTGGGAAAAATAGTTTTCAAAGAACAACTCTTTAAATCTATCCCAAGGAACAATTTCTATTTCTACCCGACCCTTAATTGATTCCCACCAGTAATTAGCCTCGCCTTTAAAGAAAAAGGTTGTAAAAGTGGTCTTTTAATTATTATTGACATTGGTTACTAGGAAAAATTTCTCTATTTCAGAAATCTAAATTTGTGCATCGACTGGTTCTAATGTACCTTTAAATTCAGGTGGTCCAACTAATTTGAAATCTTTAAAATAGATGTTTTGGTTCATAGCTTCTAACATAAAGTCTACTAACTGTTGGGTAGAATTATCATCATTATTCATTTCTCTTTGGGGTCTTCTGGTTGGTGGCATGATTCTATATAAAACAACAACAAAAATTTACATAAGAATTTGAGTAACACAAACATATTTGTTTTATTTATATTTCACAAGAGTCGTACAAAACAACTTAGTAGTTTACACATACTACTAGCTTACACATACCCCAAGTTATATTACAAACTTTGAATGCTCTTTTGTTCATACTAATATAGAGCATTCAACTCCTATACTATCCTCTAGAATTCATTGATATCATCAAAGAATCCTGGATCATGTGGCATACCACAGATCGATCTATCAGATAAGCAATTTTCTTCTCCTCCACCGGATATCGTACTACTCGGCGCTGTAAATCATTGAAAGTATCTCGAACACCCAGATATATTTTAAGAAATCTTGACTGAATTTCCTTTTTGCCCCTTTGTGCATGGTGCAGTTGTACTTTTAGTCCGTGACTAGTTCCCCTTTCATGTTGTAGCATTCCCTCAGTTATGTCTGCCCTAAACTTCATTTTATTATTCTCCTATTCTATTGTCTTCATTAGTGATACCATTGCTTCATCATGTTCATCAATTCTCATTAATTGTCCTGCTACTGGATCTTCCTCTTCCTCAGCATCTAGCAGTTGTTGATCATGAAGCAATTTTTCATCCTCTTCATTACTAGCTATAAATGACTCAATTTGTGGTGGATTGTGTACAATCACCATTTCTTCAGCACTGGAGTTGGCCATCTATAAAATAAAACTCCTTAATACTGGTATAAAAATTTACATAACATAATATTTTTAATGTTATATTTTATGAGCACTTTAAAAAAAATTTACGAACTCAAAGACTATATACTAAAATTTATCTTCCTTATATCTATAGCCTTGAGGCTTTGATACCAAACTTGTAACACCCCCATATCTATACTCCCACGGTATCTGATATGGTACTTACTACAGATCAAAATATAATGCATTTAAATCTATACACCCATGGTATCTGATTGTATATGTGACGCCCCCAAAATAGATATACATCACCTATTCTGAGTTGTCAAATACATGGTACAGAATACAAATATAATCTTAAATATACAACAAGAGCTGTGAGTTTTAATACAAATATTGTCTTCTAGACAGTATTCAAACTCAAAATAAGTCCTCAATACATTTATTTTCACACTATTTCATAGAATAGTGAGGACTACTAATGCTATCATCTGGACCGTCACTCCGTTCCCTGACTAGTCCCTACTACGTTCTCATTTCTGAAAGAGAACAATGAAAGCAAAAGGGTGAGCTCAACTAGTCCAGTAAGAAATATTATGACTAAGATACTGCAAAATAATTTATCATTAGTCTTCAACAGTGTTAAACTGATAAAATATAACAAACATCAAGTTTAACTGCAGTGGAACAAGCAATCCATTAGAAGAGTCAAGTAGGGAATAAAATATACTATCTTCTATGATTTAAAAAGGTTTTTCATCACTTTTATCGCTGAGACTCAGGTTAATAAATAATCCACATCATCCCTGCACTACGGCCAAGGATATTCATTAGTATCACGACCATAATTTATCCATGCACTACGGGACAAGGATATTCATGTTTTCATCAATGGTCATGATCATGCCAACAACTGTCCATCAATGCACTACGGGCCAATGAGGATTTTTACCACATCATTTGTAACTTTACGGTCATGATTATATCGAATAATCCCTGGTCATAATCATACCAAGTCCATCTATGCACTACAGGCCACAGATGACTTTCAACATAATATAAACATGAGGATGATGACAATGACATAATAATTCAATAAAACAAGTTCAAGAATAAATTTCAAAGATTTATAAGTTAATTTATCCTGAACTCAATAATGTCCAAATTGTCAACATGATACTGCTTTGTGGAGTAAAATTCAAGAATGCTCAAAAGGATATTTCCATGAAAAGATACTGGATGAAGCACAAATATCCAGGATATTCTACTAATTTCATGGAGTATAGAAGCCAAAACTTTAACCAACTGAGTATAATAGAATATATGAAACTGCAGATGGATTTTCACCCGCCATGCAGTAATCCACGTAGATAGATCATTTCCATAAGTTAATAAGGAATGAATACAAAGGATCATTCACCATGCACGTGGTAATCCACATAGACAGGTTATTCCAACATAGTAATAAAGAATGGAACTGTGTCATGCGTAATCCGCATGCATGTGATATTCCAAATGAATAATAAAGAATGGAACTGTGTCATGCGTAATCCGCATGCATGGGATGTTCCAAATGTAATAATAAAGAATGGAACCAGGTCATGCGTAATCTGCATGAGATAGGATGTTCCAATGTAATAATAAAGAATGGAATAACAACAGAATTCACCGTGCATGCGATAGATCCGCATGCATAAAAGTTATTCCAACAGAATAATAAAGAATGGAATAACAGAAGAATTTCACCATGTATGTAGTAATTCGCATAGATAGGTTATTCCAACATAATAATAAAGAATGGAATAACAACTCTTACGATTATTTGAAAAAAATAATTCTCTTCATGAATACGAAAGAAATAATACCCCTTACGAGTACAACAAATAATATCCCTTACCTTAGAAAGAAGAGTATTCCGACTGGTAGGGCGAGGATATTCTTGAAGAAAACTTATACTGTTTTCGACGCACAAAGCTTCTTAAAACTCTAAAGAAATACGCTCAAGATTATAGAAGAAGAATTCTCTGAATTTCTGGTGTGTTTTCAATTCTAGATAAGCATCCTATTTATAGGAGAATGGAAAGGATATTATGCAATATAATATAATATATTCTATTTTTATATATATATATATATATATATATATATATATATATTTTATTTAAAATATAATAAAACAAATAACTTTATAAGAGTATTTTATTTTATATAAAAAGATTTTACTATGCAAATACTATGTAGGCACTATACAAACACTATGCATAATAGAATATAATATATTCTATTTATAATCTAATAAAATAAATAACTTTATAAAAGTATTACATTTTATATAAAAAGATTTTACTATGCAAACACTATGCAGAGATACTATGCAAACACTATGCATAATAGAATATAATATATTCTATTTATAATCTAATAAAAGAAATAACTTTATAATAGCATTACATTTTATATAAAAAGATTTTACTATACAAACACTACGCAGCCTTATACAAACAACATGCATAATAAAATATATTATATTCTATTTATAATCAAATAAAACAAAACTTTATAAAAAGTATTCATTTTATATAAAAAGTTTTTACATTTTATTATATTTATAATAATAATAAAACAAAATTCATCATCATTATTATAATTCACACTATTAATCGATTCGGTCGCTCCCGTGAAAGAGGAGCTTTCAATAAGGATTTTCTCCTATTGGTAGCCGCAATTAGGTGACAAAACCTCTCCTTCGCGTAACTTCTAAACATCGTTAATATTGCAAATAATAATATTAATAACTTTGTTATCTCAATTATTAATTTAATAATCTATAAAATATCGACAATAATTTAATCAAATAACGTGAGATACTATGCAACAATTACTATAGTAATAATTGAACAAAACTGAGTGACTTCTCACGTAAGCATCAATAATCAATATCGTGTGCTACTATGCAACCACGCGTAGTACTGTACTTTTACTACCGAGTAGTTCAATAGTTTTAACAGGAAAACTTTCGCCGTTATTGTCATTAAAATATTTTTGTCATTTTCTCAATCTGACAATAATTACGTTGTGGGGTCCGCCAATGATTGTACCGTTGTACGGATATTCCCCGATAAAAACAATATTCCCCGACCAATCGAATATTATACAACAACTTGCATACTTTTCAAAATTTATAATTATTACCCACAATTATAACATTATCTCAAATCCACACCATAATTTTGAAAAAAATATTTCGAGAAATTTAAATCTTTATTCATAAAATTTGGGGTCTCACAATCTCCCTCCTTATGAAATTTCGCCCTCAAAATTTACTTACACGCACTGGGTATGTCAAGAGGTGAGGATACCTTGACTTCATTTGATTCTAACTCTTGAGGTATAACCTTTGAGTGTTGAATACGATCCTTCTTATCCAAGATTTTAACATGTATCTCCTCATACGATAAATCTTCTGCTATCTCGTCTAGTTCTAATTTAATAACATGGTTCAGGTCATCCACATATTTATGTAACATCGATACGTGAAAAACGTTATGAACACGCGACATACTTGGCGGTAAAACGAGTTTATAAGCCACAGTTCCTACTCGATCAAGGATTTCAAATGGGCCGATAAAATCGAGGGTTGAGATTTCCTCTCTTCATCGATTTTTGCTTCTAGAATAACGCCCTCTTGAACCTTCTTCTTCACATTCATCAGCTCTGAGTATATAGCTTGAGCGGCTTTAACTTTATCAATTAAAGTCGATTCTAATCGTATATTTGTTATCTTCACGTGGGTCCCTAGAGTCTTTAACTCTATCTTCATCATTTGTAAGTTATACGAAATGGGTTTTTGTGTTAACAACATCGCACTCGTAAACACATACAATCTTCTACTCAACGCATTATCTACCACGTTCTCTCTTCCACAATGATATTGAATGGTATGATCGTAATCTTCAACAGCTCGAGCCAACATCTTTGGCGCATTATACGTTCGTTTTGGTTGAAGAAATATTTAAGGGTTGAGGAAATGGGTTTTGTATTGGGGTCAATACAAAAATTCAATTTCACGCTCTAGGGGTAGGCTAAGAAGTCTTCAAGAATACGTCAGGAAATTTATTAACAATAGAAATATCATTCAAAACTGTGACTCTCATCCAAGACTTGGATAACACGTCACATTGATACCTATCTACTTGACACCGTCATTCATAACGTCCCCTACGGAAAGTCTAGCTTCAGTGCATTCCACACAAGGAAGTCAATAACGAAAGGACCGGGGCTCTTTACTTATGGCTTGATATTATAATGATTGACTTTAGTGGTTTGGTTGCTTGAATTTGCATAACTGGTTTGTTAGGAATATGAAATCTAACAACCTTACGAAAAGCTTGATGAGTAGTTAACCAATTGTTTCCTAAAATCACATCAAAGGCAAGTATTTTCAAAGAGATAAGATCGACATGTAACATGAAAGTGTCGATTTAAATCAACAAGATTTATAAACAGTGGAGATAACGAAGGCTTCTACTAACGAAGTTTCAACCAATAAGTTAAAGTCTAACTTCTCTGGGGTTAAATTTAAACGTTGAGCGCAAGCAAGAAAGATAAAAGAATGGGTAGAACCGGTATCTAATAAGGTATAGACTTCGCAAGAATTTATAATTAACTAACCCTTGCTAACTTCGTTCGGGTTACTCGCTTTTTGAGAAGTCAAGGAACCCTCGATCATAATTTCCAGTATGAATACTACGCCCAACCTGAAACTTGTGATTGGTTGTAAAAATGCTCTCCTTGAAACCACTGACTTTGTTTTGTCCGTATCCGCCTTTGGTGCCACCGTCCCAGCTGGACTTGATTTCGCTACAGGACAAAATCGAGTTATGTGATCGTCTTTTCCACAACTAAAACATACCTTGGAAGGCTATGGACAGTTTGGTCTGATATGTCCCTCCCCTCCGCATTTGAAGCATATTTAACAACGAGTGCTGATTGAAAGTAGTATGCACACAAGCCAATCATGTTTAATGATAAAGCATATACTTTGTAAAAATCTTATTCATTTCTTAATAAAAAGTATTAATTTATTAAAGGCTTTTAATTATCTACATGATGTTGTTTTATAATATGTGATAAACCCATAGTTTTAAGCAATGCTTTTAGAATAATGATGATTATCATTCTAATGAGATCTAAATTCTAAGAAAGCTTAAAACTAAAATAGTTCCCAATCGTTGGATTACTAAATTGGGGATTAGTGAATCCAGATAGATTGGTACATACGTTGTTTGCTCATTGGATGGGGATGATTGATCTCATGATCATTTGTGTGGAGACACTAAAGCAAGTATGTAGGTGCTTATTAGAGAATAAGTTCACTGAACGTGGCTCGTTAAGGAATACCTAATGGAGTTTTACTTGCCTGTCAATAGGAATTCCTATAGTGATAGTAGTACAAGTGATCCTTGGACTTGAGATCATCATAGTATCTTGTGTATGATGAGTTATACTTTGACTTATTCCTTAAGACCCTTAGGGTATATCAAAGGGTATGCTTGGGTATAATAAGTTGTACATGGAGATAATGTATGATCAATAAAGAATAAAGAATCTACCACTTCTAGTAAAAGAAGAGAAATGTCCTATGTGATTCGATAAATGATAACCCAGTATTCCTTGGCCAAGGCAGAATGAAATTAGAAAGGAGTTTCTAATTTGCATTATTTGGAGTTGTGCATTTAAGAGTCAAAATACATATAATTAAATAAAATAAGACTTGACAGTAATTCCATGTCTTATATTTAATTGTGACATTGTATGGTGGAATGATTGAATTGTATGATAACTATTTACTCAAATGTTCTTCTATGATTAATGTTGAAATCTATATTATTTGAAAAGTCATTGATCGCTAGGGAGGCTTATCCCTATTGTAGAATAAATATTATTTATTTAAATAAATTAATAGTTTAATTTATTTATTTAAATAAGATTAGAATTGTTCTAATTGATTTATTCACAATCGATTTAATATGGAGAACCTAAAGGGTCACACCATAAAAGGAAGAATAATTATTTAAGAAGTTAATGACATAATCGTAATAATAAGTTAAGTATATTTAATTTAATCTTTGGTGATAGAATAAATTAAATAGCTTAATATTTATTATTTAATATTTTGGAAATATTAAATATAAATTAATAAGAGGAGTCTTATTATTATTATTACTATTATTATCATTTAATTCTTAAAGGAGTTTGAGAATTAATTAAGAAAAGTACTCTCAAATATCCTAATAAGATTAGGAGGCTAATTAATTAAAAGAGTTTAATTAATTATTCCTAGTAAGATTGGGAGCCTAATTAATTAAACGAATTTAATTAATTAAAATAAAACTCAATTCCTTAATTGTTAAGGAGTGTTGCCCACATCTATAAATAAGAGGAGTCTTATTATGGGTGAGAGGGTTGACAGTTTCACAACACGTGAATACGAAATTCCAATAGTTGGGAGAGTACGCCTTTTTCTATAGAGATAGAAAACTATGGTTTTGCCAAATACCCATCTTCTTAAATTCTTCTTCTTCCTTGGTGGATCACCTCTAGAGGCCAAACACTTGGGTAGCTAACGTTGATCAAATGAAGGAACCAAACCCGGTGGATTCAAGTTGAACGTGGAAAGGATTGGAGGTGAACTTGTACCTGAGGAAGCTCGAATCTTCAAGAGTATGATTCTTATTCTTTCTTTTTTATTTAATTAATAATTGTGCATAAAGGGTGATCCGGGTATATGGTTTGTAAAATTTTAAACTCTGATTTTTACACGTTTTCGCTTATTTGTGCAATTTGATTGCGTTCATGAATATTACAAACCTAACAGTGGTATTAGAGTCAAACCTTTATGCGAATTATTAATTTTTCTTATTTGATATATATATTGATATGTGTTTAGAATAATTTAATTGGGCATAATTTTGTTGTATAAATTTTTTTTTAAAAAAACGTCATTCGCGAACTTATATATGTCAGCGGATTGATTTCGTTTTTCAAGGAAGGAACCTCGTGTTATATGTGATTTGATTATCATTATTCAAGGTGGTTTTTTCTTCCTGGATAATTATAGGAAATTTTGTAATTACGTGGACCAATATTATATATATAATATATAGTATCCTGTTACTTCAATCTCCTGTTAACTAAAATAATTATCAAGGGTGGCGCGGATCACGGAGCAGGGTGATAATAGGATTCACATGTAATACAGGCGAATTGTTATATATATATATATATATATATATAATATTATATATATAACAATTCTTAATAATTTTATAAAAGTTTATTTTAATATTAAAATAAAAAGTTTATTTTAATTTTAAAATTAGATTTCATACTAACTAATTAGAGTTGGAATTGAATTCCATGATAACTAATTGGATTTGAAATTGGATTACATGTTTTCTTAAATAAAGGAGTTTATTTAGATATGAAATAAGATTTCATATTATTCAAAATAAAAGAGTTTATTTGTGAATAGGAAAGAGAATCCGTGTTTCTTTTGATGAAGTTTTTTTTTCTTGGAATTGGATTCCATAATTAATTAAAATAAATAAGTTTATTTTGATTAAAGAATTTGATTAAAATAAAATAGTTTATTTTATTCAAAATTGGATAAATTAAAATAAAAGAGTTTTATTTTGATTTAAATTTGAATTAAAATAAATGAGTTTATTTTGATTCAAAATTAGATTTTATGCTAACTAAATTTGCCCATTAAATGATATCAATATATATATTGAATGTTTATTATTCATGAGATGAATGTTATTTATTGATGCATATGGTGATGTATATGATAATAAATGAGATTGATTATGGACTATTGACCAATGTGATTGGATTTTATTTTTGTTGGATGCATGAATGTATGAGTTTTATTAAATGGGGTCTGCGTACCTCGTCTTCTCTAATTTTTTCTTAATGTAAATTCTATCTCCCTCCTATGTACTTCCCCTTGACTGTTGATCAAGGTTTCTATTTATTTTAAATAGTTTTGTAATAGGAATAGTTAGACTTTAATTTTGAAAAATTAGAGATCAAGGAGAAAGGAGCGCGTGAAGACCCGTTTGTAATAGAGCCCGTGTTTAAATGTAATAGTTATATTTAAATATTAATTCTTGCACCCTAGGGTTTGACCTTTTGGTTCACTTGGTGGCTCACAGTGAACCAAACTAGAATAAAAGTCCATAATCAATCCGGGTAGAATATAGTATTCGTATGTGAATGCTTTATACTATATATATATATATATATATATATATATATATATATATATATATTATATTATGAAAACATGTTTATGCATGTTAATTAATATGATGCGTATTTTATATATATATGTGCATGCTGCGCTAAACAAGATGAGACAATTAATAACAAACCCTCAAATATTTTATATTAAGTTGTAACGTTCAAAGATATTTGGAATATCGAACGCGTCGCCTTCTAAGCATGATAGAAACAATAGAGTATTGAATATTTAATATGAGTTTATTGTGCACACACAAGGCAAGTATTAAATATTTAAGATGTTGTTTTTATTACATATGATGTTTATAAGGAATTGAACATTACTGTTTTGTTGTGCACACACAAGGGCTGTAGTTTTCTCTTCACTTATATGAAAATGCTGGGTCTGACTTAACTTAAATCATTTTAGTTCGGATGTGCACACACTTGACCATTATGAGAGGCAAAATACAAGGAGTTACATAGTTGATGTAATTGTCAAGAGTTGTCTACCTATTTATTTATATATAGTTTGTTGTGCACACACAAGGCTATATACATTTGAAATAGGATCCTTATTCTCACTAACATATCTTTAATTAGATATTGACGAACTATATATATTGAGGGTAATATAGTTTGAAGAAAATAGTGGGAGATACCAATTTAAAACAAGACCTAATTTTTTTGGTAATTAATAAAAGAATGTATGCTAAAATGTTGTTAATTACAAATTCATTTATAGAATTTTACAATGTCTAAATTACTATCACTACGTAGCATATTAGATGCTAAATTAACCGGACCGAATTAAATGGATTGGTTAAAGAATTTGAGAATAGTTCTCATGGCTGAAAAGCTATCTTATGTCCTTAATACGCCTATCCCTGCAATGGTTGCAGACAATGCCTCTGAGGAAGAGATTGCTACTTTTACAAAGTGGCAAAATGATGCACAGTTGGCTCAATGCATCATACTCGCATCCATGAGTAACGAGCTTCAGCGTCAGCATGAAACTATGGATGCTCTTACTATATTTCTGTACATCAAGTAGTTGATGGTGAGGAAAGTAAGACTGATAGATATCAGATATCTAAGGAGCTCTTCCGATCTAGAATGACCAATGACACTACAATACAGACAAAAGTCCTTAACATAATCAATTTAATTGATCAATTAGGACAACAGGTTTTGTCATGGATGGAGAGTTGAGCCAAGATTTGATCTTGCACTCACTCCTGGACTTCTTTCACAATTGTTGTGAATTTTTCATATGAACAAGCTAGATATCAGCCTAGCTGATTTGCTTCACATGTTGAAAAAAGTTGAGAGTCACTTTCCAACCAAGAAAGACCATGTCTTACTGGTAGGGACCAAAGGATCTTCTGAAAAGAAGAACGATTCAAAGAAGGTAAATAGAAAGCAAAAACAAGGATAATAAGAACAAAATCGATACGGATAGCAAAGGAGTTTGCTTTCCTTCGCAATAAGCCGTGACACCGAAAAGAAACTGAGAGAAGCATCTTGCAGAGGCTAACCAAAGAAGCTTAGTGAAGTTTCGGTTACAAATACAATTTTGTTCATGATTTAAAATAATTTTTTCTTTAAGTCAAGTTTCTACTTGGGTATTGGATACCAACTTTGGTTATCATAAATATAGATTTATGAAAGGACCAAGCAGAAGTAGAAAGCTAAACAAATATAAGTAATCATATGCGTGGGAAATGAAGCAAATGTTGCCACATTAGCCATAGAAACTTATAGTTTAGCAATGCCTACAGGCAAATCTATTAAGTCAATAAGTTGTAGTTGTATTTCAGTTCTTGTTAGAAGCATTATTTCCATTTTTATTGTTGGACAATAAAATTTTTTGGTATTATATTTCAGAACAATTGTTGTTCTATTTATAATAATGATGTTTTTATAGAACTGGAATATCACTTAATGGATTTTGTGTACTTGACTTACATGAAAAATTATTTTACAAATTGAACAAACTAGTATAAGAAAAGGAGATAATCATTCAAAGAGTTGAATGTGTGTATTTGCTGAAATACAAGTGTGAATTATTTGAATGGTTCAAAGAATTCAGAAGTGAAATAAATTGGCAAAGTATTAGGATTCTTTGATCGGATCAAGGAAGGAATACTTGTGCAATGAGTTTCTAAATCATCTCAAATGGTTTTCTCACAATGGACGCCTCCCGACACATAATAATTGATTGATGTATCCGAAAGGAAAAATCATACCTTGTTGGATATGGTACGGTCCATAATGATTTTACTGGACATTCCAAAGATCCTTTTGGGGTAATGTCCTAGAAATGGGTCAGATATTCACGTAAAAAAGGTAACCTCAAAATCCAAATTTCAAAAACTCTATAAAAGTTATGGATAGGAGGATTCCTAATCTTAAGTATGTTAAGATAAAGGGTTGTCCAACTTATGTGAAAAAGGTTTCAAAGGGATAAGTTTGGGACAAGATTTGACAAGTACAGATTTGTGGGACATCCTAAAGTAAGTTTAGGGTATATGTTCTATAATCCTACTTAGCAAAAGGTGTATGTTACGAAACACGCTGCCTTCTAAGATAAAGGTGTTTATCATTGAAAGGGCTAGTGGGAGGATAATAGAATATTGAAGAGTTCAAGAACCACAAAACAATATAACTCAAATAAGAGGAACCTGTAGATGGACCTATTATACCACAACCGAATCGTAAATCTGGAATAGTACCGAGGATACCTAGGAGGTATGGATTCATCATAGATGATGATGATGAGGTACGCATCATAGAAGATGATATTACCATTACATACGATGAGGTAAGAGTTGTAGACACTCAGAGAAATAGATTGAAGCAAGCTTCTCAAAAATGGAACATTCATTTTGATGAAATAATCAAAAGAGTTTGATTTCTTCAAAAAATAAGAATGAACCTAGTGTGTACAAAGGGTCAGTGGGAACGTCGTGACATTCCTAGTGTTATATGTTGATATACTATGGATAAGGAATGACATACCAATGCTACAATCAGTAAAGATAAAGTTGTCTAAACATTCCTCCATGAATGATTTGGGAAGAGTATCGTAATTGGGGATACAAATCTATATAGATAGATTTAAAAGGATGCTCAGCTTAACCCAAGGAACGTATATGCATTTGATGCTAAAGTCGTTTAGCATGACAAACTCCAAGAGATATCTCATGTTGATGAGACATGGAGTGTATCTCTCTTAATAGTCCCCATTGACAACAAAAAGAGAGATCGCATGAGTAACTATCATGTATGCAATGAAATGTACGAGACCTGATGTTGATCAGTTATATTCTAGAGCAGTTCACTGTGAGACAGTGAAAAACATCTTAAAGTACTTAACCGGCACTAAGGATGTGATCATATTCATGGTGGGTCTGAATTAAAACTAAAGGGCTTAACAAACTCAAGTTTTTTTCAAACAGACCAAGACGACAGAAAATCCACTTTAAGGTAAAGGGTTACCTTGAACGGTGGTGCAGTGAATTGGAAAGGTTTCAAATAGCAAAGAGTTGCTGGTTTAGTGATAAAGACAAAGTATATAGCTATAAATGAAGCTGTAAGTTGGTTGTTTGGATGAAAAGTTCATTATAGAACTAGGAATAGTTCCTAAGTCTCATCTTGGATCTAAACATGTATTGTGGCACTTTCAATTGATTATAGGAATCATTGAAAGATAGGAAATCACAATAAAGATAGTGGACTCTCAAGAACAACGTTACATATCCATTAACTAAAGCTTATCCAACAGCAGGATAATCGTCACTTAGAGAAGAAGGGTATGAGATACCATGACGATTG
Organism: Panax ginseng; assembly: GCA_020205605.1. NCBI lineage: Eukaryota > Viridiplantae > Streptophyta > Magnoliopsida > Apiales > Araliaceae > Panax > Panax ginseng. The sequence continues at coordinate 89,819,176 of CM035134.1, read as the reverse complement.
ACTTTAGTGCAAGTGGGAGATTGAAAGTAGTATGCACACAAGCCAATCATGTTTGATGATAAAGCATATACTTTGTAACAATCTTATTCATTTATTAATAAAAAGTATTAATTTATTAAGGGCTTTTAATTATCTATATGATGTTGTTTTATAATATGTGATAAACCCATAGTTTTAAGCAATGCTTTTAGAATAATGATGATGATAATTCTAATGAGATCTAAATTCTTAGAAAGCTTAAAAATAAAATAGTTCCCAATCGTTGGATTACTAAATTGGGGATTAGTGAATCCGGATAGATTGGTACATACGTTGCTTGCTCATTGGATGATGATGATTGATCTCATGATCATTTGTGTGGAGACACTAAAGTAAGTATGTAGGTGCTTATTAGAGAATAAGTTCACTGAATGTGGCTCGCTAAGGAATACCTAATGGAGTTTTACTTGCCTGTCAATAGGAATTCCTATAGTGATAGTAGTACAAGTGATCCTTGGACTTGAGATCATCATAGTATCTTGTGTATGATGAGTTATACTTTGACTTATTCCTTCAGACCCTTAGGGTATATCAAAGGGTATGCTTGGGTATAATAAGTTGTACATGGAGATAATGTATGATCAATAAAGAATAAAGAATCTACCACTTCTAGTAAAAGAAGAGAAATGTCCTATGTGATTCGATAAATGACAACCCAGTAGTCCTTGGCCAAGGCAGAATGAAATTAGAAAGGAGTTTCTAATTTGCATTATTTGGAGTTGTGCATTTAAGAGTCGAAATACATATAATTAAATAAAATAAGACTTGAAAGTAATTCTATATCTTATATTTAATTGTGACATTGTATGGTGGAAGGATTGAATTGTATGGTAATTATTTACTCAAAGGTTCTTTTATGATTAATGTTGAAATCTATATTATCTGAAAATTCGTTGATCGCTAGGGAGACTTATCCCTATTGTAGAATAAATATTATTTATTTAAATTAATTAATAGTTTAATTTATTTATTTAAATAAGATTAGAATTGTTCTAATTGATTTATTCACAACCGGTTTAATATGGAGAACCTAAAGGGTCACACCATAAAAGGAAGAATAATTATTTAAGAAGTTAATGGCATAATCGTAATAATAAGTGAAGTATATTTAATTTAATCTTTGGTGATGTGATAGAATAAATTAAATAGCTTAATATTTATTATTTAATATTTTGGAAATATTAAATATAAATTAATAAGAGGAGTCTTATTATTATTATTATTATTATTATTATTATTACTTAATTCCTTAAGGAGTTTGAGAATTAATTAATAAAAGTACTCTCAAATATCCTAATAAGATTAGGAGGCTAATTAATTAAAAGAGTTTAATTAATTATTCCTAGTAAGATTGGGAGCCTAATTAATTAAAGGAATTTAATTAATTAAAATAAAACCCAATTCCTTAATTGTTAAGGAGGGTTGCCCACATCTATAAATAAGAGGAGTCTTATTATGGGTGAGAGGGTTGACAGTTTCACAACACGTGAATACGTAATTCCAATAGTTGGGAGAGTACGCCTTTTTCTATAGAGATAGAAAACTAGGGTTTTGCCAAATACCCATCTTCTTGAATTCTTCTTCTTCCTTGGTGGATCACCTCTAGAGGCCAAACACTTGGGTGGGTAACGTTGATCAAATGAAGGAACCAAACCTGGTGGATTCAAGTTGAACGCGGAAAGGATTGGAGGTGAACTTGTACCTGAGGAAGCTCGAATCTTCAAGGGTATGATTCTTGTTCTTTCTTTTTCATTTAATTAATAATTGTGCATAAAGGGTGATCCGGGTATATGTTTTATAAAATTTTAAACTCTGATTTTTACACGTTTACGCTTATTTGTGCAATTTGATTGCGTCATGAATATTACAAACCTAACACTGATGCTGACGTCTTTCCATCATTATTGAATCACCTCTTCTTGAAATGTCCATTCTTATTGTTTTGGCCATGATTACCACCGAAGTGGTTACCATTTCTGGCATGTTGATTCCCTCCACGCTTATCGCTACGTACCTTGATGGTGATCAAGTTATCACTAGTAATGTCATTTTATCGGCTGCTCTCTTTTGGTTGGGTTGACTCATTATCGCGCTCCAATAACTGAGCCCTATTAAGAACATCTGAATACAAACACAGTTTATGAGAGATAAGATATTGATGTATCTCGGGTTTCAAACCTCTTAGAAACATTGGCATCATTCTCTCCTCATTATCAACCAAATGGGACGTAAATCGAGACAACTCGGCAAACTTGGCTTCGTACTGCGACATGGTCATGTTGTTTTTCTCCAACTTGATGAACTCTACGTCTTTCATGTGACGAATATTTTTGGGAAAGTACTTATCGTTGAACAATTCTTGGAACTTCTCCTAAGTCATCTTCAGTGCAGTAGGTTGAGTACGCTTTACAGATTCCCACCAGTAATCTGGCTCTGCTCGCAACATGAAGGTGGCAAAGGGAACCTTTTGCTCCTTGGGGCATCCCAAGACATCAAAAATCTTGCAAATCTGCTTTATCCACGTCTCCGCCTTAAGTGGTTTTGGCTCTCCAAAAAACTCCGGTGGTCCCAGTTCCTTGAACTGCTTAGCGGTGATATTTCGAGAGTTGCTAGTGCTTCCACCTGCATTTTGGACAGGAGTCGCTCTTGCCTGATGTTGTATGAATTGCATAAAGTCTCTGAACATTCCATCGTTCATCATTTGGTCAATGTTGTTGTTTGCATGAGGATTGTCGCCTTCCTGATGCACATTATCCTGATTATTGATCTGTGGAGACTCAACGGTCTCCTGTGCTCCATTGTTATTCTCAACATTCTCGGATATCATTTTCAAATACTACCACAAAAACAAGGGTTAATTAACATATCACATATTATCCCTATACTCTGACCGACCAATTAAATTCCAAATAAACTTAGGTAGGTCATACTAGCGAAGGAATTCCCCGTCTCTCCCCTCCTAGTTCTTGTCTCACACTCAGCCAGGGATCATATCCCTAAGCTTTGATACCAACTATGATGCCCCCAAAATAGATATACATCACCTATTCTGAGTCGTCAAATACATGGTACAGAATACAAATACAACCTTAAATATACAACAAGAGCTGTGAGTTTTAATACAAATATTGTATTCTAGACAGTATTCAAACTCAAAATAAGTCCTCAATACATTTTTTCACACTATTTCATAGAATAGTGAGGACTACTAATGCTATCATCTGGACCGTCACTCCATTCCCCGACTAGTCCCTGCTACGTTCTCATTTCCTGAAGAGAACAATGAAAGCAAAAGGGTGAACTCAACTAGGCCAGTAAGAAATATTATGACTAAGATAAAGTAGAATAATTTATCATTAGTTTTCAACAGTGTTAAACTGATAAAATATAACAAACATCAAGTTTAACTGTAGCGGAACAAGCAATCCATTAGAATAGTCAAGTAGAGAATAAAATCTACTATCTTCTATGATTTAAATAGGTTTTTCATTACTTTTATCGCTGAGACTCAGCTTAATAAATAATCCACATCATCCCTGCACTACTGCCAAGGATATTCATTAGTAACACGACCACAATTTATCCATGCACTACGGGACAAGGATATTTGTGTTTTCATCAATGGTCATCATCATGCCAACAACTGTCCATCAATGCACTACGGGCCAATAAGGATTTTTACCACATCATTTATAACTTTACGGTCATGATTATACCGAATAATCCCTCGTCATAATCATACCAAGTCCATCTATGCACTACAGGCCATAGATGACTTTCAACATAATATAAACATGAGGATGATGACAATGACATAATAATTTAATAAAACAAGTTCAAGAATAAATTTTAAAAATTTATAAGTTAATTTATCCCGAACTCAATGATGTCCAAATTGTCAACATGATACTTCTTTGTGGAGTAAAATTCAAGAATGCTCAGAAGGATATTTCCATAAAAATATACTGGATGAAGCGCAAATATCCAGGATATTCTACTAATTTTATGGAGTATAGAAGCCAAAACTTTAACCAACTGAGTATAATAGAATATATGAAAGCGCAAATGGATTTTTACTTGACCATGCGGTAATCCGTGAGATGCATCATTTCCATAAGTTAATAAGGAATGAATACAAAGGATCATGTCAGATCATGTGTAATCCGCACAGACAGATCATGTGTAATCCGCACAGACAGGATATTCTAATAGAATAATAAAGAATGGAACCGGTCGCGCGCATTACTCGCATGCGATACATGATGTTCTAACAGAATAATAAAGAATGGAACCGTGTCATGCAGAATCCGCATAGTATGGGATGTTCCAATAAAATAATAAAGAATGGAATAACAACAGAATTTACCAGGCATGCGATAGACCACACAGACAGGTTATTCCAAAAGAATAATAAAGAATGGAATAATAAAAGAATTTCACCATGTATATGGTACTTCGCATAGACATGTTATTCCAACATAATAATAAAGAATGGAATAACAGCTCTTACGATTATTTAAAAGAAAATAATTCTCTTCATGAATACGAAAAAAATAATACCCCTTACGAGTACAACAAATAATATCCCTTAGCTTAGAAAGAAGAGTATTCCGACTGGTAGGGCGAGGATATTCTTGAAGAAAACTTATACTATTTTCTACACTCAAAACTTCTTAAAACTCTAAAGAAATACGCTCACGATTATAGAAGAAGAATTCTCTGAATTTTTGGTGTGTTTTCAATTCTAACTAAGCATCCTATTTATAGGAGAATGGAAAAGATACTATGAAATAAAATATAATATATTCTATTTATAATATATATATATATATATATATATATATTTATATATTTTATTTAAAATTTAATAAAACAAATAACTTTATAAAAGTATTTTGTTTTTTATATAAAAAAGATTTTACTGCAAAACACTATGTAGGCACTATGCAAACACTATGCATAATAGAATATAATATATTCTATTTATAATCTAATAAAATAAATAACTTTATAAAAAGTATTACATTTTTATATAAAAGATTTTACTATGCAAACACTATGCGCATACTTATATGCAAACACTATGCATAATAGAATATAATATATTCTATTTATAATCTAATAAAAGAAATAACTTTATAAAAGTATTCTGTTTTATATAAAAAGATTTTACTATGCAAAAACTATGCAGGCACTATACAAACACTATGCATAATAGAATATAAGTTCATTATTGTTAGCATTCGTTGTTCATTCTCATGTTGTTATTATTACTACTTCCTATATAAGTGAACAATTGTTTGCTCACTCTTGCATTTAACACTGCAGCTAAAGTTGAGAAAGTCGATGAGCCGTATACTAGCAAAGGAAAGGGCAAGATGTCCAAATGTTGAAGACATATGAGAATTTTATTATAATGAATTATGTTAAAGACTTGTTTTAATATATGATGTATTCCGCAAAATTATGTAATAATTTTAAGGTTAGATTACCTGTGATTTAATTGAGATTATGATGTAACCCTTTAATGAGAAAGATTATAGTTGAAGTTATTTAAATTATGTCTTTATCCTTTGATTATGGGTAATTAGATGTAATAGTTTTGATAAGTGAGCACCAAATCCCGTGGGAATGAAGTACCTGGATTTGGGGGTGTCACAGGTTGGCCTTTAGGTTATGAACCTTAGGTGGGGAAACCTTAGGAAGTAACCTTTAAGGAAATAGAAAACATAGAGGTGTTTAACTCTTACCGAGTTTTAAGGAATGGATTAAGGTATGCATTGAAGCTAAATAATAAAAGATATTATGTGCTATGTGTTAATAACTTATGTGCTCGCGAGTATGGAAAATGTTAAGTAAAACTTAAAATATTTTTTTGTCAGATGTCTAACGAAGGAGGATCCAGTCCAGCTAGAGAGGTGATACCTCAGATACCTATAGATGATGAGCCCCAAGATATTCATGTTGTGAGAGAACAGTTGATCCAGGAGGATGTGCCTGTGACCGATCTCGAGGAGGTTAGTTCTGAGGAGGTAGAGGAGGATGATGAGGAAGAGGATCTTGAGGAGTTTCCACCAAACTCCATATCAACCGAGATGTATGATGCTTTGTATGACCGTAACATAGAGTTACAAGACGAGGTCGAGGAGCTGAAGGAGATGGTTGAGATGCATCACGCTTCGATGGGGCAGAAGGATGCAGAGATTCAAGAACTCGACTCAAAACTTGGAAACACGGAGTGGGACTTAGTTCATACAAAGGGTTAGCACGAAGATCTGTTGGCGGTGAACGAGAAGATGAAGACTGACATAGAGAAATTGAAAGATATTTCAAGGAGGAATCAGCTAAGCGTGCAAGAGCAGAGGATGCGTGGATGAAGGTGACTCAACGTGCAGACCGTGATGAGGCTAAGGTCCAAGTGAAGAAAGCCAAAATGAAAGAGATGGATTATGCTTTTAATTCGCCGTGGTTCATGATGGATCGCAGAACGGCGTATCATATCATGGAGGAGGAACGTCGGGAAGCCTTACGGCGCCTTAATATGTCTAGATAGAATAAGAATGATATTAGTGTGTGGTTAATTATGTGAATAAACAAACTGTGAATCCCTTATTTTGAGATAAATAAAGGGATATTATGAGCATGTAATCCTGAAACTTGTTGAGTTCAGGAAAATGAATGTTTATAGCGATTATGCTATTTTGAGGATGTTTTAAAACTTTATGAATGAATAAAATATTAGAGTTTATTTGAAATTGTATGTGTTAAAGCTTTAATCTTGGAATGTTTAAGTTAAACTTTAAATACCCAAGAAGTTGAGTAATGAGCTAATAAGCGTATATCTTAAAAGAAAATGCCTCCTAGAAGAAGACAACCACGTCAACAAGCACCTCCCGAGGGGTCTACTAATAATAACAATGAGACCAACGTTAATCCGGTTCAGCAGTTGGTAGCTCTATTGATGGGTGCAATTGCGAATCAACCGCAATCTCAAGTCATGACTTTCAAGGAATTCAAAGTGGTTGGACTGCCAGAATTTCAAGGGTCTATGAATCCAGTGGAAGCCCAAACCTAGATCATGGAAATGGAGAAGGTGTTCGATGTAGCTAGAGTTAACGAAGATCAGAAGATTGCGTTCGTAACGTTCATGTTGAAGTCTGAAGCTAGCTATTGGTGGCAGGCAAATAAGGTTCGTGGAGGAGGAGTGATAGTGTGGGATAAATTCAAGGAAATGTTTTTTGAAATATACTTTCCAGCGAGATCTCAGAATTAGTTGGAAGTACAATTTCTTGAGCTGAAGCAAGGAACAATGACGGTGCTCGAATATGCTGCGAAGTTTAACAAATTGGCAAGGTTTGCCACTTATCAAGTCAACACTGATGAACGTAAAGCGAGAAGATTCGAACAAGGATTGAAGCCCTGGCTTTATAGCAAGGTTTCAATGTTCCAGTTGAATACATTTGTGGCTGTACCGGAGAAGGCAATTATCGCGGAAGGTGGAAGCGATGCCTTGACCACGTACAACCAAGAACAGAAGAAGAGGAAGAATGACAATGAGAATAAGGCTGGTGGAAGTAACGTTGGAAGTAATAATCAAAAGAGGAAATGGAGTGAGAATTCAACTGTGGGAGGACAACAAGGAAATCAGCAGAAGAAAAAGTTTGAGGCTTGTGCAACGTACGGGAAGAACCATAATGGGGTATGTTTGAAGGGAAGGCGATTGTGTTTCAACTGTGGTCAAGAGGGACACATTTCACCGAACTGTTTTAGTCCAAAGAAATGATCATGTTTTACCTATGGTTCAAAGGATCACATGGCTCGTGATTATCTTAAGAAGCCAACGGGAAGTGCAAGTGGTGGAAAAGGAAACAACAACGGTGGTGGTGCATTGACTATCACTAGACTAGCTCAGTCAAGCCGACCTACTGCGAGGACTTTCAATATGACCGTGCAGGATGCTGTAAAGTTTAAGAATTATATTTTCCCTTAAGTATAGAGATTGTGAATAAGGAAGTGGTTCCTGTTAGATTTGTATATAGGTCACGAGATGATGGTAGATTTGATAACAATTAGACTTCGTGAGTTTGATGTTATTATGGGAATGGATTGGTTATTCAATTATGGAGCAGTATTCGATTGCCAAAGGAAGTGTGTTAACCTTATGACTCCGTCAAAGGTTGTGTTTTATGGCAGCAAGACACCTCGACAACCAAGTTGTCTAACGGTGATGCAAGCCAACAAGTTATTGAGATAAGGATGTGTATGATATTTAGCCTACATAGTCGATACATAGACAAAGAGTGCGAAGTTGGAAGAGATACTGATCATAAGAGATTTTGCAGACGTATTTCCAGACAATTTATCGGGTCTTCCGTCGGATCGACAAATTGAATTCATAAATGACTTACTACCAGGAACGACCTCGATATCTAAGGCACCATATAGAATGGCCCCGGTAGAAATGAAAGAGTTGATTGTACAATTGCAAGAATTGCTTGACAAGAAATATATTCAGCCGAGTGTGTCACCATGGGGAGCACCAGTGTTGTTCGTTTAGAAAAAAAATGGATCGATGCAGCTCTACATTGAATAAAGAGAATTGAATAAGGTCACAATTAAAAATAAGTATCCATTACCTAGAATCAATGATCTATTCGATCAATTGAAGGGAGCGAGATATTTCTCGAAGATAGACCTGAGAAGTGGTTATCATCAGTTGAAGGTGAGGCCAAAGGATGTACCAAAAACAGCATTCAGAACTCGATATGGTCATTACGAGTTTCTGGTTATGTCTTTTGGTTTAACCAATGCACCTGCAATGTTCATGGATTTGATGAATAGGGTGTTTAAACCATTCCTAGAAAAATTTGTGGTGGTGTTTATTGATGATATATTGGTGTATTCCAAGACCAAAGACAAACATGTGGAACACTTGAGATTGACGTTGGAGACGTTGAGAAAGGAGAAGTTCTATGCTAACTTCTCAAAATGTGAATTTTGGTTGGAACGTTTACAGTTTCTCGGGCACGTTATTGATAAGGACGTAATTTCAATAGATCCATCAAAAGTTGAGGCTATAATAAACTGGGATCAGCCGAAGACACCATCAGAAGTAAGGAGTTTCTTAGGTTTGGCAAGATACTACATGCATTTTATACAAGACTTTTCCAAGATCGCAACTCCGTTGACAAATTTAACTAGGAAGGCGGTTTAGTTTGTTTGGACAAAGAAGTGTGAGAAAAGTTTTTGAGAGTTAAAGAAGAGGTTGAGTTCAGAACATGTGTTGTCGTTGCCTGATGATACATTGAATTTTGTGGTATATAGTGACGCATCACATAAAGGACTAGGTTGTGTGCTTATGCAGAACGACAGAGTTATTGCGTATGCATCTTGTCAGTTAAAAGATTACGAGAAGGAGTATCCGACTCATGACTTAGAGTTGGCAGCAGTGGTGTTCGCCTCGAAAATTTGGAGACATTATCTTTATAGAGAGAGGTGTGAGATATATACCGACCATAAAAGTCTAAAGTATATCTTTACACAAAAAGATTTGAATATGAGACAAAGAAGATGGTTGGAACTGATCAAAGATTATGACTGCGAGATTTTCTATCATCCAGGAAAGGCGAATGTTGTTGCTGATGCTTTAAGTAAGAAGGGATGGGAGAAGTTAATGTTGTTAACTGCTCATGAGAAACTAGTGTCGGAAATGACTAAGATGGAGTTGGAAATTAAATATTCGACAGTATCCGATAAAAAGTTATTCCAGATGGGAAATGGTTCAACATTGGTAGATAAGGTGAAAAATGCGCAAATTCATGATGAAGACTGCGGAAAGATAAAATGGAAAATATATGTAGGTGAGGAAAATAAATTCAAAATCGATTCGGAAGGGTTACTTCAATTCGAAGGGAGAATTTGGGTTTCGCAAGTACCAGAAGTTAAAGAAGAAATTCTGAGTGAAGCTCACAACAAATTATATTCGATTCACCTTAGGAGTAAAAAGATGTACCAATATCTTAAACATCATTTTTGGTGGCCAAATATGTAGAGGGATGTGGCTAAGTGTGTGGCAAAATATTTAACATGTCAGAAAGTCAAAGCTGAACATCAAAGGCCAAGCGGATTGCTACACCCGTTGGAGATACCATAATGGAAATGGGAGCATATCACAATGGATTTTATGGTAGGTCTTCCTATGACCCAACAAGGTTATGATGCTATTTGGGTGATTGTTGATCGATTGACGAAGTCGGCACAGTTTTTGCCAATCAAGATTCAGTTTACTCTAGATTGGTTAACAAAGCTGTACGTGAAGGAAATTTTGTCCAGACACGGTGTACCACTGTCCATTGTATCAAACAGAGATCCGCGTTTCACATCTAATTTCTGGAAACGACTACAAGAGTGTTTAGGAACACAGCTGAGAATGAGCACAACGTACCATACTCAAACCGACGGGCAGGGTGAGAGAACCATCCAAACACTAGAAGATATGCTCAGAGCGTGTATCATGGATTTCAAGGGAAATTGGGATGATCATCTACCATTGGTGGAATTTGCTTATAATAATACTTATCATGCGAGTATTGGCATGCTGCCTTACGAAGCGTTATACGGCAGGAAGTGCAGAACTCCGTTATGTTGGGACGAGGTAGGTGAACGTCAGCTATTGGGTCTAGAATTGGTACAACAAATTGTCAAGATCATCAAGATTATTCGAGCAAGATTAATAGCTGCACAAGATAGATAGAAGAAATATGCCGAACAACATCGACAAAATAGAGAATTCTATGTCGGTAGTTATGTTTTCCAGAAAGTGTCTCCCTGGAAGGGAAAAATTCGGTTTGGTAAAAAGGGGAAATTGAGCCCTAGATTTATAGGACCTTTCGAAGTACTTCGACGAGTTGGTGAGGTAGCATACGAGGTAGCTTTACCTCCGGAGTTGGAGCATATTCATAATATTTTCCATGTATCAGTATTGAGGCCATATAAGCCTGATTATAAGCATGTTATCGAATATGAGCCCTTACAGTTTGAGAAAGATTTGTCATATAAAGAGGTCTCTGTTCAAATTGTTGACAGAAAAAAGCAAGTACTGAGGAATAAGGTAATACCTTCTGTTAAGGTAATCTGGAGGAACCACAATGCTGAGGAAGCTACGTGGGAACTTGAAAGCGTTATGATGAAGAATTATCCTCAGTTGTTTGCTTGATTTTGTATAGCGATTCTGGGGACAAAATCTTGTTAAGGAGGGAAGAATGTAATGAATAATTTTTTTCGAGTTGTGATTCTAGGGACAAAATCCTTTTAAGGAGGGAAGGATGTAACGAACGAGAAATTTGTAATTTAATTTAAATATTTATTAAATTAAATAAATATTTATAATAATTTATTTATTAAGGAAATAAATAGTTGATGAATTATGGTGAATTAAATTAATAATTTTATTTGAAGGATTTAATTTAAGGAAATAATTAAATTAAATCAATTGCTTAATATTTAAAAAGATAATTAAATTAAACGAATTGTTTAATTCAATGGAAATAAATAAATTAAATAAAGTGATATTTCTAATTTATTAATTAAATTAGATATATAATTATTTATTAATTATAAGGTATAATGATAATAAGAATTTTATTAATATTATAAGCTAAAACCAAAGTTATTTAATTAGCTAAAGTAAGGTGTGTCACTTGTAACTATATGATATAAATAATATAAAAATAATTTAGTTTATGGGATTTATGTGGTAGCCAAACAAGGCCTTATTGCCTTTGGCATTATTCAACTGACGTCTTTTGTTTTCTCTAACGGATGAATACGTGGGAGGGTTAAGCCACATTAGTTTTGTTTCGCGTCTTATTTTTTTTCTAAAGCTTCATAACATAGAAAAACAGAGGAAGAGAGAATTGCAGGGTTTTGAGAGTGAGAAATTGAGAGTGTAATCTCTGTGAGTTGCCAAGAGAAGGAAGAGATTCATCAACTTTTGCTAGCATATAATCAAGGTATAAACTATTTCTATTCTTATTGTTAGTTTGGTGGTATATATATGTATATTTGATGCAAGTTGAAAATCACGTGAATTGTGATGTATATAAGCTCATATAGAATTGCAAAACTCTGTTAATTATCATGTAGATTTGTTAATTGTTATCAAATTCATATAAAAGTACAAATTTTCATGATCAATACTTGTTATAATCTGTAATTTGTTGGTGAATTATGTTAGTATGTGAAGTAACGAAGGCAGCGTAGTTCGAATCATGTCTATTGATTAAGAAACGAATTCATGGTAATCAAATTTGTTAAAAGTGTCAAAATGGAAGAAATTTGGGAAAAATATAGTTTTGATTCTTCAAAATGATGTTTATATAATGATTTTGTATGTAGAATGGTGTTTAGCATGTGTAACTACAATATTTCAAAGTGTTAGATGTTGAATTTGGGAGAAATTCTATGGAATTGGGTTTTTGGCCTATAGAAGAGTGTTATTTCACATATGTAAAGCGAGTCGGTGCATGCATGCAGTAGCATTTGCTTGGTATGATTGTCACGCGTGACGCTTGAGCATTTGGGCGTCGGCGTGTGATAGCCCAGTATATTACTCGCGTGGCCGAACGAGTAGCCAGTCACAGACAGTGAAGTCTGCTTAATTTGCAGGTCATATATAATGGACTTATGTTAGCTAAGCAAGCATGTTAGTGATGTTAAGGCATAATAGAAACTATAACAACAGATTCCAATGTGTTGTAATGCAAAGTGTAAAGATTTGAAATAATTATTTAAATAAGTTCTAAAATGAAACCAAGTGTGATGTTATTAAAGTTAGAGATGAATGATTAAGTTATGTTGTCTTGTAATGAGATTTCAGATTCGTTAAGTATATTAACTTAAATGGTTAGGTGCTAGGTTAGGGTTATAACCTAAGTGATGGTTTAAACCCTAAAGCTGATATTCATGCGATTAATTGTTGTTGCGATTTCAATGATATATGTATGATAATTGGAGATTATTTTACACTTGTGTAGCTTACAAACAAGGCAAGTTCTCTAACTCTACTTTTATAATTGTGTAAGTTTCTAAACCATATCTCTTTACAATTGAGCAAGCTTTCTAACTTCATTCTTTTCATATTGAATGCAAGTTTCAATTCCTATATTATTATTGTTCAAGTTCTTAAAATTGAGCAAGCCTAATCTATCTTGAATATGTTTGTACAAGCTCTTATAACCTAGTTCGTTATATCGAGCGAGTTTTACTTTCCTAATTATTATTTAAAGCACATATTGTTCTAATACATCGATTCAAATGAGATTGTTCTAACTCTTTTGGTTATAACATTTTTCATGTATATCATGTTTATTCAATTATATATATTGTTGATATCCGATCTTTGACTTTGATAGCCTTGTTCAGTTACACATTCTTATGTTAAACCTTTATTGATGGAAATTGAATAGTGTTCTAAAATTTTAGAAACACTGATAAGCTAGTTCCAAACTAAACTTTCTTTAGTGCGGAAATTCTAAATTCAAACTGAGACAAACAACCCTAATATAGGGGATTTTTGTACGTGTAACGTTTAGATGTTTGTGCACAATATATGGTACAAAGGGCTGATCCCCCTAAGTACGCTAAGAATGGTCTGTACATTCTAATGACTATTAAGGTTAAGGTAATAATACCTATATACTGTAGACATAGTTCGTGGTCTTAAGACCCTCAGACATTGATTTCGAACTTGTGTTCTATTCTTAATTCTCAGAACAAGTTCATTATTGTTAGCATTCGTTGTTCATTCTCATGTTATTATTATTACTACTTCCTATATCAGTGAGCAATTGTTTGCTCAATCTTGCATTTAACACTGCAACTAAAGTTGAGAAAGTCGATGAGCCGTCTACTAGAAAAGGAAAAGGCAAGATGTCCAAATGTTGAAGACATATGAGAATTTTATTTTAATGAATTATGTTAAAGACTTGTTTTAATATATGATGTATTCCGCAAACTTATGTAATAATTTTAAGGTTAGATTACCTATGATTTAATTGAAATTATGATGTAACCCTTTAATGGGAAAGATTATCGTTTAAGTTATTTAAATTATGTCTTTATCCTTTGATTATGGGTAGTTAAATGTAATAATTTTGATAAGTGAGCACCAAATCCTATGGGAATGATGTACCTGGATTTGGGGTGTCACAAATGTTACCAAACTCAACTTTGTTCTTGAGTTTTCGGGTAACTTGAAAAGCAGAACTTTGATCGATCAACCACCTTTGACCACCTATAACTTGCAATATATGGTTCTAATGAACCTGTTTTCTTTTCCAGATTAAAGACCTACTATCAGGCTACAAATAACATAAAAATTACTGACCTAATCATAAACACATGAATCTACGAGCTTTGACATTCAACTATCAGGCTTGATTTTCAAAATTCCCAGATTACTAAAAACACTTAATTAAGACATCTAGATGTTATGAAAATGTGTTTTATCAACCTAACATACTTTCTAACATAGTAACACATAATTCTAAACATCTAAACAACAAATTTATCAAAGCATCAAAGATCTAGCTAAGAATTAGGGTTTACACCTTTCTTGGTTGATTTTGGATTCTAGCTTCTGAATTGGTTGCTGCAACCGCCCAGGCTTGATTTGGTATGTTTATAAGAGTGTTTAGGCTTATAGAATTCATGAGTTTACACTGAGCTTGGGTCTCCTTTTATAGAGTTCTTCTACTTGGCTTTTTGGTCATTTTTCCACCTACTTGCCTCCTAAAAGATTTGATCTGTGACACTTCTGGTGCTTGGGAGTTTGGAAACATGTCATGTGATTTTTTGGGACTTGTGTGGCTGATTCATAACCTACTTGTAAGCATGTTTATCAAATTAGTAGCTTAATTATGCCATAATCTTCACTAATCTTGATTAGGATTTTGTTTTTAATGATTAGGGTTGTTTAATGATGTTTATTAATATCTAATTGAAGTTTAGTAATCATGATTAGGTGTTAGTATAACCTAATTAGGGTTAATTTAGCTAATTAGGGTTAGGTTTACAAATTATGGTTAAGGTTTGTTAATTAGGGTTACTAACCCAGCTTTCCCACTAATCCTAACAAGCACGACAAGGCATTTTGTCAGTGTAAGCACGACAAAGCAGCTTGTCCAAACAAATATACCGAAAAGTCCGTTTTTGGAAGAAATTTTTTTAAGCAGGAGGTGTCAATCACGTCAATTTTTAGACAAAATTTTATTTGACCAAATTTGTTAAATAGAGTATATATTAACACATAATACTTTCAGAATGGAGAGATTTTATTAATATAACTGAATTTTACATATCCAAGTCTTATTAGGGTTTTGGGTTTTTACATTCACCCCCACTTTTTAGAATTTTGTCCTCGAAATTACAGTATAGGTTAAGTAAACAGTTGGGGATAGTTCTCTCACATTTTATCTTCGAGCTCCCATATAGCCTCTTCAACGTTCTGATTTCTCCAGATCACTTTTACCGATGCTATAACTTTGTTTCTCAGGACTTGGTCTTTACGGTTGACGATCTGCACAAGTTCTTCTATATAAGAAAGATCTTCAATTTGGATTGGCTCATAATTTATAACGTGTTTATAATCAGGTTTGTATGGTCGTAATACGGACACATGAAACACATTATGAATATGGTTCAACTCTGGAGTTAGTGCTATTTCATAAGCAACTTCACCTATCCTTCTCAAAATTTCAAAAGGTCTAATAAATCAACATAATGAATTTTAAAAGGTCCAAACTTGTTAAACAGAGTATATATTAACACATAATACTTTCAGAATGGAGAGATTTTATTAATATAACTGAATGTTACATATCTGAGTCTTATTAGGGTTTTGGGTTTTTACATTATGACCCGACACTTCTCGCACCTGAGACTTACAAGGGCTGAACTCAAATGAACAAGGTGGACTACATTAAGATTAGGTGACTTCTGAATAATGTAAAGAAATATAGTTTTGAAAGAAGCTAAGATTAACTGATTATCATGGTCTCAAACAGCAACTAGAAATAACAAACAATATATATATATATAGAAGTAGTAAAAAGCTTAAATATCTGAAGAATCTTACAGTGGGCTGCTAATAAGACTTCAAATAGCTTTTGATGCCTAAAAACCTAGTTTCCACCGGTTAAACTTTAGTATGTTATAAAACACGAGCTAACAAGTCTTTAAAAAAAAAGAATTAATCAATTTAGAGCACTCTAGCAAGGGTTACAGGCTAAAATGGACAGAGTTTTCTTTTCTTATCGTTTTTTTAAAAAAAAATGAGATGCCAAGAGCTCATATTTAAAGTCCAGATGGTCGTAGGTCTACTACATGACGGTCAGCGAGTCTACTACTGCGTTGCCAGGTTGCCTCGGGCCCATCTGCCCTGTCATCTCGAAGTACATGCACTTTGGCTACGGGTTGTCTGCTCGAACCTTCCTAATTTTCAATATGGGCTTTCGATAAAAGAGTGTTTTACCTTTTCGGGAAGCTATTTTCGAGAGCTACACAATGATATGAGATTAGAGGTTGTACGAAGTCGGGAAGATGGGTCCATGACCATATGATAAGTGGGTTTTATACCTACTTATCAGCTTCTAATTTAAGCTTAAGTTGTGTGAAATCTTTGTTTTTATTGTTTGTTTTTACTTGTTTAATGTTATTTTGTGCTTAGGATTGGTGGAGTGGCATGTGGATAAAAAGGGTGGACTCATGGTGGAATTGGGTAAGAAAAAGAGCAAAATGGATCAACTATCGACTTAAGCGCGATCAATGGGTCAAGTGGCTAGTTACCTGATGAAACCCACGAGGGAGGGGTATTGAAGTCCGTTAATAGAAGCTATGCCACCAAAGGTCTTGGCCATTTGAAGAAAACACACCCGGAGGAGAGGGGTACTTCAAGAGAAGTCTCCTGATCTTGTTGAAATACTTCAGTAACGTAAATTCAAGTGTTTGGGATGGTAGTGAACTCATATTGGCAAGGAACTAGAGTCAGAATACATGTCTTAGTAATATAATTAACAACAAACAACAAGATTGAGATATCATACAAGGGAATTAACAACAGTGAAGACAAATTTTGCAGCAAGAGCATTGGAGAGAGTTATTGAAGGAGTTTCACAACAATTACAGATTGGGCTATAGAGAAGGGTGGTTCTGGATTTATTCTTCTTCTATAGTTTTATATTTGTAATTGGAATGATGTTTTCTTTAATTAATTCAGTTTTTAATTCATTGATGATGAGCTAAATTACTTTTTAGGCTTATGATGGATCTTTAAATGAAACGATGATTATGTAACTTTGATTTTCAATTTAAATAGCTATTCTTCAGTTTATCTATATTAATTTATGTGTGAATTTATGAATTGCCTGATCACCAATTCTTTGTGGACTTGTATGGATTTGAGAGAGGGAGTACGAGTTTAGACTTAGTTAATATAGCATGTGTTCTTGAATTCTATGAATGAATGGAATCTTGATGAATGTTAGGGTAGAGATATGCTTAACATCGCATGTAATCGAATAGAGAACTTGGACTTAAACCTTCTTTGATTGTAATTCATGTTGATCGATTTTTCAATCAATGAATACGTGCAAGTATACACGGTCAACAAGTAATAAAGTGAAAGTAGAGTATCGTTTCCACGAGGAATTATTTAATAAAAATTACCAAATACTAACTCTTAACCAAATCAATTTTATTTAAACAATTGCAAATTGTGAATTTTCTAATTAAGAAAACTAAATTAAACAATTAAAATAGATTAGTCTAAAAGAAAGCACATAAACAAAACTAAGATTTGATTGAATTCAGGTAAATAAGGATTAAGACTCCAATATCCCCAATTATGAACTATAAATCAATTATCCAATTATCCCAATTATTATGTCTACTGAATTGTTAACATGAATTCTCAAATGTCAAAAGCCCTTTTCCATATTTAATCTAGATTAATTTTGCTATATTCCTATGCAAAACAATTGAATTAAACTCGTTAAAATCCGAATTCCTTATGTGTTACATGCGGCGAATAGATATTTCCATTCTATTCACAAACCTAATTATTCAATGTGCAAATAACTAAGTCACATGATATCATGCCCAGTTCTAACCCTAGAATTCCTCTTCTAATTCCTTCTAGAGTAAAGAGGTAATTACTGATCAGATAATTAATCAATAAGCATAAGGCAAGATAAACAACTCACTTTGACACAAATAATTGGAATAAATTAAATAACTAATTATAGTCATAAAAGGTTCAATTGAAATCTTAATAAAAGAGTTAGTTCATAATTAATGAATAAAACCAAGAATTCACAATTGAATAGACATTAAAGGATAAAAGTATGATAATAGAAGAGAATAAAATCCGTTGTCAGCAAATCTGATGCTCCCCTCTTGCTCTTGCTCTTGATCTTCAGTGTTCTTCAATTTGCTTCAATCTCCAATGGCTAATTAAAAACTAGGGTTTAGATTCTAATTTAATGGAGTGTTTAATCTAGTCTAATCTATGTATTCCCCCTTTATTTTATGCCTTACATCATGTATTTACAGGTTACAAGTCTAATTTTTAGCTTAGGAACAAACCCAATCCAATTTGGAGTCAAAAATGTGTCAAAATTCGCCCAAAAAGACGTCTAGGCCATCACCAAGCCCTTCCCCAAAGATCTTTGATCGGGCTTGATGTCGCAACCCCTTTCAAATACCCGACCTTTGGGCATAAGCCTATTTTTAGGCGCCAAAGCCGCAGCACATGTTCGACATTTTTGCTCTGACGTCCTTTGGGAAAATGGCCATAACGTCTTCGTCTGAACTTCGATTTCGATGATTCAAGATGATCCGGAAAGAGGAGACGTAGATCTACAACTTTTATGCTTTAAGTTTTTCAAAATAAGGTACAGAGCTATACTCAAATTGGCTCTGAAGTGACTGCTGTGTAAATGGCAAGCCGAAAACGCGAATTTAGCCATCCCAAACGTCGATCCAAGAAACTTTTGTCCCAATTCCTACAAAATAACATAAAAAATGATTGAATAGACACAAAAACTTAAAAACTATTCTAAAAGACTTGAGAACAACAATAAATTAAGCCCAAATGTATCCAAATCATGTTTATAAAACTCACTCATCAATTCACATAGAGATATAGTGAGTTAGTTAATTAAGGTGTTTAACTTAATTCTATCTAAATTGTGGATTTGTTAGTGCATAAAGAGGTGGCTAATTCTACTTGAGTGTTCTTGATTAATAATCTAGAATAGTGAGTAATAATCAAAGTGAAGCTTAAAGTGAAGTTGTAAGCCTAATTCTCCAATACTTGTTTAAAAATTTCAGTTTTTTCTTTTTTTTGTTCGTTCTTATTTCAGGTTTTTTAAGTTGGTTTATGCAAACTCGGTCCAAAAATCCTAACTTGATACCTTTTTGAGGATGACATTGAGAAACAGTTTCAAAGGCTAAGTAAGTGGATCACGAATACAAGGGAAAACATCGAGAATTCTAAAAAAGAAGAAGCAATGGTTGCCGAAGAGCAGAAAGCATTGATGGATTTTGCTACTCCGAGAGTGACTGAACTTCAATCAAGTATCACCAGGCATGCTATAGCTGCGAATATATTTGAAATTAAGCCTGGGACTATTCAGATGATCCAAAATTTGGTTTAATTTGGGAGACTGGAAAATGATGATCCGAACTAACATTTGGTCATTTTTTTGGAGATTTATGACAGCTTCAGGTATATTTGGGTGTCGGATGATGCAGTAAGGCTTCACTTGTTCCCATTCACTTTACGGGACAATGGGAAGAGGTGGTTACATTCACTACCACCGGGATCAATAACTACATGGGAAGACCTCGCTCAAAAATTTCTAGCAAAATTTTTCCCACCAGCGAAGACTGCAAAGATGAGAAACGAGATTACCATGTTTAAACAGAAGCATGGGGAATCACTGTATGAGGCATTGGAAAGATATAAGGAATTACTCAGAAAGTGCCCACATCACGGATTTCCCAAATGGCTGCAGATGAATACATTCTACAATAGGTTACATGGGAATCTCAAGACCAGTATTGATGTAGCATCGGGTGGAGCATTTATGGCAAAGAGTTATGAGGAGGCGTATGAATTGATAGAGACAATGGCAGCTAACAACTACCAGTGGCCCACGACAAGATTGACACAACCTAAGGTGGTGGAGTGTTAGAGGTAGATGGAATGACGACATTAGCATCGCAGATTTCAGCGCTCTCAAAGAAAGTGGATGCTTTGCCAGGGGTATAGACACAACAGGTTGCAGTTATTTGTGAATTGTGTGCGGGTGAACATCCTATAGATCAATGTGAAGTCAACCCAACATCAGCGCAATTTGTGGGTAGCTACAACAGAATTCCACAGAATATGTACCAGAATGCATACAATCCAGGGGATAGGAATCATCCTAATTTTTCATGGAGCAAAAATCAGAATCAGCAAGCTCCACGACAAACTTATCCCCCTGGATTTCAGAATCAACATCAACAACTAGCTTAACATCAAGAGAGAAAAATAGATTTAGAGGAGTTGTTGTCTAAGTATATAACGAGTAACGAGGAAGTTATGAAATCACAAGCTGTAGCCATCAAGAACCTAGAGAATCAGATGGGACAGCTTGCCTTAGCATTGAATAATAGACCATAGGGGACTCTACTAAGTGACACCAAAAGAAATCCAAAGGGAAATCACGAGCAGTGTCAGACAATCACTTTGAGAAGTGGAAAACATCTAAATGGGGAAATTACAAAAAATTCAGTTATAAAAGATGATAAGGTTGATGAAAATAAAGTGGTTGAAAAAAATAGGGCGAGGAATAGAAAAAGTCAGATGATAAGCCAGTTGTTTATCCTCCACTGCCATTTTAGCAGAGAGTCCAAAAATAGAAAATAGACAAGCAATTCGTGCAAGTTTTAAATTTTTTTAAGAAACTTCAGATTAACATCCCTTTTGCAGAAGCCCTAGAGCATATGCAAAGTTATGCTCATTTTATGAAGAGTATTCTGTCTAGGAAAAAGAAGTTGGAAGATTTTGAAACCGTGGCACTAAAAGAGGAGTGCAGTGTCGTTTTACAACGAAAGTTACCACAAAAGTTAAAAGATCAGGGGATTTTTACCATTCCGTGCATAATTGGGAATATGGCGTTCAACAAATGTTTATGTGATTTGGGGGCAAGTGTGAACCTTATGCCGTTATCAGTTTATACAGAATTGGGTATACCAGCTCCAAAGCCTACAAACATCTCGTTGAAGTTAGCAGATAGGTTAGTCACGTGCCCAAGAGGCATTGTGGAGGATATTTTGGTCAAGGTAGACAAATTCATATTTCCCGCAGACTTCATAATTTTGGATTTTAAGGAAGATAAGAACATCCCAATTATCCTAGGGAGACCAGTTTTGGCTATGGGTAGGACTCTCATCGACGTGCAAAAAGATGAACTAACTATGAGGGTCCAAGGTCAGGAAGTAAAGTTCAACGTATTCAAAGCCATGAATTTCCCTACGGATGAAGAGGAGTGTTTCACGATGGATGTCATTGATCAGATAATCAATGAAGACATGGTTAAAAGTTTGACTAATGATCCATTGAAAACTACATTATTGGGGGAAGAAGATTTAGATGATCCGGAGTTTGTGGATTACTTGCAATTATTAGATTCTTTGCCATGAGTTAGCATATTCAAAGCACCCTTTGAACCATTTCACACGGAGGAAAGAGCCACAACAAGGATGAAACCCTCTTTGGAGGAGCCACCTACGCCCGAGCTTAAGCCACTCCCTAAACACTTCAGGTATGCATATTTAGGCAATTCTAATACTTTAACAGGTATTATTTCTGTTACGCTTAACGAATTGCAGGAAAATAAGTTGATGGGAGTGCTTAGAGAACAAAAATTGGCTATAGGATGGACAATTACAGATATCAAAGGAATCAGCCCATCCTTTTGCATGCACAAAATTCTTATGGAAGAGGATGTAAAGCAAGTAGTGGAACAACAGAGACGGCTCAACCCAATCATGAAAGAAGTAGTGAAGAAAGAAATTTTGAAGTGGTTGGATGCAGGAATCATCTACCCAATTTCAGACAGTAAATGGGTCAGTCCGGTTCAATATGTGCCGAAAAAGGGAGGAATGATCGTGGTACAAAATGAGGACAATGAGCTAATTCGGACGAGGACAGTGACTGGTTGAAGGGTTTGCATGGACTATAGGAAGTTGAATAAGGCAACCTGCAAAGACCACTTTCCCTGTCCTTTTATCGATCAGATGTTGGACAGATTGGTGGGCCACGAATTTTACTGCTTATTGGATGGGTATTCGGGATATAATCAGATAGTCATTGCTCCCACAGATCAATAAAAGACTATTTTCACGTGCCCATACGATAAATTCTCATTCAAGAGAATGTCATTTGACTTGTGTAATGCACCCACAACTTTCCAAAAATGTATGATGGCCATTTTCTCGGACACGGTGGAGAAAAATATGGAAGTCTTCATGGATAACTTTTTTGTCTATGGAAATGATTTTGATGCTTGTCTAGAGAATTTGGTGATGGTCCTAAAGTGATGCATGGAGACAAATTTGGTACTTAACTGGGAATAGTGCCATTTCATGGTTGTTGAAGGAATAATTTTGGGGCACAAAGTTTCAACGAGAGGATTAGAGGTTGATAGAGCAAAGCTGGAAACGATTGAAAATCTCCCACCGCCAACTTCAGTAAAGGGATTCCGTAGCTTTCTTGGACATGTCGGGTTCTATAGGAGATTTATAAAAGTTTTCTCTAAGATTGCAAAACCATTGTGCAGTCTCTTAGAGAAAGATTCAGTTTTTAAGTTTGATGAAGATTGTAAGTTAGCATTTGACTTGTTGAAGAAAAAGTTGACAACAACACCAGTTATTGTCGCACCGGATTGGAATAAGCCTTTTGAGTTAATATGAGATGCAAGCGACTATGCAATAGGGGCTATGTTGGGTCAATGCCGAGTGAAGACTTTCCATGCCATATACTATGCAAGTAAGACACTTACGGAGACCCAAATGAATTACACAACTACGGAAAAGGAATTACTTGCAGTAGTATATGCCTTTGATAAATTCAAGACATATTTAATTGGGACAAAAGTTGTGGTTTATACGGATCACTCGACAATCCAATATTTAATTTCGAAGAAAGATGCTAAGCCTTGACTTATTAGATGGATCCTCCTTCTATAGGAATTTGATTTGGAAATAAAAGATAGAAAGGGGACAAAGAATCAAGTTATAGATCATTTATTGAGGCTGGAAAATCAGGGTAAAAATGAAGTGGACAAGTGTGTTATCAATAAGTCATTTCTGGATGAGTAGATGTTTGGAGTCAATACAGAATTTCCATAGTACGCGGATTTTGCTAACTATCTAGTGAGCAACATCTTTCCCCATGACCTTACACGATAGCAGAAAAAGAAATTCGTACATGACGTCAAGTGGTACATGTGGGATGAGCCATACCTATTTAAACAGTGCGCCAACAAGATGATTAGAAGGTGTGTGCCCTACAGTGAGGTGAAGAACATATTACATGAATGTCATTCATCTGCATACGGGGGACATTATGGAAGTGATAGAACATCAACAAAAGTTCTTCAAGCCGGGTTCTATTAACCTGCATTATTTAAGGATGCCCACCAGTTCGTTAAAAGCTGTGATAGATGTCAAAGGGTGGGTAACATATCGAAAAGGAATGAGATGCCACTACAAACTATCTTAGAAGTTGAAATTTTTGATGTATGGGGCATAGATTTTATGGGGCCATTTCTTTTCTCCTTCAATAATCAGTACATCTTGCTTGCGGTCGACTATGTATCGAAATGAGCTGAAGCCATAGCATTCCCCACAAACGATGCTAAGGTGGTTCTTAAATTCTTGCAGAAGAATATTTTTACAAGATTTGGCACGCCAAGAGCTATTATCAGTGATGAAGGTTCTCACTTCTATAACAGATCGTTCACAAATCTCTTAGAAAAATATGAGGTCAACCATATGGTGGCGACGATATATCATCCCCAAACAAGTGGGCAAGCTAAAGTTTCAAAAAGGGAGGTAAAGAGAATCTTAGAGAAGGAAGTAAACCCGAATAGAAAGTATTGGTCTATCAGATTGAACGATGTACTATGGGCTTACAGGACTACTTACAAAAAACTAATTGTGTTGTCACCATATCAGTTGGTCTACGGGAAAGCATGTCACCTACCTGTGGAGTTACAACATAAAGCCTACTGGGCAATTAAGAAACTCAACTTTGATCAAGCAGCTGTAGGTGAAAAGAGGCTACTTCAGTTAAATGTACTAGATGAATTCCGATTTCAAGCTTACGAGAACTCTAAGTTATACAATGAAAAGGCCAGGAAATGGCACGACCAGAAAATCATGCAAAGAACATTCGAACGGGGGCAATCAGTACTTGTGATGCCCCCAAAATAGGTATACATCACCCATCTTGAGTCGCCAAATACATGGTACTGAATACAAATACAAACTAATTATACAACAGTCGTGTAAAATACGATAAAACATATACTGTGAGTTTTAGTACAAATATTGTCATCTAGAAAATATCCACACTCAATGGAGTCCTCATTACATTTATTATTACACTATTTCACAAAATAATGAGGACTAATAATGCACCATCTAGGACCATCACTCTGTTCCCCGACTAGTCCCAGCTACGTTCTCATTTCCCGAAGAGAACAATGAAAGCAAAAGGGTGAGCTCAACTAGCCCAGTAAGAAATATTATGACTAAGATAATGCAGAATAAATTATCGTTAGCCTTCAACCTTCTTTATTAAGCGATACAATATAACAAACATCAAGTTTAAGCTGCTTGGTGTGAACAAGCAATCCATTAGAAGAGTCAAGTAGAGAATAAAATCTACTATCTTCTATGATTTAAAAGGTTTTCATCACTTTTATCGGTGAGACTCGACAATAAATAAACCACATCATCAAATCATTTCACACTACTCTGAGCCAAGGATATTCTTTAGTATCACGACCACGAATTATCCATGCACTATGGGCTAAAGATAACCATGTTTTCATCAACGGTCCTGATCATGCCATAAAACAATTCATCTTTGCACCCTTGGCCGAAGAGAATCCATAGCCATAATCATACCAAAAACTGTCCATCAATGCACTACGGGCCAATGAGGACTTTTTCTACATCATTTGTAACATTACGGTCATGATTATACCGAATAATCCCTGGTTATAATCATACCAAGTCCATCTATGCACTACAAGCCACATATGACTTTCAACATAATATAAACATGAGGATGATGACAATGATATAAGAATTCAATAAAACAAGTTCAAGAATTAATTTATCCAAGAACTAATAACGTCCAAATTGTCAACATAATACTTCTTTGTAGAGTAAAATTCATGAATGCTCAGAAGAATAATTCCATGAAAATATACTGGATGAAGCGCAAATATCAAGGATATTCCACTAATTTCATGGAGTATAGAAGTCAAAACTTTAACCAACTGAGTATAATAAAGAATATATGAAACTTCAAATGGATTTTCGTCCGCCATGCGTTAATCCACTTAGACAGATCATTTCCATAATTTAATAAGGAATGAATACAAAGGATCATTCACCATGCATGTGATAATACACAGACAGGTTATTCCAACAGAATAATAAAGAATGAAATAACAAAAAAAATCACCATGCATGCGATCGATTTGCTTACATCTGAGTTATTCAACCGAATAATAAATAATGAGAACACAGTCATGCGTAAATGCACAGACATGATATTCCAACAGAATAATAAATAATGGAACCAGGTCATGTGTAAAGCACCGACAGGATATTCCAACAGAATAATAAATAATGGAACCAGGTCATGCGTAACGCACAGATAAGATGTTCCAACAGAATAATAAAAAAATGGAATAACAGAAGAATTTCACCATGTATGTGGTACTTTGCATAGACAGGTTATTCCAACATAATGATAAAGAATGGAATAACAGAAGAATTTCACCATGTATGCGGTACTTCGCATAGACAGGTTATTCCAACATAATGATAAAGAATGGAATAATAGGAGAATTTCACCAAGTATAGGGTAGCCCGCGTATACAGGTTATTCCAACAAAATGATAAAGAATGGAATAACAGAAGTTCTCTTCATGAATACGAAAGAAATAATACCCCTTACGAGTACAACAAATAATATCCCTTACCGTAAAAGAAGAGTATTCCGACTGGTAGGACGAGGATATTCTTGAAGAAAACTTGCACTACGCTCAAGCTCCTTAAAACTCTAAAGAAATACGCTCAAGATTATAGAAGAATTCTCTGAACTTCTGGTGTGGTTTTCAATTCTAACTAAGCATCCTATTTATAGGAAAATAGAAAGGATACTATGATGCACTATGCAATAAAATATAATATATTCTCTCTCTCTCTATATATATATATTTTATTTAAAATCTAATAAAACAAATAACTTTATAAAAATATATTGTTTCATATAAAAAGATTTTACTATGCAAAACACTATGCAACACTATGCATACTAAAATATAATATATTCTAATTATTGTCTAATAAAACAAATAACTTTATAAAAGTATTCTGTTTTATATAAAAAGATTTTACAATGCAAAATACTATGCATAATAGAAAATAATATATTCTAATTATTGTCTAATAAAACAAATAACTTTGTAAAAGTATTCTGTTTTATATAAAAAGCTTTTCTGTTTTATTACATTAATAATACTAATAAAAACAATATATATATATATATATAAGCTTTCGTGACTTCATAAAAAGACACCTCAATATATCTAACAACATTTATCATCATTATTATAATTCACAATATTAATCGACCAGGTCGTTCTCAAGAAAGAGGGGGCTTTCCAATAAGGATTTCTCCCTATTGGCGTGTAATTAGGTGACCAAACCTCTCCTTGGCAGAACTTCTAGACATCGTTAATATTGCAAATAATAATAGTAATAACTCTATCATCTCAATTATTGATTTAATAATATATAAAATATCAACAATAATTGAATCAAATAACGTGAGATACTATGCAGCAATTACTATAGCAATAATTGAACAAAACTGAGTGACTTCTCATGTAAGCATCAATAATCAATACCGCGTGCTACTATGCAACCACGCGTTTTACTGTACTTTTACTACCGAGTAGTTCAATAGTTTTAAAGGTAAAACTTCCGCCGTTATTTTTATAAGAATATTTTTGTCATTTTCTCAATTCGACAATAATTCTGTTGTGGGGTCCACCAATGATTGTGCTGTCGTACGAATATTCCCTGTTAAAATGAATATTCCCCGACCAATCGAATATTATATAACAACTTGCGTACTTTGCAAAATTTATAAATATTACCCACAACTATAACATTATCTCAAATCCACATCATTATTTTGAAAAGATATTTCGAGAAAATTAAATCTTTATTCATTAAATTTGGGGTCTCATAATCTCCCATCTTTATGAAATTTTGCCCTCGAAATTTACGTACGTACCTGGTATGTTGAAGAGGTGAGGATACCTTGACTTTATTTCAGATTCTAACTCTTGAGGTATAACCTTTGAGTGTTGAATACAATCCTTCTTTTCAAAGATTTTAACACGTATCTCCTCATACGTTAAATCTTCTGCTATCTCGTACGTCTAGTTTTAATTTAATAACGTGGTTCGGGTCATCCACATATTTACATAACATCGATACGTTAAAAACGTTATGAACCCGCGACATACTTGGCGGTAAAACGATTCTATAAGCCACAGTTCCTACTTGATCGAGGATTTCAAATGGGCCAATTAAATCGAGGGTTGAAATTTCCTATCTTCAGCAACTCTTGCTTTTAAAATAACACCCTCTTGAACCTTCTTCTTCACATTCATCAGCTCTGAGTATGTAGCTTGAGCGGCTTTAACTTTATCAATTAAAGTCGATTCTACTCGTATATTCGTTATCTTCACGTTGGTCCCTAGAGTCTTTAACTCTATCTTCATCACTTGTAAGTTATACGAAATGAGTCTTTGTGTTAACAACATCGTACTCGTAAACGCATACGACCTTCTACTCAACACGTCAGCTACCACGTTCGCTTTCCCACGATGGTATTGAATGGTACGATCGTAATCTTCAACAGCTCGAGCCAACGTCTTTGGCGCATGCTACGATCGTTTTAGGTGAAGAAATATTTGAGGGTTGAAGAAATGGGTTTTGTACTGGGGTCAATACAAAATTCAATTTCAGGCTCTAGGGGTAGGCTAAGAAGTCTTTAAGAATACATCAGGAAATTTATTAACAATAGAAATATCATTCAAAACTATGACTCTCATCCAAGATTTGGATAACACGTTACATTGATACCTATCAACTTGCCATCGTCATTCACAACGTCCCCTATGAAAAGTCTGGCTTCGGTGCATTCCATACAAGGAAGTCAAAAACGAAAGGCTCGGGGCTCTTTATTTATGGCTTGATATAACAGTGATTGACTTTAGTAGTTTGGTTGCTTGAATTCACAGAACAGGTTGGTTAAGAATATGAAAGCTAACAACATTACTAAAAGCATGATGAGTAGTTAACCAATCGATTCCTAAAATCACATCAAAGGCATGTATTTTCAAAGAGATAAGATCGACAGGTAACGTGAAAGTGTTGATTTGAATCAAACAAGATTTATAAATAGTGGAGGTAACGAAGGTTTCTCCTAACTGAGTTTCAACAGATAAATCAAAGTCTAACTTCTTCGGAGTTAAATTCAAACATTGAACACAACTAGGTGAAATAAAAGATTGATTAGAACCGGTATCTAACACGGTTAGACTTCGTAAGACTTTATGATTAACTTACCCGTGATAATTTTATTTAGGTTCCTCGTCACGAAAAAAAAATGCTCTCTCTTAAACTACCTGCTTTGGCTTGTCTGGGAAATCCTTTGGCATCACTATCCCAGCTGGACTTGACTTCACCATACGACAAAATCGAGTTATGTGACCTTCTCTTTCGCAATAAAAACACGCTTTGGTTTGCTGCGTACGGTTTGGACGGATGTGTCCCTCATGTCCGCATTTGAAACATACGACCGGTGGTCGTTCTTCTTCCTTTGAAACGGGTGCTGGTGCTGCTGTCTTTCCATCATTATTGAACCTTCTCTTCTTGAAATTTCCACTTTTATTATCTTGGCCATGATTACTACCGAAGTGGTTACCATTCTTGGTATGATAATTTCTTCCACTATGGTTATCATTGTTCCGATGACCGTTGCCACCGGTACGATTATTATCGTGTTGTTGGTTATTGCCTTTTGGTTGTGCTGACTCATTATCGCGCTCTAATAACTGAGCCCTATTCACAACATCTGAATATAAACAAAGTTTGTGAGAAATGAGGTATTGACGTATATTGGGTTTTAAACCTCTTAGAAACATTCGCGTTATTCCCTCCTCATTATCGACCAAATGGGATGCAAACCGAGACAACTCGGCAAACTTAGCCTTGTACTGCGACACGGTCATATTATTTTGCTCCAGCTTGATGAACTCCACCTCCTTCATGTGACGAGTACTTTCGGGAAAGTACTTTTCGTTGAACAGCTCTTGGATCTTTTCCCAAGACATCTTGAGTGCGTCAGTCTGAGTACGTTTTACACATTCCCACCAATAATCTGCCTCTTCACGCAACATAAAGGTGGCAAAGGGAACCTTTTGCTCCTCTAAGCATCCCAAGACATCAAATATCTTGGTGATCTACTTTAACCACGTCTTCGCCTTAAGTGGTTCTGGATTTCCCAAAAACTCTGGTGGTCCCAACTCCTTGAACTGCTTAGCGGTGACCGACCGTGGGTTGCCATTATTTCCACCTATATTTTGAATAGGAGTCTCTCTTACTTGTTGTTACATGAATTGCATAAAGCCTCTGAACATTCCATCCTTCATCATTTGGTCAGTGTTGTTGTTTGTCTGAGGATTGTCGCCTTCCTGATGCACATTATCCTGATTATTCATATGTGGAGACTCAACGGTCTCCTATGCTCCATTGCTATTCTCAACATTCTTGGATGTCATTTTCAAATACTGCCACAAAAAAGGGTTAATTAACATATTACATATTATCCCTATACTTTGACCGACCAATTAAATACCAAATAAACTTAGGTAGGTCATACTAGCGAAGGAATTCCCCGTCTCTCCCCTCCTAGTTCTTGTCTCACATCTCAGCCAGGGATAATATCCCTAAGCTTTGATACCAACTGTGATGCCCCCAAAATAGGTATACATCACCCATCTTGAGTTGCCAAATACATGGTACTGGATACAAATACAAAGTAATTATACAACAGTCATGTAAAATGCGACAAAATATATGCTGTGAGTTTTAGTACAAATATTGTCATCTAGATAATATTCACACTCAATTGAGTCCTCATTACATTTATTATTACACAATTTCACATAATAGTGAGGACTACTAATGCACAATCTAGGACCATCACTCTGTTCCCCGAGTAGTCCCAGCTACGTTCTCATTCCCGAAGAGAACAATGAAAGCAAAAGGGTGAGCTCAACTAGCCCAGTAAGAAATATTATGACTAAGATAATGCAGAATAAATTATCGTTAGCCTTCAACAACATTAAACCGATACAATATAATAAACATCAAGTTTAAGCTGCGCAATGAAAAAGAAATCCATTAGAAGAAGTCAGTAGAGAATAAAATCTACTATCTTCTATGATTTAAAAGGTTTTCATCACTTTTATTCTTTGAGACTCGACAATAAATAAACCACATCATCAAATCATCCCTGCACTACAAGCAAAGGATATTCTTTAGTATCACGAGCACGAATTATCCATGCACTATGGGATAAAGATAACCATGTTTTCATCAACGGTCCTGATCATGCCATAAAACAATTCATCTTTGCACCCTTAGCCGAAGAGAATCCATAGCCATAATCATACCAAAAACTATCCATCAATGCACTATGGGCCAATAAGGACTTTTTCCACATCATTTGTAACATTACGGTCATGATTATACCGAATAATCCCTGGTTATAATCATACCAAGTCCATCTATGCACTACAGGCCACATATGACTTTCAACATAATATAAACATGAGGATGATGACAATGATATAAGAATTCAATAAAACATGTTCAAGAATTAATTTATCCATGAAATAATAATGTCCAAATTTTTAACATGATAATTCTTTGTAGAGTAAAATTCAAGAATGCTCAGAAGAATAATTCCATGAAAAGATACTGGATGAAGCACAAATATCAAGGATATTCCACTAATTTCATGGAGTATAGAAGTCAAAACTTTAACCAACTGAGTATAATAAAGAATATATGAAACTGCAAATGGATTTTCGTCCGCCATGCGGTAATCCACTTAAACAGATCATTTCCATAATTTAATAAGGAATGAATACAAAGGATCATTCACCATGCATGTGATAATACATATAGACAGGTTATTCCAATAGAATAATAAAAAATGGAATAATAGAAGAAATCACCATACATGCGATAGACCGCACAGACAGGTTATTCTAATAGAATAATAAATAACGGAACCTGGTCATGCGTAAACGCACCGACAACATATTCTAATAGAATAATAAATAATGGAACCAGGTCATGCATAAAGCACGGACAGGATATTCCAACAGAATAATAAATAATGGAACTAGGTCATGCGTAACGCACAGACATGATGTTCCAACAGAATAATAAAAAATGGAATAACAGAAGAATTTCACCATGTATGCGGTACTTTGCATAGACAGGTTATTCTAATATAATGATAAAGAATGGAATAACAGAAGAATTTCACTATGTATGTGGTACTTCGCATAGACAGGTTATTCCAACATAATGATAAAGAATGGAATAACAGAAGAATTTCACCAAGTATAAGGTAGCCCGCGTATACAGGTTATTCCAACAGAATGATAAAGAATGGAATAACAGAAGCTCCTTCATGAATACGAAAGAAATAATACCCCTTCCAAGTACAACAAATAATATCCCTTACCATAAAAGAAGAGTATTCCGACTGGTAGGGCGAGGATATTCTTGAAGAAAACTTGCACTACGCTCAAAGCTTTATAAAACTCTAAAGAAATACGCTCAAGATTATAGAAGACTTCTTTGAACTTCTGGTGTGGTTTTCAATTCTAAGTAAGCATCCTATTTATAGGAAAATAGAAAGGATACTATGTTGCACTATGCAATAAAATATAATATATTCTAATATATATATATATATATATATTATTTAAAATCTAATAAAATAAATAACTTTAGAAAAGTATTACATTTTATATAAAAAGATTTTACTATGCAAAATACTATCTGAGGCACTATGCAACACTATGCATAATAAAATATAATATATTCTAATTATTGTCTAATAAAATAAATAACTTTATAAAAGTATTACATTTTTTATATAAAAAGATTTTACTATGCAAAACACTATACATAATAGAATATAATATATTCTAATTATTGTCTAATAAAACAAATAACTTTATAAAAGTATTACATTTTATATAAAAAGATTTTACTGTTTTATTACATTAATAATAGTAATAAAAAATTTATATATATATTATATATATAAACTTAGTGACTTCATAAAAAGACACCTCAATATATCTAACAACATTTATCATCATTATTATTATTCACAATATTAATCGACCAAGTCGTTCCCAAGAAAGAGGGGGCTTTCCAATAAGGATTTCTCCCTATTGGCGCGCAATTAGGTGACCAAACCTCTCATTGGCAGAACTTCTAGACATCGTTAATATTGCAAATAATAATATTAATAACTCTGTCATCTCAATTATAGATTTAATAATATATAAAATATCAACAATAATTGAATCAAATAACGTGAGATACTATGCAACAATTACTGTAGCAATAATTGAACAAAACTGAGTGACTTTTCACGTAAGCATCAATAATCAATACCGTGTGCTACTATGCAACCACGCGTATTACTGTACTTTTACTACTAAGTAGTTCAACAGTTTTAATGGTAAAACTTCCGCCGTTATTTTCATAAAAATATTTTTGTCATTTTCTCAATCTGACAATAATTTTATTGTGGGGTCCACCAATGATTATGCCGTCATACGAATATTCCCTATTAAAATGAATATTCCCCAACCAATCGAATATTATATAACAACTTGCGTACTTTGCAAAATTTATAAATATTACCCACAACTATAACATTATCTCAAATCCACACCATAATTTTGAAAAAATATTTCGAGAAAATTAAATCTTTATTCATAAAATTTGGGGTCTCATAGTACTATTGTTCAACTCAAGATTGCGATTGTTCCCAGGAAAGCTAAAATCAAGGTGGTATGGTCAATTTACCATAAAAATGGTTTTCCCACATGGCGCCATTGAACTGTACAGTTGGAATCCTTTAGAGACGTTCAAGGTCAACGGTTAAAAAATTATTGGGGTGGCGAATCCAACATGGATGTCATAGCAATCACACTCGCCAACACGCCATAAACAGGAAGTAGTCAGGCTGAATGACTTAAAATCAAGCAGTAATTGGGAGGCAACCCAATCTTATATTTATTCGTATATTTATTCATGTTCGTTAAATTGTAGTTTAGAATAGTATTTAGTATATAATAAGTTCATTACGTAGGTATTCAGTTATATTGTTCTAGATAATCTTACCACCAATGCTTAAAATTGCTCAATCTACTTATATTTGTGTTTAATGGTATTTTAGGTACTTAAGAAGATCACTAGCCTGCATGGGTGGGCCCCTTCAAGCATAATACCCCAGCTAGGGCTGGGGGTCCTAAGTCAATAACAGGCAACAAGCCAGCCTGGGCTGGACTTTCAAGACTAATGGTCTCAACTCACAAAATAGAGAGCATGCCAGCCGGGCCTAGCTCTTTAAGGCTAATACCCCCCGTCGGGACAGGGGTCCAGAAAAAAATGGTTGCATCAGTTATATAATGTTCATACCATGTTCTCCCAACCGTTTTGTACGTGGTACCCAATAATTCCATTCCTCCAATCTATATCCACGATTTGGCAATTAAATCCCCATCTCCCCACTCCACTTATCCACTAATTCAACCATAACTACCTACACCCCTTTCCCTTTATAAAGCCATCACTTCACACCATAATCTAACCATTTTAATTCACACTAGTTAATAAGTTAGGGTTCTTCTTGAGTAGATTTTCGCAGCATAAAAGACAGAGATAATCAATCAACTTGGGGATACACTGAAAGTAAGTGGTTTGTTCTTGTAATTTCTTATTTTCTATCACCATAATTAAAGCTAAATAGCTAAGTTTGGGGGATTGAACGTCTTGCACACCAAGTGTTCGACAGTTTGTTTAAGTGAAGTTTGGGGGAATTTGTTGTTGAAGCTCACCAATTCCAATTCAATGGCACCAAAACCGGCATCAAAACGACAACGTGGCGAGAGTTCAAGGTCCACACCACCAACACGAACCTTTGACCGACAAAAATTTATAAGTGCCGCCGTCGCCGACCGTTACCATTATCTTATAACAAAAGCACTCACACCAGAGCGGGGGTTGGCACCTGAACATGTCAACGGCGAAATGATGCAACAAATATATCAAAAAGTTTGGAATAAATTCACAAAAGAGCCCGAAGCCGCAGTTGTGAGTGTGGTCAATGAATTCTACGCTAACGCTGAGGATAAGTCCCCCTTCAATGCATTTGTACGAGACATGTTAGTTCCTTTCAGTGCCGATGTCATCAACACGTACTACCAATTACGAGTGCCTAGACATTTGTAGTACGCTCACTTATATGACCATGATCCCGATTATGAGACTATAATGAAGGAAATGATAAAGCCGAGTACCACATGGATCAAGGGTCAAAAAGGGGGCACTGTCTTTCACAATAAGGATCACAGCCGCTATGGGATGATATGGTACACGTTCCTGTGCTCCAAGTTATTTCCATCCACACACATGTCAGATGTGCCAAAGGAGAAGGCATTACTTGTATATGCCATTGTCCAAGATTTAATCATCGATGTGGGGACGATAATGAATTTTTCCATCCGAAGATGCCTGCGAGGACCATTCTCTGGAGGCTTTCCACACCCATCACCCATTTGTGAGTTGTGTAGACAGGCGGGAGTACGATGGTTCGTTGATGAGACCACCCAGATGTCACTTCAGACACTAGACTCGGGAATGATTGTGCGATATTCGGTGTGGCCCGGGGTTGAGTCGAATCCTAGAGGATTAGGATTTGTATTTCTATCAGCCTCGGAGGATGAGGCTGACGCTGAGGATACCTCGAATGACAATGAGTTTCAAGGGGATGCGATAATGGGAGAGCAAGGAATGAAGGCGACACAACAACCCGAAGACATATCTAGTCCTCAGTTCCTGTACCTTCAACGACAAGAGCATGAGTACAACAAGGAGGCCTGAAGAGAGATGCATAGACTAGCAGCGAGGCTGGACCATATGTTTGAGGCCATGAATATGTCCTTCGCCTCATTGAATGTGACGCTCCAAAGTTTCAATCCAACTAGACAATTCCCATATCAACAGCCATCCCCGATGCCAAGGTTTCCACCCAGTGATTCAGATGACGAACAACAGCCACCACCACCTCAAGCATAGGCGATTACAAGGAAGTTCTCATTTATTTATTGCTCTATCTTTACAATGAGGACATTATAATTTTCAAGTTTGGGGGATTTAGTTTAATTTTCGTGTTTGCATGTTTAATTTCATTAGTTAGGTTTCCATATGTTAGTTCATTAGTTAGTTTTAGGATTATAAATTATTTGCATTGATGTAGTTGCATAGTTGCATAGTAGCTTAGGATTGTAAATAGTTTTATTAATTGTCAATCATGTTATGCTCATCGTTCATCGCATATATCTAAAAAAATAATTCGTAAGTATTATGTTATCTTGCATATGTCCAGAGGTTTAGTATAGTTCATTTTATTTTGGCCAATGATGAGATTGTGATTAAGTAGACAAGTACGATACTAATTATTAGAACTTTGATATAATCTTTTGTTATGAATTGGATCTTGTGCTTTTTTGAAACTGGTATAATAAGGTTAGCACGTTAATGACACGTATGTCGACTGATTAGTTCAAATTGATACATAAGGAATTTCTAAAGGATAATGTTAGTTTAAATGAAATAATGACAAGGATAGGTAGTGAAGACAAAGAATTAGGCAAGAGCCTAAGCTTGGGGGAAAAAGTAGGGTATATAAGCTTCTATTAAAAAAAAGCATTGAGTCTTGTGGTGGGTTGAGAAGAAGCATGAAAAGCATTCCCTATCTATAAAAAAGAAGAAGAATAAAATGGAAAATAGGAGCAAAAAGCCCTCGTGATTGAAGAAGAAAGCATAAGTACCCTATTTAGACCTTTGATCTTAGTGATTGCTTGCTTTTCGTTGGATCTCGTCTATTTTTGAATTTTGTGAGTTTAAGTTGTATGATGCGTTATAAGGTACTTGTTATGTATTAAATTCAAATTTGTATCAGTTAGCATGATGTTAAGCACACACGCACTATACCAGTAATAATGGCTTAAGATTCGAGGATTGATACGGAATTATTGATTAGTTTTGATATGAAGTGTTGTCGTGTTTGCTTTATTTCTTTGAGATCGGATGAATAAATTTTATTCTATGATACTACTGGATTTGTAGGCATATAGATTAGAAGCATTACATCTCATTGCATTTTATTGTATAGCATGTTTGTTTTGTTTTGTGCTCGAGGACTAGCACAATTTATGTTTGGGGGATTTTGATAAGTGGGTTTTATACCTACTTATCAGCTTCTAATTCAAGCTTAAGCTGTGTGAAATCTTTGTTTTTATTGTTTGCTTTTACTTGTTTAATGTTATTTTGTGTTTAGGATTGGTGGATTGGTGGAGTGGCATGTGGATAAAAAGGGTGGACTCATGGTGGAATTTGGAAAGAAAAAGATCAAAATGGATCAACTAACAGCTTACATGCCAGCCGGGGCTGTCTAGTTACATAGTGAAACCCCCGCCGGAGCGAGGGGTATTGAAGTTAGTTAACAGAAGCTATGCCAGCCGGGGCTAGCCATTTGCAAGTTAACACCCCCGCCAGGGCGGGGGTACAGGGCAGAGAAGTCTCCTGATCTTGTTGAAATACAAAGTAACGTAAGTTCATATGTTTGGGATGGTATGGAACTCATATTGGAAAGGAAATAGAGTTAGAATACATGTCTTAGTAATATAATTAACAACAAACAACAAGATTGAGATATCATACAAGGCAATTAACAACAGTGAAGATAGATTTTACAGCAAGAGCATTGGAGAGAGTTGTTGAAGGAGTTTCACAACAATTGAAGATTAGGCTATAGAGAAAGGTGGTTCTGGATTTATTCTTCTTCTCTAGTTTTATATTTGTAATTGGGATGATGTTTTCTTTAATTAATTCAGTTTTTAATTCATTGATGATGAGCTAAATTACTTTTGAGGCTTATGATGGATCTTTAAGTGAAACGATGATTATGTAACTTTGATTTTCAGTTTAAATAGCTATTCTTTAGTTTATCTGTATTAATTTATGCGTGAATTTATGAATTGCCTGATCACCAATTTTTTGTGGACTTGTATGGATTCGAGAGAAGAAGTACAAGTCTAGACATAGTTAATATAGTATGTGTTCTTGAATTCTATGAATGAATGGAATCTTAATGAATGTTAGGATAGAGATATGCTTAACATTGCATGTAATCGAATAGAGAACTTGAACTTAAACCTTCTTTGATTGTAATTCACATAGAGATATAGTGAGTTAATTCTATCTAAATTGTGGATTTAAGTTAATACGGTGTTAGTGCATCGAGAGGTAGCTAATTCTACTTGATTTTTCTTGATTAATAAACTGGAATAGTGAGTTAAACTGGAATAAAGAGTAATAATCAAAGTGAAGCTTAAAGTAAAGTTGTAAGCCTAATTCTCCGATACTTGTTTAAAAATTTTAGTTTTTAGGTTTTGTTGATTGTGTGGTGATTTTAATATTTTATTATATTTAGTTTTTATAATTATAATTTTCAGATTGCATAGTTTAATAAAACTTGGATTAATAGAAAGCTAATAATTGTGAGGGTTGAATTCATACTAATTCTCGGTGGGAACGATACTCTACTTACTATTATATTACTTGTTGACCACGTATACTTGCATGTCGTGCGTAATTAAATTTTACCCAACACCAGATCTCCAAGTCTTCAAAGTTTGTCCGTTGTACTATCTTGTATTGTTTTCACTCGGGATTTGAGCTATAGTTCTTGTTAGACACTTTAATATATAGTATGGATTGAAAAGTGTTGAGACGATGTGAATGTGGTGTTGAGGTGGCAAAATGATGATTTTACCCCCATTGAGGTTATCTCTAGCTTTTGCGCAGATGTAGCAGTCGTTGCTCAGGGTTATCTCTGAGATTGGGCTGCTGTGAATGTTGAATGTCCTCAGGGTTATCTTTGAGGTGTGCTTGACCTCCCGGGGTTATCTATGGGGTTTGAACTGAGTGTCCCAGGGTTGTCTCTGGGGTTGAACTGAATTTTCCAGTATTATCTCCGGAACTTGGACTGGATCCCTCGGGGTTATCTCCGAGGTTGGAACTTGGATCTCCCGAGGTTATCTCCGAGGTTGAAACTGAATCTCTCGGGGATATCTCTGAGATTGAAAACTGAGTATCTGTTGACTTAGTCATATTTCATCCTTGAGTTTTGATGATGAATTATTCATGTAATAAATTATTTTATGGCATTTCAGGTATATTGGTGATAAGGAACATTGATTGGATATTCAAGTGATTGAAGAATTTTTCTTTACTAGGAAAACCAACTGTAAGGTCAATTGCATAATAATTGATATTTCATATAAAGGCTCTTGGACATATTATTTGTATTTTGTTAAAATGTTTTAAACATTTAATGAAAAAGGTTTTTCTAAAAATAAAAAGAGATCAGATTAATATATATATATATATATCATGTACAAAAAGGGATTGATATTTTATTTGATATATATTACATGTGTATGTTTTACATGCATTAGTCTGTATGCTTAAAAAAAAGAGGATTGCATTGTGATACGTGTGCATAAGTGGTTAATTGATATCTTTGGGACATTTTAAAATTAATGCTCCACGTGGATATGCATGTAATTATGATTTCCTAGAAAATCTAAAGGACGGCAACTACTTTATTGTGATTTGTTTTGTATGCAGTTTTTCAAGGAGAAATAATAATAGGTATCTTGGAACTTTAACAGACCTTGATTCTTGGAAAAAGATATGGAATGGTTAACTCCACTATTACACGCTACTTGATATATGGAGAGTTATAGTCAGGGTTATTTCGTGGGTTAACTTTTTAAAAGGTCTTTTGATTTATCCAAATTAAGTAACAAACGAGAATTTGTTTTACTAATCTAGATATATATTAACATTGTGAACTGAATCATAGTTTTACCGTTGGATTATTTGAATAAACAAGACATATCTATAATAAACGGTAATATCTCGTGGGCTATAAATCAGTATTTTCCTGGATGGAAAAATATAACTCACGAAATTATTAATGCACTAATTACTTATATTTATCAAGCATCTAAATTTGATTTGATCGGTGCAAATTTTGAGCAGCTAAGCAATTAACGTCTGATATTTTTCTTAGCTGGTATTGGGTAAGATTTAAATTGTTTATCTTTTTGTGCTAATTGATCATTGCATATAGTTGAGCCTTTAATTGTTAAATTGATTATTCTTGCATTGATCATAGACCTCTGTATTTGTATTTAATTTTTCTGTTTAGACTAAGTGTAGTCTAAAAGTGTTAATCCTAGAGGATTAGAGAAAAGACTTACAAACAGGTTCAAGAAAGCAAGGGTGCTTGAAGAGTGCATAGGTGCACAAGGAGAAAGAGTGCTCAAGAGAAATTAAATGTTAATTAATTTTTGTAAGAACTTGTTTTGTAATCAGTGTTTATTTATAAAGAAATAAATAAAGTGAGTCTCCAATACTAGTTGGTATTGGACGTGGACTAGGCTATTATTATAGAGGGTAATAGCTGAACTACGTAAAAAATCTTGGTGTTGATTTTATTATTTGCTTTACTTTAAAATCACATAAGCTATTTAATTATCTTAATAATTAAAATTTGAATACTTGCATTATATTAAGATAATTCTTTAACACCAAGTATTTTATTTAAGTTATAAATTTAGTATGAAATTTTCTTGAAATAATCAGTCAATTCAGTAAGCAATATTAATTCAGTAAACTGATTTCATCATTTTAGTAGCCAGAAATTAATAGTTTAAATTAAAGTTTAAAAATTGGTCATAGTTTGCTTCCACACTTATAACCCCCCCCCCCCCCCCCTTCTAAGCTTCTAAGTGTGCCTAGATTAATTTCATTTGGTATCAGAGCGAGGCTCAACTTATCTTTGTTTTAAAGGTGACTTGTAGGGAAAGATTCTGATATGGCACAGTTCGGGAACAACAATCAAGAAAGACAATCAACCAATATGCCTCCTTTGCTGTTTGGAACAGAAAATTATAACTTCTGGAAATTCCGAATGAGGATCTATCTTAAAAAGAGATCCTTGGGAATGGTGGGTTGTGGAGAACGGACCAGTTATTCCACGAAGAGATGATGGGACACCAAAGATTCTACTAGAAATGGATTCAACCGAAATCTACATGGTCTCATATGATTCAAAGGCAATGAACATGCTTCTCAGCGGCATGGTACAATCTGAGATAGACAATGTTTCCTCATGCAATACGACTAAGGAAATTTGAGATACTCTAGTGGTAAGTCATGAAGGTACTTCCAAAGTACGTGAATTAAAGCTAAGCATGCTTATACACTATTATAAAATGTTCAAGCTCAAAAAAGATGAAACCATTAAGCTAGCTCATGTAATAACCCGAGATTTCCTATATAAAATAAATAAGAAATTTTGCATATAATTTTTTTATTATTATTTAATGACGAGAATAAATGTCTAGTAATGTGAACGATAGATACAAATATATTTATTACTTGAAAAATTAGAAATAATTTTGGAGTAATTAATTACCACAAATTATATTGTTATGGTAATTAATTCCTGTAAGCCGAAATGTTTTTATTAATTATTTTCCATGAAAACATGATTGGAAATAATATATGAAGTGACAATTAGATTTATATAATAAATATTTTATTATATGAATTGTTCAGAATATTAAAGTTAATTATTTTAACTTGATTATTGATGTTGTGTAAGAAAGAGAAGTCAGATATGAGATCCAAACCCTGAATTGGGATTGTGATCAAGAGATGAGAATAATACTATTATATTATTGTTATAATGATTTTACAAAGTACTATAATTATATATCGTGTATGTGTATGATGAGATAATATTGAAAGTAACGATGACGGTCAATTAGGTCATAGCATATTACCGTGCTATGAAACCCTAATTATTAAACTCAGTTATGAGAAATGACTGAGTGGTGACTGTGTATATGAAGTTATTGTGTATAAGATGTCAGTAATTAGAAGAAAACCCTAATTACTGTTGTATGTCGATAATTAAGACAAACCCTAATTATTACAACCCTAATCGGCTGAAATAGAGATCGTAATGACTGTGTTAGAACATACACAGATAATTAAAGAACCCTAATGGTCAATTAGAAACCCTAATTGATGGCGTTAAGAAACCCTAATTATAAAACCCTAAATTTTCAATCGAAAACTCTAATTTTAAATTACCGGGTTTAATTACGATGTTAATGAACAAGTATTTTAATTTACCAAAGATAGAAAGTAATTGGTAAATGATAAGAATTACCATCTAGTGATTAAATATTATATTTAATTGCCTTGTACAAAAATGCCCTTGAAATTATATGAGAAATTACCAAAATACCCTTTTAGTGTATTATTAGTGAATTATTGTGCATTATTAGTTGCATTGTTGGTAGAATCTTACAAGTGACCAGCCAACCACCTTACCATACTAATGTAAAATTTATGCAACACATTTCTCAACTATTACAAACACATGGTAGCAATTCATTGCATTATTTAAGAGAGAAAGTCCTCATTACACACTAAAATTTTCCAAAGTCTCATCCTATACTCTCCCAACCTCTTACCAACGAATTTCTCTTGCCCATACACTCATAATCAAAGCCCAACAACCACAAACAACAAATCAGAAGCATCAAAGTCGTAAATCAAGAAATCAAAGTAAGAAAAGGTATGAAATCCCAAAATTAGAAATCCTTGACTCGATGTTAATTGATGCGATTGATTGTTTAAAGTTGTTTAATAGGAGTCTATTAATGTTCGGGTTGTAAAAATACTGGACCCATAACATCAAAGTACAATTTGAAGATTTGAGAAATCTGGAAAATTTTATTTCGTGATTTTTGTCAAATGTCGAGCTTATATATCTTTTCTTGATCATGAGAGTTTTGTTGTTTAAAAGTTGTTATATGTAGCACGATATGTGGTCTTTAATATGAAAAAGCGAATCAAGTTCATAGATATTGTAGATCAGATTTATAAGCGGTCAAAATGGGTTGGCCGGCATTGGCCATTTATTCTTCAAACCCAGAAAATATTCTAAGTGTCCAGAAAATATTTTTTTGCCAAATGTCAGGCCTTATATCTCGGTTATCTTTAATGTGTTTTGTGTTCTAAAGGTTGTTATGTGTAGCGTGTTATGTGGTATTTAACCTCCAAAATAATCGGTCCATATATATTATGGATTAAGAGTTATTTAAGGTCAAAGTGGGTTATTGGCATTAACTTAGGAAAATTGCAGGCGATTGACATTTTCTAAGTGTTGATTTTTCCGACAAGGTTTGACCATACTTTAGTTGCTTGATTTCTTGTTGTTATGATGATGTTAAGTGTTAAAGTTGTATTCTATATATTGTCTACACACTTTGGAGTTGATAGATCACATAAAGCGTTACGATCGTCGAGTTATAGAGGCCCAAAGTAGGCATCACGAATCGTGTTCTTCACGAAGAGAAACTCATGCAACTATTTTGATGGCTAATTTCTCCCAGATCGATGTTGTTTAGAAGTAATGATTGTTGGTTATAGTATTAGGTATTTCCTCTACAAGGTCCAAGTCATAGATGTCCCATTAGTTAAGAGCATAAAGTTATTCACGGTCCAAAGTAGTCCCCTCACACACGCTTCTACGGCGGTGTTCTTGAGATGAAGAACACCTATAGCGACAGTTACGTCACTATAGGCCCTTTCATGATGATTTGAATTATTTTAAATTTTTCAATTTCGAAAATTGCGAAAATAATTTAAAAATTAGAAAAATTAGATTTTAAATTCGAAAAATTATTTTAAAGTCCGAAAAATAATATTTAATTATTTTGAGTATATTTCATAAA
The DNA here is from genome assembly GCA_020205605.1 of Panax ginseng. Classification (NCBI taxonomy): domain Eukaryota; kingdom Viridiplantae; phylum Streptophyta; class Magnoliopsida; order Apiales; family Araliaceae; genus Panax; species Panax ginseng. The sequence goes on along the minus strand of CM035134.1, from coordinate 89,775,494 downwards.
TATTTAATATTTTGGAATATAAAAGGTATTTATTTATTTAATTATAATATTAAATAAATAATTTAAAAATAGTTTTAATTCATGAAAAATTATTTTATGGTATAAGAAAATATTTTAAGTTATTTGTGATGACTTTTAATATTTTGTGATGAATTTTATTAATTAATTAATATTAATAATATTAAAGTTATTTATTAGTTTAAAAATGATTTTAATATTTTAAAAATCATTTTAGATGAAAATAAAGTATTTAAAGATATTTTGAGTTATAAAATATAACTTTTAATATTTAGAAGATAATTTCATTAATAATTATATATTAATGATATTTAGTTAATGATTTGTGATATTAAGTTTATTTAATATTTATATTAAATAAATAGTTTAAAAATGGTTTTATTTATTTAAAAATCATTTAAAGAGGATATTAAGGATTTAAAAATATTTGAAGTTATAATTAATGACTTTTAATATTTGGATAAATAATACATTAATATTTAAATATTAATGGTAATTATTTAAAAATGATTTTAATTATTTTAAAAACCATTTAAGGGTAATATAAATGTTTTAAAAATAGTTTGAGTTATTATAAATAACTTTTATATTTTTGGCAATGGTTTCATTAATAATTTAATATTAATTAATTATTAATGATAATAGAATTATTTGATGTTTAAATCATTTAATTATGATTAGAGCGTTTGAAAGTTATAGTAGAATTCAAACTAGGTGACTTGAGAGCAGGTTATGAAGTTACGAATTTGAAGAAGAACACCTATAATATGATTATATCACTATAGGCCCTTTAGTGACATATTTGAATTATTTGAAATTTTTCAATTTACGGAAATTTGAAAATGATTAAAAATAAAATGTCCGATCTTCTGAGATGTTGAGGTATAGAATAAGAGTCTTAGACTCGATATTTACCCGATAAAAAAATTTGTAGAATCTGGCAAACAAATGTCGAACCTTATAAAAGAAAAAAAGGCTCTTGTAAGAACATGGATGAGATATTTAAAAAATGTATAAAATATTTCAAGTATAGAATATGAACTAAAAGTATGATCACTGCGATTATGTGATGGCGTGATTAGACTATGTCTTTGTTGTAATAAAGCGATTACTATGTGTTATGATATATTGTTCTAATCGAAGCGAATGATCGATTATTGATAGGTTGTGATAAAGAGATAAAACCTAAGTTGAGATTTGTAATCAACCAAATCGGCAAGTATCTTACCTTTGCATTTCCTTTATGCAATGGACATGAGTAAGAAGTTTGAGAATTATTCTATTCTGTCATGATTATATGCGCTTTGATTATCAACATGTTAGCTCGGATATATATTACATTAAGTTGATTTCTAAATGGTTATACAAGTGTCCCCACTTGGATAATCATAGCATTTATTCATATGTTGATATACCTTTGTCAATTACGTATATATATATATATATATATATATATATATATATATATATATATATATATATATATATATATATATATATATTGAATTACATATTATTGTTGAGCAAGATTAAAAACCTTGGGTTTGGAACCGGGCATGTATGAACATCCCTATATGGGAAAATTTTTTGCTTAGGAGGATGATAGAATAAAACGATGAATTTCGATTTCAGGAGTTATGTAGTATTGATCAATACAAGGCTGAATGAGGTGATCACCCTCGTGTAAGTAAGCTAGAAGCGGTTTATGGATGGATTTACGCCAAACCTTTTCGAAAAATGAAAAGAATGTTCATAGTATGATTCTTAAACCCTATTCATGGGTAGAGCGAGCCAAATTTAAATAATTTGGAAGAGAGTTGTTATGTGAATTTTTATCAAGTCTGATTACTTCACAACTTTCGATTCGTTGTAGAAGTGTTATGTAATGAGAATACTTATATTCTTTAAACTTATATATATAATTGCTATTACTTCTTTGGGCACTCAAATGCTCATCCTTGCTTAAATTAAATGTTTTCGAGTTATGTATATGCAAGCTTTGAAGGCTCGAACACGAACAAGGGAAAGGAAAAGGCTATTTGAATGAGTTTATATTATGAGTTAATGGTTATAGTTAGTAAGATAATGGAATCTATTGTCGGTATTGTAAGGAATGTATTTGAAGGTCACGTACCTGGGGAAGTAAACTTTGATGTATGTAAATTAAGATCGAATGTATTATTATTTAGTATTATTCAGCTTAAAGAAATTGTATCGTGGAGAACCGAGTTCGGGTTGCAAGTACCCGGATTTGGGGTCGCCACAGCTCAAACAAGATTTCTAGTCCTTATGAACTCCTTGAAATTACTGGACAAGACTATTCCTCAAAGTGAGATCAACCGTAAGTTACTTCGGGCTATGCCCAAAAGGATTGCTTCTAAAATTACTACTCTTCAAGATTCTGCAACTATTTCTTCCACGAATACTTTAACTTTGTTTGGTGAATTAGAAGAATATGAACATCAGTTAAAGAGATATGATGATGAGGAGGAAACTCCTTAAAGAAAGGTCTTAGCTCTTATTATAGATAATGAAGAGGAGCTTGATGATGACTCGGATGAAGAAATAGGCATGATGTCAAGAAGACTAAAAGGGCTACTTGATTATGCGATACTGTTGGATTTGTAAGCATAAAGATTAGATCATATTTATTTCATTGCATTGCATTGCATAACGTGTAGTTTGTTTTGTGCTTGATGACTAGCACGGTTTAAGTTTGAGGGATTTTGATAAGTGGATTTCATATCCACGAATCGTTGTCCATTTCACGCTTAATTGTTGTTATTTTCTTGTGTTTATGTTCGTTTTTATTTGTTTTTGTGTTCTTTTATGTGTAGGGTGGTTGTTGTGGCATTTAACAAGATTTGGAGTCAATTGCGAGCATTTTTGGAAGAATTCATGAAGCAAAGGGAATAACTCAGCAAAATACACCCCCACCGGGGCGGGCTTATTTGCCTTGTATACCTCCGCTGGGGCGTGGGGTATTCAAATGATTTAAGCAGAATGGTAGCCCGCTGAGGCGGGCTCTTTTAAGGCATACACCTCCGCCGGGGTGGGGGGTCTCTGCTGGCAAGGACTCCTGTTGTGCTTTGAACTTTGTGGGAAGATGGTTTCTAGTGTTTGATTAGCTTATGGACTTTAATTAGTAGAGAATTTTGACGAGGACTCGCATATTGGACATCTATTACTCCATTAAGAACAAATTAATCAATACACAAGGGCATATTACGAAGAAGATTTCCAGTTTTTCTTAGCAAGCATTGTAGGAGTAATTTGAAGATATTTTTGAGATAATTGCAATTCTAGGCTACGTGAAGGGTGTTTTTCAATATTCTTCTTCTTAGACTATTATTTGTAATTGAAAGAATGTTATCTTTGATTTATTTAGTAGTTAATTCTTTTATGATAAACTAATTCACTTTTTAAGCTTATGATGGATCTTTAAGTGAATCGATGATTTTGTAAACTTTGATTTCCAATTCAACAAGCTATTTCCAGTTTATCTATATTAATTTGAGCTTGAATTTATGACTTGCCTGATTAACAATTCTTTGTGGATTTATATGGAATCGAGAAAGGATATTCAAATCTAGACTTAGTTAATATAGCATGTGTTCATGAATTTTGTGAATAGCAGAATCTTGATCAATGTTAAGGTAGAGATATAATTAACATCGCATGTAATCAGATAGAGAACTTAATCTTAAACCTTCTTTAATTATAATTCACATGCAGATATAGTGAGTTAGTTGATTAAGGTGTTTAACTTGTTTCTATCTAATTTGTGGATTTAAGTTAATTCGGTATTAGTGCATCGAGAGGTGGCTTTTACTACATTCGTGTTCTTGATTAATAAATTGGGATAGTGATTAGAAGTGGAAATAAGGTGTAGAAATAAGAGTGAAGCTTAGGGTGAAATCATAAGTCTAATTCTCCATTAATTGTTTGAAATTCCAGATTTTCATATTGGACATCTATTACTCCATTAAGAACAAATTAATCAATACACAAGGGTATATTACGAAGAAGATTTCCAGTTTTTCTTAGCAAGCATTGGAGGAGTAATTTGAAGAGATTTTTGAGATAATTGCAATTCTAGGCTACGTGAAGGGTGTTTTTCAATATTCTTCTTCTTAGACTATTATTTGTAATTGAAAGAATGTTATCTTTGATTTATTTAGTAGTTAATTCTTTTATGATAAACTAATTCACTTTTTAAGCTTATGATGGATCTTTAAGTGAATCGATGATTTTGTAAACTTTGATTTCCAATTCAACAAGCTATTTCTAGTTTATCTATATTAATTTGAGCTTGAATTTATGACTTGCCTGATCAACAATTCTTTGTGGATTTATATGGAATCGAGAGAGGATATTCGAATCTAGACTTAGTTAATATAGCATGTGTTCATGAATTTTGTGAATAGCAGAATCTTAATCAATGTTAAGGTAGAGATATGCTTAACATCGCATGTAATCGGATAGAGAACTTAATCTTAAACCTTCTTTAATTATAATTCACATGGAGATATAGTGAGTTAGTTGATTAAGGTGTTTAACTTGTTTCTATCTAATTTGTGGATTTAAGTTAATTCGGTATTAGTGCATCGAGAGGTGGCTTTTACTACATTCGTGTTCTTGATTAATAAATTGGGATAGTGATTTGAAGTGGAAATAAGGTGTAGAAATCAGAGTGAAGCTTAGGGTGAAATCATAAGTCTAATTCTCCATTAATTGTTTGAAATTCCAGATTTTGATATTTGTGATTATTTTGTGGTAATTTATTTATTTCTTAATTTAGTTTTTATAATTATAATCATTGAATTGAATAGTTTAATAAAATTAGGGTTAATAGAAAATTGATACTTGTAAGGTTGAGTTTCTTATTAATTTATCTCTGTGGGAACGATACTCTACTCATTACTATATTACTTGTTGACCACGTATACTTGCGTGTTGTGCGTATATAGACCTTACCCAACAAGTTTTTGGCCTACACTATTCAAGGACGCCCACAATTTTGTCAAAACATGTGATAGGTGTCAAAGGGTGGGCAACATTTCAAAAAGGAATGAGATGCCTCTACAAGCAATTCTTGAAGTGGAAATTTTTGATGTACGAGACATCGATTTCATGGGGCCATTCCCATCGTCACTCAATAATTAGTACATTCTCCTCGTAGTGGATTACGTATCAAAGTGGGTTGAAGCTGCGGTGCTACCATCAAACGATGCCAAGGTGGTCCTCAATTTTCTATAGAAAAACATTTTTACGAGGTTTGGCACGCCTAGAGCAATTATAAGTGACGAAGGTAGTCCCTTTTAAAACAAATCATTCAAAGCTCTATTGGCAAAATATGGGGTTAACCACAAGGTAGCGACGACTTATCATCCCCAAACCAGTAGGGAAGTCAAGAAAATATTAGAGAGAGTGGTGAATCCAAATCGTAAGGATTGGTCACTCCGGTTGGACGATGCACTATGGGCATACCGGACTGCATATAAGACACCGATAGGGATGTCACCATATCAACTATTGTACGGAAAGACGTATCATTTACCAGTTGAGCTACAGCATAAGGCTTATTGGGCAGTTCAGAAACTCAATTTTGATCAAGCAGCTATAGGGGAAAAGATATTACTTCAATTAAATGAGCTCGACGAATTTTGCCTCCACGCCTACGAGAACTCCAAGTTATACAAGGAAAAGGTCAAACGATGGCATAACCAGAAAATTATGCATCGAACATTCGAGCCGGGTTAATTAGTCCTTTTGTTCAACTCACGGCTACGATTGTTCCCAGGAAAGCTTAAGTCAAGATGGTCGATACCATTCACTATAAAGCGGGTGTTCTCTCATGGAGCCGTTGAACTCTATAGTCGCAATCCGTTAGAAACTTTCAAAGTCAACGGGTAACGTCTAAAGCACTATTGGGGTGACGAGTCCAACACCGATGTCATCGCCATCACATTGGCCGACGCACCATGAACAAGAAGTAGTCAGGCTGAACGACTTAAAATCAAGTGCTAATTGGGAGGCAACCCAATCTTTAGTTTATTTTTCGTATTTTCATTCATAATTGTTAAAATATAGTTTTTATTAAGTTATTAGGTAGTATTCTATATAAAAAAAAAGTCTTGTTAATCTCCCCACAATACTCTAGTTGATCAAAATGTTCACTAATGTTCATGTTTCATGTCTTGCGGGATGGAAAAGGAACATTAAAGTAGCTTAACATGAAGCAAAGATGAGAAACAGAGGAGTTTAGCAGAAGCCACCCCCGCCGGGGTGGGGGCCTCCCAACTTTTTGATGAAGCCATGTGCATTGGGTGGCTATTTTGCCTTACACCCCCTTTGGGGTGGGGGTCCCTCTACACAAACTAAAAGAAGCTAGGCTCGCCGGGGCGGGCTGTCCAAGCATAATAGCCCCCATCGAGGCAGGGGTCCTGGAACTTAACCGACTTCTGGTAGTTACATGCATGCTTCTCCTCTTCCCAGCAATACACCACTTCCCCACTACTTCATAAATCCATCTACCACCCACTACACCCACTTCTACCCCACTATTTCTAATACTCCATTACTTCTCCCCACCTCTTCAATCCACCAATAGACCCCATCACACCACCTCTATATATCACCACATCCCATAACATATTTCTCACAACAGTTGAATTAGGGCATTCATAGAGGATACTTGAGAGCATTGAGAGTCAAGCATATCACTATTTTCAAATTCTTCAACTTCATTCACCATGATTGCCACAAAATTCGACAAGTTTGGGGGATACTCAACTGTGCACACTAAAGTGTTCGACAAAGTGTGTGAACCACGTTTAGAGGATCAAGGTACTGTGAGACAAGCAATAGAGAGCACATGGCATCACAACAAACATCGAAACGCCAAAGGGGAGAGAGTTCAAGGCCCGCGCAACCGACACGGACCTTTGATCGCTAGAAATTTGTGAGTGCCACCGCCGCCGACCGGTATGAGTACTTGCTAACAAAGGCCCTTACACCAGAGAATGGATTGGCACCGGATCCAGTCGATGGGGAGATGATGTAGCAAATCTATCAAAAGGGTTGGAACAAATTCACCAAATAGCCGAAACCCACCGTGGTCAACATAGTTAAGGAATTTTATGCAAACGCCGAGGACAAAGCCCCATTCAACGCATATGTGCGGGGTCGCTTGGTCCCATTCAGTGCTGATGCTATAAACACCTTTTATCAGCTGCGGGTACCTTGCCAATGCCAGTATGCCCAACTACGAGACTTTGATCTGGACTATGAGGCAATTCTCAAGGAAATGACTAAACCGGGAACATCATGGATAAAAGGTCGGAAGGGAGGTACAATGTTCCACAGTAAAGATCTCAGTCGGTATGGTAAAATTTGGTATGCATTCCTATGTGCTAAACTGTTTCCGTCCCAACACACCTCGGACGTGACCAAAGAGAAGGCGTTACTGCTATACGCGATTGTTCAAGACTTCATCATCGACGTCGGAGCCATTATTTATTTCTCCATCCGCCAATGCTTACATGGACACTTTTCGGGTGGCTTGCCACACCCAACACTCATATGTGGGTTGTGTCACCAAGCAGGTGTGAGATGGTCAGACGATGAGCCCACACAGATGACGCTTGCATTGCTAGACTCCAGAATGATAGCACATTATTCAGTATGGGCCGGGGGAGACTCCCATCCTCGAGGACTGGGTTCTATTTTTCCATCGGCTTCGGAGGATTCTTTAAAGGATGATGATGAAGATATGGGAGATCAAGGAACCGAGCAGGTACCGCAGACCGATGCACTTTTTAGTCCTCAGTTCCTTGAATTTCAACGTCAAATGAATGCGTACAACAAGGCAGCACGGCGGGAGATGCAGCGACTAGCGTTGAGGCAAGACCACATATTTATTGCTATGAACGCGTCTTTTGCCTCACTTAACACGACCCTTCAGAGCTTCAATCCAGCTGCACAATTTCCATATTAGTAGCCTGTGCCAATGCCGCGGTTTCCACCTAGTGATTCAGAAGAAGAAGATCAATAACCACCTCCTCAGACTTAAGCGATTACAGGGAAGTCCTCATGTACTTAATTATGATTATTCATCCAATGAGGGCATTGTATTACTTAAGTTTGGGGGATTTAAATTCATGTTTGCATGCATATGTAGTAGTTAAGTTTAAATTTTGTCATTGCATTTCAGTTCTGCATAGTAATTGGGAACTATGATGTTACATATAGGTTTTAACATAGTTGCATGATAGCTTAGGTGCATACATAGTATCTTAGGTTTTCTTTTACATTGCATTGCATTGTTTTTAATTTTGTTAATAGTGCATTTTGTTATGTTATAAAAAAAATAATAATAAAAATTTAGTTAAATATTATGCTGCATATGTCCAGCAGTGTTGTAGTTAATGTTATTTGTGGACCAATGATGAGATTGAGAATAAGTTAACCAATATAGTATTGATGATTAGAACTGTGATATAATTTCTGTTATGAATCGAATCTTGCACTTGTTTGAAACTGGTATAAAAAGGTTAGCACGCTAATATCATTTTTGTTGACTGGTCAGTTCAAATTGATACATAAATAGTTTCAAAGGATAATGCTAGAGTAAATGAGAAAATGACAAAGATAGGCAGTAAAGGCGAACAATTAGGCAAGAACCTAAGTTTGGGGGATTATATGTGGGGTATATAAGCTTTATGGAAAAAAATGGAAATGAAAAAATATATATATAATTATGTGACTAGTCTTGTTTTGGGGCCTTTGTTACTTGAGCAAGTACGCCCGAGGGGATTGTCTTTACACCAAGCGCCCTAAGGTCTTTTATGGTCTGCGAGTCGTTGGTCGAAAGCTCGCTAAGGGGTAGCACTGTCAGCCTAATGGAATAAGACATTGCACAGTCATTGTTGAAAAAAAAACGGGAAAAGAGCAAAAAGTCCCGTGAAAAAAAGAGAGAGAATGAAAAAGATATATTTATAAATAAAGTATAAGTACCCTGTGTTAACCCCTGGAAATAGTAATTGCTTAGTTTTAGTTAGAACTAGTCTATTTTTTTGAATTTTTAAGTTTGCATTGTATGATTCCTTCTAAGAAATTAGTTATGTATTGAATTTGAGTCCGTATCAGTTATCTTTGATGTTGGTCACACACTCACACTCTACTAGTGATGATGGTGTAAGATTTGAGAATTAATACGGAATTTTGGATTGGTTTGGGTGATTAATATTGTAGAGTTGCTTGTTTTCTCTGAGATCGATAAGATAATTTTGATTATACGATACCGTTAGATTTGTAAGCATAAAGATTGCATCATATTTATTTCATTGCATTGCATTGCATAGCGTGTAGTTTGTTTTATGCTCGAGGACTAGCATGGTTTAAGTTTGGGGTATTTTGATAAGTGGATTTCATATCCACGAATCGTTGTCCATTTCACACTTAATTGTTGCTATTTTCTTGTGTTTATGTTCATTTTTATTTGATTTTGTGTTCATTTATGTGTAGGGTGGTTGTTGTGGCATTTAACAAGATTTGGAGTCAATTGGGAGCATTTTTGGAAGAATTCATGAAGAAAAAGAAATCACTCAAATAGAATACACCTTCATTGTAGGGGCTTATTTGCTTTTATATACCCCACAAAGGTGGGGTCTTCAAATGATTTAGGCAGAATGGTAGCCCGTCAAAATGAGCTCTTTTTAGAATACACTTGGTGGGGGGGTGGGGGGTCTCGGCTGGCAAGGACTCCTGTTGTGCTTTGAACTTTGTGGGAAGATGGTTTCTAGTGTTTGATTAGCTTGTGGACTCTAATTAGCAGAGAATTTTAACTGGGACTCGCGTATTGGACATATATTACTCCATTAACAACAAATTAATCCATACACAAGGGCATATTACGAAGAAGATTTCCAGTTTTTCTTAGCAAGCATTGGAGGAGTAATTTGAAGAGATTTTTGAGACAATTGCAATTCTAGGCTACGTGAGGGGTGTTTTTCGATATTCTTCTTCTTAGACTATTATTTGTAATTAAAAGAATGTTATCTTTGATTTATTCAGTAGTTAATTCATTTATGATGAACTAATTCACTTTTTAGGCTTATGATGGATCCTTAAGTGAATCGATGATTTTTTAAACTTTGATTTCCAGTTCAACAAGCTATTTCCAGTTTATCTATATTAATTTGAGCTTGAATTGATGAATTGCCTGATCAACAATTCTTTGTGGATTTATATGGAATCGAGAGAGGGTATTCGAATCTAAACTTAGTTAATATAGCATGTGCTCATGAATTTTGTGAATAGCAGAATCTTGATGATTGTTAAGGTTGAGATATGCTTAACATCGCATGTAATCGGATAGAGAACTTAATCTTAAACCTTCTTTAATTATAATTCACATAGAGATATAGTGAGTTAGTTGATTAAGGTGTTTAACTTGTTTCTATCTAATTTGTGGATTTAAGTTAATTCGGTATTAGTGCATCGAGAGGTGGCTTTTACTACATTCGTGTTCTTGATTAATAAATTGGGATAGTGATTTGAAGTGGAAATATGGTGTAGTGGAAATAAGGTGTAGAAATCAGGGTGAAATCATAAGTTTAATTCTCCATTAATTGTTTGAAATTCCAAATTTTGATATTTGTGATTGTTTTGTGATAATTTATTTATTTCTTAATTTAGTATTTATAATTATAATCATTCAATTGAATAGTTTAATAAAATTAGGGTTAATAGGAAATTGATACTTGTAAGGTTGAGTTTCTTATTACTTTGTCTCTGTGGGAACGATACTCTACTCATTACTATATTACTTGTTGACCACGTATACTTGCGTGTTGTGCGTATATAGATTTTACCCAACAAAAGGGAAGACAAACTACAAAGACAACATGAAGAACAAAGCCATTGTGACTTGGAGTGATGAGGAATCCGAAGTGGAGATCGATACTAAAGATGAGATAACACAAGTATGCTTCGTGGGATTTGAAGGTGAATCTAATCTAGTATCTTTTAATGAAATGAACTTATTAGAACAAGAAAATAAGAAGTTAAAAGAAAAGAATGCATGCTTAAGAAGTTTAGTTAATACTTTAATGAATGAAGTGGATTCACTAATAGATGAAAAGAAAGAAATTGAAAAGGAATCTACATGTAAAGAAGAAAATATTTTGATTGCTAAGATTGATTATTTAGACAATTATAACAAAATACTTTTCAATAAAGGTAAATTTCTTGAATAATGAAATCCAAAAATTGACTAATGAGCTAAAAATGAGAGATGTGTGTATTGATGCATTTAGAGATAAATCTCCTGTTAAAACCTTTCCTAATAATGAACTTCAAAAAGAAATAGCTTCATTAAAATTATCTCTTGCTAAATGTGTCCAAGGTGAAGAAAATTTAAATGTCATATTAGGTAAAAAAAAGACCTAGTTTTGAAAGACAAGGAATTCGTTATGATTCTATGCATAAAAAGAGTAATATAAAAATGCTAAAATCAAAGTAACGATTTAGTTTAAATTATTGCTCTCCTTTCACGACTTGTAAACATTGCGGTATTAAAAGTCATTTAGATATAAATTGTTTTATGAAACGAAATAAGGTTAAACAGGTATGGATTAAAAAGAATGATTTACTTGCTACTTACATAAGTTGACCCAAAAAGATATGGGTACCAAAAGGATAAATTATTCTTTCTTGACAGGTATGTTTAAAGGCAAGAGTTCCATCTCAAAAATGGATTCTTGATAGCGGATGTTCTCGGCACATGACAGGTGATAAATCAAAATTTTTAGAACTAAATATCAAGAAGATGAATGGAATAGACACGTTTGGAGACAATAAAACCTGCAAGATAATTGGAAAAGGTAAAATTGGTAATGGCAAGGTAAGTATAAATAATGTGCACCTTGTTAATGGTCTTGAATTCAATTTAATTAGTATTAGTCAATTAATAGATAATGGCCATCAAGTTAACTTTGAAGAAGATAAATGCATAATATTTTATGGTACTAACAATACTACTCCAGTTGCACAAAGAGAAGGAAATATATATACTCTTGATTTTGAGCAACAAGATGAAGAACTATGTCTTACTTCAGTACAAGATGAAGCTTATCTATGGCATAAAAGAATGGGACATGTCCACATGGACTTAATCAAGAAACCATCCTCAAAGAATCTCGTCAAAGGGTTGCCAAGATTCAGGTTTGAAAATAAAGGAATATATATTCATTGTCAACTGGGAAAACAAGTAAGAACTTCTTTTACGGCAAAGAATATGGTATCAACCTCCTCTCCTTTGCAATTACCTCATCTTGATTTATTTAAACCGAAAAGACATTCTAGTATTAATGGTAAATTTTATGCATTTGTAATTGTTGATGATTTTTCAAGATACATATGGGTATTATTTTTGAGAACTAAGGATGAAGCATTTAAAGAGTTTGAAAAATTAATAAGGAATCTTGAAACTAAGTATAGTTACAAACTCATTAGAATTAGAAGTGATAATGGTACTGAATTTCAAAAAGATTTCATAACTTTTTGTGATCAAAGAGGTATTAGTCATGAATTTTCAGCCCCAAGGACTCCTCAACAAAATGGGGTGGTGGAAAGGAAGAATAGAACTCTACAAGACACGGCAAGAACTCTACTACAAGAAAGTAAGCTTCCAAAGAAATTTTGGGCCTAAGCAGTAAGTACATCATGTTATGCTTTAAATAGAGTACTCATTCGTCCTATTATTTTGAAAACACCTTATGAGCTTTTAAATAATAAAATTCCAAACATAAGTTATTTCAAAGTATTTGGTTCTAAATGTTTCATCTTAAATACAAGTGATAATTTGGGAAAATTTGATGCTAAGTCATATGAAGGAATATTCATTGGTTGTTCTCAAAATAGTAAGGCTTATCGTATTTTTAATATTAGAAAGTCATGTGTAGAAGAATCTGTTCATATCACTTTCAATGAGACTAACAATGATCTTCCAAAAGAAAGTGAAATGATGTAGGAAATTTAGAGACAGTCAGAATTTTAGCAAACCAAAAAGAACAAAACAGGAGACCAAATGAATAGTTTCAAGAAACTGAAATTGATAACCAGCAGGAACGTTAACCTGAAAATTTGCAAGATGTTGAATATGAATCTCATGATCAAGAGGAAGTTGTACATGATATCCAAATGCCAAGAACAACTAGATATATCAAGAATCATCCTCCGGAGAATATCATTGGAGATATCAACAAAGGTGTAACCACACGAAGAGGTTTACAAAATCATTATGCATACTCTACATTTTTGTCACAGGTTGAGCCAAAGAATGTGAAGGATGCACTTCTTAATGAAAACTGGTTATTGGCAATGCAAGAAGAACTTCAACAATTCGAAAAATGCCAAGTATGGGAACTTATGCCTCCTCCAAAAGATGTTTCCATTATAGGTACTAAATGGGTGTTCAAGGATAAGCTTGATGAGCACGGAACAATTATTCGTAAGAAAAAAAGGCTAGTAGCTCAAGGATACAACCAACAAGTGGGGATCAACTACGAAGAAACCTATGCACTAGTGGCTAGGCTAGAATTAATCCGAATTTTGTTGGCGTTTGCATGCTACAAAAAGTTTAAGTTGTATCAAATGGATGTAAAGAGTTCTTTCCTCAATGGATACATTAATGAAGAGGTCTATGTAAAATAACCTCGTGGATTTAAGCATGAAAAATATCCTAATCATGTCTACAAAATAAAGAAAGCACTTTATGGCTTGAAACAAGCTCCAAGGGCATGGTACGAAAGGTTAAGTAAGTATCTCTTGTCAAATGAATTTATTAGAGTTAAAATAGATTCTACGTTATTTATTAAGCATAAAAATATCGATATCATTATTGTTCAAATATATGTAGATGATATAATTTTTGGTGCTACTAATGATCATCTTTGTGAGTGGTTTTCCAAGTGCATGCATAAAAAATTTGATATGAGCTTAATGGGAGAACTCAACTACTTTTTGGGACTTTAAATCAAGCAAATGAAGGATGGAATTCACATCCATCAAACCAAATACACAAAAGAATTACTCAAGAGATTTGACTTTGAAGGATCTAACTCAAAATGTACTCCCATGAGCACATCAATAAAGCTCACTGCTGATGAGAAATGTATTGATGTTGATATAACAAAATATCGAGGTATGAATGGATGCTTGTTATACTTAACTGCCTCTACACCTGATATAATGTATAGTGTTTGTTTGTGTGCTAGATTTCAAGCTAAACCCAAAGAATCACACTTAAATGATGTTAAAAGAATTTTAAAATATTTAAGTGGGACAAAAATTTAGGATTGTTTTATCCAATTTGTAATCATTTTGAACTAATAAGTTATTTAGATGCTAACTATGCAGGGTGTCAAATTGATAGGAAAAGTACGAGTGGTGCTTGTACTTTCTTAGGACAAAGTCTCGTGTCATGGCATAGTAAAAAGCAAACCTCAGCGGCACTATCAACTACTGAGGGTGAATACCTAGCTGTAGGAAGTTGTTGTTCCAAGATTTTGTGGATGCGACAAACTCTATGTGATTTTGATATATTATGTTATTGTGTGCCTATATATTGTGATAATTCTAGTGCTATAGATATATCTAAAAATCCTGTGTTACATTCATGTACAAAACACATAGAAATAAGACATCATTTTTTAAGAGACAGTGTGTCAAAAGGTTTAATTAAATTGATTTTTATTCCAACTGAAAATCAAATTGCAGATATTTTTACTAAACCATTAAGTGAAGATAGATTTTGTATGCTGCGAAGAGAACTTGGGATGTGTATCGCATAATTCATCTTAAAATCTGTATTATCAATATTCTATGTTGCATGTATATCTTATTAATTGATAAAATTTAGGATAATTGATAATATGATTATTCGGCCGCCTATTTAACTCCTTAATTCATGGACGCAATAATCAAGGAGTCTATCATAATTTTTTTTTGAAAACTGAAAAGACAGGATGGAAAAGGGCTTCTCGGGAGACGTAAGTGTGTATGCATACATGCATTTGTTTAATTAACTTATCTTTATCTCATAATGGTTTTTGAAAATTGAAAAGACAAGTCATTTGAGGTTCTTGGAAGACGTAGGTGTGCAGGAGTGTACTTTGTACATGCATCCATTTTTTTTATCTTTCTATCTATTCCTTTCCATTTTTTATATTTCTCAAAATCTTTCTGACTTTGTTTCTTTCCTTGTACGTTTACCTTCTCTAACCTTACCTCTTATATTTCTTCTGACTCTCTCTCACTTTATTTTCTCATTTTGGTCTTCATCTGCAAACTTCAATCACCACGAGGACTCGAACTCATAAACGATCTCTGATCGATTCTGATGACGATCCAACTCAAGTTCTTCTCCAATTAATTGCCAGACCTTCACAAAAGCAACGAAAACTGAAGAAGGTCGTATCTGATGAAACAAAGTATGTGGACTCTTCGTCTTCTGACGAGTCCACTTTCAGTCCATTCTTGTCAAAATCACTTGGACCATCTCAAAGACGGAAGTCAACTATTCCCTCCTATAAGACTGAGTTTGCTCCACCATCTGATCCGGTAAATCATATCCTTTCTTCTGATCTTCCTGACAATTTCTTTCGTAGCAATGCCTATGAAGTTCGGTTTAAGACCGTTATGTTTCCCAAACAATTTTTTTATGAAAAGTTTGTTGATCAAATCTGTTATTAACAATCTCCTTTGAGAACATTGTTTGACTCTTGTGGTATTTCTTCAATGCTTTTTTCCTCCATCTGTTGCATACCCTAGACTTGTTCAATAGTTTTATACAAATCTAGAATGTCATGGGGATTTATATACAACTTTTGTCAAAAGTAAATATTTATATTTTACAGTCATGGATTTTGGTAGTATTTTGAACATTCCATCTTCTGGTGTTTGTCCCTTTACTAGAAAAGGAGCTGTTCATTTTCCATTTACTCCTCTGGAACAGTTACAAATTGTTATGAACAACCCTTTGTTGGATGATGTTTTTACTCCAAAAATAGTGGATGTCTCTCCTATTTCTTGTGTACTCCATCATCTTGTTAGATACAATTTGTTGCCTCGTTTAGGTGGAGGAGCATATTTTACCTATCAAGACTTGATAATTGTTGCCATGATTTTAAGAGGAGTCTCTTTTAATTTGTCTCAAATGATGCTTCACCAAATGACCACCTTTTTGCGAAAAACCAAAACATGTTTGCCTTACAGTGCTACTCTCACTACTTGTTCAATCATTTTAAAATTTCTTTTGAAAATGAAAACTTTGTTTCTATTACTGATTCTATCAGCGTTGGTTCCTTGAAAATGTCGCGTATTATGTTACTTGATGGTAAGTTTGTTCGAAGCACTTATGATAATCTTATTCCTCCTCCAATGACAAATCCAACTTCACCTGTTCTGCCTCCAACTCAATATTCTCCTAAAATTATGGATATGTTGAAAGTTATTCTTAGTAATCAGGAGAAAATGCAAATTGAAATGTCTGCTCTTCACAATCGTACGACTCTGTTGGAAAAAGGCAAGTTGCCCTTAGGAGCGCCTAAAATCAATAAACTCTATCACAACATTGAAGATGAGTTCATAGATTTGCAAGCCGGCTTTGAAGTACAAACCATTGCCTTGATTGAGTTAATGCAACGAATACTTAATCGAAATTCTTGTCAATTGAGTCAGGAGATTAATTTCGTTAGTAATCAGGTGGGAGAGTTAGCTGATTTCATAGCTATGAGGTTCAATGATGTGGGCTCTAAACTGCATATGCAACATAAGCACTCCACTATTACTGAGTGGGTGTATTGTAACTGGTTAGCCAAATATCAAGGTGAATTTCTTGACATACCTCTACCACCTGCAACTTTTATTCCCCGACCTCCTTAATTTGTAGCTGATCTGAGCATTGCTGAAAAGGTTCATCGTGCAAATCATCGTCCATACTTCACGCAGCGAGCTGCTCAGCGGGCCACGGTGGTAGATCTCGATTGATGACGTTCCTTCCCTTTTTGTTCGATGATAAAGGGGGAGAATTTAAGTTTAATTAAATTTAAATTTCAGTAGACTGAATTATAATTGTGTTGGTTTTTGAGACGTTGATTTCAAGACTTGTGATGAATGTTTTTAAAAGTTTTAATCTTATGATATGTTTGAAATTGATACTTGATACTAACATGAAATGCTGGTAGCATGAAATGCAGGTAGCAGGTTACTGAAAATCAATTTTATTTTTTATGATGATATTGATGGATTTAGGGGGAGCTAAATTATATAGTATGCATGGTTTTAGGAGGAGCTAAAGGGAATTTAAATTTATTTTTGTCATCATCAAAAAGGGGGAGAATGTTGACATAGTCATATTTCATCCTTGAGTTTTGATGATGAATTATTCATGTACTAAATTATTTTATGGCTTTTTAGGTATATTGGTGATAAGGAACATTGATTGGATATTCAAGTGATTGAAGAATTTTTCTTTACTAGGAAAACAAACTCTAAGGTCAATTGCATAATAATTGATTTTTCATTTAAAGGCTCTAGGACATATTATTTGCATTTTGTTATATGTCTTAAATGAAAAATGTTTTAAACGTTTAATGAAAAAGGTTTTTCTAAAAATAAAAAGAGATCAGATTAATATATATATATATATATATATATATATATCATGTACAAAAAGGGATTGATATTTTATTTGATATATATTACATGTGTATGTTTTACATGCATTAGTCCGTATGCCTAAAAGAAAGAGGATTGCATTGTGATACGTGTGCATAAGTAGTTAATTGATATCTTTGGGACATTTTAAAATTACTGCTACAAGTGGATATGCATGTAATTATGATTTCCTAGAAAATCTAAAGGACGACAGCTACTTTATTGTGATTTGTTTTGTATGCGGTTTTTAAAGAAGCAATAATTATGGGTATCTTGGAACTTTAAAAGACCTTGATTCTTGGAAAAAGATATGGAATGGTTTACTCCACTATTACACGCTACTTGATATATGGAGAGTTATAGTTAGAGTTGTTTAGTGGGTTAACTTTTTAAAAGGTCTTTTGATTTATCCAAATTAAGTAATTAACGAGAATCTGTTTTACTAATCTGGATATATATTAACATTGTGAACTGAATCATTGTTTTACCGTTGGATTATTTGAACAAACAAGACATATCTATAATAAACTGTAATATCTTGTGGGCTATAAATCAGTATTTTCATGGATGGAAAAATATAACTCACAAAATTATTATTGCACTAATTACTGATATTTATCAGGCATCTAAATTTGATTTGATTGGTGCAAATTTTGAGTAGCTAAGCAATTAATGTCTGATATTTTTCTTCGCTGGTTTTGGGTAAGATTTAAATTATTTATCTTTTTATGCTAATTCATCATTGCATATAGTTGAGCCTTTAATTGTTAAATTGATTATTCTTGCATTGATCATAGACCTCTATATTTGTATTGAATTTTTCTGTTTAGACTAAGTGTAGTCTAAAGGTGTTAATCCTAGTGGATTAGAGAAAAGGCTTACAAACAGGTTCAAGAAAGCAAGGGTGCTTGAAGAATGCATAGGTGCACAAGGAGCAAGAGTGCTCAAGCGAAATTAATTGTTAATTATTTTTTGTAAGAATTTGTTTGGTAATCAGTGTTTATTTATAAAGAAATAAATAAAGTGAGTCTCCGATACTAGTTGGTATTGGACGTGGACTAGGCTATTATTATAGAGGGTAATAGCTGAACCACGTAAAAAATCTTTGTGTTGAGTTGATTTTATGATTTGCTTTACTTTAAAATCACATAAGCTATTTAATTATCTTAATAAATAAAATTTGAATACTTGTATTATATTAAGATAATTCTTTAACACCAAGTATTTTATTTAAGTTATAAATTCAGCAGGATATTTTCTTGAAATAATCAGTCAATTCAGTAAGCCATATTAATTCAGTAAACTGATTTCATGATTATAGTAACTAGAAATTAATAGTTTTAATTAAAGTTTAAAAATTGGTCATAGTTTGCTTCCACACTTATTCAACCCCCCCCCCCCTTCTAAGTGTTCCTAAATTAATTTCAGTATCTCGGGGTTGTCTTCGGGATTAAAACTAATTTGACTTCAAGGGTTTTCTCTAGAAGACAATTTTTCCCTCCTGCAAGGTTAGTAACAGGACTGCAAAATTTTTGAGTGTCTACACCCCCCTATTTCATTCTTAGTTTGAGGTGTAGGCATCTCAGTGATTGCTTTCATCTTGGTTGGATCCAATTCAATGCCTCAGTTTGTAATATCCGAGATTTTCTATGTAATTTAAGAATTATCAATAAACGATTTTATATGAAACTTTTGGGTGATTTCATTTATTAGATGTATATGTGTTGTACATATATATATGTTATTTCAAGATATGTGATGAGATGTATTTAAATGGTTGGTTTAGTTTTATTTAACTATTTAAAGTGATTAAGAAAGGAATTATCTTATTTATTATGTGTGATGGTATTAAATCATGAGCTGGAGTTCGGAGCAGAATTTAGTGACGCGGAGTGCGTATTCGAGTCCGGAACGTCGAAATTAGTCAGGATAGACTGTAATCACGAAAAAGTGTAATGTTGACTTTTTGGTCAAAGTCAACCGGTTGACTTTTTTGAGGAAAAAGTCAATCATGAATTTTGTGGATGATTTTGACGAAACGGATAGTCCCATGACGTCCGGAACGTCGAATTAGTAAGAATCGATATTAGTATCGAAACGTTTGGCTACAGAGGGTAAAATGGTCAATATAATGTATTAAACGATTAAATTGATTTTAGTATTATTTTGATAGAAAAGTGCAGCAGCCGTGGGGCCCACGTGATAACCAAATTGGGACAAGGGAGGGAGCATTAGTATTACAAGATAATGATGGGGGAGGGAGTTACAATTCTTTACAATCCAAGACCTTTCTTTTCTCTAACTCCCACCCCATATTAAATTGAATTTATACAATATAATTATTACATATAATTATATTGGAGATAAAATGGCTGGAAAAAAAATCAATTGGTTATCATGTTCTACATATACTCTCTATCCAAGTTTTCTTCCTTTTTGCAAAAGCAAAAAAATCCTACCGTGAGTAAAGTTGAGAGTGAGAGGGGAAAGAGCTTGAGAGGGTAGCGAATTCTAGAGTTTTGGGGAGTCTAAACAAGCAAGTGAGGAGGATTTTCAGAAGATAAACAAGAAGAAATTCATCAAGTAAGCAACTCATGAACCTTTATATATTTTCAAGGGAAATAGCTAGAAAATGCCTCTTAGTTGCTAATTTATTCAAATCATGGTAATTTAGTGGGTTTGTTTGTTATAATATGTTCATATATGTTAGTAGATGAGATCTGGACAGTAGGAATTGAATCCATGCATGCTAGAATCAAAATCATGATTTTTGTCAAAGTTGGTTAAAAAGTGTAATCTGTGATTTTTGGATTTTTCGGAGCCTTGGATTCGTGGTTTATATGACTCGATTAGCGAATTTAATAATTTTATAAAATAGTATGTAGTATGAAGTCTAATCTGGCCCAAATTTCGTTAGAATCAAAGTTATAATGAGTAAGTTATGAAAATCGAAAGTAAGCATGTTCATAACAATATCTGCAAAAAATCTGGAATTTCCAGATTTTTTCTGAGTATAGAACCAATGTTGGCACGTTTTTCTATGCAGTTGGTTTGTGGTCTTAGCATGCTAGTTTCATGAATATTATATTTTTGTAAAATACCTTGATGTATGAAGTTTATTGTGTCGAAGTATCATGGTCATATCATCTGTAGATTAGTGGGAATAAAATCGCAAAAGTGGCTACAAGAAACAAAAATTTGATGTCTTTCTTGGGACTGTTTGGATCAGTCTGTTTCGGGGGCATTTTCATCCACTGTTTTGTACTTTAAAAATTCTAGAAAAATTTTGAGTATTAATATAAGAAGATATGAAGGTCCTGTAAAAATTTGGGAATTTTTGGCTATACGGTTTCAAAGTTATGAATTTTACGGCTAAGGTCACTATTTGAAAAGATACCCGAATAACTCTCTGTGTATAAGTCCAAAATTTATGAAATTTTTACTGGAAGTACATGTGTATAACAGGAGTGAACCCTGAAAATTTTAGAAGTTTTGAAGCTAATCTCGATTTATGAAAAATCTGAGAATATTTGGCTATTATGGACTATTTAAAAATAGTAGATGGATTTAAAAAATTTCGAGAAAAATATATGTTCAGTGTGGGATTATATTATACAAAATCCCAGAAAAGAAATATTTTTGAGACGGATTTGGTATTTTTCATATAAATGATGTTATATGGATAAATGAATTTAATTATATATGTGATGTCATAATTATGGAAAATGAGATTCTTCGACTTTAGACCCTTAAGCATATTTTATGCAGATTTTTGGTAGAGTTTTGGTCCGAAAAATGTCACAAATTTATGTTTCACAGTTTCTTTTATTTAACCACATGGCCTATTCGTAGCAACATGTTATCTAATTGAATTGTATTTGAATACGTGTGAGTTTATTCGTTTTATTAAAATAAAAGGGAACCAATACACTTCAAAGTGGTGTTCGAGAACCAAATTGCTTAACGTGACACATGTGAATAGATTACGTGAAGGGCTAGTAGATAGCAGTAATTGTAGAAGACGTATCAGGCAAGTTTCCTAACTTTATTCACTTTATTGCAGTGAATTTAAGTTCCCTTAACTTGTACAATTTATCATTGTATACAAGTCTCATATGTTGCAAGTTATAACTCGTACAAACTTATATATAGTGCAAGTTCTATTGATGATTACTCAATTATTAATTCAGTTGTTTATGCCTTAAAGTTCTTAATTATTTATGAACTATTTTCAAGAAGGCGATCTGACCATTTGATTCGATTAGATATTATAGATGGGAAATGTTGTATTATTTGTACTATTCCAAATTCATTGTAGCTATTTAAGTCTACCAATCCAAATTGCTTTGGTGCGGTCTCGCATGAAAGTAAGACGAATAACCCGAATAACGAGGTAACTGATGTCGGGCATATAGTCCCATTTATGCTTATGCGTTTAAACTTTATACTTGTGCACAATGTATGGTACGATAGGCTGATCACCTGGAGTACTTGCAGGGACTGTTTACAATCTATTTGATTGTTAGACCGTCTGATGGTTTTCGATGAAACAAAGTAATGTTCAGGGTATCTAACACCCCTTAGTATGCTATTGAGAATTCCAGAACTCTTATCTTGATATTCCAGTTTATCTCTTGATATTTATTTCAACTATTGAGAAATATTCATACTAATGCTTTTAGTTATGATGTATGTTCCCAAACTACTTTATATACTTGCTGGGCAATTTGTGCTCATTCTTGCTTAAACCTCTCGATTAAAATTTGAAATGATATATTTGAGGGCTCGAGTAAGGACAAGGGAAAGTCTAAGATGAAATGATGAGAGTTATTTATTTAATAAGTATATTTCCGCATATGATGTAATATAGCGATAAACACTAAGTTTAAGTTGCAGTTTTTTTAAAGGTTGTAAAGACTTGGGACTTTATTTTGAATAATTATGTAATAGTTATTATTATTATTATTAGAGTTACTTAGATAGACGATGATGTATGTTGTATCGTGAGCACCATGTCCCGCAATCGATGTTACACGGATTTGGGGGCGTCACAGGTTGGTATCAAAGAAATAGTTTATAAACCTTATGCGGGAAACCTTAGACTATAACCTTAGGGAAGTTAGTGGAGAAAATAAGGAGATGAACTCACGTAGAGTTCTAGGGGTTATGTCAAATCTATTTTTTTCCTAAAAATAAAAACATCTATTTTAAAATACTAATCGAGTTATTTTGTCTTGTTTGAAGGATTTCAGGAGAAGAGGAGGTTAGAGATATCCACGTTGTGAGTGAGTAGTTTGTGAAAGCTGTACCAGAGCCTATAGTTGAGGCAGCAACTGATTCAGACCTAGAGGAGTATCCTGAAGAGGGAGAAGAGCCCGGGAAGGACTTCGAAGAAGCACCTGAGGATACTTTGTTGGATGAGTTGATGGATAGGATTACGGAGTTGGACGACAAGGTCCATGAGTTGGAGGAGTCAGTATCGAGGGAGCGACAAGTTGCTGAGATTACATGAGGCATTGGTCCACCACCTGATAATTAGGAACGGGGATCTAGCTGACAAGCTGTGGGCATCAGACCAGAAGGCGGATAGGCTAGAGGATGAGAAAGAAGCTATTAGGACCCATTTGGGACATACCATTAATGGGTTAGAGTCGAGGATACAGAGTCTCCAAACTGACAAGCAGATTATTACTACATTATGGGGAGATGAGAGGAGAGAGACAGTGTTTGGTAGAAGCTAGCTCATGGCGAGTTAGAAGGAGAGGTGAGAGATAAGAAGGTTAAGATATACAAGATGAAATACGCATTTAAGTCAAC
The DNA here is from genome assembly GCA_020205605.1 of Panax ginseng. Classification (NCBI taxonomy): domain Eukaryota; kingdom Viridiplantae; phylum Streptophyta; class Magnoliopsida; order Apiales; family Araliaceae; genus Panax; species Panax ginseng. Next base: position 89,751,935 of record CM035134.1, on the reverse strand, counting down.
ACATGGAAGGTTCCAACATAGGGTGCATCACTTTCCAAGTGAGGAGCACTAGTTTAGACGTGTTATAAGCTGAGGGCCGGTACTGGAGATAGCGGATGAGGAGCATGAAGACGCCATTAGGTGGGGTCTTTTGTTTATTTGTGATGAACTTTTACTATTAGCGTTTAGAAGGCTTAGCTATGAAATAAAACTTGGTTTTGGTTTTTACCAAGTACTTTGGTTTAAGTGATGTAAATGGCTTAATGCCATAAGATGATGAATACCTTGGGTGTTATGTTTAAAAATTAATATGCTTTCATTTAAGTATGTGATGTGATGATTAAGTTCTCTTCTTGTGAATGATATATTCTGTAGTGTAAGTTATAAGATAATAACATTAAGTTCATTTAAATAGATAGATGGCTAGAGGAAGACGTCGTCAAATAACCGAGGGGTCAGGCAGTAATGCTGCGGATCCACCGAACCCTATGCAGTAGTTTGTAGACATGTTAGTGGGGGCACTTCAGAATCGAACCTCGAATGCCAATAACCCTCCAGTGGCTCAAGTGGAACACTTTAAGGACTTCAATAGCGCGGGAACCCCTGAGTTCAAAGTAACCACTGAACCCATCAAAGCTCAAACTTGGGTTAAGGAAATCAAAAAAGCGTTCACTATCGGCCGAGTAGGTGATGATCAGAAAACAATCTTCGCCACTTATATGCTGAAGGGTGAAGCCAACTTCTGGTGGGAGGCAAACCAGACCAGGGCTGGAGAAGGTGTGATACCTTGGGAAGGGTTTAAGAAAAAAATATTCGAGAACTATTTTTTGGTTAGTATGTAGAGTCGCATGGAGATGAGATTCCTGGAGCTGAAGCAAAAAGATATGACGGTACCTCAATATGCCGCAAAATTTAACGAGCTGGCGAGGTTTGCGCCTCACCAGGTCAACACTATGGAGAGAAAAACGAGGAGGTTTGAGCAGGGTCTCAAACCATGGCTATATAGTAGACTCTCGGTGTTACAGACGAATAGCTTTGCGACTCTCCTGGAGAAAGATATAATCGCTGAGGGCAGAAGTGAGGCCCTGATGAAATTTAACAAGGAGAAAAAGAAAAAGAATGAAGGAGGGAATCGTAGGGAAGGTAGCACCAGTAGTGGTGCAAACAAGAAGAAGCGGAACAATAACAACAGTAGCAACAATAATTTCAATTCGGGAAACTCTAAGGGAAAACCAGCGGAAGCAAATAAGAGAACTGAGGCATGTAAGGAGTGTGGGAGGAATCACTTGGGGGCATGTCTAAAAGGGAAGAATGTTTATTTCAACTGCGGGCAGGAGGGGCACATCTCTCCCAATTGCTCTGTACCAAAGAGAAATGGATGCTTCAATTTTGGAGCATTAGATCATCAGGCAAGGAATTGCCTAAAGAAGAACACAATAGGAGGAAATGGAGGAAGGGGACCAAGTGGTGGGAATCTCATGATTAATGGACCACCAACTCAGAATCGACCAATAGCAAGGACTTTCAACATGACATTTCAGGATGCGGTCGCATCCAGGGATGTGGTTTCAGGTATCATTTCGATCAATGATATATCTGCTTACATATTATTTGATTCGGGTGCTACTTGTTCCTTCGTATCGCATGAATTCTCCCAACGATTAAACTTACCCCAGGAAGAATTAGAATATCATATGAACATAGAAGTTGCTAATAAGGAAATGATTCCCGTTAGCCATGTCTATAGAAATTGTGTTGTAGACATCAGGGGATATAAGTTACATGTGGATTCAATTCCAATTCAATTAGGAGAATTTGATGTAATTCTAGGAATGGATTGGTTATTTAACCATGGAGAGATGATAAATTTCCAGAAGAAGTGTATAAACCATAGGACTCCAGACCAATCTAAGGTAGCATTCTATGGAAGTAGGTTGCCGAGACACTCAAGTTGTCTAACAATGATGCAAGCGAGGAAGTTACTAAGAAAGGGATGTGTAGGATATTTGGCCCATATCGTCGATACGCTAAAAGCAGGGATAGAGATGGGACAGATACCAGTAGTGAAAGAATTTTTGGATGTATTTTTGGAGCAATTTCTAGGACGTCTACCAGATCGGGAGGTTAAATTAGTTATAGATTTAGTACAGGGAATGACATCGATTTCGAAAGCCCCTTACAGAATGGTACCGATAGAAATGAAGGAGCTGATGGTACAGTTGCAGGAGTTATTGGATAGGAAGTATATTCAACCGAGTGTGTCTCCTTGGGGAACACCGGTTTTATTTGTCGAAAAGATGGACAGATCGATGAGACTATGTATCAACTATCGAGAGTTGAACAAGGTGATGATTAAGAACAAGTACCCGTTACCTAGGATAGATGATCTGTTTGATCAGTTGAAGGGAGCGAAATATTTCTCCAAGATCGACTTGAGGACGGGATATCACCAGTTAAAGGTGAGGAAGGAGGATGTACCTAAGACAGCGTTCAGGACACGTTACGGTCACTACGAGTTCCTGGTGATGTCGTTCGGGTTAACAAATGCGCCAGTAGCATTTATGGACATGATGAATCGGGTATTCAAGTAATACTTAGATAAATTCGTAGTTGTGTTCATAGATGATATCCTAATCTATTCCAAGACTCAGGAAGATCATGCTGAACACTTAAGGTTAGTGTTGGAGGCGTTGCTGAAGGATAAGTTAAATGCAAAATTCTCGAAGTGTGAATTCTGGTTGGAGAAAGTTCAATTTCTGGGTCACATGATAGATAAGGACGGAATTTCTGTGGATCCAACAAAGGTGGAAGCAGTACAAAATTGGGAACAACCAAAGGCACCGACTGAAGTAAGAAGTTTCTTAGGACTGGCAGGCTATTACAGACGATTCATTCAAGATTTTTCAAAGATAGCGGGAACGTTGATGAATTTAATGAGGAAGTCGGTAAAATTTGTCTGGACGGAGAAGTGTGAAGAGAGTTTTAAGGAACTCAAGAAAAGACTGAGTGAAGCACCAGTGTTATCTTTACCTGACGATATAGGTGACTTCGTGATTTTCAATGATGCATCACAAAAAGGACTTGGCTGTGTGCTTATGTAACATGGTAAAGTTATTTCATACGCATTGCGTTAATTGAAGGATTATGAGAAGGGATATCCTACTCATGACCTGGAATTGGCGACGGTAGTATTTGCCCTAATGATATGGAGGCACTATTTATACGGTGTAAGATGTGAAATATACAAGGACCATAAAAGTCTGAAGTATATCTTCACGCAGAAGGAGTTAAATATGAGACAGAGAAGATGGTTGAAAATTATAAAGGATTAAGATTGCGACATCTTGTATCACCCAGGGAAAGCTAACGTGGTAGCAGATGAGCTAAGCAGAAAGGGCATTGGTAGATTGGTAATGCTAACAGCTCAAGAGGACTTAATTAAGGAGATGGCTAGATTGGAACTCGAGATAAAAAGTCTAAGGGAGCCTGTAGCACCCAAAATCACCACGGCTCTGGTACACTAATTCTAACTATTGCGGAAGATATAAACATAAATTGTTTATACATTAAACATTATACATTATCCCCAAGGTCGAGTAACCATAACTTATGTAAAATTCAATATCCTATCTAACATACAATATTATTATAATAAATTACTGTTACAAATCTAGCTGCACACATAGTCCCAAGCTTAACTTGGCTTTAACTCTTCCTTGTATCTGACGTATTCGCCTTAATCTGCAATGTTTATCATGATGTAGAAAGGGTGAGCAATAAGTTTTCCCATCAAGTTTAAGTTCAATAAATTAAGGATATATCATGATGGAAAGATTTTGAATAATAGATGGCTAACATTAAACAAATACTTATAAACTAGCATGGACAAATTTTCATAGCTGAACCAACATTGAATATAAATATATCAATTATATCTGGACCGAATGGTAATGAAGGTGATCAGCCTTTTTTGTCAAAGTCAATGTCGACGTCAGGATTTTTGAGTGTCCCTTTTCGTTACTTGTTCTTTGGTGTTCTCCTGTTAATGCGAGATTTGTTTGAAAAAACAAGTGAAAAAGGTTCGACATGTATAATGTCGACGATTTGACTTTAAGAGTCGCCAGTTGGTGTATTTAACTAGTTGTACGAACGCAACCAAAAAAGGTTTGCTCATTAACCCAGTGATTTGACACTGCTAGACAGGTCTGTGAAACCGAGATTAATTTTGGGTCCGGGGGCTTGATTATGCGGAGGGAAGGTGTTAGGCACCCCCCGACATCCGTGTTACCATGGTGACCACCACTCTTCAAAGAAATTATTATATGCATGTGTGTGTGTGTGTGTGTGGATCAATATGCAATTATTTGAAAGTAGTGTGACGCCTCGTTCGCTCCTATATACACAAGGTTTGAATTTTATAGAAAAATTCAGTTTTAACCAAGATATAGCAATGAAGTTTTGTAAAAGATGTTTTTCAAACCCCGTGCTCAATAGGAATTGAGACATTTTCATACTTCCATTTTATTATTAAATGTCCGGCTTGTTTGCTTTTATTTTTGAGATGCGAAGCATTCTCTAGAAAATAATATCTGTGATCTTGAACTCCTCATGAGCATAATGACCATCCAAGGAAATTGAACCTTTGTAAAATAATGTACAAGTTGCTTCTGACAAAAATGTCAATCATGGGATCCGAATCTAGATTCAGTAGACTGAACCTGTGATCACATGATTCATAGGCTCACATGATACTTCAATTTGTATGGAAAGTAGTAAGCAGTTATATATATATAAAAGCTGTAATATATATATATATATATATATATATATATATATGAACATGATCAATCGCCATGATGTAAACTCCAAAGTGGACAAAATGTAAATAAAAGTCATAAGCGATCAATCGCCACTGTAAGTAAACTCCATGCGGTGACGGAATGTAAATAAATCAATAAAAGGCCACGAAGGAACTCCAAGCTGACGACAGAATGCAAAATATATATATATATATATATATATATATATATATATATATATATATATATATATATATAAAAAGAGAACGCTTTGGATGTGAATCCGTGCTCATCTGATATGTTTGATGAAAGAATTATATATATATATATATATATAAAAGTGAGTAAACGATATTTGGATGTAAATCTAGGCTCATCGATATGTCTCGACAATAGTTATATATATATAAAAGTAATAAAACGCACGGATGTAAAATCTGGGCTCATCGATGTAGTCTCGACCACGATTTATATATATATATATATATATATATATATTAAACGCTCGCATCAAGTTCAGGCTCAATCGAGGCATAACTCGATAATGTTAGTCCATATATGAAATATATACATATATAAGTGTATATATATATATATGCGAAATGAAAACCACGAGATCGAAGTTCAGAAAACGCACACAACACGACTCTCAATGTGTATAACATTGTGTGCTATATGAGAAGAAGGCTTTATAAAATGTAAGAAGGCTTACAGTGGGCTGCCAAAGTAGACTTCTATGACTTTAAATGGATAAACACTCAGCTCCCGCCGGATAAAAGATAGCTATATGTGAGCTAACTAGTGTTTAAAGATGAGGAAACACTCAAAAGATGTGTATACAGAGTAAAATGGACAGGGCTTCCTCGCCTTTTTCCCTCTCTCTCCTTCTCAAATGGCTGACCCCAAGGCTTGTATATATAGATGGATGGTCGCAGGTACACTGCTGCAAATGTATGATTATACCTAACGTGGGTCGTGATGCATTCGAGCCTTATGGGTCCCATCGTCTTCTAAAGACGCACTCATACAATTGTAATGTCCGATTCAACTTGCGTAACTTCAATCCAAAAGCATCCGAACGAGGTATATCTGACCTTCTTTGGACTGCTTGTGTCAAGAGTCGCAATGACATGGATTAGAGGTTGTACGAAGTCAGGAAGAGGGGTCTATGCCTATGGTCTTCAAGCTTCAAATTCTATCCAAAGTACTGTCACACGTAATAGTCACTCGGGATTGTCACTCCTCGGTTCTTATGGGACATTGTTGGATGTATGTATATATGAAGTGTTGAGACGATGTGCTATTGTCGAAAGGACAAGTTGACGTTTGACTTCTCGCCGGAGTTATTGCCGGTTTGAGTTGAAAGTAGACGTTGCTCAGGGTTACAGCTGAGATTAGACTACTTGTTGGTATGTCGCGATATCATCTTGTTGAGACAGTAAGATGATGTGTTAACTCCTCACTGGGGTTATCACCGGTTTAAGCAGAAAGCAGACGTTGCTCAGGGTTACATTTGAGATTGGACTGCTGCTTATTTGTATGTCTCACTATCATCTGTGGGTGTTCTATCTGCCCGTTGTTGGCTCCGGGTCTGAGGTATGTGTGCCATGACAGGATGTCTGGGGTTGAAGATGATTGCATGTGTTTGAAACAAGCATTTTCGGTGTTATCGTCGAAACTGTAATGGCATCTCTTGGGGCTATCACCAAGGATGGGGTTGCTACTCGATGTTGTCTCTAGGATTGGGCGGCGAAAGGCTTTGTGTTATTTAGAGATAGAACTGTCCTCTCCGGTGTTATTGTCGGTCTTTTGATCTACATATCTCGGGGTTATCTCCGAGATTGGAAATGACATTCCCGGTGTGTGTTTCGGGTTTGTGATGAAGTTCCTGGTTTGTGTTCTGGGTTGGAACTGAACTTACGATATTATCCGAAATGGATGTAAGTTGTCTCTTAGGGTTATCTCCAAAAGACGAATATACCCTCCTACAATGTCAGTAATAGAAGTGCAAAAAATTTTGAGTGTCTACAGATGCCCCTCTTTATCATATTCATGCAATGCAAGGCACGGATAGGATAAAGAATCCTAGACACTTGAAATGCAAGCAAGATAAACATGATGCTATATGCAGCAACATGATGCAAATGTATAATGCATGATTGCCATGTAATCCTATTGGGATAACAATCAGTGATGGCTTGGACATGCGATCCAAATCTTCAAGGATGTCAACGTTGGGACTATCACCAAAGTCTTGAATCCTAGACACTGGCTTATATTCCATAGAGGTACCTCTTGTGTGTAAGAGATCTGTGGTGATAAAGCTTTGTCTATTTGAGGATGTGTATAACATATTCCCTCATTCTGTCGGAGTTACTGCCAACAATTTTTGTCACTATCAGGGTTGCCTGATCTTCACTAATGTATATATCACCGGATAGATCCCTGCTGGGTGCATTGTCAAGGCTGCTTGACCTTCATTGATTTATATGTCAATGGTAGCATTGCGTTGTAACCCTTGCTGGGGAAGGTTGCTTCGTTGGGTTTACTTGCCATCGGCTGACATGACGTCAAGGCTGCTTGACCTTCATTGATGTGTGTATCAATGGCTGCATTGCGTTGTAACCCCCGCTGAGGATACGTAGATGCTTAAAAGATGTGCATTGTGACCCCCGCCGGGGATACGTAGATGTTGATAGATGTGCGTTGTGACCCCCGTAGGGGATACGTAGATGTTGATAGATGTACGTTGTGACCCCCGCCAGGGATACGTAGATGTTGATAACTTCGGCATTGTAACCCCCGCCCGGGAGGTTTGATATATCGTGGTTTTGCGTTGTAACCCCCGCCAGGGATTGTTTAGGGTTGTGACCCTATAAATGACGGCATCGGACCTTTGTGGGGTATTTCCGAGCATGGTTTATGAAAGCTGAGCTCATTGGTATAGTATACCCTGCATTCAGGCGAATACCGTTGAGACGACGGGAGTTTAACTCTGACCGACGAGAAACCGTGGATTTCGTGCTATTCTCCTTTCAATCGCGTAGCATTTTATTCTGATTTGGCCTTTTCGACATGAGACCTCCTTTGCAACTCTAAGCTGGAGCAAGCCGGAAGTGTGGGACCCATGTAGGGGCCGCGCAGTGTACTCGAGGAGTCACATGAGTTAGCTATGGCCAACCGTGCCTATATATAAGCAAATTTGGTTTCTTTCATAAGTCATTTTCAAGTTGCGCATCAAAGGAAATCTGAGAGCTCTTCTTCATATCTGCTGAGTTCGGGCAACTTTCTGCATATTCTGTCACCGTACAAGCGTTCTTCACTATCCTAGTAACGTATGCATGTCTTTTTTCCAGTTTCTATTCGTTGGAAAATGACTTATCACATGAAATGCATTTAGACACATAGTAGTGAATATGCATGCTGATATGAGTTGATAAAAAATATTCAACATAGTAAATGTTAGTATTAAACTATGTTGAACATAATGATGTGAAAAAATTTGACTTTTAAAACAATCAAATTGGCACCTTTTACTGTCATTTCTTATCCTATCTGAGGACAAATGAGTAAAGGCATAAAGTAAAATTATCCTGGTAATTAGACTACACTTACAGATTTTTACTGTGATGTGATTAATGCATACATGATGTATATGACTGTGTATAGGTGTGCTATTGAATGGCCACCTAGTTATGCCTATGTGTATGTGGATATTCCCATTTTCAAAGGGGCTATGGAAAAATTTTCCCAAAATATAGGCATTGGGTAATCATGCATTTTTAACTCTACTATAGATGTATGTTAAAACAATGAATGTAAGCATGTAATCATAGAATGCATTTTGGAAAAGACTCCAGGTAAGAAATTACCCACCCTTTCTGAGGTGATTTGGAGACTTGTTGTCCAGATATTATGGATCCCGGACCGGTAGAGTAGTTCCATGAGGACCTTACGGTGTACGGAGGAGGGCTTTTGAAGAGCCTCAGCGTCATTCCGTTAGACAGCCTCGTCGTTTGGAGGAGGCGGTGATACATCCTATTTGGGTTGAAGTGCTGAATGTCGAGGACGAGGAGGAGGATGTACCATTCGAGGTTCTCGCTCTCGGTACATGACGTGTTCCCGTGAGGAAATTGCGAGTATTCAAGTGGCGAACCCAAATCTTCTGGGTGACTTGAGTAGGCATCCTTCAGTATACCTGCACGTAAACGAGGTATGAAGTTAGATCTTTACTCTTCCTTATTTCCTATTGATGAGGAGTCAAGGATTCTGATGTTGATCTGCATTTGATGTAGGTTCCCGGCTTCACACAGCCTCGAGGGAACTGGTTTATCATCCGCTCTATGTATCAAGCCTTCCATGATGACTACAGAGCGATCATTCATGGCTGGGGATTCGGGAGGTTCTTCTCCATTCTACCCCGTCGCTGTCCCTGGGGTTACCTCAAGGCATTGTCTTAGCGGTGGTTTCACCAGACTTAGTCACTCCATTTGTTGGACTGTGAGGTGATGATGACTCCGATGGATTGGCGGTTTATCACAGGTATGGAGTTTGGAGGGGAGCCGGCGCCTTGTACGGCGGATATCACCCCTACTGCCGTCAGATCCTTGTTGGATGTTCCGGCGGAGGCACTCAAGGGCAGAACTATTCGTACAGGTCCTTTGAGAGTAGATGCTATGAGCAGGCTGTTGAGTGAGCCCATACCCAATGATGTGAGAGTCAGGGATCGCATTCTTCGGTGATTGTTCCTGATGATCAGTGTCCTTCGCTTTGATCAGCGCCACTCGACACGTGGACCGTATAGGAGAGTATGATTGGGGTTCCTACACCTTTGCCTACTTCCTCAAGGTAATGCGCATGTGATCGCAGGGCTTGACCGAGGCGTGGTTAGGATTCTACCCATTTCTGCTGGTGAGTGTTTCTCTTGTCTTTTCCCATGTATAGGTTAAGAGTGTTGACTGACAGCAGATGTTTGTTTTTGTGTTGGCAGTTTTGGGCCTATGAGAGGCTTCCTTGTTTGCATCCTATGAGCGTGCTAGGTTTAGACACTTATCCATGAGGACGGAGATGGCATCATTCCATACTGGCGGAGGTCCCTGTTGCTGAGGTTTTCACTCATTGTCACCTACAGTTGGAGTTGTTGACAGCTGATGTCATCACATGGATTCCCTACTCTGGAGAGCATCTGGGAGTTGGTTTTGAGGATGGGTACCCGACTAGAGTAGAGTACGTCATTTCCACCCGCAGATTCCTCTCTTCACTGAGATGGAGGATGGGAGCTCTATTTAGAGAAGCGTCTTATATCAGGAGCACTATAGGAGAGATCCGTATGCCGATCTTGCCTCCTGCCAGACGTTATTGGCTTGTTTTACAGTCACCCATCATTGACATCCCATTGATGGGGATTGACAGTTTTATATTGTCAGAGGGCCCCTATTCTCAGGAGATGTTCCAGCATTGGTGGATCCCTCATACTATTGGAGCTCAGACCCGCGCCACACAGTTTATAGGGGATATGGTTCCAGGATTCATGATGATGATGGATTGGCTAGCCTGTGTCAGAGATCCGACTCATGTGACATAGATTGACAGATTAACTCGGCAGCTGGACCGGTCACATCATTTCATTCGGCATTTGGGCAGAGATCCTGCAGAGGTAGATACTTTTGATCCTTCCAGCTCTAGCGCTGGTCCCTCAGGTGACCCATATGGTTTTGCCAGCGCAGATCCTCCCTTATATCGGCCTGACATCCCTATAGATAGAGATCCAGTGACTCAGGAGGATTTACATCAGGTGGACAGGATCGATGATGTAGACATCGACACTCTTAACTTTTTCTAATGTATTTCTCGTTATCTCTTTTGATAGGCCTCTATTAGCATCTAGGTAGCTTCGCCCCATTCTTGTTATATCTTTTGATAGGCCTCTGTTGTATGTTGGGTAGCTTCGCCCCATTTCCCTGTATTTTAGCTGTACAGAGATGTATTAGATGATGATATACTTAGGAATGTATGTACAATTTTCCATTCCCTATATCATATTGCCATCTATTGTATCATGCATGTTATTATGTTATGCATATGTATGTATGTCCGAGATATTCAAAGATTGAACCTGGATGGTCTTATGACACGCCCGTCTGGATGTCTTCTTGATGTAAATCAGTATTAATCATACCCCACCATTTGTGGTGGTAGCTGGTATGCGCTCATGGTATGGTAGTATATCACCATCAGACATGGTGATCGTAGATGATTTGTTGCAGCATACTATGACCATGTTAATGTTTCAGGTTCCTCCAGGATTTGTAGAGGGCATGCTAGAGCACTGGGTACTAGACAGACAGGTATTCCGATTTGGGACCCAGGAGTTGACTCCTACTTTGGAGGAGTATGCACGATTGACGATGCTGCCACTGGACAGACCTTGCGTGCATATGGCTATTGGAGACATGAGTAGACAGTTTATGACCCTCACCGGATTGAGACGTAGAGTGGTCCAAGACGAGATTACATCCGGCCACGTGATATCTCAGCGTTTCCTGTTTGACAGGTTTGGCTTTGAGGATAGCTATGCATGGCATTCCGGGGATTTCAACACACCAGAGGACCATTGGCATTCAGCCAAAGTAGATGTACTGCTTCTATGCGTATTGTCATACGTCTTCATGTCGCGGTACATGGATGAGTTGGATATCGGCGTCATTATGGCAGTGAGAGCTCTCAGGGAGGGTCACATCATTATACCGATGATCATTGCACGGACTCTGAGGTCGGCTACATATTGCTGCACTTATCCGACAGGAGTGTTCACAGGTAGCTCGGTCATGCTGTATGTGTGGTTTATGTCACACTTGAGACCGATTGGCACATTTAGACGGCAGGGGTTTTGTTTCACCCAGGAGATAGCCATGTCATACTCCTTTCAGCCTACAGAGTGCACAGATGTTGGATTGAGGGGCATGATTACTTACCACCCACTGGCCATGATGTGTCAGTTTGACCAGTTTCAGGATTTTCATCCTTATGAGGAGGCAGTGAGTCAGCGCTTTGCATCACACCATTTATCAGCGGAGGACAGATCCAGGTTGTATGCCTGTTGGGATCGCCGAGAGTCAATGAGTTTTTCTGTCGATCATCCAGTTGTTCTGCGAGTATTACGTATGGATGGAGACAGAATCATCGCATTGGCTACGGTAGTATCCACAGTCTGGTGGGTTTGATTCTGCGATGAGGAGCCTATAGAGAGGTGTTATTCCCATCGATGATTTGACTCTTTCACGCCAAAGATTTGTGATGGATTCTCCCACCCCGAGTGCCACTGCTACTCAGTATTCGGCACAACATTTGGAGCAGAGCTTACATCTGATGACCTATGAGAGAGATCAGGCTAGGGCCGCGATGCTGACAGTTCTTGATGAGAGAGATACCGCTCTGTTAAAGAGGGATGAGGCTAGATCAGCCAGGGATGCACTGATTGGGGAGCGGGATGCCGCCTTATCTACTAGGGATGTGGCCATTATAGATAGCACTTCTGTTAGATCCCAGAAGACTGTTAGTCTTGCCGACATGAGTGCCTAAATTGATGAGCACTATGCCACCATGTAGTTAGCCTCTGATCTGCTAGCTCGTGTAGATACCTTTGGGCAGGAGCTTGCAGTGCTACCTCCGTCTTTAGAGAGGGATGCTATGTTAGATCTGATAGTCTGCATAGACACAGATCTGTAGATAGCTTTGTATTTTCCTGCACACACTAGCTTAGCCATTTTGTCATGTACAGCACATATGTATATATTAAACAGTATTATGTATGGCAGGGAAATATATTTTCATTCACTTCCCTTTTAGTTATGCCTTGATACTTGCTTGATGTTTGCCTGGTTCTCCAGGGCCTTGTGATCTTAATGTATTATGAACTTATCCTTGATAGATGGACATTGAGACATTGCAAGATCTCTCAGAACGGATCATTGATTTCTATAAATCTCTACCATCTTTGGTGTCTTGGGACTGGTATCTGTATGGAAAAGTGGAGAGGATGGTAGTTTCTTCCTCTCTGAGATTGACCACACCACAGATGGTCGCCAGTACTTTTATTTGTGAGAAGCCTAGTTAATTCCATATCTTATGGGTTGGTATTGCTCTTTGAGGCATGATCGCAGCTTAGATTGTCACCGAATCTTCTATTTGTGAGAAGAGGTTGGGTAATTCCATCCCTTTGATGCAAAACCGATGAAATGGGGCAAATTGAAGGTTGATCCCGATCTTCGTGTGACAATAATTTTTGTTACGGTAGGGGTTAGATCGCACCATGAATGGTCGCTTTCACGTCATCTATTGAAGAGAGATCAAGTCTGCGTAGTTGAACTTTGGTGTAAGAGGTTCATTATTTGAATGCGGAAGGCGAGATGGGTGTAGAAGTATTTTGTTGTTTTTGTGGTTTTTGTGAAGAAAGGGCAGAAATGTTTTTGTTGTTTTTCATTATTGCGACCGGACCATATAGAATCAGGTCGACATAGTTCGCCCCTCAGGACGAATCGCAACTGAAGAGAAACGTGAATCCCATGTGCAGGCTATACTGCGGGGAGAAGAAAGTTTAATCCCATAATGGGGATAAACTGCAAGTGTGGAAAAAGTTTGATCCTGTCTTCAGGACAAATTGCAAGCGTAGAAAAGTTTAATCCCGTCTTCAGGATAAACTACAGGTGTAAAAGGTTCAATCCCGTCTTTAGGATAACCAAAATTGAGAAAGGTTCAATCCCGTCTTCAGGATAATCGAAATTGGGAATGGTTTGGAATGAAATGATACTAGGCTACTGGCTTAAAGTGTATGTTTCCCTGAGGGGCAGAAGAGTATGTAAAAAGGAAAGGGTTCAAAACCGGAATGACTGGTGATTTGATGATCAAAACCAGGATGTTTGTTTGATGGTAACTTCAGACATAGTACCGTTTCACGGTGTCCGAGTTGATAAGCTGTGAAAATTCATCTTCATCCATTTCCTGCAATCTAAGAGCACCTCATGTCAATATTTCCTTGACAACAAATGGGCCTTCCCAGTTAGGAGCGAATTTTCCCTTAGATTGATCTTGGTTGTCAATGATCTTCTTCAAAACCAAGTCATGTTGTTTGAATTATCGTACTCGGACTATTCTGTTGTAGGATCGTGCGATCCTTTATTGATATAACTGACCATGGAAGATAGCCTCAGCTCGCCTTTTGTCTATCAGAGACAATTGGTGATACCTGTCTTGTACCCATTGGTCTTCATCCAACTGAGCATCCATCAATACTCTGAGGGATTCCATTTTCACTTCTATGGGGAGCACCGCTTCCATCCCATAGACTAATGAGTGGGGTTGCCCGGTGGAAGAAACGCATGGAAGTTACAGAGGCTAATAAAGTCGAGGCAAGAGGTCAGGCCATCCTTTGTGATTGGCGGACATTTTTTGCATGATCTTTTTGAAGTTTTTATTAGCCGCTTCAACAGCACCATTCATCTTTGGTCGGTAGATGATGGAGTTGAGATGTTTGATGTGGAATTTTTTGCATAACTCCTCCATCATTTTGTTGTTGAGGTTCTTAACATTGTTTGACACAATGACCTCTGGTTTTCCATATCGACAAACAACATTGTTTCTGATGAAAGCAATAATGACTTCTTTAGTATCCTTGGCGAAGGAAGCTGCTTCTACCCATTTAGTGAAGTAGTCGATCATGGTGAATATGAATCGATGTCCATTACAGGCTTTGGGCTTGATGGGTCCGATCACATCCATTCCCCACATTGAGAAGGGCCATGGAGAACTCATATTATGGAGATCCCTTAGAGGGGCGTGGATATCATTCCCATGAATCTAGCATTGATAACACCTCTTGACGTGATCATCAAAGTCAACTTTGAGTGTAAGCCAATAATGTCCCATTCTGAAAATTTTCTTGACAAGTAGGGGTCCACTCGTGTGAGGGCCGCATACTCCACCATGGATCTCATCCATGAGTCGCTGAGCTTGGTCTTTATCCAGACATCTGAGGAGACCTAATCCTGCATCTCTTTTGTAGAGTGCATCTCCGCTCAGGTATAATTTCATAATTTCATAGGAAGTCGATGAATCCGCCTCTTCTCAGTTAGGCTCGCCTCAGCGGGTGTAGATCCATCTCGTAGATACTCCTTGATGTGTTGGTACCAAGGGTTGTGGATGGGAGGTAGCTCATCCGATACTTCTCCAACGTAATTCCCATAGACTGGGCTTTTTGCAAAGCAAACGTGATGTTTGGTATGTTTTCCTTGTCCGGTATGTAAACCAAAGAGGCCAATGTTGCTAATGCGTCTGCAAAATCATTCCTATTACGAGGAATGTGTAAAAAGGAGATTTCTTCAAACTCCAAAGCCATCTATAAAACTTGTCGATGGTAAGGCAGCAAATGTAATTCTTTGGTTTGATAAATTCCTGTGGATTGTCTGATTACCAATTCGGAATCCCCAAAGACAATTAACCGTCTTATGCCCATTGAACGGGCAAGTTTTAGCCCCACGACATGACCTTCATACTCACCGTGTTGTTGGTGCCGATAAAGCGCAATTTGACTACGACGGATATCGCTCCCCGTCATCGGATATTAGAACTGCTCCAGCTCTAGAGCCTTCTGTGTTAACAGCTCAATAAAGATACATTCTCCACATACGGCATGTATCGTACTGATGTTGTTGTTGAACTGTCATTACCCCTTCGTCAGGAAAGTTTGTTTCTAAGGGTTTGTAATCCCCAAAAAAGTGCGGCGACGGTTGATCCACAATTCCACGACCTTTTGTGATTTTTTGCATCACATAGACGATGTCAAATTACTGTAGGATCAACTGCCATCTGGACAGTTGATAATTCAGTATGGGCTTGCTAAACACATACTTGAGAGGATCCACATGGGATATGAGATGGGTTATGTGACCATGGAGGTAATGTTGTAACCTCATGGAAGCCCACACTAAAGCACAACAAGTCTTCTCAATCAGAGTGTACTTGTGTTCACTGATGCTGAATCTTTTGTTGAGGTAATAGATTGCTTGTTCTTGGCCTCTATTGTCTTTTGCCCAAAGATCTGATTTATGACATTGTCATTTATGGACAGGTACATGAACAGGGGAACATCATCCTTGGGAGGTACCAAAATAGGAGCGTTAATCAGGTGCTCTTTGATTGTGAGGAAGGCTTTCTGACACATCGTTCCATGTCATGGAGGAGTTCTTCCTTAACAACCTGAAGATTAGCTCACAGATTGCTGTGAGTTGAGAAATGAATCTGCTAATGAAGTTGATCCTTCCAAAAAATCCCCATATTTCCTTCTCTGTCTAAGGAATGGGCATTTCCTTGATGGATTGGATTTTGATAGGATCTAGTTCAATCCCTTTGTGGCTGACTAGGAAACCTAGCAACTTGCCTGACTTAACACCAAAGGCGCACTTGGCGGGATTCAACTTCAAGTTGTACTTACGCAACCTGTTGAAAAGCTTTTTGAGATGGTCTAGATGGTCAACCTCCTTCCGGGATTTGACAATGATGTCATCCACGTAGATCTCTATCTCCATGTGCATTAAATCGTGGAAAAGAGCCATCATAGCTCGCTAGTAGGTTTCCCCAGCATTGATGAGGCCGAATGACAACCGTCTGTAGAAAAAGTTCCCCAAGGCGTGATGAAAGAAGTTTTCTCACGATCTTCCTCAGCGACCATAATTTGATGGTACCCTGCAAAGCAATCAGCAAAGGAGTGCATGCTGTATTGAGCAATATTGTCAATAAGAATGTGGATAAATGGCACGGGAAAGATATCTTTAAGGCAAGCTTTGTTCAAATCTCGGTAATACACGCAGACTCGCACCTTTCCCTCTGGTTTAGGCACGAGAACAATATTGGATATCCACTCCGGATATGTAGACACCATGTTGATGATAGCTTGAAATTGTTTCACAATTTCTTTTTTAACTTTTAAACTCCATTCAGGTTTCAATCGCCTGAGTTTTTGCCTAACTGGCTTGAATCCTTCTTTAATGGGAAGGCGATGAAGAACAATTGCCGTGGACAAACCCACCATGTCTTCATGAGACCATGCAAACACATCCTGGAATTGGGTTAACAGTGCAACCATGTTATTCCGTTGATTTGTGGTAAGGTCTGAACCAATTTGGATTAGCTTAGGGTTGTCTAAGGTTCCAAAATTGAAAGAATTGGTTTGATCAAGATTGGGTTTGGGTTTGTCTGCGACCCATTCCTTAATCTCCTGAGGTGTCTCAATGTCCTCTTGGATGTCCATCAAGTCTGAGTCCAACTTTGCATCAAAGTTATAGCCCTTGTGGAGAGAAGACACCTCATCAGCAAGTAAAGGCACATCTAAATTCAGAGTCCCTCGTCGACCAATGCATGGAGTGATGCTCCAATTGTCGAGGGCAAAGTCCCGAAGGACTGCAGTGATAGAAGTATCGTCATTGTCCTCCTTTTCCCGAATGATAACCATGACATCTGGGCAATCATCGTCTGGGGTGTATCTGTTTGTATGTTCATCATGAACAATGACGCGGATGCCTGCCATCATCAAGGCAAGGTCATGTTTACGTTTTCGTTCCTTTTCTTCCACCTCGGGATCAGGAATCAGCACCTCTTTAGCTTTGATTGGTACTGGTCTCAGAAATAGCATATCCACAACATGGGCTGGCACCTTTACTGGATATTGCATTAACTCATGAGATAAAGGTATAGGAAATCGCTGTGCAGCGGAAGCTTGTGGAACCTGCTTGTGCTTATGAGGATTCCTGTGTCTGGAACTGGCAGAATAGCCTAATCCAGTTGTTCCAATTTGACTGGATATTTGGATAGGGTGCTTAATACCCTGCTTATCTTTACCATGCCCTTGTCCAGGTTGATGACCCAATGACATCATTTCTTAAGTGGCCGACATAACCTCAGCAGAAATCTTTGGTATGGGAAGTGGCGCTCCAATATAATTGTATTACGTGTTACTCACTTCCAAAGTATGGAAACTGGCCGGTTCAGCTTCTGAATTGAAACTGATAATTGGAAGAGTTCCTTATTCAGGACAATCCGGCTCAGCATTGACAGTGACTAGACTATTGTTGATAATGTATTTGAGTTGTTAATGTAAGGTGGAGGGAACAGCTCTAGCCATGTGTATCCATGGTCTCCCTAATAGCAGGTTGTATCCCAAGTTTATCTTGAGGACGTGGAAGGATACATTGAACGTATTTGGACCAATCTCAATTGGCCATTCAATTTTTCTGACGGCATTTCGTCGGGATCCATCAAAAGATCTTATAACCGTATAGCTGCTTTGGTTCCGATTGAGATTGATATTCATCTTTACCAAGGTGGCATAAGGACATATATTTAGTGATGATCCTCCATCTATCAATACTCCTGCTAGCATGTACCCGGAAGATAAAACTTCAATGTGCAATGGCTTATAATAACCGGTCCCTTCGGGAGGTACGTCATCATCAGTGAAGGATATCACATTGTTGTTGAAAATATGATCAACCAAATGTTCAAATTTTTCCACATCCACTGATTTTGGCAAGTAGGCTTCTTCTAAAACCTTCAGTAAAATCTTCCGATGATCCTTAGAAGATAAAACCAAGTCCAGTATTAAAATCTGGTGTGGAGCTTCTCACAAGCTTAAAACCACTTTGGCTTCATTGTGACCCATAGAACGGAGGAATTTTTCAATCTTCTCCAAGGGCAACTTCCCTTTTTCTTCGTAAGTAGGTTTTATAACCCGTTGAGAAAGGTACAGTGGATTCTCCTTTGACACTGTAGTAGTAGTAGTATGAGACGTGGATCCTTCAGCTTCTACATAACTCCATGGAACTCTGTGTAAGCTGACAATAGGATATTGTGGTCTACAAGATAAAGAAATTGGCTCTGGTGCGACCACTTTCAAAGGATTGTCAGCTCCTTTGAGTTGAATTGGTTGTATGGAAAATACTTTGACAGTCTCATCATCCTCTTCGGATATAACTGCTACTGATCCCTTCCATTTGGTAGGACATTCACTCCCACCCTTAAGTTGCACAGTGTAATCATCTGCTATTTGCAAGACACCGCTATCAATAAGATTCTGAATGAGATGGCGGAGTACCTAATATTCTTTTGTACTGTGACCGCGAGAATGTGAATGATATTGACACATTTTATCAGGATTGAAGCGTCCTGAGCAGGGATTGATTGGAGTGAGAAGGAATGTAATTATTCCTTTCGTTGATCAACATTTGAAGTATCTCCTCCATAGATTGGCCCAAATATGTGAATTCCCTTTGATTGGCAAAATCCCGACGGGCTTTAGCACTTGCTCGCTTTGCAACCTTATCCTCCACACCTTTGCTTTCTGAAGGTGTTGATGGAGCATTCATAACAAATGGAAAGAGATAGGCATGCTTCTTCTTGATTAATTGGCCTGTGACTTGATGATGATGGGTCACCAGTTCTGCCAATTGCTCAATTTATTTGCAAAGAGCTTTCATCTTTCGTTACATGGTAAACTAGAACTTTGCATAATCCCATTTTTCAACACCATCTTTGATGGGTTGGGATGAATTGCCATTGGAACCTTGTACAGTGCTCCAACTGATCATGTTAACGTCTTCTTCTTTGTGTTGAGGAAGAGGGTTGTCTTGCACATGAGGTTGATCTGGTTTGGTGACCACGATCTCACCTTTGTCTATCAGATCCTGAATCTTATGTTTCAAGGCCCAACAATCTTGAGTATCATGTCTGGGTTCCCCGGCATGATAAGCACACTTCTGAGTAGCATTAAAACCCCTCCCATTAGGGTTGGCTAGTGGAAGAAGATGTGTAATTTTCTTCTGAGCAGTCAGAAGAGCAAGAATATTCTCGAGCGAGTCCCCTAAGGGTGTGAACATCCGAGGTCGCTTTACTTCTCCACTTTTAGGCAATGGAGGGTTTGAAGATTATGCTGGAAAAGGGGAGTAGTTTCTCCTCTGCATAGGCATGCTTGGATTGCCTTTTTGTCCTTGTAGTATCAAGGAAACATCCTCCTCTTTCTTTTTATGGACCCTCCGGGGGTTGTTTCTATAAGATCCGGACTGGATGTGCTCAGCAACAGCTTTAAGAGCGGCGAGGTCTTGAATTTTACCGGACTTCAATCCCATTTCAACCATCTCTCCGTGATTGATCATTTTAGAGAATGGTTTGCCAATACCAGCTAGAACTCTTTCATAGAAAGGAGCTTCCTGTACATCTATGAAAGTCATGACCATTTCTGATTCCATCATGGAAGGAATAACTTGAGTAGCAAGGCGCGTCCACCTTTGAGCGTACTCTCTAAATGACTCATTAGACTGTTTCTTGACCTTGGTAATTTGGTAGGTCGCCAGAGCCATCGAGATTGAAAATCGTATTGAGTAAGGAAGGCATGAGCGACTCTTCCCGATTATGGATCATTGAGTTGTCTAACTCGATATACCATGACAAAGCTTCTCCAAATGGACTTTTCTAAAACAAATTTGCATTCAGAGCTTTTCATTTTCTACGTAAGACCCAAGTTCTCCAATGAACACCTTTAAATGTGTATAAGGATCCCCTAATCCGTCATATTTCTCAAAATCAGGGGTTTTGAATTTCTCTGGATAATGAACACTAGGAAATATGCAAAGGTCTGTATATGAAACACTGCCATGTGTTCCAATCCCTTTGAGAACATGAATTGTTTCCTCCATTTGAAGGACCTTCTTCCTGATATCACCGGTGTCTGGATCTCTTTTGAGATGGGTGTTTTCAGGGTCTTTGTTGGTTGTATCCAACTGAGGTTCTGGAATTGTTTTTTCCAGACCTTGAACTCCTCTTTGTGTAGAGGATTCTGTATGTGTAGGTATCTTCGTACCCTGAGTAGACTGGTGTAATTCTTTCAGTAGAACAGCCAAGTCTGTAATTTGTTTACTCAATCCGTCAAATTCTTCTCGGGAAACAGGATTAGACTGGTCGGAAGAAGACATGATTGGTTGTAGGCTCGCGGCCTTTTTTGATTTAGAGCGGGTAACAGGCCCAATTTCTTCCCTACAAAAGACTTATGTAGTTTAGTCTTAGGGTAATATAAATGTTATCATAACATGCCCATTTAGGAATTTTGTCCTGCAAAACCAGTTGTTAATTGATAACATGTCATGCATGCACAGATATTCTTTATATTTTCCATTACATATAGATGAACATGGAATAAATTACAAGTAAATGCTTTTACAAGTAATTGAAAATGGAAAGTATGAAGAGACTTTCCTCTGCGTTTGGTTTATCAGAGGCTGACCTATCTTAGGGTTACTCTCGCGGCTTTTTGGCATGAAGGTTTCCAGATCATCGCAATCTACTCGACGGGAAGTTAATCTAGTCTTTCAACTGGAGCGAATCTGAGTGGTGCCTTCTTGAGCCCCGGGGAATCATTCTTCCCACAAGTCCAGTAATCAAACACTGACAGGATAGCCTCCTGGTGCAGGGACCACACAACATACATTCACATACAACGTGTCTCACCGTTTATGCAAAATGATGACATGTGCGAAGCACTAATATCACAGATAGATATTCAGCAGTGTAGTAATTAAGATGCATTCATACACATTTATCAAAAATGTAAATGCAACATTCACACACAAGCATATAATAATTTTGAAAAGCTTGTAATAGCGGCTTAAGCCCTCTTACTGGAGTCCCCATCATAGTCGCCACCTGTCGACGTCGGGATTTTTGAGTGTCCCTTTTTGTTACTTGTTCTTTGGCGTTCTCATGTTAATGTGAGATTTGTTTGAAAAAATAAGTGAAAAAGGTCCGACATGTAGAATGTCGACGATTTGACTTTAAGAGTCACCAGTTGGTGTATTTAACTGGTTGCACCAACGCAATCGAAAAAGGTTTGCACATTGACCCAGTGATTTGACACTGCTAGACGGGTCTATGAAACCGTGATTCATTTTGGGTCCGGGGGCTTGATTATGCCGAGGGAAGGTGATAGACACCCCCCGACATCCGTGTTACCACGGTGACCGCCACTCTTCAAATAAATTATTATATGCATGTGTGTGTGTGTGTGTATGGATCAATGTGCAATTATTTGAAAGTAGTGTGAGGCCTCGTTCGCACCTATATACACAATATTTGAATTTTATAGAAAAATTCAGTTTTAACCAAGATATAGCAATGAAGTTTTGTAAAAGAGGTTTTTCAAACCCTATGCTAAGTAGGAATTGAGACCTTTTCATACTTCCATTTTATTATTAAATGTCCGGCTTGTTTGCTTTTATTTTCGAGATGTGAAGCATTCTCGAGAAAATAATATATCTGATGATCTTAGAACTCCTCATGGGCATGATAGCCATCCAAGGAAATTGATTAATCGTAAAATAATGTACAAGTCGCATACTGACGGAAAATGTCCATCATGGGAACCGAATCGAGATTGATGAGTCGAACTGTGATAACATGATTCCTAGGCTCACATGATACTATAATTTGTATGGAAAGCAGTAAGCAGTTATATATATATATAAGTTGTAAATATATATATATGAACATGATCAACCGCCACGAAGTAAACTCCAGGCGGGACAAAATGTAAATAAAGCTGTAAAAGCGATCAACTGCCACGAATTAAACTTCAAGCAGGACAGAATGTAAATAAAGTTATAAAAGGCCACGAAGTGAACTCCGTGCCCCGACAAAATTGTAAATATATATATATATATATATATATATATATATATATATATATATATATAAAAGCGAAGAACATACGAGGATGTGAATCCGAGGCTCATCGGATATGTAAAAGCAATGAATTATATATATATATATATATATATATATATATATATATATATATATATATATATAAAAGCGAGTAAACGCACTAGATATAAATCCGGTGCTCATCGAGATATATCCGACAATGATTATATATATATATATATATATATATATATATATATATATATATATATAAAAGCAATTAAAAAACTAGGATGTAAAATCTGGGCTCATCGATGAGTCGACCACGTTTATATATATATATATATATATATATATATATATATATATAAGCAATTAAACGCCAAGACCATCAAGTCTAGGCTCAATTGAGGCATAACTCGATAATGTTAGTCCATATATGAAATATATACATATATAAGTATATATATCTGATGACAAAATGAAAACCACGGACCGAGAAGTCCCGCAAACGCACACAACACGACTCTCAATATGTATAACAGTGTGTGTTATATGAGAAGATGGCTTTATAAAATGTAAGAAGGCTTACAGTGGGTTGCCAAAGTAGACTTCTATGACTTTAAATGGATAAACACTCAGCTCCCGCCGGATAAAAGATAGCTATATGTGAGCTAACTAGTGTTTAAAGATGAGGAAACACTCAAAAGATGTGTATACAGAGTAAAATGGACAGGGCTTCCTCGCCTTTTTCCCTCTTTCTCCTTCTCAAATGGCTGACCCCAAGGCTTGTATATATAGACGGATGGCCGCAGGTATACCTCCGGTAGCCGCAATTGTACCTGCGGCTGGTCGTGATGCATCTTAGCCTTGCGGGTCCCATCATCTTATAGTACGTGCACTCATGCACTGTAATGACCATTCAAACTTGCAGAACTTCAATTCGAGCATCCGAACTAGGTATATCTGACCTTCTTTGGACTGCTTGTGTCGAGAGTTACACAATGACATGGATTAGAGGTTGTACGAAGTCAGGAAGAGGGGTCTATGCCCATGGTCTTCAAGCTTCAAATTATATCCAAAGTACTGTCACACGTAATAGTCACTTGGGATTGTCACTCCTCAGTTATTGTGGGACATTGTTGGATGTATGTATGTATGAAGTGTTGAGACGACGTGCCATTGTCGAAGGGACAAGATGACATTTGACTCCTCATGGGGTTATCACGGTTTGAGTTGAAAGTAGACGTTGCTCGAGGGTTCTGGTGAGATGGGACTACTTGTTGGTATGTCGCGATATCATGTTGTTGACCTGATAAGATGACGTGTTGACTCCTCACCGGTTATTGCCGATTTAAGCGGAAGCGGGCGTTGCTCGTGGTTACATCCAAGACCGGATTCTTTGCTTGTTTGTTGTCTGTTTCATCATCTGTGGGTGTTCTCGCTCACCCGTTGTTGGCTCAAAGTCCGAGGTATGTGTGCCTAAACAGGATATCTGGGGTTGAAGCTGATTGCATGTGTTTGAAACAAGAATTTATGGTGTTATCGTCGAAACTGCAATGGCATCCCTTGGGGCTATCACCAAGGATGGGGTTGCTACTCCCAGTGTTATCTCTGGAACTGTAACTAAGCGTCGCGGTGTTATTACCGAGACAGAACTATCCTCTCCGGTGTTGTTGCCGGTCTTTTGATCTGCATATCTCGGGGTTATCTCCGAGATTTGAAATAACATTCCCGGTGTGTGTTCAGGGTTTGAGATGAAGTTCCTGATTTGTGTGCTGGTTTGGAATTAAACTTCCGGTAGTATCCAGAATGGATGTAAGCTGTCTCTCAAGGTTATCTCCAAAAGACGAATCTACCCTCCTACATTGTCAGTAATAGGAGTGCAGAAAATTTTAAGTGTCTACAGTCAACCGGTTGACTTTTTTGAGGAAAAAGTCAACCACGAATTTCGGGGATGATTTTGATAAAACGGATAGTCCCATGACGTCCGAAAATGTCGAATTAGTAAGAATCAATATTAGTATCAAAACGTTTGGCTACGGAGGGTAAAATGGTCAAAATAATATATTAAATGACTAAATTAATTTTAGTATTATTTTAATAGAAAAGTGCAGCAGCCGTGGGGCCCATGTGACATCCAAATTGGGACAAGGGAGGGAGCATTAGTATTATAAGGTAATGATGGGGGAGGGAGTTACAACTCTTTACAATCCAAGACCTTTCTTTTCTCTAACCCCCACCCCATATTAAATTAAATTTATACAATATACTTATTACATATAATTATATTGGAAATTAAATGGCTGGAAAAAAAATCAATTGGTTATCATGTTCTATATATTCTCTCTATCCAAGTTTTCTTCCTTTTTGTAAAAAAATCCTACCGTGAGTAAAGTTGAGAGTGAGAAAGGAAAGAGCTTGAGAGGGTGGCGAATTCTAGAGTTTTGGGGAGTCTAAACAAGTAAGTGAGTAGGATTTTCAGAAGCTAAACAAGAAGAAATTCATCAAGTAAGCAACTCATGAACCTTTATATGTTTTCAAGGGAAATAGCTAGAAAATGCCTCTTAGTTGCTAATTTATTCAAATCATGGTAATTTAGTGAGTTTGTTTGTTGTAATATGTTCATATATGTTAGTAGATGAGATCTGGATGGTAGGAATCGAATCCATTCATGCTAGAATCAAAATCATGATTTTTGTCAAAGTTGGTTAAAAAGTGTAATATGTAATTTTTGAGTTTTTCGGAGCCTTGGATTCGTGGTTTATATGACTCGATTAGCGTATATAATAATTTTATAAATTAGTATGTAATATGAAGTCTAATCTGGCCCAAATTTTGTTAGAATTGGAGTTTTAATGAGCAAGTTGTGAAAATCAGAAGCAAGCATGTTCATAACAGAATCTGGAGAAAATCTGGAATTTCTAGATTTTTTCTAAGTATAGAACCAGTACTGGCACATTTTTCTATGATGTTGGTTTGTGGTCATAGCATGCTAGTTTCATGAATGTTATATTTTTGTAAAATACTTTAATGTATGAAGTTTATTTTGTCCAAGTATTATGGTCATATCATCTGTAGATTAGTGGGAATAAAATCGCAAAAGTGGCTGCAAGAAACAAAAATTTTATGTCTTTCTTGGGACTATTTGGATCAGTCTGTTTCGGGGGCATTTTCGTCCACTGTTTTGTACTTTAAAAATTCTGGAAAAATTTGGAGTATTAATATAAGAAGATATGAAGGTCCTGTGAAAATTTGGGAATTTTTGGCCATACGGTTTGAGAGTTATGAATTTTACGGCTAAGGTCACTATTTGAAAAGATACTCGAATAACTCTCTGTGCATAAGTCCAAAAATTACGAAATTTTACTAGAAGTACATGTATATAACAGGAGTGAACCCTGAAAATTTTAGAATTTTTTGAGCTAATCTCGATTTATGAAAAATATGAGAATATTTGGTTATTATGGACTATTTAAAAATAGTATATGGATTTAAAAAATTCCAGGAAAAATATATGTTCAGTGTGGGATTATATTCTACAAAATCCCAAAAAACAAATATTTTTGAGACTGATTTGGTATTGTTCATATAAATGATGTTATATGGATAAATGAATTTAATTATATATGTGATGTCATAATTATAGAAAATGAGATTTTCCGACTTGAGACCCTTAAGCATATTTTATGCAGATTTTTGGTAGAGTTTTGGTCCAAAAAATGTCAAAATTTATGTTTCCCAGTTTTTTTTATTTAACCATGTGGCCTATTCGTAGCAACATGTTATGTAATTGAATTGTATTTGAATACGTGTGAGTTTAATCATTTTATTAAAATAAAAGGGAACCAATACACTTCAAAGTGGTGTTTGAGAACCAAATTGCTTAACGTGACACATGTGAATAGGTTACGTGAAGGGCTAGTAGATAGCAGTAATTGTATAAGACGTATCAGGCAAGTTTCCTAACTTTATTCACTTTATTGCAGTGAATGTAAGTTCCCTTAACTTGTACAATTTATCATTGTGTACAAGTCTCATATGTTGCAAGTTATAACTCGTACAAACTTATATATAGTGCAAGTTCTATTGATGATTACTCAATTTTTAATTCAGTTGTTTATGCCTTAAAGTTCTTAATTATTTATGAACCATTTTCAAGAATGCGATCTGACCATTTGATTCGGTTAGATATTATATTTGAACTATTCCAAATTTATTGTAGCTGTTTAAGTCTACCAATCCAAATTGCTTTGGTGCGGTCTCGTATGAAACTAAGATGAACAACTCGGATAACGGGGTAACTGATGTCGGGCATATAGTCCCATTTACGCTTATGCGTTTAAACTTTATACTTGTGCACAATGTATGGTACGATAGGCTGATCACTTGGAGTACTTGTAGAGACTGTTTACAATCTATTTAATTGTTAAACCGTCTAATAGTTTTCGATGAAACAAAGTAATGTTCAGGGTATCTAACACCCCTTAGTATGCTATTGAGAATTCCAGAACTATTATCTTGATATTTATTTCATCTGTTGAGAAATATTCATACTAATGTTTTTACGTTTGATGTATGTTCTCAAACTACTTTATATACTTACTAGGCAATTTGTGCGTATTCTTGCTTAAACCTTTTAGTTAAGGCTGATAACGCTGAGGGCTCAGGCAAGGACAAGGGAAAGTCTAAGATGAAATGATGAGAGTTATTTATGTAATAAGTATATTTCCGCATATGATATAATGTAGCGCCCCCAAATCCGGGTCCTAAATCACCACGAATCTGGTACACTAGTTCTAACTATTGCGGAAGATATAAACATAAATTGTTTATACATTAAACATTATACACTATCCCCAAGGTCGAGTAACCATAACTTATACACAATTCAATATCCTATCTAATATACTATGTTATTATAATAAATTACTGTTACAAATCTAGCTGCACACATAGTCCCAAGCTGAACTTGGCTTTAACTTTTCCTTGTATCCGACGTATTCGCCTTAATCTGCAATATTTATCATGATATAGCAAGGGTGAGCAAAAAGTTTTCCCAATAAGTTTAAGTTCAATAAAGTAAGGATATATCATGATGGAAAGATTTTGAATAATAGCTGGCTAACATTCAACAATATAATTATGAACTAGCATGGACAAATTTTCATAGCTGAACCAACATTGAACATAAACATAACAGTTGTATCTGGACCGAATGGTAATGAAGGTGATCATCCTTTCATACCTGATGAACTCATACCTGATGAACTCATACAATATGCACATAGTGCGATTCAACAATTCATAGATATGGTATAATCAACAATGATTAACCAAAAGTATACTTGAATAATTATAACTCAAGGTTGAGTTAAAGAGAACTTGCTCAATAAAAGTATAGTTCAAGGAAACTTGCTCAATAATAACTGGAGTAAGTTTAGGGAACTTGCCTGTACCATTGATTACCATTACGAAATATAACTTAGCTTTATCCGAAGACCTAATATAGATAATACCGATCTCCAAATATTAGAATAATACCATCACAGTATAAAATAACCTAAACACATTACTACATAATCCTATCAGTCTATTCAGCACACAAGACCTAGTATCAAGTCAAACTATTGCAGTATAAGTTGAGTTCGGTACTATTATTACATCCTGACGGCCTAATCGGACAATTATCGAGTTTAAGTTTAATTAAACTCTGCATAAACACTTAACAATTGTCTTAGATAATTATATTATCATTCAAAATAATTTTCATAGGCCCATAATACTTTTTAGATAATTATTACTATTTATCATGATTTTTCAATCATTAATATCATATTTATATGATTTAAATACCGCTTAGTTCTATTATCATTAATATTTATTTAATATTAAATATTAATGAAATCCTTAACATAATATTATAATATATTTATAATATCTCAAAGTATTTTTAATACTATATTATCACCATTAAATGATTTTAAATTAATTAAAACCATTATTAACTAATTGCCATTAATATTAAATATTAATGTATTTCATGACAAAATACAAAAGTTATATTTTATAACTTCAAATATTTTTATAACACTTAAATCATTTTCATATAATTTTTAAAACATTAATTCTATTTTCCATAATTTATTTAATACATTTATTAAATAATTTAATTACCATTAATAATAATTTATTAATGAAATTCATTACAAAATATTAAAAGTCATTAAAATAACTTAAAATATTTTCTAACACCATAATATAAATTTTCATGATTTTTCAAGTATTAAAATCATTTTTGAATAATTTATTTAATATTATAATTAAATAAATTAAATACCTTTTGTGAAAGCCTCAAATCCGGGTCCCAATCACCACGGATCTGGTACAATCATTCTATAACTAATTGCGGAAGATATAAACATAAATTGTTTATACAATACACTTTACACACACTATTCCCCAAAATCGAGTAACCTTAACTTATACATAATTCATAAACTATCTAACACATAACATTATTATCAAACTATACTATTACAAACTAGCCGCACATTTTATCTCAAGCTGAACTTGGCATTATCCTTTTCCTGTATCCAAACGCATTCGCCTTATCTACAATGTTTATCATGATATAACAAGGGTGAGCATGAAAGTTGCCCAGCAAGTTTAAATACCATTTAAAGATATATCGTGACTGAAAGAGACTGAATAATAAGCTGACTATAATTCATCAATATAGTTGAGAACTAGCACGAACAAACTTTTGACTGAACAAGCATTATACATGAATAATTTATCTTGACCGAACGATAATGAAGGTGATCAGCCTTTCATACCTGACTTATACATGCAATATGTACAGAGTACAATTCTACAGGGCAATCAGCAATGATTAACCATAAGCATATCTGAATGAAACAACTCTTAGTATAGTTAAGTAAAACTTGTTTGAACCGTTGATTACTACTACGCAATTTATAACGCTTTTTCCGAAGACCTAACATTAGTAATATAGATCTCCAATATTAGAATAATATCATCATAATATAATACTATTATATATATACATAGAATAATCTAAACGCATAACACATAACCATATCAGTCTACACAACACATAAAACTTAACATCAAGTCAGACTATTTAAATCTGAGTTGAATCCGACACAATTCTATCATCTCGACGGTCTAGTCAGACAAATATCGAGTTTAAGTTCAATTAAACTCTGCCTAAGCACTTAAAAATTTCATAGATAATTTTCTTATCCGTCAAAATAATTTTCATAGGCTTGTAATATTTTGCAGATAATTAATATCATTTATTATAATTTTTCAATCACTTATATCGTATTTAAATGAATTAAATATCACATAATTCCTTAATTATTAATATTTAATTAATATAAAATATTAATTAAAATTATAACATAATATTATAATATATTTATAATACATCAAAGTATTTGTAATACCTTAAAATTATATTTATATGATTTTAAATAGTTAAATCCATTATCCAGATAATTGATATTAATATTAAAATATTAATATTTTCATGACAAAATATCAAAAGTTATATTTTATAACTTAAAATATTTTTATATAGCACTTAAATCATTTTTATATGATTTTTAAATCATTAATTCTATTTTTCCATAATTTATTTAATATAT
Organism: Panax ginseng; assembly: GCA_020205605.1. Taxonomy (NCBI): domain Eukaryota; kingdom Viridiplantae; phylum Streptophyta; class Magnoliopsida; order Apiales; family Araliaceae; genus Panax; species Panax ginseng. Next base: position 89,721,742 of record CM035134.1, on the reverse strand, counting down.
ATATTAAATAAATTAATTACCATTAATAATAAATTATTAATGAAATTCATCACAAAATATTAAAAATCATCAAAAATAACTTAAAATATTTTCTAACACCATAGTATAATTTTTCATGATTTTCAAATATTAAAATCATTTTTAACTAATTTATTTAATATTATAATTAAATAAATGAACCCTTTATATTCCAAAAATATTAAATATTTTTGAAATATACTCAAAATAATTAAAAACTATTTTTCGTGCTTTAAAATAATTTTTCATAATTTATTATGTATTTTTAATAATTAAAAACCATTTTTTTCTATTTATTTAATTAATTAAATATTTTTTGAAAATAAAGTGTCACTAAAGGCCCCTATAGCGACAGGACCGTCGCTATAGGTGTTCTTGAGCATGTTCTTCACGATTTCCAGATTTCATGTCAGTGACTAAGTTACCATGTTTGACCAGAATTAGATCTATGATAGTATAGATTCTGGGCGATTTGATGTGTTACACATGTAGTATCAATGTAATACTACACTAACAAACAAATTTCAGGTCCAAATAACAACACATCACTGAGTTATTAGCCATCAAAAAGTCTGACAACGTTGTTCTTCCTTTCTGGGTTTTCCAGAAAATGAAGAACAGCTCTTGGTGCTATATATAGATCTTTATATCTTGAACTCTAGGTCTGTTTTGTGTGCTTTAAAGCTTCAAACTTGTAGTCGAGATGTCAAGGTATAATAATACATCAACAGATCAACATAACAACATCGAAATCATAAGATCCAAGGCAGTCAAACCTTGTCAAAAAATTCGTCCATGAAGATTTTTGGGTTTTCCAGAAATCTGCAAAAACAGACGGTCAATGCTACTTTGACCCTTCCTATCTTTGATTCTATACATGATTTGTGAGTTCTATAAGCATGAACATGAAGCCTAAATGTCAGTCTACAATTATATTACACAAACATGGCCATATCGCTTAACAGAAGGAAGATCAGAGGCCATAAAAAGATTGTCAGACGCTTCTTGGAAATCTGGGTTACCCAGATTCATTCAGTCATGGTCGGTCAACGACCTTTGACTGCTTATATCCTGAAATCTAGACCTGATCTGACTATGATTAAAGTTGCAGAATAAAGACCACATGGCATAGAACATATCTAAAACAACAAACACACTAAACATCTAACACACACAGATCTATGAGGTCTGACATATGGCTGTCAGACAACTTTTCAAAGTTTTTCCAAATTTGAGAAATCTTTAAATTCGTGCATCTAGATGATATAGATATATGATCTAACAACCCAGATCACTATTTAACACCCTCTAGCACCAATCTAACCAACAACTTACAACAACAACACAAATCTTGAAGATATAGCAGTTTAGAGATTTATACCTCATTTAAAACTTGATCTAGATTCTGATCTTTGAGTTCTGATCTTGCAAAGTTAAGAACTGATATTGGCTTATCTTATCACTTTTTCTCACTCTAAATTTCGGATTTAGAAGAGAGAGAAAAGGGTTGGAGAGAATGAGCATTAAGTGTGCATTTTTCTCTTTCTTAATCTATATAATAGATAAGATTCAATGTTTCTAGCAATCTAAATGGGTGATGTTGGACACATATCTAAGCTGGGGCTAGGTTTTGGTGAACAACTCACCTAAAGTCAAAAATCTACACACCAACTTATTAAAGAATTGCTAAAAGGGCAAAATAGTCATTTCCATACCACTTTATTTCTAGAATTGTCATTTGTTGCAAACCCTTAGGGTTTGAACCTTAGGGTTAAAACCTAAGGTTTCCAAAAGTCATTTTCTAGGATTTCCAAATTCCAATTTTCAAAATAGAAAATTAATATGTCTAAATTATAATTATAATTCTCTAATTAAATTAAATTTTCCCATTCATAAATCAATCTTGTTAATTAGGATTTTTTTTATCCCAATTAAAATTGCTAATTTAGCCATTAAGTCCACAACTGTATATTATGGTTTCTGACGGAATAATTAGGGTTTAAAAATTTGAAATTAGGGTTTGCTAATTAATTAAGCTTTACCCTAATTAATATTATAATTAATATCACTTAAGCATTATAATTATCCTTTAAATTCCCACATTAGGGTTTCAAATTTCTAAATTAGGGTTTTGGATTCCCGGAACTGAAATCCATATTAGGGTTTTGGATTAAAGAATTATGTGGTATTTAATTCATTTAAATACGATATAAGTGATTGAAAAATAATAATAAATGATATTAATTATCTGAAAAATATTACAAGCCTATGAAAATTATTTTGACTGATAAGAAAATTATCTAAGATATTGTTAAGTGTTTAGGCAGAGTTTAATTGAACTTAAACTTGATATTTGTCCGACTAGACCGTCGGGATGATAGAATTGTGTCAGATTAAACTCAGATTTAAATAGTCTGACTTGATGTTAAGTTTTATGTGCTGTGTAGACTGATAGGGTTATGTGTTATATGTTTAGGTTATTCTATGTATATATATATATAATAGTATTATATTGTGATGATGTTATTCTAATATTGGAGATCTATATTACTAATATTAGATCTTTAGATAAAGCATTATAAATTGCGTAGGAGTAATCAACGGTTCAGGCAAGTTTTACTTAACTCTACTAAGAGTTGTTTCATTCAGATATGCTTATGGTTAATCATTGCTGATTGCCATGTAGAATTTTACCTTGTACATATTGCATGTATAAGTCAGGTATTAAAGGCTAATCACCTTCATTACCGTTCGGTTAAGATAAATTGTTCATGTATAATGCTTGTTCAGTCAAAAGTTTGTTCGTGCTAGTTCTCAACTATATTGATGAATTATAGCCAGCTTATTATTCAGACTCTTTAAATCATGATATATCTTTAAATTGTATTTAAACTTGCTGGAGAACTTTCATGCTCACCCTTGTTATATCATGATAAACATTGCAGATAAGGCGAATGCGTTTGGATACAGGAAAAGGATAATGCCAAGTTCAGCTTGGGATAAAATGTGCGGCTAGTTTGTAATAGTATAGTTTGATAATAATGTTATGTGTTAGATAGTTTATGAATTTTGTATAAGTTAAGGTTACTCGAATTTGGGGAATAGTGTGTGTAAAGTGTATTGTATAAACAATTTATGTTTATATCTTTCGCAAATAGTTGTAGAATGATTGTAACAGAATCCGCGGTGATTTGGGACTCGGATTTGGGGCTCTCACAGTTGGTATCAACGGTAGTTTACCTTCTTTGTGATTATAAACATACCAAGTAATGTATTGTTTTGCGGTATGAATACCGTTAAAACTATGTGTTCATGGTCTATATGACCCCTCAGCACAATTTGAAAACTTTTACTCTTGTGAGTGGTGTATTGGGTAGCATGTGATGATGTGTGAATGACGTAAGCTGTATGGTGTAAGGTGTAAGGTAAATTTCGGGGACGAAATTTTTTGAAGAAGGCGTGAATGTGACAACCCGAGAATTTAGAAAATTTTTAAAATCATAATTGATTGATTTAAGGTTCAATATTAGAACCTAGACAGAAAATAAGTGTATGCATTTGATATTTTTGAGAAGGAATTTTGAGGATTTCAAAATTTTGTGAATGATTTAGGTGAATTATTCTGGATTAAGTGTATATGTGAATATGTTCTGTGTATATGGTTATATATGTATTCAGAATGTGGTTAAGGGTCAAGGGTGGACTAGATAAATGTTATTCGTGTCAAACCCTAATATTATTAAGAATGTCAACGTTAAATTAAAAAACCTTAATGACGGATAAGAAACCCTAGAAACCGGTTTTGGAAACCCTAATTTCTATTTTGGGAATCCAAAACCCTAATTCGGAAATATGAAACCCTAATCTGGGAATTTAAAGGATAATTATAATGCTTAAATAATATTAATTATAATATTAATTAGGGTAAAACTTAATTAATTAGCAAACCCTAATTTCAAATTTTTAAACCCTAATTGTTCGGTCAGAAACCCTAATGTACAGTTGTGGACTTAATGGCTAAATTAGCAATTTTAATTGGGATAAAATAATCCTAATTAACAAGATTGATTTATGAATGGGAAAATTTAATTTAATTAGAGAATTCTAATTACAATTTAGAAATATTAATTTTCTATTTTGAAAACCGGAATTTAGAAATCCTAGAAAATGACTTTTGGAAACCTTAGGTTTTAACCCTAAGGGTTAAACCCTATGGTTTGCAACAAATAACAATTCTAGAAATAAAATGGTATGGAAATTACTATTTAGCCCTTTTAGCAATTCTTTAATAAGTTGGTGTGTAGGTTTTTGACTTTAGGTGAGTTGTTCACCAAAACCTAGCCCTAGCTTAGATATGTGTCCAACATCAGCCATTTAGATTGCTAGAAACATTGAATCTTATCAATTATATAGATTAAGAAAGAGAAAAATGCACACTTAATGCTCATTCTATCCAACCCTTTTCTCTCTCTTCTAAATTCGAAATTTAGAGTGAGAAAAAGTGATAACATAAGCCAATATCAGTTCTTAGCTTAGCAAGATCAGAACTCAAAGGTCAGAATCTAGATCAAGTTTTAAATGAGGTATAAATCTCTAAACTGCTAGATCTCTAAGATTTGTGTTGTTGTTGTAAGTTGTTGTTTAGATTGGTGCTAGAGGGTGTTAAATAGTGCTCTGGGTGGTTAGATCATATATCTATATCATCTAGATGCACGAATTTAAAGATTTCTCAAATCTGGAAAAACTTTGAAAATTTGTCTGACAGCCATATGTGAGACCTTATAGATCTGTGTGTTAGATGTTTAGTGTGTTTGTTGTTTTAGATCTGTTCTATGCCATGTGGTCTTTATTCTGCAACTTTAATCATAGTCAGATCAGGTCTAGATTTCAAGATATAAGTAGTCAAAGGTCGTTGACCGACCATGACTAAATGAATCTGGGCAACCCAGATTTCCAGGAAGCGTCTGACAATCTTTTTATGGCCTCTGATCTTCCTTCTGTTAAGCGATCTGGCCATGTTTGTGTAATACAATTGTAGAATGACATTTAGGCTTCATGTTCATGCTTATAGAACTCACAGATCATTTATAGATTCAAAGATAGGAAGGGTTAAAGTAGCATTGACCGTCTGTTTTTTGACAAGGTTTGACTGCCTTGGATCTTATGATTTCAATGTTGTTATGTTGATCTGTTGATGTATTATTATACCTTGACATCTCGACTACCAGTTTGAAGCTTTAAAGCACACAAAACAGACCTAGAGTTCAAGATATAAAGATCTATATATAGCACCAAGAGTTGTTCTTCATTTTCTGGAAAACCCAGAAATGAAGAACAACGTTGTCAGACTTTTTGATGGCTAATAACTCAGTGATGTGTTGTTATTTGGACCTGAAATTTGTTTGTTAGTGTATTATTTCATTGATACTACATGTGTAACACATTAAATCGCCCAGAATCAATACAATCATACATGCCTATAGTGACGGTTCTGTCGCTATAGGGCCCTTTAGTGACACTTTATTTTCAAAAAATAATTAATTAATTAAATAATAGAAAAAATGGTTTTAAATTATTAAAAATACATAATAAATTATGAAAAATTATTTTAAAGCCCTGAAAAATAGTTTTTAATTATTTTGAGTATATTTCAAAAATATTTAATATTTTGGAATATAAAAGGTGTTTATTTATTTAATTATAATATTAAATAAATTTGTTAAAAATGATTTTAATATTTGAAAAATCATGAAAAATTATATTATGGTGTTAGAAAATATTTTAAGTTATTTTTGATGACTTTTAATATTTTGTGATGAATTTCATTAATAATTTATTATTAATCTTAATTAATTTATTTAATATATATATTAAATAAATTATGGAAAAATAAATTAATGATTTAAGTGTTATAAAATATTTTAAGTTATAAAATATAACTTTTGATATTTTGTCATGAAAATATTAATATTTTAATATTAATATCAATTATCGGATAATGGATTTAAGCTGTTTAAAAATCATATAAATATAATTTTAAGGTATTAAAAATACTTTGATGTATTATAAATATATTATAATATTATGTTATGATTTTCATTAATATTTTATATTAAATAAATATTAATGATTAAGAAATTATGTGGTATTTAATTCATTTAAGTACGATATAAGTGATTGAAAAATTATGATAAATGATATTAATTATCTGAAAAATATTACAAGCCTATGAAAATTATTTTGTCTGGTAAGAAAATTATCTAAGATATTGTTAAGTGTTTAGGCAGAGTTTAATTGAACTTAAACTTGATATTTGTCCGACTAGACCGTCGGGATGATAGAATTGTGTCGGATTCAACTCAGATTTAAATAGTCTGACTTGATGTTAAGTTTTATATGTTGTGTAGACTGATAGGGTTATGTGTTATGTGTTTAGGTTATTCTATGTGTATATATATAATAGTATTATATTGTGATGATATTATTCTAATATTTGAGATCTATATTACTAATATTAAGTCTTCGGATAAAGCGTTATAAATTGCGTAGCAGTAATCAACGGTTCAGGCAAGTTTTACTTAACTCTATTAAGAGTTGTTTCATTCAGATATGCTTATGGTTAATCATTGTTGATTGCCATGTTGAATTGTACTCTGTACATATTGCATGTATAAGTCAGGTATGAAAGGCTGATCACCTTCATTACCGTTCGGTCAAGATAAATTATTCATGTATAATGCTTGTTCAGTCAAAAGTTTGTTCGTGCTAGTTTTCAACTATATTGATGAATTATAGTCAGCTTATTATTCAGTCTCTTTCAATCATGATATATCTTTAAATTATATTTAAACTTGCTGGGCAACTTTCATGCTCACCATTGTTATATCATGATAAACATTGTAGATAAGGCGAATGCGTTTGGATACAGGAAAAGGATAATGCCAAGTTCAGCTTGGGATAAAATGTGCGGCTAGTTTGTAATAGTATAGTTTGATAATAATGTTATGTGTTAGATAGTTTATGAATTGTGTATAAGTTAAGGTTACTCAATTTTGGGGAATAGTGTGTGTAAAGTGTATTGTATAAATAATTTATATTTATATCTTCTGCAAATAGTTGTAGAATGATTGTAACCGAATCCGCAGTGATTTGGGACCCGGATTTGGGGCTCTCACACCTTTTATATTCTAAAAATATTAAATATTTATGAAATATACTCAAAATAATTAAAAACTAATTTTTAGGCTGTAAAATAATTTTTAGGAATTTATTATGTATTTTTAATAATTAAAAACCATTTAATCCTAATTATTTAATAAAAATACTAATTTTGTAATTAATATGTCGTTAAAGGGTCTTATAACGACGAAACTGCCGCTATAGGTGTTCTCGAGTGTTCTTAAGCATTTTCCAAATTTCATGTCAGTCACTAAGTGGGCATATTTGACCATTGATAGATCTTCGGTCATTCTGTTTCTAGACTTCATAAAGTGTTAGGATTGTAGTACTAATGTAATACTACAATCCCAATCAAGTTTCATGGCACTCCTACAACATAACAGAAAGATATAGGCCTCCAAAAATCATTTCAGGCCTGTTTTTCATTTTATGGGTCACCTAGAAATGAAGAACAGTGCAGGGTCCTAGTTTTCAATCCTCATAACTTGTATTTTATAACTTGTTTGAGTGAACTATTGGTTCAATATTGTAGCATACATGTTAGGGTACGATAACCAATCATCAGATCAACTTAACAACATCAAAATAGTAAGATCTAGACTTGTCAAATAGATGTTAAAATCGTGTTCTTGAGAAATCTAGGTTTCCTAGATTTCTTCATAAGGCAGTCGGTCAACGCTACTTTGACCGTGATTATCTTTCATTCCGGTTATGATATAAGTGATCTAGTGACTTTAATATGTAGTCTACATATTAGAATACAACATGAAAACAACAACATGGCCAAACAAGCAAATAATAACAAGATTCATGGCCTTAAAAATGTTGTCAGAGCTACCTGGGAAATCTGGGCTGACCAGATTTTTAGTTTTCGTGGTCGGTCAACTGACTTTGACCACTCATAACTTGTAATCTACACATGATCTGAACCTGTTTCCAGTTTCAGATCATAGACAACATGGAAAAGAACATATCTATAACATAAAATACATATAACACCTAACACACACCGATCTAGAAGCCCTGACATTTGTTTGTCAGTCAACATTTTCTAACTTTTCCAGATTTTTAAAAACATCAATTTCGAGCATCTAAGTGTTATGGATCTGTGATATTACAACCCAGATCACTAATATAAACTATAAACAATATATTTAAACACTTAATCATAACATCTAACATAAAACACATGGATCTTCAAGTTTAGGGTTTATACCTCCTTTTTGAGCTTGATCTTGATTCTGACCTTGATGTTTGTTCTTGGCAAGCTAAAGACTGATATTGGCTTTGTTTTTCACTCACTATTACTCAAAAATTTCGGATGGGAGAGAGAGAGAGAAGAGTTGGCTAGGTTGAGAAGTAAAGTGTATAACTTTTCTATACTTGTATGCCTTTAATCAATGATGCAATGTATTTAACCTAGCAAGTTGGCTGATTAAAATGATTACTAGACCACATGGCTAGCTAGAGTTGGTCACCAACCATTAGTAGGGCTATATCTACACTCTACCTCATTAAAATATTAAAAAGTGTAGTTTGGTCATTTGACTTATAAAGTGAATGACAACTTGGTAATTTCTCACAACCACTAGGTTTTAACCCTCAGGCTTTGACCCTTAGGGTTTAACCCTAAGGTTATACAAATTTAAATTTTTAGTATTTACTAATTAGGTTTTAAAATAGAGGATTAAGTTTCTAATTTATAATTAGGATCTCCTAATTATATTAAGGTTACCTAATCACATTAGGGCTTTTAAATAGGATTAATGTTTTCTAATTAAAATCACTGAATTACCAATTACGTCTTCCCTAATTATACATTAGGGTTTCCAACATTAGAAATTAGGGCTATCTAACAAATCAATTAGGGTTATCCCTAATTATACTTATAATCAATAAAAGAACTTTATACTTATCTTCAAGCTTCCCAATTTAGGGTTTTAGTGTAAGACCCCAAATTTTATGAAATAAAAGTATTCAATTTTTCTATTTAGTATATGGTTAAATTGATAAAAAGATAAATTTAAGGGTAATATATGAAAATTTTCAAAATACGCAAGTGGTTATAAAATACTCATTTTTGTCGGGAAATATTCTTTTGGTCATGGAATATTATAACTGTCGTGGAATATTCGTACGACGACGCAGCCAATTTGCGGGCCCCATAACGAATAACTGTCGGATGAAAAAAATGAAAAGTTTGAGTTTTTATAAATAACGGCGTAATTGTTACCGTTAACATTGTTGGAATACGTGGTGGTAAAAATACGAGAATCTGGCGTGGTTGCAATAAAGAAGCACATGGTATTGCACAATATTTTTGTAATTATTGATTCTTACGTAAGAAGGCACTACTCAATAATTGTTACAGTAATTACTATTCAATATTTTATTTTATTGATTCAATAATTGCTGCGTTGATATTTTATATTATTATTGTTTCAATAATTGTCACGGCACCGTATTTTCCATTATCAGATCAATAATTTATATTATTTGAATAATATTATTAGATAGCATTATTGGCAATGTCTAGAAAGTTTTTTCAATGAGAGGTTTGGTCACTTAATTGCGCACCAATAAGGAGAAATCCTTATCGAAAAGCCCCCTCTTTTCTAAGAATTGTCTGCTTGTCATTATTGTGATTCTGTAATATTATTTATGAATAATTAATTATTGATTTATATGATAAGGAAATATTTATTTGATATGGATATAAATGATGGATTTATTTATGTTGTTATAAATGAAGGAATTAGTGTTGAGGTGTTTTATCAATATTTTATCGAAATGGAGGTATTAAAAATCAAATCAGTGTTCTTATAGCTCTATTGCGTGAGTTATAATTTTAATCCGACTGTTAGATCGTTGTGATTTTTGGATATGTTATACATATATAAGTTGAGTATATGTCCACAAATTTTGAACCGTTAAAAATTAACATATGATTTGTTATTTATTTTAAAAGGTGTTAAAAATCATCCGTTTGTGGATTTCGGATATTTTCTGTCTGGAATTTGTAAAAACTTAAAGCTACAAAGTTGTAGAGAATTTGATTTCCTGTGTAATGGACATAAAATTTGTATTTTTCTGATAAACGGGCTATTTTCTATGAATTATTGAAGTTTTGGAAAATAAAATAATTTTTATTAAAATTGGGTGGGACCCACTTTTGGTTGTTGTGGATGGTGGCTGATTTCTGGTGGGGCCCACTTGTGGTGGCTAATATTTGGGTTAAGGAAGCATGTGTAAGAAAAAATAATAATAATATTTTATTATTTAGTCTCCTATGGCGTTCTAGCATTTTCCTATAAATAGGCACTTAAGTTAGAATTGAAAATCACACCAGAAATATAAGTTTTCACTCTCTATATTATCGAGCGTATTTTTGTGAGTATTTAGATATTTTGAGAGTTGCTATTCAGTACAAGGTTCCTTCGGCTTTACATCCGATATTCTAGTCAGAAATACTGCTCTTTCGAGGTAAGGGATTGTAAGGGTTATTATGTTTTTCAGTTTCGTAATTTTTCTGACCCTCGAAAATTCTGAAAAAATTTGAAATGATAATTTGATGAGTTTTCTAGATTGTGGCAAAAAAGTGCGATTTTTGGATGTATATATTAGGAGTTATGAATTTTATGGGAAAATACTATTTTAAAAGTAAACCCTTATAACTTATTGTGGTTAACTCCAAAATTGGTGAAATTTTTATTAGGAGTACATGTATATACCTGGATTATACTCTATAAATTTCAGAATTTTTGGACAAAAGTACAGTTTATGATAAATATCTAAATATTCGGCAGTTTTGGCCATACGAAAAATAGTAAATGAATTTTAAAAATTCTGAGAAAAATATATGTTCAATATGGGACTATATTCTGCCAAATCCCAGAAAAGAAAATTTTATGGGACTGATTTGGTATTTTTCATAAAAATATACTAGTTATGAGTAACTAAATTAAATATGTTATGTGAAGTAAGAAAATTAGAAAATATGATTTTATGGCTTAAGAATCCTATATAAGGTATATGCAAATTTTTGATGAGGGTTTTGGTTATTGGTGATGAAATCTTATGAGATTGCCATTTTAGGATGATTAAATGCAGTTGTTAATTATATTGTTTTTATTATCATATATAACATTTTTATAATCTTGGTGAGGAAATTTCTCTTTGACTTGAGTGTAAAGATAGGTAGATTATTTGTATGATCGTGACTATAGGTTCTCTTTGGCCAGTAGTGCAAAGTGGAATCATTGACTGGTATGATCATGACCATTGAATTTACAATTGATTATTTTTAGCTTAACTGCAAAGGTGAATTGATCAACATGATTATAATTATGATTTATATAAATTTTGAAATGATTATGTATTTCTTTGAGATATTAATATCTTTGGCTTATAGTGCAAAGATGAATTATTGATAAATATCTTTGGCCCATAGTGCAAAGATGAACTGTTGTTGAATATCTTTTGGCCCGTAGTGCAAAGATTACCAGTTGTTGAATATCTTTGGCCTGTAGTGCAAAGATGACCTATTGATGAATATCTTTGGTCGTAGTGGAAAGAAGAATTTATTAGTATGATTATGAACAACAATTGTTATTTGGTATAACCATGATCTTTGATGTTTCAGGTAAAGACATGTGATAAAAATTATGTTCGTCCTGGATGAGAAGAGGAATTTATAACTATAATTATGATTATGAGTTATTCATATGATTGTGGACAGGAAATGTTGTTTGATGTTACAGGGATAAAACATTGTTGGTGGACTTTTAACATGGAGAAGATAATAGACTCTAGGGTTTATTTGACTCTTCTAATGGATTGCTCGTTCCGCTGCAACTATGGTTGAAAAGTTTTATCATCTACTATATGTTCTAAAACTCTGATTTATTACTGATGAAGGCTATTGATAATTTAATTATCTTTAGTCATGATATTCTTTACTGAGCTAATGTGCTCACCCTTTTGCTTCACAATTCCTTTCAGGTAATAAGAGTGTATTTGGGTCGGCGGGGATAATGAGGGGAATAGAGCGGTGGTCTATAGTCATTGAGGTTCTCCTAAATAGTATGGAAATAATTTTATTGAGAACTTTAGATAAGTGTGTCGTATTGTATACATCATTTGATATTTAATTTTGGTGAACCGAATAGGGTAAGGTGAACCCAACCTTGGAAGGTTGTTTTGCCACTATCATACAAGATGTCTAATGACATACAACCTCGTGTTATCATAAGATGCGGGGTTGTGCACATCCACTTCTTTGAGTATATCTCTGAGCACTACCTATATGATCTTGGAGTTTGGTTGAAATATAATTTTAATTGCGAGCGGTGGAGATAGATATATATATCAAAAGAAGACTCACCATTGGAAAGAACATGATAGTAATCTTCTCATTTTTCTTTGGGGTCTATTGGGTCAACAAAGTATAATTCTGTGGACATACGATATCTATCATAACCTAGATGCATGGCCTCCCATGTACGAAGGTTTCCTTGAGCACTTACCAAAGATTTTAATTTCTAAAACAGTTCTTGACTATACCTTTATGTAAGGTGCCATTGTGACGTGCTATCCAAGTTGGTGTCAAGAGTCACAGTTGGTATATATATTTGTATCAAAACTCACAACATATGTGTTGTTGTATTTTGCATGACAATTGTAGTAACAAAGTTGTAGTTGTTTTTTGTACCATGTATTTGGCGACTCAGAATAGGTTGGATGGATTGGACCTATTTTGGGGGCTTAACAGTTGGTATCAGAGCTTAGGGATATGATCTCTGGCGGAGATCCGAGATTAGAAATAGGAAGGGAGAGATGAGTAATATCCTTTGCTAGTATGTGTCCTACCTAAGCTGAATTTTCTTACTTAAGTTGACAAATTGTGATATGTCAATTAACCTTTGTTTTGAAGCTGTATTCTAGAATGATATCTAAAATACAGGAGATGAGCAATGTAGAAATCATGATGACAGGGAAGATGGAATCTGAAATGAAATCAAGGTATTCTCAACTCTTCGAAATACTAGGTAAGTAAATTTTGGGGACGAAATTTCATAAGGACGGGAGATTTTAAGACCCCGAATTTTATGAAATAAAAGTATTCAATTTTTCTATTTAGTAAATGGTTAAATTGATAAAAAGTTAAAGTTCAGAGTAATATATGAAAATTTTCAAAATACGCAAGTGGTTATAAAATACTCATTTCTATCGGGTAATATTCGTTTGGTCATGGAATATTCTTACTGTCGGAGAATATTCGTACGACGGCGCAGCCAATTTGTGGGCCCCATAACTAATAACTGTCGGATGAAGAAAATGACAAGTTTGAGTTTTTATAAATAACGTCGTAATTGTTACCGTTAACATTGTTGGAATACCTGGTGGTTAAAATATAAGAATACTGGCTGTGGTTGCACAAAGATAGCACGGTATTGCCAAAGATATTTTGGAATTATTAATTCTTACGTAAGAAGACACTACTCAATAATTCTTACAGTAATTACTGTTCAATATTTTATTTTATTGATTCAATAATTGCTGCGTTGATATTTTATATTATTGTTGTTTCAATAATTGTCACGACACCGTATTTCTCATTATCAGATCAATAATTCATATTATTTGAATAATATTATTAGATAACATTATTGGAAATGTCTAGAAAGTTCAGTCAAGGAGAGATTTGTTCACCTAATTACGCGCCAGTAAGGAGAAATCCTTATCGGAAAGCCCCCTCTTTCCTGGGAACTGCCTGGTTGTCATTATTGTGATTCTGTAATATTATTTGTGAATAATTAATTATTGATTTATATGATAAGGAAATATTTATTTGATTTGGATATAAATGATGGATTTATTTATGTGGTTGTAAATGAAGGAATTAGTGTTGAGGTGTTTTATCAGTATTTTGTCGAAATGGAGATATTAAAAATCTAATCAGTGTTCTTAAAGCTCTATTATGTGAGTTATAATTTTAATCTGACCGTTGGACCGTTGTAATTTTTGGATATGTTATATATATATATATATATAAGTTGAGTATATGTCCACAAATTTTGAACCGTTAAAAATTAACGTATGATATGTTATGAATTTTAAAAGGTGTTAAAAATCATCCGTTTGTGGATTTCGGATATTTTCTGTCTGGAATTTGGAAAAACTTAAAGCTACAAAATTGTAGAGAATTCGATTTCCTGTGGAATGGATATAAAATTCATATTTTTCTAAAAAAGGGCTATTTTCTTTGAATTATTGAAGTTTCAAAAAATAAAATACTTTTTATTAAAATTGGGTGGGACCCACTTTTGGTTGTTGTGGATGGTGGCTGATTTCTAGTGGGCCCCACTTGCGGTGGCTAATATTTGGGGCGTAGAAAAAATTAATAATATTATTTTATTATTTAGTCTCCTATAGCGTTATAGCATTTTCCTATAAATAGGCGCTTAAGTTAGAATTGAAAATCACACCAGAAACATAAGTTTTCTCTCTCTATATTGTCGAGCATATTTTTGTGAGTATTTAGATACCTTGAGAGTTGCTATTCAGTGCAAGGTTCCTTCGGCTTTACATCCGATATTTCAGTCAGAAATACTACTTTTTCGAGGTAAGGGATTGTAAAAGTTATTATGTTTTTCAGTTTCGTAATTTTTCTGACCCTCAAAAATTCTGGAAAAATTTGAAATGATAATTTGATGAGTTTTCTAGATTGTGTCCAAAAATGATAATTTTTGGATGTATAGATTAGGAGTTATAAATTTTATGGAAAAATAATATTTTAAAAGTAAACCCTTATAACTCATTGTGGTTAACTCCAAAATTGGTGAAATTTTTATTAAGAGTACATGTATATACCAGGAGTATACTCTGTAAATTTCATAATTTTTGGACAAAAGTACAGTTTATGATAAATGTCTAAATATTCTGCAGTTTTGGCCATATGAAAGATAGTAAATGAATTTTAAAAATTCTGAGAAAAATATATGTTCAATATGGGAATATGTTCTGCTAAATTCCAGAAAAGAAAATTTTATGGGACTGATTTGGTATTTTTCATAAAAATAGACTAGTTATGAGTAAATGAATTAAATATGTTATGTAAAGTAAGAAAAATGGAAAATAGGATTTTATGGCATGAGAATCCTATATAAGGTATATGCAGATTTTTGATGAGGGTTTTGGTTATTAGTAATGAAATCTTATAAGATTGGCATTTTAGGATGATTAAATGCAGTTGTTAATTATATTGTTTTTATTATCATATATAACATTTTTATAATCCTAGTGAAGAAATTTCTCTTTGACTTGAGTGTAATGATGGGTAGATTATTGGTATGATCGTGACTATAGGTTATCTTTAGCCAGTAGTGCAAAGTGGAATCGTTGACTGGTATGATCATGACCATTGAATTTACAATTGAATATTTTTAGCTTAAGTGCAAAGGTGAATTGATCAACATGATTATAATTATGGTTTATATAAATTCTGAAATGATTATATATTTCTTTGAGATATTAATATCTTTGGCTTGTAGTGCAAAGATGAATTATTGATGAATATCTTTGGCCCGTAGTGCAAAGATGACCTGTTGTTGAATATCTTTTGGCCCGTAGTGAAAAGATTACCAGGTTTGAATATCTTTGGCCTCTAGTTCAAAGATGAACTATTGATGATTATCTGTGGCCGTAGTGCAAAGGTGAATTTATTATTATGATTATGAACAACAAT
Source organism: Panax ginseng (assembly GCA_020205605.1). Classification (NCBI taxonomy): domain Eukaryota; kingdom Viridiplantae; phylum Streptophyta; class Magnoliopsida; order Apiales; family Araliaceae; genus Panax; species Panax ginseng. Next base: position 89,705,799 of record CM035134.1, on the reverse strand, counting down.
TGTTATTTGGTATAACCATGATCTTTGATGTTTCAGGTAAAGACATGTGATGAAAATTATCTTCGTCTTGGATGAGAAGAGAAATCTATAACTATAATTATGATTATGAGTTATTCACATGATTGTGGACAAGAAATGTTGTTTGATGTTACAAGGATAAAACATTGTTGGTGGACTTTTAACATGGAGAAGATAATAGACTTTATGGTCTATTTGACTCTTATAATGGATTGCTCGTTCCGCTGCAAGTATAGTTGAAAAGTTTTATCATCTACCATATGTTCTAAATCTCTGATTTATTACTGATGAAGGCTATTGATAATTTAATTATCTTTAGTCATGATATTCTTTACTGAGCTAGTTGTGCTCACCCTTTTGCTTCACAATTCCTTTCAGGTAATAAGAGTGTAGCTGGGTCGAGCGGCGATAATAGGGGAATAGAACGATGGAATATAGCTATTGAGGTTCTCCCTAAATAGTATGGAAATAATTTTATTGAGAACTTTAGATAAGTGTGTCGTATTGTATACGTCATTTGATATTTAATTTTGGTGAACCGAATAGGGTGAGGTGAACCCAACCTTGGAAGGTTGTTTTGCCACTATCATACAAGATGTCTAATGACATACAACTTCGTGTTATCATAAGACAAGGTTGTGCACATCCACTTGCTGAGTATATCTACGAGTACTACCTATATGATCTTGGAGTTTGGTTGAAATATAATTTTCAATTGCAGACAGTGGAGATAGTTATATATCAAGAGAAGACTCACCATTGGAAAGAACATGATAGTACTCTTCTCGTTTTTCTTTGGGGTCTATTGGGTCAACCAAGAATAATTCTGTGGACATATGATATCTATCATAACCTAGACGCATGGCCTCCCATGTACGAAGGTTTCCTTGAGCACTTCCCAAAGATTTTAATTTCTAAAACATTTCATGACTGTACCTTTATGTACGGTGCCATTGTGACGTGTTATCCAAGTTGGTGTCAAGAGTCACAGTTGGTATATATATTTGTATCAAAACTCACAACATATGTGTTGTTGTATTTTGCACGACAATTGTAGTAATAAAGTTGTAGTTATTTTCTGTACCATGTATTTGGCAACTCAAAATAGGTTGGATGGATTGGACCTATTTTGGGGGCGTCACATTTAGTATTCCGAATTAGGGTTTCATATTCCTGAAACTGAAACTAGGGTTTCCAGAATCGGTGCTAGGGTTTCTTATCAGTCGATAGGGTTTTCTAACTGAACGTCGATGCTCTTAATATATTATTAGGGTTTATGATTGATATAATTTATCTAGCCAACCCTTGACCCTTAACCACATACTGTACCCATATATGACCATATACACAAATACACTTAACACTGCAAACCTTCACTAAAAGTTTTTAAATTCATAAAATTCAATCCCAAAAAATGTCAAATACATACACTTATTTTCTATCTAGGTCTATTATTTAACCTTTATTCAATCTTTTAAGACTTTATTAAATTGTTTAAATTCTCGGGTTATCATATTCACCCCTTCTTCTAAGAATTTCTTCCCCAAAATTCAACTTACACCTCATACCTTGCATACACAGCATCACATGCTACCCAATACATCACTCAAAAGAGTTAAAAATTTTCAAATTGTGCTGAGGAGTCATATATACTATGAATTTTCATTTTCACAAAGGTTTTATGGAAATTCATCCGCAAACCGTCATAACTTACAGACATATAGGGTAATTAGTCCGACATGCCCTGTACTGGCCAAGTATTGCTGGTTGGAACAATATTTTTCACGATCCTTCTATCCCATCCGCCTTAGGCGCGCAAAATTTCTTACCTCGGTCTTTATTTGATTCCGCACCAAAACAATTTGGTTCGGGAAAATTTTCAAAGAACGCTTAGTTTTATAAACATTGGTCTAGCTGAATCGAATAGCATAGACTAATATCAATAATCAATTTCAATCGATTTACGAATGTGTATAGCCAAACCCCGTTGGCAAATTAAAATTTAGAAAATATTTTGAGACTGACGTCATGATGTCGTACTGTATTAACAGTCCGTTTGAGGATGCCGTCATTGTATGACTTTGTCATAACACATCATACAATAGTGGAACAATGATTTTTAGATTGAATTCACACTAAGTATTCCTGTATTTATAACTCTATCAAATTTAATAGCATGGACCATACTATAAACTGTTCAAAAATTGTTACGAATATATATATTTAAAAGCACATAATGCGTATTTAGCTTGATGTCATAATTTCGAAGTCTAGCATAGCTAGGAGTTTTGAAAAACTTATGTCTCCACTAATAATCATTTGCTTAAACAGTCTATTTATTTCTATTATCCTTAATACTCAATTCACACAAAACTATACCCAGTTCGTCAAACCACACCTATTAGTTCAGGAACTTTCCACAATCATATGAGTTTAAGAACTTGTCTTAGTCAGACTTTTGACGTCCATTCGCGGAGGGGTTCATAAATATTTCATATAACTATGAGTCACGAAAGTAACATAAGTATGAGTTTTAAGAACTCGTACTTACCCTTATATTCTCTACCTATAACCTATCTATCTGTTACACACATGAAAAAGGAATCACCCTCTTAACATGCATATATCAAATAGCGTGACACAAACATTTCATAATCTCTTCCTAATCTTAGCTCCCTTCTCAATACGAATTTTTATTCAATTCGTATTCATAATCCTTTCCCGAATCTGTACTAATTCATAGTACAACTTACACACGACATTTTTGCCGTAAACTATTCAATCATTCGCTTGATCCTTCTCCATACTATAACCTTATCATATCACGGGGTGATCTCATCGTATATATTATGATTTAATTCTATACTATGATCGTTTTGTTTTACGATCTCCTATCCAGTACCTTTATTCTTTTAGACTCTATCTATTCACCGCTACTGTTCATATTTATTATCCGAGTTAGGAAACTCCGTGTCTTTACAACTTACCGAGATTCGTCTTTGGATCTTACCGACACACTAACTCTATGTGAGTTAGATCTTATCCTAATCACTGCGGTTATTAGTCTAAGGTATCACTACCCTATGTTTATAACCAACAACTTTGATACCAAATGTAGCGCCCCTAAATCCGGGTCCTAAATCACCACGAATCTGGTACACTAGTTCTAACTATTGGGGAAGATGTAAACATAAATTGTTTATACATTAAACATTATACACTATCCCCAAGGTCGAGTAACCATAACTTATACACAATTCAATATCCTATCTAATATACTATGTTATTATAATAAATTACTGTTACAAATCTAGCTGCACACATAGTCCCAAGCTGAACTTGGCTTTAACTTTTCCTTGTATCCGACGTATTCGCCTTAATCTGCAATGTTTATCATGATATAGCAAGGGTGAGCAATAAGTTTGCCCAACATGTTTAAGTTCAATAAAGTAAGGATATATCATGATGGAAAGATTTTGAATAATAGCTGGCTAACATTCAACAATATAATTATGAACTAGCATGGACAAATTTTCATAGCTGAACCAACATTGAACATAAACATAACAGTTATATCTGGACCGAATGGTAATGAAGGTGATCAGCCTTTCATACCTGATGAACTCATACAATATGCACATAGTGCGATTCAACAATTCATAGACATGGTATAATCAACAATGATTAACCATAAGTATACTTGAATAATTATAACTCAGGGTTGAGTTAGAGAGAACTTGCTCAATAAAAGTATAGTTCAAGGAAACTTGCTCAATAATAACTGGAGTAAGTTTAGAAAACTTGCCAGTACCATTGATTACCGTTACGAATTATAACTTAGCTTTATCTGAAGACCTAATATAGATAATACTGATCTCCAAATATTAGAATAATATCATCACAGTATAAAATAACCTAAACACATTACCATATAATCCTATCAGTCTATTTAGCACACAAGACCTAGTATCAAGTCAAACTATTACAGTCTGAGTCTAGTTCGGTACAATTATTACATCCTGATGGCCTAATCGGACAATTGTCGAGTTTAAGTTTAATTAAACTCATCCTAAACACTTAACAATTATCTTAGATAATTATATTATCAATCAAAATAATTTTCATAGGCTCATAATAATTTGAGATAATTATTACTATTTATCATAATTTTTCAATCATTAATATCTTATTTATATGATTTAAAAAAGCGCTTAGATTCTATTATCATTAATATTTATTTAATATTAAATATTAATGAAATCCTTAAAGTAATATTATAATATATTTATAATATCTCGAGTATTTTTAATACTATATTATCACCATTAAATGATTTTAAATTAATTAAAACCATTATTAACTAATTGCCATTAATATTAAATATTAATGTATTTCATGACAAAATACAAAAGTTATATTTTATAACTTCAAATATTTTTATAACACTTAAATTATTTTCATATAATTTTTAAAGCATTAATTCTATTTTTTCATAATTTATTTAATACATTTATTAAATAATTTAATTACCATTAATAATAATTTATTAATAAAATTCATCACAAAATATTAAAAGTCATTAAAATAACTTAATATATTTTCTAACACCATAATATAATTTTTCATGATTTTTCACGTATTAAAATCATTTTAAATAATTTATTTAATATTATAATTAAATAAATTAAATACCTTTTAATATTCCAAAAATATTAAATACTTACGAAATATACTCAAAATAATTTAAAACTAATTTTTAGAAATTTATTATGTATTTTTAATAATTAAAAACTATTTAATCCTAATTATTTAATTAAAATATTAATTTTGTAATTAATATGTCGCTACATTGCCCTATAACGGCGAAACTGTCGCTATAGGTGTTCTTGAGTGTTCTTAAGCATTTTCCAGATTTCATGTCAGTCACTAAGTGGGCATGTTTGACCATTGCTACTACAATCCCAATCAAGTTTCATGTCCATCCTACAGCATAACAGAAAGATATAGGCCTCCAAAAATCATGTCAGGCCTATTTTTCATTTTCTGGGTTACCCAGAAATGAAGAACAGTGCAGTGTCCTAGTTTTCAATCCTCATAACTTGTATTCTGTAACTTGTTTGAGTGAACTATTGGTTCAATATTGTAGCATACATGTTAGGGTACGATAACCAATCATCGGATCAACTTAACAACATCATAATAGTAAGATCTAGGCCGGTCAAATAGATGTCAGAATCGTGTTCTTTAGAAATCTGGGTTTCCCAGATTTCTTCATAAGGTAGTCGGTCAACGCTACTTTGACCGTGATTATCTTTCATTCCGGTTATGATATAAGTGATCTAATGAATTTAATATTTATTCTACATATCAGACTACAACATGAAAACAACAACATGGCCAAACAAGCAAATAACAACAAGATTCATGGCCTTAAAAATGTTGTCAGAGCTACCAGGAAATCAGAAATTTGATTTTTTCGGTTTTAAATCAATCGGTCGGTGACTTTGACCACTCATAACTTGTAATCTACACATGATCTGAACCTGTTTCCAGTTTCAGATCATAGACAACATGGCAAAGAACATATACATAACATAAAATACACATAACACCTAACACACACCGATCTAGAAGCCCCGACATTTGTTTGTCAGTCAACATTTTCTAACTTTTCCAGATTTTTAAAAACATCAATTTCGAGCATCTAAGTGTTATGGATCTGTGATATTACAACCCAGATCACTAATATAAACTATAAACAATATATTTAAACACTTAATCATAACATCTAACATAAAAACACATGGATCTTCAAGTTTAGGGTTTATACATCCTTTTTGAGCTTGATCTTGATTCTGACCTTGATGTTTGTTCTTGGCAAGCTAAAGACTGATATTGGCTTTTTTTTTCACTCACTATCACTCAAAAATTTCAGATGGGAGAGAGAGAGAGAAGAGTTGGCTAGGTTTTGAAGTAAAGTGTATAACTTTTCTATACTTGTATGCCTTTAATCCATGATGCAATGTATTTAACCTAGCAAGTTGGCTGATTAAAATGACTACTAGACCACATGGCTAGCTAGAGTTGGTCACCAACCATTAGTAGGGCTAGATCTACACTCTTCCTCATTAAAATATTAAAAAGTGTAGTTTGGTCATTTGACTTATAAAGTGAATGGCAACTTGGTAACTTCTCACAACCACTAGGTTTTAACCCTCAGGCTTTGACCCTTAGGGTTTAACCCTAAGGTTATACAAATTTAAATTTTTAGTATTTACTAATTAGGTTTTAAAATAGAAGATTAAGTTTCTAATTTATAATTAGGATCTCCTAATTATATTAAGGTTACCTAATCACATTAGGGCTTTTAAATAGGATTAATTTTTTCTAATTAAAATCATTGAATTACGAATTAGGTCTTCCCTAATTATACATTAAGGTTTCCAACATTAAAAATTAGGGCTATCTAATAAATCAATTAGGTTATCCCTAATTATACTTATAATCAATAAAAGAACTCTATACTTATCTTCAAGCTTCCCCATTTAGGGTTTTAGTATACCGAATTAGAGTTTAAGATTCCCAAAACTGAAACTGGGGTTTCCAGAACTGGTGCTAGGGTTTCTTAACAGTCGATAGGGTTTTCTAACTGAATGTTGAGGCTCTTAATATATTATTAGGGTTTGTGACTAATATAATTTATCTGGTCAAGCCTTGACCCTTAACCACATACTATACCCATATATGACCATATACACAAATACTCCTTACACTGCAAACCTTCTGTTGGGTAAAATCTAGTTATGAACAACACGCAAGTATACGTGGTCAACAAGTAATATAGTGAAAGTAGAGTATCGTTCCCACGAGAAATTATTAATATAAATTACAAAGTACTAACCCTTAATCAAACTAATTTTTTAAACAATCAATTTAATGATATAAAGTAAATTACTTAATTAAACTAATTCTAATTACCACTAGTTACAAATCAGATTATGGAGATTTAAGATCACAACTTCACTTATTGCTTCATTTAAGTTAACACACTTCTCATCAATTATTCTCTATCCCGAATTGTTAATCAAGAATACGAAAGTAGTATTAACCACCTCTCGATGCACTAATACTGTATTAACGTCAATCCACAATTAAGATAGAAATCCGTTAAACACCTTAATCAACTAACCCACTATATCTCTATATGAATTACAATTGAAGAAGGTTGAAGAATAAGTTCTCTATCCGATTACATGCGATGTTAAGCATATCTCTACCTTAACACTCATCAAGTTTAAGCTACTAACAAAATCCTGAACACATGCTATCACGATAAGATCTAAATCAATATTTCATCTCTCGAGTTCATATAGATTATCACAGTAATTGATGGCCAATCAATTAAACAATTAAGTCCAAATCACAATAGGCAATCCTCACAATAGAATGCAATAATTGATAGCGAAGCATATTAAAATAAACTACACAATAAGATCCATTGTAATCTCCAACAAAAAATTAGTTCATTGAATTAAAACTAAGAATCCACAATCAAATACGCATTAAAAGACAAAGATAGAAGATGATGAGAAGATAGAATCTATTGTCTGTAGATTTGACGCTCCCTCCTTGCTCCTACTTTGAATCTTCAATGGTCTCCAGATTGCTTCAATCTCCAAAACTCATTAGAACTAGGGTTTTTCCCAATCTACTCAAATCTAATGGAATTCTTCCAAAAACTCTCTCTAATCCTTGTAAATCTCCTCCTTTTATAAGCCTCCTTATATGTCTTTAAGTCCTCTTGGGAGTCCTTGAATCAAACAACTCGAACCAATCCTTTCCGGACTCAAATTCAGACAAAATCTACTCTTTCTGCGTATAGGCAAGCCCCAGCTTGCTATTTGCCTTGTAAATAGCAAGCCCCAGCTTGCTAGTGGCCTGCTATTGATTCTTGGCCCCAATCCCCGGCTTTCTATCAAAGTACAAAAGCAGCAAGCCCCGGCTTGGGTGCAAGCTGACATTTATTTTTTCTGCTGCAGTATCCTCTGGTAAAACAGCCATAACTTTTGATCCAGGAGGAGTTATGTGGCCTGCCACCTAACGAATCGAAGCTATCGACGATCTCTACTACTTTCATTCTTTGAGTTTTGAGAAAAAACGAACGGATGAAGGCTGAAATTGGACTGGAAGTGACTGCTATGCAAATGACCACCCAAAACAGCGAAATTCATCGTCCGTTGATAGAAATGTCATAACTCTTTCATCCGAACTCCGATTGGAATGATTCAAGATGTTCCATAAAGCTAAGAAGAAGCTCTTCAATATAAGTCAAGTTCCAAGCCAAGAACATGAAATGAACATGAAAGCACAAACGATATCCAGATTGCTTTTTATTGCATTTTTCTACCAATTCTTTGCGATTTCCTTGCTTTTCCTTACCAATAGTCGCTCACACTGCTCCCAAACATATAACCTACAACATGAACACAAAATGCATAAAAAGTAACTAAGACACATGAATATAAGCAACTAATTCAAGTAAAAGATACCGGTTAAGTAGGTATAAAACCTACTTATCAAATACCCCCAAACTTAAACCTTTGCTTGTCCCCAAGCAACACAACATAATGCAATACAATGCAATGAAATGCAACTAATCTATATGCCTACGAATCCAGCAGTATTGATAGAATCAAGTCTATTCACTCGGCCTTAGAGCAATCAAGCAAACACGACAATACTTCATATCAAAACCAATCAACAATTTCCTAGTCAATCATTAGGTCTTAAACTGTTATTACTGGTATAGTGCGTGTGTGCTCCACAACAATGTTAACTGTTATAAAATCAAATTTAACACATAACAAGTCTCTTCGAAGGCATCATACAGTGTAAACTTAATAAATCCAAAAACAAGCTAGATCCAACTAAAATCAAACAATTTTCAATATCGAGGGTTAACATAGGATACTTATGCTTTATTTTTCATCTACGGGGGCTTTTTGCTCTTATTTCCCTTTTTATTAATTTTTTTTTATTTGGTTTATATACACATAGCTATGCAATGTCTTATTCCCTTAGGCTTTTCAATGCTACATTAACAAGCTTTCGACCAACGACTCCCAGACCATTAAGACCTTAGGGCGCTAGGTGTAGAGACAATCCCCTCGGGCTTACTTACTCAAGTAACAAAGGCCACAAAACTAGACAAGCACGCCACGGTGTTTATTCATACTTTTTTTTCTCTTTTTTTATATAGCTTATATACCCCAAATATTTCCCCAAACTTAGGTTCTTGTCTAACTTTAGCCATCACTACTTATTCTTGTCATTCTTTCATTCAAACTAGCATTATCCTTTAGAGTTCCTTTATGCATCAATTTAAATTCAATCAATCAACAAGGTGTTTTTACTTTGTTATCCTTATTATACCAGTTTCAAATAGGAAAAGATTCAATTCCTAACAAGAAATCACATCAAAGCTCTAATAGTTAGTACTGTACTTGTCTAATAAATTCCAATCTCATCATTGGCCAAAACAAACTGAACTATCTAACAGCTGGAATCATGCAAGGTGAACATAGTAACTAACTATTATTTTTGAATTTTTGATTTTTGATTTTTTTTATAGAAGAATGAACAAAAACTAAATTAACAACATATGCAAAATAACATAACATAAACATGAAACTAAACATGCAATAATGAACTAAACTAAACTCCCCCAAACTTAGCAATTACAATGTCCTCATTGTAAGAATATAGCGGTAAGTAGAAGAGAACTTCCCTGTAATCAGCTAAGCGTGAATTGATGGTGGCGATGGCGGCGATGATCATTTTCCTATCCATTAAACCTCCAATACCTGCAATGAAGAGGCAACGTGGATTAGATTATAAGAGAGCTTAATAAGAAAATTAATTCCTATCTACTAAATAAACTAGTAAAGCATATAAATATAAAAATTCCTGGGTTGCCTCCCAGTCAGCGCTTGATTTATAGTCTTTCAGCTTGACTTTGTCTGGTCAATGCTATCCAATTCCTCTTCAAAATTTGAGGAACCCTCCATCCATCGAAAATAATATAGCTTTCGGTAGGTTTTCATTTGTGATGGCTATCGAATTAAAGTCACCTAGCATGCTTTGTTTAGATAAGATCACGTTCAAGAACATCCAACATCTAGGTGTTTTCTCCATTGTGTCTGTGCATAGATTCTGGCATTGAGGCTTGTCAGACACAACAATCTCTTATTCTATCTTCTCTAGCTCATCGCACCATGGCTTCGAAGTTGTACTTGCTTTTACGTCACAAGGAGTATTGCCGACGTTATGACTACCAATCGGACAAGGTTTTGCAAATCTAACCGGATTCTTGAACTATGGAGGAGAAGGCACTTGAGGCATAAATAACATCGGCTAATCATCGTTGGTTCTCACAATTAGTTCTTTACCGGCCTTGTTTTCATTATCCCCACGTGTCTCCTCTTTTTCAACATCTCGTGGCTCATCCAGTTGTAGATTTGGCTCGGGCACTTCATTAATCTTGGAATCCTCATCATAACACCAATTGTTTTGAGGACAGTTGTTCAAGGCTTTGAGTATTTGATCCACCTGGTTCTGCAGATTTTGCCTTGATATCTCTTGATTCTGAATTGACCGCTCTTGATTAATCCTCCTCTCCTCATTTGATGTTATGAACTTGGACAACAATTCCTCCAACCTTGACTTTTCTTCTTTTAATGGAGGTTGATATGAGAATTCCGGCATGTATAATGGATTTGGAGTAGAGTATTGGTCTTGATAGTTGTAGCTCCATGAAGAATCCGGGTGATACCCCCAAACTTGATGATAATTAGCATATGTATAGTCGTTGAGGTATTCACCACCATGTTGTCCCGGCCCAAAACTAACGGTGCATTGATGACTCGGATGATTACCAGCACAATAATTGCAAGTAACTTCTATCCTTCAATTACATTGGGCTGCGACAACGTCCAACTTCCTAGAAAGTTCTTCAATCTGTGCTGACATTGCGGAAAAAGCATTAAGTTTATCAATCCCCGTTTCCCTTGGTTGAGTCATGTTCGTGTATGGCCATTGATACACAAAGTCATCCATGGTACCTGAAAAGAGAGAAATATAGTAAGAGAATTAAAAAATAAAAATAAAAATGTTTAAATTAAGACTAATTTGATTAAAATTAATATTGGTAAAAAATATATTAGACTAATTCCCCGGCAACGGCGCCAAAAACTTGTTGGGTAAAATCTAGTTACGCACAACACGCAAGTATACGTGGTCAACAAGTAATACAGTGAAAGTAGAGTATCGTTCCCACGAGGAATTATTAATACAAATTACCAAGTACTAACCCTTAATCAAACTAATTTTATTTAAACAATCAATTTAATGTTATAAAGTAAATTACTTAATTAAACTAATTCTAATTACCACTAGTTACAAATCAGATTATGGAGATTTAAGATCACAACTTCACTTATTGCTTCATTTAAGTTAACACACTTCTCATCAATTATTCTCTATCCCGAATTGTTAATCAATAACACGAAAGTAGAATTAACCACCTCTCGATGCACTAATACCGTATTAATGTCAATCCACAATTAAGATAGAAATCCGTTAAACAACTTAATCAACTAACCCACTATATCTCTATATCAATTGAAGAAGGCTGAAGAATATGTTCTCTATCCGATTATATGCGATGTTAAGCATATCTCTACCTTAACACTCATCAAGTTTAAGCTACTAACAAAATCCTGAACACATGCTATCACGATAAGATCTAAATCAATATTTCATCTCTCGAGTTCATATAGATTATCACAGTAATTGATGGTCAATCAATTAAACTATTAAGTCCAAATCACAATAGGCAATCCTCACAATAGAACGCAATAATTGATAGTGAAGCATATTAAAATAAACTACACAATAAGATCCATTGTAATCTCAAATAAAGAATTAGTTCATTGAATTAAAACTAAGAATCCACAATCGAATACACATTAAAAGACAAAGATAGAAGAAGATGAGAAGATAGAATCTATTGTCTGTAGATTTGACGCTCCCTCCTTGCTCCTACTTTGAATCTTCAATGGTCTCCAAACTGCTTCAATCTCCAAAACTCATTAGAACAAGGGTTTTTCCCAATCTACTCTAATCTAATGGAATTCTTGCAAAAACTCCCTCTAATCCTTGTAAATTTCCTCCTTTTATAAGCCTCCTTATATGTCTTTAAGTCCTCTTGGGAGTCCTTGAATCAAACAACTCGAACCAATTCTTTTCGGACTCAAATTCGAACAAAATCTACTCTTTCTGCGCATAGGCAAGCCCCAGCTTACTATTTGCCTTGTAAATAGCAAGCCCCGGCTTGCTAGTGGCCTGCTATTGATTCTTGACCCCAAGCCCCGGCTATTTTTTCTGCTGCAACTTTTGATCCGGGAGGAGTTACGGGGCCTGCCACCTATTGAATCGAAGCTATCGACGAGCTATACAACTTTCATTCTTTGAGTTTGAGAGAAAACGAACATATGAAGGTCGAAATTGGACTGGAAGTGACTGCTATGCAAATGACCACCCAAAACAGCGAAATTCAACGTCAGTTGGTAGAAATGTCATAACTCTTTCATCCGAACTCCGATTGGAATGATTCAAGATGTTCCAAAAAGCTAAGAAGAAGCTATTCAATATAAGCCAAGTTCCAAACCAAGAACATGAAATGAACATGAAAGAACAAATGATATCTGGATTGCTTTTCATTGCGTTTTCCTACCAATTCTTTGCGATTTCCATGCTTTTCCTTACCAATAGTCGCTCACACCGCTCCCAAACATATAACCTACAATATGAACACAAAATGCATAAAAATTAACTAAGACACATGAATATAAGCAACTAATTCAAGTAAAAGATACCGGATAAGTAGGTATAAAACCTACTTATCACCTTCACCAAAAGTTTTTAAATTCATAAAATTCATTCCCAAAAAATGTCAAATACATACACTTATTTTCTGTCTAGGTCTATTATTTAACCTTTATTCAATCTTTTAAGACTTTATTAAATTGTCTAAATTCTCGGGTTGTCACATGTAATGTAGCGATAAACGCTAAGTTTAAGTTGCAGTTTTTTTTAAAGGTTGTAAAGACTTGGGACTTTATTTTGAATAAGTATGTAATAGTTAATAATATTATTATTATTGTTCGAGTTACTTAGATAAACGATGATGTATGTTGTATCGTGAGCACCATGTCCTGTAATCGATGTTACACGGATTTGGGGGCGTCACACAGTTGCTCACCAGGAAGCCCAGAAGTTTGCCAGATTTAACCCCAAAAGAACACTTGGTTGGGTTCAGTTTCAAATTATATTTGCAAAGCCAGTTGAATAGTTTTCTAAGATGGTCGATGTAGTCATCCTCCTTACTGTATTTGATGATGATATCATCCATGTACACCTCTATCTCTTTGTGTATCATGACATGGAATAGAGACATCATGACTATCTGGTACGTAGCACAGACATTGGTAAGGTCAAAAGTTAACCGCCGATAGTAGAAGGTTACTTAAGGGGTGATAAAGGCAGTTCTCTCCCTATCTTCTTCAGCAACCATAATTTGATGGTATCCAACAAAATACGACAAATGAATATATGTCATACTTGGCTGTGTTATCTATTGGAATGTGGATGAAAGGTATCGGGAAGTCATCTTTGAGACTGGCCTTGTTAAGGTCTCGGTAATCTACACAAACTCGCACCTTTCCTCCGGGTTTAGGAACAGGAACCACATTGGACAGCCATTCAAGGGAAGTTGATACCATTATAATGCCTGCTTTTGCTTGATAATTTATTATTTAACTTTCAGACTCCATTCAGGCTTTAGTCTTCTTTATTTTTGTTTGACTGGTCTGAACACTTCTTTGATGGGTAGTCTGTGAACGACTATATCTATGGAAAATCTTACCATGTCATCTGTAGCACCTCCAAATCCAGGCCCCTTTAACCTCGGACCTGGTGCATCACGATACATAATTTTTGTAATAACCCGGGATTTCAAATAATCCAAATTTTACAAAAATTTTTTTATTTATTTAATATTGACATTGAGTGTTAATATTGTACTGTGTATCTGTGATACAAGTCTCGAGAATTAGTCAATTGGTGTATTGACTTAGAAAATAGAGTAGAGTTGTGCTTAACGGCTTTAGAAACCGTAACCCTAATTTCTGGATAGGGATTCGATAGAAAATATAATTATAATAATTATTTTAATAAGCATGTGTTTGTACTATATAGAAATTTTAACTGGATAATAATTAAAATTAATAAACCCTAATAAGATATTAGAAACCCTAATCTCAGAATTAGAAACCCTAGCGCGCAGTTAGAAACCCTAATTGTATGACGAAAAACCCTAATTTTAGTTTTAAACTTTTAATTTTCTAAATTCTAAACCCTAATTTGGAAATCCTAGAAAGTTAAAGTTGTAAAACCTAAAGGTTAGAACCTTAGGGTTAAACCCTAAGGGTTTGTGCAATTGTCTAGTATGCCATTAAAATGATTTTACTAATGACAAAAATGCCCCTTTTCATTTTCTTTAAGTGGTAACTTGTAAAATTCACCAACACCTTTAGTTGGTGACCAACTAAGTTGACAATGTGACTAATATATCAGCAAATCAGCCTCTTCTTTACACATGTGCCAGCAAAATACATTGCATCTAAAGATTATATAAGTGTTAAAGAGAGAGAAAGTCCATAGAATTTGTTCATTTGCTAACTAGCTCCCAACAACTCTCTCTCTCTCTCCTAACCTCCGAATTCATCAAGTGACTCAGTCCCTAATACATCCCTTAGAACACCAAAAATCAGTTAAGGAGATCTAGATCAAAGCTTGGACTAGAAAAGGTATAAACCCTATCTCAACCTAGATCTTGTATGATATGTTCAAATTTGTGTTTTTATGTTTATATAAGTGTTATATGATATATTTAGATGATCTATGGTGATCCATCATGGATCCATAGCATCAAAGTGGGTAAAAACCATGTTTTTCAAAAACTGTTCTTGAACTCAAAATGTAGTCTGACAACCGAATGTCAGTGGCTATAGATATTTGTTTATTTATGATTTTTGTTGTTTTATGTTTTGGATTCGTAGTCTGGTATGAGGTCTTTCATCTGAAAGTGGTAGTATAGCCATTACATGTCTAGATTTGAAGTTATAATCAGTCAAAACCCGTTGACCGGGCATGACCGAAGCTTTCTGGATAACCCAGAAAGTGTTAAATAGCGTCTGACAACTTTTTACAAGGCCCGGATCTGACAGGTGTTATATTGTTTGATGTTGTGTTTGTAACCAAGTTGTAGCCTGCTAGATCTACTATAATAATATGTCCTTATATCTTTCAAACCAGCATCGTAGCGAATGGAGTGGCTAGTCAAACTAGCCTACTCGACATGAATGTTTGTTTTCTGGAATTTCTAGAAAACGTATGAACTAAGTTTTTATCAGAGATTGACCGAATCATAAATTCTGATTCTGTTACTTTTGGACTAAGCTTCTGATATATACTTGTTCCTTGTCGTGTGCACTAGAGGTTTAGACCTTAAGAACATCAATGTTATGGCCCGATCATGAAGATAATCGAGCCCCAAAGTGGTACCCTGAAGCTGCCTGGGTTTCTAGGTTACCCAGAAAGCCCAGGAACTGTCTGACAGCAACTTTGATTGATCTTATCTTGCTGATAAATTGTGATTTGACTTAGAAATTGGTTGATACTTGTAGTGTTGTATACTGACTACACGATCATGGCTAGAGATTGCCAAGCAGCATTTTATATGGGAAATTACACACGGTCAAAGCATGACCCTTGAAACTGAACTGTCAGTGTTCTTGATCACCAAGAACACCTAAGATGACAGATAAGTGTCGCTATAGGCTTTAGCGACAGTTTCTATTTTATATATTTTCTGATTTTCCAAAAAATACTTAAAAATAAAAAATAAATTAAAAAAATTATTAAAAATGGTTTTAAAAATTATTTTAAATTATGAAAAATAATTTTTGACCAATTGGAATATTTTTCTTTAATATTTATAATTATTTAAATATTAAAGGTATTTAATTTATTTAGTTAGTGTATTAAATAAATTAGAGAAAAATGATTTTAATATTTTAAAAATCATTTTAAATAAGAATAATGTATTTAAAAATATTTTGAGTTATAAAATGTAACTTTTAATATTTTTAGAGAATTATCATTAATAATTTAATATTAATGATATTAGATTTATTTAATTGTTCTATTAAATAAATGAATTAAAAATGATTTTAATTATATAAAAATCATTTTAAATAAGAATAAAGTGTTAGAAAATATTTGGAATTATAAAATATAATTTTCAATATTTTTGAGAATTCTCATTAATAAATTAATATTAATGATATTAGATTTATTTAATTATTATATTAAATTTATGAATTAAAAATAATTTTATTGATTTAAAAATAATTTAAAAATGAGAAAAATGATGTAAAAATATTTTTAAGTTATAATTAGTGACTTTTAATATTTGAATGATAATTTCATTAATATTTAAATATTAATGGTGATGATTTAAAAAGATTTTAATTATTTTAAAAATCATTTAAGTGGAATATTGTTGATTTAAAAATATTTTAAGTTATTGATAATAACTTTAATATTTTGACAAGTATGCCATTAATATTTTAATATTATTAAATATTAATGATGATAAGATTATTTGATAACTAAATTATTTAAAAATGATTTTGATGTTTAAAAAAATTATTATAAATTATAATAATTGTTTGATAAATTATTAAAAGCTTCTGAAAAATATTATTAATAATATTTGACTTATCTAAAATAATATTGAGGCTTAGAAACCAAATTTAATTGATAATAACTGTGTTAATTGTCGGATAGGGTGACCAGAACACCGAAAATAGACTGAAGTCCAACCAGGCTAAACTAGTTAGACTTGATAAGTGTTTATATATGTTATAAACACTGATGTGGCTATGTGGTAATGTGTCTAGGGGAAAGTTTAACTATGAATTTTAGTTTTGTGTGTTATAAATGATTGTGCTAATTGAGAGACCGACATTGTTGATTATATGTCTTACGAATGCAGTTAATTATAATGTGTAGCTGTAATTAGCGGAGAAGGCAAGTTTCCTAACTCAACCTTGAGTTAATATTGTTGAATTATTATGGTGGTTAATTATTGTTAATTAGACCATGTCCAAGAATTTATTGTTGATTATTCGCAGTTAGTGCATGTTTAATAATTCAAATTAAATTACTGATTCGAAAAATATATATTCATAGAAATACTGTTGTTGGATATTCATATCTGTAGTAGCTAATATTGACAGTATAGATAATTCTTGTTTATTGTCAAATTATATTGAGAAATGTCTTAACTAATTATTCTGGCTAGACGAATATTTTTGTTAGAACTTGATAGGTTCGAGAAAAGAAGAGAATAGAAGAGAATTTAATTATTATTGATAGATCAATGCCAATTGTATCGGCTAGATCAAAAAAGAAAACTTGATAGGTTTGAGAAGAGAAGAGAAGAGAAGTAATTAGAAATTGAAATCACAGTATTTCATTGTTAAATCAAAATCTTGATTCTCAGACTGAGAAGAACAACCTTTTATATAAAGGGAACATTTTATTGGTCGTATATTCAGCCTTTGCGCGTGATTAAGTATTATGCATAATATAGGGTACAAGGAGTTGGCAGGCTCTAAGTACTTGCAAAGGGGTATGATTTAATCTTTATGGTTATCTGATACACCTGAGTTTATATCAAAGTAAATCTTTGATAGATACCCGAGAAGAGAAGTTCAAGATCCAATGGATCGCTCAGTATAAATCTGGAAAATATTCCACTTTGCTATTTCGTAGAATTGATTACTGATTATTCATTAGAATATCGTAGAAACTTTGAAAGCGTTGTACTATTTCATTATCAAATTATTGTGTTGCATTGAAGGCGAGAAGACTTGTTATTAATTCTTATACATTTATTGTATGACTTAACTTGCGGGGAAAACTTGTTGCTCACTCTTGCTAAATAAAACTTTTCAGCTAGGGACGAAGTTGCAAATGGCGCTGTGAAGAAGAATAAAGGCAAAGGCATCGCGATAAATTAGTTATAATGAACATTATTATTATTATTATGTTATTTGTAAACCCTTTTTGTATATCTAAAGGGTATGTCTATAATGTTAAGGTTAGCGGACCTAAGACTTATGTATTAACAACATATGTTAATGTGATATGTATTACTATTTCTATATAAATGGGTAGTTAGATGTTATTATATTGTGGATCGTGAACACTTAATTCGGGAGTCAGGTAACCCAGATTTGGGGGTGTCACAGATTGGTATCAAAGCTGTAGGTTCTAAACCTTAAGTGGGGTAGGGAAAACCCTACGATTATAACAATGAGTGAGATAGAGAATACTCATTTAGAGTACTAAGTGAGGGATTGCAAAAGCGTATCGATAGTAAGATAAGTGGATACCTAGTATGAGAAGATTGTACTAATGGAGTACTAATCAAGTTGTTTAAATTGATTATAGGATGTCAGGAGAAGATAAGATGAGTATGGAGATGCCAGCGGCTGTCGCACCAATGCCAGTAGCCGAGGTGCCAGCACAAAGCGAATCAAAAGAGGAGGTGGGAAAAGATGAACCTATGGTTAATCTCGGGAGTGATCATGATGATTATCCCGAGATGTATCTAAATGGTGATGATGAGGCGGAGTCTGAAGAAGCTAAAGTGGAGTCAAAGAATAAGATCAAAGTTGGAGAATAAGATCAGTTATCTATAGAAGTCCAGGAACTCTGGATTAAGGTATTTCTCTTGGAGGAGTTGTGGAGTTGTGGAAGCGGATGCGGCGTTACATAAAATGGTGAAGAGCGGAGCAGTGAAGGCGCAGGTGGAGAGGATGAAGACTGAAGGTGGTGGATCATCTGAAGGAACCAGTAAGAAGGGCAAGAATAAGAGAAAGAGGGAAAACAACAACAATAATTCTGAAAATTCAAACCCGAAGAAGAGGCAAGCCTGTAGCAAGTGTGGAAAGACCCACGTGGGAGAATGCATAATGTGGAAGAACGTGTGCTTCAACTGTAAACAGGAAGGACATTTTTATTTGCATTGTCCTAAGCTAAACATGAGGAAGTGTTTTTTATGTGGACGAACGGGTCACGGATTCAACAAGTGTCCCAACAAGAAGAAGATTGGTGAAGGGAGTGGACAGTAGATAGTTTACGTTTGAGTGTTAGTATCTTTTGGTAGTAAGTTATGATATTAAAACTTGTAATATCGAGAATGATGAGTGAACATATGTAAATATATATGTTGGTATGAATGAAATCTTTATTTTCTACATGAATATAAGATTAAGATTAATTTATGTGTTCTTAAAACTCATACTTTTGGTAAGTTCATGACTCATAATTATATGAAATGTTCTGAACCCCTTAACGAATGGACGCCAAAGGTCTGACTAGGATAAGTTCATACACTCATATAATTATGGCAGGTTTCTGAACTCATAAGTGTGGTAAGTTTGATGAACTAGGATTAGATATGTGAATATGGTAAATGATAACTTTTTGTGTAAAGTTGGAGAATTGAAACTTTTTATCTAAAGTTGTGTATGTTAAACCTAAAATTATTTTAAAAAAGGGATAGTAATATGTGTTAAGTACTAAATGTTCTATGTGCTATTTGAATAAATATGCGATTATATGAGAACTATGTGTTGAATTCTTATTGTGTTAAGAATTTGTATAGAGAAAGAGAATTAATATAAGATTTTTATTTAAATCAGATCATGCCGCCTAGACGACAGAATCGAAACCAACGAGAAGAACAATCAGTGAATAACGAAGGAGGTCAAGCTTACCCAATGCAAAACTTTGCAAATATGATAGCCAAAGCTATGGAAAATAGAGCTCCAGCTGCAAGAGGAAGAGCGAGGAATCAGCTAGCTAACAGATTGGCAAATTTTAAAGACTTTAAAGCGGTAGGACCGCCTGAATTCAAGGGGACCACAAATTTGATTGAAGCCCAAACTTGGGTGAAGGAGATGGAGAAAGCATTCGTCATTGCGCGAGTGGCAGAAGAGCAGAAGATGGCTTTTGCGACATACTTGATGAAGGGAGAAGCCAATTACTGGTGGCAGATAAATCAAGTGAGAGCAAGTATAACTATAGTGACTTGGACCAGATTTAAAGAATTGTTCTTTGAGAACTACTTCTCATCGAGTATACAAGCTCGGATGAAAGTCAAGTTTTTAGAACTAAAGCAGGATAACATGTAGGTTTCTTAGTATGCTGCCAAATTCAACGAGTTGGCGAGATTTGCACCTCATCAGGTGGACACAGAAGCAAGAAAAGCGAGAATATTTGAGAACGGACTGAAACTAGGAATATACAACAAGGTAGCAGTGTTGCAGATAAATACGTTCGCGGCTTTGTTGGAAAAAGCTTTAATTCCTGAAGGACGGAGCGAAGCTGCATCTCGATTTCATCAGGAGAAGAAGAAGAAGATAAGTGATGGGGGAAGTAGTGGTGATAGTAACCCGAACAAAAGGAAGTGGAGTGAGAATACCCAATTGGGTAGTAAGACTGAAGGGAATAAGAAAGGAGGAGAGCCTTGTGCGAACTGTGGAAAAAATCATCCAGGAGTTTGTCTGAAGAAGAAAGGAGTCTGCTATAATTGTGGGCAAGAGGGGCACATGTCACCCAATTGCCCCAGTTCGAAGAAGATACAAGGTTGTTATGTCTGTGGATCGACGGATCATCTGGTTCGGAACTGTCCTAAGAAGAATGCGGAGAAGGAAAGTGTCAAAAAGGTACCCGGTGGTGGAACCTTGGAAATTCGAGGACCTGCACAGCCAGGAAGATAAATCGCCTGCACATTCAACATGACGGCGCAGGATGTAGTGGCTACTCAGGAGGTGGAAGCAGGTAACCATTTCGCTTAAGAATTTAAATTACGTGAGTAATATGAGTCAGATGTTTCTGTGAACTGTTTTTTTATAGATTCAAGTCACAGGTTAGAATTTGAGACACAAATTAGTATTGTGTTGATAATAATGAATTGATGATTCAACTTTAAAAGATTGTAGAGGATAATAAAGCTATGATTCCAAGGACGGAATCCTTTTAAGGAGGGGTGAATGTACTAACCCGGGATTTCGAATAATCCAAATTTTACGAATAAATTTTTTATTATTCAATATTGACATTGAGTGTTAATATTGTGCCGTGTATCTGTGATACAAGTCTCGAGAATTTCAATTGGTGTATTGACTGAGAAAATAGAGTAGAGTTATGCTTAACAGCTTTAGAAACCCTAACCCTAATTTCTGGATAGGGATTTGATATAAAATATAATTAAAATAATTATTTTAATAAATATGTGTTTGTACTGTATAGAAATTTTGATCAATGATTGATTGGATAAGATTTAAAATTAAGAAACCCTAATAAGAAATTAGAAACCCTAATCTCAGAATTAGAAACCCTAGAGCGCAGTTAGAATCCCTAATTGTATGACGGAAAACCCTAATTTTAGTTTTAAACTTTTAATTTTCTAAATTCTAAACCCTAATTTGGAAATCCTAGAAAGTTAAAGTTGTAAAACCTAAGGGTTGGAACCTTAGGGTTAAACCATAAGGGTTAAACCCTAAGGGTTTGTGCAATTGTCTAGTATGCCATTAAAATGATTTTGCTAATGACAAAAATGCCCCTTTTCATTTTTTTTAAATGGTAACTTGTAAAATTCACCAACACCTTTAGTTGGTGACCAACTAAGTTGACAATGTGACTAATATATCAGCAAATCAGCCTCTTCTTTACACATGTGCCAACAAAATACATTGCATCTAAAGATTATATAAGTGTTAAAGAGAGAGAAAGTCCATAGAATTTGTTCATTTGCTATCTAGCTCCCAACAACTCTCTCTCTCTCCTAACCTCCGAATTCATCAAGTGACTCAGTCCCTAAAACATCCCTTAGAACACCAAAAATCAGTTAATGAGATCTAGATCAAAGCTTGGACTAGAAAAGGTATAAACCCTATCTCAATCTAGATCTTGTATGATATGTTCAAATTTGTGTTTTTATGTTTATATAAGTGTTATATGATATTTTTAGATGATCTATGGTGATCCATCATGGATCCATAGCATCAAAGTGGGTAAAAACCATATTTTTCAGAAACTGTTCTTGAACACAAAATGTAGTCTGACAACCGAATGTCATTGGCTGTAGATCTTTGTTTATTTATGATTTATATTGTTTTATATTTTGGATTGGTATTCTGGTATGAGGTCTTTCATCTGAAAGTGGTAGTATAGCCATTAGATGTCTGGATTTGAAGTTATAATCGGTCAAAACCCGTTGACCGGGCATGACCGAAGCTTTATGGGTAACCCAGAAAGTGTTAAACAGCGTCTGACAACTTTATGCAAGGCCCGGATCTAACAGGTGTTATATTTTTTGATGTTGTGTTTGTAACCAAGTTGTAGCCTGCTAGATCTACTATAATAATATGTCCTTATATCTTTCAAACCAGCATCGTAGCGAATGGAGTGGCTAGTAAAACTAACCTACTCGACATGAGTGTCTGTTTTCTGGAATTTCCAAAAAACGTATGAACTAAGTTTTTATCAGAGATTGACCAAATCATAAATTCTGATTCTGTTACTTTTGGACTAAGCGTATAATATATACTTGTTCCTTGTCGTGTGCACTAGAGGTTTAGACCTTAAGAACCTCAATGTTATGGTCAGATCATGAAGATAATCGAGCCCCAAAGTGGTACCCTGAAGCTGCCTGGGTTTCTGGGTTACCCAGAAAGCCCAGGAGCTGTCTGACAACAACTTTGATTGATCTTATCTTGATGATATGTTGTGATTTGACTTAGAAATTGGTTGCTACTTGTAGTGTTGTATACTGACTACAAGATCATGATTAGAGATTGCCCAGAATCATTATATATAGGAAATTACACACGGTCAAACCATGACCCTTGAAACTGAACTGTCAGTGTTCTTGATCACCAAGAACACATAAGAAAACAGATAAGTGTCGCTATAGGCTTTAGCCATGGTTTCAATTTATTTTATTTTCTGATTTTCTAGAAAATACTAAAAAATAGAAAATAAATTATAAAAATTATTAAAAATAGTTTTAAAAATTATTTTAAATTATGAAAAATAATTTTTGACCAATTGGAATATTTTTCTTTAATATTTATAATTATTTAAATATTAAAGGTATTTAATTTATTTAGTTAGTGTATTAAATAAATTAGAGAAAAATGATTTTAATATTTTAAAAATCATTTTAAATAAGAATAATGTATTTAAAAATATTTTGAGTTATAAAATGTAACTTTTAATATTTTTAGAGAATTATCATTAATAATTTAATATTAATGATATTAGATTTATTTAATTGTTATATTAAATAAATGAATTAAAAATGATTTTAATTTTATAAAAATCATTTTAAATAAGAATAAAGTGTTAGAAAATATTTGGAATTATAAAATATAATTTTCAATATTTTTGGAGAATTCTCATTAATAAATTAATATTAATGATATTAGATTTATTTAATTATTATATTTAATAAATGAATTAAAAATAATTTTATTGATTTAAAAATCATTTAAAAATGAGAAAAAATGATGTAAAAATATTTTTAAGTTATAATTAATGACTTTTAATATTTGAATGATAATTTCATTAATATTTAAGTATTAATGGTGATGATTTAAAAAGATTTTAATTATTTTAAAAATCATTTAAGTGGAATATTGTTGATTTAAAAATATTTTAAGTTATTGATAATAACTTTAATATTTTGACATGTATGTCATTAATATTTTAATATTATTAAATATTAATGATGATAAGATTATTTGATAACTAAATTATTTAAAATGATTTTGATGTTTAAAAAATTATTATAAATTATAATAATTGTTTGATAAATTATTAAAAGCTTACTGAAAAATATTATTAATAATATTTGACTTATCTAAAATAATATTGAGGCTTAGAAACCAAATTTAATTGATAATAACTGTGTTAATTGTCGGATAGGGTGACCAGAACACCGAAAATAGACTGAAGTCCAACCAGGCTAAACTAGTTAGACTTGATAAGTGTTTATATATGTTATAAACACTGATGTGGCTATGTGGTAATGTGTCTAGGGGAAAGTTTAACTATGAATTTTAGTGTTGTGTGTTATAAATGATTGTGCTAATTGAGAGACCGACATTGTTGATTATAGGTCTTACGAATGCAGTTAATTATAATGTGTAGCTGTAATCAGCGGAGAAGGCAACTTTCCTAACTCAACCTTGAGTTAATATTGTTTAATTATTATGGTGGTTAATTATTGTTAATTAGACCACGTCCAAGAATTTATTGTTGGTTATTCGCAGTTAGTGCATGTTTAATAATTCAAACTGAATTATTGATTCAGAATATATATATATATATATATATATATATATATTTATAGAATTACTGTTGTTGGATATTCATATCTGTAGTAGCTAATATTGACAGTACAGATAATTCCTGTTTATTGTCGAATTATGTTGAGAAACGTCTTAGATAATTATTTTGGCTAGACGAACATTTGTTTGAACTTGATAGGTTTGAGAAGAGTAGAGAAAAGAATTTAATTATTATTGATAGATCAATGCCAGTTGTATCGGCTAGATCAAAAAAGAAAACTTGATAGGTTTGAGATGAGAAGAAAAAGTAATTAGAAATTGAAATCACAGTATTTCATTGTTAAATCAAAATCTTGATTCTGAGACTAAGAAGAACAACCTTTTATATAAAGTGAACATTTTATTGGTTGTATATTCGGCCTTTACGTGCAATTAAGTATTATGCATAATATAGGGTACAAGGAGTTGGCCGACTCTAAGTACTTGCAGAGGGGTATGATTTAATCTTTGTGGTTATCTGATACACCTGAGTATATATCATAGTAAATCTTTGATAGATACCCGAGAAGAGAAGTTCAAGTTTCAATGGATCGCTCAACATAAATCTGGAAAACATTCCACTTTGCTATTTCGTAGAATTGATTACTGATTATTCATTAGAGTATCGTAGAAACTTTGAAAGCGTTGTACTCTTTCATTATCAAATTATTGCGTTGCATAGAAGGCGAGAAGACTTGTTATTGATTCTTATACATTTATTGTATGACTTAACTTGCGTGGCAAACTTGTTACTCACCCTTGCTAAATAAAACTTTTCAGCTAGGGACGAAGTTGCAGATGGTGCTGTGAAGAAGAATAAAGGCAAAGGCATGGCGATAAATTAGTTATAATGAACATTATTATTATTATGTTGTTTGTAAACACTTTTTGTATATCTAAAGGGTATGTCTGTAATGTTAAGGTTAGCGGACCTGGGACTTATGTATTAACAACATATGTTAATATGATATGTATAGTTATTTCTATATAAATGGGTAGTTATATGTTATTATATTGTGGATCGTGAACACCGAATTCGGGAGTCAGGTAACCCGAATTTTGGGGTGTCACAATTTTCTTACATATTCTATATCTAATGCGAAAAATATAAGCATAAATTGTTTATACAATAAACTCTAAAACATATCCCAAGGTCTATAACCTTAACTTAATGCATACCTTCAATAACTTAAAAGGTTTATAATATCATTTACATTGGATAACTTAATAGTTCTAAATGCATAATAATGAATGTGATCAACCTTTCATACATGATAAACATATGCAACATGCACAAAATGCGAATCAATAATCAAAGATGTGGAATAATTATAAATAATTAAACCACTAGCATGCTTGAAATATAATAACTCAAGTTTGAGTTACGAAACTTGCATATACTATCGATTACTGCTACACAATCTAATTAAATCTTTTTATTATACAGACCTATCATTGTTAAGATTGATCTTTCAATCAACATTTCATATTATAGCTCATAATACTACTACTTATAAGCAAATTAGCTAACACTTAACCACATAAACAAATATTAGATAACACCTTAAAACATCAATGTTAACGCTTAAGTTTTATGGCGGCGTCAATCCATCGAGAATCCACGCTTGAACTCAAGACAATAACATATCACACACGAAGCTTGACGGCTTGTGCCGCCGGGGGATAGCTCCGGTGTGAGAATAAGTACAGGCTGTTCACAAGGTTCAACAATGGAGGCTAAGTTTTTAGTGCTCAAAGAAAGTATTACCTGTTAATTGTAACCTTGTCCTTGTATTTATAGTACCCTCATCACCCTAGAATCCTTCTCCGAGTCGGTTTAGGACTCCTAATTATGGCAGTTACCATAATTCGGGTCCAACATAATCTCCTTAAAAGGTGGAAGTGGAATCCAATCCAATCACTACCTTTGGAGTTACCTTATTCAAATACGGTTAGGACTCTAGACTCTGTACGTAGGATAGCCCACTGTACAAGCCCAATCCAACTAAGCTCACTACATGGTCCAGACTTCGGCCCAGAGGACTCGAAGGCTCTACCCCGAACATCATCATTCCAGAATAGGGTTCCGGCCCAAAGGACTCAAAAACTTGAACCCGAACACCATATCACGAATGGGACTCTGGTCCAGAGGACTCAGATGCTCGAACCCCTTCATCACGCTTGAGGGCTTCGGCCTAATGGGCTCAACATCCTCTTCTAGCATTAGGCCTTCAGCCCACTTGCAGGTCAAAAAAATGCTCCCGAACATTGCCTCCTAATCCCTTGTTATAATTAGAGACTCAAAAGGTCATGGATTCGAAGAGTTATGACAGCTAATGATGAGTTTCCTGGGGAATCTAAGCGGTTTTTTCTCGTTCCTTGAAATGATGCACGTCTTCCCACACCTGGACCCACTCTGTGCACTTAATAGCCGCCATTAGGTTTCGTGCAACTTGGCTTATAAAAACCCCCTCCGTCCCTCACTGTCACTTTTCCCCTACTTCTTCATTTCAAAATCTCTGTTCAAATTTTTCCGGCGAAAGCGATTTCCGGCGAGTAATCGATTCATACAAATTTCTCCTTATTCATATTTTTATAGTCGAAATTACCGTATTTCCAGCTTCCTTTTGTTCATTTTAACTTTTGAAACTCTGTGTTAGTTCGGTGAGCACAATAAATCTAGAAGGGGGGGTTGAATAGATCCTTTTAATTTCAAATACTTTCTGATTTATTTCAGTATTGCTAATAATTTAGCAAATAACAAACATAGAAATTTTTTTCAAACATGGAATAAGTAAAAGATCCCCTTCATTGATATAATCATAATCATACATACATTGTTAAGTAGAGTTAGTTCAATGGTAGCGGTTAAAACATATATAGTAGTTATAGCGGTTAATGCACATAATGTAAATGACGTAAAGTAAAAGACATAAGGGGTTTTAAGTGGTTGGAGACTCAAGCTCTAATCCACTCTTACGCTTTCAACTAGCGAGATTTCCACTAAGGAAAGGCAAAGACCACGAATCACTTAGACTCCTTGAGGCCCGGTGACCTTGGGACTTGATTCACTAAAAACTCTTCAAGGCCCGGCACTTTGGAACTTCTCTAGTTCCCTAGGAACTCTTCAAGCCCAGCAAGCTTGGAAACTCATTTAGTCCCTTCGGACAAGGACCCCTCAGGCCCTAGCTTCTTGTTGTTGTAGTTGTTGATGTTGTTGGTGATGTGCTGCTAAGATGTCTTTAAGCTCTGAGCATCTTTTGTTCTTAGCAGCTTGGTGTGGTCCTCTTTGCGTTCAGCTTCGAGTCTGGATCACATCTTCTTTAGTGCAACTGATCTTTACTTTCTTCAGCTTATCTTCATCTGATGTCAGCTGTGCACCATCACCATCTGGGTTTGCTAAGTCTTTGTGCTTTTAGTTGTCTTTGTCTGGCACTTAGCAATCCCCGAACCCTTCTTGAATACCTTGCAGATATGGTTCTGCACTTGTTCAGTTTTAGCTTTTGGTTCTTGGTGATCTGTAGAGTGGCTCTCTTGATCTTCTTTGTACTCAGCCACTTTTCTGAATGCTATCTTTTTGGCCTTCTCGGCTCTCAGCTTGGCTGCCATCTTTAGTGGTATTCTCATCTTTGTTGAGTTAAGCTTTGATCTATATAAGTCCTTCTTCAAAGCTGCTTCACTTCAACCTTGATAGTCTTACTGGTACTGAGACTTGTTCTATTGATCTTTGGTGGAACTCGTAGAGTCAACAATAGCATTAATCAACTCAACGATTCTGCAACTTCACAATCATCAGCCCCTCTTGATCTTTGAAGCTCTGTTGATTTATACTGCTTCCCGATCTTCCCGTTGGAAAGTAGCCGTTGAAAGCTATTCAAATTGCTTCGCAGATCTCGAGTTATTTAGTGCAGACTGCAGATGTGACATGATATCTTTTTCTGACTTTCTGACACTGCAGTCTGTTGTTTCACCAACTCTGTCAGATATGTCACTCAGATGTCTTGGGCGGGTCAAAGACTTTATTTCACCCTTCTGATCTCTTGATCAGAGGTTGTCCTTACATCGATGCTCTCAATAAGCTCTTGTCCGAATATTACCCTTCAGATTGAACCGTTGTCAATGCTTCATTCTTCAGCTACTCGAACTCTACAATTTCGATGCATGTTTTTATGGACCTGATCGTAGTGTCTTGTTGACTGATAGAGACAACACTACGATCATGAGGAGTGTTCACTTGATCTTCAGTATAGGACACATCTCTTCTTCTCTTTATGCAGTGCTTCATTACTTCTATTTGCCTTGACTGCTCTCAGATACTGATGGCTAGATTCCTTGCTTTGACCTCTTCTGAATAACAAGACACTTCAGATTTGTGGCATTCCCATCTCGCTTTCTCTTTTGTGATCTCCTGTTCACTTATCATCAATGGACTGACCGAATGCTTAATCACTTTAGCCTTGTTATTCAGACTGACCAGTATCTCAGTGTGTACTCCATTAGTTCCTTTCTTTGTTTGGCAGACACTACGACCTTGATTGCTTCCAAGACCGTTGTCATCTTTCTTCTGGACAGCTACTGCATATGCTGACTTTCCTTAGTCAGCTACTTAAGTCTTCTTATGATCATCTTGTGGAAGACTTCTTCTCGAATGGCTTCACAACTCAATCTTGATGCTAATTGGATTGGTGCTTAGATCTTCTTGTTAACTTGCATGCCATTCATTAAGTGCTCTCTAGTTTCCTTTAGGTGGAACGTATCTATGCAGAGCCAACCAGAGGCTTCATTCCTTTGGATATTCAGGGAGTGCCTATTTGTTGAGAATCGTATTTTCTCTACGATTCTGCTTTGACATTGTGAGCACATCTTGTTGAGATCTTAGTTCTGCACTCTACGATTCAGCTTTGGCTGTGCAGATACTACGACTCCGAGATCAGATCTAGACACACTACGATTTCTATCGTTGTGCTTGTTGTCTTCATCTGATCTTGCCCGACTATGATATCTGCCTTTGGTATGATTAGTAGACTCTACGACTCCGAGTGTAGTCTACGATTCTTAACTGACTTTGGCAGATGCTCGGTCGGCTCATAGGCAGGCTGTCTTTACGATTCTAAACATGACTTCCTTAGCAGACTACGGCGCTGAGGAAGTTCTCCTTGACACACTACGATCCTTCCTTGTCTCTCCTGGAAGTCCACGAACTCCGAGATCTACTATCTTGCAGACTACGATTCTGCCTCGATAACTCTCGAGTTTTCCTTGACTCTCCTGGCAGACTACGATTTTTGGTGCAGTACTCGACGATCAGACAAGCCTACCTATTACATCATAAGATCAACCTAACATGCTTGATCTTTCTATATTTATAGTCCTTGTACATCATTTCTTTTTAAGGACTTTACAAAGCTGTTTTGCTTATGTAGGATCAACCTAACACATTTGATCAATTCATTCTAAGTCCTTGCACATATGTTTCTATTATCTATCAATGAACTTTATAACTTTTCTTAATGCAAGCATTCTTGCATATTCATTCATGTGTATATCATAATCAAATAATATAAATAGGAATATCATTCACATGTTTATTCCTGACAATCTCCCCCTATTTGATTATGACAAAAACAATAAGTGCATATGCATGTTATGAATGAATCTTATATACAATGAGCAACTGTATTTCTAAAATAGATAATCATGAATGTCATTTATAATGATGTGGAATTTAATACACTGACATTTTACATCCTGGATCCAGAACATACTTAGCTTGTTAGAGATGTACCTCTTTAGCTCCATGATTGTTTCCAGGATGTCTGTTGATCAACTATTCATCTATTTGATTCCTTTGTTCCTGCTCCCCCTGGGATGTGGAGCTATTTCGTTCTCCATTTTCTGGTTCAGGCTCTAGCTCCCCCTCAGCCTTAAGTTCATCCTCCTTTGGCTCCCCTTTGGATGATGATTCAGCTCCCCCTGGAGTTGTCTTCTTCTTTTCTTTCCTTTTGCTTTCCTTGCTCTTTCTAGAGTGCCTCTTGTTCTTCCCGTTTCTACCCTTTCTATGCCTCTTTTTCTCCCCCTTTTTGTCATTAATCATTTGGGAGAGCTATTCCATATTGGACATAGGCTGCTCCATTAGGTAGAAAGAATTTCCAACTTCATGCTTGATTTCTTGTTGACTCAGCTCCAGTTGCATAGAGAAGGACTGAGTCAGGTGGTCATTCTTGTCAGAGAGGACTTTGAGTTTCTCTTCATTTTCCTTTTGTGCTTGTAGAGCTTCAGCCTTTTGATCTTGTATAGCTTTCAGATAGATGTGATCTCTCTCTTTGATTTTAAGAGTTATATCAACCATAGTTGCTTGGAGTCTGTCTTGAACTGAATTATCTCCAGCTTCTGTCACCATCTTTTCTTCTTTAGTGATGATAGACATATTCTTGACCAACTCATCAGAATTCTTTAGTAGCTCCTGCTCTGTGGGAATTTGGTCATCTGGTTGGGCAGTCTCTTGTTGAACACTAGATTGGATTCTACGATTTTAATCCTTGGATTGATTTTGGAAAGTGTTGACAATCTGAGAAATCGTTGAGTACTAGTTGTTGTTGGATGATGATGGCATATTAGACATTTGTGCATGAGCAGAGGGAAGCTCTTCAACCTGATCTTGATCATTTTTAGCAATAGAGGGAAAAGACTCTACGATTGTGTCCTTGCTCATGATCCTTCTTCCGTCAGAGCCCATTCTATGATCGTAGGGAATATAATGGTTGCCAGCATGTCTGTAGACTTTGTAGTGAGGCTGGTCTTTGATCATCGTTGTAGCAAAACTCTTTACCCTTGGGAAGTTTTGTGATACCAGTTCTAGATTTGGAAATTGAGAGTAACACCAGCTGAAGTAGCTCTCATCTTTCTCAGTATGTGCCTTCAACCATGGCATCCATGGGAAGAACCATCTTATCAGAAGGTCTTCAGAGTTACACAGTATTATTGTGCAGTCTAATTCCATGTTTTTCCAGTTGTGAAGTACTTCATCTGTGGTCATTCTTACAACTCGAAGTTGTTCATTTCCTTGACTTATCCATCTTGCAGGTGGTTCTGCTGGTGGCTCATCAAAGACTTCCACTATAATTCTTCTGCTTATTCTGGCTGGGGAGAGAACAGGATAATATTCTAGCTCGTCAGATTCCTGATGTGCAGAATTGACATCTATCTCCATTTCTTCCCTTTTTGAACTTGAATTTTGCTTACTCCTTTCATCAGAATTATCCATGAATTCTTCTTGCTGCATTTCATTTCCAGAATCTTCTTCAGCAAGATCTTCCTTTGATTCATCTTCTTCATCACTAGATCCATCCTTAGCACTTACTTCCAGTGATACCGACTCATCATCACTCAATTCAACAACAACATTTGAGTGATCATTTTTCCTTTTGGAGGTAATTTGAGCAAGTAGTCTGTAGCTCTTTCTTCTTGTTGGAAGTTCAGCAATAGGAGTTTCAGATACTTCTTCTTCTTCAGACTCTGAGATCTTTGAGTCAACATTCAAACTTTCTTGAGGTTCATCATTAGCAGGGGCATAAATTTCTTTTTTAACCTCATCATTATTTGATCCATCATGAGAGCTTGTTGGAGCATTTGCATCTGAACATTCAGATGGGTCATTTTGCAGCTTTTCTTCAACTTTAAGGTGAGTACTCTGAGAATTGGCCATAGGGCCCACATATTCTTCTTTATCAGCTGAGTTTACATCTTCTTTTATGGGTCCAGTTTCACCTTCATCATTGGATCCATTCTCGGGGACTTCGATCTTGAGATTATCGAGTTCCTTCTCTTCCTTTGAATTTCACGTCCTCTTCTTTGTTAGATTTGCTTCCTTGGGGAAGCTGGAACTTATCATTTACCATTTTAGCTTTCTTTTGAATGTCTCTTGAAGCAACTTTGTTGCTTGCTTCTTTGCTTTAATGGTTTCAATGATCAAGACTTTTTTTTCTTCTTCATCCTTGTTTTTGATGGAGAGACTTCTTGGTGGGGACTTGGTTTTCTTCACACCTCTAGATTTCTTTCTGGCTGGTGTGATTTCTGCTAATTCAGAGTCACGAACAGTTGTGGAGACATTACTTTGTGAACATTTAAGGGCTCTCCCTTATTATCCTTAATTTTGCTTCCTAGCTTCTTTTTCATCATTATACTTAGCAGTCTTCCATGAAAAACTTTTGTAAGTGGTTTGTCTGTAGATTTCTTCAACTCAGCCTTTTCTATCCATTTGGAGATTTGGTCGAACAGGATGGCTCCAAAATTGATTGTCTTCTTCAAAACTATTGCAGACATAATCTTCAACTGCTGGTCGAGCACAGTGTCATGTGCGGTATCTTTGCATAGTATACATTTTCCGACAATCTCAGCAAGGAACTCGAATTCCTCTGGAAACTCCTTTTTCTTCATGTCCTTCAAACTAGGGTTTCTTTTGTACCCCATAATATCCTTTGCTTTCTCAGTGTCAATCTCATCAAGGTTTTTCAGTCCTAGGTCAGGAAAATCTGGGCATTGGTTGATATCAGATGATTTCAGTTTTAGAGACTGACCTTTAACCTTGGTTGAAAGAGTTTGACATTTACGGATGCATTTGAGTAGAATTCCTTAACCGATTCGGTGTATACTGAAAGTGCTTACCTCAAGACATTACGAGAATCCGACTTTCTTCATGAGTTCAAGAATGTCTCTGAACTTCTTTTTGGATTTCTCAAATGACTTGGTTCTGAGTTGAATGCTAGTGATTACTCGCCAATCTTCCATTTGAATGATTCGAGGAATATGGATATTGATTCAGGGAGATATATGAAGTATGGATGATTGTGATTTAAACTCTGGAAATTTTAGTGATTTGGCTCCGAAGAGAATTCTAGGGTTTAAAAATGGGAGGGAGAGAGGTTCAATGGATTTTGGTAACTGTTTGCAGATTTTGAATTTGTCTTTATGCCAGTTCCTGCTTACACTGCATACGCTAGGACGTGTTAATTAGTTATTAGTTGCATGATGCCCAGTAACGAGATATAACTCCCTAGTAACTTGTCAGTTAGCTGTCTCTTTTAGAAGAGTGGATGTTTGATTGACATGCACTGACCTTTGACCTCTTGAGTTCGTAGAGTATCATGATAGGACAGCAATTAACTCTACGTTTTCCTTTGTTGTCTCAACGATCAATTCTCTGAAAGATGTTGTAGTGGATGATTTTGACATTTTTCCTCATGTTGAAACTGCATAGCTCAACCACTGATGTACCCTAAGCCAGTTTGGGTACTCAAGTTCTGATGTGCGTTTGCACGATGTCTTTCCATACTGTATTTGAACTAATCTCCTCATACTTCATAATGGTAGAGCAATTGTCTCGTTCTTCCAAGATCCTCATGAGCTAGTGTCTTTTGGTAAGTCTGCGATCGTCGAGTCTGCCTTTGCAATTGTTGAGTTTTCACTACGATCATTGAGATTGCATCTCGATCGTAGAGATCTCTTAAAACTCTATTCTACAATCGTTGACTGACTTGGTCCTTGAGATGAGCTTTACTAAGCATTCCTTCTAGGTCAAGGTAGCTCAGGAAGGGCTAACCTCTTAGAGTGAGCTAAGGGTCAGGTTTGTCCCTGAGGCGCTTTCCAGATGAAATACTTTAGAAGTGATTTGCACTGATATCTCATTTGACCTTTTCTATTAGGGAGTCCTTCTTCGAACTTTAGACATCTGCACTGGCTACAATTGTGGTGTCCTCCTGCTCTTGCACTACAATCAGATGGTTGATCGTAGGTAATCCATGATTTTGAGTTGGGTAGCTAAAAGGTTATCAGTAGTACATTTTGAGACGTTCCTACTGACTATGGAACTTCATTTGGTTAATCAGCCACAATGTTTTGGGACTCTGTAGCTGGTATACAACTTAATAGTATATCTCTAATGGTTTAGAGCTTATGTACTATTAACAGGTTACTGCTCCCCCATAGTTGATACTATCTTCTCAGAGAGACCTAAGTTCTTCTTCTTCATGTGTAGCAGAAGGCAACCATACATATCTCATTCTGGTTGAAGTCATTAAATCTTCTTGTATCATAGAAATGGGCATTTTCAGGGTTGATCATTCTACGATCCTTTGACAGTACTGCAAACGTAGTATTCCTTGTCAGTTTGTGCTTGCTGAGTTCTGCTCCCATTATGAATTCCTCATAATCGATGCTCGATGATCCTCTGTAGTCAGCTTCCTTGAGGATTTTTCTCTTATGACATGCTTTGCATGATTGAGCATATAAGACCCTTTTCTTCTTTTGTTGAATGGTCTGCTTTCACACAAAGATCAGCAGCCATGTGAGCTTCATTTAGATAAGCTCAGCAGGTCTTCAAGGATAGGCTATGAGATGTAGGAATTTTGTCAGAATAATTTTTGAACAGTCCAAAGCCTTCTGCTGGTTGACTCTTCTTGACTGAAGTCTTTTGCTTTATCATTCCTTAGTGTGGTCAGATAGACCAAGTACCTGCTGTAACGCCCGAGAAAATCGATTTTTTATGACAATTAAATTTTTATTTGATTATGTGAATTAAATGAATTTAATTGATTTCTTTGTGAGTAAGCTATGTGAAGGTCGTTCTATAACCTAGAATGTGCTAACGTGGTTAGTATTCAGGCTACGTGTTAAAAATAATCGTTTGGAATTTCCAAAACAAAAATAATTGTTTTCCGAGAAATTTCCGTAAAAATACTATTCATCTGTTTCTGTTCGGGGAATTATTTTGAAATTCTGAGAAACGCGTGATGATAGAATATCGAGATTAGATGGAATATCTGATAATATTTCATTTATGGAAAACGCAGTTTTCGCCTGTGAACTTAAAACCTAAGGATTGAGTATATTGATTTCCGAGAAGGAAATAATATGCGTAGAAGGAATTGCGTTAAGGTTAATGCGAGTATTATACATTAATGATATTTTTTAGTGTCTATGTATAATACGTTGAGTAAATACGAAGTACAATACGATAATTGTACGTATGGTATATGAAGGGAATACGTGAATTGTACGTGTAGAATACGATGCATATTATAGAATTAACCTAAGTCTTAATGATTAATTCATTTGTATTGGATTATGATTAGCCCAATCAATTGAATGACTAAGCCCAAAGAGATTAATGGGTTAAGCCCAAGTCAAGGCCCAATGTTTATTTAGTTAAGCCCAATTCATTAAAACCGAATCGTGGGGCGATCCGGTGGGTCACCTAATGGGTAAAACCCATGGGGCAACCCATGGGATATCTTAAAGCATGGGTGGGCAGGCCACCATGTTGTGTACTCCAAGCATAAGGCTTGGTCACCAAGTATTTTACTTGGTGAATACTTGGTGACCAATAGTGAATAGTAAGGAGGTGATGTGTGCAATGACAATTATACCCTCCATTCTTATTTTCTATAAATAGAAGGCTAGATTGTGGCATTTGAGAGTTTTGAAACTTGCCAACCTAGATTATTTTGAGAGAGAAAGAGAGTTATTCATATAAGTCCTTCACTTTGGAAGCTTTAACCTTTATTCTTCCAAGTGATTTCTTAAGAAGCTTGAGGTAATACTTCTTGCTCTTTATTTTCCATCTCTTTTTGATTTTTCTTTTATTGGAGAATCATAGATGGGTAGTATATGTCTTGTATAGGAAATTATTGATGGCTTTTTATAGATTCGATATCTATAAGTCACGAGATTATAAGAATCATAAGGTTTGAAATAGTTTTGAACCATTAAAATATTGATAGTTGAGATCGATCGTTGATAAACGATTGAGCTCCATCAATACGTTAGTATATGCATCTTGTTTGGTTAGGATGTAGATATGAAATCTATGGAGAATTCCATGTGATTTGGCTTAGAGAACCCTAGTAACGAAGTTATGGCGAATTTTACGAAAATAGACGTTAAAACGTCGAAAACGTTGAATTCCGAATTAAGGGTCAAAAGTTGCCGTGAGACTTGAAAACGTTGGTTTTCAATGTCAACACGTGAGATAGGGTGATTAAGAGTTGTGGGTTTGAGAATCGTCAGATTCTGACTTAAAACAAAGAAAACGAGCATTGAACGCTCATTAATGTTTCTGAACATTTAGAAAATGAACTCAATGGTCAATTTTGAGTTAACGGATTTGAAAGTGTCGAATTCTTATATGAACGCGTAGATTACATTATTTGTGACGTGTAGGCTTTTGAACGGACCAAATTGGGCTTAAAACGAAGAAGTTACGGCCCTAGGAATTTTGCAAAATTTTTAAAAATTTCGAGCTTACGGTACTTTTCATGTGGCGCAGCGGCTGACATAGTATAAATAATCATATCATGTGTGGCCAAGCACAAATAAAATTGAAGCCTTTGCTAAATGAAAGCATGTATTTAACATTCTCTCTGTGCCATGGCCGAATTGAGGGCCTGCCAGATCGCTAGCTGGCCCGCAACGCCTGGCCTAGTACTATGAGGGTTAAGCCATGCACACGTAGTGGTGAACCTTAGACAATGACTTAGGTTTTGAACTTCATTTGTTCGGGGACCTAAAGGGATGATGTTTGTACACTTCATAAGTGTATTAAAGTTATTCCTATACTACCTATACTAAGGTATATGGTATGAAACTTAGGAATATTATGCATGTTAGTAAGTTAACATCGATGAACAAAGTTGATACTTTATCAACAATGTTCGAGTCCGGTTAATAAAAGACAGTTGAGTAATAATTCGGGATGAAGGGTAATAAGTCTTGTTGACTTTAGTAAATGATATTAAGTTAACAAAGACATAGAAGAGAAAGAAGCTTGTAGGAACAATTTAAATAGTTGTTTGATAGCTAATTACAGTGTGCTATTTGAATATATCATGTAGATTCTATGCTGTGGTCAGTTGAGTAAATTATTTGAAGACGCTGAAAGGCAAGTTTTCTTAACGCTTGTCTAACTTTCATGTTAGCCAAGTTGTATGTGATTCGTTGAATTGAATTGCATGATGGGTTTTAAAGAAAGGGTCGATGCCGATTTTAACTTTCGGCTAGACTATTCGTAATATATAGATTGATTTTGATTCATATCTTTCTATATAGAAATGTTAACGCTATCCCATGCCAAGTAATTGGTACGGACGTGAAGGTAAGGTTTGTCTATGAACAAACAAAAGTATTTTTCATCGATATTTCGATGGGCACGCGAGTTTACCAAAAATATTAATCGTAACTACGTTTAATGAATGAGTGTTGATCAACATAGAGTACTATAGGTGATCACCTAGAAGTGCTCGTAAGTTATCGGATGAACGACCTTAGTCGTGGACTCCTTTTCAGCACTAAAACCGAAATTCTTTATCGCTCATGGTCTATCAATGGGTTCGTAATTCCTAATCTATTCTATACTTTGGGAATTGATGTTATGAACCATTAAAGTATTATTGATTCATAATACTTCATAACTATTGTTTAGTTATGTCAGAATTGTTATATAATTCACGAATGTGGTATTCCTGTTATCCTTGATTAAACTTGCTGAGCTGTCATGCTCACTTCTTGTGTGAATTATATAACTGCAGTTAAAGATGAACGTACTATGAATGCCAAGAGAGATAAGGGCAAAGCTAAGATGGATGCTTAGGCATTGTGTAATAGTTTAGTAAGTTTATATGTATTATACATTATGCACAATGAACGATGTAACCGGTTTATGAACCTGGGAAGGATTTATACTTTGATTGTAATAAAAAGATAGTAATTACCTTCATTTTGTTGTATTTCAATGGAATGATTGTATGGATGTTAGTACAGTGGAGCACCATCTATCGGGTTGAAAGATACCCGAATTTGGGGGCGTCACACCTGCAGGTTATGAATTTCTACTTTTGGTACCCATGGTTAAATGGGTCCTGCTAGGTTAGTTTACTAAACCCCTGTTCATCGTATATTTGGATAAACATCATATTGACCATCATCAGTCGTATTCATGTATATATTTCATTTAGATAATACATTTTGAGATGCATGGTGGTGAGTGTGAGAGAAATCTGTCATTTTAATAAAACACTCTTTTCCTTGATGGTATCATCATATGCTAAGTTATGATCACAGATTTTAAATGCTCACAGAGTGAGTATTAGCTCTACGATTTATTAGTATCTGTTTGATTCATGGAGGTGATCAGTTTCTATGAATCTTCAAGATTCTCTTGTAGATCTGATCATACTCTGTCTATCATTAAACACTTAGACCATAAGATGTATAAAGCACATTAACCCATCAGCAAGGATTTCTTCACATTCAATCGACCTGTGAGGCTCTCAAGACCATTTCAGGTTTCTTTCAAGTTATCATCTTCAATCTAAAACTTGGTTGGAGAGAAAGTTTATAGACATTTGAGTTTCCATCATCAGTGTACTTTCTCACTTCACCTTTTTAGATAGATTATGAATTCTTGAAGGAAAACTGTTATTGTTCATAAGTAAGGTGCTAATATGATGTTCATATCTATTTTAGCGAGGAACCGTACCTTTTTGCTGCCAGTTTCTTAACATGCATTTATCTTAGACATATTGAGG
The DNA here is from genome assembly GCA_020205605.1 of Panax ginseng. Classification (NCBI taxonomy): domain Eukaryota; kingdom Viridiplantae; phylum Streptophyta; class Magnoliopsida; order Apiales; family Araliaceae; genus Panax; species Panax ginseng. The sequence continues at coordinate 89,666,609 of CM035134.1, read as the reverse complement.
TTTGGCATTGATGTGCATGTTTTCTCATTTGCTTCTGACAACCAGTTGCTCCAGTTGATCTTCAGTCAATCAGTCGTGGTCTTGAAGATACAAGCTAAGAGAGTGTCGGTATCTCTAATTCTTTGACATCCATGAGTTCATAAGATTTACATCCAGCTGCAGTTTAACCAAGCATGTGATTGAGAAGTTCTTCTTTCTTCTCTGGATAAGCATTACTTAGCATGTATGGCCTTTCCATCTTTTCAGACTAATAGATGTTTGAATCTTTTTTGTTGACATCTCTTGAGCTTTCTAGCCTGATCTTCAGACAACAAGATTGACATCGAGCAAGGATTGGTTTTGTTGATATGATAATCAAAGATATGGACCAATCTGAGCAGCTTCAGGTGTATATGCACATTTACTTGTACACAATATTTCCAACGTGTGAGCTCATCTGCATATAACAAGTGACTTACTACTAAACTAAGTCTAGAACAATGTTTGTGCCTAGGATCAGACTCAAAGTGATTAGCTTTTAAATGTAGCATGAGAACCTGCTTTGATACCAATTGTTAGTTCCCAGTAGGCACAATAGATCTAAAGGGGGTGGGGGGTTGAATAGATCCTTTTTAATTTCAAATACTTTCCTGATTTATTTCGTATTGCTAATAATTTAGCAAATGACAAACATAAGAATCTTTTCAAGAACAACGGAATAAGTAAAAGATCCCCTTCATTGATATAATCATAATCATACATACATTGTTCGTAGAGTTAGTTCAATGGTAAGCAATTAAAACATACATAGCAGTTATAGCAGTTAATGTACATAATGTAAATGACGTAAAGTAAAAGACACAAGGGTTTTAAGTGGTTCGAGACTCAAGCTCTAATTCACTCTTCCGCTTTCAACTAGCTTGAGATTTCCACTAAGGAAGGGCAACACCATGAATCACTTAGATTCCTTCAAGGCCGTGACCTTGGGACTTTGATTCACTAAGAACTCTTCAAGGCCGTGACCTTGGAACTTCTCTAGTTCCCTAGAACTCTTCAAGCCCAAAGAGCTTGGAAAATCATTTAGTCCCTTCGGACAAGGACCCCTTAGGCCCTGACTTCTTGTTGTTGTAGTTGTTGATGTTGTTGGTGCTGTACTGCTAAGATGTCTTTAAGCTCTGAGCATCTTTTGTTCTTAGCAGCTTGGTGTGGTCCTCTTTGTGTTTAGCTTTGAGTCTGGACCACATCCTCTTTGGTGCAGCTGATCTTTACTTTCTTCAGCTTATCTTCATCTGATGTCAGCTGTGCACCATCACCATCTGGGTTTGCTAAGTCTCTGTACTTTTAGTTGTCTTCTTCTGGCACTTAGCAATCCCTAAACCCTTCTTGAATACCTTGCAGATATGGTTCTGCACTTGTTCAGTTTCAGCTTTCGGTTCTTGGTGATCTGTAGAGTGGCTCTCTTGATCTTCTTTGTACTCAGCCACTTTTCTTAATGCTATCTTTTTGGCCTTCTCGGCTCTCAGCTTGGCTGCCATCTTTAGTGGCATTCTCATCTTTGTTGAGTGAAGCTTTGATCTATATAAGTCATTCTTCAAAGCTACTTCAGTTCCTCCTTGATAGTCTCACTGGTACTGAGACTTGTTCTATTGATCTTTCGTGGAACTCGTAGAGTCAACAATAGCATTCACCAACTCAACGATTCTGTAACTTCACAATCATCAGCCCCTCTTGATCTTTGAAGCTATGTTGATTTATACTGCTTCCCAATCTTCCCGTTGGAAAGTAGCCATTGAAAGCTATTCAAATTGCTTCGCAGATCTCGAGTTATTTAGTGCAGACTGCAGATGTGACATGATAGCTTTTTACGACTTTCGACCTTTGCGATCTCATTGTTTCACCAACTCTGTCAGATATGTCACTCTGATGTCTTGGGCGGGTCAAAGACTTTATTTTACCCTTCTGATCTCTTGATCAGAGGTTATCCTTGCATCGATGCTCTCAATAAGCTCTTGTCCGAATATTACCCTTCAGATTGAACCGTTGCCAATGCTTCATTCTTCAGCTACTCGAACTCTACGATTCCGATGCATGTCTTTATGGACCTGATCGTAGTGTCTTGTTGACTGATAGAGACAACACTACGATCATGAGGAGTGTTTACTTGATCTTCAGGGTAGGACACATCTTTTCCTCTCTTTATGCAGTGCTTCATTACTTTTGTTTGCCTTGACTGTTCTTAGATACTGATGGCTAGATTCCTTGCTTTGACCTCTTCTGAATAACAAGACACTTCAGATTTGTGGCGTGTCCAGCTCGTTTTCTCCTTGTGATCTCCCGTTCACTTATCATCAATGGATTGACCCAATGCTTAATCACTTTAGCCTTGTTATTCAAACTGACCAGTATCTCTGTGTGTACTCCATCAGTTCCTTTCTTTGTTTGGTAGACACTACGACCTTGATTGCTTCCAATACCATTGTCATCTTTCTTCGGGACAGCTACTGCATATGCTGACTTTCCTTAGTAAGCTACTTAAGTCTTCTTATGATCATCTTGTGGAAGACTTCTTCTGAAACGGCTTCACAACTCAATCTTGATGCTAATTGGATTGGTGCTTAGATCTTCTTGTTAGCTTGCATGCCATTCATTAAGTGCTCTCTTGTTTCCTTCAGGTGGAACGTATCTATGCTAAGCCAACTAGAGGCTTCATTCCTTTGGATATTCAGGGAGTGCCTATTCGTTGAGAATCGTATTTGCTCTACGATTCTGCTTTGACATTGTGAGCACATCTTGTTGAGATCTTAGTTCTGCACTCTACGATTCAGCTTTGGCTGTGCAGATACTACGACTCCGAGATCAGATCTAGACACTCTATGATTTCTATCATTGTGCTTGTTGTCTTCATCTAATCTTGCCCGACTACGATCTCTGCCTTTGGTATGATTAGTAGACTCTACGACTCCGAGTGTAGTCTACGATTCTTAACTAACTTTGGCAGATGCTCGATCGGCTCATAGACCGGCTGTCTTTACAATTCTGAACATGACTTCCTCAGTAGACTACGGCCCTGAGGAAGTTCTCCTCGACACACTACGATCCTTCCTTGTCTCTCCTGGAAGTCCACGAACTCCGAGATCTACTATCTTGCAGGCTACGATTCTGCCTCGATAGCTCTCGAGTTTTCCTTGACTCTCCTGACAGACTATAATTTTTGGTGTAGTGCTCGACGATCAGACAAGCCTACCTATTACATCATAAGATCAACCTAATATGCTTGATCTTTCTATATTTATAGTCCTTGTACATCATTTCTTTTTAAGGACTTTACAAAGCTGTTTTGCTTATGTAGGATCAACCTAACACATTTGATCAATTCATTCTAAGTCCTTGCACATATGTTTCTATTATCTATCAAAGGACTTTACAACATTTCTTAATGCAAGCATACTTGCATATTCATTCATGTGTATATCATAATCAAATAATATAAATAGGAATATCATTCACATGTTTATTCATGACACTCTACATTCCTATCTCCTTCACTTCAAATGGCAGATTCCAACATTGCACCCACCACTGAGAAAATTCCAGCATCAGTCACTACCGGCGACCTAGTCCTGGTAGAAATTTTGATGACCTCTATCGATATCACCCAGGAGAATGCTGAAGATAAAATCGAAAGCGTCTATGCTTCAGCCACGGACTTCTCGCACATCAACACCCAATCAATCATCATTCATTCTCAAATTTCAGACATCTACGCCTTGTTCAACATCCCGACGAAGTACAAGCTTCAGGTGCCTACCCCAGAAGAGAGAATGTTTTGGAGGCCCGAAGGTGGATGGGTCGCCGTACCCCTATATCTCCTTAAATATGGGGTTTGGTTCCCACTTCACAAATTCATTTCAACTTTTCTCGGCTTTGTGGGGATCGGGTTCGCACAACTTGTGCTGAACTCGTATATCCACTTGATTTCCTTAATAGCCTTGTGTCAGGAGATCGGGATCACTCCCGATCTTGATTTTTTCTTCGCCTTATTCACCGTCGGTAGATCCAAAGAGCCTGGCCTTCGGCAACTAAACAAGAAACCAAACCGAACCGTCCCTATTAAAACTCCCTTAAGCAATAAGGGTTGGCATCCACAATGGGTCTTCGTGAAAGGGACCGACCTCAAACTCCTCCCAAACTGGGCCCACCCCGAAGATCCTATTGCCAAAGTGTCCAAATTCCCGAAGGACAGGGCTGGTGCCTTCAAAGAGTTCTACAAGAAATGGAGCAAGACCAAATGGAACCTGAGGGTTTTGTCCAATGAAAGCTGGTTGTACCAACACAGGCATAAGTGTCATACTCCGAACCTCTCCATACCTTCGCTAACTTTGATTATTTTTCAGTCGTTTTGTACTAACTGATTTTCTAACTCACTCCTCGTTACACAGTGATAATTTTCAAGCCCAAAGGGGTCGTTGAATCCTTAGCTCCTCTTCCTATCACAATCGAGCCGATCCATCATCCTATCACTGATGAGGTGAACGAAGGGGAAACCGTCTTAATTGTCAAACTCTCAACTGGTTCCGCTTCGGATCATGCCCCAAACACACCTCAACCGCTGAACCCGAAAACAAAAATGTTTTGAAGATGAGCCAAACTGAGAAGATGGCTTTGTTGAAGAAGACGAAGAAGCCTTCCAAGCCTTCTCCAAAAGTCCCCGCCAAGGCCACCTCTGCAGTTCTGCCGAAGCCGACTCCTCCACCCCCTACTCAGGTCGCGGTGATCGAGGATTTAGAGGAAACCGAAGAGGTTTCTCTCGAACCCCGACCCAAGAAACCATGACTCACTAAAAGCCTCAAGCAACAATTTGTTGAGGCCGATCCTCTCGCCACCTCAACTCCCACATCTAAAGAAAGTTCTTCCCAAGGGACGCTGACTACTTGTTGGCTGAAGTCTCCTGCGAAAGTGTTCCCCTTCCAGCTATTTGATTATTTCAAACTTTCGGGTGACGATGAACGCTTCAAGGGATTCTCTTCCGAGGATTATCTTGTCGTATATGTTCGAGCTCAGTGTCAAGTAATTCCCAAATGGATTAATCTCTACTTTCCTCGTCGTTCGTTATTCTTCATAGCTGATATGCGTTTTTTGCTGCAGGCTAACGCCGTTCTTGCTCGAGCCATTCCTCCACTCGCTCGAACCACTAAAAAGGAAGAAGGCGAGGTCAAGGATAGGGAGAAGGCGGTTGACGCCATCATAGAGAAGTTCTCCGAGATGCATGATTAAATGATGCATGTGATGCGGGAGAACAATTCTTTGACAGCTGAGGTCCACGCCTTGCAAGGGGAACTCACCGAGGCCAAGTAGCTTGTAATTGTCGAATACAAAGAGTCTGATGCCATGAATGACAAGGTCATGGCCCAATTTAGCGAAGGGTATGAAGCTTATCGAGAAAAAGCTTGAGTGAAACTGACAGCTACTGGGCTCGATGCCTCCTTCCTCGAGTCCTCGGATGATGAATCGGGAGCCAAAGTGGAGGTCCACAGGAGTAGTTCTTTCTTTAGGACTTGTAATTTTTTCCGTTCTTTTCGTATTTGTACTTTGCTCGAATCTTGTATGATTGAGGCTTATAAAAATTTGAAAATATGAATGAAGTACACAAGTTTTGTGTTTGTGAATCCAGTTATACTTACAACTTTTCTCGATCAGTTATATCTTTTCGAACTTTCTGATTGGGTTGTGCCTGAAGTTTGCCTGATGAACAATTTTAATTTTCTCGATCAAACACACTCGTGACTTTTACCGATCAGTTATGTCATTTCTGACTTTCTGATTGGTTTAAGTCCGAAGCTTATCTGATTCGATTGGTGGTTCTCTCGAGCAGTTGTACCCTATATCCTTACCGATCAGTTCTGTCATTTCAGACGTTCTGGTCAGCTTGAGTCTAAAGTTCATCTGATTAAAAATTACACTTTTCCCGATCAGTTATACACGTGACTTTTGCCGATCATTTATGTCATCTCCGACTTTCTGACCAGTTTAAGTCCGAAGTTTGTCTGATCAGGTACAAAAAATCGTATGAATAAAAATGAAGTAAAACATTTCTGAAGAAGAATCTCATTTATTTCATTGATGATTAAAACTGTTACATAAATAAAGAAAAGAATGACATAACTTTTACTGGTAAAATTTTATAAGTCTTCCAGCATGCCATGTATTCTTTAGTTCCGAACCATCCATTACTCAAAGCCAATATGTACCTGGCTTCGGCACTTCTACTACTTCATAGGGCCCCTCCTAGTTAAGCATCAGTTTGCCAGTGTTTTGGGGGTTGATGCCTCCGATTCCCAGAGGACCAAATCCCGAACTTCAAACCTCCTCTGCTTCACCTTCTGGTTATAGTGTCGGGCTGTTCTCTACTGGTAGATTGCCAACCTTATCAGAGCTGAGTTCCAAACTTCTTCTAAAAGATTTAGATTTATTTTCAAACCATCATCATTGTATAATTCCTTGTACTAACTAACCCAAAGAGTGAGGGACCCGATTTCAACTGGTATGAGTGCGTCGGTCTCGTATGCCAACCGAAAAGGAGAGTCCCCAGTTGTTGTTCTTGGAGTAGTCCGATACGCCCACAAAACACTGAGTAACTCTTCGGGCCACCGACCCTTTAATTCGTGTAACCTTCTTTTGATACCGTTAAGAAGAGTTCGGTTGGTGACCTCCACTTGAACGTTCGACTGGGGGTGGGCCACTAAAGTCTTTCAGTGCTGAATTCCCAATTCTTTTAGAAAGGCTTCGAATTTCGATCCCACAAATTGCCTCCAATTGTCCGAGACCACCGCCATCGAGATACCGAACCGATAAACGACCCCTTCTTTGAAAAACTTCAGACATTCTTGTTCGGTGATCTTCTATAGATGTTTGGCTTCGACCCATTTTGTCATATAGTCAATGGCCACGATCACAAAGCATACTTGCCCTTTGGCCTTCGGCAGAGGACCCAGGATGTCGATTCCCCATACAGCAAAGGGGATCAGAGATAAGACCTAGTACAACTCCTCGGGAGGCTGATGTGGGATGGTGCTGTTCATCTGACACTTGGGACATTTTTTGACGAATTCTTTGGCCTCCGTATAGATAGTCGGCCAATAGTACCCCTGCCTCAAAATCTTGTGTGCCAGTGACTTGCCCCCCATGTGATCCCCATAAATCCCTTCATGTACTTCCCGAAGTGTGTAATCTGCTTCCGATGGAGTTAAACATTTGAGCAAGGGATAACTAAAAGCCCTTCGGTACAGATCTCCGTCGATGAGGATGGAATTTGAGCTTCGATGCTTGATTTTTCTTGCTAAGATTCTGTCTGATGGTAGAACCCCATCCGCCAGATATGAGATATAAGGTGTGAGCCAGCAGTTGAGTCTGTCCAAAGTTAGCACATCTGTCTTCGGGACACTTGGTTGTTCTAAGACCTCCAGATACACTGATCCATTGAAAGAGCTCACCTCGGTAGTTACCAATCTGGCTAGAGCATCTGTTATTATATTATCTAACTGAACGACTCCCTGACAACTATGTGAGCTGAAGTACGTGATCTTATCTTTCACTTCGGCCAGATATTTTGACATTCTCGCCCCCCGAGCCTCATACTCCCCCGATAACTGCTTGACCACCAGTTGTAAATCACTGCAGATAACCAACTTCTGCACTTCCAGGCTTCGGGCCAACCGTAACCCGAATAGAATGGCTTCATATTCTACTTTGTTATTTGTGGCCTTGAACTGAAACCAAATTGTCTGTTGGACTTTCAAGCCTTCGGGACTTGTCAGAATAACTCCTACCCCATTAAAGTCTGAAGTCGATGATCCATCCACATATAGAGTACATGAGGTTGTCACCTATTGAGTTTCGGTCACTGTGCTCACGTTTGGCTCTGTGAAGGAGCACTCTAACACAAAATCTACTAAGGCTTGCCCTTTGATTGCCATTCAGGGATGATATTCCAAGGCGAACTGCGTTAACTCCATAGCCCATGCAGCGAGTTGACCCTACACCTCTGGCCTGTGTAGGACCTTTTTCAATGGTTGATCCGTAAGCACCACTATTAGCTGACCTTGGAAATAATGCATAAGCTTCCTACTCGCAATGATTATGGCGTAGGCAAATTTTTCCAGGTTTGGGTACCTTGTTTCTACATCTCGAAGAACGTGGCTGACGTAATACATTGGGAACTTCCTTCCCCTTGTCTCATCACCGGTGCTACCCATTTTGCCATCGAGCAATGAGCCGGTACAAAGTATAAGGCTCAGAGAAGGATCGACTTCATCGATATGGTGCCGAAGACAAATACTTTTTGATCCCTTGGAACGCGTCTTCACATTCTGATGTCCACTGAAAACTCTTCTCGTTCTTCGGCCCATTGAGAGTGTCAAAGAAGGGTAAACATCTTTTTGCTGATCTTGACACAAATCTCCGAAGGGCAGCAATCTGGCCCGTCAACCTTTGCACATCTTTGTATGTCTTCGAAGATTTCATATCTAAGATCGCTTTAATTTTCTCTAGCTTTGCTTTGATACTACTCTTACCGACTAGAAATCCCAGAAATTTTCCTGACCCCAATCCGAAGGTACATTTTGTTGGGTTCAGTCTTTACTTGTGTCTCCTTACTGATTCAAAGCAGCTTTTCTAGGTCCTCTAGATGATCCCGGACTGACATACTTTTCACAATCATGTCATCCACATACATTTCCATGCTTCGGACTACTGCTTTCTGAATACGAAGTTCATCATCCTCTGGTATGTTGCCTTGACATTCAGGAGTCCGAAGGTCATTTTTCGATATGCATATATGGCCCGATGAGTGATGAAACTAGTCTTCGGGATGTCCTCCTTGCCCATCGAAATCTGGTGATATCTCGAGAAGGCATCCATGAAGCTCAACATGCCATACCCCGATGTGGCATCAATTAATTGATCTATGTTAGGCAAAGGATAAAAGTACTTCGGGCATGACTTGTTTAGATCGGTGTAATCGATACATAACCTCCACTTCCCATTCTGTTTCTGAACCAGAACCACGTTTTCCAACCATTCGGGGTAGTCGATCTCGATAATGAATCCTACCTCCAGCAGTTTAGCGATTTCCTCATCTATGATCCTCTACCTTTCCGGGGCAAAAATTCTTCTTTTTTGTATCACTGGCTTTCTCTTCGGGTCGACATGCAAGGTGTATAAAGCCACCGACTCACTTACCCCCGGCATATCGCTAGGCTCCCACACAAAGATGTCGGCATATACCCGAAGCAAATCGACCAGTCCTGTTTGTAGTGGTTCTTCCCATCCTGACCCAATCTTAATAATTTTCTCCGCATTCCCCGGGATCAATTCCACATCCTCCGTCTCTTCACCTAGCAGAGCCAGTGGTTCAGTACTACTTTCAGTGAATGGCTCTATTTTGATGGCCATGATCTGTTTCTGCTTGCTGACCCCGACACCTGAAGAAATCAAAGTATTTCGATAGCACCTTCGGGCAATGTCAAGATCGCCTTTTACCTCCCTAATCCCGTTCGGTGTTGGAAACTTGATTTTAAAATGGGGTATGGATAATACCTCTTGTAAAGCTGCTAGGGTCGGCCTTCCAAGAATAGAATTATATGATGAATCTACTTGTACCATAAAAAAATCGACTACAATCTACACTGCTGCTAATGTCTTTGTCTTAGAACTTTGTTGGCGATTTCGATAGTTCCTGACACATACACCGAGTCCCACTAAAACTATACAACAGGCCTTCTCCCCCCAACTCCATTTTCTTTCCTTCTATGTCCATCCTCTGATAGGCGTGTGTATACAGTATGTCAACCAAGGACCCATTGTCGATCATCATCCTTTTCATATCCACCGGTCTGACCTGTGCCATTATTAACAATTCCCCACCGTGCGACTCTATCAAATCAGTTGGATAATCTTCATCGAAGAACGAGATGGATGTCCCCGTATAGGCTCGACCCTTTCTCGGAGAAGAGTCTGCCAACGATAGTACGACCTCGAGGTGTCCGCTCCTCTTCTTACCAGTTACGCGTCCCACCGAACCGCCTGAAATTACATCAATCACACCGCGGGGTTACGGGTTCGTTTGTGACTGAGTTTCTTGAGTTAGCCCTCTATTCTCCTCCCTAGGTGCCTCTGACCCTTCCCGACCAACCATATACTGTACTAACCGTCCATTCTGAACATTCTTTTCAATCAAATCCTTTAGATCCTAACACATTTCCGTCGTATGCCCACAGCTTTGATGATATTCACAGTATTTGTCCCGCCCTCTCTTACCGAGCTTCGGGTGAGTCAAATATAGCTCAAAAAAGGGCTTGTCCTACATCTCCACTAGTATCTTTGCCCGATCTATGTTGAGGGCGATATAGACTTTGTTGACACTTCTATTTGGGAAAGGGGGGCGGCCACTCCCCGAACCTCCACCATTATAGTTTTTCTTTTCAGAGTTATCCGACCTTCCTTGGTTGTTTGACCGCTGATAGGTCTATTTGTCTCGATCTCTATACTTTTCATAAAATTGGGAATGTGGTTTGAAGTTCCCCATAGCCTCCTCGATCGCTATGAATCCCTCTGCCCGATGGAAGGCTTCTGTCAAATCTGTCGGTGGATTGATCACTAGATCCTTCATCAACTTCTTCAATTTCCCAATATCCAGACCATTCGTGAAGAATCCCAAGGCCTGTGGCGAGTTCAACTCTGCTACTGAACCAACAGCCTCCTAAAATCTCTTGACATACTGGCCTAGGCTATCATCTGACTTCTGTCCAACCTGCATGAGGGAAGCTGTGATCTTTCCTTGCCTTCTGTTACTCCTGAACCGGGCATGAAACTTCTCCCAAAGGTCGCTCCAGGAATTAATTGAACCAGCTGCTAAGGTCCCAATCCACTCTCGGGCACTCTTCTTCAGGGTTGTTGCGAACATGTGACACTTAGCAGCGTCTGAATGCCCATAGTAGGTCATTAACCTGTCATACCCGTCTAAATGATCATATGGGTCTCCCAGCCCATTATATGTCTCCATCAGGGGCATCTTCTTTTTGGGGTCGGCCGTTACATGGTTGATTTCGGGCGAGAAAGGGGAGCCTATACACGTCGAAGGCGTTCCCGTTGAACTCTTTGCTGCGAGTAACCTCTCCAAGTCTGTGACCCTTTGAGCAAGGGGGTCGGACTTCTCTTTATGGGGGGGGGGGGCGGTTTGTGTCTATCCCTCTTGTATTCAGGAGACTCGTCCCTCCTCCTCTGCCCCGACCTGCCCAGATGTTCTGATCGCCAATTTATTGAATGGCTCCTTCTTCAGCTTCTACATTCTCGGGAACGGCTTCTGGGCCTACTCATTTCTCTTTCAGCCTCTCCCCATCGAGGTGACCGGGATCGGCTCTGATGCCTATGCCTTTTGGAGGACACCTCCTGCTCTCCAGCCATCTTCGCCATCTGCTGTTCGAGCTCTTCCTGCTGAAGACGCAGGGCCATCATGGCATATTTGTTATGTTGCATCTTCTTCTGCAAAATAAACTCCCTCTGATCTCAGATGCCCTCGCCTCGGTCTTTTCCTCGCACCTCCAGTGCCCGAGAGTTGTTCTCATCGGCACGACTAGCCTGATTGGGCGTATGCTGGCTGTCATGGAAGAGTTTTCGCTAGAGGGAAGCCTCCTGATCCTCTTGGATTCTAGAACCCAATTTATCCTTCACCGACCCCCTAACCTGTGTTGTTTGGTGTGTTTTCGCCTTCTCCATGAAAGATGCATTGTTTTCCATACTCGCCATGGCCCCTAACAAGAAAAATTGGTTGTGATTGAATAAGCACTAAAACCCCTCCTTCTAGCGCCAATGTTAAAACCAAGTTTTGTCGGCGCATCCAATCACAGAATCCACGCGCTAGAACCTACATAATAACATATCACACACGAAGCTTGATGGCTTGTGCTGTCGGGGGATAGCTCCGGTGTGAGAATAAATACAAGCCATTCACAAGGTTCAACAATGGAGGCTAAGTGTTTAGTGCTCAAAGAAAGTATTACCTGTTAATTATAACCCTGGCCTTGTATTTATAATACCCTCATCACCCTAGAATCCTTCTTTGAGTCTATAGCGCCCCCAAATCCGGGTATCTTCACACCCGACAGATGGTGCTATACTGTACAAACATTCATACATTCATTCAATTGAAAAGTCTCGAAAAATGAACATAACTTCTATATATTCAAAGTAATATTTAAATTTCCTAGGTTCTATACCCATTACAAAGGTTTTTTTGTCATAATATTCATTACATTACAACAATAGACCTATACTATTACAAGACAGCTTAATAATCTGCCTTAGCTTTTCCTATATCCTTATTCGATCCTTCGGGACATTCAGTCTTAGCTGCATTCATATGGTTCAAGCAAGAGTGAGCATAACTAGCTCAGCAAGTATAATAATTTCAATAGCAACATGCTTGACACATAAGAATCGTATATCTTCAATAACTGAACAATAGTTATGAAGTACTATTGATAATTCAAAATAGCACTTCATCTTTCTTTCAAAATGTTTTATAATAATAACAATATTTAGTAAAACATTCACTCCGGTCAAAGACCTCGAGTATTCATTCTTTCTTTGAAAAGGACAACCCGGAACTAAGTCCGTAAGCCCAATATTACTTACGAGAACTTCTAGGTGATCAGCCTATTGTACTCTATGTTGATCAACACTACATCCATTAAACGTATGTACGTTTAATCATTTGCCAACCTCACGTGCCTGTCGTTTTACCGACAAAACATTTGTTTAACATTTCAGTCTTCTTTTGAAAACCATATCAAGTAATTGACAAAAGATAATAGCATTTGATAACAGATGAATAGATTATCAACAATCCACTCAATATGTTAAGACTAGCCAAAGGAACTGGCTTTAACTTCATTATACTTCAATTCATGCGTAAGGATACATGAACTTCAAAAACTTGTTCAGATTGAACTGAGACAAGAGTTAGAATACTTGCCTTAAGCGTCTGATACGATGTAATTTACTTTACGTTCAAGTCTTTCAAGTCTCTACAATACATGATCACATAATGCCTTACATTAGGTCACACATAATGAAGTATGTATCTGACTATATCTTACCCTTCATCTCAATCTAATTTGTATATTAGACTTGATTACTATTCATTCTGATTTCATCATTCTATTTGCATTCATACATGGATAGGTTATTACCACTCCTTACACATTACTCTTAAGGTTTAACAATGCTTTAGCAATGTTATTTTAGGTTTCTTAAGGTAGGTTTAACTCAACCTAATAACCCTTTCTTGCTTTACATTCACAAATATTCTTCACTATCATTTGTCAAACATCTGGCGCTTGACTTTATACTGCAGATCTCTGTTGCAGTACTGAGTGAAAGTTAAGATAGCCCCGGACAGACTATTTGCAAATCATGGTCCTCTTATCAGTTGCCATCAAGTGCCAATTTCGATGTGACATAGACCGTTCATATCATGGGTATGACTAATTGGTCTAGGGTTGGCGCCTACTTGGCGCCAACTCAGGCACACCGAAAAAAAAATTGATCTTTGAATTTTTGTGAACTTCCCGGACGCATAACTCTTTCGTTATAAGTCTGAATTGGCTTGTTCAAAAGCCTATGGTTCACAAATTACGTAATCTACACGTTCATGCAAGAATTTCATCTATTTGACTTCATTTGCTAAAAATTTACCTATTGGTTCATTTTTAACGTAAATGATAAATGTTCGTGAACGTTCAGCGCTCGTTTCTTCGTTCTAAGTCGAAATTCGCTCATTTTCGAGTTCGTAACTCTTAAATGACAAACATGACTTGCTTCCATTGGAAAACAACATTTCCGAGTTCAAACTGAAAATTTAACTTCTAATCCGGGAATTTAACGAATTCGACGATTATCGTCTAATCATGCGATTTCTGGCAAATCTTCATTACTTAGGATTTGTTGATTACTTCACTTGCATTCATTTCATTCTATAAACATCTTCACATACTTAATACACCAACTTATACTCATGGATGAATTTTGACTTATTTATTCATAAGCTCATAACTTGATAAATTATAAACTACTTATGAACTCATCATTCATGACTTATGATAATTAAAGTTTCTTAATCATCATACCTATATGTTCTCAACATATAGCTTTGCTTATGTATACTTGATAAATATGATCAGACAAGTTCTTTTACTTCCATAATACTTCTATTAATAACCTCATTACAAGTTCATAATACTTTCACATAAGTTTATAATTTATGCTAGCTTAAATGACTTATTACCAACTTATATGGCTTAAGTTCATTACTTACACATTCTTCTTATTTTTTATCATTCATGTTTCTTAATCCAAAATTTTCTTATCAACCTATCATGGTAGAGATAGAAGATAATTGGAGAAGAGATCTTACTTTTGAAGTTCTTGGTAGAAAGTCTTCTTCTTCTTCTCTCAAATGAAAGTGACTTATTTGTAACTTAAACTCTCTAACAATTAAGCACTTTGAGATGTTTGAATTTAATTGAACAACTAACAAATGGCTAGCAAGCTATTCTATTTATTGAATTTCCAAGATTAGGGTAGATTAGTCTTTACACAAATCCACCTCCTTACTATTCATTAATTGGCTAGCTCAAATCCTATCCTTTGCTTGGCCATTACATCTTTTACTTGGTCATTACATTACTTGATTACCACATCAACTTGGTCACCATTCATATAACTTGGTTACCACTTTTAATACTTGATAACCACTTATCTTGGTCATTACACATTAACCGTATTAATATGGTTTGCCCCATGGGTCACAACACATGGTTTCTAGCTTGGGCTTGGATTAAATAAATCCTTGGGCTTTGCTTTAACAAACACTCACATGCTTATTAATTCAATAGTTGGGCCTTAACCTTAATTGACTTGGGCTTGTACAAAATCCTAACCAATCTTTACAAGTCCATTAATATTACATAATACATATACATATAATTTATGCATTATTCTCGTATTCTAATTCATATAGAATTTAAATACAATCATTCATCCTTCATACAAACTCGTATAATACTTCGTTACTTCGTATTATACCTTTTTTCATTCCTTTGCACAATACCAAAGTATCATACAATTATTACTTTACTCATTCCTACTTCGCTTTACTTAACGTTTATAACTTAAGTCCGCAAGCGAAATATTACGTTTTTCATAACTAGATTATTATTACATAATATGTCTTACTTTAATATTCTATCATTACGTATTTCTCGGAAATTCAAAAATAATTCCCGAGCAAATATCGATGAATAGTGTTTTTCGAAAAATTTCTTGAAAAACTTTTATTTTCGTCTTAGAAATTCAAACACTTTAATTGCTTCATGTAGCTCAAATATTATGACATTCCAACATCAATAGGTTATAGAATAACAACCATCTTGATATCACATAGAATATGATTTTATTATTATTTAATTTAATAAAATCATTTTACAATAAAAATCTGAATTTCTCGGTCGTTACATTCTTCCCCCCTTATAAAGATTCTGTCCCCAGAATCTTGTCTTACTTTAATCAAATAGATGAGGAAAATTTTTCTTCATCTTTTCTTCTAATTCCCACGTTGCTTCTTCGGCATCATGGTTCTTCCATAATACCTTCACTGATGGTATTACTTTTTTCCTCAAAACTTATTCCTTTCTATCAATGATCTGAATCGGCGATTCCTCATATGTTAAGTCCTTCTCGATATGAATCGGCTCATACTCGATTACGTGCTTATAGTCTGACTTATATGGACGTAATACAGATACGTGAAACACGTTATGTATTCGTTCTAGGTCTGGAGGTAATGCTTTTACATAAGCTACCTCTCCCACCCATTTTAATACTTCAAAAGGTCCTATAAACCTTGGACTTAACTTTCCTTTCTTTCCAAAGCGTATCTTCCCTTTCCAGGGAGACACCTTCAAAAACACATACGGACCTACTTTGAACTCTCGACTTAATCTATGCGAGTCCGTATACTTATTTTGTATGTCTTGAGCTGTGACGAGACGCATCCGAATTAACCTTACTACATCCGTTGTATGCTGCACCAATTCTGGTCCTAGCATCTGGCGTTCTCCCACCTCATCCCAACACAATGGTTTTCTGCACCTTCTTCCGTAGAGAGCTTCATAAGGCGGCATGCCTATGTTTACATGATAACTGTTGTTATACGCAAACTCTACTAGTGGTAGGTGATCATCCCAACCACCCTTAAAATCCATGACACAAGACCTCAACATGTCTTCTAACGTCTGAATTGTTCTCTCGCTCTGCCCATCGGTTTGTGGATAATAAGATGTGTTTAACTTGAACTGTGTTCCCAACTGTTCTTGCAAACTTCTCCAAAAGGTCGATGTGAATCGTGGATCACGATCTGACACAATCGATACTGGTACTCCATGTCTAGAAATGATTTCCTTAACATAAAGTTTAGCTAACTGGTCTAAGTTATACTTGACCCTAATTGGAAAAAAGTGAGCCGACTTCGTCAACCGGTCCACTATTACCCAAATCGAATCATACCCTTTTGTCGTTGTTGGAAGTCCAACCACAAAATCCATCATGATATGCTCCCACTTCCATTCTGGAATCTCCAATGACTGTAACAAGCCATTGGGTTATTGATGCTCGGCCTTAACTTTTTGACAAGTCAAGCACCTACTCACATACTCTGCTATTTCTCTCTTCATGTTTGGCCACCAAAAACTCTGTCGAAGGTCTTGATACTTCTTAGTGCTACCAGGATGTATTGAGTACCTTGAACTGTGAGCTTCTTGTAACACTTGCTCCTTTAATTCCGTCTCATTCGGAACCCAAATTCTTCCTTCAAATCTTAATAATCCTTCATTATCAAGACTATACTTAGTATCTTCCTTCTTGGATAATTGCTTCTTCATTTGGTTACACTCGTCAGTCTTGAGTTGTACCTCCTTGACCCTCTCTACAATGGTTGATTGCATCTCCGTCGCAAAAAGTATATGCCTCGAATCACTCGGCATCCTTACTTCTATTTCCATCCTAGCCATCTCTGTTATTAACTCATTTTGAGCCGTTAACATAGACAACTTTTCCCGACCCTTCCTACTTAAGGCGTCGGCAACTACATTGGCTTTTCTAGGGTGATACAGGATTTCACAATTGTAATCCTTTATCAACTCTAGCCATCTTCTCTGTCTCATATTCAACTCCTTCTGAGTGAAGATATACTTTAGACTCTTATGGTCCGTATATATCTCACATTTTTCCCCATAAAGATAATTTCTCCATATCTTTAGGGTAAATACTACCGCGGCCAGTTCTAGATCATGAGTAGGATAAACTTTCTCATAATCCTTCAACTGCCGTGATGCGTACGCAATGACTTTGCCCTGCAGCATGAGCACACAACCAAGTCCTCTATGCGAAGCATCGTTATACACTACGAAATTTCCTGTGTCATCTGGCAATGACAAAACAGGCGCTTCACTTAATCTTTTCTTCAGTTCTTGAAAGTTGTCTTCACATAAATCCGTCCATACGTATTTCACCGTCTTCCTTGTCAAGTTAGTCAACGGGGTAGCTATCTTCGAAAAATCATGGATAAATCTTCGATAGTATCCCTCTAACCCTAGGAAACTCCGCACCTCAGTCGGCATTTTCGGTTGTTCCCAACCGCTTCTACCTTTGTTGGATCCACTGAAATTCCTTCGTGGTCAAAGACATGACCTAAAAACTGCACCTTTTCTAGCCAAAATTCACACTTGGTGAATTTCGCATATAACTTCTCCTTCCTTAGTGTCTCCAACACTAATCTTAAATGTTCAGCGTGATCTTTTGGCGTCTTAGAATAGACTATAATATCATCGATAAACACAATGACGAACTTGTTCAAATATGGTTTAAACACTCTGTTCATCATATCCATAAATGCAGCTGGTGCATTCATCAACCGAAATGACATCACCAGAAACTCGTAAGGACCATAACGAGTCCTGAATGCCGTCTTTGGTACATCTTCCTTCCTAACCTTTAACTGGTTATACCCCGTCCGCAAATCTATTTTAGAAAATAATTTTCCCTTTTCAACTGATCAAAGAGATCATCGATCCTGGGTAATGGGTATTTATTCTTTATCGTTAGCTTGTTTAACTCTCGGTAGTCGATATAAAGCCTTAACGATCTGTCTTTCTTCTTGACAAACAACACCGGTGCCCCCCACGGGGAAACACTTGGTTGAATGTACTTTCTGTTCAACAGTTCCTGTAGATGAACCATTAGCTCCTTCATTTCCACAGGCGCCATACGATACGGTGCCCTTGAGACTGGTGTTGCTCCTGGCACAATGTCAATCACAAATTCGATCTCCCTATCCGGCGGTAAACCCGGTAACTCACTTGGAAATACATCTATGAATTCATTTACTATAGGTATTTGTTCCATGGTTGCTCCCACTCGCTGGGTATCAACAACATGGCACAGGTAACCTACACATCCCTTCCTTAAAAGTTTTCTAGTTTGTGTCATCGTAAGATAATACGAACGTCCCGGCGATTTATTACCATAAAATACTATAGGAGGTTGCTTCAACGTCCTGATGCTCACACATTTCTTTTGGCAATCTATAATTGCTCCATGGTTAATCAACCAATCCTTTCCGAGAATTACGTTGAATTCTCCCAACTTTATCGGTATTAAATCTACCGATAACTTACAACCACGTACATCTACGCAACAACTCCTATGAATACTTTCAACAGGAATTATCTCCTTGTTTGCTACCTTAATGTTCAAAGGTATAGGAAACTTTTTGGGAAATAATTCTAATCGTCTAGCAAAATCATATGCTATAAACAAACAAGTAGCACCCGAATCAAATAGCATGTATGCATTTATGTTATTGATCAGAATAATACCTGCAACTACATCCCCTGATGCCACCGCATCTTGGACCGTCATATTAAAAGTGTGGGCCATTGATCTACCCGGCTGAGCTAGACCACTAATAGCCAACTTACCGCTATTAGTGCCCTTATTTCCTTCCATACCCTTCTTCGGGCAATTCTTCGCTATGTGGTTAGTTGATCCACATACAAAACATCCATGGTTTTTCTTCAAATTTGGACAGTTAGGCGAAATATGCCCTTCCTGTCCACAGTTATAACATACGGCCTTTCTTTTGAGACAGACTCCCAAGTGAGTCTTCCCACAGGTTTTAGAGGCCTCCATTCTTCTCTTGGAATACCCTTGCTTCACTCCGGTATTCCCAGAGTTAAAGCCCTTCCTCTTCTGACCATTGCCACTTCCACTGGCTCCCTCGGTCTTTATTCCCCCATCAACTTTCCCTTTGTTTTTCTTATCCTTGTGGTACTAGCTGAGAGCCTCATTCCCACCTTCGGCTATTATTGCCTTCTCTAGTATGGTTCCAAAGGAAGTACTTTGAAACATAAAAATTCGGCTATAGAGCCAGGGTTTCAAGCCCTGCTCGAATCTCCTAGCCTTCCTCACTTCAGTGTCCACTTGGTGTGGAGCAAATCTTGCGATTCATTAAACTTGGCAAAGACATCTTTGGGAACCATCATATATCCCTTGTTTCAATTCAAGAAACCTCATTTCCATTCTCCTTCCCATACTGTGGGAAAATAGTTCTCAAGAAAATCTCCTTAAACCTCTCCCATGTTAGGTTTCCTATATCGGCCCTAGCCTGGTTTGCCTCCCACCAGAAGTTGGCCTCTCCTTTCATCAAATAGGTTGCAACGGAAACCTTCTGACCCTCCTCAACATTTTCTATTACAAATGCTTTCTCGATTTCTTTTACCCAAGTCTGGGCTTCTATAGGGTCCGTAGTTCCTTTGAACTCCTGCGGACCTACACTTTTAAAGTCCTTAAAAGTAGTAGCTCGTACTACTCCAGGAATTACGGGTACATTAGCCCCCATTCTATTAAATGCATCCATTAAAAGATTAACGAACTCTTGCATTGGATTAACCAGACCACCTTCCGGTTGGTTAAAATTAGTGTCTTGATTTCGTTGTCTCCTTCTTGGCGGCATTTTGCTGTTAAGAAAACAACACATCATTATTACTTTCTTCTTGTGAGTTAGTTATTATTTGTGATAAAACATTAACTCATACTCATTACTCAATATGTTCCATAAAAAGACTTATATTGATTCATAACTTGTAGTATAACACTACATTGTTTACATTACTCAGCCTTAGCTGATTACATTACCATCCCGCAATTACTTTCCAAAATTTGGGATTTATAAAAGACTATCCTTGATATACAAAAGAGGGTTTTACATCACTACTAGATACATAATATTTACATATCTAAACTACTCTAGCTATTGCTAGATTACATCTGTCGTAGGGCATTCTCAAAATCTTTGCTGGCCAAACCGGCAATAACATCACGACTGATGGTATGTCGAGTCTGTCCTGCCTCTACCGGATACCCATCCACTTGCTGCTGGAAATCCATGTGAGAACTCCTATGTATATAGGACATCCTCTCCAACTTCTGCTATTTAGTCTTTAGCTCTTGCTTGAGCTCAAAGACATCACATTTCAGCTCTCGGACCTTGTCCTTAGCTAGAATTCTATCATCGTGCTCCTCTTCCCACATTCCCTCCATGCTAGTCTTGTCCTCACGGACAGCTTGGAGTTCCTCTTTCAACTCCTTCACCTCTTGGCAGTAATGGACATTCCTATCCAATACTGACATAAATAGTGCCTTCATCGATTCCCCCGTAGACAATTCCTCTGTAGGTGGAACCTGGTCAAAGGACATCATGTCCACCTCCTCCTCTAGCATGCCATCAAATATAGACATGTAGTCTAAATCGTCCGAGTCTCCAGACTCTATTGCTACCACCTCTGGCTCTATCGCTACGGGATTTGGTAGTATCTCTACCCGATTAACCGAATCCTCGCTCACTACATGTATATTTCTATACATATAATTTTCTCCTGACATCTACAATAAAACAATATAGTTTGATTAGTACATGTCAGTAAAATAATAGAAACACATAACATAATATAATGCATTTTTATACGGTTATCTTTCATCTTTTACTTCTTTATTAAGGTTATAACTTAAGGTTCTAATTTCCCCCTTAAGTTTTATAACCTAAACTTTGATACCAACTTGTAGCGCCCCCAAATCCGGGTATCTTCCTACAAGAAGAGATGGTGCTATCTTGTATAAACATTCATACATTCATTCAATTAAAAAGTCTCAAAGAACAAACATAACTTCTATATATTCAAAGTAATATTTACATTTCCCAGGTTCTATACCCATTAAAAAGGTTCTTTGTCATAATATTCATTACATTACAACAATAGACCTGTACTATTACAAGACAGCTTAATAATCTGCCTTAGCTTTTCCTTTATCATTATTCGACACTTCGGGACGTTCAGTCTTAGCTACATTCATATGGTTCAAGCAAGAGTGAGCATAACTAGCTCAGCAAGTATAACAATTTCAATAGCAACATGCTTGACACATAAGAATCGTATATCTTCAATAACTGAACAATAGTTATGAAGTACTATTGATAATTCAAAATAGCACTTCATCTTTCTTTCAAAATGTTTTACAATAATAACAATATTTAGTAAAACATTTACTCCGGTCAAAGACCTCGAGTATTCATTCTTTCTTTGAAAAGGACAACCCGGAACTAAGTCCGTAAGCCCGATATTACTTACGAGCACTTTTAGGTGATTAGCCTATTGTACTCTATGTTGATCAACACTACATCCATTAAACGTATGTACGTTTTATCATTTGGCAACCTCACGTGCCTGTCGTTTTACCGACAAAACATTTGTTTAAAATTTCAGTCTTCTTTTGAAAACCATATCAAATAGTTGACAAAAGATAATAACATTTGATAACAGATGAATAGATTATCAACAATCCACTCAATATGTCAAGTCTAGCCAAAAGAACTGGCTTTAACTTCATTGTACTTCAATTCATGCGTAAGGATACATGAACTTCAAAAACTTGTTTGATTGAATCGAGACAAGAGTTAGAATACTTGCCTTTAGCGTCCCGCTACTAAGATAAATACTTTACGTTCAAGTCTTTCAAGTCTCTACAATACATGATCACATAATGCCTTACATTAGGTCATATATAATCAAGTATGTACATGAGTATATCTTACCCTTCATCTCAATCAAATTGTGTATTAGATTCATTTGCTATTCATTCCGGTTTATCATTATACTTACATTCATATTTGACTAGGGTATCTCAACCTTTACTCAACATCCTTAAGGTTTAACAATGTTTAAACAATGTTACTTATAATCATTACTTTAAAATTAATTACCATGCTTTCTCTGTACTTATAATCATTCATCACTATCCATGTCTTGAGGATCTGGCCACTGTGCCACTTTATAACTATATCTCATCGTATGCATGCGAGTTAGCGCGAGTGAGAGGTCCCGAACTTGGCATGACGCGAGTCCTTACTTAATGGGCGCTTACTGCCGCTGGCACTCTGCAGAAGGTCATGCTATCAGACACTGCTACCGTGGCGCCACAAAATGTACTAAGGTTTGCGCTTCTTTAAGACAAGTTTCCGATGGCTTTCGATTCATTGCAGCGTTCTTGGCGTGACTAATTGGTCTAGGGTTTGGCCTTGCAATGGCCAACTCTGTGCACCAAAATGTTTTTTCAGTCTTTGAATTTTTGTGAACTTCCCGGACGCATAACTCTTTCGTTATAAGTCTGAATTGTCTCATTCAAAAGCCTACGGTTCACAAATTACATAATCTATACGTTCATGTAAAAATTTTATCTATTTGACTTCGTTTGCTAAAAATTCACCTATTGGTTCATTTTTAACGTAAACGATAAACGTTCGTGAACGTTCAACACTCGTTTCTTCGTTCTAAGTCAGAATTCGCTCATTTTCGAGCTCGCAACTCTTAAATGACGAACATGACTTCCCTCCATTGGAAAATAACATTTTCGAGTTCAAACTCAAAATTTGACTTCTAATCCGGGAATTTCACGAATTCGACGATTATCGTCTAATCGTGCGATTTCCGGCAAATCATCATTACTTAGGATTTGTTCATTACTTCACTTGCATTCATTTCATTCTATAAACATCTTCACATACTTAATACAACAACTTATTTTCATGGATGGATTTTGACTTATTTCTTCATAAGCTTATAACTTGATAAATTATAAACTACTTCTGAACTCATCATTCATGACTTATGATAATTAAAGTTTCTTAATCATCATACCTATATGTTCTCAACATATAGCTTTGCTTATGTATACTTGATACATATGATCAGACAAGTTGTTTTACTTCCATAATACTTCTATTAATAACCTCATTACAAGTTCATAATACTTTTACATAAGTTTATAATTTATGCTAGCTTAAATGACTTATTACCAACTTATATGGCTTAAGTTCATTACTTACACATTCTTCTTATTTTTTATCATTCATGTTTCTTAATCCAAACTTTTCATATCAACTTATCATGGTAGAGATAGAAGATAATTGGAGAAGAGATCTTACTTTTGAAGTTCTTGGTAGAAAGTCTTCTTCCTCTTCTCTCAAATGAAAGTGACGTATTTGTAACTTAAACTCTCTAACAATTAAGCACTTTGAGATGTTTGAATTTAATTGAACAACTAACAAATGGTTAGCAAGCTCTTCTATTTATAGAATTTCCAAGATTAGGGTAGAGTAGTCTTTACACAAATCCACCTCCTTACTATTCATTAATTGGCTAGCTCAAATCCTATCCTTTGCTTGGCCATTACTTATTTTACTTGGTCATTACATTACTTGATTACCACATCAACTTGGTCACCATTCATATAACTTGGTTACCACTTTTAATACTTGATAACCACTTATCTTGGTCATTACACATTAACCGTATTAATATGGTTTGCCCCATGGGTCACAACACATGGTTTCTAGTGGGCTTGGATTAAATAAATCCTTGGGCTTTGCTTTAACAAACACTAACATGCTTATTAATTCAATAGTTGGGCCTTAACCTTAATTGACTTGGGCTTGTACAAAATCCTAACCAATCTTTACAAGTCCATTAATATTACATAATACATATACATATAGTTTATGCATTATTCTCGTATTCTAATTCATATAGAATTTAAATACGATAATTCATCCTCCATACAAACTCGTATAATACTTCGTATTATACTTGTTTTCATTCCTTTGCACAATACCAAAGTATCATACAATTATTACTTTACTCATTCCTACTTCGCTTTACTTAACGTTTATAACTTAAGTCCGCAAGCAAAATATTACGTTTTCCATAACTAGATTATTATTACATAATCCGTCTTACTTTAATATTGTATCATTACGTATTTCTCGGAAATTCAAAAATAATTCCCGAGCAAATTCCGATGAATAGTATTTTTCAAAAAATTTCTTGGAAAACTTTTATTTTCGTCTTAGAAATTCAAACACTTTAATTCCTTCACGTAGCTCAAATATTATGACATTCCAACATCAATAGGTTATAGAATAACAACCATCTTGATATCACATAGAATATGATTTTATTATTATTTAATTTAATAAAATCATTTTATAATAAAAATCATTATGGTAGTTACCATAATTCGGGTCCAACACAATCTCCTTAAAAGGTGGAAGTGGAATCCAATCCAATCACTCCCTTTGAAGTTACCTTATTCAAATACGGTTAGGACTCCAGACTCTGTATGCAGGACAACCCACTGTATAGGCCCAATCCACCGAGCTCACGACATGGTCTGGACTTCGGCCTAGAGGACTCGAAGGCCCGAACCCGAACATCATCCTTCCAGAATAGGGTTCTGGCCCAAAGGACTCGGATACCCGAACCCGAACACCATATCACAAATGGAACTCCGGTCCAGAGAACTCGGATGCCCGAACCTTTCATTACCCTTGAGGGCTTCGGCCCAATGGGCTCAACATCCCCTTCTAGCATCAGGCCTTTAGCCCACTTACAGGTCGATAAAATGCTCACGAACAATCAGTATTATTATTGTCCTTTGATAATTTTTCAATTACTTTATCATATACATTATGATTTTACACTTAATCTTTCCTTTTATAAGTTCTTCTTTATAATCCAGTGAGCCAAATAATAATTCAGCAACCTAAATACCAATTCAGCAAACCAAATACACTAATTCAACAAACTGAATATACTAATTCAGTAACCTGAATACACTCATTCAGCACACTGAATACACTTATTCAGCAAACTGAATACACTAATTCAGTAAACTGAAAACACTAATTTAGCAAACTGTTTTCCCTTTTCAACATATTAAATTTCTAATTTATCATACTATTCAATATAGCCTATTGAATGTTCAATCATAACTTAACTCATCTTTTAAACTCTCATTTAATATTATTAATTATTTAATAATATTTTATACATTCACAAGTATTATTAATCATTTAATACTGTCTTACTCACTTCATAATTTTATAAAGGGTAAAAATATAATTTTTTTGACAAAATACCCTTAATATGATGAAATCAAAATTTTGAAGTATGGTTTGGTCATTGTTGATGAGATGTTATATTTATGACATTTTAGGTTCATTAAATAAATGAATTATTAAAGATTAAACAATTAAAATAAATTATTTATAAGTTTAATAAATGATTAAAATATTATTAAAAGATTTATAATATTATATGAATATATTATTAAGTAATTAATAATATTTAGGGTTTTCTAACCCTTTAACAACTAGTTTTGTTTTTCTTTCTTTTGATCCAACTTTTGACACTCAAATATATTAGATCTAAACATAAAATACTTATTAATATGTAGATCTAAGGTTTTGAAGTTCAAGAACGTAAATCCAAGTTTTGATTTAGACAACTAAAAATAACTTTGATAAAAGGTGTTTATACCTTTGATTTGTGGCTATTCTTTTTTATTCTTCTAGAATATGTGATAAATCTTGGATGCATAGAAGATGAAAAATTCTCTCCTTCTTCCGTCTCCCACTGAATTTGTGACGCCCCCAAATCCGTGAAATCATCGATTACAGAACATAGTGCTCACGATACAACATACACCATCATCTAACTAAGTAAACCTTAACAATAAGGAATAATAATATTAACTATTACATAATTATTCAAAATAAAATCCCAAGTCTTTACAACCTTAAAACATACTGGAACTTAGTCTTAGCGTTTATCGCTACAATACACATATGCGAAAATAATTATTTTATTACATAACCATTAGCATCACTTCATCTTGGACTTTCCTTGTCCTCGCTCGAACCCTCAAATTTTCTCATCCTTAACTGAAAGGTTTAAATAAGAATGAGCACAAATTTCCCAGCAAGTATACGGAATAAATTGGAAATATACATCAGGATAAAGGTATTTGAATTATTAGATCTCAACAGTTGAAAGATTATCAAGTGTTAAAGAAGAACATCAAGAATAAGAATTTAAGAATTTTCAATATCATACTAAGGGGTGTAGATCAGAAACGATCTCGCAAATACGCCAGAGATCGACCCATTGTACCCTACGTTGTGCACATGTATTAAGTTTAAAATGCATCAAGATAAATGGGACTATTTGCCCGACATCTGTTTTTCCCGTTAATTCGGGTTGTTCATCAGAGTAATCATGCGAGACCTCACCAAGGCAACTTGGATTGGTAAATATTCAATAGCTTCGAAAGATGTGTTTTAAATCATTTTTCATCAATAATAACTAGCCGGAACCAAAGGCTAGGAACATACATAGAAACAGTTCTATGATGACATGAAACTTAAAAGCATAGCCATTAGAATAATAACTGAATAACCATTGCAAGATAATTGGAGTTTGTATGACTTTTCAACGAAGAAACTTGCACGAATAAATAACTAACACAAGTCCAATACTTACCCTTACTGCGATAATATTAGTAAGGATTTAATAAATACCCAAAAGAAATTAGGTTTAGGAAACTTACCTGATAAGCCTGCTACAATTAACGCTAGCGATTAACCTTCACATAACCTCTTTGGCGAATTCCTCTTGATTTAATCTGTTAGAGACTCACTCCTTGCTTGCTTAGACTCTCCAAAATCTCCGGAAATCACCACAACATCTATTACTCTCAATATTTTCTTCTCTTTTCTTTATTTTTGCTCTCTAGTTAGAAAGTTGTTGTGAAAGGAAGAAGAGGCTTAGATGGAATGTATATACCTCATATATAGTGTAATGAAACTGAAATCTCCAGCCCATTACAACTCCCCCATGATCAGATATTATTACCCTCACAATTCATTAGGCTAATTATGGGTAGGAGTTAAGAAAATGAAAGGTTTTTGTTTAATAACACAAGAGTAACCCCCCCTCCCTCAATAATCCTTATAGTACGTATACTCCTTACCTTGTCCCATATAGATTGTCACAAGAACTCCCGGCAACTGAACTTCATCTAAATAAAAACATTATTTTAATCATTTAATCAATTAACAAGTCATTTTGACCATTTTTCCCTCCGTAGTCAAACGTGTCGATACTTATATCGATTCCTACTAAAGTCGACGTCCCGGACGTCATGGAACTCTCCATTTCGTCAAACACAACTTCAAAATTCGTAGTTGACAATTCGTCGCTCCAAAGTGTGCTTGGGCTAAATTTAAGATAATATTATATCTAATAAAGTTCCAAGAGAAGAGATTTGACTGTATGTGATATTTTACGTCATGAAACTTTCAAGTCCATATATCTATAAATAAGAGCATTGTAAAAGAGAATGGTGGATATATAAAAATACTATGAGGCATGTCTCATTTTCGTGACACATTTAAAAATATTATGAGACATGTCTCAGTTTCGTGACACATTTTCGTGGTTATATTCTATCATCCCCTAATTTCGACGTTTAGGACTAAAACGCTTGATCAAGGCGTCTCTAAATTCCGCTCCAAACTCAAATTCATATTTGTAAGTCATCCCACGAAATTAATTAGAATTAATTCCATCCTTAACCAATTTAAATAATTGGCCTAACCGTAACAACCATTAATATGCATCTTATCAAATAACATATAATAAAATAAATAATTCATCTAAAAATAATTTTCACATAAGAATTTCATATAAGTTTGTTTATTGAAATTGTTTAATTACATGGAAAAATCTAGGATATTACATTCACCCTCCCTTATAAGGATTCCGTCCTCGAAATCACCGAAACCCTACCTTACCCAGGTTTTCATCAAATCTCTTCGTTGAATAACTTCAACACATTACCTTAATATAGGTTTTATATTTCCTACTCCCACCATTATTGATAATAAATTTTTGTACGTTTTATTTCATAACATTTACTTAGACTCAATTATATTTGAGTATTACATATTCTTTGACCCATTCATTATCTTTCCCTAAGGATCATTATCATATACTATATTCTCAAACTCTCGGGACATTACATTCACCCCTTCTTCTAAGAATTTTGTCCTCGAATTTTTTTTTTGACTTACTAATTTTCATTCATTCCATTTATCAGAATAGATTTTATGTTAATATCTATTTATTCATTAGGTTCTGCAACCAAATTCTTTCTCTACGGATCTTTTCTAAGATCATCATATTCCTCACCTCATCCTCTTTTAAGAGTTTCACATTTCTCTTCTTTCTGAAATTTTATTTTTTTCTTGAAATTATTATGCTTTGCTTAATTGTCTCATCCTTTCCACTTTCACCTTTCAGAATAACAAGAATCTTCCTCAATTGCTCAATAATTGGGAAGCGATATGAATAACAGGAATTTAAAAGTTTCCAAATCATGCTGAGGGGTCATAGGACCTTGAACTACGTCCCTAGGTTATCAACTATCTCGACTTGAACCTTTAACAATCATAAGACTATACGGACCTTGAACTCTTCTCCAGGTTTAACAGTGCATCACCACCATAAACCATCTTTAACAGAATGATTAGCAATCACACAGACTGAAAACACTCTCTTCAAGTACTCTAGGTGATCAGCCTATCGTACCCCTACGTCGTGCACAACGTATTACATCTTAACATCGTAACGACTATATGCGTTACTTTCGGAACCATTGTCTCTGATAACATGTCCCCTTTTTACAGGGTTGTTCACCTCAGCTTTTCAACATCTGAATCCGCACCAAAATAATTTGGCTTGGCATAACTTCTCAAGAAATACTTGAATTTCATGAACATCTTTCAATATTCGTCTAGCTGAATCAAATAGCATAGACTTCTACAACAATTCGGACATCAATCAAAATATACATATACACGTATATATATATATTCTCATATCTTAAAGAAACCTCAAAAATCTTTTTATGACGTCATGATACATAAGATTGTATTTTACAAATTCAGTTTGAGGATTCCATCATTTTGTGACTTTGTCATACTACATCATACCATAGTGGGCTGACGATCCTTAAATCATATCCAACACAAAGAAATTCTGCATTTATAACTCCATCGTTTTTATCATCTTTGCACCAGGTTCCATGATGCATTAATGATATAAAATACATTTTGATATTTTTAAATCATTTTTGTCTAGCCGAAGCAATTAGCATAGACATACGAATAACAGTATTGTTGTTAAAACTCATTGGATCCATCATTTGATCCAATGTTTTTCAAGAAAATAGAAGTGTAAACATCAGCACGAAGTCAATAAATTTCAAAAGTCTAGCCTAGCTAGTAGATTTAGAGTACCTATGCTTCCACCATCAACTCCACTTTCTATAATGATCCATTGCTTAATAGGTCTATCTATTCTTATCATCCTCAATACTCCATTTACACTTATCTATACCTAGTTCGTCAAACTTACCACACGTTATGAGTTCAGGAACTTGCCACAATCATATGAGTTTAAGAACTTATCCTAGTCAGACCATAAAGGCGCCCATTCATTTGAGGGGTTCAAAAACATACCATATAATTATGAGTCACGAACCTACCATAAGTATGAGTTTTAAGAACTCGCACTTAACCTTATAATATTCTCTAACTATACTCTACCTATCTGTTATACACATGAGAAAAGAATCACCTTCTCAACAGGCATATAGCAAATAGCGCGACACAAACATTCCAATGATTATCAATGTGATAAACTGAGTGCAAGCACAAAACCCTCGCCCATACAAAGGTTTGTACAACTCAGCCATCACATGACTCCTCAATTGAAATCCCACCTAACTCTATCTTGCTTATAACTTACTCTTTGCTCGATACGAATTCCCCGTATCACATTATCTATAACTCCTCATGAGTTTATCTTGTACTATTTCATAGTACATTACCTTTATAGCATCAAGCTATAATTATTCAAACATTATAGACCATCTTTCTTTTATAACTTAAACAGACCACGTCGTGATCTTATTCTATAATCATCTCCCTTAAAATTCTTTTCTTAACTCGCGATCGTTTTGTTTTACGATCTTCTTTCTTTCTCTTTTTCATCATCTACGACATTATTCGTTATCTTGGCTTTTGGAGTTAGGAAACTCCAATTTCTTATCTTTATATCTCTTAGATTCTTCTTTGAATCTTCTTGTTTATAAAAAAAAAATTCTTCCTTTAAGAATTTCTAACTTCATTTACATCGCTCAAAATTTCATTCGAGTTCTACACTTTCATCATATGTATCCATTTCTACACTTGGTACACATCGAGTCTCTAACAATTTCAATATGGTACACTGAGTGGTTTCCCACAAACAACCAACAAACTAGGTTCCAAGTTACTAGTTCGTATATACTTCCGCTCTATGAAGGAATCGTTTAGCCCAGATACCATACCTCAACTACTAAAGAATACAACTATACCATACTTAACTATAACTTTTCTTTCTTAACTTCGTTACCAATCTCTTCTTATAGACATTGTCTATTTGTTACCACCTTACATTCTTATTATTGGAGTTGGGTAACTCCATAACTCTGCGAGATTCTTCTTTGAATCCTCTCACACATGTTTTTATCCCTTCTTTATAAATTTCTTAAATTACTTCTTATTGTTCAAACTCTATTTGAGTGTATTCGTTCATTATCTTCACCTCTCTTCTCTAAGGTTATAGCCTAAGGTACTCCTACCTAAGGTTTATAACCATGACTTTGATAATACCAAACAGGACGCCCCAAATCCGTGTAATCATCGATTACAGAACTTGGTGCTCACGATACAACATACACCATCATCTAACTAAGTAAACCTTAACAATAAGGAATAATAATATTAAATATTACATAATTATTCAAAATAAAATCCCAAGTCTTTACAACCTTAAAACATACTGGAACTTAGTCTTAGCGTTTATCGCTACAATACACATATGCGGAAATAATTATTTTATTACATAACCATTAGCATCACTTCATCTTGGACTTTCCCTTGTCCTTGCCCGAACCATCAGCCTTCTCATCCTTAACTGAAAGGTTTAAACAAGAATGAGCAAAAATCGCCAAAGACAAGTATCACGGAATAAATGGGAAATATACATCAGGATAAAGGTATTTGAATTACTAGATCTCAACAGTTGAAAGATTATCAAGTGTTAAAGAAGAACATCAAGAATAAGAATTTAAGAATTTTCAATATCATACTAAGGGGTGTAGACTGTAAACGATCTCTGCAAGTACGCCAGGAGATCAGCCCATTGTACCCTACGTTGTGCACATGTATTAAGTTTAAAATGCATAAGCATAAATGGGACTATTTGCCCGACATCTGTTTTTTCCCGTTCATTCGGGTTGTTCATCTTAGTAATAATGCGAGACCTCACCAAGGCAACTTGGATTGGTAAACATTCAATAGCTTCGAAAGATGTGTTTTAAATCATTTTTCATCAATAATAACTAGCCGGAACCAAAGGCTAGGAACATACATAGAAACAGTTCTAAGATGACATGAAACTTAAAAGCATAGCCATTAGAATAATAACTGAATAACCATTGGAAAGCTTGCAAGATAATTGGAGTTTGTATGACTTTTCAACGAAGAAACTTGCACGAATAAATAACTAACACAAGTCCAATACTTACCCTTACTGCGATAATATTAGTAAGGATTTAATAAATACCCAAAAGAAATTAGAGTTAGGAAACTTGCCTGATAAGCCTGCTACAATTAACGCTAGCGATTAACCTTCACATAACCTCTTTGGCGAATTCCTTTTAGAGACTCACTCCTTGCTTGCTTAGACTCTCCAAAATCTCCAGAAATCACCACAACATCTATTACTCTCAATATTTTCTTCTCTTTTCTTTATTTTTGCTCTCTAGTTAGAAAGTTGTTGTGAAAGGAAGAAGAGGCTTAGATAGAATGTATATACCTCATATATAGTGTAATGAAACTGAAATCTCCAGCTCATTACAACTCCCCCATGATCAGATATCATCACCCTCATAATTCATTAGGCTAATTATGGGTAGGAGTTAAGAAAATGAAAGGTTTTTGTTTAATAACACAAGAGTAACCCCCCCTCCCTCAATAATCCTTATAGTATGTATACTCCTTCCCTTGTCCTATATAGATTGTCACAAGAACTCCCAGCAACTGAACTTCATCTAAATAAAAACATTATTTTAATCATTTAATCAATTAACAAGTCATTTTGACCATTTTGCCCTCCGTAGTCAAACGTGTCGATACTTATATCGATTCCTACTAAAGTCGACGTCCCAGACGTCATAACTCTCCGTTTCGTCAAACACAACTTCAAAATTCGTAGTTGACAATTCGTCGCTCCAAAGTGTGCTTGGGCTAAATTTAAGATAATATTATATCTAATAAAGTTCCAAGAGAAGAGATTTGCGTGTATGTGATATTTTACGTCATGAAACTTCCAAGTCCATATATTTATAAATAAGAGCATTGTAAAAGAGAATGGTGGATATATAAAAATATTATGAGGCATGTCTCATTTTCGTGACACATTTAAAAATATTATGAGACATGTCTCAGTTTCGTGACACATTTTTCGTGGTTATAGTCTATCCTGCCTAATTTCGACGTTTCGGACTTAAATACGCAGATCGCGTCTCTAAATTCCGCTCCAAACTCAAACTCATATTTGTAAGTCATCCCACAAAATTAATTAGAATTAATTCCATCCTTAACCAATTTAAATAATTGGCCTAACCGTAACAACCATTAATATGCATCTTATCACATAACATATAATAAAATAAATAATTCATCTAAAAATAATTGTCACATAAGAATTTCACATAAGTTTGTTTATTGAAATTGTTTAATTACATGGAAAAATCTAGGATATTACATTCACCCTCCCTTATAAGGATTCCGTCCTCGGAATCACCGAAACCCTACCTTACCCAGGTTTTCATCAAATCTCTTCGTTGAATAACTTCAACACATTACCTTAATATAGGTTTTATATTTCCTACTCCCACCATTCTTGATAATAAATTTTTGTACGTTTTATTTCATAACATTTACTTAGACTCAATTATATTTGAGTATTACATATTCTTTGACCCGTTCATTATCTTTCCCTAAGGATCATTATCATATACTATATTCTCAAACTCTCGGGACATTACAGAATTCTCTCTCTTATCTCTTTCTTTCTTTCTTAGTTATCTTGGTGAAATAGATGAAAGAGAAAGGAAATGGATTTTTATTTGATAAAAAAATGTATAGATATGTTTTGTATATCTACATTCATTCCCTCAACTTCTCTCTTCCTTAATCATTACAAGTGTTGCTTGCACTCTCTAGTTTGCTTGCTAGTTTGGTTAAAGTGGGTGGCTTAATAAAAATTGGACACATGTGAGTAGTAGGTAAGGAGTTAGTAAGTTAAATGATTATATACATGCACCACATTTTCCCTCCCTAGTTGGGCCAAAATTTTGGGCCCTATTCTCCTGATTTGGATTAATTTTTTTAATGCTTTATTTACTTAATTACATGTCCAAAAAGTCCCTTAACAATTGGGCTAAAACTTGGGCTTTAAATTTATTTCTTTTGGGCTTCATAAGTAATTACTTGGACCATGGAAATTAACATAGTCCAAATTATTAATTTTATCTTACCATAATCATTTAATTAGGGTTTTCATTCACTCAAATGTAATTTAAATCCTTACTCATGTAATTTCCTAACCCAATTAGACTTGCTTTAATAAATAATAAATTGAGATAATAAAATTAATGTCTTAGGTTAGTATAAATTTTAAATATTAATATTCCTCCATATTATAACCCTTAGGTTATTTAATTTTCATACCTAATATATAATAATAGTTTACATTTATGTACTAAATTGAGATAATAAAATAAATCTATTAGATTAGGTCACTAGTATATAATTAAAATACTTAGTCCAATAAATATAACCCTTTAGGTTATTTAATTCCAATACCTAATTTATAACATTAGGCTACAAAGCTTTCTTTAATTTCTCTTTATATATATATATATATATATATATATATATATATATATATATATATATAATATGTAGTTACTTAAGCTCACACATGTCCCACATAAGTCATAATATATTTATCCTTAACATTTCTCTTGCTAAAATATATATAGCACATCACTAAGTATATGTATGTATCTATACATATACACATTTTCTTTGACCTTATAATATCTCTTCATTTGAAATTTATTTTCTTAAAAACAAAATTCACATACATAATCTCTTTTTTTTCTTTTCAAAACTTCTATCATTCTCATTTAATTTCTCTACCTTGCTTAAGGATTCAAATCAAACCATTTAGGTTCTTTAAATTTTTTAATTAATCCTATAATTCTCATCTAGGTTTTATTCTTTAACCTTTATTTTAATCATTCAAGATATTATAAATTTTTGGGTTGTCACATCATCATGCGACCAGGAGAACACATCTTTAAACTGGATTAAGAGTTGAATCAGGTCTTTCATTTTGTTAGGGGTAAGATCATTCCCGATTTGGATTTCCTTGGGATTTTCTGGGGTTTCGATATTAATAGCGGTGGTTTGCTCAAGGTTGGGTTTGGGTTTGTCTTCGACCCATATTTTGATCTCCTCTGGCACCTCAATGTCATCTATCTCATCTTGTTCAATACTCTTGAGGTCAAATTCCATTTCCACATCAAAGTCGTAGTCACTATTTAGATTTGGCGATTCATCCAAGAGGATAAACAAATCCAACTTTGAAGTCCTAAAAATAAAATGATTTTACTTAATATATGAAACTGTTTAACATACAAAAGTATTAGCATAAAAAAAAATTGCTTGCACTAAGCAACAAAAGTAAGCAGTTTGATAATATCTACACTTCAAGGCAGATAGACTATTGTTGGGTGTAAATCTAATTATGCATGGCACACAAGTATACGTGATCAACAAGTAATATAATGATAAGTCAAGTATCGTTCCCACTGAGACAAGTATTAATTTTAATCTAATAATTGTCAGCTTTGAATTATTTCAATTTTATTAAACTAATAAACTAAAAATCAAATCATTCAACATAACTAATTAACACAAATTTTAATCAGATAATGGAGAATTAAGCCTACAACTTCACTTTAAGCTTCACTCAGATTATCACATTTCATTTTAACTCAATTAAATATCCCAGTTCATTAATCAAGAACAATAAAGTAGAATTAGTCATCTCTCAATGCACTAACACGATATCAACTTAAATATACTGTTGATAGAATTATGCCAAACACCCAAATGAACTAATTCACTATATCTCTATGTGAATTACAATTAAAAGAGGTTTAAATTCCAAGTTCTTACACGATTAAATGTGATGTTAGGTATATCTCTATCCTAAACATACATCATAAATTCCATCAAAACATAGAAATCAAGAACACATGCTATTATGACTAAGTCTAGATTCATATCTCCTCTCCCGAATCCATACAAATCCATATAGAATTGGTGATCAAGCAATTCATAAGTTATGCACAAATCACAATAGATGAACTAAAAATATAGATTTATTGAATTGAAATCAAATTATGATAATCATTGTTCCATTTAAAGATCTATTGTAAGCTTAATAAGAAATTCAGTTCAAAACTAATGAATTAAACACCAAGTAGATTAAATAATACATCATCCAAAATATAGAAACTGAATTAAAATGCTAAGAATAGTTTAGAATCACCCTTCTCTGCACTCAGTTCTGAAATCTTTGTGATCCTAGCTTCTTCACATTTCTCTCCACGATCTTCTCCAAATTAGGGTTCAAAAAATATAATTGATGATTTTCTAATTGAATGATGAATTCCTTGGCTTAAGTCTCTGTAATAGTTGATGTTCACACACAGTCCCAATCGAAGCCAGAGTCATTCAGTCCATGCAACAACAATGATTGAATTGCATCCAAACTCCCCTTTCTGTCAGCGCACCCCCGCCCCGGTGGGATATTTAACCTTAAGAAGCCCCGTCCTGACGGGGTACCAACATCTTTCGGCACGTGTACCCCCGCCACAGCGGGGTAATTCCTTTGTAAAACGTCTGCCCTGGTGGGGTACCAAGACTGCAGTTACTGATTCCTTGTTTTTCCATGCTAATTTCTGCCACATTGCCACTATTCTACCAAAGATAACATGTAATGAATCTTGCAAACAAAACAAACACAAACATGTAAAACTAGACTAAAATAAACTGAATAAACATTGTTTAAGTTCAAATAAGAACCCAAATCGTAGGTATGAAATCAACTCATCAAATTCCCCCAAACTTAAACTGTGTTAGTCCTCGAGCACAACAATATGCAATGCAACTAACTATATGACTACGAATCTAGCTATAGACATAACAAAGTCTATTCACATTGCCTCAATTCACAACAGACATAACAGTACATCATATCAAAATAAATCAATAACTTCTCAATCAATCACCAAATCTAAACATGTTATAACTGATATAGTGCGTGTGTGCTCAACAACCATGGTAACTGACATAAAGTTAAATAAAACATATAATAAACCTCTTTAAAGGAATCATACAATGTATAGTCAAGAAATCCTACAATAAGCAAGATCAACTAAAACCAAATAGTTACCAAATTCAAAGGTCAAAATGGGATGCATATGCTTTATTTTTCACGTACGGGGGCTTTTCGCTCTTTTTCTCATTTTTCACTTTTTATTTTTCTCATGGTGTGCAATGTCTAGTCCTTTTAGGCTTTTCAGTGCTACCCCTTAGCGAGCTTTCAACCAATGACTCCCAAACCGTCAGGCTTTAGCGCGCTAGGTGTAGACACATCCCCTTTGGCGTACTTACTCAAGTAACAAAGGCCACATAACTAAACTAGGCACGGTGTTTATTCATACTATATACCTTTTTCTTTTCTTTTCTTTTCTTTTTTTTAAAAAAAAATAAATCCCAAATTTTCCCCCAAACTTAGGTTCCTGTCTAATCTTAGCTGTCATTGCCTATTTATAATTTAAACTAGCATTATCCTTAAGAGTTCCATTATGTGCTAATTTAAACCCAATCAGTAAACATAGTCATTTCGTAATGTGGTATCCTGATTATACTAGTTTTAAACAGATACATATCTAATTTATGATAAGAAATCACATCAAAGCCTTAACAGTAAATATTAATCTAGTCTATGCAATTCAAATCTCATCATTAGCCAAAAAAATAACTTTAACTATTTAACAGTTGAAATCATGCAAATATGAACTAAATTCAAGACAAAAATAGTAAAACTAACTAATATTTTTGAGATTTTTTATTTATTTTTTATATATATGACTCAACCAGAAACATAAACAAAAAACTACACTACTAAATCAGACTAAAGATGTAATTACATGAATGCATACATGAACTGGCATGAAAACTAAATGCAAACTAACATATGCAACATATGACATATTTACAAAACAAAAACAAAAATAATAAACAAATAACTAAAAACTCCCCTAAACTTAACATATATAATGTCCTCATTGTGAAAATACTACATTAGAGTATAAGAGGACTTCCCTGTAGCATGCTAAGCCTTTGGTGGTGGTGGCGGTGGCATCTCCTCCACATCAGAATCAGAAAGTGGATATTGTGTCAATGGTTATGGGACTAGGAACTAAAATTTCTCCGCAGCAGCTGGATTCAATCTTTGAAATGCCTCTATCAACGAAGCATGGAAATTGTTCATTGTGTTAAACATATGGTCCTATCTGGCGGTAATTATCCTAAGCTTTTTATCTTCTTCTCTATCCCTCTTATCTATGTGCCTCTGAAAGCTACAAAATTAGGTACTAAACATATACTTGGTAGACCTACTACCCCTCGCAGCCTCCTCCTCACCAGACATCTCATCATCTCTGATTTCATCATCCTCAGAGGTATCTTCTGCCTCTTCCTCCTCAAGAGCATCAAGAAATAAAAAACCTAAACCTCGAGGATGAGACTCCCTTCTAGCCCAAATTGAGTATCGAGAAATCAATCATGAGTCAAGTAGCTGGAGAGGCTACTGCACGGGCTCGTCTGCCATCCATCTAACCCCTGACTACCTATACAACCCACATATAAGTGAAGGGTGTGGCAATCCTCTTAAAAATGGCCCGCGCAAGCATCATCGGATTGAAAAGCTAATGATTGCACTGACATCAATATCAAAATCTTTAACTATGGCATAGAATAGTAGAACCTTCTCTTTTATCACTTCACTGGTATGAGTCGATGAAAACAACTTCTCGCATAGGAACGCATTCCATATCTTGCCATATAAACTCAAATCCTTGCTTATAAAAAATGTTCCACCCTTCTTCCCTTTAGTCCATGTAGTACTAAGTTTTGATATTTCTGTGAGGATCTGATCGTATTTGAGATTACTTTCATGCTGCTGGCCATATTAACAAACAATAGGGGCTCGCACGCAATATAACCCATTTATCACATCTGGACTGAAAGGCACTTGCTTACCCCGCACAAACGCCACAAATGGTGTTTTATCTTAAGCATTAGCATAGAACTCTTTGACTACAGTCACCACTGCATGGTCTGTTTCATCAGT
This sequence comes from Panax ginseng, assembly GCA_020205605.1. Taxonomy (NCBI): domain Eukaryota; kingdom Viridiplantae; phylum Streptophyta; class Magnoliopsida; order Apiales; family Araliaceae; genus Panax; species Panax ginseng. The sequence continues at coordinate 89,627,457 of CM035134.1, read as the reverse complement.
GAGTACTTCCCAGCCCTATTTATGAATTTATCTCAGCATTTGTCCATTGAAAGTATCTGGCCTTAAACCCCTTTTCAGTGTCAAAGCATTGGGTGTGAAATAGTCATATTTATTGGTCGCATTGGCACTAACAAACTTGTGCTTGTCGAAGTTACGAGTCGGTGGGGATGACCCTTCGCCCCGTTGGTGCTTCACAAGTGTTTTTGGTGCCATTCCACAATACTTTAGTAACAAATCCCCAAAAATTTCTCTTGAGAAATATTTCAAGCACTTGGTATGCACCACACTCATAATACCACAAATTAACAACTGAAATTCAAACTACGAGGAAGGACTGATGTGATTTGCTTACCCACATAAATTTATGGACTCTGTATTGGATTTAAAGTGATGGATAACCAATTTTTAAAGTTCATCTTCCTCCCTTACTGCAAATCATAAGCTTGATGAAAGCATAGGTTTTGGTGACTGAAATTAGAGAATTTGATGGAGATTGTGGTGTGGAATTGATAAATTTGGGTTTTAATTATAGAAGGGTAGAGTAGTGTATGGATTCGTGGGATAATGAAGGTGTATGGGGCGATTTCGTGAGTAAAGTAGTGGCTTAGTTTCGGTTTGGTGCAATAGAAGTGGGAAGACCACGTTCTGCAGAGCTTTTTTTTTTAAAATCTCATAACCCTGCTTCGTAAGGTGAAGGTGATTTTGAATTAGAAAGCCTCACGAAATTTGGTAGATACAGAGATCCCCGATTGGGGCGGGTATGTCAGGCGAGAAAAGAGCCCACCAGGGTGGGGGTCTATCTTTTGCAGGACTGATTTTTAGCTACTTTGCTCCGCATGCGTGCAAAACTTCATCCTTAAAACTTGAAAACCATTAAAACCAAAAATTTAAGATAAGTAAATGGAGTTTGAGCAAGAATGTTTGAAATTACTAAAATAACTAACTAACTACCTAAGAATTGTACATAAATGAACTAAGTAATACTAAAATTGTTAATTAAACTATGAATTGAGAAAAATGAAACTACAATACTATATTTGACAAGAAAATTGGGTTGCCTCCCAATGAGCCCTTGTTTTTTAGTATTTTAGCCTGACTACTCTGGGTATCTAGCCTGTATCAGTTGTGATATTTTCATCATGTTATTCGTTTATTGCATAACACCAACAATGCTTTATGGCATGTCTGTTAAACTACATTTTTTGGAGTGAAGTTGACTTCATATCCTCAATCAATGCCTTTAGACCACCAACCTCTCTATAATCCTTGTGTTTGACACATGTAGACGTCTCGATCAAATCACTTTCCTCCTTGTCAGTAGGGATTGGAATTTCTTTGAACACTTTAACTTTCACTACCTGATCGAATAATTTCATGGTCAATTCTCCATTAGGCACGTCAATTAGTGTTCGTCCCATTGTAAGTAATGGTCGTCCCAAGATGATCAAGATGTTCTTATCTTCTTCGAAATCTAACAGCATAAAATAAGCTTGAAAAATCAATGTGTCAACCTTTACCAACACATCTTATACTATCCCCAATAGATAAGTTATTGATCTATCTACGACTCGTAGACTGAAGTTAGGTGGTTTTTCTTCCTTTAAGCCCAACTTTCTGTATATGGAAAGTGGCATAAGGGTTATACTTGCTCCTAGATCAAATAAGTCTCTACCCACATCTTGATTAGCAATTGAACAAGGTATTGTAAATCTCCCCGGATCTTTCAATTTAGGGGGAAACTTTTTCTGTAGAATTGCACTGCATTCTTCCGTTAATGCCACTGTTTCAAATTTATTGAGCTTGCGTTTCTTTAAAAAAAATCCATTTCATGAACTTGACATAGCGTGGCATCTACTCTAGTGCTTCGATGAACGAAATGTTAATGTGCATTTGTTTGAATATGTCCATAAACTTAGAAAAATGTTCCTTGAGCTTTTGACTTTCCAACCAATGGGGAAAAGGTACAGGTGGTGTGACTCTATTCTGTATGTCTTCATTTGGCTTTTCGACAACTTTATCCTTAGTTTTCTTTGTCGAATCACTCCCATCATTTTCACAAACCCCATCTTTACTTACTTTCCTATTGAAGTCAGACCCCAATTCTTTACCACTCCTAAGTGTGATAGCATTACACTGCTCATGATTTTCCCTTGGGTTCTTTTCAGTACCACTTGGTAATTTTGACACATGTATTTCAACAATAGCATTTTCATAGCTGTTTGTGTATTGTTGCAGAGCTGATTGTTGATGCTAATTTTGAAAACCAGGGGGATAAGATTGTCGTGGAGCCTGCTGATTTTGGTTGTTACTCCATGAAAAGTTTAGATGGTTTCTTACCCCCGGATTGTAGGTATTATTATATGGATTCTGAGGAATTCTATTATAGTTACCTACAAACTGAACCGCGGCTGGATTGATGGCACACTGCTCTGTCGGATGTTCATCATCACACAATTCACAAACAAACACCACTTGTTGTGTAATAACCCGAGATTTTCTATATAAAATAAATAAGAAATTTTGCGTATAAGTTTTTTTTTATTTAATGACGAGACTAAGTGTCAAGTAAAGTGAACGATAAATGCGAATACATTTATTACTTGAAAAATTAGAAATAATTTTGGAATTATTAATTACCACAAATTATATGGTAATAAATTTCTGTAAGCCGAAATGTTTTTATTAATTATTTTCCATGAAAACATGATTGGAAATAATATATGATGTGATAATTAGATTTATATAATAAATATTTTATTATATGAATTGTTCAGAATATTTAAGTTAATTATTTTAACTTGATTATTGATGATGTGTCTGAAGAATAAGTCAGACATGAGATCCAAACCCTGGATTGGGATTGTGATCAAGAGATGAGAATAATAATATTATATTATTTTACAATTACCATAATTATGTATTGGGTATGTGGGACAGATAATATTGAGCAATGACGGTCAATTAGGTCATAGCATATTACCGTGCTGTGAAACCCTAATTATTAAACTCAGTTATGGGATATTTCTGAGTAGTGACTGTGTATATGAAATTCTTGTGAATAAGAATATCGGTAATTAGAAGAAACCCCTAATTTATGTTGACGTCGATAATTAGGACAAACCCTAAATATTATAACCCTAGCAGGTTAAAATTAAAAACCGTAACGAACATGTGTTAGTAACATACATGAGATAATTAAAAACCACTAATGGTCAATTAGAAACCCTAATTGATGACGTTGAGAAACCCTAATTTTAATTAATGGGTTTAATTTCGATATTCAGTATAAGTGTTTTAATTTACCAAAGGTTAGAAGTTAATTGGTAAATTATAAGAATTAAATCTAGTGATTAAATATTACATTTAATTGCCTTATACAAGATTGCCCATACACTCTTAAACAAAGCCCAACCACCACCCATAACAAATCAGAAGCAAGAATCAAGAATTTTTGGCAAAAAGGGTATAAGAACACTAAACCTAGAAATCCTTTGATTCGGTGTTATTTGATGCAATTGATTGTTTAAAGTTGTGTAATAGAATGTTAATTGATGATATGGGTTGATAAATCAAAGACCCATAACATCAAAGTGCAATGAATTTGAAGATTTAAGCAAGTTGGAAAAAGCTCAATTTCATTATTTTTTCACCAAATGTTAGAGGCCATAACTCTTTTTGCTCGATCATGAGTTTGTTCTTCAAAAGTTGTTATGTGTTTTCGATATGTGATATTTAACTGCAAAAAGAATCAAGTCCATATCATGTATAGATTAGAAGTTATAGATAGTCAAACATGGTTCAATCGATCATGATAAACTATTTTTGGGCGATTCGTAATGGGGGCATTCTCGTCCACTTTTGTGCTTTTAAAGGTCTGGGCTTTTGATATGCTGTATTTCATCGAGTTAGGAAGCCATAGGCTTTGGAATGACCTCATTCCGACCTTGGATGAGGAATTACGGTGATTGGAAAGAAATGTGTCAAATTCTCAAAACCGAAAGTCAGCAATGGATGTGCTATTCGGGACTTTGTTTCGATCAGTTAATATTTCCAAAACCTTCGGGCTTTTGGTATGTTATAGTACACCGAATAAGCTTTCCATAGACTCAAAGCGGACTAAATTCGATATCGGAGGAGAGAGTTATGACATTTCAAAGTAGTAGTGTCAAAACTTCCCAACAAGTGCGGTGCGATCCATTTGAGCAGAATTTCAATGATGTGTTCGGAATTTGGAAATGGTCAAAGAATAAATGTTGTAGCCCCAGAAGTTAGCTTGGCGTGGGCTCAATAATCGCTCAAAATGTTTTAAAATGAAAGAGTTAGGACTGTTTTTAGCGAAAGAGGGTAAAGCTGAAACGAGATTGAAAAGCTGTATATGAACGTCCACTTTTGACGCCTTTGTTTGGGCTACCTAATGAACCCGAATTGGGTAATTCGTATTTTTAAAAATAGTCTTACATACCATGTATAACATATCCAAAAATCAGATTAATCGGAGTTATGAGCAATGCATTAGAAAATCGCAAAGTGAGCTATTGAAAAATTAGTATAAACCAAGTCCCACATCGACTAAATTGAGAACTTTACCATTTTCTAAACCTATAAATAGAAGGGCTTGGCCTTTATTTCATTCACCAACAATAAGGCCTCCAATTTTGAGAAAAGCTTTGTTGTGGGAGAACTTTTATAAAGATCTCCTTAGTTAAATTTTGGCGTGGAAGTGCGTATTCAAATTGTGGAATTCAGTATTTTGGTATGTTTCTTATTTAATTTTTGTAATGTTATTATTTTTAATTGTTAGTTAAAGTTTGAATTTTTGAAGTTTAGTTAGTGTTGTTAATAAACTAGTTAGTTTACTATGTTTATTTTGGCTTGGAATTGATTATGTAAATGAGTTATTTGTGATGACTTTTAATATTTTGTGATGAATTTCATTAATTAATAATTATTAATGATATTAAAGTTATTTAATGATTATATTAAATAATTTAGTTTAAAAATGATTTTAATATTATAAAAATCATTTTACATGAAAATAAGGTATTTAAAAATATTTGAAGTTATAAAATATAACTTTTAATATTTAAATGATAATTTCATTAATAATTAAATATTAATGATATTAAGATAATATTAATGATATTTAGTTTATTTAATGATTAATATTAAATAAATAGTTTAAAATGGTTTTACTTATTTAAAACCTATTTAAAGAGGATATTAAGGATTTAAAAATATTTTAAGTTATAATTAATGACTTTTAATATTTAGATAAATAGTACATTAATATTTAAATATTAATGGTAATTATTTGGGTAATATAAACGTTTTAAAAATAGTTTGAGTTATTATAAATAACTTTTATATTTTAGCAATGGTTTCATTAATAGTTTAGTATTAATTAAACTATTAATGATAATGGAATTGTTTAATGTTTAAATCATTTAATTATGATTAGATATTTGAAAGTTATAAATTATCAAACTAGTTTGACTTGAGAACCGATTATGAAGTTCTTAATTTGAAGAAGAACACCTATAGTAATGCTTATATCACTATAGGCCCTTTAGTGATGATTTGAATTATTTTAAATTTTTCAATTTCGAAATTGCGAAAATGATTAAAAATAAGATGTCGATATTTTATGATGTTGAGGTATAGAATAAGAGTCTTAGACTCAAGATTTACCCGATAAAGTCTGTCGATCTGACGACAAATGTCGGACCTTATAAAAGAAAGAAAAAGACTACCGTAAGAGCATGGATGAGATATTTGAAAAATGTATAAAAATATTTCAAGTATAGAATAGGAACTAAAAGTATGATCCTTTGTGATTATGTGATTAGACTATGTCTTCAATTGTAATAGACAAGACTATGTGTTAAGATATATTGTTCTAATCGAAGCGAATGATCCGATTATTGATAGGTTGTGATAAAGAGATAAAACCTAAGTTGAGATTTTTAATCAAATGAATCGTGCAAGTATCCTACCTTTGCACTTCCTTTATGCAATGGACATGAGTAAGAAGTTTCGTAATTATTCTATCCCCGCATGCATTATGTACTCTTTGATTATCGACATGTTAGCTCGGATATATATTACATTCATTGATTTCTATAAATGGTTATACAAGTGTCCCCACTTGGATAATCATGGCATTTGTTCACATGTTGATACACTTTTGTCAATTACCCGTATATATATGTTGAATTACATATTATTGTTGAGCAAGATTAAAACCTTCGGGTTTGGAACCGTGCATGTATGAACATCCCTATATGGGAAGATTTTTTTAAAGGCGGATAGAGTGAGCGATGAATTTCGTTCAAGTTATGTAGTATTGATCAATCAGGTACAACTGGTGATCACCCTCCGCGTCTGTAAGTAAGTTATGACGGTTTGCGGATAGAATTACATTAAACCTTTTCGAAAATGAAAAGAATGTTCATAGTATGTTTCTTAAACCCTATTCAAGGGTAGATCCGAGCCAAATTTAAAGAATTTGAAAGAGAGTTGTTATGAAATTTTTATCAAGATGATTACTTCACAACTTTCAATTCGTTGTAGAAGTGTTATGTAAAGAGAATACTTATATTCTTTCACTTTTATATATAATTGCTATTACTTGTTTGGGCACTTAAATGCTCATCCTTGCTTAAATTAAATGTTTTCGATTATGTATGAGCAACTTTGAAGGCTCAGTAGTACGAACAAAGGAAAAGGAAAGTCGATCGAATAAGTGTGTATTATGAGTTAATGGTTATAGTTGTATTGGTATCTATTCAAGTATTGTAAGGAATGTATTTGAAGGTCACGTACCTGGGGAAGTAAACTTTGATGTAAGTAAATTAAGTTCGAATGTATTATTATTTAGTATTATTCAACTTAAAGAAATGGTATGGTGGAGAACCAAGTTCGGGTTTCAAGTACCTGGATTTGGGGTCGTCACATGTTGAACCTGTACACCCGTGAGGGCATCCATCTTCTTTGATAACGCTGAAATTTGAGCTGCTAGCGCTGTCACTCCATCTACTTCTAACACCCTAGCTTCCTTATGTTGTGTCATTCTTGCTTTGGGCCACCGGTAGTTGCTAGCTGTCATTATCTCAATCAGATTATATGCTTCCTTGAATCCTTTAGCCATAAAAGCTCCCCCAGACAATGCGTCAATACTAGTATGGAGAGTACTATTCAGCCCATTGTAAAAAGTATTCATCTGCAGCCACTTGGGTAGTCCGTGATGTGGACACTTCCTTAGCAGTTCCTTGTACCTTTCTCAAGCTTCATACAGAGACTCCCCATGCTGATACTCAAAAATCTTAATCTCATTCCTCATCTTAGCAGTCTTCGTCGGTGGGAAAAATTTTGCTAGAATATTTTGAGCAAGGTCATCCCGAGTAGTAATTGACCCTGGCGGTAGTGAATCTAACCAACTCTTCGTTTTGTCCCAAAATGTGAACGAAAACAACCGTAACCTAACTACATCATCCAGTACCCCATTGTATTTAAAGGTATCCAAAATTTCTAGAAAGTTAATTAGGTGCTCGTTCGGATCATCATTAGTTAATCCCCTAAACTATACTGAATTCTGTATGATCTGAATCGTCCCACGATTGATCTCAAAGTTATTCACGGTAATCGCAGGCCTGTTAATGCTTAACTGAATTTCAATGACTTTTTGAGTAGTATAGTCCCTCAATGCTTTTTGATCCTCTGCAGTCATACTTTCTTGTTTTTCCAAATTATCTTTAGTCTCCTTAATCCACTTACTAAGTCTCTAAAACCTTCATTCGATGTCATCCTTGTAAGGAAACAAATCTGGTTTCTTTAACTGAGTTTGCATGCACTAAGTAAGAGAACCTGAAACAAGAAATAACGAAAATAAAAAAAGAAAAATTGTTTAACTAAAACTGAACTAATTAAACTGATATTGAAAGTAATAAAATCAAAAAGTGTCCCTAGAAACGGCGCGAAAAACTTGTTGGGTGTAAATCTAATTATGCACGACACACGAGTATACGAGATCAACAAGTAATATAATGATAAGTCATGTATTGTTCCCACAAAGACAAGTATTAATTTTAATCTAACAATTACAAACTTTGTATTATTTCAATTTTATTAAACTAATCGAATTAAAGATTGAAAATAATGAAAACTAATAAACTAAAAGTCAAATCAATCAACACAACTAATTACCACAAATTTTGATCAGATAATAGAGAATTAAGCCTACAACTTCACTTTAAGCTTCACTCAAATTATCACACTTCTTTTCAACTCAATTAACTATCCCAGTTCATTAATCAAGAACACTAAAGCAGAATTAACCATCTCTCAATGCACTAACTGTGACACCCCAAAAATAGGTATACATCACCCATCTTGAGTCGCCAAATACATGGTACAAAATACAAATAAAAACTTAATTATACAACTGCCGTGTAAAATACGACAAAACATATGCTATGAGTTTCAATACAAATATTGTCATCTAGACAATATCCACACTCAATGGAGTCCTCATTACATTTATTATCACACTATTTTATAGAATAGTGAGGACTACTATGACACCATCTTGGACCATCACTCCATTCCCTGACTAGTCCCGGCTACGTTCTCATTTCCTGAAGAGAACAATGAAAGAAAAAGGGTGAGCTCAACTAGCCCAGTAAGAAATATTATGACTAAGATAATGCAGAAAAATTATCATTAGCCTTCAACAATGTTAAACTGATAGAATATAATAGACAACAAGTTTAACTGCAGTGGAACAAGCAATCCATTAGAAGAGTCAAGTAGAGCATAAAATATACTATCTTCTATGATTTAAAAACTTTTTCATCAACTTTATCGCTGAGACTCAGCTTAATAAATAAAATCAAATCATCCCTGCACCACGGCCAAGGATATTCATGTAATCATCAATGGTCCTGATTATACCGAATAATCCATAGTCATAATCATACCAACAACTGTCCATCAATGAACTACAGGCCAATGAAGACTTTCACCACATCATTCGTCACATTACGGTCATGATTATACCGAATAATCCCTGGTCATAATCATACCAAGTCCATCCATGCACGTAAGCCAAAGATGACTTTCATCACAATATAAGTATGAGGATGTTGACAATGACATAATAATTTAATAAAACAAGTTTAAGGATAAATTTTAAAGATTTATAAATTAATTTATCCAGGAACAAATAATGTCCAAATTGTCAACATGATACTACTTTGTACAGTAAAATTCAAGAATGCTCAGAAGAATATTTTCATGAAAAGATACTGGATGAAGCGCAAATATCAAGGATATTCCACTAATTTCATGGACTATAGAAGCCAAAGCTTTAACCAACTGAGTATGATAGAATATATGAAACTGCAAATGGATTTTGCCCGCCATGCGGTAATCCACGTAGACAGATCATTTCCACAATTTAATAAGGAATGAATACGAACGATCATTCACCATGCATGTGGTAATCCATATAGGCAAAGTTATTCCAAGAATAATAAAGAATGGAATAACGAAGAATTCACGTGCATGCGATAGACCGATAGACGAGTTATTCCAACGAATAATAAAGAATGGAATAATGAAGAATTCACCGGGCATGCGATAGACCGCATAAACAAAGTTATTCAAATGAATAATAAAGAATGGAACCGAGTCATGCCTAATTCGCATGCAGACAGGATATTCCAATGAATAATAAAGAATGGAATCGGTCATGCGTAATCCGTACGCAGAAAGGATATTCCAAATGAATAATAAAGAATGTAATAACAACGAGAATTCACGGGCGTGCGATATAAGCGCTTACAGACAAGTTATTCCAATGTAATAATAAAGGATGGAATAATGAGAAGAATTTCACCATGTATGCGGTACCAGCATAGGCAAAGTTATTCAATATAATAATAAAGAATGGAATAACAACCCTTTTAGTATTGAAAGAAAATAACTCTTTTCATGAATATGAAAGAATAATACCCCTTACCTTAGAAGAAAACTGGAATAGTGAGGTAGCAGACTTCTTTCCTCCTTTCTCTCTATAATTTCTCTCTATAATAATTGCTTTATAGCTTTTGTGAATTGGTGAGAAATGAAGGAAGAATGAGCTTCTATTTATAGGAAAATATAGTTTCGATAATTGCACGTTTTGGGGCTCAAAATACTACAGTATAATACCTTCCTCTTTTTCTTCATTTTTAATTTAGTCTTGCAAGTATTATCAAACTTTCACCACCTCCCCTAATAGTAAATAATGTGAATCAATAGTAAATTATGTGAAAATACGAATTACAGTATAGTACCTCCATTTATACCTCTATTTTTAACTTAGTCATGCAAGTATTATCAATCTTGCACCAACTCCCCTAATAGTACAAGAATATGAATCAATAGTATACACATGTGAACAAATAGTTATAATCATGTGAATTAATAGCAATTAATTGCTCATTTATCCGATTAATTACCCGATTGGTCAATATAACCTCCAGACATCAATTATTATCGAAATAAATGTCGATTTTCACTAACACTAATAATTCTAACACAATGGAACTATCAAATTCATCTTTAATCAATATGAACTTATTCATCATTAATATTATAATTCACAATATTTAATAACCAAGTCATTCCTAGGAAACAGGGGGCTTTCTGATAGAACTTCTAGACATTGTAAATATTGCAATTTAATAATATGAATAATTTTGTCATCTCAATTATTGATTTAATAATATATCATATTATACAGATGATACTGTGATAATAATTGAATCAATAATATGAGAGATATGATGCAGCAATTATTGTAGCAATAATTGAGTATAACTGAGTGACTTCTCATGTAAGCATCAATAACCAATACTGTGTGCTACTATGAAACCACGCGTATTACTATACTTTTACTACCGGGTAGTTCAACAGTTTTAACGGTAACACTTTCACTGTTATTTTTATAAAAAGATAATTCTGTCATTTTCTTACTACGAAAATACTTTCGTTGTGTGGTCCACCAATGATTGTGTCGTCGTATGAATATTCCCTGTTAAAACGAATATTCTCCGACCAATTGAATATTATATAACCACTTGCTTACTTTGCAAAATTTGTAAATATTACCCACAACTATAACATTATATCAAATCCACACCATAATATTCAAAAATATATTTCGAGAAAAATATTCTTTATTCATAAAAGTTGGGGTCTTACACTAACACCATATCAACTTAAATCCACAATTGATAGTATTAAGACAAACACCCTAATTAACTAATTCACTATATCTCTATGTGAATTACAATTAGAGAAGGTTTAAATTCCAAGTTCTTACACGATTACATGCGATGTTAGGTATATCTCTATCCTAAACATACATCATAAATTCCACCAAAATGCAAAAATCAAGAACACATGCTATTATGACTAAGTCTAGATTCATATCTCCTCTCTCGAATCCATACAAATCCACACAGAATTAATGATCATGCAGTTCATAAGTTATGCACAAATCACAATAGATGAACTGAAAATATTGCTTTATTGAACTGAAATCAAAGTATGATAATCATTGTTCCACTTAAAGATCCATTGCAAGCTTAACAAGAAATTTAGTTCATAACTAATGAATTAAACACTAAGTAGATTAAAGAATACATCATCCAAATTACAGAAACTAAATTAAAAGACCAAGAATAGTATAGAACCACCTTTCTCTGCACTCAGTTCTGAAAATCTTTGTGATCCTAGCTTCTTCACTATGCTCATCCACGATCTTCTCCAAATTAGGGTTCAAAAATTATAATTGATGATTTTCTAATTAAATGATGAATTCCTTGGCTTAAGTCTCTATAATAGCTGAAAAAAATATTGACATGCAATCCCAATCAAAGCCAGAGTCGTTTATTCCACGCCACAGTAGTGATTGAATTGCATCCAAACTCCCCCTTCTGTCCGCGCACCCCCACCCCGACGGGATATTTAGCCTTAAGAACCCCGAATCCGGTGGGGTACAAACTTTCTTTGTCAAACGTGTACCCGCCACTACGGGTAACTCTCCTTGTAAAACGCCTTGACCTTCTAGAGGGTACCAAGATTGCAATTACTGATTCCTTGCTTTTCCATGATAATTTCAGCCACATTGCCAATATTGTACCAAAGCTAGCACGTAATGAATCCTACAAACAAAAAAAACACAAACACATAAAACTAAAATAAAATAAATGGAATAATCACTGTTTAAATCCAAATAAGAACCCGATTTGTAGGTATGAAACCCACTCATCAACTATTTTTCCTTTTTTTCCCTTTATGAGTGATTCAAGGTGTGCTGCTCCAATTATCCAGAGTCAGGTCATTGTTGACGGTTATGATGATAGGGTTGTTGTTGTCCTCCTCTTTGATGATGGTCGAAACTCAATCCATATTAGGGTCATCATCTTTCTCTAGAACATCAACCTTAGCCCAATTTATAAAAAGGTTTGAAGGATGGTTTCCTACTAGTCAACTTTCTTATCACTGACAGCCTCACCCTCAGTAGGTGCTAGGTAGAACACCTTTGTAAATTGACTTTGAACTTCCTAGATGGATTTCACACTCTGAATCTGATAAGTAGGTTTTATACCTACTTATTGGTTACCAACTCAGTGGAATTTTGCTCAACCAAAGTAATTTTAGTATGTTTTATTTGCTTTTTATGTTTATTTTGCAGTGTGCATAGCTGGAACTCCTAAAGTCTCCTAAGGCATGGTAAGGCATGAATTTGGTATGGAAATAGAAATAGCAATACAAGGTGTGGTGGCTTGTGCAAGAATGAAGTTGGCAACTAAAGTCAAATAGGTGAAAAGGATAGCTAGAAGAACTTGTATATGACCAAAAGAAGAAGTAAGAAGTGAAGAAGCAATGAAGAAAGCAAGCAACAGACATCAGTAATCTAGTAGACAGAAAGCAGCAGCAGCACGACCGCGCTACCATATAGTTTAGTCATAGCGTGCCCACGCTAGAAGAAATACAGAGGCAAAAACACCTACGGTGCGGCCGCACCTCATCAACAAAGGAACATGGCGCGCCCGCGACATGCACTTGATAGACAATGCTTATATTCAAATTTTGGGAACACATGGGTATGCTTGTTATATTTAAAAAGAAAAGAATAGAAAAGAGAAAGAGAAAAATATAAAATTATCGTGGCTAGTCTTATTTCAAGGCCTTTGTTACTTGAGCAAGTACGCCCGAGGGGATTGTCTTTAGACCTAGCGTGCTAAGGTCTTTTATAGTCTGGGAGTCATTGATTGAAAGCTCGCTAAGGGGTAGCACTGCTAGCCTAATGGAATAAGGCATTACACAGTCATAGGAAAAAGAAAAGAAATAAATAAACACCACGGGAAAGTGAAAAGATCGCCCTCGTGAGTAAAAATAAAGCAAAATAAACACATTGTTGAACCTTAATTTGTATTGATGTGTTGGAATAGTTGTTGTTTCATTAGTATGCATAATTCTTGATTTAGACTTCAATTTTCTTTCTTAAGCAATATAACATGTGTAGTATTTTCCTTGGTCAAGCTTATTTATGAACACATCACACACACACAACATCTTTATAGTGAGTTTTGATTATTTGATTGTATGGTGTTATGCCTGTAGCTTGGTTTGATACTTTGTTCTATAATCTGGATAATTCTCTGAGGTATACCTGATTGGAATTCTATTATGGTTGGAAATCCTGGGACTCACTTGCATGATAGTGTAGTTTGCATAGCATGTAAATGCATTGTTTATTTTATTTTTTTGTATATTGCTTGAGGGCAAGCAATAGTTCAAGTTTGAGAGTATTTGATATGTAGGTTTTATACCTACTTATTGATTACCAACTCACTAGAATTTTGCTCTACTCAAATAATTTTAGTATGTTTTATTTGCTTTTTGTGTTTATTTTGCAGTGTGCGTAGCTGGAACTCCTAAAGTATCCTAAGGCATGGTAAGGCATGGAATTGGCATGGAAATGGAAATAGAAATAGAAATACAAGGTGTGGTGGCTTGTGTAAGAATGAAGTTGGCAACTAGAGTCAAGCAGGTGAAAAGGATAGCTAGAAGAACTTGGATGTGACCAAAAGAAGAAGTAAAAAGTGAAGAAGCAATGAAGAAAGGAAGTCTGCGGACATCAAAGAATCCAAATGAGATGAAGCAAAGAAGAAGCAGCAAATTGCTTACTATATAGTTTAGTCATAGCACACCCGTGCCAGAGGAAATATAGAGGCAGAAACACCTACCATGTGACACGCCTTATCAACAAAGGAACATGGCACACCCGCGCCATACACTCGGCAGACAATGTTTATAGCGCGCCCGCGCTCAAACCACAATGCAACATCGTGCGGTCGCGCCAATCACAATTATTTTAAATTACTGACTTTTTATTTTGAAAATGTTGGAGCATGTTGGCTATTTTTAAAATGTTATGATTGGTTACTAGAGACGTGATTATTTAGTTTTTTACTATTATTAGGTTTTGTTTTCTCTAGGGAGAGTTTAAGCATTTTCCTGAATATTTTGAGCTTCTCTCTTTAGATGATTGCTTGTAATTATTGATTTTCATTCTGGTGAAGATTGCGGATTTGAACAATCCTAGAAATAGACTTTGCAACAGAGATTATCATATTTGATCTCTTAGTTCTCTTATATCGCTTGTTTGTAATTATTATTTCCATGTTTTGCTTCAATCTTATACTGGTTGTTGATTCAGAAATGAACTAACTTCCATTATGGGATTTTAATAGATTTTAATGCGTAGTTTGTATGTGTATGCCTAATTGTGATGTTTTATGTTTAACATTGGATTGTCCATCATGTTTGTGCTTAATTTTTCAATGCTTGATCACCATTCACAATGATTACTTGTATGGAATTGGAAAATGAAATATAAGTATAGATTAGACCATGTTGGCATATGTTCATCAGCCTTATTTGTATTAGGTTTTATGATTTATGACCCGGATAGGCATATACCGATTCACCATGTGTAGTCATTAAGAGAGCTTGTGCTTAAAATCATTATTACTGGAAATTCACATAGACATATAGTGAATTTGTTAATTGTGATGCTTACATGATTTCTATCAATTGTGGATTTTGTGTAAATTGGACATAGTTCATTGAAAGATGGTTATGTTACACTTTTGTGCCCTTGACTAGCTTTCCATGTTAAATAATTAGGAAAAACAGAAGGTATGAATTATGGATAAAGCATTAGATGATATTAGAATCCCATATCTCTCCAATTTGATTATATTACCATTATTAATTATTATTTTTGTGTTGATAATTAATTTAGATATCACTTTAATTTATTGATTGATCGTTTTAGCATACAGAAATAGTGATTAGGTTGTTGCATGATAGTTTAGATTTATTCACCTTTCTTTGTGGGATCGATACTTTCTTACTTTGTACTACTTGTTGACCTGTGTATACTAAATGAGTTAGAGTCTATTTTGTTAAACTGAAACAGAGGCAACAAGTTTTTGGCGCTGTTTCCAGGGAAAGGCGTTTATTTTTATTATTGTCATCATCAACTAAAGCTAGATTTGTGTGACTTAGACAATTCTATTCTTATCTTGTTTCTATTTATTTTTTTTTATTTTAGGTACTTGTGTACATTTTATGCGTACGCAATCATCTAATCCTGAGTTGATACCTGCACATGATAATATCAATGGTAGAGGTTGGAAGTTGAGAGCATGATAGAGTACACAAGAAGATACTGAAACTTCCTCATCCAACATAGCAGCCGAAGAGCAAAGAGGATAGCACAG
The DNA here is from genome assembly GCA_020205605.1 of Panax ginseng. NCBI lineage: Eukaryota > Viridiplantae > Streptophyta > Magnoliopsida > Apiales > Araliaceae > Panax > Panax ginseng. Next base: position 89,611,615 of record CM035134.1, on the reverse strand, counting down.
GGCCTTAAGGGATTATTCGATGCCTAAGATCAATGAGTTACAGTCAAGCATCGTGAGGCCAGCTATAGCAGCCAATACCTTTGAGATAAAGCCAGGCACTATACAAATGGTGCAAATTCAGTCCAGTTTGGGGGAACGAACACTTGTTGAGCTTCATAGAGATTTATGACACCTTTCAGTATAATGGGGTGTCAGAAGATGCAATCAGGCTCATGTTGTTCCCATTTTCCTTAAGGGATAAGGCTAGAAGTTGGCTTCACTCTTTACCAGCGGGGTCTATCACTACATGGGAGGACTTAACGCAAAAGTTCTTAGCCAAAAATTTCCCAATGGCTAAGACCACTAAAATGAGGACGGTGATTTCCCAGTTTGAACAATAGCATGGTGAAACAATGTATGAGGCCTGGGAACGCTATAAAGAGATGCTAAGGAAATGTCCCCATCATGGAATTCTGAATTTGATGGTAATAAACACTTTTTATAATGGTCTGGGTTGGCAGTCAAGGCCGATAGTAGATGTTGCTGTTAGAGGAGCCTTATGGGCTAAAAGTTATGAAGAGGCTTATGATCTTATAGAGATAATGGCAGCAAATGACTTTCAAAATCCTATAGCTAGGATGCTATAACCTAAAGTTACGGGGATGTTAGATGTAAGATCCCGAATTTTATGAAAAGAAAGTATTCAATTTTCCTATAATTATTATGTTATTTCGTAATGGTTAAATTGATAAAAGGTTAAAGTTAAGGGTGATATGTGAAAATTTTTGCAAAGTATGCAAGTTGTTATAAAATATTTCTTTGGTCAGGGAATATTCTTTTTATCGGGGAATATCTGTACGACGGCACAATCATTGGTGGACCCCACAACGGAAGTATTGTCTTAGTTAAAAAACAACAGAATTATCTTTTTATAAAAAATAACGGCGAAAGTGTTATCGTTAAAACTGTTGAACTACTCGGTAGTAAAAGTACAGTAATATGCGTGGTTGCATAGTAGCACACGGTATTGATTATTGATGTTTACGTAAGAAGTCACTCAATTATACTCAATTATTGCTACAGTAATTGCTACATCATATCTCTCATATTATTGATTCAATTATTGTCACAGTATCATCTGCATAATATTTTATATTATTAAATCAATAATTTATACGACAAAGTTATTCATATTATTATTTGCAATATTGACAATGTCTAGAAGTTTTGTCAAGGAGATGTTTGGTCACCTAATTGCGCGCCAATAAGGAGAAATCCTTATCGGAAAGCCCCCTCTTTCCTGGGAACGACCTAGTTTTTAAATATTGTGAATTATAATATTAATGATGAATAAGTTCGTGTTGATTAAAGATGAAATTGATAGTTCCATTTTGTTGTGATTATTAGTGTTAGTGGAAATCGACATTTATTTCGATAATAATTGGTGTTTGGAGGTTATATTGACCAATCGGGTAATTCACCGAATAAATGAGCAATTAATTGCTATTAATTCACATGCTTATAACTATGTGTTCACATGTGTGTACTATTGATTCACATGATTTGCTATTAGGGGAGTTGGTGCAAGATTGATAATACTTGCATGACTAAATTAAAAATAGAGGTATAGATAAAGGTACTATACTGTAATTAGTTTTTTCACATGATTATACTATTAAGTCACGTGAATGAACTATTAATTCACATAATTTACTATTAGGGGAGGTGGTGCAAGTTTGATAATACTTGCAGGACTAAATTAAAAATGAAGAAAAAGAGGAAGGTATTATGCTATAATATTTCGAGCCCCAAATTATGCAATTATTGAAACTATATTTTCCTATAAATAGAAGCTCATTCTTCCTTCATTTCTCACCAATTCACTAAGTCTCACAAGAGCAATTATTATAGAGAGAAATTATAGAGAGAAAGAAGAAGAGAAGTCTCGCTACATCACTATTCCAAAGATATCGGTTTCCTTCTAAGGTAAGGGGTATTATTTCTTTCGTATTCATGAAGAGAGTTATTTCTTTCAATATTCGTAAGGGTTGTTATTCCATTCTTTATTATTCTGTTGGAATAACCTGTCTGTGCGGTCTATCGTATGCCTGGTGAATTCTTCTGTTATTCCATTCTTTATTATTCCGTTGGAATAACCTGTCTATACGGTCTATCGCATGCCTGATGAATTCTTTTGTTATTCCATTCTTTATTATTCTATTGGAATAACCTATCTGTGCGGTCTATCGCATGCATGGTGAATTCTTCTGCTATTTCATTCTTTATTATTCTGTTGGAATAACCTGTCTACGCGGACTATCGCATGCATAGTGAATGACCCTTCGTATTCATTCTTTATTAAATTGTGGAAATGATCTGTCTACGTGGATTACCGCATGGCGGGTAAAAATCCATTTGCAGTTTCGTATATTCTATTATACTCATATGAAATATCATTTCTTTTGTACTCGTCATGGAATATCATTTTCTTTGGTATTTTTCTTTTACAATTTACTATCCATGGGTTACTATTCACCCAATTACTATTCACTCTAGTATTATTCACTCGGGTATTCGAGCACTTTTCATGCTGGAGTACTATTCATGAGTTACTATTCAACCCAATTATTATTCACTCTAGTATCATTCACTTGGGTATTCGAGATACTTTTGTGTCGGGGTACTATTTACGGGGTACTATTCCCAAATTACTATTCACGGGGTACTATTCACCCGAAAAATATATTTCTTCTCTGTCCAAATTATTTTTGGTACATGAATATTATTCTTGAATTTTACTCCACAAAGCAGTATCATGTTAACAATTTGGACGTTATTGATTTCTGGATAAATTAAATTATAAATCTTTAAAATTTATCTTTGAACTTGTTTTATTGAATTATTATGTCATTGTCATCATCCTCATGCTTATATTGTGATTAAAGTCATCTTTGGCTTACGTGTATAGATGGACTTGGTATGATTATGACCAGGGATTGTTCGGTATAATCATGACTGTAATGTGACGAATGATGTGGTAAAAGTCCTCATTGACCTGTAGTTCATTGATGGACAGTTGTTGGCATGATTATGACCAGTGATTATTTGGTATAATCATGACCATTGATGATTACATAAATATCCTTGGTCGTGATGTAGGGATGATTTGATTTGATTTATTAAGCTGAGTCTCAACGATAAAGTTGATGAAAAACTTTTTAAATCATAGAAGATAGTAGATTTTACGCTCTACTTGACTCTTCTAATGGATTGCTTATTCCACTGCAATTGTTGACCTAAACTTGTTGTCTATTGTATTCTATCAGTTGTTATACTGTTGAAGGCTAAGGATAATTTATTCTGCATTATCTTAGTCATAATATTTCTTACTGGACTAGTTGAGTTCACCCTTTCTTTTACTGTTCTCTTCAAGAAATGAGAATATAGCTGGGACGAGTCAGCAAACGGATTGACGGTCCAGATGGTTGTTTTAGTAGTCCTCACTATTCTGTGAAATAGTTTGATAATAATTGTAACGAGGACTCCATTGAGAGTGGATATTGTCTAAGAAGGTAATATTCTTGTTTAAACTCTCAACTATGTTTTGTCGTATATTACCCGACAATTGTATAATTAAGTTTGTATTTGATTTATGTACCATGTGTATCTGGCGACCCAAGATGGGTGATGTATACCTGTTTTGGGGGCGTCACATTAGAGGTAGATGCTATTACACAATTGTCAGCTCAGATGGCGGCCATGGCAAAGAAGATTGATATTTTGGCAGATAATAAAGTGAAGCTAGTTATTTATGTATGCGAGATATGTGCAGGGTCGCATCAAACCAACCAGTGTGCCATTAGTTCCGAGTCAGTGCAGTTTGTGAGCAATTACCAGAAGAACCAAAATGAATTTCAGAATGCCTATAACCCTAACAATCGCAACCATCCCAATTTTAGTTAAACTAACAACACTAACAATAACATCAGTATCAGTCACAACCATCTCAACAACAATATGCACCAAAACCACCCTACCCTCTAGGATTCCAACAGCAACCATAACATCATCCACCACCTGCACCTCAGCTTGAGAAAAAGTCAAAAATGGAAGAGATGATGCTGAAGTACATGGTGAATACAGAGGTTATGATCAAGAGCCAAGTTGTGGCTATAAAGAATTTGGAAACTCAGATGGGCTAAATGGCCAATATGCTGAATAATAGACCACAAGGGACATTGCCATGTAAACAAAAGAAAATCTAAGAAGGGAGTGAAAGGAACAGTGTCAGACGATTACACTTAGATCACGAAAGCAGGCTGCAGGTTTATAGGATGGCACACTCGCGCCACTATTAAAAATGGAAACCGAGAGGCCGTGCTTGGAGCAAGTTGGTTCTGATGAAAGTTTGATGAAAGAAGGTTCTGAACAGAGAGAAATGGAGAAGAATATTGAAGAATTAAATGAGAAACTAGTGACTAGAAAACTACTTGAACATCCCCCTGTTCCATATCCACAAAGATTGTAGAAACAAAAAGATGATAAGAAGTTTGCTAAGTTTTTGGAGGTATTCAAGAAGCTACAAATGAATATACCATTCGTCAAGACATTGGAACAGATGCCAAGTTATGCAAAGTTCATGAAGGGGATCTTGTCAAGGACGAAAAGATTAGAGGACTTCGAGACTGTATCCTCGATGGAAGAATGTAGTGCGATTTTACAGCGTTAGTTACTTCCGAAGCTAAATGACCCAGACAGCTTCATAATACCTTGTTCATTCGGAAAGATGTGTTTTAACAAATTCTTATGTGATTTAGGGGCGAGCATCAACTTGATGCATCTGTCAGTTTTTAATCAGTTGATATTGCCGGTTCCAAGGCCGACAAATATTTCATTATAGCTTGTTGACAGATCAGTTACTTATCTAAGTGGTATTGTGGAAGATGTGTTGGTTAAAGTGGATAAATTCATTTTCCCAGCTGACTTCATCATCTTTGATTACGAAGAAGATAGAAATATACAAATCATTTCGGGGAGACCTTTCTTTTCCAAGGGATGAACCTTGATAGATGTTCAGAAAGGTGAGTTGACGATGAGAGTTCATGATCAAGAAGTCACCCTTAATGTGTTCAAGGTTATTAAGTTTCCTAATGACGAAGAAGAATGTTTTATGATTGATATGGTAGACAAGATGTTGTATGATGAAGTTGGGAATTTGGTGGAAAAAGAGCCTTTAGAAAGTACAATATTGGGGGATTCAGAAATAGAAGATGATGAGATTGCTAAATTTATGCAAATACTTAACACAGCACCACAGTTTAGAAGATTCAAGACTCCGATCGAGCCACTTAAGCTTTCTGGAGAGATAATAACTCGAATCAAGCCATCTCTTGAGATGCCTCCAGATCTTGAACTAAAACCTCTTCCTAAGCACTTAAGGTGTGCATTTTTAAATGAGGGTTCAAAGTTACCTGTTATTATTTCTTCTGCATTAACATCTTGTCAGGAAGAAAAGCTGCTACGAGTTCTAAGAGAATTCAAATCAACGATAGGATGGACCATAGCAGACATCAAAGGGATCAGCCCATCATTCTGTACGCATAAGATCCTATTGTAAGATGATAGTAAACCTTCAGTGGAGCAACATCGGAGACTAATTCTGATTATGAAGGAAGTGGTAAAGAAGGAATTTTTGAGGGTTGCTAGACGCAGGAATAATATATTCGATCTCAGACAGCTCTTGGGTGAGCCCTTTACAGTGTGTACTGAAGAAAGGGGGAATGACCATAGTCTCCAACGAGAATAATGAACTGATAGCGACCAGGACAATGACAGGGTGGAGAGTTTGCATGGATTATCGCAGACATAATAAAGCTACAAGGAAAGACCACTTTCCACTTTCATTTATTAATCAGATGTTGGACAGCCTAGCAGGTCACGGCAACTATTGCCTTATGGATGGGTATTCAGGCTAATCAGATTTTGATAGCTCTAGAAGATCAAGAAAGACAACTTTCACATGTCCATACGAAACATTCGTGTTCAGAATGATCTCTTTTGGGTTGTACAATGGCCCGGCCACATTTCAGAGGTGTATGATGGCAATTTTTTCAGATATAGTGGAGCATAATGTTGAAGTCTTCATGGATGACTTCTCAATGTTTGGAGATTCTATCGATCTATGTTTCGAAAATTTAGTTATGGTGTTAAAAAGATTTGTCAAAATAAATTTGGTTTTGAATTGGGAAAAGTGCCATTTTATGGTACAAGAAGGGATAATCTTGAGACACAAGGTTTCGAAGAAAGGATTAGAGGTGCATAGGGCCAAGTTAGTGACCATTCAGAATTTGCCTCCACCAACTTCTGTTAAAGGTGTTTATAGTTTTCTGGGGCATGTAGGCTTCTATCATAGGTTTATTAAAGACTTCTCCAAGATCACGAAGCCACTTTGCAGTTTATTGGAGAAGGATGTGTAGTTTAAGTTTGATGAAAAATGCATGTCTGCATTTGAACACTTGAAGAAAAAGTTTACTACAACACCAGTAATCACAGCACCAGACTTGGACCTTCCATTTGAATTGATGTGTGACGCAAGTGACTTTGTTATGGGAGCTGTTTTGGGCCAGCGAAGGAAAAAGATCTTCCATATGGTTTACTTTGTGAGCAAGACCCTCACTGATGCTCAGTTAAACTATACCACCACAGAGAATGAACTTTTAGTGGTTGTGTATGCTTTTGACAAGTTTCATGCATATTAGATTGGGACTAGGGTGATAGTGTACACAAACCATGCGACAATTCGGTACTTCGTGGCAAAGAAAGATGCCAAACCTCGTCTAATCAGGTGGATACTTCTTTTACAAGAATTTGATCTAGAAATCAAGGACAACAAAGGAACTAAGAACCAAGTGGCGGACCACTTATCGAGATTGGAAATTAGGGAAAAGATGTTAATGACAAGGTTATGATCAATGAGTCTTTCCCAGATGAGCAGTTATTTATGGTGAAAGGTGAAGTTTCATGGTTCACAGACTATGCAAACTACTCAGTGAGCAAGATAATACCCTCCGACTTGATTGGGTTTCAAAAGAAGAAGTTTCTATTTGATGTGGAGTGATTTATATGGGATGAACCGTACTTGTTCAAGCAGTGCACCGATCAGATGATAAGGAGGTGTATCCCATATAGCGAGACAGAGGGTATTTTGCAGGATTTCAATGCGTCATTATATGGAGGTCAGTACGGTGGTGAAAGAACATCGACTAAAGTTTTGCAAGCAGGATTCTACTGGCTGGCTATTTTTAAAGATGCTTATAGTTTTGTCCAGAAATGTGACAGATGTCAGAGAGTTGGGAACATATCCAAGAGAAATGAAATGCCCTTGAACACAATCCTCTAGGTAGAAATTTTTGATGTTTGGGGTATAGACTTCATGGGGCCTTTTATTTCATCATGTGGGAATCTATATATTTTATTGGTAGTCGACTACGTATCCAAGTGGGTGGAAGTGGAAGCTCTTCCTAATGATGCTAAGGTGGTCCTAAGGTTTTTACAAAGGAGTATTTTCACGAGGTTTTGGATTCTGAGGGCCATTATTAGCGACGAGGGCAGCCATTTTTGTAATCGTCAGTTCAAAGTTTTGTTGGCTAAGTACGGGGTGAGTCATTGAATTGCTATAGCCTACCACCCCTAGACTAATGGTCAGGTAGATGTGTCGAATCGAGAAGTGAAGAGAATTCTAGAAAAGATAGTGAATCCCACAAGGAAGGATTGGTCATTGAAGCTAGATGATGCAGTATGGGCTTACAGGACTGCTTATAAGACACCATTGGGAATGTCACCATTTCAGCTTGTATACGAAAAGGCTTGTCACCTTCCAATGGAGTTCGAACACAAGGCATATTGGGCAATAAGAAAGCTGAATTTCAACTTTAAGGTTGTAGGAGAAAAACGTCTACTCCAACTCAATGAGTTGGATGAATTTAGATTGCAAGCCTACGAGAACTCCAAATTGTACAAGGAAAAGGTGAAGAAATGGCATGACCGCAAGATTATGGAAAGAGTGTTTAAACAAGGGCAAAGAGTGTTGTTATTTAACTCAAGACTTAAACTCTTCCCAGGGAAGCTCAAGTTAAGATGGTCAGGGCCATTTACTGTGAAGAAGGTATATCCACATAGTCCGATCGAGATTTTTGATAAGTTCCCAGGCAAGACTTTCAAGGTTAATGGACAACGTCTTAAGCATTATTTTGGTGGTTAGGTTGATAGGCAGAAGGTCACCTCAATTCTTTCTACTACATGTTTGGAACAGAGATAGTCAAGCTAACTAACTATAAATTAGCGCTCAATGGGAGGCACCCCATTATTTCTCTTCTCTTCTTTTGTTTAATTCTTAGTGAATCATGTTTATTCCTCATCTTCATGTTTAATTCTTGACATAATAAAAATTTTGACACAAGTTTTGTTAGAGTTGAATACATATATCATTTTGGTTAGGAATAGCATTTAGAGTATTTTTGGATATACATTCATTAAAACATGTTATTTGGTACATATTTTGATTTAAGGAATTGGTATATCTTATAATTGTAAATGCTTTTTGTGTAGGTTAAGTGAAGTGTGTCATTAGCTACTGATTTATACTTCAAGTGCAGCTCAGTTCTTTTCAGGGTACAAGGTAGCATGACCGCGTAGCTTGATAGCTCAAATATAGCGTGTCCATGCCAAGCTTCTTTGTAGTCTGGTCCACATCGCGCCTGCGCTCTTAACAAGCTTACTATCAGCGCACCCGCACCACTCATGGACTTAAACACAGAGCGGCCGCGCCCAAGTATAGTTACAGAAAATTTAAACATTTTAAATACGTGTCCCACTCCATTTCTTTTATCAGTTGTAACTATTTTTGAACTTGCGCCTCTCCATCTCTCTGTCACAAACCAACACCTTTATCTCTTCATATCTTCCAAACCGTTTCTTTTCAAATTATTAACTCCTCGCCCCACCAATTTATACGCCTTCAGTTTCCTTCCCACATTTAACCTCTCATACATATCCTCGTTCATCTAATTAGGGTTTCTTCAGAGTGTGTAAAATAACAAGTTTTTTGGTGTCCTTTGTTCTTCAGAGAGAAATTGTTTCATCAGTAAAGTTCTTCTCCTCTTTTCAGTTAGGGTTCTCTTCATTAATTTCAATGGCACCAAAGAGAGCACGTTCCCGCACTCCAGAATCATCATCTTCAAGCAGCCAGAGTGAGGACATAGTCAACCTCACCAAGTTCATCAATCTAGATGCTCAAATAGAGTATTATAGGATAGTGGCTAAGAGCTTTGTGAAGGAGCGTGGATTTAATATCACGCCCCCATATCTATACTCCCACGAAATTCGATATAGGGCTTACTACGAGTTAATATATACAATGCATTTAAATCTATACACCCATGGTATCTGATTATATGCTTATATCTAATTGAGTGACTATATAATTTATAATCAGATATAATTCCCATAGATCCTAGATTCATAGTATCCCATAACATATGATAATTCTTAAGAAAACTATTACTGTTTTTGGAAACCCTCACTTGTATATATGAACTATATCTATGAATAGTATATATCTATCCAAAATTTAGAGTATTTGTAATAACATGAACAGTCCATATTACCAATACCCTCACTTAGATGTATAGTATATGTCATGCGGCTTACACTATCGTACCGATAGTACCTATCTATCTAAAATCCAGAGTATCAACAACAACATAAACAGTCCATGTTATCAATACCCTCACTCAGATAAATAGTTCCAAAGGATCTCAAACTAGATTGAAGATTCCAAATTACATCTATACATGTAAGAAAATGCGGTTATAAAAATAAAAGATGTTATATATCATAAATATTAAGGTTCGACTACATGATTCTCATAAAGAATTTCTTATTACAAAGTATTCAACTAGATAGAAATATAAGCTAATCTAAGTAGGGACACTTCCCTTTATCTACTCCGGATCTACCGGGATTACCATCTAATACTGCAAAGGGAATAATTTGCAAGGGTGAGCTATGACATGCTCAACAGGTTTTATATATATAAAAATATATGATTTGAAGAAATATAACAATTCAAAATTCAACTGATAGTTGCTACCATTTCTAGATTTCTTTTTCAACCATTTCTGGACTTTTTATTTCTGTTAGTCACACAGACTTAGAAACTTTATTTTAGATATGAGATAGGGGATCAGCCTACTCAATATCCTAGGAGTATGCATCTCGTCCTAATAGTGCTCAAATGCACCCAATTTAACGTCAATATATTATTAACCAAACCTCGATCCTTTACGAGATACAAAACTTTAGAATATGATGTCTTACGAAAAAAATTTGATTTAACACAACAGCTTATGCTCAATAAAAAATATCATAGGAATAAACAATTCATTTCTTAGTTATGCTGAAGCTATAGCAATAACATTACAATAAATGGTAATTTAAGTTTAGGTTTGATGTATCATATCAAAAGAAAATCAAGATAGAAATCTTGTTCAATGAATAAACAGGGTTTGAGAATCTGCGTAAGTAATTAGGGTATAGAAAACTTGTGAAAGTAATAGTTTGGGTTTAGCAAACTTGCCTGAGCGTAGATCAGTTAATTAATGCTACTCGATTCGTTAATAAACACCTATAATGTTCATTCATATAAATCTAACACATTAGTATTGATAACAATATTAAAATACAAAAATTTACATATATTCAGGTTAAGTTCGATAGGGTTTCGGTGTTCAATGACCTTATCGAGTTCTAAATAAGTTGCTATTTCTACTAAATTCTATTTATAAGCTTTATTATATTTTTAAATAATTTATATATCCATAATAATAATTTCTAGAAGCTTATAATAATTTTTAAGTATTTATTTATTCTTTATATGATTTTTAAATCATTTATTTCTATTTCTAAATAATTAGTATTTACTTAGAATTTTTATAAAAACCTTATTTACTATTTTTAAATAATTTATAACCATTTATTGTGATTTTTAAATCATTAATAATATTTTCAATAATTATTTATTATTTATAAGTAATTATTCTAATTACTTTATTATTAACATACTTATTAATAATATTCAAATAAAATAAAATATTTATTGAATTTATGTAAAAATATCAAAAGTTAATTATAATAACTTAATATAATTTTTAAAAACTTTTTTATATTTATCTATTAATTATTTCTAATTTTTATTAATTAATTTCTAAAAAAATTATTGTCTGTCGCTAAAGCCCTATAGTGACAGGAAGTGTCGCTATAGGTGTTCTTGAGTTTCTGGGTTTCAGCCGGTTGTGGTGTAAGGACCACTTTGACTATGATCTACTTTGCTACTGTTAATGATTATAAGTTTGGACAAGTATGGATGCTATAGTACTCATACAGTAGTACAACATCACACAAATTTCATGCTTTAACCCACATATAAGAAAAAGTTATAAAGGCTCAAAGTCACTATCAGAGTTGTTCTTGAGTTTCTGGGTAACCCAGGATAATAGTCATGATCGGTCAACGGTTTTGTAGCTTTCATATTTCTGATTCTGTGTAATAGATTTGTGTTTTGTTTGTTGTAATATGTAATCTATATGTCAAGGTACATATACAAAACACTGTTTTGGACAAAGCATAACTCTAAGGTCTTGATTTATGTTGGTCAAAGTATAGCCAACAACTGTTCTTCATGTTCATCAGTTTTCTGGGTAACCTAGAAAACTTGGTCAAGCTCGGTCAACGATTTTTGACCATTAATTCCAGTAATCCTATGAACTATTTAAGCAATCAAAGATCATAGATATGTAGTACGTATGTCAAGGTATTAATTCATTACAAAAAAAGTCATTATAACAACAACCAGAAAGCGATTAAAAGGTTGGTCAAAGTAACAGGTTCAACCAGTTCTTGAGTTTTCTAGGTAACCCAAAAAACAGAACTTCGTGATCGGTCAACCACCTTTGACCATCTATATCTTGCAATATATGGTTCTAATGAACCTGTTTTCTTTTCTAGATTAAAGACCTCATGCCATACTACAAATACCATACAATTAACAGACCTAACTATTAACATACATAAATCTACAAGCTCTGACATTCGACAGTCAGACTTATTTTTCCAAAATTTCCAGATTACTTAAAACACTTATTTGAGGCATCTAGATGTTATGAAAACATGTTCTATCAACCTAACATACTTTCTAACATACTATTACACAAATCTAAACATCTAAACAAAAATTTGAACAAAGCTTCAAAGATCTAGCTATGAATTAGGGTTTGCACCTTTCTTACGTGATTTTGATTTTTGGATACTAAATTTGATGATGCTATCACCCAGGCTTGATTTGGTATGTTTATAAGTGTATAAGTTTAGAGATTTCGTAGGTTTGGCTAGAGGATGTGTTGCTATTTATAGACTTATGCAACTTAGATTTTTTGGTCTTATTTCACCTACTTGCCTTCTAAAATATATGATCTATGACTTTTCTAGTGCTTGGGAGTTTGAAAGCATGTCATATGATGTTTTGGGACTTGTGTGGATGACTGTCAACCTACTTGTGAGCTATTTGATCAAATTAGTAGCTTAATTATGCCCTAATTCTCACTAATCTATTTTATGGTTTTGTTTTTAATGATTAGGGTTGCTTAATGATGTTTATTAGTACCTAATTATAGTTTAGTAATCATGATTAGGTGTTAGGATAACCTAATTATGGTTTAGTTTAACTAATTAGGGTTAGGGTTTATAAATTAGGGTTAGGGTTTGTAATCTACGGTTAGGTTTTATAATCTAGTGTTCCTAAGCTAGATTTTAAAAATCCTAACAAGCACGACAAAGCGTTGTCAGTGTAAGCACGACAAAGCAACTTATCAAAACAAATGTACCGAAAAGTCTATTTTGGGAATAAAAATTTTAAGCACGAGGTGTCAAGCACGTCAATTTTCGGATGAAAATTTATTTCATTAAATTTGTTAATCAGAGTATATATTAACACATAACACTTTCAGAATGGAGTGATTTTATTAATATTATTGAATTTACATATCTGAGTTTTATTAGTGTTTTGGGTTTTTACATTCACCCCTAATAATAAGAATTTCATCCTCGAAATTACTATACAGGTTAAGTAAACAGTTGGGGATAGTTCTCTCGCATTTTATCTTTAAGCTCTCATGTAGCCTCTTCAACGTTCTGATTCCTCCAGATCAATTTGACCGATGCTATCACTTTATTTCTCAAGACTAGCTCTTTACGATCGACGATCTGCACAGGTTCTTCTACATAAGAAAGATCTTCGTCGATTTGGATTGGCTCATAATTTATAACGTGTTTATAATCAGGTTTGTATGGTCATAATACAGACTCATGAAACACATTATGAATATGGTTCAACTCAGGAGGTAGTGCTATTTCATAAGCAACTTCACTTATCCTTCTCAAAATTTTAAAAGGTCCAATGAATCTTAGACTCAGTTTTCCTTTCTTTCCAAAACGTATCTTGCCCTTCCAAGGAGATACTTTTAAGAATATATGGCTTCCTACGCTAAAGTTTTGTTGTTGACGATGTGGATCAGCGTATTTCTTTTGTCAATCTTGAGAAGCTTGTAATCCTTCACGTATAACTATGATAGTTTTAGTAGTGTGTTGAATTATTTCAGGTCCTAGCATTTGTCTTTCCCCGACCTCATCCCAACACAAAGGTGTTCTACATTTCCTCCCATATAAGGCTTCATAGGGTTGGTTTACTTATGCTAGCATGATAACTGTTGTGATAGGAAAATTCTACTAAAGGTAATTGATCTTCCCAACTTCCTTTGAAATCAATGATACATGTATTGTCTTCAAGTGGTTTTAAAGTATCAAATTCATGTAAATTGGTTTGTAGGAAGAAAAAATAAATAATAGTGTTTATACATGAAAATTGGCTTTATAAAGTACGAAGTTTCATGCTCAATATGTGTTATAATCTACGAATTGGTGTTAGATTATGTTAGTATGTTAATAAACGAAAGTGGTGTAGTTTAAATCGTGCCAATTGGTTAAGAAACGAAGTCGTGGTGATTGAATTCGGTAAAAATCTAAAAAAATGAAGAAATTGGTAAAAATAAGGTTTTTATTCCTCAAATTTGTGTATATGTGATGTTTTGTATATAGAATGATGAATAGCATGTGTAATTATGTTAGTACAAAGTTTAGTTGCTAGGTTTCATGAATTTCTGTAGGAATTGGGAGAGTTTTGGGTGACTGCTGTGCTAAACAGAGTTGCTGCAATTTCTATCTAGGTGTGTGCAATTGCGCCATCACCACAGCAGTGTAAATGGCAATTGTCAGAGGCCTTCTGCGAATCTAAGAAGCAATAAGTTGTCAAAAAGCTAAAAGGCTTGGGGACAGTAGCAAATTGCGTCGTAATCTGAGCTTGGGCAAATGACTTACGCTTATTTATAGATTATGATTAATGGACTTAAATTAGTTAAACATGCATTTTAATGATGTTAAGGCATAATGTAGACTACAACAACTGTTTGTAATGCGTTGTAATGCAAAGTGTGAAAATTTATGTATTACTTGAATAAGTTATATAATGAAACCAAATGTGATGTTTTCAAAAGTTAAAAATAAATGATAAGGTTCATGTTGGTTGTTATGTGAGTTCAGATTCGTTAAGGTGTTAACCAACACGGTTAGATGTTAGGTTAGTGTTATGACCTAAATGATGGGTTAAAACATAGAGGTAATATTCATACAACTAATTGTGGTTGCAATTTCAATGATATATGTAGGGTAATTGGCAAATATTATACTTGTGTAGCTTCCATACAAGGAAAGTTTCTAAACCTTACCTCTTTACATTGAACAAGTTTTCCTAACTTCATTCTTTTATTAATAAATGCAAGTTTCCCTAACCTATGCTATTTAATTATTCAGCAAGGTTTACCTATCGTTGTTACGTTATAATTATGAAAGTTTTCTATTCATAAGTTATCGTTGTATAAGTTCGTAATTTTTTTATGTTGAAGTTAAGCAAACATAATCTATCATGCGTATGTTTATACAAGCTCTTGTAACCTAATTCGTTACCTCGAGCGAGTTTTACTTTTCTAAATCTTGATATTATTATTCAAAGAATATATTATTCTAATACGTTGATTCAAATGAGATTGTTCTAACTCTTTTGGATATAGCACTTTGCATGTATATTGTGGTTATTCAATTATACATTGTTGTTATTCGGTCCTTGACTTTAATAACCTTGTTCAATTCTATATTGTTATATTAAACCTTCAAGTAGTAAGCAAACTCTTATTGATTGAACTAGTCTATTATGAGAAGTGTTCTAAAATTCTAGAAACACTGATAAACTAAGTCCAAAGTAAACTTTCTGTAGTGCAAAAATTCTAAATTTAAGTTGAGACGAACAACCCTAACATAGGGGATTTTGTAAGTGTAACATTTAGATGTTTGTGCACAATACATGGTACAAAGGGCAGATCCCCCTAAGTACGTTAAGAAGGGTCTGTATAGTCTAAATGACTGTTAAGGTTGAGGTAATAATACCTAAATACCGGAGATATAGTTCGTGGTCTTAAGATTCTCAAATATAAAATTCGAACTTGTTTTCTATTTTTTTTTATTCGTAGAACAAGTTCATTGTTGTTCAACATTCATTGTTCATTCTCATGTTGTTATCATTACTACTCTCTATATCAGTGAGCAATTGTTTGCTCATTCTTCCAATTAACACTGCAGCTAAAGTGGAGAAAGTTGATGAGTCATCCACTAGCAAGGAAAAGGGAAAAATGTCCAAGTGTTGAAGACTTATGAGAAATTTATTTAAATGAATTATGTTATAAAACTTGTTTTATTTTATGATGTATTCCGAAAACATATGTAATAAATTTAAGGTTAGATTACATGGGATTATTTTTGAGATGATGATGTTACCCTTTAATGGGAAAGATTATTGTTAAGTTATTTAAATTATTTCTTTATCCTTTGATTATGGGTAGTTAGATGAAATGGTTTTGTATTGTGAACACCAAATCCTGTGGGAATGGAGTACCTGGATTTAGGGGTGTCACAGGTTGGTATCAAACCTTTAGGTTAACCTGTTCTAAGGTCAATCTTTGAAAAGTGTTCGGCCCCCTTTAATTGGTCAAACAAATCATCAATCCTTGGTAACTGATATTTATTTTTAATGGTTAACTTATTTAATTCTCTATAGTCTATACATAACCTCATAGTTTCATCCTTCTTCTTTACAAACAATACTGGTGCTCCCTAGGGTGAAACACTAGGTTGTATGTACTTTTTATCTAAGAGTTCCTGTAATTGTATGAGTAACTCTTTCAGTTCTACAGGTGCTATTATATATATACGGTGCCTTAGAAACTCATGTCGTTCGTGGTACAAGATTAATGACGAACTCAATTTCCCTATCTGGAGGTAAACCTGGTAAGTCATCCAAAAATACATTGGGAAAATCCCTAACTATAGGTATTTGATCTAGCTTTACTCCTTCCTATCGAGTATCAACTATATAGGTCAAATATCCTATACAACCCTTTCTAAGTAATCTTGCTGCCTGACATATGGTCAAACATCGAGATTGCTTAGGTGAACAACTTCCATTGAACACTACCTTTGACTTTGATGCAGTCAAAAGGTTTATGCGTTTTTGATGACAATCAATTATCGCGTTATGGTTAACCAACCAATCCATTCCTAAAATTACATAAAATTCTCCCAATTCGATTGGTATAAGATCTACCCCAAAATTATGTCCTTTAATCACCACACTACAATTCTTATGTATGGTCTTAACCGGTATCTTTTCATTATTTGCAATTTCTACACAAAATAGTTTATCTAAAGTTTCACACAGTATAATCAAGTTTTTAGAAAAACTTTTAAACACAATAGAACAAGTAGCAGCAGAATCGAATAACACATATGCATTTAAAGTGTTGATAGGGATGATACATGTCACCACTTCCTGTGAAGCAAAAACATCCCTCACTGACATATTAAATGTTCTCGCAGTAGGTCGATTCTGAACTCCAACTGCAGCTACTTCTGACTAATTATTGTTATTCTCCGGTACTCTATTCCCCTTTCCTCGGTTCTTGGGTTTGGGATAATTCTATGAGAAATGGTCTGACGAACCACATTTAAAACATTTATTTTTATTTGGAAGAGGACACTGTGGAAAAAGATGTCCCGATTGTCCACAATTATAACATTTACTATGAAAACATACTCCTTTATGTTTCATTCCACAAGAATAACAAAGTTTAATGTTATTATTACTAAAGTTATTATTATTGTTACCCATCTTTTTCCCCGAGTTGTTTGAAAAAGTATTATCCCATTTCTGTTTATTATTAAAGCCACCTGAGCTGGGTTCGGTCCTAAGTTTCCCTTTCTCATTTTGACTCTTCTTTTCCCAATTAAATTTGGCAAGACTTTCATTTTCACTTTCAGCTGTAGAGGCTTTCTCAAGTATTTCAGAGAAAGTCATTATTTAAGGTACCGACAACTTACTTCGTATTTTAGGTTTCAAACCTTCCAGGTACCTACGAGTCTTTCTAAGTTCAGTAGTTACCTGATGAGGAGCAAACTTGGATAGTTCATTGAACTTGGCTGTATGCTAAGTTATAGTCAGGTCTCCTTGTTTTAATTCTAAAAATTTTACTTCCATACGATCTTTCAGGGATTGAGAAAAATAGTTTTCAAAGAACAACTCTTTAAATCTATCCCAAGGAACAATTTCCGTTTCTACTCGACCTTTAGTTGATTCCCACCAGTAATTAGGCTCACCTTTAAAGAAAAAGGTTGCAAAAGTGGTCTTTTGATTATTATTGACATTGGTTACTAGGAAAAAATTCTCTATTTCAAAAATCTAAATTTGTGCATCGACTGGTTCTAATGTACCTTTAAATTCAGGTGGTCCAACTAATTTGAAATGTTTAAAATAGATGTTTTGGTTCATAGGCCTATACATAGCTCCTAACATAAGGTCTACTAACTGTTGGATAGAATTATTATCATTATTCATTTCTCTTTGGGTTCTTCTGGTTGGTGGCATGATTCCATATAAAACAACAACAAAAATTCACATAAGAATTTGAATAACACAAACATATTTGTTTTATTTATATTTCACAAGAGTCGTACAACACAACTTAGTTGTTTACACATACTACTAGCTTACACATACCACAGGTTATATTACAAACTTTGAATGCTCCTTTGTTCATACTAATATAGAGCATTCAACTTATATACTATCCTCTAGAATTCATTGATATCGTCAAAGGAATCCTGGATCATGTGGCATACCACAGATCGATCTATCAGATAAGCAATTTTCTTCTCCTCCACCGGATATCGTACTACTTGGCGTTGTAAATCATTGAAAGTATCTCGAACACCCAAAGACATTTTAAGAAGTCTTGACTGAATTTTCTTTCTACCCCTTTGTGCATGGTGCAGTTGTACTTTTAGTCGGTGACTAGTTCCCCTTTCATGTTGTAGCATTCCCTCAGTTATGTCTGCCCTAAACTTTATTTTATTATTCTTGTATTCTGTTGTCTTCATTAGTGATGCCATTGCTTCATCATGTTCATCAATTCTCATTAATAGTTCTGCTACTAGATCTTCCTCTTCCTCAGCATCTAGCAGTTGTTGATCATGAAGTAATTTTTCATCCTCTGCATCACTAGCTATAAATGACTCGATTTGTGGTGGATTGTGTACTATCACCATTTCTTTAGCACTGGAGTTGGCCATCTATAAAATAAAACTCCTTAATACTGGTATAAAAATTTACATAACATAATATTTTTAATGTAATATTTTATGTGTACTTAAAAAAAAATTTACGGACTCAAAGACTATATACTAAGATTTCTCTTCCTTATATCTATAGCCTTGAGGCTTTGATACCAAACTTGTAACGCCCCCATATCTATACTCCCACGGTATCCGATATGGTGCTTACTATGAATCAAAATATAATGTATTTAAATCTATACACCCATGGTATCTGATTATACGCTTATATCAAATAGAGTGACTATTAGATATAATTCCCATAGATCCAAGATTCACAGTATCCCATAACAGAATACAATTCCCAATAGAACTATTACTGTGTTTAGATACCCTCACTTGGATATATGAACTGTATCTGTGAATATAATCTATCTATCTAAAATTCAAAGAACCAGTAATAACATAAACAGTCCATATTACCAATACCCTCACCCAGATGTATAGTTTATGCCATGCGAATTTACACTATTGTATCGATAGTAACTATCTATCCAAAATTCAGAGTATTAATAACAACATGAATAGTCCATGCTATCAATACCCTCACTCGGATAAATAGTTCCCAAGGATCTCAAACTAGATTTGAAGAATTCTTAATTACATCTATATATGTAAGAAAACACAGTTGCAAAAATTAAATATGTTTTTTATATCATAACTATTAAGTTCGATTACATGATTCTCATAAAGAGTTTTTTATTACAAAGTATCCAACTAGACATAAATATAACCTAGTCTAGCAGGGATGCTTCCCTTTGTCTACTCCAGATGTTCCAGGGTTACCATCTAATACTACAAAGGGAATAATTTGCCAGGGTGAACTATGACATGCTCAGCAGGTTTTATGTTTATAACAATATATGATTTGAAGAAGTATGGATTTTTATTTCTGTCAGTCACACAGACTTAGAAACTTTGTTTTAGATATGAGATAGGGGATCAGCTTACTCAATATCCTAGTAATATGCATCTCATCCTACCAGTGCTAAAATGCACCCAAATTAATGTCAATCTATTATCGACCGAATATTGATCCCTTACGGGATACCCAACTTCAGTATAAGATGTCTTACCAAAATAATTTGGTTTGACACAACAATTTATACTCAATAAACAATATCATATGAATAAATAATTTATTTCTTAGTTATGCTAAAGCTATAGCAATTACTTTAGAATAAGAGGTAATTCAAATGTAAGTGTAGTATATCATATCAACAGTATATCAAGATAAGAATCTTGTTTAACGAATAAATAGTGTTTGAGAAATTTGCGTAAGTAGTTAGTGTTAAAGAAAACTTGCGAAAGTGATAATTTGGATATAAGAAACTTGCCTGCGCGTAGATCAATCAAGTTATGCTACCTGATTCGTTTAATAAACACCTAAGATGTTCATTCATATAAATCTAACATGTTAGTATTGATAACAATACTCAAATACAACATTTACATAAGTTCGAGATAGATTTGATAGAGTTTTGGTGTTTAATGACTTTACCGAATATTAAATAAGTTGATAAATCAACTAAATTTTATTTATAAGCTTTATTATTTATTTAGATAATTTATATATCCCTTATAATAATTTCTAGAAGCTTATAATAATTTTTAAGTATTTATTTATCCTTTAAATGATTTTTGAATCATTTATTTCTATTATTAAATATTTAATATTTAATTAGAATTTTAAAAAACTTTGTTTATTATTTTTAAATAATTTATATTCATTTATTATGATTTTTTATATCATTAATATTATTTTCAATAATTATTTAGTATTTTTCAATAATTATTTAGTATTTATAAGTAATTATTCTAATTACTTCATTATTAAATTAATTATTAATAATATCCAAAAAAAAATATTTATTGAATTTATGTAAAATATAAGAAATTAATTATAATAATTTATTATAATTTTTAAAACTATTTTTCATATTTATTCTTATTTATTATTAATTTTTGTTAATTTTTTATAATTTAAAAACAATTTCATGTCTGTCGCTAAAGCCCTATAGCGACAGGAAGTGTCGCTATAGGTGTTCTTGAGCTTCTGGGTTTCTGGCCAGTTATAGTCGAGAGACTAGTTTGACCACAATCTATTTCGCTATTGTTTATAATTCTGAGTTTGAACAAGTGTTAGTGTTATAGTACTCATACAGTAGTACAACATAAGCCTAATTTCATGCTTAAATCTACATATAACAAGAAGTTATAGAGGCTCAAAGTCACTGTCAGATATGTTCTTGAGTTTCTGGGTAACCCAGAACAGTGGTCATGGTCGGTCAACGATTTTGGGGCTTCAATATCTCTGATTTTGTGTAATATATTTGTGTTTTGTTTGTTGTAACATATATTATATACATGCCAAGGTACATATATATAACATTGGTTTGGACAAAGCATGATAGTAAGGTCTTGATCTAAGTTCAGCTAACAACTATTCTTCGTGTTCATCAGTTTTCTGGGTAACCTAGAAAACTTGGTCAAGCTCGGTCAAAAACATTTGACCATTAATTCCAGTAATCCTATTATTTGTTTAAGAAATTTAAGACCATGGATAAGTAGTGTATATATATATATATATATATATATATATATATATATATATATATATCATGGTATTAGTCTATCACAAAAAGTTACAAAAACAACAAACCGAAAGCGATCAAAAGGTTGGTCAAAGTAAGCAGAAACTCAACTTTTCTTGATTTTTACGGGTAACCCGTAAAAATGAGAACTTTGTGATCGGTCAACCACCTTTGACCACCTATAACTTGCAATATATGGTTCTAAAGAACCTATTTTCTTTTCCAGATTAATGACCTACTATCAAGCTACAAATAACATACAAATTACAGACCTAATCGTAAACACATATGAATCTACAAGCTCTAACATTCAACTGTCAGGCTTGATTTTCAAAGTTCCCAGATTACTAAAAACGCTTAATTAAGACATTTAGATGTTAAGCAAACATGTTTTATCAACCTAACATACTTTATAACATAGTAACACATTATTCTAAACATCTAAATAACAAATTTATCAAAGCATCAGAGATCAAGCTAAGAATTAGGGTTTGCACCTTTCTTGCTTGATTTTGGATTCTAGCTTCTGAATTGGTTGCTGCAACCACCCAGGCTTGATTTGGTATGTTTATAAGAGTGTCTAGGCTAATAGAATTCGTGATTTTACACTGAGCTTGGGTCTCCTTTTATAGATTTCTTCAACTTGGCTTTTTGGTCATTTTTCCACCTACTTGCCTCCAAAAAGATCTGATCTGTGACACTTCTGGTGCTTGGGAGTTTGGAAGCGTGTCATGTGATGTTTTGGGACTTGTGTGGCTGATTCATAACCTACTTGTAAGCTTGTTGATCAAATTAGTATCTTAATTATGCCTTAATCTTCACTAATCTTGATTAGGGTTTTGTTTTTAATGATTAGGGTTGTTTAATGATGTTTATTAGTATCTAATTGAAGTTTAGTAATAATGATTAGGTGTTAGTATAACCTAATTAGGGTTAATTTAGCTAATTAGGGTTAGGTTTATAAATTAGGGTTAAGGTTTGTTAATTAGGGTTACTAACCCAGCTTTCCCACTAATCCTAACAAGCACAACAAGGCGTTTTGTCAGTGTAAGCACGACAAAGTAGCTTGTCCAAACAAATATACCGAAAAGTCTATTTTCGGAAGAAACTTTTTTAAGTAGGAGGTGTCAATCAAGTCAATTTTTGGACAAAATTTTATTTGACCAAATTTGTTAAATAGAGTATATATTAACACATAATACTTTCAGAATGGAAAGATTTTATTAATATAACTGAATTTTACATATCCAAGTCTTATTAGGGTTTTGGGTTTTTACATTCACCCCCACTAATTAGAACTTTGTCCTTGAAATTACAGTATAGGTTAAGTAAACAGTTGGGGATAGTTCTCTCACATTTTATCTTCGAGCTCCCATGTAGACTCTTCAACGTTCTGATTTCTCCAGATCACTTTGACCAATGCTATAACTTTGTTTCTCAGGACTTGCACTTTACGGTTGACGATCTGCACAGGTTCTTCTACATAAGAAAGATCTTCTTCAATTTGAATTGGCTCATAATTTATAACGTGTTTATAATCAGGTTTGTATGGTCGTAATATGGACACCTGAAACACATTATGAATATGGTTCAACTCAGGAGTTAGTTCAATTTCATAAGCAACTTCACCTATCCTTCTCAAAATTTCAAAAGGTCCAATAAATCAACATAATGAATTTTAAAAGGTCCAAACTTGTTAAATAGATTATATTAACACATAATACTTTCATAATGGAGAGAGTTTAATAATATAACTGAATTTTACATATCCGAGTCTTATTAGGGTTTTGGGTTTTTACATTATGACCCAACACTTCTCGCACCTGAGACTTACATGGGCTGAACTCACATGAACAAGGTGGACTACAGTAAGATTAGGTGACTTGTGAATAATGTAAAGAAATATAATTTTGAAAGAAGGAAAGATTAACTGATTATCAAGGTCTCAAACAACAACTAGAAATAACGAACAATATATATATATATAAGTAGTAAAAAGCTTAAAAATCTTAAGAATTTTACAGTGGGCTGCTAAGAAGACTTCAAATAGCTTTTGATGCCTAAAAACTTGGTTTCCACCGGTTAAACTTTAGTATTTTATAAAACACGAGCTTACAAGTGTTTAAAAAGAAGAATCAATCAATTTAGAGCACTCTAGCAAGGGTTACAGGCTAAAATGGACAAAGTTTTCTTTTCTTTTTTTAAAAAAATGAGATGCCAAGAGCTCATATTTAAAGTCTAGATGGTCGTTGGTCTACCTGCGATAGTCGCGGGTCTACCTGCGGATGCCCGGGTTGCGTCGGGCCATGCGGGCCCTGTCATCTCAAAGTACATGCACTTTGGCTATAAATTGTCCGCTCGAACCTTCATAACTTTCAATCTGGGCTTTCGATAAAAGAGTGTTGTACCTTTTCAGGAAGGTGTTTTCGAGAGCTACACAATGACATGGGTTTAGAGGTTGTACGAAGTCAGGAAGATGGGTCCATGACCAGATGATAAGTGGGTTTTATACCTACTTAATAGCTTCTAATTCAAGCTTAAGCTGTGTGAAATCTTTGTTTTTATTCTTTGTTTTTACTTATTTAATGTTATTTTGTGCTTAAGATTTGTGGAGTGGCATGTGGATAAAAAGGGTGGACTCACGGTGGAATTTGGTAAGAAAAAGAGCAAAATGAATAAACTAACAACTTAAATGCCAGTCAGGGCTGGCTAGTTACACAGTGAAACCCCCGCTGGGGAGAGGGGTATTGAAGTTTTAAAGTTCTACTTGTACGATCAGTAATAGCACACGTTCAAGTAATGCTCAATAAAGGAGTAAGGTTCGAGTACTTGCCTCAAGCGTAGTTTACCAAAGTAAAGCTTAATACCACTCCAATGAACTATAATATCCTATTCATGTATAATCATATTAGTTATACAATTTCAACATGTACACCCACTATCTTAATTTACTATGATACACAGGTGAAATTTGTAGATACTAAACATATATTGTTAGTCTTCTCTCAGGCTTATCATCTTATATGCATGATACAACATAACATGAAAATCAGTTTCTAGTATACTATTATATTTAAAGAGCATAGCTTGCCATCACACTTTGACTTAAGGTTATAGTTATAGTATTCTTCCATTATCATACTTATTTATATATGTATACTATGTTAGACAGGTAGTACTGATCAAAGTAACAATATAGACATGCATCAATCCTCCTATTAACAACAAAAATCTGATCCTACTGTAGGGTGGCATGGCCGCGATGGATTTGAACTAAGGAGTGGCGCAGTCGCGCTGCTCCTTGCTCAAACCAGAATTGCTAAACATTAGCTTGGTCATACTTGCGCATAAACAATTATGATGACACTTGCAAAGTCATGTCTATGAATAGGTTTGGCCTCCTCTACGGCCATTCCTAGATTCTCTTAATATTACGGTTTTGTTTTTAGGGAAATCTCTATCTCAACAAAACAAAATGACTAATTTTCAACAAGTTATCCATGGCTAACCATTATATCACATAATGAGGTTAATAACCCTTAAATATACATGCTCAAGTTATTTTACTCATGTATTTCAATTCAACATAGTTTCTATCTCTTTAGAAATCTTTTGAAACTATGCTTAACTAATTAACAACATGTTTAACTAGATGGATGCACATATTAATCATGTCTAGATGCATAAAGCGGCCTATCATGATGGTCCATAAGTTCAGAATACTAATAGGGTATTCCCCAACAAAGTCAGTTTTCAACTTGAACATTTTTATTAAAAATCTCATGCTAAACCACTAAGCATGCAAAATAAGTCCACTAGTCTAAGTCATGCTTTCATGCTTAAAGATATATGAAATCAGTTTATGATAACATGTTTTCGAGTTCAAAACTTGGTGTACACATAGTTCATTTACACATAGCTATTATGGTCTATTACTTGAAAACTTATTGAAATTCATGCTTGGATAGTCTATATTATCTTTAACCACATAAGTAACATATTGACACGTATAAAGACATATCAAAACATAATACGCTCGCACCCAAAGTCAGAACATGCATTACACCATGTTTATCAAACTAGTTTCTGTAATACCCGAAAATTTCCACGCATTATTAAATGAATATATATTAATGGAAATAAAATTTCTGTGAATAAAAGTGTTATTATTTTGTGAGTTGGTTAATTAAATTGATTCATATTAGATCAATGTGTATTAAGATGTATGAAGTAACAATGAGGATTGTGAAATGCCTTGTGTGGCATAATGTAAAACGAAGAAATCCGTTAAGCAAATTAAAACGAGAGTTAAAGAAGATTAATTGTGTTGATCAGGTAATTTCATATAAGAAATTAATACACTCGTATACTTGTAGTAACACTCTTGTGGACATTAATATATGTCATGTAAGACGAGTATGACGATAGGGGTTGACACGGGCTTAAGCTAAACCGATCTTGCTAATCGTCGAGTACACACAGCCTTGTTGTTGCGTCAGTCAAAGAAGATAAACCGTCAGCAAATTGCGCCCGATGGTCGATTGGAGAAAAATTAATTTTTCTACCTTAGGAATAAAATGGAATAATTATGTGATATGTGTAACATTAATATACTATAAAATAAATTACGTTATGTGTAACGAAGGGATTATTAAGCCATTAATTAATATTAATTGATTGTGGTAAAATATTGAATTCTTAGTAATTAACTAATAATGTGTGATTACTATTATTTGCAATATATTATAAAGATGAATAATGATTATGGAAATCCATAAATATATTAATCAATGGTTGGATTAATTAATATTGGTGTTAATTAATTAAGGAAGTGCATGATTTATTTATTTAACATAAATAAGTAAGTTAGTAATATAATAATATTATATTGACAGTTATGTGCATATGAGCATATACAACTATACTATATAGTGCAGTGTGGCATTTACATGACTATATATTAAGTCTTATAAAACTATATTGTATGAGGCAATGTGAGTAAACATATTGGAACTATATGTTATAAATACATTATCTATGTGACAATATATATGTGGATATGTATTAAAATAATATACCATGAGCATATTGTAAACTATTATTTTAATAAAGTGCACCAGTGTGATAAAAGGTACATGGATTATATGTATGTTGCATAAACTCTAGTACCTTGAAATGTTAAATCATATTGTGACATTTAGTTATAATGTATGGTTAATATGTATAACATAAGAGTGGGAATGTGTAGAAGTGGGCAAGAGTGCTGAGTTAGTAGAAGTGTCCCAAAATGAGTTTCCTATTTACTCCCAAATTCTCAGTCCCGTGTGTAGCATAAAGGCTAAGGCATATTTCTTTTCTCTTCTTCCAAACTTCTTAGCTAATGATCATGGGGGAGTGGTGATCATGATGCAATTCAACTAACCTCCAACAACTTCTCCTTACCCTTCATGCAATTCTTTCATCCAAGAGTTTAATTTAGGGGAAAATGTTATTGTCTGGGTTTTAGATGTTCTATAAATGAGAGCTCTCCTTCCATTGTTACATTGCTGAGAATTCCATTAAAGGTGAGGTTGAGAGCATACAAGTAATATAGAGCTTAAGAGTTCAATTGGAGCAAGTTCCTTTCACAATCCAGAGTTATAATCCCATTCCTTGTTGCCAATTTCATTTTCTGTTAAACACAGTTCTTGAACTCTTAAAATTTAAATTCTTGAATTCATGGAATTGGATGTTAAGGAAGTTGGGTATTGGTTATAAAGTTGTTATATGACCATATAAGCATGTTTAAACTGGTATATAATTGTTTGGAATCGAATTGGTGAATAAATTTTGAGGTTGGGCTAGCTTTACTTGAAGCAATTTTATACAGACACAATAAGCTCCTTACTGTGCATTACATTGCCATAATTGTACTTAATAGTGGTAGCAAATGCGCTTGATCTTTAGTTTCGATT
Organism: Panax ginseng; assembly: GCA_020205605.1. Lineage (NCBI taxonomy): Eukaryota > Viridiplantae > Streptophyta > Magnoliopsida > Apiales > Araliaceae > Panax > Panax ginseng. Next base: position 89,584,203 of record CM035134.1, on the reverse strand, counting down.
GAAGCTTACATTTTATATAACCTGCTAAATGTTAGTCTATTGTTATGACATGTACTAGCATGCAAGTATGGTAAGGGGCATATACAAGTATATTGACTTGATGTGAGCATGTGTTAATAGATTAACATTCATGAATAATGAGAGTATGTAGTTGAAATGAAATTAGAACTTTAAAAACGAACTTGATATGTATGTATGCCATGATTATATACTGACTTTGCAACCATATTGGTATGACTTAGAAATGCATTAATAAACCTTTAGATTGTGTTTATGAGGTTAATACGCAAGAATGAATATGTCGAACGAATTAGTTCACGTTATAAATGAAAATGTGACCTTTGAATGTGAATATGGTCAAGATACCTTGAAGATCAGAATCTGATACTTTTGATCATGTTTGATGTCACTATTGGACTCACTCATGTAGTATAAATATATACATACCATGCTTGTGTGTCATATTTCAAATAAAGCATGAACAAAGCATATTTTCAACTAAAGCGGTGTTAGTTTCACGTATGTGTTATGAATATTCACAAGCATGCCTAATATGAGTTTTATAACTATCTTGTATGTTTAGAGAGCAAGCATGATAGACTTTGAGAGTTCATGACCTCGAATGGCCTCAAATGATTGAAATGATCAATTTAGAATTCTATTATGAAAGAAGGAACCTAGATCGATTTAAAGAGCATGAAAAGACCTTTAACATGACAAATATATTATGTGTGATTGTTTTGGTCAAGTTGGGGAATGAGAAACCACAAGGCAAAGAACTTAGTCTTGGCATGGCAGAGGATTCGGCAAGTAATTGCCTTTTGGAGTCCTAGGCCTAGTCATGGCACAATCAAGGCCATGAATCTGGAATCACAGATAGTGAATTCTGATCTTGGACTGTTAACTTATATGATGCCTATGATGCTAAAACTGATCTAAAACTTACTAATGTGTGTATATATGTGATACTTAGATGATAAGTTGGTGTTTGCCCTATAATAGGAAAGTCCATTGGTAGAAAGATCTTAACCTTGCGCGTTATAAATTGTTAGACACTTGGTTAATGATGAGCATATAAGTTGATTTTTTATTACATATGTACATACTTGAATCGTGTCAAGCTTGATTAAAGATTGTGTTAGCTAATGAACATCTTGAACATATAATGCGTTATAAATAGAATTCGAAAGTGTTAATTTCTTAAAGTGGATAAACTACACTTAAGGCAAGTTCTCTAACCTTACTCAAATTTATATTGAGCAAGTATCCGAACCCTACTCTTATTATGCGAGTATCTTTGCCTTACTTTATTCGGCGAATACCGTAAGCTTATCTCTTTAAATACAAGTTATACTACTTTCTCGTTCAAATGAGCTAGTATGTTTAAACCCTTGTGAAGTTATTAGTCATGTTGAACTTGGTATTATTCTTGAATATTGTGAAAGAGTCGATGCCATTTGATTCGGCTAGACTATATACATGTTTATAAAGGCTGTCCAAACCAATTGATTGGTGATCTTAAAAATTGAGTTGGACAACCCTTTTGGTAAGGGGAGTGTATGTCATTGGAAACCCCAACACATGAATGAATATTATTGTGGTGTTATGCATAACGTAAAGTATTATAGACTGATCATCTATAGTACTTGATATTTTTGGGTTATCAGTTTAGTATTGGTAACTCTAGTGGAAGTTCAATAGTCCTTAGTGACTGCTCAGTATAAATTGTTTATCTAGTTGGATACATTGTTAGTAGTTAAATATATATATATATATATATATATATATATATATATATATATATTGATATTGAATTGTCGTTCTTATTCTAAGAATTGTTGATATTCCTTATCCATGATGTTATTCTGACACTTTGAACTATCCTAGAAATGACACTTCGATATTTCAAACCTTGTGATATTATATCCTTCACCCTTGTTGTATATTACTTGTTGGGCAATTTGTGCTCATCCTTGCTTATTTAAAACCTTTCAGTTAAGGAGGAACATGGAGGTGTCTCTGAAACAGACAAGGGCAAGGGCAAGGCTACTGACTAGCTTGCCCCTTTTATGCTTAAAATCTATTATGTTGTATTAAGGCTATGCTTAAACTTAAGTAGGATTATGTAATAGGTCTTTATTCGATACTATTATGTAATCTATTAAGTACTGTAGGTTGCGAGACTTGGGGAATAATTATAATAAATCATTGTATATTATTCTAATTTAGATTTTCCGTTGTGAATGTATGATTCTAGTTAATATGGTAATACTTGAGCACGTGATGAACCGAATTTGAGTGACCAAGTGGAGGTCCGAATTTGGGGGCATCACAATTTCCAAGTCTTTAAGTCTTCTTTGAATAATCAAACTAAAATCAACTAACATGGTTTATTATGCGCATAGCAACCTCATTTTACATGTTAGAGTTATTTATATTCATATTGTAACAAAAGTAACATGTTCATAATGGGACCAGAACATAAAATCAATACACATGACTTGCAGTCGGCGCTGCCGCGCGGTAATGTACTATAGAAGTGGCGCGGTCGTGCCACTTCGAACAAAATGAAAAATAAAGACTTTGTTTCTATAGAGCTCCAACACAACCAACATCAAACCTGAATCCAAACCAACTATATAGCTCCTAGACATGCAAACAAACTTACACAACACAATGGCATACTATTCTACATCAATTAACAGAGAATTTTTAAATTATAAGAATTTAGACAAAACTCAAACTAAGAACAGAAACATAAATTATACCTCCTTGAAGCTTAAATTGAATTCCCTCTCTTCTCTGATTTTGCTCCCTCAATGCTTTAGCAACTCTCACTCTCTAATGCACTTATCAGTGAAATTCTAGCAACTGAGAAATAAAGAGTTTGGCTACCATTTATAGAGAAAATGGTTGCCCAATTCATGGTTTTGTTCCATGGTTTGATGCACAGGAAAATGGAAGAGAACAATGGGTAGAAGGGAGTTGGCCAACTGCCAATCCATAGCCATCATCACCATAGATTTGTAGCAGCTCAAGTTCACGCAATGAGGATAAAGGCTACTATTTGAGCACTGTTGGGACACTTAATATGGGACACGAGTTTTAAATCCCAGTAACGTGATTATAATGTTTAGTTTGTTCTCTTATACTCCCAAAATGTAATTTTAATGTGTTAATGCTACTACGCAATGGAAAGTTAGGGATTATTTATGTAATCACATCATATAATCCATGTACATTAGTCCAGTCTAATTAATATTTATAACATGTATAGACTCAATTTAATTGGTCACTAATAATTCAATATCCCCTTAAAACTTTATTATTCCAGTTAGACTTACTTATTGGAATAATTTGTAATTCTTTGACATAGTACATCTTTAATGCTCCCACAGATACTTATTGTCACATAAGCAATAATTTATTTCACTTATAATTCTTTTCACTTTACTATATAGTTTCTATACATAATATAGTTACACTAAAGTGTCACACTACACTTTCTTTTTAATATAGGAACTAGATGTTAACATATATCTTACACACATCAACTAAATGATATAATTCTAATTCTAATTATGTAATTTACTTTGCTCACAATAACAATAAATTAATAATATAATATTAATTAATCCTTCACTTCTTAATTAAATTAATTCCTTAAATCTCCATTCTCATACCACACAAGTCATTTTCACAATTCTCATCCTACTTTCCACATTTTCTCAATTCTTATAAATTCAATTTAAATTAGTTAAATTATTCATTTCATAACACATCAATATTTATATTCAAATAAATATTCATTCTCTTATTTTATCAAAATAATATTTATTCATGAAATTCTCGGTTCTTACACATGCACAATCTCTCGGTACTCTGGGTGAAGAGTCTGCTATGGAGAGTGTATATTGTACCAGTTCCCTTGAGGCTGTGTAAAGCCAGGAACCTGCATTATAATGCAAATCAACATCAGAACCTTGCTCCTCATCATTAGGAAAAAGGAAGATCAAACATGACTTTTACCTCATTTGCATGCAAATAAATCGAGGGGCGACAACTCAAATCATCCAGAAGCTCTGGAATCGTCACATTAATGGCTGGAAGATCCCTACGTGGAATAGAAGCAGCATGAGCAGGATCCGCAACTGGTACATCCTCCTCCTCGTCCTCAACATCCGGTACCTTAACCCGGATATGACGAATCATTGACTCCATCAACCAACGAGGTTATCGGGTTGGGCGAGGCCGAGGCACATCAGAAGCTCTCCTCCTCACACCTGAAGAGGTTCTACGGGAGCTGCTCGGCTGGTCTAAATCCATATATTTGGACACAAGTCTCCAAATCACCTCAGAAAGGGTGTGGTAAATTCTAACCTGGAGCTTATTAAATGCATTTTATATCTATATGCATGCATGTATCATTTTAACATATGCCTACAGTAGAGTTAAAAATGCATGTCTATTCAATGTCTAGACTCATGGAAATTTTTTGCCAGAGTCTACTTTGTAAAAAGGACTATCCACATGCGCGTAGGCATGACTAGGTGGCCATTCAGTAGCACACCAACTCACAGTCATAAACAACCTATATGCATGAAAAATTTCAAAGTCATAATCCATAAGGGTAGCCTAATTACCAGGATTACTTTTTTTAACAACCTTTGCTCATTTGTCCTCAAATATGATGAAAAAATAGCAAAAAAAAGGTGCCAAATTGACTATTTCAAAAGTTAATTTTTTTCCACATTAATATGTTTAAGATGGATAAATACTAACATTTACTGTGTTGAATAATTTTTATCAAGTTATATGAGCATGCATAATCACTACTATGTGTTTAGAAGAATTTCATGTGATAACTCACTTTCCAACGGACAAAATTGTAAAAGAAGCCATACATACGTTACCATGACAGCGTAGAACACTTATACGGTGATAGATTTTGCAAAAAATAGCCCGAACTCAGTAGATCTGAAGAACTCTCGGATTCTCTATACGGCTTCAACTGAAAATGACTTGTGAAAAGGAAAGGCACCTGAAGTATAACCCACGAATGGCCGCAGGTCCACCTGCGGCAATCCTGGGTGGTCCCCACCCCCTCTAGCTCAATCAAATTTGAGTTTCAAAGGAGGTCTGACAAGCTAAAAATTCAAATCAAGAAAAAAAATGTTACGCGATTAAGTGGAAAAGCCTGAAATTCTAATTTTTAGAGACCAAACTGCGTGTCTACATAGCAATCATTGGTATTCGCCCAAACACAGGGTTTACAAAGCCGATAATCATAGTTGTTTTTAGATATCTTTGGAAATACCTCACAAAGGTCCAATGCCATCAACTTGGGGTTGTAACTCCAATTGCAACCATTCGTTTTGTCAAAAATTTCTCCCCAACAGGATTGCATACATATTAACCATTGAAAAACATTTCAATGAAGGTCAAGCAGCCTTGATGTTATCAGCCATTGGCAATTAAACCCATTGAAGTATCGAAGGTGGCCTGATGATGTTTACCATTGAAGAACATTTCAATGAAGGTCAAGCAGCCTTGACATTATCAGCCGTTGGCAATTAAACCCAGCAAAGCATCAGAGGTGGTCCAATGATGTTTACCGTTGGAGAACATTTCAACGAAGGTCAAAAACCCTTAACATTATTAGTCGTTAGCAATTAAACCCAGCAAAGCATCGGAGGTGGTCCGATGATGTTTTACCATTGAAGATGTAACGCCCCCATATCTATACTCCCATGGTATCTGATATGGTGTTTACAACGAATCAATATAATGCATTTAAATCTATACACACATGGTATCTGATTATAATCTTATATTAATTTGAGGAACTATCAGATATAATTCCCATAGATCTAAGATTCACAATATCCCATAGATCCAAGATTCATAGTTGCGGAATTTAAATATGTTATATATATAAATATTAAGGTTCGATTATATGATTCTCACAAAGTGTTTCTTATTATAAAGTATTTAACTAGATATAAATATAACCTAGTCTAGCAAGGACGCTTCCCTTTTGTACACTCAAAATTTTCTACACACCTGTTACTAACATTGCAGGAGGGCATATTCGTCTTTCAGAGATAACCCTAGAAGACAGCTCACATCCATTTTTGATACTACCAGAAGTTCAGTCTCAACCCCGGATCACACCCCGGGAGTATCATTTCCAACCTCGGAGATAACCCGGAGTTTTGTCCTTGGAGATAACCCCAAGTAATGTTGTTGCAGTTCCGGTGATAACTCCGGAAATGCTTGTTTCAAATACATGCTATCAGCTTCAATCTCAGACCTCCTGCCGAGACACTCATACCTCAGACCCAGAACTAACACCGGGCAAACAGGCACATTTACATATGAACTTGTGGCATTCAAACACTTGCAGCAGTCCAATCTCAGATGTAAACCTGAGCAACGTCTGCTTTCAACTCAAACCGGAGATAACCCTGGTGAGGAGTCAAACGTCATCTTTCCACCTCAACACCTACGCGTCGTCTCAACACTTCATACATACATACATACAACAATGTCTTACAAGAACCAAGGAGTTCCAATCCCGAGTGACTATTGCGCATGGCAGCACACCGGATAGAATTTGAAGCTTGAAGACCATGGACATGGTCCCCTCTTCCTGACTTCGTACAACCTCTAATCCCATGTCATTGCGTAACTCTCGACACAACCAGTGCGAAGAAGGTCTTATATACCTCGTTCGGATGCTCGGATTGGAGTTCTGCAAGTTCAAACGAACATTATAGTGCATGAGTGCACGTACATCGAGAAGACAGAACCCGCGGTGCCCGGGGCACCCCGGGCAGCCGCAGGTGCATCTGTGGCTGCCGCAGGTACACCTGCAGCTCCCCCCTCTATAAATAAAGGGCTAGGGGTGGCCATTTGAGAAAAAGAGAGGCAAGGAAGCTCTATCCAATTTTCTCTGTACACACCCCATATTGAGTGTTTCCTCAATTTAAACATCTGTTAGCTCACATATAACTATATTTTTACCGGCGGGAGCTGAGTGTTTATCCATATAGAGTCATAGAAGCCTGCATTGGCAGCCCACTGTAAGCCTTTTCACACTCTATAAAGCCTTTCTCTTCATCTTTGCACACACTATTCTACACATTGAGAGTCGTGTTGTGTGCGTATGCCGAACTTCATAAAAGTGGTTTTCATTTTTTTCTATATATATACTTATATATGTATATATTTATATATGGACTAACATTATCGAGTTATGCCTCGATTGAGCCTAGACTTATGTACGGAGCGTTTACTTGCTTTTTATATATATATATATATATTATATATATATATAATCGTTGTCGTATATATCGATGAGCACGGATTTTACGTCCGGCGTTTACCTTATATATATATAAAGGTAAAAAGGCGATCAATCATATATAAAGTATATATATATATATATATATATATATATATATACATTCATGTCAGAACTGGAGTTTACTTGAGGCCTTTTACCGCTTTTATTTATATTTAGTCCCTTTGGAGTATACTTCATGGCGGTTGATCTTCTTTGCTATCGCTTTTACATTTAGTCCCACCTAGAGTTTACTTCGTGGCGGTTGATCACATTTACTACTTTATTTACTTTTCTGATCCCCCATGGAGTTGCTTCGTGGTGGTTGATCATGTATATATATATATATATATATATTTATCGCTTTTATATATTTACATTTCCAATCCCCCATGGAGTTGCTTCGTGGTGGTTGATCATATACATATATATATATATATATATATATATATATATATATATATATATATATATATATATATATATATATATATATATATATATATATATAGCTTTTATATATATAATTGTTTCCGTTTTTCATATAAACTGCGGTATCTTGTGAGTCTAGAAATCATGTGATCACAGATTCATTCTATTGAATCTAGATTCGGTTCCCGTGATGGACATTTTTAGCTGTAAGCAGCTTGTATATTATTTACAGTGTCTGAATTTCCTTGGATAGCTGTCATGCCCATGAGGAGTTCGGCATTGCTGTATATTATTTTCTCGAAGATGCCTCGCATCTCAAAAATAAAAGCAAACAAGTCGAACATCTAATAATAAAATGGAAGCATCAAAGGCCTCAATTACTATTGAGCACAGGGTTTGAAAAACCTCTTTTACAAAACCTCATTGCTATATCTTGTTTAAAAATTGAATTTTTATATAAATTTAAACCCTCTGCATATAGGCGCGAACGAGGCATATCACTACTTCCAAATAATTGCACATTGATCCACACACACACATTCATATAACAGTTTCTTGAAAAGTTGCGGTCACCGTGGAAACACGGATGTCGGGGGGTGCCTAACACATTCCCTCCGCATAATCAAGCCCCGGAACCCAAATGAATCTTGGTTTCACAGACCCGTTTAGCAATGTCACATCACTGGGTCAATATGCAAACCTTTCCCGATTGCATTGGTGCAACCAGTTAAAAACACCAACTGGCGACTCTTAAAGTCAAATCGTCGACATTACACATGTTAGACCTTTTTCACTTATTTTTCAAACAAATCTCACATAACAATGAGAACACCAAAGAACAAGTAACGAAAAGGGACAGCTAAAAATCCCGACGTCGACAGGTGGCAACTTTGCTGGGGACTCCAATAAGAGGGCTTAAGCCACTATTACAAGCTTTTCAAAACTGTTATATGCTTGTGTGTGAATGTTGCATTTATATTTATGATGAATGTGTACGAATGCATTTTACTTACTACACTGCAAAATATCTATCTGTGATATTAGTGCTTCACACATGTCATCATTTGCACAAAATGGTGAGACATGTTGTATGTGAATGTATGTTGTGTGGTTCCTCCATCAGGAGGCTATCCTGTCGGTGTTTGATTACTGGACTCGTAGGGAGAATAATTCCAACGAGGCTCAAGAAAGGCACCACCCAGATTCGCTCCACTTGAAAGACCGGATTAACTTCCTGTCAAGTAGATTGCGATGAAATGGAGACCTTCATGCCAAAAAGCAGCGAGAGTAACCCTAAGATAGGTCAACATCTAATAAACCAAACGCGGAGGAAAGTCTCTTCATGCTTTCCATTTTCAATTACTTGTAAAAGCATCTACTTGTAATTTTAATCCATGTCCATCTTTATGTAATGGAAAATATGAAGAATATTTTGTGCATACATGTTATCAAATAGCACCCATTTTTGCAGAATAATAATCCTAATATGAGCACATTATAATAGCATTTACATTATCCCTAAGACTAAACTACATAAGTCTTTTGTAGGGAAATCATTGGGCCTGTTACCCGCTCAAAATCCAAAAAGGCCACGAGCCTACAACCAATCATGTCTTCTTCTGACCAGTGTAATCCTGTTTCTCGAGAAGAATTTGACTGATTAAGTAAGAAAATCACAGATTTGTCTATTTTGCTGAAAGAATTGCATCAGTCCACTCAGGGTACAAAGATGCCTACACATATATAATCCTCCACAGAAGGAGGAACACAAGGTTTGGATAAAACAAATCCAGAACCTCAGTTGGATACGACCAACAAAGACCCTGAAAACACCCATCTCAAAGGAGATCCAGACACCGGTGATATCAGGAAGAAGGTACTTCAAATGGAGGAAACTATCCGTGCTCTCAAAGGGATTGGAACACATGAAAGTGTTTCATATGCTAACCTTTGCATATTCCCTGGTGTTCATTATCCAGAGAAATTTAAAACCCCTGATTTTGAAAAGTATGACGGATTAGGGGATCCTTATAAACATTTGAAGGTGTTCATTGGAGAACTTGGATCTTATGCGAAAAATGAAAAGCTCAGAATGCAGCTGTTTCAGAAGAGTCTGACTGGAGAAGCCCATTCATGGTTTACCAGATTAGACAACTCAAAGATCCATAGCTGGGAAGAGCTAGCTCACGCCTTCCTCACTCAATACAATTTTCAATCTCAGATGGCTTCTGACTGGTACCAGATTACCAAGGTTAAGAAACAGTCTAATGAGTCTTTCAGAGAGTATGCTCAAAGGTGGAGGCGCCTTATTGCTCAAGTTATTCCTTCCATGACAGATTCAGAAATGGTCATGACTTTCATAGACATACAGGAAGCTCCTTTCTATGAGAGAGTCTTAGCTGGTATTGGCAAACCATTCTCTGAAATGATCAAACACGAAGAGATGGCTGAGATGGGATTGAAGTCAGGTAAAATTCAAGACCTAGCCGCTCTTAAAGCAGTTGCTGAGGACATCCAGTCCAGATCTTATGGAAACAACCCCCGGAGGGTCCATATAAAGAAAGAGGAGGATGTTTCCTTGATACTACAAGGTCAAAAAGGCAATCAGAACATGCCTATACAGAAGAGAAACTACTCCCCTTTCCAAGCATAGTCTTCAAACCCTTCATTGCCTAAGGGTGGAGAAGCAAAGCACCCTCGAACGTTCACACCATTAGGGGACTCGCTCCAGAATATTCTTACTCTTCTGACTACTCAGAAGAAAATTACACGTCTTCTTTCACCAGCCAACCCTAATGGGATGGGTTTTGATGCTACTCGGAAGTGTGTTTATCATGCCGGAGCACCTGGACATGATACTCAAGATTGTTGGGCCTTGAAACACAAGATCCAAGATTTAATAGACAAAGGTGAGGTCGTGGTCACCAAACCAGATCAACCTAATGCACAAGACAACCCTTTTCCTCAACACAAAGAAGAAGAGGTCAACAAGATTAGTTGGATCACTAGATAAAGTTCCAGTTTTAATGGTGAATCATCCCAGACCATCAAAGACGGTGTTGACAGATGGGATTATGCAAAGTTCTAATTTACTATGGAACGAAAGATGAAAGCTCTTTGCAAACAAATTGAGCAATTGGCAGAACTAGTGACCCACCAGCATCAAGTCACTCTCCAATTAATCAGCCAGGAACATGCATATCTCCTTCCTTTTGTTATGAATGCTTCACCATCACCTTCAGAAAAAGAAGCTATGGAGGATAAGGTTGCAAAGAGAGCAAATGCTAAAGCCCGTCGGAATTTTACCAATCAGAGGGAATTTACCTATCTGGGCCAATCTATGGAGAAGATATTTCAAATGCTGATCAATGAAGGAAGAATTACCTCCCTTCTACCTCCAATCAATCCCCGCTCAAGACGGTTCAACTCTGATAGAGTATGTCAATATCATTCACATTCTCGCGGTCACAGCACAAAAGAATGATGGGCACTCCGCCATCTCACTCAGAATCTTATTGATAGCTGTAACGACCCCAAAATAGGTCCATTCAATCCAACCCATTCTGAGTCGCCAAATACATGGTACAGAATACAACTACAACTTTATTACAACAATTGTCGTGCAAAATACAACAACACACATATCTTTGTGAGTTTGGATACAAATATATACCAAATGTGACACATGTCCCAACCGTGGACAACACCTCACAAAGTGACACCTTACATAAAGGTATCAAAAAGACTGCTTTTAGAAACTAAAATCTTTGGGAAGTGCTCAAGGAAACCTTCGTACATGGGAGGCCATGCTTCTAGGTTATGATAGATATCATATGGCCACGTAATTATCCTTGGTCAATGTTAATAGACCCCAAAGAAAAACAAAAAGATTACTATCATATTCTTCCCAATGGTAAGTCTTCTCTTGACATATCATTATCTCCACTATCTCTAATTGAGAATTATACTTCAAACAAACACCAAGATTATATAGGTAGTGCTCGTTTATATACTCAGCAAGTGGATGAGCACATCCCTGTCTTATGATGATACGAGGCTGTATGTCATTAGACATCTTGTATGATAGTGACAAAACACCCTTCCAACGTCGGGTTTGCCTCACCCTCAACAACTATAGACCACCGTTCTATTCCCCTGTTATCCCCCACTCGACCCAGCTACACTTTTATTACCTGAAAGGAATTGTGAAGCAAAAGGGTGAGCACAACTAGCTCAGTAAAGAATATTATGACTAAAGATAAATAAATTATCAATAGTCTTCATCAGTAATAAATCAGAGATTTAGAACATATGGTAGATGATAAAACTTTTCAACCATAGTTGCAGCGGAATGAGCAATCCATTAGAAGAGTCAAATAGACTATAAAGTCTATTATATTCTCCATGTTAAAAATCCACCAACAATGTTTTATTCACGTAACATCAATCAACAATTTCGCCCACAATCACATGTATAACTCATAATTGTAATTGTTGTTCTAAATTCCTTTTCTCATCCAGACAAAGATAATTTTCATCACCGAAACATCAAAGATCATGGTTATACCAAATCACAGATTCATGTTCATAATCAAACTAATAAATTCATCTTGCACTACTGGGCCAAATATATTCGTCAGCAGTTCATCTTTGCACTACAAAGCCAAAGATATTCATCATCAGTTCATCTTTGCTTTCTGGGCCAAAGATATTCATCAACAATTCATCTTTTGCACTACAGCCAAAGATATTCCTCAACAGATTCATATTTGCATTACGGGCCAAATATATTAATATCTCAAAGAAATATATAATCATTTGAGAATTTATATAAACAATAATTATAACCATGTTGATCAATTCACCTTTGCACTTAAGCTAAAGATATTCAATTATAAATTCAATGGTCATGATCATACCGGTCCACAATTCAAATTTTCACCATCGCCAAAGAGAACCCTAGTCATGATCATACCAATAATCTATCCATCTTTACACTCTAGTGGAAAGAGAATTTCAACATCGAGGTTATAAAAATGTTATATATGATAATAAAATCAATATAATCAATATATAGTTTTAATCTCGAGAGTAATATTCATAAATCAACTATAATTTGGTTAGAAAAAGAAACCAATTTTGTCATGAATATAAGAACTCATGAATAGTAACTTTGTGAATAGTAACTCATGAATAGTAACTCGTGAATAGTATCTCATGAATAGTAAACCCGACTCAAAAAAGGTAGAAATTCCACAATAAAATCCATACCAATATTTGGTATAATGATATTGAAAGAATAATATTTTTTAAGCTTATAAACAATTTATTTTAATTGTTTACACTTTACTAAATAATGCATTTAATCATTCTAAAATGCCAAACTCATAAGATTTCATCACCAATAACCAAAATCCTCATCAAAAATCAGATATACCTCATGTAGGATTCTCAAGCTATAAAATCCTATTTTCTAATTTTCTTACCTCACATAACATATTTAATTCATTTACTCATAACTAGTCCATTTTCATGAAAAATAATAAATCAGTTCCCAAAATATTTCTTTTTCGGGATTTAGCATAATATAGTCCTATATTGAACATATATTTTTATCGAATTTTAAAAGTCATTTACTATTTTCACATGGCCAAAACCAATTTAATATTTAAACATTTATCATAAATTGTACTTTTATCCAAAAATTCAAATTTCTGAGAGTATACTTATATAATATAGATGTACTCCCAATACAAATTTCATCAATTTTGGAGTTAACCAAAAGGAGTTATAAGTGGTTACTTTTAAAATAGTCTTTTCCCGTAAAATTCATAACTCTTAACTTATACATCCAAAAATCGCCATTTTTGGACACAATCAACAAAACTCATCAAATTATCATTTCAAATTTTTCCAGAATTTTGAAGGTTTAAAAGTTTCTGAAACCTGAAAACACAACAACCCTTAAAATCCTTTACCTCAAAAAAGCAGTATTTACATTTGGAATAAATATTTGATCGAACTTGCACCGTAGATAGCAACACTCAAGATACAAGAATACACTTGATAATATAGAGAGAAACAGAGAGAAAACTTCAGTTTCTGGTGTGATTTTCAATTCTAACTTAAGCTTCTATTTATAGGAAAATGCTAGAACGCCAAAGGAGACTAAAATAATAAATTAATATTATTTTTATTCAAATTTCCTGCACCACCTCTCTTGATCAATTTAGGCAGCCTTCTTTGAACCAAAATCAGCAGCCCATGTGTTGTATTCAACACCCACCAAAAGTGGGTCCCACCCATAACTTAATAAAAATTATTTTATTTTTCGAAACTTCAATAATTCATAGAAAATAGCCCCTTTATCAGAAAAATTCGAAACTCACGAATTTTCATGGGAAATTCCATTCTCTACAACTTTTCAGAAGAAAGTTTTTCCAAATTCCAAATAGAAATTATCCGAAATCCACAAACGGACGATTTTACAGTCTATAATAAATTTTCGGTCAAGAACTGTGTCCACCGACACACAAAACATGTGTTAAACATTTAATGCCACAAAAATACTCTTCTTCCTCATATACTTATATATCCCACATTCATTATAAAAATATCACCATTAATATATTATTAAAATAATATATTTAAATAAATTATTTTATCAGAAAAAGATAAAATATTAATTTTCAATAGTTGTCACATTAAAAATTTTCTCCATCTATATCCACAATAAATATTTTCTTTATCATAATAATCAATAATTAGTTATTCACAAATAATATTACAGACTCACAAGATCGACAACCAGTGCGGTTCGGGATAGAGGGGTTTTCCAATAAGGATTTCTCTCATCTGGCGCGCAATTAGGTGACCAAACCTCTCCTCGATGTAACTTTCTAGACATTGCCAATAATGTTATCTCGATAATATTATTCAAATAATTTGAATTATTGATCCGATAATAGAAAATATCTTGTGTGATGACAATTATTGAAACAATAATAATATATAATATCAACGCAAAGCAATTATTGAATCAATAAAATAAAATATCGAAGCAAGAATTACCGTAACAATTATTGAGTAGTGCCTTCTTACGTAAGAATCAATAATTCAAAAATACATGTAATACCGGTGCTATCTTGTGCAACAACGCGTATTACATTTTATTTTACCAACCGGGTATTCCAACAATTGTTAATTCATGAACTTGATTACTGTGTTATTTATAAAAACTTAATTTTGTCATTTTCTTCATCCGACGCTTATTACATTATGGGGCCCATAAATGACTGCTAGGCTGGTGCGTATACGGATATTCCCGACAAAAAAAGAATATTCCACGACCAAACGAATATTCTCCGACAACAATGAATATTTTATAGCCACTTGTGTGTTTTGTAAAATTTGGATATTTCACCCATAACTTTAAACTTTTATCAATTTTAACATTTACTGAATAATAATTATAAGAAAAATTGAATAATTTTATTTCATAAGATTCGGGGTCTTACAATAGCGGTGTCCTGTAGCTGGCAGATGATAACACTGTGCAACTCGAAAGTGGGAATACTTGTCCTACCAAATGGAAGGGATCAATAGCAATTATATCCAAAGTGGATGATGAGACTGTCAAATCATTTCCCATACAAGTAATTCAACTCTAAAGAGCTGACAATCCTTTGAAAGTGGCCGCACTAGAGCCAATTTCTTTACCCTTTAGACCACAATATCCTGTTATCAGCTTACACAAAGTTCCATGGAATTATGGAGAAGCTGAAGGATCCACGTCTCATACTACTGCTACAGGTCGAAGGAAAATCCATTGTATCTTCCTCAGTGGGTTATGAAGCCTACCTTCAAAGCAAAGGGGAAGATTCCCATAGAGAAGATTGAAAAATTCCTCCGCACTATGGGCCATAATGAAGCCATGGTGGTTCTAAGCTTAAGAGAAGCTCCACATCAGATATCAATACTGGACTTAGTTTTCTCTTCCGAGGATCACCGAAAGATCTTATTGAAGGTTTTGGAAGAAGCCTACTTACCGAAATCAGTGGATGTGGAAAAATTTCAACATATGGTTGATCAAATTTTCAACAACAATGTGATATCCTTCATTGATGACGACATACCGCCCGAAGGGACCGGTCATTGCAAGCCATTGCACATTGCAGTTTTATCCTCCGGGTATATGCTAGCTGGAGTTTTGATAGATGGAGGTTCATCTCTAAATATTTGTCCTTATGCCACCTTGGTGAAGATGAATGGCAATCTCAAATGGATCCAAAGCAGCCATACTGTTATCAAAGCTTTTGATTGATCCCGACGAAATTACGTCGGAAAAATTGAGCTGCCAATTGAGATTGGTCCAAATACATTCAATGTATCCTTCCACGTCCTCAGGATAGATTCAGGATACAACCTTCTATTGGGGAGACCATGGATACACATGGCTGGAGCTGTTCCCTCTACACTACATCAACAACTCAAATACATTGTCAATAATAGTCTAATCACTGTCAACGCTGAGCCGGAATGTCCTGAACAAGGAAATCTACCAATCATCAGCTTCAATTCAGAAGTTGAGCTGGCCAGTTTTTATGCTTTGGAAGTGAGTAACACGCAATACCATCCTATTGGATCACCACTTCCCATACCCAAGATTTCAGCTGAGGTTATGTCGGCCACTCAAGAAATGATGTCATTGGGTCATCAACTTGGACAAGGGCTTGGTAAAGATAAGCAGGGTATTAAGCACCCTATCCAAGTGTCCAGTCAAATTATAACAGCTGGACTAGGCTATTCTGCAAGTTCTAGTCGCAGGAATCCTTATAAGCATAAGCAGGTTCCTCAAGTCTCTGCCACGCGGCAATTTCTTCCATCTGCACCACATGAGCTGATACAGTCTCCAGTAAAGGTGCCAGTACATGTTATGGCTATGCTATTTCCCAAAACAGTACCAATCAAAGCAAAAGAGGTGTTGATTCCTGATCCCGAAGTGGAAGAAAAGGAACGAAAACATAAATATGACATCGCCTTGATGATGTCAGGTATACATATCATTATCCATGATGAACATATAAACAGATACACCCCAGACGATGATTGCCCAGATGTCATGGTTATCATTCGGGAGAAGGAGGACACTGACAATCCCTCCATAACTACAGTCCATCCGGACTTTGCCCTCGACAATTGGAGCAGCACTCCATGCATTGGTCGACGAGGGTAAAATGGGCAGAAAATCCCTCTACCCTATAGATAACCTTAATTGGTTGCTTTTTTATATAGTATTAGCAGTTATTTTATCAGTACATACTAACACTTGTGTATGATTAAACAGTTTCATATATTAAGTGAAAGCATATTTTGTTTCAGGACTCTGAATTTAGATATTCCTGTACTTGCTGATTAGGTGCCTTCTCTCCACAAGGGCTGTAACTTTGATGCAAAGTTGGACTCAGACTTGATGGAAATACAAGAGGACATTGAGACACCTCAGGAGATCAAGGAATGGGTCGCAGACAAACCTAAACCTAACCTTGACCAAACCACTTCTTTCAATTTTGGAACCTTAGAAATCCCTAAGATAATCCAGATTGGGTCAGACCTCACCCCAAACCAGCGGAATGACATGGTTGCACTATTAACCCAATTCTAGGATGTGTTTGCATGGTCTCATGAAGACATGGTGGGCTTGTCCACTGACATTGTTCTTAATCGCCTTCCCATTAAAGAAGGATTCAAGCCAGTTAGGCAGATGATCAGGCGATTGAAACTTGAGTGGAGTTTAAAGGCTAAAGAAGAAATTATGCAACAATTTCAAGCTGGCATTATCATGGTGTCTACATATCCGGAGTGGATATCCAATATTGTTCCCGTGCCTAAACCCGGAGGAAAGGTGCGAGTTTGCGTGGATACCGGGATTTGAACAATGCTTTCTTTAAAGATAGCTTTCCCGTGCCCTTTATCCACATTCTTATTGACAATACTGCTCAATACGGCATGTACTCCTTTATGGATTACTTTGCGGGGTACCATCAGATTATGGTCGCTGAGGAAGACCGTGAGAAAACTGTTTTCATCACGCCTTGGGGAACCTTTTGCTACAGACGGTTGTCATTTGGCCTCATCAATGCCGGGGCAACCTATCAACGAGCTATGATGGCTCTTTTCCACGATTTAATGCACAAGGAGATAGAGATTATTGGGTAAAATCTATATACGCAATACACGCAAGTATACGTGGTCAACAAGTAATAAAGTGATGAGTAGAGTATCGTTCCCACAGAGATCAACTAGCAATAATCTTAACTTCACAAGTACCAATTTCCTATTAACCCTAATTTTATTAAACTATTCAACTCAATAATTATAATTAAAGAATAACAAACTACCACAAAACAATCATAATTATCAAAATCTGGAATTTTAAACAATTAATAGAGAATTAGACTTATGATTTCACCTTAAGCTTCACTCTGATTTTAACACCTTTATTGCAATTCAATTCACTATCCCAATTTATTAATCAAGAACACGAACGTAGTATTAACCACCGCTCGATGCACTAATACCGTATTAAGTTAAATCCATAATTAAGATAAAAATAAGTTAAACACCTTAATTAACTAACTCATTATATCTCTATGTGACTTATAATTAAAGAAGGTTTAAGATTGAGTTCTTTATCCGATTACATGCGATGTCAAGCATATCTCTACCTTAACATTCATCAAGAGTTTGCTATTCACAAAATTCATGAACACATGCTATATTAACTAAGTCTAGATTTGAATATCCTCTCTCGATTCCATACAAATTCACAAAGAATTGTTGATCAGGCAATTCATAAATTCAAGCTCGAATTAATATAGATAAACTGGAAATAGATTATTGAACTAGAAATCAAAGTTACAAAATCATCGATTCACTCACAAATCCATCATAAGCCTAAAAATGAATTAGTTTATCATAAATGAAATAAACACCTAATAAATCATAGAAATCATTCTTTCAATTACAAATAATACCCTAAGATGAAGAATATTGAAAAACACCCTTCTCGTAGCCTAAAATTGCAATCTTCTCGAAAATCTCTTCAAAATACTCCTCTAATGCTTGCTTAGAAAAGCTGAGATTGATCTTCGTAATGTGCATTGTGTGTTATTGAATTCGTTGTTAATAGAGTAGTAGATGTCCAACACAAAAGTCCCAGCCGAAATTCCCCATCAAATAGAGTCCATGTGTACTCCACTATGTTAGAAACCATATCCAGCAAGAGTTTCAACCTCAGCAGAAGACATCAGAATTCGACACCCCCGCCCCGGCGAGCTACTGTAAAGTCCCCGAATCCGGATACTTGAAACCCGAACTCGGTACTTCACGATACCATTTCTATGAAGCGGAATAATACTAATAATAATAACAATAATATAGATTTATCAAATTAATTTACATATTATCAGAGTTTAGTTCCCAAGTATGAAACCTTTAAACATTCGTTACATGATAATGATAATAGTATTTATCATCCTTATTATAAAGTTAGACTATTACATAGAATAGCTTAAACATTCATTCAGCAACTTTCCCTTTCCCCTTGTTCTTGGCAGATCCTTCGGTTTGTTCACACTTAGCTGAAAACATTTAAATTAAGCAAGAATGAGCATTTGAGTACCCAGCAAGTAATATCAACAATATCAGTTAGCTGAAAGGATTAAATGTTTTCTTTGAATCTAAACTTCTACAACGGATCAATAGTTGTGAAGTAAACTGGACCAATAATCAATAACATGTCATTTAAATTTCAATTTTTTTTGAAACTACGTATGTACTATAAATGATGATTATTTGATGACTATGAACATTGTTTTATATTTTTGAAAAGGTTTAAGCAGAACTTCATCTCGTAAATAGTCATTACTTACTGAACGCACGGGGTGATCGGCCCCGTTATGCCTACTGTATTGATCAATACTACATTGCTAGAACGATATTATCGTTCATCCTTTGTCGTCAGTAGCGCATAAAAATTTCCCATGATTGGGATGTTCATAATGATCTTGAATCCATACCAAAGCAATTCGGTTGGATAAGTTTTATCTTGTTCAACAACAATTTTAAATATATATGTCTAGCTGGATCAAATAGCTTAGACGACCTTTATTTCAAAGTATACATACTAAGAAATTATAAGTATGTATCAACATGTGATAAAATATAATGATTATCCAAGTGGGGACACTTGTATAACCATATTATAGAAATTATCGAACAGAATAAATAACTTGATCACTATTAACAGAATAAAGGAAATTGTACAACAATTATTGTTTAATAGCTTACTTATACAGATTCATTGCATAAGTATATACAAAGGTTGAAATATTTGAACAATTGAAATGAATAGTTTAGATACTATCTTACGCATGTCCTTAGCATAAAGTAAATGCAAAGGTTTAGATACTTGCCTTGTCTGCTGCTTACACAACTTAGATATATCTTTTCTATCAAGTCCTATCATTAAATAAATCATTGTCTGATTAGAATAATATATCATATCATATAATACTGCTTATTGCAGTCAGCACATTCCTAATCACATTGTCACATAATTTTAACACCATTGAATCACAAATAATTCACTTATCAAGTCAATCTATTTAAATCCAGATCAATTTCTGAAATATGGCGGTCTTACCGACAACTTTATCGGGTAATTATCGAGTCTATGACTCTTATACAGTTATACAATATCCATTTGGATAACTTAAACACATACAAGACTATTTTTTTCATGGCCTTGTAATAATTTTTTAAACAATTATTACCATTTATCATAATTTTGAAATATCGAATCATTATTAAATGATTTAAATAATAAACAATTTTATTATCATTAATATTTAATTAATAATAAACTATTAATGAAACTATTGCCAAAATATTAAGTTATTTAAAATAACTTAAACTATTTTAAAACATTTATATTACCTTTAAATGATTTTTAAAATATTTAAAATCATTATTAAATAATTACCATTAATATTTAAATATTAATGAACTATTTATCTAAATATTAAAAGTCATTAATTATAACTTAAAATACTTTTAATTCATTTTATCCTTTAAAAATTTTTTTTTAAATTAATAAAATCATTTTAGAACTATTTATTTAATATAATTATTAAATAAATTTAATATCATTAATCAATAAATATCATTAATATTAAATTATTAATGAAATTATTCTTTTAAATATTAAAATTTAATTTTTATAACTTAAAATATTTTTAAACACTTTATTTTCATTTAAAATGATTTTTAAAATAATAAAATCATTTTTAAACTAATTTATTTAATATAATTAAATAATTTTTAATATCATTATTAATCATTAATTAATGAAATTAACCATTAAATATTAAAAGTTATATTTTATAACTTAAAATATTCTTAAATACCTTATTATTATTTAAAATGATTTTTAATATAATAAAATCATTTTTAATTTATTTATTTAATTCATTTACTAAATAACTTAACTATCATAATATTAATTTATTAATGAAAATTATCATAAAATATTAAAAGTCATTGTAGATAACTTAAAATATTTTCATATATCATAATATAATTTTTAATGATTTTTCATGTATTTAAATCATTTTTAAATAATTTATTTAATATTATAATTAAATAAATTAAATACTTTTAATATTCAAAAATATTAAATATTTATGAAATATATTTAAAATAATTAAAATATAATTTTCTTTAATTTAAAATAATTTTTAATAATTTATTTTGTATTTTTAATAATTAAAACCCTTTTTATCAATTTTTTATTAATTTTCGGAAATTATAAATAAAACCGTCGCTAAAGGGCTATAGCGACACTTTCTGTCGCTATAGGTGTTCTTGAGTCTTCAAGATCATTCATAACCTTGGCCCAACTTGCCTACTTTGACCAAGCACACGCAGGATCGGATTGATGTTTGAGGGTATGCTTTTATGCAGATTATGTAGTATACATGCAACACTACACCATTCAACAAGAAATATGATCAAATAACATCACAATCGAAGATATAAAGCCTCAAAGTGGTCGTCAGGACATGTTCTTCATTTTCGGGTTTCGGAAATGAAGAAACGATTCTGATGGCTACTTTGGGGTTCCACAACTTGCAGATCGCGAGATATTTTTGTGATATAATGCGTGAAGTGTGTAGCCAACATGTAAGAGAATATATTTATCCCAAAATATTAACTAAATAACAACACAATCGACAGATCTAGACCGGTCAAACCTTGTCAGACGTTATGATCATGCGTTTTCTAGGTTACCCAGAAAATGCATTTCATGAACGTCCGGCCTAGTTTGACCGCCCACTGAGATCCACCTGATCTATATATTAGTAATATAGTGCAATAATATTGTAGTCCAAACAACAGACTATATCATAGATACATAGATCATTACATAAAATCATAACACAGTCAGATCTAAGGCCACGAAGAGCTTGTCAGAGCCTTCTCGGCATGATCTGGGTTTTTCCAGAAATTGAAAGTCATGGTCGGTCAATGAGGTTTGACCACCCATAACTTTCATTCTGAGCACGATCTGAGCTAGCTAAAAGTTCCAGATTACGTGGGAATATAACAAAGCTACAAGATTCAAGCTTTAATCAACAAAAACAGTTAACATATAAAGATTAAAGAGGCTCCGACATTTGCTTGTCGATCAACAACAAAATTTTCAGATTTTTCAAAACTCAAATCAAGATTTTGATGATATGGATCTATCTAAAACCAACCCGGATCGTCATAATAACTTATAAACAACATGTTTTAACAATAAATTCTAACATCTAACAACAAAATTTTGGATGATTCAAGCTAAGGTTTTTATACCTTTGATGTCCAAATTTCGATTTTAATGTTCTTTGGTTTTAGTATGGTGATCGTGGGGCTTGTTTCTCAATTCGATTTTAGGAGAGAATTTCGTAGGTTTTAAGTTGAGAGAGATAAGTGGAGTGTTATTGCAAAAATAAGTGGGCAAATGAGATTTTCTCTCTCCAATACTATATATATAATGTGTTGGATGCATATATGCTGAGATTTTTAGCTAGTTGCTGAGATTGTATGTCACCATTTGTCAACATAGTTGGTTACCAACTCCAACCTATTGTCAAAACCTACTAATTTAGCCAAAATAATACACTTAGGGCAAAATGGTCATTTGGCATGACAAATTAATGGCATTTTGGTAATTGCCAAACCCTTAGGGTTAGGGTTTGGTTTAGGGTTTAGGGTTTGAGCCAATTTTAGTAAAAGTCTAGGATTCCAAATTTAGGATTTAATAATTATGGTTTATTACAAAAAAATAATAATATAAAATAACTAAATTTTTGTTTCTAAAATTTGACAATTTAGGTTTGTTAATTAGATTAATTTTCTAATTACTTTATACAAGAACATTAGGGTTTAGATCATATAATTATCATTGATTTTGCTAATTTAGCAATTAGGGTTTATTCTTTTGGTAATTAGGGTTACCAAATTACTATTGGGTTTTTAATTGCTAAATTAGGGTTTTAGTTTAGTAATTAGGGTTTAACAATTTAGGGTTTCTAAATTTAATAATTATAACCACAATATTTGTTAATTGATCACATTATCGATACCCACCAACAATCTCAAACTCTAATTTCAAATTAGGGTTACTAATTATAGCAATTAGGGTTTCGCGACAAAATTAGGGTTTTAATCATTATGGTTTTAAATCACTAATTAGGTTTATTTATTAAGTGATATAAAACATATTATACATGACCTTTAATCACAGTAACACAATTCTTGACAAATCAAACCTCCGGTCTAGGTTTCTGGATTAGGGTTTATTAAAAATTCAGATATAATTAGGGTTTTAATTTAATAATTAGGGTTTCCTAATTAGCATATCCTAAAGTAACACATAACATATATCATGTAACCCATATATTTAACAGTCGTAAGTTTCCCATTTTAATTGATAAACAGAGTTAAATCAATTAATGCTAGGGTTTGGTCAATATACCATAATTGACCAACCATCAACAGTACAATTTTTACAATACATTATTATAGCACTGAAAAATCAAAATATTATAATATTATAATATTATTATCATTCCTTGATCAAAACCCAAAATTAGGGTTTGGATTCCATATCTGATTTATCTGTTATCATTAAGTTAAAATAATTAACTTAATATCCCGAACAAATTTATATAATGAAATAATTATTATAATTATTCTAAAATCATTTCATATATTATTTGAATAATATAAACATATAATTTCATTGAAAAATAATTAATAAAACATTTCTAATATAGAATTAATTACTATAAAAATATCATTTATAATAACCAATATTTCTAAAATAAAATTATTTACAATTAATAATGTAATACTTAAATTTTATTTATCAAACATATAATTATAATTACACATTACCTTGGCACATATCATTCATATTTATTTTAATAAATAAAAAAAAAATTATACGCAAAAAATTTATGATTTATTTATATAGAAAATATCGGGTTGTCACATTCACCTCCCTTATAATGATTCCGTCCCCGAATCACCACTTTAAAACCTATACCTACTAGGGTACATGTCATTCACAATCATTGCAAGTAGATTTTTATCACTTTAATCAGACTGATCTTTAACTTTTTATTTAAAGCTTGTCTTTTCGATATATCTGAAATTTGATTTCTAAAAGAACTCAAATTCCTCCTTCAAATTTTCCTTATAAAATAATTTACTATAAATAAAAAAAATCATATTTATATAAAATAAAAGTTATAATGAAAAGTACTGAGTCCCACCGCCAATTGCCACCGTGTGTCTTGGTGTCATGTTGAAGACCCTTGCAGAGATTTTGTCACTTCTTTGGATGAAGTTGGTCCTGTGATTGCCAAAGTTCCGCCGCTTTTCCCCATGTTCACACTTTTGCTACCTCCGCTTTCCTTTTGGACGGTCTTTCACCCTATGATCCTTTGATCCGCATGTAAAACACCCACCAATTATCTTAGAATTGGGGCGGTTGGGAGAGATATGGCCCTCCGCCCACACTTGAAACATCATGAATTTTCCTTTAGACATTCCCCTAAATGATTTTTCCCACAATTCCCACATTGCACCAACGGCTTCTTATTTACACCTTCTTGTTTTACCTGCACCCCACCAAAGTTGTTCACCTTCCTCTTATCCCTCCTATTCCCAGTATTTGCTTCCACCTTCCCAGTTCCCTCAACTTTTCCCTTGTTCCTCCTTTCTTTGTTGTAAAGGCTCATGGCCTCACTTCCCTCCTCAGCGATAAGTGCTTTCTCCATGAGTGCTGCAAATGTAGGGATTTGCAACACTGCCACCTTGTTGTAGAGCTAGGGTTTTAATCCCAGCTCAAACCTTCGCGCCTTTCTAGCCTCCGTATCGACTTGATGCGGGGCGAACCTAGCTAATTCATCCAATTTTGCGGCATATTCCGCAACAATCATCCAATCACCATTCATTCTGGTTTTGAACCCTTTCTTTTTATAAACTCTTTTGCCCCTCAAGGAAACATACACTTCAAACCCGCAGCCTGGTTTCACCTCAGTTCAAACAATTCACACAATTTCGGTTATCTTGAAGACGGGATTAAACCTTTCAAACCTACAGTTTATCCTGAAGACGGGATTAAACTTTTCTACGCTTGTAGTTTGTCCTGAATACGAGATCAAACTTTTTCCACACCTGCAGTTTGGCCTAATCATGGGATCAAACTTTCTTCTCCCCACAGTATAGCCTGCACATGGGATTCACACTTCTCTTTGGCTATAATTCATTCTGAGGGGCGAACTACGTTGACCTGATCTCCCTGATACACGAGAATACATAGGCAACCATATGCTATATGGTCCGGTCGCAATAAAAAAAAACAACAAAAACATTTCTGCCCTTTCTATACAAAAACAAAAATAACAAAAGTCCTTATACACCCTTCTTCATCAATAAAGCTTCTACACCTATCTGCCTTTCATATTCAGCGTTGAACCTCTTAGATCAGGTTCGAACTACGCAGACTTGATCTCTTCTTCAATAGGAGTATGTAGGCAGCCATTTATGGTTCAGTCTAACCCCTACCAGAACAAAAATACTTGTCACACGGTACTGGGATCAAACTTCAATCCACTACATTTCATCGGCTTCAAACCAAAGGGATGGAATTATCCAACCTCTCTTCACAAATAGGAGATTCGGTGACCATCTAAGTTGCGGTTGTGCCTCAAAGAGCAACACCAATCCATAAGAGATGGAATTAACTAGGCTTCTCACAAATAGAAGTACTGGTGACCATCTGTGGTGTGGTCAATCTCAGAGAGGAAAAGCCACCCTCCTCTCCACATTTCCATACAGGAACCAGTCCCAAGACACCAAAGATGGTAGGGATACATACAGATCAATGATCAATTCTAAGAGATCCTGTGATGGCTCAATGTCCACATATCAAGGATAAGTTCAGAATGTATCAAGATCAAAAGCC
The DNA here is from genome assembly GCA_020205605.1 of Panax ginseng. Lineage (NCBI taxonomy): Eukaryota > Viridiplantae > Streptophyta > Magnoliopsida > Apiales > Araliaceae > Panax > Panax ginseng. Next base: position 89,557,843 of record CM035134.1, on the reverse strand, counting down.
CTGAAGAAATAGGCAAATATCAAGCAAGTATCAAGGCACAACTGAAAAGGAAGTAAATCAAAATGTATTTCTCTGCCATATATAATATTGTTTGATATATACATATGTGTTGTACATGACAAAATGGCTAAGCTAGTCTGTGTAGGAAAATATAAAGCTATCTACGGATCTGTATGTATGCGGACTATCAGATCTAACATGGCATCCCTCTCTGAAGAAGGAGGTAAAGCTGCAAGCTCCTTCCCAATGGTATCTACACGAGCTAGCAAATCAGAGGCTAACTGCATGGTGGCATGATGCTCATCGATGTATGCACTCATATCGGCAAGGATGCCAGTTGTATGGGATCTCACTGAAGTACTGTCTGCAATGGCCACATCCCTAGCAGATAGGGTGGCATCTCGCTCCATAATTAATGCATCCCTGGCTGATCTAGTCTCATCCCTCTCTAACAGAGCGGCGTCTCTCCCATCAAGAGCTGTCAACATCGAGACCCTAGCCTGATCTCTCTCATAGGTCATCAGATGTAGGCTTTGTTCCAAATGTTGTGTTGAATACTGAATAACAGTGGCACTCGGGGTGGGAGAATCCATCACAAATGCTGGCAACCCAGCCGTCAAATCCCCATCGATGGGAATATCGACCTCTTCTATAGGCTCCTCATCGTCGGAATCAATATCTTACACTGTGGATACTACCATAGTCGATGCAGTCTCTGTCTCCATCCATGCTGGATACTCTACAGAATAACCTGAATGACTGACAAAAAACTCAGCCAGCTCTCGTTGATCCCAACAGGCATACAACCTGGATCTATCCTCTACTAATAAATGGTGTGAAGCGAAGCGCTGACTCACTGCCCCCTCAAATGGATGGAAATCTTGAAAGTGGTCAAACTGACACATCACGGCCAGTGGGTGGTAGGTGATCATCCCTCTCAAAACAGCTAAAGGAAGATAATCCATGCCCGGAGCATGAGTAATGAAGTTGTAGGGTGAACTAAGCCATATACACGGCAGTATAGCGAACGGATCTCCAATCCCTACCAGGAAAGCTGACCAAGATGCAGCATCTGTGCACTCCGTAGGCTGAAAGGAGTATGACATGGCTATCTCATGGGTGAAACAATACCCATGCCGTCTGAATGTGCCAATCGGTCTCAAGTGTGATATAAACCTCACATACAGCATGACTGAGATGCCTATAAACACTCTTGCTGGATAAGTGCAGCAATATGTGGCCGACCTCAGAGTCTCTACCATAATCATCGGTATAATGGTGTGACCCTCCCTGAGAGCTCTCACTGCCATAATGACGCCAATGTCCAACTCATCCATGTACTGTGGCATGAAGACGTATGATAATACACACAGTAGCAGTACATCTACTCTGGCTAAACGCCAATGATCCTCCGGTGTGGTGAAATCCCCGGAATACCGTGCATAACATCCTCAGAGCCAAATCTGTCAAACAGAGAATGTTGGGATATCACGTGGCCAGATGTAATCTCATCTTGTACCACCCTGCGCCTCAATCCGGTAAGGGTCATGAACTACCTACTCATGTCTCCGATCACCATGTGCACGCAAGGTCTGTCCAACGGTAGCATCATCAATCGTGCATACTCCTCCAGAGTAAGAGTCAACTCCTGGGTCCTGAATAGAAAAACCTGTCTCTCCGATACCAAATACTCTAGCATACCCTCCACGAATCCTGTGGGAACCTGAAACATCAATAGGGTCATAGTATGCTGTAACAAATGATCTACAGTCACCCTGTCTAATGGTGACATGTTATCATACCACGATCGCATACCCGATGCCACCAAAAATTGTGGGTTATGATCAATACGGCTAACTGTCGAAGAAGACATCTGTACGGGCCGTGTCATAAGACCATCCAGGGGTTAATGCTGAATATCTCTAGACATACATACATATGCATAACATAGTAACATGCATGATACAATAGATGGCAATATGATATAGGGAATGGAAAACTGTACATACATTCCTAAGTATATCATCATCTAATACATCTCTGTATAGCTAAAATACAGGGAAATGGGGCGAAGCTACCCAACAACTAACAAAGGCCTATCAAAAGATATAGCGAGAATGGGGTGAAGCTACCCAATATCTAAACAGAGGCCTATCAAAAGAGATAATGAGAAATATACATCAGAAGAAATCAATGGTATCGATGTCTACATCGTCAATCCTGTCCACCTGATGTAACTCCTCCTGAGTCACTGAATCTCTATCTAAAGGGATATCAGGCCTATACAAGGGAGGATCTACACCAGCAAAGCCATATGGCTCACTTGAGGGGCCAGCGCCAGAGCTGAAAGGATCAAAAGTGTCTACCTCTAAAGGATCTCTACCCAAATGCCGGATAAAGAAATGTGCCCGGTCCAACTGCCGGTTTAACTTGTCAATCTATGTCACATGGGTCGGATCTCTGACACAGGCTAGCCAATCTGTCATCATCATGGATCCTGGAACGATATCCCCCATAAACTGTGTGGCGCGGGTCTGAGCTCCAATGGTACGAGGGAACCTCCAATGCTGGAACTGTTGGGCTTCGGCACAGAAACGCACAGTGGAAATTAAAATTTTAAAGCAATTTTCGATACCCTAAAACAGGATCCATGCGAAAATCAATTAATTCAGAGGTTTAGAGATTATACAGATATAAACAAAATGAGAATCAAACCGATCGCCTCGAATCTCCAACGCAATACAAACCGATTGCGCTCTCACAGTATCCACATTTAACGCCGCAGCACTAAACCGTCGAACGATTCTGCAATAAGAAGGACTTCTTGCAGATTAGCCACCAAAAGGAATGGATTTTGAAACTTTTTTTCTCTAGTCTCTCTCTAAGAGCGGCTAGGGTTTTCAATTATGATATCTTACCCTAAGTAGTCGCTATATATCATATATATAGTAGTTAAAAGGAATTAATCAAATCAAAACCTAATTTTATAAAATTGAATTTATATATATATATCTCTTAATTAAGTCTTACTTAATTAATATACATATATACAAATTATCCTTTTAATTTAAATTAAGTGATTTAAATACTATTAATCATATTAATATATTTAAATCCTTAAAATTTAAATTAATTTCCTTTTAAATAACGTTCTATGTGTGTGACTTATATAGGTTATTATTACGTTGGCAATAATTTTAAAATCATATTATAAAATTATAAAAAATTGAGCTGCATCTAGTAATGCATCAACGCTACCCAAGTAATAATAAGATCGATGATTCGATGCAACCTTTTCGTGACCAATGTTTCAATGTAATTTAATCCTTTTAACCTTAATATCCTAGATTAAACTCGAGTCATGGAATGTGTCATACTCTTCATAATTTAATCTGAGTTTTCTTGATCAATGAGTAGACTATATGAAACAAATCACTATTTGAGCATGGCCATGCATTTCATAGTCCTACTCAATCAAGAGGCCTATGGATATCACCCATAATATATAGGATGGTTAAATTTCATCTAGATCACTCATATTTCTCACACGATTAATGATGAACCCAATAATCACCTTTATAGTCCACCTATTAAAGGTGACATTTGATGATATCAAAGTACATAAATTCTCGTCGTAGTAATATAGCGATTTGTGTCGGAGGACCATTACATCATTGTCACTATGAGAATTGCTAATGACACTTCGCATAATGCTCCATATAGAATTCTCATGGTGGGTCCATCAAAGACATCATTCTCTAACATGTACCTATGCATTGACTTAATATCTCATATATTTATGACCAATGAAATTTGGTCATCAATCGATCCACATACTAGTCTCAATGCATCATTGTTGTCCCATCAACAATGATACTCGACTAGGGACATTTAAGAACACTGATACTAATGGTAATATATAATCTCATGTTCAAGTCACATACTTGAAACTATATAATTTGTATCACTATTCTAAGGAATTTTATTATGTTAACAATTATATTACGCAGTAAATAAAACCATAATAAAATCATATATTTATTCAATCAAATATAATATCAAAACGTTAAGCAATTATATCAAATAATTGGCCTCTAGGGCATAAACTCTAACAGGAACATCTCCTAAGTGCAAGGACCCTCTGACAATATGAAACTGTCAACCCCAAAAAATGGGATATGAATGATGGGTGACTACGAAACAGGCCAATAACGCCTGATAGGAGGCAAGATCGGCATGCGAATCTCTCTGTGAAGTGCTCTCGATAGCACGCCTCTCTAAATAGAGCTCCCATTCTCCATCCGTGAAGAGAGGAATCCTATGGGTGGAAATAACGTACTCAACTCTAGTGGTACCCATCCTCAAATCCAACACTCAAGTGCTCCCTGAATAGGGAACCCATGTGATGACATCCATTGTCAACAACTCCGGTTGTGGCAAGCAATGAGTGAAACCCTCAAAGCATGGGGACCTCCGCCAGTATGGAATGATGTCATCTCCGTCCTCGTGGATAGGTGTTTAAACCTAACACGCTCACAGGATGCAAACATGGCATCCTCTCATAGGCCCAAAACTGCCAACACAAAGGCAACATCGTATGTCAGTCAACACTCTTAATCTGTACATGGGAAAAGATAAGAGAAATACTCACCAGCAGAAACGGGTAGAATCCTAACCAAGCCTCAGTCAAGCCCTGTGATTGCATGTGCATTCCCCCGAGGAAGTAGGCAAAGGTGTAGGAACCCCATCATAATCTCCTATATGGTCCACGTGTCGAGTGGAGTTGATCAAAGCGAAGGACACCATAGAAGAGTTATCTGCTATGAAGCAGCCCCTAATGATCATCAGGAACAATCGCCGAAGAATGTGATCCCTGACTCTCACATCATTGGGTATAGGCTCACTCAATAGCCCGCTCATAGCATCTACGCTCAAAGCACCTGTACGTACAGTCCTGCCCTTGAGCGCCTCCGCTGAAACTCCTAACAAGGATCTGACGGCAGTAGGGGTTATATCTGCCGTACAAGGCACTGGATCCCCTCCAAACTCCATACCTATGATAAACTGCCAATCCATCGGCGTTATCATCACCTCACGATCCGAAGAATGGAGTGATCGAGTGCAGTGAAACCCGGGCTTTCGAGACAATGCCCGAGGTAACCCTGGGGACAACGACGGGAAGAATGGAAAAGAACATCCTAAATCCTCGACCATGTACAATCGCTTCTATAGTCATCGTGCAAAGCTTCGATACATAGAGTGGATTTGAACCAATTCCCTCGAGGTCGGTAAAAGTCGGGGACCTACATCAAATGCAGATCAACATCAGAACCCTTTTCTCCTCATCAATAGGAAATAAGGAAGATTAAGATCTAATTTCATACCTCATTTTAAATGCAAGTGGTAGACATCAAGGATGCCGACTCAGCCACCTGGAAGATCCGGGTTCGCCACTTGAATACCTGGCAAATCCATATGGGGAACACGTGCAGCAGGAGCAGGAACCTCAATCGGTACATCCTCCTCCTCGTCCTCGACATCCGGCACTACAACCCGGATAGGACATATCACCACCTCCACCAAACGACGAGGCTGTCTAACAGAACAGTGTCGAAGCACTTCGAAAGCCTTCCTCCGTACACCATAAGTGGTCCTGCGGGAACTACTCGGCTGATCCAGAACCATAATATCTGGACAACAAGTCTTCAAATCACCTCAGAAAGGGTGTGGTAAATTCTTACCTGGAGCTTTTCAAAATGCATTTTTATGATTACATGCATGCATGCATTGTTTTAACATACATCTATAGTAGAGTTAAAACTGCATGACTACCCAATGCCTACGTTTTTGGAAAATTTTGTCATAGCCCCTTTGTAAATGGGACTATCCACATGTACATAGGCATGACTAGGTGGCCATACAGTAGCACACTTATCCACAGTCATATACATCCTATATACATTAATACATCATAGTAAAAAATCTGTAAGTGTAGTCTAATTACCAGGATTATTTTGCTTCTCTACCTTTACTCATTTGTCCTTAAATAGGATAAGAAATGACAGTAAAAGGTGCCAATTTGACTGTCTCAAAGTCAAAAAAATTTCATATCATTATGTTCAGCATGGTTTAATACGAACATTTACTGTGTTGAATATTTTTTGTAAAATCATATCAGCATGCATATTCACTACTATGTGTCTAAGTGCATTTCATGTGATAAGTCATTTTCCAAAGGATAGAAATTGGAAAAAAATACATGCATATGTTACCAGGACAGTAAAGAACACTTGTACGGTGGCAGAATATGCAGAAAGTTGCCCGAACTCAGCAGGTCTGAAGAAGAGATCTCAGATTTCCTTCGCGGCGCAACTTGAAAATGACTTATGAAACCAACCTGCAGGCTTTACATAGCCACGGTTGGCCGCAAGTCCACCTGCGGCTGCTCCAGGTGTACCTGCTACACCCTTATGTGGGTCCCACACCTTCGGCTTGCTCTAGTTAGAGTTGCAAAGGAGGTCTCATAAGTTGAAAAGGCCAAATCAGGAATAAAAATGCTACGCGATTGAGCAGAATAGCCTGGAATCCTGGTTTTCATGGGCCAAAACTCTGGCTCCACATCTAACTCAATGTTATTCGCCTGCATACAAGGTATAATATACCAATGGCCTAAGCTTTTACAAATCATACTCAGCAATACCTATCAAAAGTCCGATGCCGTCAGTGTAGGGTCATAGCCCTAACGATGTATCCCTGGCGGGGGTTACAACATTGAAGTTACGAACTGATGATGTATCCCCCACGGCGGTTACAACACCAAAGTTATAAGATGACAAAGTATCCCCGACGGGGTCATAACACAAGTCTTTCAAGCATCCACGTATCCCCGGTGGGGGTTATAGCGCATCCTCAACCATTGACACACACATCAATGAAGGTCAATCAGCCTTGACAATGCACCCAACAGGGATCTATCCGGTGATACACACATCAGCGGAGGTCAGGCAGCCCTGACAATACATACTGTTGGTAGTAACTCCGATAGGATGATGGGATATGTTATACACATCCTCAAACAGACAAAGCTTTATCCCCACAAATCTCTTGTACACAAGAGGCACCTCTATGGAATAGAAGTCTGTGTCTAGGATTCAAGACTTTGGTGATAGCCCCAACGTCAACATCCTTGAAGACTTGGATCGCATGTCCAAGACATTACTGATTGTCATCCCAACAAGATTAACAGGGAACCGATAATCATTTTCATCATGCATCATGTTGCTGCACATAGCATCATGTTTATCTTGTTGCATTTCAAGTGTCTAGGATTCTTTATCCTATCCATGTCTTGCATTGCATAAATATGATAAAGAGGGGCATCTGTAGACACTCAAAATTTTCCTTTTTATTACATTAACATTGCGGGAGGGGCGATTCGTCTTCGGAGATAACCACGGAAGGCGGCTCACATCCATTCTGGATACTACCGGAAGTTTAGTCTCAACCCCGGAACACACCCCGAGAGTATCATTTCCAACCACAAAGATAACCCCGAGTTTCGTCCTTGGAGATAACCCCAAGGAATGTTGTTGCAATTCCGGCGATAACTCCGAAAATGCTTGTTTCAAATACATGCTATCAGCTTCAATCTCGAGACCTCTGCCTTTGAGGGCACTCATACCTCGGACCCGTAACTAACACCAAGGCGATAGGACATTTACAGATGACCTTGCGGCATTCAAACACTTGCAGAAGTCCAATCTCAGATGTAACCCTGAGCAATGTTTGCTTTCAACTCAAACCAGAGATAACCCCGATGAGGAGTCAAACGTCATCTTGCCACTTTAACACCTGTGCGTCGTCTCAACACTTCATACATACATACATACAACAATGTCCTATAAGAACCAAGGAGTTCTAATCCCGAGTGACTATTGCGCGTGGCAGAACACCGGATAAAATTTGAAGCTTGAAGACTATGGGCATGGTCCCTTCTTCCTGACTTCGTACAACCTCTAATCCCATGTCATTGTGTAACTCTCAACACAAGAGGTCCGAATAAGGTCTTATATACCTCGTTCGGATGCTCAGATTGAAGTTTTGCAAGTTCAAGCAGATATTACAGTGCACAAATGCACGTATTTCGAGACAACGGAACCCGCAGAGCCCAGGGCACCCCGGACAGTCGCAGGTGCATCTGCGACTGCCGCAGGTACACCTGCGGCTCCCCCCTCTATAAATAGAGGGCTTAGGGTGGCAATTTGAGAAAAAAAAAGAGGCGAGGAAGCCCTGTCCAATTTTCTCTGTACACACCCCATATTGAGTGTTTCCTCATTTTAAACATCTGTTAGCTCACATATAGCTATATTTTTACCGGCGGGAGCTGAGTGTTTATCCATATAGATTCATAAAAACCTGCATTGGCAACCCACTGTAAGCCTTCTCACACTCTATAAAGCCTTTCTCTTCATCTTTGCACACACTATTCTACACATTGAGAGTCGTGTTGTGTGCATATGCCCGGACTTCGGTCCGTGCTTTTTATTTCTGTCTATATATATGTGACACCCGCAAATCCAGGTCCCTTCGAACCTCGAATCCGGTCCACCATGATACTCCTATCGTCAAACTATTTATATCACTTATTCATAACTTAATGAATATAACTTTGCTTATTACAATTTAGAATATAAATTCTTTCTATTTCCAGGATCTATGTAATGACCCCAAACTTTTATAAGTTTTAAATCTTGGTCATTTACCATTCCTGTTTTACATCATATTCGATGTTATAAAAATATGCGGAATAATTTAAACTTTTTCAATCTCCTTTGAAAAATAATCATTTATTGATTCCTTAACTTGAATCAATTACAAATCCCTGAATCAAATTATGTTATGATTTCTTCTATTCGAATTACGTATAAATCCTTACATCTCAATTCGAATTTCTCTATGTATCACATAGTACAACTTAACATGTATTACACCTTATAAACTATTATCATGTACATCTCCTAGAACCTAAACATGGTTCAAGAGTATATATTTAAATAAATAAATCAATCTCCTTCGATGCTATTGAACTTTATCTATCAAGTAGCACATAATCTTTACCGTGAGTCCTTAACCTGCAAAAGTAGTTATTTGCAAGGGTGAGCTCGACAGCCCAGCAATTCTAACAGTTTTCATGCAGCACATAGCATATAATAACATACTCAGTTCATACATTCATAATCAATTAATTTTACTACGCATGTTACTTCACATAGGCATAGAGATTTTCATCACAAGCATATCATCAAAGATCAACTTTCACATTTCATACATATCTCATATGCATTTCATATATATACATCAACATTTTCATAGCATAATATGGCTCAACTAACAATTATCGAATTCATATAACAAATAGGAACTGAAAGACTTGCCTGATTCGTAGTTTATCAACTACAACTTAACTACGTATCGCTAATTGCACTTCGTGTATCCCTACACAATTCTATAAGCATGGATTCATACCCATCAGTCATACATTTCATACGCTCTTAATATAAGAACAAATATTGTTTCCTAACTTGGTTTCATTTTTACTTGAACTTAGGATAACCATGAGACTAGCTCATTCTACTATCATATTTATTTCAACAATCTTGTTTCATAACTTGTAGTCCTTAAGGACAACATATAACTATAACTTAAGACCATGCAGTTAACAAACTTCTCTTGGTCACTCTGCAGAACGGCGCGGCTGCGCTGCACTTAAGCTTGGGAGTGGCGCGGTTGAGCTACTCCCAGCCAGAACCAGACTTAGGCTTTTTATTGCCCAACATAATTCCTAGCACGACATGTATTTTGATACGTACTGTAAACATACATCAAGTAGGTTCTAATAGTTCTTCAAGTTCACATTTCAAATCATTTATTTTTGAATTTCATAGTTCTATGTTGAATTATTTACAATAACAAGGCTTAGCAACTTCTTTTAACAAAGGTTCAAGGTTTATAAGTTTTTAAACCTTATATTAGTACTAACAACCTTTAATACGCATGTTCACATGTATCTATCTCATTTACATAGACATAACATAGTTCATACTTTTAAAACATGCTAAAATAACTTATGTCATGCTTGACTAGTTGACTGCACATATCATTCATGTTCAAAGGCATAAATAACTCTATCATGCTTGCTTATAAGGTCATAATGAAAGTAACACAACGCTCATCAAATTTAGTTTCAAAAACTTTTAAATTTCTCTTTAAAACACGTACTAAACCGAGCTTGACAACCTTTTATATGCAATACATCTTGGAATTACATTCCTTATCCATCCGCGCATATAACTACGCCACATTCACATGTTTCTAAGGTCAGAACTTAAAAGACACAAAGTTCGTCAAGTTTCATTTTCAAAACGTCAAGTTTTTCTTTTAAAATGCTTTAAACCAAGCTATATCAATCTGTTATATGCAAGGTAACTTTAAAACAACATTTGATGTCCGTTGATATGCGTACATAAGGTCCAAGGTCAGAACTCAAAGGACACCAAATTCATCAACTTCCGTTTCTCAAAAACTTTTAAGTTTTCTTTTAGAAAATCATGTGAAGGAATTCCATAATGAGTAAACTAATCTTTGTTATATGACATGTCTATTATCATGCATTTTCATTTTACATCACTTAGAATAACATATTTCATCGTCGGGAGCACTATACTTACGTATGTGTTCGCTCGACACCCTCCAATCGCCTCTGAATACGTAATAGTCACACAAACGACTATTTTGACCATTCCTAACGACCTCAAATTGAAATACTTAAAGAGAAAAAGTTGTAGATCTATTCGTCCTCATTCCGGATCATCTTGAATCACCTCAATCGGAGTTCGTATGAAAAGGTTATAGCCGTTTTACCAAAACAGGTCATAGCAGTCACACTCAGCAGACATGGGGCGCGGCCGCACCCCTTTTCCTCACCATTATCAAGGCGCGCAAGCAATGCTAATGCCATTTTCTTGCTGTATGCGCCAAGACGCATGGACGGCACGCACGCCTAACCGCCATGTGAAACAATTTTGACATAACTTTCTCATTTTAAGTCCGAATTAGTTGGTTTTTGATTCGTTGAACTCATTAAACTCTTAGCTACCCATCTACAGAGTAATTATAACACTTCAAAAATATTAACTAACCCAAATATTGATCCAAACTCATATTCATACTAAATTTTTATGTTTTGACAAATTTAGCGAATTCATTCACCACGAATTCGTTTCTCAACCAAATTGGTTCGTTTAACTTCCGTTGTTTTCGTATTTAACAATATTAACAACTTCTAACAGAAAACTACAGATTGAAACAAGTTTTAGCCATCAGTTTTGTGACTCAAAAGAAACTTTTTCATGATATTACTACGAAAGTGGAAACTTAGGAAATCAAGAGCATGTAACTTAGAATTATTACCTCTTGATGCTTGAATACTATCGTATTGCATTTATAACATATACATAGACTCTACTAACATGTTTCCATTATCCTACATATCAATTCTTAGCTAATTCATGAAATCTCTTATGAATTCATCTACTCAAAACTAAGAATTTAAAGTAAGGGTTATACCTCTTGGAGCTTTGAATTACTAAGCTTGCTTCTCAATCTCATAATTTTCTCCCACAATCCTCACCAACAAACTCTCTAGATAACTATCAAGAATTCAAACAACATAAATTATGAGGGGGAGCTCCCAATTTATAGAGAAGCTCTTACCCAAATCATGACTTTGTCCAACAAATTAAACCAAGGAAAAGAAGAGGAATCCATTGGGCAAGGAGAAGTTGGTAATTGGTTGTTAGAGATCATCATTATGCCCACTCCTTCCATGATCGTTGTCTAGCAAAGCTTGGAAGAAAAGAATAACGTAGGCCTTAGCCTTTTTGGTTTACACGTGAATGAGAAATAGGGAGCAAATGGGACACTAGTTTTGGGACAATTTCCAAATACTCATCCTTCTTGCAACATTAGACTATATACTTATACACAACTCTTATTCTTATGCTATGTTGTATACATATATAACCATACATTATAACTTAGTGTCACAATATGATTTATCATTGAAAGGTAGTAGATGTTATGCAACATACATATAATCCATGTACATTTTATTTTAATGTCTACCCACATGTATTTTGTCACATAATTGCCACACTACAATATATAGTATAGTTGCATTATTGCTCACATACACATAACCGTTAATCTAATATCATTATATTAATAACTTACTTACTTGTTTTAGGTCAAATAAATAAATTACTCACTTCCTTGATTAATTAACACCAATATTAATTAATCCAATCATCATCAATTAATGAAATTATCCATCTTCATAACCATTAATAATTTATATAATTCTTATTATATTTATGGACATATTGCTAATAATAATAATAATAATCACATATAATAATACTATTTAATGATAATTCCACATTATCACATTTTATATCACAACGATTAATTAATATTAATCATTTATCTTTCAAATATCAACCCTTTTATATATTACAAAACTATGTAATATATTAAAATATCAAGTTAATAATTAACATATTTCTTTCCTCTTATGCTAAACACATATATTAATTCATCGTCTTTTGTAAGTGAATTAATCCTTTCTATTCAAAATAATACCATGACAAGTAATATTTATAAATGCACCTACTATAATCACATATTCCACACGTGTATTAACTCACTATTTACTTAAGTGATTCTTCAAACCCTTACTATATCACCATAGTCAATTAAGGCTTTAATATTCAAATTATATTATTCCATAATATAACTTTCAATTTAATATAAATTAACCAATATTTAAATGTGTTAGTTAATTCTCGTAATTAACTAATTTATGCTTTACTATCTCAATCTATCCATGGATAGCTTAAGCACTAACTAAAACTCATATTACATCATACCGATTATTACTAGTATATATACAAGTCTAAACCTAGCACACATCGAGTCTTTAATAGTATTCAATATAGTACACTGAGTGGTTTCCCACAAACAACCAACAAATTAGTTTCCGTCTTACCTACACTGCTTTCACAATAAGTTAGATCGATTACTGATTTGTATATACCTCCGCTCTCTGAAGGAATCGTTTAGCCCAGCTCCTATACATCCATTATTAAAGAGTATGATTGCACTACTTTAGACTTGATACTCACTCGTACAAATACTCAAAAATTGGTGATTATCAAAGATATTTTAATGTCACCAACTTACTATAATAAAATAATTCTATAAATTATTTAATGTCGATAGATAAATCTTATCCATCCTCTTACTAATTCATCTCTACAATTTATAATAAATATATAATAATGATATATATATTTATTAAACACAACATCACTTATCACATAGCTCATATTAACCTATGTAACACAATACAACATACCTCGTAACACATTTATATATTTTTGTTTGAACCCTTCACATGCCTTAAGAATTTTATCTACTAAATTCTTATTTTAATATTTTCTAAAAATTCGGGTTCTTACATCCTCTCCCCCATATAAGGGTTCCGTCCTCAGAATCACTGAAACCTCCTCTACTCTGCTATTATGAATATTACATATTCTTTTGGATAATTTTATCCATTCTCTTTTCAGAAGTTTTATTATAACTTGCTCACTTGCATTCTACCACATTCTCCTTTCTAAGGAACACTCTACTCACTACATTCATCACACAGAAGAATAAGAGTCTTCCACAATTTTTCAATAATCGGGAAGTAGTATGAATAACTCAGATTCCAAATTATGCTGAGGGGTCACAAGACCGTGAACTAGTGCTTCATCACAATCCTTCACACTACAAACAAGAGTGTTTATCTATCACAAAGACTGAAAACACCCTCCACGCGTACACAAGGTGGCCAGCCTATTGTACCACTATGTTGGGCCGCAATGTAGTGTTTTGTAACGACTACATGCGTTACGCTCGGAACCATTGTGTGACGCCCCCAAAATAGGTATACATCACCCATCTTGAGTCGCCAAATACATGGTACAAAAATACAAATACAACTTAATTATACAACTGTCGTGTAATATACGACAAAACATGAACTGAGAGTTTTAATAAGAATATTGTTATCTAGACAATATCCACACTCAATGGAGTCCTCATTACATTTATTGTCACACTATTTAACAGAATAGTGAGGACTACTAAAGCTATCATCTGGAACATCACTCCGCTCCCCGACTCGTCCCAGCTATATTCTCATTTCCTGAAGAGAACGGTGAAAGAAAGGGTGAGCTCAACTAGCCCAGTAAGAAATATTATGACTAAGATAATGCAAAATAAATTATCATTAGTCTTCAACAATGTTAAACTGATAAAATACAATAGACATCAAGTTTAAGCGCAGCTAATAAGCAATCCATTAGAAGAGTCAAATAGAGCATGATATCTACTATCTTCTATGATTTAAAATGTTTTCATCCATTTTTATCGCTGAGACTCAGCTTAATAAATAAACCACATCATCGAATCATCCCTGCACTACGGGCCAAGGATATTCATTAAATCATCAATAGTCATGACTATACAGAATAATTCCTGGTCATAATCATACCAAACCCATCTCTGCACGTAAGCCAAAGATATACAACAATAAAACCAATAATCAACAATCCATCTTTGCGCGTAAGCCAAAGATATACAATTCAATAATCAAAAGTTCATCTTTGCACGTAAGCCAAAGATAACTTTCATCACCATATAAGCATGAGGGTGATGACAATGATATAAGCATTAATCAAACGAAAACAAGGATAAATATTAAAGACTTTAAATTTATCCAAATATTATCAATCACTTAATAAACTCATAATCTAATATTATTAATATTATAACAATATTCTAATCACTTCTTAAACTTATAAACAATTTATTTCAATTGTTTACACTTTACCAAATAATGCAATTAATCATTCAAAAATGCCATATTCATAAGATTTCATCACCAATGATCAAATCCCTCATCAAAAATCTGCATATACCCTATATAAGATTCCCAAGCCATAAAATCCTATTTTTCAACTTTGTTACTTCACATAACATATTTAACTCATATACTCATAACTAGTGTATTTTCATGAAAAATATCAAATCAGTCCCAAAAATATTTCTTTTCTGGGATTTAGTAGAATATAGTCCCATAATAAACATATATTTTTCTCGGAATTTTTAAAATTCATTTACTATTTTTCAAAAATTAATTTCTGATTAATTCCTTAAGAAATTAGCTCAAGTTTAACTCCAGAAATTCCCAAATCTTGGCAGGATCTTACACATGTTAACGTGATCTTCCAGTTTAAATTTCATGGTCATCGGAGTTATAGAACTCCGGTTATAGCATTTTTCGTCGAAAAAACCTAAATATTGAAATGGTCATAACTTGCTCATTTTAAGTCGGAATGAGCTCATTTTTGGACAGGAGGTTTTTTATACCATATACTTTCATATCCCAAAAAGGCCGGAATTTTTCTCACAAATTAAGTGGCCAAAAATGCCCTTTTAAAAATTTGTGCAGTAGTTTTTTCCCATTTTTCATTTTTTCGTGCTTTGTTAAAATCAGTCCACACGAAAATCTACAACACTTTTTCCAGTGATTCTACTTGGATAGGTTAGGAAACTCATAGATCTAACTCTAGAACTTGACCACGCTCAAAAATTCAAAATATAATAGGAGATATGGTCAATTGAATTTCATGTTCCATTTTCACCAAAATCTGATTTTTAACCCTTTGTGATATCTAAGAAACTTTCATGTTTTCACATAATAACAAACATAACTCATCATGACAATGACATAATAATTCAATAAAACAAGTTCAAGAATAAATTTTAAAGACTTATAAGTTAATTTATCCTGAACTCAATAATGTCCAAATTGTCAACATGATACTTCTTTGTAGAGTAAAATTCAAGAATGCTCAAAAGAATATTTCCATGACAAGATACTGGATGAAGCGCAAATATCAAGGATATTCTACTCATTTCATGGAGTATAGAAGCCAAAACTTTAACCAACTGAGTATAAGAGAATATATGAAACTGCAAATGGATTTTTTCCCACCATGCGATAATCCACGTAGACAGATCATTTCCATAATTTAATACAGAATGAATACGAAGGATCATTCACCATGCATGTGGTAATCCACATAGACAGGTTATTCCAACATAATAATAAAAAATGGAATAACAAAAGGATTCACCATACATGCGATAGAGACCGCACAAATAGGTTATTCCCAATAGAATAATAAAAGGCGGAACCAGGGCGTGAAACGCATGCTTGTGATGAGGATATTTCAATGAGAATAATAAAGATGGAACCCAGTCCAAACAGAAAAGCGCATGCACGCAGGATATTCCAATGTAATAATAAAGACGGAACCAGTCCAAGATAAAACGCATGAGATAGGATATTCCAATGGAATAATAAAGAATGGAATATCGGAAGAATTTCACCATGTATGCAGATTTGATAAAGCAGGTTATTCCAATGTAATAATAAGGAATGGAATAACAATAGCTCTCTTCATGAATACTGAAAGAAATAATACCCATTGCCTTAGAAGAAAACTAGATCTTTGGAATAAAGGTAGCAGGACTTCTCTTCTTCTTTCTCTCTATAATTTCTCTCTATAATAATTGCTCTATAGCTTTAGTGAATTGGTGAGAAATGAAGGAAGAATGAGTTTCTATTTATAGGAAAATATAGTTTCGATAATTGCACGTTTTGGGGCTCAAAATATTATAGTATAATACCTCCCCCTTTTTCTTCATTTTTAATTTAGTCCTGCAAGTATTATCAAACTTGCACCACCTCCCCTAATAGTAAATCATGTGAATCAATAGTAAATCGTGTGACTCAATAGTTTTAAACATGTGAAAAAATACCTCCATTTTTAACTTAGTCATGCAAGTATTATCAATCTTGCACCAACTCCCCTAATAGTACAAGAATGTGAATCAATAGTACACACATGTGAACAAATAGTTATAATTAATAGCAATTAATTGCTCATTTATCCGGTTAATTACCCGATAACTTCCAGACATCAATTATTATCGAAATAAATGTCAATTTCCACTAACACTAATAATCCCAACACAATGGAACTATCAATTTCATCTTTAATCAACACGAACTTATTCATCATTAATATTATAACTCATAATATTTAACAACCGTGTTGTTCCCGAGGCATCTAAATCCTCACCGAGCAATCGGCTTGGCATAAATACTTAAGAACGCTTGAATTTCTCAGAATACCCCAAATCGTGGGGTATCTTCCAACATACATTACATTCAATTGAATAGTCTCAAAGAGCGAACATAACGTCTATATATTAAAGGTAATATTTACATTTTCCAGGTTCTATACCCGTTACAAAGGTTCTTTGTCATAATATTCATTACATTACAACAATAGACCTATACCATTACAAGACAGCTTAATAATCTGCCTTAGCTTTTCCTTTATCCTTATTTGATCCTTCGGGACGTTCAGTCTTAGCTGCATTTATATGGTTCAAGCAAGAGTGAGCATAACTAGCTCAGCAAGTATAACAATTTCAATAACAACATGCTTGATACATATGAATCGTATATCTTCGATAACTGAACAATAGTTATGAAGTACTATTGATAATTCAAAATAGCACTTCATCTTTCTTTCAAAATGTTTCACAATGAATAATATTCAGTAAAACATTCACTCCGGTCAAAGACCTCGAGTATTCATTCTTTCTTTAAAAAGGACAACCGGAACTAAGTTAAATGGCAGCGGTATTACTTACGAGCACTTCTAGGTGATCAGCCTATTGTACTCTATGTTGATCAACACTACATCCATTAAACGTATGTACGTTTAATCATTTGGCAACCTCACGTGCCTGTCGTTTTAACGACAAAACATTTGTTTAACATTTCAGTCTTCTTTTGAAAACCATATCAAGTAATTGACAAAAGATAATAGCATTTGATAATAGATGAATAGATTATCAACAATCCACTCAATATGTTAAGACTAGCCAAAGGAACTGGCTTTAACTTCATTATACTTCAATTCATGCGTAAGGATACATGAACTTCAAAAACCTGTTCAGATTGAACTGAGACAAGAGTTAGAATACTTGCCTTAAGCGTCTGCTACGATGTAATTTATTTTACGTTCAAGTCTTTCAAGTCTCTACAATACATGATCACATAATGCCTTACATTAGGTCACACATAATCAAGTATGTATCTGACTATATCTTACCCTTCATCTCAATCTAATTTGTATATTAGACTTGATTACTATTCATTCTAATTTCATTATTCTATTTGCATTCATAGATGGATGGGTTATT
Source organism: Panax ginseng (assembly GCA_020205605.1). Taxonomy (NCBI): domain Eukaryota; kingdom Viridiplantae; phylum Streptophyta; class Magnoliopsida; order Apiales; family Araliaceae; genus Panax; species Panax ginseng. The sequence continues at coordinate 89,539,390 of CM035134.1, read as the reverse complement.
ACCACTCTTTACACATTACTCTTAAGGTTTAACAATGCTTTAGCAATGTTATTTTAGGTTTCTTAAGGTAGGTTTAACTCAACCTAATAACCCTTTCTTGCTTTACATTCACAAATATTCTTCACTATCATTTGTCAAAGGTGGCGCTTATTTTGACTATCTACATCTGCATCTCGTATTTGTGGCTGAGTTAACGATCAGGATGGCCCCGGACTTGGCTGGCTTGAGTCCTTACTTCTTCTCTGGGCGTGTTCTTGCTGGTACCAATTTCTAGTGTGACATAGACCGTTCATGGTGTTGCGGCGTGACTAATTGGTGCAGGGTTGGTGGTGGCATGCACCAACTCTGCACTGAAAAAATTTCAGTCTTTGAATTTTTGTGAACTTCCCGGACGCATAACTCTTTCGTTATAAGTCCGAATTGGCTCGTTCAAAAGCCTATGGTTCACAAATTACGTAATCTACGTTTTAATTCAAGAATTTCATCTATTTGACTTCATTTGCTAAAAATTCACCTATTGGTTCATTTTTTAGCGTAAGCGATAAGCGTCGTGATGAGCGTTCGTATTTCGTTTCTTCGTTCTAAGTCGAGAATTCGCGCCATTTTGAGTCTGCAACTCTTAAATGAGCGAACATGACTTATCTCCATTGGAAAATAACATTTTAGAGCTCAAACTCAAAATTTGACTTCCATTCAGAGAATTTTACTGAATTCGACGATTATCGTCTAATAAATGCGATTTAAGCAAATCTTCATTCTTATGACTTGTTCAACATTACAAATGAATTTCATTCATCATGTGAACATATTAACCTACTTATTCCAACAACTTATACTCATGGTTGGACTTTGACTTATTTCTTCATAAGCTTATAACTTGATAAATTTATAAACTACTTATGAACTTATCATTCATAACTTATGACAATTAAAGTTTCTTAATCATCATACATATATGTTCTCATCATATAGCTTTACTTATGTATACTTGATACATATGATCATAAAAGTTCATTTACTTCCATATTCCTTATATTGCAAAACTCATTATAAGTTCATAATTCCTTCACATAAGTTTATAACTTATGCTAGCTTAAATGACTTATTACCAACTTATATGGCTTAAGTTCATTACTTACACATACTTCTTACTTTTTATCATTCATGCTCCTTAATCCAAACTTTTCTTATCAACCTATCATGTTAGAGATAGAAGATAATTGGAGAAGAGGATCTTACTTTAGAAGTTCTTGATAAATAGCTTCTTTCTTCTTCTTATGTAAGTAGCTTATTACAACTTACTCACCCTAACAATTAAGCACTTTGAGAGAGTATTTAGATTATTTGAACAACTAGCAAATGACTTGCCAACCTTCACTATTTATAGAACTTGCAAGGTTTAGGGCAATTTAGTCAATACACTAAACCACCTCCTTACTATTCATAACTTAATCAACACAAATCCAATCCTTTGTTTGGTCATTACTCACCTAACTTGGCCATTACTTTATTTACTTAATCACCACTTATCTTGGTTATCACTTATCTTGATCACCACTCACAATAATCATATTACTATGGGTTGCCCCATGGGTTAGACAACTCATGGAATCTAGTTTGGGCCTTAACCCTTAATTCATTTGGGCTTGTACCAATTATAATCAATCTTCCAAGTCCATTTTCATTACTTAATACATATACTTATAGTTTATGTATCATCATCGTATTATACTTCGTATACTACTTCATAATATACGATATTTCTTTCTTCATACAAACTCGTATAATACCCCATATTATACTCGTTTTCTTTCCTCGTACAATACTCACATATCATACGATTATCTCTTAACGCATTAATTCTTCACCTTCCTTACATTCTTAATTTAAGTCCGTAAGCGAAACATTACGTTTTCCATAACTAGATTATTATTACATAATCAAAGTCTTACCTTAATATTCTATCATCACGTATTTCTCGGAAATTCAAAAATAATTTCGAACAAATCTGGAGATGAATAGTGTTTTCAGAAAATTTCTCGGAAAACTTTTATTTTCGTCTTAGAAATTCAAACACTTTAATTCCTTCACGTAGCTCAAATACTATGACATTCCAACATCAATAGGTTATAGAACAACAACCATCTTGATATCACATAAAATATGATTTTATTATTATTTAATTTAATAAAATCATTTTACAATAAAAATCCAAATTTCTCGGTCGTTACATTCTCCCCCCCTTATAAAGATTCTGTCCCCAGAATCTCGTCTTACTCTACTCAAATAGATGAGGAAAATTTTTCTTCATCTTTTCTTCTAATTCCCACGTTGCTTCCTCAGCATCATGGTTCTTCCATAATACCTTTACTGATGGTATTACTTTGTTCCTCAGAACTTGCTCTTTTCTATCAATGATTTGAATCGGCGATTCTTCATATGATAAATCCTTCTCGATATGAATCGGCTCATACTCGATTACGTGCTTATAGTCCAGCTTATATGGACGTAATCTGAGATCGTGAAACACGTTATGTATTCTTTCTAGGTCTGGAGGTAATGCTATCATATACGCTACCTCTCCTACCCGTTTTAATACTTCAAAAGGTCCTATAAACCTTGGACTTAACTTTCCTTTCTTTCCAAAGCGTATCTTTCCTTTCGAGGAGATACCTTTAGAAGAAACATCTGAACCTACTTCAAACTCTCGGTTTTAATCTATGCAAGTCGCATACTTCTTCATCTCATCTTGAAATTTGAAACAAAGCGCATCAAATTAACTTAACCACATCCATTTGTTTCTTTGCACCAATTACGGTCCTAGCATCCGGCGTTCTCCCACCTCATCCCAACACAATGGTGTTCTGCACCTTCTTCCGTACAGAGCTTCATAAGGCGGCATACCTATGCTTGCATGATAACTGTTATTATATGCAAACTCTACCAGTGGTAGATGATCATCCCAACTACCCTTAAAATCCATGATGCAAGACCTCAACATGTCTTCTAACGTCTGAATTGTTCTCTCGCTCTGCCCATCAGTTTGTGGATGATAAGCTGTGTTTAATTTCAATTGTGTTCCCAACTGTTCTTGCAAACTTCTCCAGAAGTTCGATGTGAATCGTGGATCACGATCTGACACAATCGATACTGGTACTCCATGTCTGGAAATAATTTCCTTGATATAGAGTTTAGCTAACTGGTCTAAGTTATACTTGACCCTAATCGGTAAGAAGTGAGCCGATTTCGTTAATCGGTCAACTATTACCCAAATAGAATCGTACCCTTTTGCCGTTGTTGGAAGTCCCACCACGAAATCCATCGAGATATGCTCCCACTTCCATTCTGGAATCTTCAATGACTGTAACAAGCCACTGGGTCTTTGATGTTCGGCCTTAACTTTTTGACAAGTCAAGCACCTACTCACATACTCTGCTATTTCTCTCTTCAAGTTTGGCCACCAAAAACTCTGTCGAAGGTCTTGATACATCTTAGTGCTACCAGGATGTATCGAGTACCGTGAACTATAAGCTTCTTGTAACACTTGCTCTTTTAATTCCGTCTCACTCGAAACCCAAATTCTTCCTTTAAATCTTAATAATCCTTCATTATCAAGACTATACTTAGTATCTTCTTTATCGGTTAGCCGCTCCCTTATTTGGTACACTCATCAGATTTGAGTTGTACCTCCTTTACTCTTTCTACGATGGTAGATTGCATCTCCATCATAAAGAGTATCTGTCCCGATTCACTCGGCATCTTCAACTCTATCTCCATTCTAGCCATCTCTATTATTAACTCATGCTGAGCCGTTAACATAGACAACCTTTCCCGACCCTTCCTACTTAAGGCGTCGGCAACTACATTGGCTTTCCCAGGATGATACAGGATTTCATAATCGTAATCCTTTATCAACTCTAGCCATCTTCGCCTCATATTCAACTCCTTACGAGTGAAGATATACTTTAGACTCTTATGGTCATTAGTATATATCTCACATTTCTCCCCATAAAGATAATGTCTCCATATCTTTAGGGCAAATACTATCATGGCTAGTTCGGATCATGAGTAGGATAAACTTTATCATAATCCTTTAAGCGTGTCGTGATGCATCTGCAATGACTTTGCCATCTTTGCATGACCACACATGACCAAGTCCTCTATCACGCTTGAAGCATCGCTATAAACTACGAAATTTCTGTCATCATCGGCAATGACAATCTGGTAGCCGCTTAATCTTTTCTTCAGTTCTTGAAAATTGTCTTCACATTTATCCGTCCATACGTATTTCACCGTCTTCCTTGTCAAGTTAGTCAATGGGGTAGCTATCTTCGAAAAATCTTGGATAAATCTTCGATAGTATCCCGCTAACCCTAGGAAACTCCGCACCTCAGTTGGCGTTTTCGGTTGTTCCCAGTTCATTACTGCTTCTACCTTCGCTGGATCCACTGAAATCCCTTCGTGATCAATGACATGACCTAAAAACTGTACTTTCTCTAGCCAAAATTCACCCTTAGTGAATTTCGCATATAACTTCCCCTTTCTTAGTGTCTCCAACACTAATCTTAAATGTTCAGCATGATCTTCTGGCGTCTTAGAATAGACTAGAATATCATCGATAAACACAACGACGAACTTGTCCAAATATAGTTTGAACACTCTGTTCATCATATCCATAAATCAATTTGGTGCATTTGTCAACCCAAATGACATCACGAGCTTCGTAATGACCATACTTGAGTTACGAATGCCGCTTTTTTTGGTACATCCTCCTTCCTAACCTTCAATTTGGTGATACCCCGTCCACAAATCTATTTTAGAAAAATACTTTGCCCCTTTCAACTGATCAAAGAGATCATTGATCCTAGGTAATGGGTATTTATTCTTTATCGTTAACTTATTCAACTCTCGATAGTCGATACAAAGCCTTAACGATCCATCTTTCTTCTTGACAAACAATACCGGTGCACCCCGTGGGGAAACACTAGGTTGAATGTACTTCCTATCCAATAGTTCCTGTAACTGAACCATTAACTCCTTCATTTCCACAGGCGCCATACGATACGGTGCCTTTGAGACTAGTTCCGCTCCTGGCACAATGTCTATTACGAATTCGATCTCCCGATCCGGTGGTAAACCCGGTAACTCACTTGGAAATATATCCATGAATTCGTTTACTATAGGTATTTGTTCCATGGTTTCTCCCACATGATGGGTATCAACAACATGGCACAGATAACCTATACACCTCTTCCTTAAAAGTTTTCTAGTTTGTGTCATCGTAAGACAACACGAACGCCCCGGCGATTTATTATCGTAAAATACTACAGGAGGTTGTTTCAACGTTCTGATGCTCACACATTTCTTTTGGCAATCTATAATGGCTCTATGGTTAATCAACCAATCCATTCTAAGAATCACATCAAATTCTCCTAACTTTATCGGTATTAAGTCTACCGATAACTTACAACCACGTACATCCACGCAACAACCCCTATGAATACTTTCAATAGGGATTACCTCTTCGTTTGTTACCTTAATGTTCAAAGGTATATGCAACTTTTTGGGAAGTAATCCTAGTCGTCTAGAAAAATCACATGTTATAAACGAACAAGTAGCACCCGAATCAAATAGCATGTATGCATTTATGTTATTGATCGGAATAATACCTGCAACTACATCCCCTGATGCCACCGCATCTTGGACCATCATATTAAAAGTGCGGGCCATTGATCTACCCGACTGAGCTAGACCACTAATAGCCAACTTATCGCTATTAGTGCCCTTATTTCATTCCATACCCTTCTTCGGGAAACTCTTCGCTATGTGGTCAGTTGATCCACATACAAAACATCCGTGGTTTTTCTTCGGATTGGGACAGTTAGGCGAAATGTGCCCTTCCTGTCCACAATTATAACATCTGGCCTTTCCTTTGAGATGAGACTCTAAGTGAGTCTTCCTTGAGTTTTCTGAGGCCTCCATCCTTCTCTTGGAATCCCCTTTCTTTACTCTGGTATTCCCAGAGTTAAAGCCCTTTCTTTTCTGACCGTCGCCACTACCGCTGGCTCCTTCGATCTTGATTCCCCCATCAACTTTAATCTTATTTTTCTTATCTTTGTGGTACTGGCTGAGAGCCTCATTCCTACCTTCGGTAATTATTGCCTTTTCTAATACGGTTCCAAAGGAAGTACTTTGAAACAAGAGATCCGGCTATATAGAGCGGGGTTTCAAGCCACCTGCTCGAATCTCCTAACCTTCCTCACTTCAGTGTCCACTTGGTGTGGAGCAAATCGTGCCAGTTCATTAAACTTGGCAGCATACTGGGGAACTGTTATATCCCCTTGTTTTAATTCCAAAAACCTCATTTCCATTCTCCCTTGCATACTCGTGGGAAAATAGCTCTCGAAGAAAATCTCCTTAAACCTTTCCCACGTTAGGTTTCTATATATATCGCCCTAACTTTGGTTTGCCTCCCACGAAGTTGGCCTCTCCATTCATCAAATAGGTTGCAAAGGCAACCTTTTGACCCTCCTCAACATTTCTTTATAACAAATGCTTTCTCAATTTCTTTTACCCAAGTGCAGGCTTCTATAGGGTCCGTAGTTCCTTTGAACTCCGGCGGACCTACACTTTAAAGTCCTTAAAAGTAGTAGCTCGTTCTACTCCAGGAATTACAGGTACATTAGCCCCCGTCCTATTAAATGCAGCCGTTAAAAGATTAACGAACTCTTGCATTGGATTAACCGGACCACCCTCCGGTTGGTTAACATTATCGTCTTGATTTCGTTGTCTCCTTCTTGGCGACATTTCACTGTTAAGAAAACAACACATCATTATTACTTTCTTCTTGTTGATTAGTTATTATTTGCGATAAAATAATAACTCATCCTCATTACTCAATATGTTCCATAAAAGAGACTTATATTGATTCTTATCTTGTAGTGTAATACTACATTATTTACATTACTCAGCCTTAGCTGATTACATTACCATCCCGCCATTACTTTCCAAAAATTGGGATTTACAAAAGACCACCCTTGATATACAAAAGAAGGTTTTACATCACTACGAGATACATAATATTTACATATCTAATCTACTCTAGCTATTGCTAGATTACATCTGCCGAATGGCATTCTCAAAATCTTTCTTAGCCAAACCGGCTATGACATCTCGATTAATGGTATGTCGAGTGCGCTTACCTGCTTCCATTGGATAACCCGACTACTTCTTTGTTGGAAGTCACGTGAGAACTCCTATGTATATAGGACATCCTCTCTAACTTCTGCTGTTTAGTCTTTAGCTCCTGCTTGAGCTCAAAGACTTCACATTTCAGCTCTCGGATCTTGTCCTTAACTAGATTTCTATCATCATGTTCTTCTTCCCACATACCCTCCATGCTAGTCTTATCCTCACGGACAGCTTGGAGTTCCTCTTCCAACTCCTTCACCTCTTGGCAGTAATGGACATTCCTATCCAATACTGACATAAATAGTGCCTTCATTGACTCTTTAGTAGTCAATTCTTCTGTAGGTGGAACCTGGTCAAAGGACATCACGTCCACCTCCTCCTCTAGCATGCCATCGAAAATAGACATATAGTCTAAATCGTCCAAGTCTCCAGACTCTATTACTACCACCTCTGGCTCAATCGCTACGGGATTGGGTAGTATCTCTACCCGATTAACTGAATCCTCGCTCACTACATGTATATTTCTATACATATAATTTTCTCCTGACATCTACAATAAAACAATATAGTTTGATTAGTACACTTCAGTAAAATAATAAAAATACATAACATAATATAATGCATTTTTTTTATAAGGTTATCTTTCATCTTTTACTTCTTTATTAAGGTTATGACTTAAGGTTCTAATCCCCCTTAAGTTTCATAACCTAGGCTTTGATACCAACTTGTAGCGCCCCCAAATCCGGGTATCTTCCAACCCGACAGATGGTGCTATACTGTACAAACATTCATACATTCATTCAATTGAATAGTCTCAAAGAACGAACATAACGTCTATATATTAAAGGTAATATTTACATTTCCCAGGTTCTATACCCGTTACAAAGGTTCTTTGTCATAATATTCATTACATTACAACAATAGACCTATACCATTACAAGACAGCTTAATAATCTGCCTTAGCTTTTCCTTTATCCTTATTTGATCCTTCGGGACGTTAGGTCTTATTGCATTCATATGGTTCAAGCAAGAGTGAGCATAACTAGCTCAGCAAGTATAACAATTTCAATAACAACATGCTTGATACATATGAATCGTATATCTTCGATAACTGAACAATAGTTATGAAGTACTATTGATAATTCAAAATAGCACTTCATCTTTCTTTCAAAATGTTTCACAATGAATAATATTCAGTAAAACATTCACTCCGGTCAAAGACCTCGATTATTCATTCTTTCTTTAAAAGGACAACCGGAACTAAGTTCGTGGCCGATTATTACTTACGAGCACTTCTAGGTGATCGACCTATTGTACTCTATGTTGATCAACACTACATCCATTAAACGTATGTACGTTTAATCATTTGGCAACCTCACGTGCCTGTCGTTTTAGCGACAAAACATTTGTTTAACATTTCAGTCTTCTTTTGAAAACCATATCAAGTAATTGACAAAAGATAATAGCATTTGATAACAGATGAATAGATTATCAACAATGCACTCAATATGTTAAGACTAGCCAAAGGAAGTGGCTTTAACTTCATTATACTTCAATTCATGCGTAAGGATACATGAACTTCAAACAAGAGTTAGAATACTTGCCTTAAGTGTCTGCTACGATGTAATTTACTTTACGTTCAAGTCTTTCAAGTCTCTACAATACATAATCACATAATGCCTTACTTTAGGTCACACATAATCAAGTATGTATCTGACTATATCTTACCCTTCATCTCAATCTAATTTGTATATTAGACTTGATTACTATTCATTCTGATTTCATCATTCTATTTGCATTCATAGATGGATAGGTTATTACCACTCTTTACACATTACTCTTAAGGTTTAACAATGCTTTAGGAATGTTCTTTTAGGTTTCTTAAGGTAGGTTTAACAAAACCTAATAACCCTTTCTTGCTTTACATTCACAAATATTCTTCACTATCATTTGTCAAAGATGGCTGGCTACTTTTGACTTTATACTGCATCTCATGCATTTGGCCCTGAGTTAATGATCAGGATGGCCGGACTTTTGTTATTGCACAGTCCTTCCTTCTTTCGGGGCCTGCTATGGCGCCAATTTCTAGTGTGACATAGACCGTTCATGGCGCTACGACGTGACTAATTGGTCTAGGGTTGGCACCGCGGCGCCAACTCTGTGCACCAGAAAAAATTTCAGTCTTTGAATTTTTGTGAACTTCCCAGATGTATAACTCTTTCGTTATAAGTCCGAATTGACTCGTTCAAGAGCCTATGGTTCACAAATTACATAATCTACGCGTTCATGCAAGAATTTCATCTATTTGACTTTGTTTGCTAAAAATTCACCTATTGGTTCATTTTTAACGTAAGCGATAAGCGTTAAATGAGCGTTCAGCTTTCGTTCTTCGTTTCTAAGTCAGAATTCTCTCATTTTCGAGTCCGCAACTCTTAAATGACGAACATGACTTGTCTCCATTGGAAAATAGCATTTTCGAGCTTAAACTCAAAATTTGACTTCCATTCCGAGAATTTTACGAATTCGACGATTATCGTTTAATCGTGCGATTTCTGGCAAATCTTCATTCCTATGACTTGTTCAACATTACAAATGAATTTCATTCATCATGTGAACATATTAACCTACTTATTCCAACAACTTATACTCATGGTTGGACTTTGACTTATTTCTTCATAAGCTTATAACTTGATAAATTTATAAACTACTTATGAACTTATCATTCATAACTTATGAGAATTAAAGTTTCTTAATCATCATACATATATGTTCTCATCATATAGCTTTACTTATGTATACTTGATACATATGATCATAAAAGTTCATTTACTTCCATATTCCTTATATTGCAAAACTCATTATAAGTTCATAATTCCTTCACATAAGTTTATAACTTATGCTAGCTTAAATGACTTATTACCAACTTATATGGCTTAAGTTCATTACTTACACATACTTCTTACTTTTTATCATTCATGTTCCTTAATCCAAACTTTTCTTATCAACCTATCATGTTAGAGATAGAAGATAATTGGAGAAGAGGATCTTACTTTAGAAGTTCTTGATAAATAGCTTCTTTCTTTCTTCTTATGTAAGTAGCTTATTACAACTTACTCACCCTAACAATTAAGCACTTTGAGAGAGAGTGTTTAGATTATTTGAACAACTAGCAAATGACTTGCCAACCTTCACTATTTATAGAACTTGCAAGGTTTAGGGCAATTTAGTCAATACACTAAACCACCTCCTTACTATTCATAACTTGATCAACACAAATCCTATCCTTTGCTTGGTCATTACTCACCTAACTTGGCCATTACTTTATTTACTTGATCACCACTTATCTTGGTTATCACTTATCTTGATCACCACTCACATTAATCATATTACTATGGGTTGCCCCATGGGTTAGACAACTCATGGAATCTAGTTTGGGCCTTAACCCTTAATTCATTTGGGCTTGTACCAATTATAATCAATCTTCCAAGTCCATTTTCATTACTTAATACATATACTTATAGTTTATGTATCATCATCATATTATACTTCGTATACTACTTCATAATATATGATATTTCTTCCTTCATACAAACTTGTATAATACCCCGTATTATACTCGTTTTCTTTCCTCGTACAATACTCACATATCATACGATTATCTCTTAACGCATTAATTCTTCACTTTCCTTACATTCTTAATTTAAGTCCGCAAGCGAAACATTACGTTTTCCATAACTAGATTATTGTTACATAATCCGTCTTACCTTAATATTCTATCATCAAGTATTTCTCAGAAATTCATAAATAATTTTCGAACAAATACCGATGAATAGTGTTTTCAGAAAATTTCTCGAAAAACTTTTATTTTCGTCTTAGAAATTAAAACACTTTAATTCCTTCACGTAGCTCAAATACTACGACATTCCAACATCAATAGGTTATAGAACAACAACCATCTTGATATCACATAAAATATGATTTTATTATTATTTAATTTAATAAAATCATTTTACAATAAAAATTCAAATTTCTCGGTCGTTACAATTTCACCAATATTTTTCAATAGCCATCTAGCCGAATCAAATTGCTTAGACTTGTGTCAATAACTCAGACATCAATCGAAATAATTTGGCCAACTTAATTGACCTTCTTCATAATTTAAAAGAAAACCAAAAATTCTTTTATAGCGTCATGATACCGTACTAGATTAGTAATACGTTGAGGATTCCGCCATTATGTGACTTTATCATATTACATCATACCATAGTGGGCTGACGATCTTTCGATCACAACCAACACTAGGTTCGACTGCATTGATGACTCCACGTTTACCATTTTTACACCATATCAAATGATGCACATGGTTAGAAATACATTTTGAAAATTTTTAAATCATTTTTGTCTTAGTCGAAACAATTAGCATAGACATAAGAATAACGGTATTGTTTTTAAACATCATTGGTTCAATCACATGATCCAATGTTTTTCAAGAAAATAGAAGTGCAAACATCAGCACAAAGTCAATAAATTTTGAAAATCTAGCAGAGCTAGAAGATTTAGAAAATCCATGTTTCTTCATCAACTTCAACCTTTATTACATTACTTCATTCTACCAATCTTCAACACCATTAATGCTCACTATACCAAAATTTCTAACTTCATAACATACATATACCCGATATAGTTCATCAAACTTACCACACTTTGGAAATCCAAGAACTTTCCATAATCATATGAGTTTTAAGAACTTACCCTAGTCAGACCATAGGCGTCCATTCGCTGAGGGGTTCAAACCATAAGATCATGAGTCACGAACGTACCCTAAGTATGAGTTTTAATAACTCGTAACTTAACCTTATATTCTCTAACTATAACCTATCTATTTGTTATACACATGAAAAAAAGAATCACCTTCTCAACAGGAATATAGCAAATAGCACGACACAAACGTTTCAATGATTATCAGTGCCAGAACTAAGTGGTTTTTACACCAAGTACAATTCCCCGCCCATAACAAGGAATCATACAACTCAGCTGCTGACATGGGTCCTCAATTAAAATCCCTACTTAACTCTATCTTACACTTTACTTGATACGAATTCTTCGTATCTCATCACATACAACTCCTCATGAGTTCATAACATACCATTTCACAGTACATTCTCCTATAGCATCAAGCTATACACAGTTAGTCGTTATAGACTATTTATCACTTCATAGCTCAATCCGATCACGTCGTGATCATCAATTTACCTTAGGGTTCTTTCCCTATTTTCAACAAAACTCCACTCGAGTTCATTCTTATTATCTTTTTCATATAGACACTATCATAACATTTTTATTATCGAAGTTAGGAAATTCCTGAATTCTCATTCTCTTAGGCATTTCAAGATTCTTCTTTGAATCTTCGCTTGTATATATTTTAAACTTTAACTTTCTCTTTCTCAGGTTATAGCCTAAGTTACACTTACCTAAGTTTATAACCTACATCTTTGATACCAACCTGTGACGCCCGTAAATCCAGGTCCCTTCGAACCTCGGATCCGGTCCGCCACGATACTACTATCATCAAACTATTTATATCACTTATTCATAACTTAATGAATATAACTTTGCTTATTACAATTTAGAATATAATTTCTTTCTATTTCCAGGATCTATGTAATGACCCCAAACTTTTATAAGTTTCAAATCTTGGTCATTTACCATTCCTGTTTTACATCATATTCGATGTTATAAAAATATGCGGAATAATTTAAACTTTTATAATTTTTTATTGATTCCTTAACTTGAATCAATAACAAATCCCTAAATCAAATTATGTTATGATTTCTTCTATTCAAATTACATATAAATCCTTACATCTCGATTCGAATTTCTCTATGTATCACATAGTACAACTTAACATGTATTACACCTTATAAACTATTATCATGTACATCTCCTAGAACCTAAACATGGTTTAAGAGTATATATTTAAATAAATAAATCAATCTCCTTCGATGCTATTGAACTTTATCTATCAAGTAGCACATAATCTTTACCGTGAGTCCTTAACCTGCAAAAGTAGTTATTTGCAAGGGTGAGCTCGACAGCCCAGCAATTCTAACAGTTTTCATGCAGCACATAGCATATAATAACATACTCAGTTCATACATTCATAATCAATTAATTTTACTACGCATGTTACTTCACATAGGCATAGAGATTTTCATCACAAGCATATCATCAAAGATCAACTTTCACATTTCATACATATCTCATATGCATTTCATATATATACATCAACATTTGTATAGCATAATATGGCTCAACTAACAGTTATCGAATTCATATAACAAATAGGAACTGAAAGACTTGCCTGATTCGTAGTTTATCAACTACAACTTAATTGCGTATCGCTAATTGCACTTCGTGTATCCCTACATAATTTTATAATCATGGATTCATACCCATCAGTCATACATTTCATACGCTCTTAATATAAGAACAAATATTGTTTCCTAACTTGGTTTCATTTTTACTTGAACTTAGGATAACCATGAGACTAGCTCATTCTACTATCATATTTATTTCAACAATCTTATTTCATAACTTGTAGTCCTGAAGGACAACATATAACTATAACTTAAGACCATGACGTTAACAAACTGCTCTCGGTCACTATGAAGAACGGCCTTGGTGCGTCTTTGATTTAAGCTTAGGAGTGGCGCTGTGGCCGCTACTCCACCGAATGTAACCTAACTTAGGCTTTTTATTGCCCAACATAATTCCTAGCACGGCATGTATTCTGATACGTACTGTAAACATACATCAAGTAGGTTCTAATAGTTCTTCAAGTTCACATTTCAAATCATTTAGTTTTGAATTTCATAGTTCTATGTTGAATTATTTACAATAACAAGGCTTAGCAACTTCTTTTAACAAAGGTTCAAGGTTTATATGCTTTTAAACCTTATATTGGTACTAACAACCTTTAATACGCATGTTCACATGTATCTATCTCATTTATATAGACATAACATAGTTCATACTTTTAAAACATGCTTAAATAACTTATGTCATGCTTGACTAGTTGAGTGCACATATCATTCATGTTCAAAGGCATAAATAACTCTATCATGCTTGCTTATAAGGTCATAATGAAAGTAACACAACGCTCATCAAATTTAGTTTCACAAACTTTTAAATTTCTCTTTAAAACACGTACTAAACTGATCTTGACAACCTTTTATGTGAAATACATCTTGGAATTACATTCCTTATCCATCCGTGCACATAACTAGGCCACATTCACATGTTTCCAAGGTCGGAACTTAAAAGACACAAAGTTTATCAAGTTTCATTTTCAAAACATCAAGTTTTTCTTTTCAAACGCTTTAAACCAAGCTATATCAATCTAGTATATGCAAGGTAACTTTAAAACTACATTTCATGTCTATTGATATACGTACATAGGGTCCAAGGTCAGAACTCAAAGGACACCAAATTCATCAACTTCCATTTCTCAAAAACTTTAAGTTTTCTTTTAGAAAATCATGTGAAGGCATTCCATAATGAGTAAAGTAATCTTATTTATATGACATGTCTATTATCATGCATTTTCATGTTACATCACTTAGAATAACATATTCCATCGTTGGGAGCACTATACTTATGTATGTGCTCGCTCGACGCCCTCCGATCGCCTCTAAATACGTAACAGTCACCAAATGACTATTTTCACCCTTCCTAACGACCTCAAATTGAAACACTTAAAGAACAAAAGTTGTAGATCTATTCGTCCTCGTTTCGGATCATCTTTCATCACCTCAATCGAAGTTTGTATGAAAAGGTTATGGTCGTTTTACCAAAATAGGTCATAACAGGCACACTAAGCAGCCATGGGGCTCGACCACGCCTCTTTTCCACACCATTACCATGTGCTCGCTTTTCAATGCCTAAGCCCCATTAAGACGCTACACAGACGCACGCAAGCAGCACGCGCGCCTTTGTTTCGTACAAAAACAATTTTTGACAGAACTTTCTCATTTTAAGTCCGAATTAGTTGGTCTTCGATTCGTTGGACTCATTAAACTCTTAGCTACCCATCTACAGAGTAATTATAACACTTCAAAAATATTAACTAACCCAAAGATTGATCCAAAACTCATATTCATACTAAATTTTCATGTTTTGACAGATTTAGCGAATTCATTCACCACGAATTTGTTTCTCAACCAAATTGGTTCGTTTAACTTTCGTTGTTTTCGTATTTAACAATATTAACAACTTCTAACAGAAAACTACAGATTGCAACAAGTTTTAGCCATCAATTTTGTGACTCAAAAGAAATTTTTTCATGATATTACTAAGAAAGTGGAAACTTACGAAATCAAGAGCATGTAACTTAGAATTATTACCTCTTGATGCTTGAATACTATCGCATTGCATTTATAACATATACATAGACTCTACTAACATGTTATCATTATCTTACATATCAATTCTTAGCTAATTCATGAAATCTCTTATGAATTCATCTACTCAAAACTAAGAATTTAAAGTAAGGGTTATACCTCTTGGAGCTTTGAATTACTAAGCTTGCTTCTCAATCTCATAATTTTCTCCCACAATCCTCACCAACAAACTCTCTAGATAACTATCAAGAATTCAAACAACATAAATTATGAGGGGGAGCTCCCAATTTATAGAGAAGCTCTTACCTAAATCATGACTTTGTCCAACAAATTAAACCAAGGAAAAGAAGAGGAATCCATTGGGCAAGAAGAAGTTGGTAATTGGTTGTTAGAGATCATCATTATGCCCACTCCCTCCATGATCATTGTCTAGCAAAGCTTGGAAGAAAAGAATAACGTAGGCCTTAGCCTTTTTGGTTTACACGTGAATGAGAAATAGGGAGCAAATGGGACACTAGTTTTGGGACAATTTCCAAATACTCATCCTTCTTGCAACATTAGACTATATACTTATACACAACTCTTATTCTTATGCTATGTTGTATACACATATCAACCATACATTATAACTTAGTGTCACAATATTATTTATCATTGCAAGGTAGTAGATGTTATGCAACATACATATAATCCATGTACATTTTATTTTAATGTCTACCCACATGTATACTCTCACATAATTGTCACACTACACTATATAGTATAGTTGCATTATTGCTCACATGCACATAACCGTTAATCTAATATCATTATATTAATAACTTACTTATTTGTTTTAGGTCAAATAAATAAATTACTCACTTCCTTGATTAATTAACACCAATATTAATTAATCCAATCATCATCAATTAATGAAATTATCCATCTTCATAACCATTAATAATTTATATAATTCTTATTATATTTATGGACATATTGCTAACAATAATAATCATATATAATAATACTATTTAATGATAATGTCCATATTAATATTTTAATTAGGCTAAATATCATTCAGTTGGGTACTTTAAACTCATTATCATATTTTAATATCACAACGATTAATTAATATTAATCATTTATCTTTCAAATATCAACCCTTTTATATATTACAAAACTATGTAATATATTAAATATCAAGTTAATAATTAACATATTTCTTTCCTCCTCTTATGCTAAACACATATATTAATTCACCGTCTTTTGTAAGTGAATTAATCCTTTCTATTCAAAATAATACCATGACAAGTACTATTTATAAAGGCACCTACTATAATCACATATTCCACACGTGTATTAACTCACTATTTACATAAGTAATTCTTCAAACCCTTACTATATCACCATAGTCGATTAAGGCTTTAATATTCAAATTATATTATTCCATAATATAACTTCCAATTTAATATAAATTAACCAATATTTAAATGTGTTAGTTAATTCTCGTAATTAACTAATTTATGCTTTACTATCTCAATCTATCCATGGATAGCTTAAGCACTAACTAAAACTCATATTACATCATACCAGTTACTAGTACATATATACAAGTCTAAACCTAGCACACATCGAGTCTTTAATAGTATTCAATATAGTACACTGAGTGGTTTTCCACAAACAACAAACAAATTAGTTTCCGTCTCGTCTACACTGCTTTCACAATGAGTTAGATCGGTTACTGATTCGTATATACCTCTGCTCTATGAAGGAATCATTTAGCCCAGCTTCTATACATCCACTATTAAAGAGTTTGATTACACTACTTTAGACTTGATACTCACTCGTACAAATACTCAGAAATTGGTGATTATCAAAGATATTTTAATGTCACCAACTTACTATAATAAAATAATTCTATAAATTATTTAATGCCGATAGATAAATCTTATCCATCCTCTTACTAATTCATCTCTATAATTTATAATAAATATATAATAATGATATATATATTTATTAAACACAACATCACTTATCACGTAGCTCATATTAACCTATGTAACACAATACCACATACCTCGTAACACATTTATATATTTTTGTTTAAACCCTTCACATGTCTTAAGAATTTTATCTACTAAATTCTTATTTTAATATTTTCTGAAAATTCAGGTTCTTACAATATATATATTTATTTATGTATATATTTATATATGGACTAACATTATCGAGTTATGCCTCGATTGAGCCTAGACTTATGTGCAGGCGTTTACTTGCTTTTATATATATATATATATATATATATATATATATATATATATATACATTTCATCGGGCCTAGAGTTTACTTGAGGCCTTTTACCGCTTTTATTTAGATTTAGTCCCGCTTGGAGTTTACTTACGTGGTGGTTGATCGCATTTATTGCTTTCTTTACTTTTTCGATCACTTTGAGAGTTACTTCGTGGCGGTTGATCATGTATATATATATATATATATATATATATATATATATATATATATATATATATATATATACAGTACATGATCAACCTCCACGAAGCAACTCCATGGGGATCAAAAATATAAATATATAAGCGCAAGAATATATAAATATATATATATATATATATATATATATATTTTTCTGACTTTTATATATATAATCGCCATCGCTTTTCATATAATATGCGGTATCATGTGAACCTAAGAATCATGTGATCACAGATTCATTCTATTGAATCTAGATTCGGTTCCCGTGATGGACATTTTCAGCTGTAAGCAGCTTGTATATTATTTACAGTGTTTGAATTTCCTTGAATGGTTGTCATACCCATGAGGAGTTCGGCATTGCTGTATATTATTTTCTCTAAGATGCCTCGCATCTCGAAAATAAAAGCAAACAAGCCGAACATCTAATAATAAAATGGAAGCATCAAAGGCCTCAATTACTATTGAGCACAATTTTTGAAAAACCTCTTTTACAAAACCTCATTGTTATATCTTGTTTAAAAATTAAATTTTTATATAAATTCAAACCCTCTGCATATATGTGCGAACGAGGCATAGCACTACTTCCAAATAATTGCACATTGAAACACACACACAAATACATATTTATATAACAGTTTCTTGAAAAGTGGTGGTCACCGTGGCAACATGGATGTCGGGGTGCCTAACACCTTTCCTCCACATAATCAATCCCCCAAACCCAAATGAATCTCGGTTTCACAGACCCGTTTAGCAATGTCACATCACTAGGTCAATTTACGACAAATCGTCGACATTACACATGTCGGACCTTTTTCACTTATTTTTTCAAACAAATCTCACATAACAATGAGAACACCAAAGAACAAGTAACGACAAGGGACAGCTAAAAATCCCGACGTCGACACCTTTGTCTACTCCAGATGTTCTAGGGTTACCTTCTAATATTGCAAAGGGAAAAATTTCCAAGGGTGAGCTATGATATGCTCAGCAGGTTTTATGTTTATAACAATATATGATTTGAAGAAGTATAACAATTCAAAACTTGACTGATAGTTGTTACCATTTTCTGGATTTCTTTTTCAACCATTTCTGGATATTTATTTCTGTCAGTCGCACAAACTTAGAAACTTTATTTTAGATATGAGATAGGGGATCAGCCTATTCAATATCCTAGGAGTATGCATCTCATCCTACCAGTGCTTAAATGCACCCAAATTAATGTCAATATATTATCGACCGAATATTGATTCCTTACAGAATACCCAACTTCAGTATAGGTGTCTTACCAAAATAATTTGGTTTGACACAATAGTTTATTCTCAATAAACAATATCATATGAATAAATAATTCATTTCTTAGTTATTCTGAAGCTATAGCAATAACTTTACAATAAGAGGTAATTCAAATGTAGGTGTAGTATATCATATCAATAGTATATCAAGATAAGAATCTTGTTTAATGAATAAATAGGGTTTGAGAAATTTGCGTAAGTAGTTAAGGTTTATGAAAACTTGTCTGAGCGTAGATCAGTCAAGTTATGCTACTTAATAAACACCTATGATGTTCATTCATATAAATCTAACATGTTAGTATTGATAACAATACTCAAATACGACATTTACATAAGTTCGGGTTAGATTTGATAGAGTTTCGGTGTTTAATGACTTTACCGAATATTAAATAAGTTGATATATCAACTAAATTTTATTTATTAGCTTTATTATTTATTTAGATAATTTTATATTCATTATAATAATTTTTAGAAGCTTATAATAATTTTGAAGTATTTATTTATCCTTTAAATGATTTTTAAATAATTTATTTCTATTGTTAAATAATTAATATTTACTTAGAATTTTACAAAAACTTTGTTTATTATTTTAAATAATTTATATTCATTTATTATGATTTTATACCATTAATATTAATTTTTAATAATTATTTTATATTTATAAGTAATTATTCTAATTAATTATTAATAATATCCAAATAAAATATTTATAGAATTTATGTAAAAATATCAGAAATTAATTATAATAACTTAATATAATTTTTAAAACTATTTTTGGTATTTATTTATATTTATTATTAATTATTTCTAATTTTTATAATTTAATTTCTAAAAAATAATTTTCTGTTCTGTCGCTAAATCCCTATAGTGATGTGAAGTGTCGCTATAGGTGTTCTTGAGCTTCTGGGTTTTCGGCCAGTCATGGTCGAGAGACCAGTTTGACTTTAATCTATCTCACTATTGTTTATGATTCTAGGTTTGAACAAGTGTTGGTGTTATAATACTCATTCAGTAGTACAACATAAGCCTAATTTCATGCTTAAATCTACATATAACAAGAAGTTATATAGGCTCAAAGTCACTATCAGAGCTGTTCTTGAGTTTCTGGGTAACCTAGAATAGTGGTCATGGTCGGTCAACGGTTTTGTGGCTTCAATATATATGATTTTGTGTAATAGATTTGTGATGTGTTTATTGTAACATGTAGTATATATGTCAAGGTACATATACATAACATTGGTTTGGACAAAGCATGACAATAAGGTCCTGATCTAAGTTGGTTAAAGTACAGCCAATAGATGTTCTTCGTGTTCATCAGTTTTCTGGGTAACCTAAAAAACTTGGTCAAGCTCGGTCAACGACTTTTGACCATTAATTCCAATAATCGTATGAGTTGTTTAAGTAATTTAAGACCATGAATATGTAGTATATATATCAAGGTATTAGTCTATCACAAAAAGTTACAAAAACAACAAATTGAAAGCGATCAAAAGGCTGGTCAAAGTAGCCGACTCAACCTGTTCTTGAGTTGTCTGGGTAACCTAGAAAATAGAACTTTATGATCGGTCAACCACCTTTGACCATCTATATCTTGCAATCTATGGTTATAATGAACCTGTTTTCTTTTCCAGATTAAAGACCTACTATCATGCTACAAATAACATACAAATTACAGACCTAATCATAAACACATACGAATCTACAAGCTCTGACATTCGACTGTCAGGCTTAAATTTTCAAAATTCCCAGATTACTAAAAATGCTTAAGTAAGACAACTAGATGTTATGAAAACGTATTCTATCAACCTAACATACTTTCTAACATACTAACACATAATTCTAAACATCTAAACAACAAATTTATCAAAGCATCAAATATCTAGCTAAGAATTATGGTTTTCACCTTTCTTGCTTGATTTTGGATTCTAGCTTCTGAATTGGTTGTTGCTTGTTGGGTAAAATCTAATTACGCACAACACGCAAGTATACGTGGTCAACAAGTAATATAATAGTAAGTAGAGTATCATTCCCATAGAGAAATTTAGTAAGAATTTAACCTCGCAATTATCAGTTTCATATTAATCCTAATTTTATTAAACTATCCAAATTAATAATTAAAATTATTAAAACTAAATTATTAAAAATACTAAGATCACAAAACCATCACAAATATTAAAAACTGAAATTTTTAACAATTATTGGAGAATTAGGCTTACGACTTCACCCTAAGCTTCACTCTGATTTTTATACCTTTATTCTAGTTCAATTCACTATCCCAGTTTATTAATCAAGAACACAAATGTACACTAGCCACCTCTCGATACACTAATACTGTATTAACTCAAATCCACAATTTAGATAGAAACAAGTTAAAAACCTTAATCAACTAACTCACTATATCTCTATGCGAATTATAATTAAAGAAGGTTTAAGCTTAAGCCCTTTATCTGATTACATGCGATGTCAAGCATATCTCAACCTTAACATTCATCAAGATTTTGTTTATTCACAAAATTCAAGAACACATGATATATTAACTAAGTCTAGACTCGTACTTCTTCTCTCGAATTCATACAAGTCCACAAAGAATTGTTGATCAGGCAATTCATAAATTTAAACTCAAATTAATATAGATAAACAGGATAATAGCTTATTAAACTGAAAATCAAAGTTACATAATCATCGTTTCACTTAAAGATTCGTCATAAGCCTAAAAAGTAAATTAGTTCATCATCAATGAAATAATAACTGAATAAATTAAAGATAACATCCTTTCAATTACAAATATAAAACTAAAGAAGAAGAATAATGCAGAACACCCTTCACTTTATCCTTTATCCGTAACTGATATGAAAGTTCTTCAAAATCTTCACTCCAACGCTCGCTATGAATTTCTGTCCTTAATCTCTGTTAATTACTCTGCATCATGATCTTGTTGTTTTTGATGTAGTTATATGTTTACAACCAAAATCTGCATTCAATCCTCTCTCCTTTAGAGTCCCAATACCATACAATTACTAAAACTCAAGTCCCAGCAGTGTTTGAACCAAGTTAGGATAGACAGAATTTGGGACCCCCTGCCCCGGCGGGGGTGTATACATGTAAATGGCCTGCCCCGGCGAGCTAGGCTACTGTAAAACATATTTGAAGACCCCCCACCCCGGCGGGGGTGTAAGAGTTAAATAGGCCCGCCCCGGTGGGAGTAGGTTCTAATTTCTAACTTTGGTAAAACTCCATATTTGCTCCAATTTTTCTCTAATGCCTCCCTTTTTTAATCACTTGCCACACCAACCAACCTACACATAAAACAACAATAAATAAGTAAAAATAAACATAAAAGCAAGAACTTAACACTGATTAAGTTTGAATTAGACATCGATTCATGAATATAAAATCAATTTATCAAAATCCCCCAAACTTAAAACGTGCTAGTCCTCGAGCACAAAACAAACTACATGCTATGCAATGCAATGAGATGAGATGTAATGTATCTAACTATATGTCTACAAATCCAACAGTATCATAGAATCAAATTTATTCATTCGGCCTTAGAAAAATCAAGCAAACACTTCAACACTTCATATCGACATCACTCAATAATTTCTTATCAATCCTTGAATCTTAAACCATCATCACTGATATAGTGCGTGTGTGAGCAACATCTATGCTAACTGATTCTAATTCAAATTCACACATAATCAATTTCTTATTAGGAATCATACAAAATAACTCAAAAATTTCAAAAATTGACGAGTTCCAACTAAAATCAAACATTTACCAAGATTAGGGGTTCGAATAGGGTATTCATGCTTTTCTTTTCTTTTCTTTTCTTTTTCATTGACGGGGACTCTTTGCCCTTATCTCCCGTCTTCTCTTCATTTTTCTTTTTTTTCGATAGATGGTTGGTGAGTGCGTTTTACGCTCCATCTCACGCTCGTGTTTATGGGGAGTATTTCTTCTCAACCCACCACAAGACTCAACTAGATATTATTATTTTTTCTTTTTCTGAAGGTTATATACCCTACCTTTTCTCCCAAACTTAGGTTCTTGCCTAATTCATCGTCTTCACTGCCTATTCTTGTCATTCTATGATTTACACTAGCATTATCCTTTAGAAACTATTTATGTATCAATTTAAACTAATCAATCAACACAGATGTTATTACGTGCTACCCTTTTTATACCAGTTTCAAACAAGCACAAGATCCGAGTCATAATTCAACACTACATCATAATTCTAATACTAGGTACTGTATTTGTTTACTTAATCCCAATCTCATCATTGGCCATAATAAAAATGAACTACAATAATTACTAGATATATGCAAAACAAAACATAACAAAATGCAGAAATAACTAAAAAAATTAAACTATTTATGCACCTAAGCTACTATGCAACTATATGATTACATGAATGCAACATCACAAATCCTAAAATAACATGCAAAACTAAAGTGCAATAACAAATGCAAACCTAACTAATGACATTATGCACCTAACATAAATTTCAAAATAAAAACTAACCCCCAAACTTGATAACAACAATGTCCTCATTGTATGGATAACTCAATAAAAATTATGAGGATTTCCCTATAAGCGCCTAAGTCTGGGGTGGTGGTGGTTGATCTTCTTCCTCGGAGTCACTCGGTGGAAACCTTGGCATTGGCATGGGCTGCTGGTATGGGAATTGGGCAGTTGAATTGAAGCTTTGGAGCGTCGCATTTAATGAAGCAAAAGACGTATTCATAGCTTCAAACATATGGTCTTGCCTCGCTGCGAGTCGCCGCATCTCCCGTCGTGCTTCCTTATTGTGCTTATTCATTTGGCGTTGAAATGCAAGAAATTGAGGGCTAGATATGGCATCGGATGGTGGTTTCGCCTCTACTTCTTGCTCTCACATAGTCGCATCCTCATCCTCCGAGGTGTCTGCAACGTCAACTTCGTCCTCCGAAGCTTATGGAAAAATAAAGCCTAAACCTTTAGGATGGGAATCACCCCCGGCCCACACCATATATCGCGCGATCATTCTGGAATCTAGTAGCTGAAGCGGCATCTGAGTGGGTTCATCGTCGGACCATCTAACACCCGCTTGGTGACACAAGCCACAAATGAGTGATGGATGTGGCAAGCCGCCCGAAAAATTTCCTCGTAAGCATCGGCGAATGAAAAAACTGATTATGTCCCCGATGTCGATGATAAAATCTTGCATAATTACATATAAAAGTAGTGCCTTTTCTTTGGTCACGTCTAATGTGTGTGTGGACGGAAACAATTTCGCACATAAGAAGGCATACCATATCTTACCATACTGGATGAGATCCTTGCTATGAAAAATCGTGCCTCCTTTCTGACCCTTGATGCATGTTGTTCCCGGCTTAGTCATTTCTTTGAGAATAGCCTCAAAGTCAGGATCAAAATCATGTAAGTGAGCATATTGGCATAGTCTAGGCACTCGTAACTGATAATAAGTGTTGATGGCATCGGCACTGAATGGGACTAATCAACCTCGCACAAAAGCGTTGAAGGGGGCTTTATCCTCGGCGTTAGCATAAAACTCTTTGACCAAGCTGACAACGGCGGCCTCGGGTTCCTCAGTGAACTTGTTCCGCCCTTTTTGATAAATTTATTGCATCATTTCACCGTCGACATGATTCGGTGCCAACCCCCGCTCCAGTGTAAGAGCTTTCATCACCAGGTAGTCGTATCGGTCGGCGGCTGTGGCACTTTTGAATTTGTGGTGGTCGAAGGTTTGTGATGGTGGTGTGGTGCCGGAACTCTCTCCCTGTTGCCTCTTTGAAGTCGGTTTAGAAGCCATTGAATTCAGGAAACCTTCACATAAGTATTTTTCCCCCAAACTTCATTCACACAAACTGTCGAACACTTAGTGTGCACTCTATTCTATCCCCCAAACTTGATTATTTTTGCTTCAACTCTGGTGCTAGAAAGGGAGGAAATAGACGATACGGTGCTCACTCTCGATTGTTATAGACTGACCTCAGTGAGAACCTTAATTCGTAGCTTTTTGAGTTTGAATTGAATGTATGTGATGAACTTGGGTTGTGAAGGTGAGAATTTATAGATATGGAAGGAGTGAGCAAGGTTGTGGTGTGGAGTAATGGGTTAGTGGGTAATGTAGTGGAGTAGTGGGTAATTATGATAATGAAGTGGGAAGATGTAGTGTAAGTTTCCAGAATCGTGGGTAGAGAGTGGGTGTAATGGATGGGAGTTTGAAGTTTATTTGAGGAAGAAGTAATAGGAAGAAGTTTATTTAACATGTAACTGTCAAGCAAATCGTTTCAAAACCAGGACCCCACTCTCGACGGGGTATAGAAGCTTATCAAGCCCCCGTGAGCATGCCTACTATAATTGGACTTGGGGGACCCCCACCCCTACAGGGGGTATAGAGCTTTAGGGGCCCGCCCAGACGGGGATAGGTTCTGTTAACTGGACTTGTTCTCTTTTTTTTTTCTTCCTTGCTACTCTATTCCTTGTGCATGTTAGGTTCCTGCACAACCATGAAACATAAATATGAGTAGATTTTGAGCAATCTTAAGTATGGTAACGCAATTATCTAAAGATGACTTATACTTTTAACTACGAATAATTGAATTGACATGAATTAATTCAAAACAAACTAACATTTTAAACTACAATCTAACTAGTATGGATAAAATATGAAAAATTAAAAGACGA
Source organism: Panax ginseng (assembly GCA_020205605.1). Classification (NCBI taxonomy): domain Eukaryota; kingdom Viridiplantae; phylum Streptophyta; class Magnoliopsida; order Apiales; family Araliaceae; genus Panax; species Panax ginseng. Next base: position 89,513,345 of record CM035134.1, on the reverse strand, counting down.
TTGGGTTGCCTCCCAAATAGCTCTTAATTTTAAGTCGTTCAGCCTAACTAATCCCTGTTTATGGTGCATCAAATAATGTGATTACGATGACATCCGTGTTGGATTCGCCACCCCCAATAATACTTCAACCGTTGACCTTGAACGTCTCCAATGGGTTTCTACTATAGAGTTTAATGGTGCCATGTGAGAAAACTCTTTTAATGGTGAATGGACTCGACCACCTTGATTTTAACTTTCCCGGGAACAACCTCAACCTTGAGTTGAAAAGTAGTACTGATTTCCCTGGTTCGAATGTTTTGTGCATGATTTTCTGGTCGTGCCATTTCTTGACCTTTTCTTTTTATAATTTCGAGTTCTCGTAAGCTTGAAGTCGAAATTCATCGAGCTCGTTTAATTGAAGTACTCTCTTTTCACCCACAGCTGCTTGATCGAAGTTAAGTTTACGAATCGCCTGATGAGGCCTTGTCTTTGTAACTTTCGTAAGTAAGTGACAAGCTTTTCCATAGACCAATTGATATGGTGACATACCAATTGGTGTTTTTATCTGTGATTGGTAGGCCCATAGTGCATCGTCCAACCTGAGAGACCAATCCTTTCTATTTGGGTTAACCACCTTTTCCAAGATTCTTTTCACCTCCCTCTTTGAAACTTTAGCTTGTCCACTTGTTTGGGGATGATATGATGTCACCACCTTATAGTTCCTCCCATACTTCGCCAAGAGAGCTGTAAAAGATCTGTTGCAAAAGTGACTACCTTCATCACTTATTATAGCTCTCGGCGTGCCAAATCTCGTAAAAATATTCTTTTGCAAGAATTTGAGGACCACTTTGGCATCGTTAGTTGGGAGTGCTGCAGCTTCAACCCATTTTGATACATAATCAACTGCAAGCAATATATATTAATTACCGAATGATGATGGAAATGGCATCATAAAATCAATGCCGCAAACGTCAAAGACTTCAACTTCCAAAATTGTTTGTAGTGGCATCTCATTCCTTTTTGATATGTTGCCCACCCTTTGACATCTATCACAACTTTTAACAAACTAGTGGGCATCCTTGAACAATGTAGGCCAATAAAACCCATCTTGAAGCACTTTTTCTACTGTTTGCTCACTACCATAATGTCCCCCGTACGCAGATGAATGACACTCATGCAATATACTATTCACTTCGTTGTAGGGCACACATCGTCTAATCATCTTGTCGGTGCACTGTTTGAATAGGTATGGCTCATCCTACATGTACCACTTGACGTCATGTAGGAATTTCTTTTTCTGCTGACGTGTAAGATCGGGGGGAAGGATGTTGCTCACTAGATAGTTGACGAAGTCCGTGTACCATAGAAATTTTGTATTGATCCCAAACAGCTGCTCATCCGAAAATAATTCATTAATTACACATATGTCCTCTTCCTTTTTATCTTGATTTTTCTAGCCTTGATAAATGGTCTATAACTTGATTCTCCGTACCCTTTCTATCTTTTATTTCCAAATCAAATTCTTCAAGAAGGAGAATCCACCTGATAAGGCATAGCTTAGCATCTTTTTTCGAAATTAAGTACCGAATAGCCGACTGATCTGTAAAAACTACCACCTTTGTTCTGATCAAATAAGCTCGGAATTTATCGAATGCATATACTACTGCAAGTAATTCTTTTTCCGTAGTTGTATAATTCAATTGAGTATCCATAAGTGTCTTACTCGCATAATATATGGCATGAAATACCTTTTCTCGGTGTTGACCTAAAATAGCCCCCACCGCATAGTCGCTCGCATCACACATTAACTCGAAGGGCATGTTCCAATCTGGTGCGACAATTATGGGAGCTGAAGTCAATTTCTTCTTCAATAGCTCGAATGCCAAATTACACTCCTCATCAAACTTAAAAACTGAATCCTTCTCTAAAAGAGTGCACAAAGGTTTTGCAATTTTAGATAAGTCTTTTATAAATCGTCTGTAAAACCCGGCATGTCCCAAGAAACTTCGAATTCCCTTAACTGAACTGGGTGGAGGAAGTTTTTCAATCGTTTCCAGCTTCGCCTTGTCAACCTCCAATACTTTTTGTTGAAACTTTGTGACCCAGAATTATGCCTTCATCAACCATGAAGTGGCACTTTTTCCAGTTAAGTACCAGATTTGTTTTTGCGCATCTCTTTAACACCATCACCAAATTCTCCAAACAAGCATCAAAATTGTCTCCATAGATAGAAAAGTCATCCATGAAGACTTCCACGTTTTTCTCCACCATATCTGAGAAAATGGCCATCATACACCGTTGGAAAGTAGCCGGTACATTATATAAGTCGAATGACATTCTTCTGAATGCGAATGTGCCGTAAGGACATGTGAAAGTTGTCTTCTCTTGATCTTCAGGGGCAATGACGATCTGATTATATCTCGAATATCCATCCAATAAGCAGTTGTACTCGTGTCCTGCTAATCTGTCCAACATTTGATCCATTAAGGGCAAAGGAAAGTGATCTTTGTGGGTCGCCTTATTCAACTTCCTGTAATCCATGCAAACCCTCCAACCAGTCACTATCCTTGTCGGAATTAGCTCATTATCATCATTTTGTACCACAATCATTCCTCCCTTTTTTGGTACACATTGAACCGAATTGACCCACTTACTGTCGGAAATTGGATAGATGATACTTACGTCCAACCATTTCAATATTTCCTTCTTCACTACTTCTTTCATGATTGGGTTGAGCCGTCTCTGTTGCTCCACTGTCGATTTTGCATCGTCTTCCATTAGAATTTTGTGCATGCAAAAGGATGGGCTGATTCCCTTAATATCCGTAATTGTCCATCCTATAGCCGATTTATGATCTCTAAGCACTCTCAACAACTTTTCTTCCTGCAATTCGTTAAGTGCAGCAGAAATAATAACAAGTAAAGAATTTTAATTGCCTAAATACTCATACCTGAGGTGTTTAGGTAGTGGCTTTAGCTCAAGAGAAGGTGGTTCCTCCAATGATGGTTTCATTCTAATTGTGGATCTTTCCTCCAAGTGCAATGGTTCAAATGGTGTTTTAAATCTACTAACTCGTGGCAAGGAGTCTAGCATCTGCAAGTAATCCACAAATTTCAGATCACCGAACTCTTCATCTCCGAATAGTGTCCTTTCCAATGGATCGTTACCCAAACTTTTACCCATGTCTTCGCTGATTATCTGGTCAATGATATCCATCCTGAAACACTCTTCTTCATCCGTAGGGAATTTCATGGCCTTGAAAACGTTAAATTTTACTTCTTGATCTTAGACCCTCATAGTTAGTTCACCTTTTTGTACGTCTCCCTAGGATAAATGGGATGTTCTTATCTTCCTCAAAATCCAGAATTATGAAATCCGCGGGGAATATAAACTTGTCAACCTTGACCAATATGTACTCTACAATGCCTCTCGGGTACGTGACTGACCTATCCGCCAACTGTAATGAAATGTTTGTAGGCTTTGGAGCTGGAAAACCCAATTCTGTATGAACTGATAATGGCATAAGGTTCATACTCGCCCCCAAATCACATAAACACTTGTTAAATGCCATGTTCCCAATCGTGCATGGAATGGTGAAACTCCCGGGATCTTTCAACTTTGGTGGCAACTTTCGCTATAAAATTGCACTACACTCCTCTGTTAATGCCACTATTTCGAAATCTTCCAACTTCTTTTTCCTGGACAAAATCCCTTTCATAAATATTGCATAACTTGGCATCTGCTCTAGGGCTTCTGCAAACGGGATGTTAATCTGAATTTTCTTAAAAACTTCCAAAAATTTCGCAAACTGCTTATCTAATTTCTGCTTTTGGACTCTCTCTTTCAAAGCAGTGATTGGAGGATACAACTGGCTTGTCATCTGACTTTTTTTTCTCAATGCTTTTCCTCACCCATTTTTTCTTCACCCACTTTGTTATCATCAACCTTGTCATCCGTTCTAGCTGGATTTTCTACACTTTTCCCATCTAGATGTTTTCCACTTCTCAAAGTGATTGCCTGACACTGCTCATAATTTCCCTTAGAATTTCTTTCGGTGTCACTTGGTAGAGTCCCTTGTGGTCTATTGTTCAATGCTAAGGCAATTTGTTCCATGTGATTTTCTAGATTCTTGATGGCCATTGCTTGGTTTTTCATCACTGCCTCATTACTTGTTATATACTTTGACAACAACTCTAAATCTGATTTCCTCTCTTGATGTTGAATTGGTTATTGATGATTCTGAAATCCTGGGGGATATGATGGTCGTGGAGCTTGTTGATGCTGAATATTACTCCACAAAAATTTAGGATGATTCCTATTCCCCTGATTGTATGCATTCTGGTATGTATTCTGTGGAATTCTGTTGTAGCTACCCACAAATTGCACTGACGCTGGGTTGATTGCACATTGATCTGTAGGATGTTCACCCGCACACAATTCATAAATAACTGCAACCTGCTGTATCTGTACTCCTGACATGGCATCTAGCTTCTTAGAGAGTGCTGAAATTTGTGCTTGTATTTCCATCAGTCCATCTACTTCTAACATGCCAGCTACCTTCGCATGTGTCATTCTTGTAGTAGGCCACTGGTAGTTTTTTGCTACCATTGTCTCTATCAACTCGTAAGCCTCCTCATAACTTTTAGCCATAAATGCTCCACCCAAAGTTGCATCAATACTGGTTCTGAGATTTCTGTTCAATCCACTGTAGAATGTGTTCATCTGCAACCACTTAGGTAATCCATGATGCGGGCACTTTTTGAGCAAATCCTTATATCTTTCCCATGCCTCATACAATGACTCCCCATGTTGCTGTTCAAACATAGTTATCTTATTCCTCATTTTTGAAGTTTTTGCGGGTGGGAAGAATTTTGCAAGAAATTTCTGAGCGAGGTCTTCCCAAGTAGTTATTGATCCCGGTGGTAAAGAGTGTAACCAACTTTTTGCCTTGTCCCGTAGAGTAAATGGAAACAAGAGAAGTCTCACCGCGTCATTCGACACCCCATTGTACCTGAAGGTGTCACAAATTTCCAAAAAGCTGACTAAGTGTTCATTCGGATCATCATTTGCTAAACCCCCAAACTGAACCGAATTTTGAATCATCTGAATAGTCCCAGGCTTAATTTCAAATGTGTTCGCAGCTATAGCAGGCCTGGTGATACTTGACTGCAGCTCAGTCACCTTGGGTGTAGCAAAGTCTCTCAACGCTTTCTGATCTTTGGCAGCCATTACTTCTTCTTTTTCAGAGTTTTTGAATTCTTCTCTTGTTTCCTTGATCCACTTACTTAGCCTTTGGAAGCGTTTCTCAATGTCGTCCTCAAAAGGAAGCAAGTCTGGATTTTTGGATCGCGTTTGCATAAACCAACTTCAAAAACCTAAAATAAAATGAACAAAACAAAAATAAAAATGTTTAAGTAAAACTGGACTAATTAAACTAATATTGTAAAATATTAAAATCTATACTAACTGATTCCCCGGCAACGGTGCCAAAAACTTGTTGGGTAAAATCTAATTACGCACAACACGCAAGTATACGTGGTCAACAAGTAATATAATAGTAAGTAGAGTATCGTTCCCACAAAGAAATTTAGTAAAAATTTAACCTCACAATTATCAGTTTCTTATTAATCCTAATTTTATTAAACTATCCAAATTAATGATTAAAATTATTAAAACTAAATTATTAAAATTACTAAGATCACAAAACAATCACAAATATTAAAAACTGAAATTTCAAACAATTATTGGAGAATTAGGCTTACGACTTCACCCTAAGTTTCACTCTGATTTTTATACCTTTATTCCAGTTCAATTCACTATCCCAGTTTATTAATCAAGAACACGAATGTACACTAGCCATCTCTCGATGCATTAATACCGTATTAACTCAAATCTACAATTTAGATAGAAACAAGTTAAACACCTTAATCAACTAACTCACTATATCTCTATGCGAATTATAATTAAAGAAGGTTTAAGCTTAAGCCCTTTATCTAATTACATGCGATGTCAAGCATATCTCTACCTTAACATTCATTAAGATTCTGTTCATTCACAAAATTCAAGAACACATGCTATATTAACTAAGTCTAGACTCGTACTTCCTCTCTCGAATTCATACAAGTCCACAAAGAATTGTTGGTCAGGCAATTCATAAATTCAAGCTCAAATTAATATAGATAAACTGGATAATAGCTTATTAAACTAAAAATCAAAGTTAAATAATCATCATTTCACTTAAAGATCCGTCATAAGCCTAAAAAGTAAATTAGTTCATCATCAATGAAATAATAACTGAATAAATTAAAGATAACATCCATTCAATTACAAATATAAAACTAAAGAAGAAGAATAATGCAGAACATTCTTCACTTTAGCCTTTATCCGTAATTGATATGAAAGTTCTTCAAAATCTTCACTCTAACGCTCGCTATGAATTTATGTCCTTAATCTCTGTTAATTACTCTGCATCATGATCTTGTTGTTTTTGATGTAGTTATATGTTTATAACCAAAATCTGCATGCAATCCTCTCTCCTTTAGAGTCCCAATACCATACAATTACTAAAACTCAAGTCCCAGCAGTGTTTGAACCAAGTTAGGATAGACAGAATTTGGGACCCCCCTACCCCGGCGGTGGTGTAAGAGTTAAATAGGCATGCCCCGGCGGGGGTAGGTTCTGATTTCTGACTTTGGTAAAACTCCATACTTGCTCCAATTTTGGTCCAATGCCTCCCTTTTTCAATCACTTGCCACACCAACCAAACTACACATAAAACAACAATAAAAAAGTAAAAATAAACATAAAAGGAAGAACTTAACACTGATTAAGTTTGAATTAGACATCGATTCGTGAATATAAAATCCACTTATCACTGCTACCACCCAGGCTTGATTTTGGTATGTTTATAAGAGTGTTTAGGCTTATAGAATTCTTGATTTTACACTGAGCTTGGGTTCCTATTTATAGAGTTCTTCAACTTGGCTTTTTGGTCATTTTTCCACCTGCTTGCCTCCTAAAAGATCTGATCTATGACTCTTCTGGTGCTTGGGAGTTTGGAAGTGTGATAACCCGGGATTTCGAATAATCCAAATTTTACGAATAATTTTTTTTATTTAATATAGACATTGACTGTTAATATTGTACTGTGTATCTGTGATACGATTCACGAGAATTAGTCAATTTGTGTATTGACTGAGAAATTAGAGTAGAGTTGTGCTTAACAGCTTTAGAAACCCTAACCCTCATTTCTGGATACGAATTCTGTAGAAAATTCAATTAAACAATTGTACTGATGAGTGCATGGTTGTACTGTATAGAAATTTTGATCAATGATTGATCGGATAAGGTTTAAAATTAATGAACCCTAATAAGAGATTAGAAACCCTAATGCGCAGTTAGAAACCCTAATCGAAAGCCGAGAAACCCTAATTTCATATCCGGGAATCCTAAACCCTAATCCTAATTTGTAACTACACCAAAAATGGCCTCTAGTGAAGGTCAAATCCTTCACAAGACATACTATATCACTCACAAGTGATTTATTGCGAAGAAATATTTCCTTCACACGAGCGCATTAGACCTCCTCGCAATTGGGTATCCTTCGCTAAGTAGTAACTAAATATTTTTTGTGAATGATATATTGTGAATAACTTTTTTATTCACAAATTGTATTTAGTAATAGAATAGTGTTATTTAGTGAAAGATTAGTTTCTTTTACAAATAATATTTTAAGAAAAACTATTTGAAATTAGTGAATACCTTTATTCCCTCACAAATAATATATTGTGAAGAACAAATTTATTTAACAATAGAATAATTTCCTTCACTAATTATAAATTGAGAATCTTTCTTCAATTTAGTGACAGAAAAATTCCTTCACAAATTATAAATTTATAAATAAAAATTAATTGCTAAATAATCAAAATTCATTGAAAATTATAATTAATTTTCAAATCGGTAATTCATATTTATTATTATTATTAATAATCTCTATAAGAAATATTAAATTTATTTTTCAAGTAAATATAAATATTGTCATACTTGTTTCAAACTAATTGATAAGCTAATGTATAAAGAACTAATAAAATTAATATTTCACATATAAATAGATAATACTAGAGTCACAATAACTACAAAATTTGTAATTGTGTCTTGGTCTCCCAAGAATCATAGTACCTACAAAATTTATTAACTAAACATAAGAAAACTGAAAGAATAACAATGAACTAGAAGGAATAAAGTGTGTCATGTTAGATCCACTTCATCATCATTTTCTTCAAGAAAGTCAAGGTTGGGCGTGTAAACTTCATGCTGCAAGAGAAGCACCAAAATTTAATTTCAATAAGATGGGGAATAAGAAAAAATAAAACTGACGAACTTAAATTAAGAGAGATTAATAAAAGATAAAGACAAAAATATAGCTATTAGTAAATACCTCAATGGATTCATAGTTGTTAAATGTCAATCATCGCGATTCTAACCTGTTAAAAAATGACACAATAACCTAAGGAAAACTGAAAGAAAACAACAAAAGTAAACTTGATGTAGAAAAATTCTGGAACGTACTGGCAGATATATGTAACATGTCACAAAGTTGAGCCCTAGTTGTCCACTCCCCTAATGCATGTTTCTGAGCAACACTGCACACAATAGACTTAGTGTAAGACATAATTTTTTCATTAAAAAAAAAGACCAACTCCAAGTCGAATAACAGTGAAATGCAACTCCATAAAAGGTAAAATAATCTCCACTTACTGCAGCATGCATGGTTCTGGATAAACCATTTTCACATCTAAATTATTGAACTTCATCACTGCACTAAGCTCGAAACCTATGTATCCTCCCCCAACAATCACAACCTCCTCATTTTTCTTCGCTTTAATCGCTTCCAAAAGCTTATTAGTGTCATCAATCTCTCAGGTAAAAAATATTTTTGGCATAAACCCCTTGTAAACCAAAATCTGTTAACCTCAGCACCTACAAAAATATAGAAGATTAATGTAATGGCAATGAAAATAAAGACAGAAGATGTTCGTGTAGATATGATGAAAATCCATAGAGAGTGCATGCTTACTGTGGAAACCAGTTGCAATTATAAGAGTTTGATATTTAAAGGTCTCTCCAGCTATGCTGATTAGAGTATAAGAGCATAGCTGATAAGAGCATAGACTTACAACCTCAAAAAAAATTGAAATAAGCCAGACCAATTGAGAAAGGAAAACAACAGCAGCACAAGTGAGCACGGACTGCCAGATAGACATAGACAGTCAGGAAGACACGTAAACACACGTAAAACTTCTATTCTTGTAAAGATCCTGGTGTCTCTGTTAACCGTGTGATTTGGAGCCCATATGGTTCTTTGTTTGGTAAGCCTGTTTATAAATGTTAATTATCAATATTAATGAAGTTGTGTATTCATTGTTTTGTCCATTCCATCATTTAAACAGGAGTTGCATATTCAAGACACATTGTTCAAATATATTCTCATCACAGGGTGATGATATAAGGCAGCATTTGGAGGTACGCATACTGCTTTGTCTGCCAACCCTTCTACCTTTTTCCATTACTTTTTTTTATCATAATACTTGAGCTTGCTACTATGTGCTGGAAACTGAAACTAGTTCATTTTATTATAGATTGATGCTCATATCGATGGAGTAAATGATCTTGCATTCTCTCATCCCAATAAGCAGCTATGTGTGATAACCTGTGGGGACGACAAGACCATTAAGGTTGGTTTGGTGCAGAACAAATTTACCTCTTGGCAACCATAAAATGAATCATTTACATGATTCCCTTCTGATACTAATGATTGCAGGTTTGGAATGCCACAACTGGTGCAAAACTATACACTTTTGAAGGTCATGAAGCTCTTGTCTATTCTGTATGCCCTCACTATAAGGAAAACATTCAGGTACTTTTCCATTAGTTCAATTCCTGGCTTATGGTGATATTTTAAGTACATTCCCCCTATAGGTTACATTATTCTACCAATTCAAGAGGCAAGTATAGATATCAATATAGCAGCTAAAAGTTCAATTGGCAGAGTAGCCTTAATGTTCAACAAATCTTCGATACTTACCATTCAATGTAAAACTTGACGAGTAATAAATAGGAACAAACATAAAAATATCAGCATAAGGTATATAGGATGGATAACAATATCAATAATATAACTTGTATCTTTCCATTCACTGCTAGATTATTTTACTGAGCATCATTATAAAATCAGATTATCTTTCAGTAATTAATTTCTCCTACGTGCGTAGACTAGCATTCCATTTTGAAATGATTACCTGTGAATATAACCTTTTATATAAATGATTTATTCTTTCTAAGCTATGGGAGATATAATGATTAGAGGCTTGTTATTAGAAATTTGTGTTCAGGAGTTTTAACTTTTCTCCAACATAAGAAATAAAATTTGGAATTGGAGTCCACTGGAAATTTTTTGGATCTTTCTCCATACAAAAATAAAGGAAACAACTAGTCGTTTGATTACCCCCTAGCTATCCTCCACCCCAGGTTGCAGGAAATTGGTATCTTTTAGAAAGCAGAGTGTAGGCGTAAGTTACAAATTTGCATTTTATGGAGTTTAGCATTTCAGGCTTGATGTATTAAATGCAACACAACTTGTATTCTGTTACTACTTCTCAATCCCAACGTTTTAAAACCATAAACAAAGAACTGAGGTGCCCATAAGATATGGGAACTCCTACTGTGTATCCTGTACTACAGGGAATTTGTTTTCCGAAGAACAAAATGGACAGAAACATAAAGAAATTACTGTAGTAAGAGACACAGAAGTGCAAGGATATAAGGTTCATTTTTTTTTATCTAATTACACAGAAGTGCAAGGATATAAGGTGAACACAAGATACACCTTTAAGCATATTATTAAAAATATTGCAAATTCCAGTGCAGCTAATTGCTGTTTCACCAAACACCAATAGCCATGTCCATATACAGATCTTTTGCAGATATTGTTCAAATCTTCACGAAATTTATAGAACAATGTTCCACTCTTGGTGTCAAGATTACCTTAGGTAGTAGAAAAGAATAGAAGTATTTAATTCATGCATCTAACATTTTGACTTTTGGTGAACTATATTAAAGAATGCATAATTACCAACACAGTAGAACTAAACTATATCTTAACAAATGCTGGGAGGTATATTGAGACTAAATACAATATCACATTCTCCATAAATATTTGCAACTGGGGTAATATTAAAGAAACTTAATTTTTTTTTGACTACCAAAAAGAACAACTGCTATTTATAACTACTCATACTATTTACCAATAAAAATCAAATTGCACTTTTAAATTGGAGCCAAAACAAAATAAATATAAACTAGGAGACTAACTCACCCATAAATGAAAGAGAAGAAACCAACAGCTAGGCATATATGACTCTCTGCAAAATCACAAATCAGTCCTTTGTAATCTACATAATGTGAAAATGATATATATTGCAAATTTATGTATCGAGTAATCTCATATATTGTTGACTTCCCAATTATAATTCAATAACAAAAATTCGCAATTGTAATTAGACAAAAACGTAACAAGAGCCATAAACTAATACATATCGGGTAACTTTGAATTGTACTGTAATGATAAAGCTCAAGACAGTTGAATCTTTATTATATATTTTTTTGACTACATTAGTTGTGTTCGGTATCCTACGGTCCAATCATCAGTTGACTATTCTGTAAAATATAATATATTTCAAATTAAAAAGGCTAAATGAAAAATGTAATGTCTGTCATTCATCATTGCCTTTTTCCAAAAGAAAATTTCAAATATTGACAATAAAGCTTGCAAACATTTTGTGTTGCAGAAAAAGATACTAAACTAGTTCAAAATAATAATTCAAAAATGTAAAATTATATAAAATATAAAATAAAAAAAGAAACCTCATCAGAAAAAGATCAAGATAACATATACAAAGACTATAAAGAATATAATCAGGTAAAGAAGTTTATTATCCATCTTGCATAAAGTTGAATCCACTAAAAGTAGGCAAGGCTGTACAACTAAAGTATATAACAAGAGAAAAAGAAATGAGTTTTCTGTCATATATAACCAGAACTAAAGTCAAACTAAACAAAATCCAGTTTAAAATAAGACTCATACTTCCCCTACAATTCCTATTAAAAATGCAGGATTAGACTTTCACACACGAGAAAATAAACAGTTACTTTTCTGATGTTCCTTTCTTTTCCTGTCATTTTCTATCATTCAAACGGAGTCTAAAATAGCAAAGGATGTTACACTCCAATCTGCCAACTTAGCCTATCTTTTCCCTCTCCCTAGTTCAAGTTCGCAAATTCAACACCTAATAACTAGTATATAAAAAAAATGTAACGCAGAGCATTACAGAAAGCTCTTGTGCAAGCATTCTCTTCATCCTTGGGTATCCTTGTTTTAGTATATGCAATGTACTTCCATGGGTACTAAGGTTTCATCAAGTTTACAGGAAATGACTGTTTTGGCTAAATGAGCCGTATCCAATTAGTAAGACAGTCTGCAACAAATGTGGAGCAAGTATACAGAGATAAGACGAGGAAAAGATGGGTTCAAAAATAACATGACCACATTTTAATCACTTGGAACGAGAAATGATCCAAACAAAATGGATAACATTTTCACATCAATAAATCAAAATTTATTACAAAGAGGAAAATGAATCCTCCCAAGAAAAAAAAGTAGAACAAATCTAAACGGATAATGAAGAGCAACCCCATATAATTCGCATCCCTCATATAATTTGCATCTACCAAAGTCACCAAACATAAACCAAAAATCTGTTGAAATTTATTCTTATTAGTTACCTAGTGGTGGTTGAATTGCGATTGCTTCGGTAGCTCGATTGGAAATACTAGACAATTTTGGAATTGTGATTGCTCTGAATTTCTCTCTCTCCCTCTCTCTCTCTCTCTGTGTGTGTGTGTATCTACAACGTCCCAACAATCAAAAGCCCTTCCTTGCTTCTTTTATCTTGCTCCAGTAGATCGATTGGCAATCTTAGACAATTTTTGAATTGCTAGCGCTCCGAATTGCTCTCTATCTCTCTGTATCTGTCACTGAAATTAGGGATAAAATATTTGGGGATTTGAGTTTAGGGCTTGGATTAGAGATAGAAATTAGGGATATAAGTTTTAGGGCTTGGGTTTGAAACATGTAGCCGGCAGTGGCATGTTATTATGACTGTTAACACCTTTGGGACGGAAGCCTCGTGCGAGGTTTTAGCAAGTAATTGAAATAAGTCTTTTCTTTCTAGTGGATACCATAAATTAACGAAGAAATAAATTAAACTTAAATTATTTTTATAGAATAGATGAATAATTTTTTTTAGTATTTGTGATTTATTCTACAGAAAAGTCTTATCTTTTTTTAAAAAAAAATTATTCATAGTTAATGTATGAAGTTTTAAAGTTTAAATTATTATAAATTTATTTACTTTGATTAAAAAAATAATTGATATTTTAAGTTACTTTATGTAAAAAATTAAATGTATTTATATTCACTACAATTAATTTTAAAAAAATTTATTTAAAACAAAGCAGAGAATAATTTCATTTCTCGCCAAAAACCTGTAAACAATAATATATAGTGATTAATAATTCCTTCATTAATAGTTTTTTTTCGCAAATTTTCAACATAAAGTGGTGCCAAATATCTTTCTACCACCTCAATTTTGCGAAGAATTTTTTTTAAAATTGTAATGCATGTTTCTTTCGCTATAACTATATTGTTACTATATTTTTTTCCTTCACAGTTCATTCGCTAGAAAACTCCTCATGTGAAGGAATGAATTCCATCACAAAATTTCCTTCGCTATATCCATAATTTCTTGTAGTGTAAGCTTAATGTGTTTATTAAACGTTAGTGTGATTAGGAAACCCTAATTATAGATTTAAAATTTTAATTTTCTAATTTAAAAACCCTAATTAGAAAATCCTAGAAAGCTAAAGTTTTAAAACCTAAGGATTAGAACCTTAGGGTTAAACCCTAAGGGTTTGGACAATGTCAATTATGCCATTAAAAATACAATGCTAAAGACCAAAATGCCCTTTTCACTTTCTTTAATTTGTAACTTGTAGAAAATTAAAAAACCTTTAGTTGGTGACCAACTATGTTGACTTGGTGACTTTAAATCTCAGCATTTCAGTCCTATATGACAACTATATTAGATTTTATATTGCATTCAAGAGATTATAAAGGATTGAGAGAGAGAAAGTATACACATTTGCTTATTTTGCACTTTAGCTGTCAACAACTTTTTCTCTCTTCAAACCTCCAAATTCTTTAAGTCCCTGAGTCATATAATCAGTTACTAGAACACCAAAAATTAATTAAGGAGATCTAGATCAAAGCTTAGACTAGAAAAGGTATAAACCCTATCTCAACCTAGATCTTGTATGCTATGTTCAAATTTGTGTTTAAGTGTTTAAGAAGGTATTATATAATGTTTTTAGTTGCTCTATGTTGATCCATCATGTATCTATAGCATCAAAGTGCCTTAAAATGGTGTTTTTCAAAACTGTTCTTGAGCTTGAAATGTGGCCTGACAACCAAATGTCAGTGGCCACAAATCCTTGCTCATTTGTGATTTTTGTTGTTTTATGTTATGGATTAGTAGTCTGGTATGTTGTCTTTTACCTGGAAGTGAAATCACAGATGTTAAATGTCCAGATTGTAAGTTATAATCGGTCAAAATTCGTTGACCGGGCATGACCAGTCAAAATCTGGTTAACCCAGAAAGTTTAAAGTAACGTCTGACAAGATTTTTGAAACTCGAGTTATGTCAGGTGTTATGTTGTTTGTTGTTGTTGTTGTTGTTGTTGTTGTTATTGTAATAAACGTGTAGCCTGCTGTCTGGATTATAGATAAATGCCTTTAGATGCCTTAAAATGTCAACATATTGAACAAAGCAAGTGGTCAAAGTAGGCTACTCGCACAGTTTTAGCATTTCTGGAAAAACCCATAAATTTGATGAACAAAATTTCTGACAATGTTTGACTGAGTCTTATCTTGTGAATCTGTTGTTGTTGGACTGATCTATTGTTATATATATGCTTTATGACATTCCAACTACACGATTGGACCATGAGAACACATGAATCATGATAGGAACCTATATTAAATCGAGCTACAAACTAACCACTCGGACTGCTAGGTTTCTGGGAAAACCCAGAAACACCCTGACAAGAAGTTTGGGAGATCAGATCTTCTTGATGGTTTGTTGCATGACTTAATTGATGATTGAAAACTGTAGTGTTACATAAACACTACACGATTAAGGTTTAAGCTAGCCCAGAACATGAATATACTGAGAATCAAAGCTTGGCCAAACGTAAGTACACACTTGGATCGTGATGCGATGTTGTTCTTGATGCTCAAGAA
This sequence comes from Panax ginseng, assembly GCA_020205605.1. Classification (NCBI taxonomy): domain Eukaryota; kingdom Viridiplantae; phylum Streptophyta; class Magnoliopsida; order Apiales; family Araliaceae; genus Panax; species Panax ginseng. The sequence continues at coordinate 89,497,951 of CM035134.1, read as the reverse complement.
CACCTAAGACGACAGAAAGAGTCGCTAAAGGGCTTTAGTGACGGTTTAATTAATTTCTAATTTCTGATTTTCTGGAAATTATTTAAAAATAGAAATAAATTATAAAAATTACCAAAAACAGTTTTAAAATTTATTTTAAAATATGAAAAATAATTTTTGACTATTTGGGATATTTTTCATTAATATTTATAATTATTTGAATATTAATGGTATTTAATTTATTTAATTATTTTATTAAATAAATTAGGGAAAATGATTTTAATTATATAAAAATCATTTTAAATAAGAATAATGTATTTAAAAATATTTTGAGTTATAAAATATAACTTTTAATATTTTTAGAGAATTTTCATTAATAATTTAATATTAATGATATTAAATTTATTTAATTGTTAAATTAAATAAATAAGTTAAAAATAATTTTATTGAATTAAAATCATTTTAAATGAGAATAAAGTGTTAGAAAATATTTTGAATTATAAAATATAATTTTCAATATTTTTTGGAGAATTCTCATTAATAAAATAATATTAATGATATTAGATTTATTTAATTATTATATTAAATAAATGAATTAAAAATAATTTTATTGATTTAAAAATTATTTAAAAATGAGAAAAATGATTTTAAAATATTTTAAATTATAATTATTGACTTCTAATATTTGGATGATAATTTCATTAAAATGTAAATATTAATGGTGATGATTTACAAATGATTTTAATTATTTTAAAAATCATTTAAGTGGAATATTATTGATTTAAAAATATTTTAAGTTATTGATAATAACTTTTAATATTTTGACAAGTATGTCATTAATATTGTAATATTATTAAATATTAATGATGATAAGATTATTTGATGATTAAATCATTTAAAAATGATTTCGATGTTTGAAAAATTATTATAAATCATAATAACTGCTTATAAATTATTAAAAGCTTCCGAAAATATTATTAATGATATTTGACTTATCTAAAATAATATTGAAGCTTAGAAACCGAATTTACTTAACAATAACTGTGTTAATTATCGGATAGGGTGACCAGAACGCCGAGAATGGACCGAAGTCCAACCAAACCGAAATAGTTAGACTTGATAAGCGTTTATATATGTTATAAACACTGATGTGACTATGTGGTGTTGTGTCTAGGAGAAGATTGACTGTGAATTACAGTGTTGCGTGTCATAAATTATTGTGCTAATTGTGAGGCCGATATTATTGGTTATAGGTCTTTCGAAAGCATATAAGTTTATTGTGTAGCTGTAATCAGCGAAAGAGGCAAGTTTCCTAACTCAACCTTGAGTTAATATTGTTTAAATATTATAGTGGTTAATTATTGTTAATTATACCACGTCCAAGAATTTATTATTGATTATTCGCAGTTAGTGCATGTTTAATAATTCAAATTAAATTGTTGATTCAGAAAATATACATTCATAGAATAACTGTTGTTGGATATTCATATCCGTAGAAGCTAGTATTGATAGTACAGATAATTCCTATTTATTGCCAAATTATGTAGAGAAATGTCTTAGCTAATTATTTTGGCTAGACGAACATTTGTTAGAACTTGATAGGTTCGAGAAGAGAATTCAATTATTGTTGACAGATCGATGCCAATTATTTTGGCTAGATCGAGAAGTAATTAGAAATTGAAATCACAATATTACGTTGTTAAATCAAAATCTTGATTCTGAGACTGAGAAGAACAACCTTTTATATAAAGGGAACATTTTATTGGTCATATATTCGGCCTTTGCGCGCAATTAAGTATTATGCATAATATAGGGTATAATAAAGCTGATCACTTTATATACTTGCAGAAGGATATGATTTAATCTTTATGGTTATCTGATACACCTGGGTATATCAAAGTCAAATGTTTGATAGTTACTCGAGAAGAGAAGTTCAAGATCCAATGAATCGCTCAACATAAATCTGGAAAACATTCCACTTTGCTATTTCGTAGAATTAATTCTTGATTATTCATTTGAATATCGTAGAAAACCTTGAAAGCGTTGTACTCATTCATTATTAGAATATTATTGCGTAGAATGCGAGAAGACTTGTTATTTATTCCTATACATTTATCGTATGTCTTAACTTGCGGGGCAAACTTGTTGCTCACCCTTGCTAAATAAAACTTTTCAGCTAGGGACGAAGTGGCAGAAGGCGCGGTGAAGAATAAAGGAAAAGGCATTGTGATAAATTAGTATAATGAACATTATTATTATTATGTTGTATTGTAAACCCTTTTTGTATATCTAAGGGGTATGTCTATAATGTTAAGGTTAGTGGACCTGGGACTTATGTATTAACAATATCTGTTAATGAGTTATGTATTCCTATTTATAAATGAATGGGTAGTTAGATGTTATATTTTTGTGGATTGTGAGCACTAAACTCGGGGGTCAGGTAACCCGAATTTGGGGGCGTCACAGGTTGGTATCAATGTTGTAGGTTATAAACCTTAAGTGGGGTGGGGAAAACCCTAGGGATATAACCATAAGCGAGATAGAGAATACTCATTTAGAGTACTAAGTGAAGGATTGCCGAAGTGCATCAATAGTGAGATATGTGGACACATAGTGTGAGAAGTTAGTACTATTAAAGTACTAATCAAGTTGTTTAAACTGATTGTAGGATGTCGGGAGAATATAAGATGAGTATGGAGATGCCAGCGGCTATCGCACCAGTGCCAATAGCCGAGGTGCCAGCATAGAGCTTATCAGTTGAAGAGATGGAAAAAGATGAACCTATGATCAATCTCGGGAGTGATTATGATGATTATCCCGAGATGTATCTAAGTGGTGATGAGGAGGCGGAGTTTGAAGAAGCTAAGGTGGAGTTAAAGAATAAGATCAAAGTTGGAGAACAAGATCAACTATCTGCAGAAGTCCAGGAACTCCGGAGTAAAGTATTTCTATTAGAAGAGTTATGGAAGACGGAGCGAGCGTTACGCAAAATGACTGAAGAACGGAATGAGCTGAAGGCGCAGGTGGAAAAAATGAAGACTGAATGTGGTGGATCGTTTGAAGGAACCAGCAAGAAGGGCAAGAATAAGAGAAAGAGGGAAAAAGACAGCGACAACTGAAAATTCAAACCCGAAGAAGAGGCAAGCTTACAGCAAATGTGGAAAGACTCACGTGGGAGAATACATGATGTGGAAGAATGTGTGCTTCAACTATAAGCAGGAAGGACATATTTCTTTGCATTGTCCTAAGCTGAACATGAGGAAGTGTTTTTCATGTGGAAGAACGGGTCATGAATTCAACAAGTGTCCCAACAAGAAGAAGACTGGTGAAGGGAGTGGTCAGTTGACAACTTAGATATAAGTGATAATATCTTTTGGTAGAAGTTTATGATATTAAAAGTTGTAATATCGAGAACGATGTATGAACATATGTAAATATAACTATGTTGGAATGAATGAAATCTTTATTTTCTATATGACTGGTGAAGGGAGTGGTCAGGTAACCCGAATTTGGGGGTGTCACAAGAAGCATGTCATGTGAGGTTTTGGGACTTGTGTGGCTAATTCATAACCTACTTGTAAGCTTATTGACCAATTTAGTAGCTTAATTATGCCCTAATCTTTACTAATCTTGATTAGGGTTTTGTTTTTAATGATTAGGGTTGTCTAATAATATTTATTAGTATCTAATTAAAGTTTAGTAATCATAATTAGGTGTTAGTATAACCTAATTAGGGTTAGGTTTATAAATTAGGGTTAGGATTTTATTAATTGAGGTTAGGGTTTTGCTAACTAGGTTTACTAACCTAGCTTTCCCACTAATCCTAACAAGCACGACAAAGCGTTTTGTCGGTATAGGCACGGCAAAGCAGCTTGTCCAACAAATATACCGAAAAGTCCATTTTCGGAAGAAACTTTTTAAGCACGAGGTGTCAAGCACGTTAATTTTCGGACAAAATTTTATTTGACCAAATTTATTAAACAGAGTATATATTAAAACATAACACTTTCAGAATGGAGAGATTTTATTAATATAACTGAATTTTACATATCCGAGTCTTATTAGGGTTTTGGGTTTTTACATTCACCCCCACTAATAAGAATTTTTTCCTCAAAATTACAGTACAAGTTAAGTAAATAGTTGGGGATAGTTCTCTCGCATTTTATCTTCGAGCTCCCATGTAGCCTCTTCAACATTCTAATTTCTCCAGATTACTTTGACCGATGCTATAACTTTATTTCTCAGGACTTGCACTTTACAGTCGACGATCTACACATGTTCTTCTACATAAGAAAGATCTTCTTCGATTTGGATTGGCTCATAATTTATAACGTGTTTATATTCACGTTTGTATGGTCGTAATACGGACACATGAAACACATTATGAATATGGTTCAATTCAGGGGGTAGTGCTATTTTATAAGCAACTTCACCTATCCTGCTCAAAATTTCAAAAGGTCCAATAAATCTCGGACTCAGTTTTCCTTTCTTACCAAATCATATTTTGCCCTTCCAAGGAGATACTTTTAAGAATACGTGACTTTCTACGCTAAAATTTCATTGTTGACGATGGGGATCAGTGTATTTCCTTTGTCGATCTTGAGATGCTTGTAACCGTTCACGTATAATTCTGATGGTTTCAATAGTTTGTTAAATTATTTCAGGTCCTAGCATTTTTCTTTTCCCGAACTCATCCCAACACAAAGGTGTTTTACATTTTCTCCCATATAAGGCTTCATAAGGTGGCATACCTATGCTAGAATGTTAACTATTGTTATAAGCAAATTCTACCAAAGGTAACTGATCTTCCCAACTTCCTTTGAAGTTTATGATACATGTTCTCAACATATCCTCTATTGTTTGTATGGTTCTCTCACTCTGTCCATCAGTCTGAGGGTGATAAGTTATGCTTAATCTTAATTGTGTACCTAAATGTTTCTGAAGACTTTTCCAAAAATTTGAAGTAAAACGTGGATCTCGATCTGATACTATAGAAATAGGTACTCCATGTCTAGAGATGATTTCATTAATGTACAGCTTAGCAAGGTGGTCTAAGTTATAAGTAACTTTAATAGGTAAAAAGTGAGCTGATTTGGTTAAACGGTCAACTATTACCCAAATGGCATTATGACCCTTTTGTGTAGCTGGAAGGCCTACAACAAAGACCATGGTTATATGTTCCCACTTCCACTCAGGAATTGGTAAGGGTTGAAGTAAACCACTCGGCTTTTGATGTTCAGCCTTAAACCTTTGACACATGAGACATTTGCTTACCCATTCGGCTCTCTCTATTTCCATATTCGACCACCAAAAGTGTCGACTTAAATCCTTGTACATTTTAGTACTGCCAGGATGAATGGAAAATTTAGAATTATGAGATTCGCTTAAGATTTCTTCTTTTAAGGCTTGATTTAACGGAACCCAAATTCTATCTTCGTATCTTATTATTCCATCCTTATCTATTCTGAATTTATTATACTTAATATGAGTTATATTGGACTTATACTTTTGACATTCTTCATCCTTTTCTTGTGTCTCTTTTATTTATCAAGTAGCATCTATAATGAATAACTTTTGGGTAGAGGTAGTTGGACATTCCACCTCAATTTCTAGATTTTCAAAATATTTTATTAACCTATCATTGGTGGTTATTGCATTCAACTTTTCTTGATTCTTTCTACTTAATGCATCAGCCACGACATTAGCTTTTCTAAGATGATATAAAATTTCACAATCAAAATCCTTTATCAGTTTTAACCACCTTTTCTACCTTACGTTTAGCTCTTTTTGTGTAAAAATATATTTCAGACTTTTATGATCTGTATATATCTCACACTTCTCCCCGTACAAGTAATGTCTCCAACTCTTTAGAGTAAAAATTACCACGGCTAACTCTAGGTCATGAGTAGGATACCTCTTCTCATAATCTTTGAGTTGTCGTGATGCATAAGTAATCACTTTCCCATGTTGCATCAACACACACCCTAAACCTTTGTGTGATGCGTCACTAAATACTACAAGGCCTCCTGTATCATCTGGTAAGAACATTATTGGAGCTATGCTCAATCTCTTCTATAACTCTTGAAAGCTCTCTTCACATTTATCCGTCTAGAAATATTTTACCGTCTTTTGAGTTAAATTGGTTAATGGGGTTGCTATTTTTGAAAAATCTTTTATAAACCGCCGATAATAACCCGCTAAACTGAGAAAACTTCTTACTTCTGTTGGAGTTGTTGGTTTTTTCCAATTCACAACCGTTTTGATCTTAGTTGGATCTACTAATATTCCATTTTTTTCAATTACATGACCTAAAAATTGATCTCTCTTTAACCAGAATTCACACTTGGAAAACTTTGCATAAAGTTGTTCCTTTCGTAATATCTCCAAAACAACCCTCAAGTGTTCAGCATGTTCTTCCCATGTTTTCGAGTATACCAAAATATCATCGATAAATACTACAACAAATTTGTCCAAGCATGGTTTAAACACTCGATTCATTAAATCCATAAATGATGTCGGTACATTTGTCAATCCAAAAGACATTATAAGAAACTCATAATGTCCATAGTGTGTCCTAAACGCTATTTTTGGCACATCATCCTTTCTTACCTTTAATATGTGATAACCTGTTCTAAGGTCAATCTTGGAAAAGTGTTCGACCCCTTTTAATTGGTTAAATAAATCATCAATCCTTGGTAAAGGATACTTATTTTTAATGGTTAATTTATTTAAATCTCTATAGTCTATATATTACCTCATAGTTCCATCCTTCTTCATTACAAACAATACTGGTGCTCCCCAGGGTGAAACACTAGGTTGTATGTACTTTTTATCTAAGAGTTCCTGTAATTGTATGAGTAACTCTTTCAGTTCTACAGGTGCCATTCTATATGGTGCCTTAGAAACTGGTGTCGTTCCTAGTGCAAGATCAATGACAAACTCAATTTCCCTATCTAGAGGTAAACCTGGTAAGTCATCCAGAAATACATCAGGAAAATCCCTAACTATAGGTATTTGATCTAGTTTTACTCCTTCCGATCGAGTATCAACTATATAGGCCAAATATCCTAAACAACATTTCCTAAGAAATCTTTATGCCTGAACTATGGTCAAACATCGAGATTGCGTAGGTGAACAACTTCTGTTGAACACTACCTTTGACTTCGATGCAGTCAAAAGGTTTATACATTTTTGATGACAATCAATCATCGTGTTATGGTTAACCAACCAATCCATTCCCAAAATTACATCAAATTCTCCCAATTCGATTGGTATAAGATCTACCCTAAAGTTGTGCCCTTTAATCATTATACTACAGTTCTTATATATGGTCTTAACCGGTATCTTTTCATTATTTGAAATTTCTACACAAAATGGTTTGTCTAAATTTTCACATGGTGTAATTAGGTTTTTAGAAAAACTTTTAGATACAAAAGAACAAGTAGCACCAGAATCGAATAACACATATGCATTGAAAGTGTTGATAGGGATGATACCTGTCACCACATCCTGTTAAGCAACATCATCCCTCACCGACATATTAAACGTTCTCGCGGTAGGTTGATTCTGAACTCCAACTGCAGCTACTGTTGACTGATTATTATTATTATTATTATTATCCGGTACTCTATTCCCTTTTCCTCCTTGGTTCTTAGGTTTGGGACAATTCTTTGAAAAAAATGGTCCGACGAACCACAGTTAAAACATTTATTTTTATTTGGAAGAGGACACTGTGGAGAAAGATGTCCTGATTGTCCACATTTAAAACATTTATTATGAAAACATACACCTTTATGTTTCTTTCCACAGGTAGAATAAGGTTTAATGTTATTATTACTAAAGTTATTATTATTGTTACCCATCTTTTTCCCTGAGTTGTTGGAAAAAGTATTATCCCATTTCCATTTATTATTAAACCCACCTTAACTGGGTTCGGTTCTATGTTTCCCTTTCTCATTTTGACTTTTCTTTTCCTGGTGAAATTTAGCAAGACTTTCATTTTCACTTTCAGCTATAGAGGCTTTCTCGAGTATTTCAGAGAAAGTCTTTATTTGAAGTACCGACAACTTACTTCGAATATGAGGTTTCAAACCTTCCCGGTACCTACGAGTCTTTCTAAATTTAATAGTCACCTGATGAGAAGTAAACCTAGACAGTTCGTTGAACTTGGATGTATACTGAGTTACAGTCAGGTCTCCTTGTTTTAATTCTAAAATTTTTACTTCCATACGATCTTTCAGGGATTGGGAAAAATAATTTTTAAAGAACAACTCTTTAAATCTATCCCAAGAAACAATTTCCGTTTCTACCCAACCCTTAGTTGATTCCCACCAATAATTAGCCTCACCTTTCAAGAAAAAAGGTTGCAAAAGTGGTCTATTGATTATTATTGACATTGGTTACTAGGAAAAATTTATCTATTTCAAAAATCCAAATTTTTGCATTCATACATTCTAATGTACCTTTAAATTCAGGTGGTCCAACTAATTTGAAATCTTTAAGAGATATGTTTTGGTTCATAGGTCTATTCATAGCTCCTAACATAAGGTCTACTAACTGTTAGGTAGAATTATCTTCATTATTCATTTCTCTTTGGGGTCTTCTAGTTGGTGGCATGATTCTATATAAAACAACAACAAAATTCACATAAGAATTTGATTTACACAACATATTTGTTTTATTTTCACAAGAGCCGTACAAAACAACTTAGTAGTTTACACATACTACTAGTTTACACATACCACAAGTTATATTATAAACTTTGAATGCTCCTTTATTCATAATAATATATAGAGCATTCAACTCCTATACTATCCTCTAGAATTCATTGATATCATCAAACGAATCCTGGATCATGTGGCATACCACAGATCGATCTATCAGATAAGCAGTTTTCTTCTCCTCCACCGGATATCGTACAATTCGACGCTGCAAATCATTAAAAGTGTCTCGAACACCCAGAGATGTTTTAAGAAGTCTTGACTGAATTTCCTTCCTGCCCCTTTGTGCATGGTGCAGTTGTACTTTTAGTCGGTGACTATGTGATAAGTGTATTTTATATACGCGATTTAATATCCAATTCATGCTTATTTGTTGCTACATTCTTGTGATCATGTTCAGTTTTACTTGTTTTATGTTATTTCATGTGTAGATTGGTGGTTGTGGCATTCAACGTACAATTGGTGATATTCGGTACGATTGGGACTCAAATGGAGCGTAATTGGAAACAAGTTAGAAGAGCAGCATAGTTAGTTAACAGAACACACCCCGTAAATATGCATGATCACTTTATAAACCCGTAAAATGGGGTCTTATAATCCAGAGAGCAGAACATAGCATCTGTATGGCATTATTAGGTTATATACACCCCGTAGGTGGGTCTTCATTCGAGCAAGTTAGAAGGTAGGTTCGGCCGGTGGGCTTAGATAAGATATAAAAACAGAAAGGTGGGTGTGGAAAATTCTGAGTGACCTGTTATGGTTATAATTCCTCTTGGGCACGAATTTTAGCTATTTGCATGGCATTATAACTCTATTTGATAGGGAATTCGACTAGAGTTTTATGCTAGATATCTATGACTCTATCAAAAAAAAGAACAAGAAGATTAGAGAGGGGAGAATTATGAAGATCTAAGCTGAGTTTTTGATAGCAAGTGTGGAGGAGTATTTCGAGGAGTTTTTCAAGACAATTGCGATTTTAGTCTACGTGAAGGGTGTTTCTCAATATTTTTCGTGTTAGATTATTATTTGTAATTGGGAGAATGATTTCTATGATTTATTCAGTGTTTATTTCATTTATTATGAACTAATTCAATTTTTAGGCTTGTGATGGATCCTTAAGTGAATCGATGGTTTTGTAAACTTTGATTTCCAATTTAATAAGCTATCTCCAGTTTATTTATATTAATTTGTGCTTGAATTTATGAATTGCCTGATCAACAATTCTTTGTGGAGTTGGATGGAATCGAGAGAGGATATTCAAATCTAGACCTAGTTGATATAGCATATGTTCAGGTTTTTGTTAGTAGCTTAAACTTGATGAGTGTTAAGGTAGAGATATGCTTGACACCGCATGTAATCGGATAGAGAACTTATTCTTCAACCTTCTTTAATTGTAATTCACATAGAGATATAGTGGGTTAGTTGATTAAGGTGTTTAACGGATTTCTATCTTAATTGTGGATTGAAGTTAATATGGTATTAGTGCATCGAGAGGTGGTTAATACTGCGTTCGTGTTCTTTATTAATAAACTGGGATAGTGCGTTAAATTGGGATAAAGGTGTTAAAATCAAAGTGAAGCTTAGGGTGAAATCATAAGTCTAATTCTCCATTAATTGTTTGAAATTTCAGATTTTGATATTCGTGGTTATTTTATGTTAATTAAATTATTTTTAAATTTTAGTTTCGTTAATTTAACTTATTGAGTTTGATTTGTTTAATAAAATTAGGGTTAATAGAAGATTGGTACTTGTAAGTTAAGGTTATTGCTAATTAATCTCTATGGGAACGATACTCTACTTATCACTTTATTACTTGTTGACCACGTGTACTTGCGTGTTGTGCGTAATTAGATTTTACCCAACAAGTTTTTGGCGCCGTTGCCGGGGATCTTTTTAGCATAAATCTTAAGTGTTTTACAATATCAGTTTAATTAATCCAGTTTTACTTAGACATTTTTTTTATTATGCTTCTTATTTCAGGTGTTGGACGTAGTTTATGCGAACTCGGTCCCAAAATCCAGACTTGCTGCGTTTTGAGGACGACATTGAGAAAAGGTTTCAGAGGTTGAGTAAGTGGATCAAGGAAACGAGGCAAGAATTCGAAATACCTGAAAAGGAAGAGGGAACAGTAATGGCAGCCGAAGATCGAAAAGCGTTGAGGGACTTCGTAACACCCAAGGTGACTGAACTGCAGTCAAGCATCACTAGGCCAGCAATAGCAGCAAATACGTTCAAAATTAAGCCTGGGATGATACAAATGATTCAGAATTTAGTTCAATTTGGGGGACTTGCAAATGACGATCCGAACGAGCATCTAGTCAGCTTTCTGGAAATGTGCGACACATTTAGGTTTAATGGGGTTTCGGATGAGGCGGTGAGAATTCGATTGTTCCCATTCTCTTTACGGGACAAGGCGAAGAGTTGGTTGCATTCTCTACCGTCCGGTTGGATAACTACATGGGAGGATTTAGCTCAGAAATTTCTCGCAAAATTCTTCCCACCGGCGAAAACTGCGAAGATGAGGAATGAGATTACGATGTTTGAACAGCAACATGGGGAGTCGTTATATGAGGCATGGGAGAGATACAAAGAACTGCTCAGAAAATGCCCACATCATGGATTACCTCAGTGGCTACAAATGAACACCTTTTACAACGGACTACATGGGAATCTTAGGACAAGTATCGATGCAGCATCGGTTGGAGCGTTTATGGCTAAGAGTTACGAGGAAGCCTACGAGTTGATTGAAACCATGTCAGCTAATAACTACCAGTTGCCCATAGCGAGAATGACACAGGCGAAGGCAGCTGGGGTATTAGAAGTAGATAGTATGACAGTGATGCAAGCACAGATATATGCACTTTCAAAGAAGTTGGAGTCAGTGGCAGCAGCACAAACACAACAAACACAGCAAACACAGAAGTGGCAATAATATGCGAGTTGTGCGCAAGAGAGCACCCAACGAAGCAATGTGCAATTAATCCAGCAGCTGTGCAATTCATAGGCAATTACAACAGAATTCCTCAAAACACATATCAGCACACATACAATCAAGGAAATAGGAATCATCAGAATTTCTCATGGAGCAACAACCAGCAAAATCAAGCTTCAAGACAATCATATCCTCCAGGTTTTTAGAACCAGCAACAACCAGTTCAATATCGAGAAAGGAAACCTAATTTGGAGGAAGTGTTGGAAAAATTCATGACTAGCACCGAGTTGGCTATAAAAAATCACACCATGGCTATGAAATCACAAGAGATGTCGATCAAGAATCTAGAGAATCAGATGGGTCAAATTGCATTGGCATTGAATAATAGACCACAAGGGACATTACCAAGTGACATCGAGAAAAATCCTAAGGGTAATCACGAGCAGTGTCAAGCCATTATATTGAGAAGTGGAAAACAACTTGTTGGTCAAGAGCCAGAAATTTTGGTTACAAAGGAGATTGATCCAGAGACAGAAAATACAGTGGGTGAGGTAAAGCAAGGGTGCGGAAAACAAATGGAAAATAACAAACCAGTCAACGAACCAGCTGTTTATCCTCCCCCACCATTCCAGCAAAGAGTTCAAAAACAAAAATTAGATAAGCAATTTTCAAAATTTTTGGAAGTTTTCAAGAAACTTCAAATTAACATACCATTTGCAGAGGCCCTAGAACAAATGCCGAGTTACGCAAAATTTATGAAAGGGATTCTATCAAGGAAAAAGAAATGGGAAGATTTTGAGACTGTGGCATTAACAGATGAGTGTAGTGCGGTATTATAGCAGAAATTACCACCAAAACTCAAGGACTCGGGGAGCTTTACTATTCCATGCACGATCGGGGAGATGTATTTCAGCAAGTGTTTATGTGATTTGGGGGCGAGTGTAAACCTTATGCCATTGTCAGTATACTTAGAATTGGGTTTGCCCACACCAAGGCCTACGAACATCTCATTACAGTTGGCGGATAGGTTAGTCATGTATCCGAGAGACATAGTAGAGGGAATCTTAGTGAAAGTGGATAAGTTTATATTCCCCGCGGACTTTATCATTTTGGATTTTGAGGAGGACAAGAACATCCCAATTATCCTAGGGAGACCATTTTTGGCTACAGGGAGAACACTCATAGATGTACAAAAGGGAGAACTCACTATGAGGGTCCAAGATCAAGAAGTGAAATTCAATGTGTTTAAGGCCATGAAATTTCCTACGGATGAGGAAGAATGTTTTCGAATGGATCTAATTGAGCAAATCATTAGTGATGACATGAGTAAAAGTTTGGTGAACGATCCGTTAGAAACAACATTATTGGGAGATGAAGAGATTGATGATCCAAAATTGGTGGATTACCTTCAATTTCTAGACTCATTGCCACGAGTACCAAGATTTAGAACACCGTTTGAACCACTGCTCACAGAGGAGGTAACCGCAAAAAAACTGAAACCATCATTGGAAGAGCCACCAAAGCTGGAACTTAACCCACTTCCTAAAAACCTCAGGTATGCGTATTTAGGTAATTTAAATTCTTTACCTGTTATTATTTCAGCTGCACTTAACGAATTGCAGGAAGAAAAGCCGCTGAGGGTGCTTCGGGAACACAAATCACTTATTGGATGGATAATTGCTGACATAAAGGGAATCAGCCCTTCATTTTGCATGCACAAGATCCTAATGGAAGACGAAGCAAAACCAACGGTGGAACAACAATGATGACTCAATCCAATTATGAAGGAAGTGGTAAAGAAAGAAATTTTGAAATGGTTAGATGCCGACATCATCTACCCGATTTTCGACAGCAAATGGGTTAGTCCAGTCCAGTGCGTACCGAAAAAGGAGGAATGACGGTGGTGAAGAATGACGACAACGAGTTAATCCCAACTAGAACAGTGACAGGTTGGCGGGTTTGCATGGATTACAGAAAATTGAACAATGCAACCCAAAAAGATCATTTCCCGCTGCCCTTTATTGACCAAATGTTAGATAGATTAGCGGGACACCAATATTACTGTTTGTTGGATGGGTATTCAGACTACAACCAAATAGTCATCGCTCCGGCGGATCAAGAAAAGACCACATTTATGTGCCTTTACAGCACATTTGCATTCAGGAGGATGTCATTCAGGCTATGCAACGCACCGACAACTTTCCAACGGTGTATGATGGCGATTTTTTCAGATATGGTGGAGAAAAATGTTGAGGTCTTCATGGATGACTTTTCGGTTTATGGGGACAACTTTGATAATTGCTTAAAGAATCTGGTCATGGTTTTGCAAAGATTTAAGGACATGAATTTCGTACTAAATTGGGAGAAATGCCACTTCATGGTTGAAGAGGGCATAATTTTGGGCCATAAGGTATCGGCTCAAGGGCTGAAAGTTGATAAAGCGAAGCTGGAAACTATTGAAAAATTGCCTCCACTGACCTCAATGAAGGGTATTAGGAGTTTTTTGGGACACGCTGGGTTCTACAGGAGGTTTATAAAAGACTTCTCTAAAATTGCGAAACCCCTATGCATTCTTTTAGAGAAGGATGCGACATTCAGCTCTGATGAAGAATGCAAGATGGATTTTGACTTATTAAAAAGGAAATTGACTACAATCCCCATTATAGTTGCACCGGATTGGAGCATGCCATTCGAGCTTATGTGTGATGCAAGCGACTTCGCGATTGGGGCTGTTTTGGGTCAGCGTAGAGACAAGGTGTTTCATGCTATATACTGCGCAAGCAAAACACTTACAGAAACTCAAATGAACTACACAACCACAGAAAAGGAATTGCTTGCAGTGGTATATGCGTTCGACAAATTTTGGGCTTACTTGATCGGGACTAAGGTGATAGTCTATACAGACCATGCAGCAATTCGGTACTTGGTAGCGAAAAAGGATGCTAAACCACTCCTTATTTGGTGGATTCTCCTACTACAAGAATTCGATTTAGAAATAAAGGATAGGAAGGGGACAGAGAACCAAGTAGCCGATCACTTGTCGAGGTTGGAAAACCACGGGAAAGCAAAAGACGACAAATGTGAAATCAACGAATCATTCCCAGATGAGCAACTATTTGGGATGTCACCGGAGATTCTGTGGTATGACGACTATGCAAATTTTGTTGTAAGCAACATTTTACCACCTAACCTCACAAGACAACAAAAAAAAAAATTTCTTCACGACGTGAAATGGTACATGTGGGATGATCCATATTTGTTCAAGCAGTGCGCCGACAAGGTGATTCGACGGTGCATCCCATATAACGAAGTGAAGAATATTCTGCATGAGTGTCACTCATCAGCGTATGGCGGGCATTATGGGAGTGAAAGGACAGTAGCGAAGGTGCTGCAATGTGGTTTTTATTGGTCCACATTATTCAAAGATGCCCACCAGTTTGTCAAATAATGCAATAGGTGTCAAAGGGTAGGCAACATTTCGAAACATAATGAGATGCCCTTACAAACGATTCTGGAAGTGGAAATTTTTGACGTATGGGGTATCAATTTTATGGGACCATTTCCCTCGTCCTTGAACAATCAATACATTCTACTCGCAGTGGACTACATGTCAAAGTGGGTTGAAGCTGCAGCTCTACCAATAAACGATGCCAAGGTGGTCCTCAAATTCCTTCAAAAGAACATCTTCACGAGGTTTGGCACACCAAGAGCAATTATAAATGACGAAGGTAGTCACTTTTGTAATAAACCATTTACAGCTCTTTTGGCCAAATATGGGGTGAACCACAAGATAACTACAACATATCACCCTTAAACCAATTGGACAATGTTCGAGGTATCGAATGGAGAAGAAGTCAAAAGATATTGGAGAAAGTGGTGAATCCGAGTCGAAAAGATTGGTCACTTAGATTGGACAATGCTTTATGGGCCTACCGGACTGCTTACAAGATGCCAATCGGGATGTCACCATATCAACTGGTATAAGGGAAAGCATATCATTTACCGGTGGAACTACAGTATAAGGCATATTGGGCCGTGCAAAAACTCAATTTTGATCAAAAAGCTGTAGGAGAGAAGAGATTACTTCAATTGAATGAACTCGACAAGTTTCGCCTTCAAGCCTATGAGAATGCCAAACTATACAAAGAAAAAGTCAAAAGATGGCACGATCAAAAAATTTTGCGTCGAACATTCGAGCCAGGCCAATCAGTACTATTATTCAACTCAAGGCTGCGTTTGTTCCCCAGAAAGCTTAAATCAAGATGGTCGGGACCATTTACAGTCAAGTAGGTATTCCCTCACGGTGTGGTTGAAATTTACAGTCGCAATCCACTCGAAACATTCAAACTCAACGGACACCGTCTAAAGCATTACTGGGGTGGCAAAGCTAACACTGACGTGATCACCATCACATTGGCCAACACAACTTAAGCAGGAAGTAGTCAGGCTGAACGACTTAAAATCAAACGCCTATTGGGAGGCAACCCAATTTTTAGTTCTTTATCATATTTTCCATTCATATTTGCTTAATCATAGTTTTTATTAAATTACTAGGTAGAAGAATAAAATAAAAATCTTGTTAATTTCTCCATAACATAACATGTCATCAACAACTCACTAATCTTCATGTTTCATGTTATGCAGGATGGAAAAAGGATCATCAAGCAAGAATATTGAAGCAAAAGTGAGCTACATTGAAGCAAAATAAGAGAGCTTGACAGTAACCATGCCCGCTGGGGCGGGCCCTAAAAACACTACAACCCCCGCCGGGGTGGGGGTCCTCGACTTCAGAAGTCAGTGGCCATGACTGCTGGGGCGGGCCTTTATAGTTCATTACCCCCCGCCGGGGCGGGGGTCCTGGAATTTAGACAGACGTGGCAGTTGGTTGGTCTTCTCTCCTTCCCAATAACACCCCACTTTCACACTTCCCCACTACCTCATTACTCCATAACCACCACCCACTTTCCCCATATTCCCAACACTATATTACTCTTCTCCACCTCTCCACCTCCTCACTCCACCAATGCTAGCCTATCCTCTCCATCTATAAATACCACCAAATATCATATAAACTCTCCCACCACACTTCATATAAAGATAAAGCAAAAAGAGAGTATAGTTGTGAGCCTAGAGAGTTAGGTCAAATCCAGCAATACGGAGAGATATGGATTCACAATCATCGCCCAAACGCCAAAGGGGGGAGAGTTCATGTCCATCCCAACCAACCCGCACCTTCGATCGCCCGAAATTTGCAAGTGCCGCCGCCGTCGACTGGTATGACTACATGCTCACCAAAGCCCTTACACCGGAGCAGGGGTTGGCACTGGATCCTAATGATGGGGAGCTCATGCCGCAAATTTACCAAAAGGGATGGACCAAATTCACCGAGGAGCCGGAACCAACAGTTGTCAACATTGTCAAGGATTTTTACGCAAATACGGTGGACAAAGAACCATTCCAAGAATTTGTGCGAGGACGGTTGGTTCCATTCAGTGCCGATGCCATAAACACTTACTACCAACTAAGGGTTCCTTGCCACTGCCACTATGAGCATCTCCGTACTTCTGACCTGGATTTTGATGCTATTATCACGGAGATGACAAAGTCGAGAACGTCATGGATGAAAGGTCGAAAGGGAGGCACCGTGTTCCACAGCAAGGACCTTAGCCGATATGGCAAAATTTGGTATGCCTTCCTCTGTGCAAAATTGCTTTCGTCCCAACATACCTCGGACGTCACCAAAGAGAAGGCGTTGCTGTTGTACGCCATTGTGCAAGATTTTATAATCGATGTCGAGGCTATCATTTGCTTCTCCATCCGCCGGTGCCTACATGCGAATTTTTCTGGAGGCTTACCACACCCATCACTCATATGTGGGTTGTGCCGTCAAGCAGGAGTTAGATGATCTGATGACGAGCCCACTCAAATGCCACTCGCGCTGCTTGATTCAAGAATGATAGCGCGGTACTCTGTATGGGCAAGAGGCGAGTCACACCCGCGTGGACTGGGTTTCATTTTTCCATCGTCGTTGGAAGACAACGTGAATGCTACAGAGACATCGGGGGACGATGATGAAGAAATGGGTGATCAAGGGGATGAGCAGGTACCGCGGGCCGAGGCTATATCTAGATCTCAATTCCTTGATTTCCAAAATCAACTGAATGCACACACCAAGGCAACTCGTCGGGAGATGCGCCGATTGGCAATGAGGCAAGAGCACATGTTCGACGCTATGTACACATCTTTTACCTCATTGAACACAACTCTTCAAAGTTTCAACCCGGTGGCACAATTTCCATATCAACAGCCCGGTCTAATGCCAAGGTTCCCACCGAGTGATTCCGATGAAGAAGAACAACAACCACCTCCTCAAGCTTAAGCATTGACAGGGAAGTCCTCACGTACTTATTTTGATCAATTATCCAATGAGGACATTGTATTGTTTAAGTTTGGGGGATTTAAATTCATGTTTACATGCATTTTAGCTGTTAGGGTTCATTTTTTATTTTGGTCAATTAAATTTCTGTATTGCATTTTATTTTCAGTATTGCATGATAGCTTAGCGCATTCATAGTAGCTTAGGTTTTTCATAATAGATAATAGTGTAATGCATTTTGTTATCCGCATTTTATTATTCACATCTATATAAAAAAAATGTTAATTAATAATTATTGTGTTGTTTAAGTCCATCAATGTTGTGTTTCATGTTGTTGTGGGCTTATGATGTGATTGTCAAATAAGTAGCAAATACAGGATTGAGTATTAGAAATATGACACAATGATCATTTATGAATCGAATCTTGAGTTTGTTTGAAACTGGTTTAAAAGGATAGCATGAGTAACAAAAATCTGTGTTGATTGGTCAAGTTCAAACCGGTACCTAAATGGTCTCTAAAGGATAATGCTAGACTGAATGATAAAATGACAAGGATGGCCGGTAAAGGCTAAAGTTAGGTAAGAACCTAAGTTTGGGGGATGTTATGTGGGGTATATAAGCTTAAAAAAAAGTATGAATAAACACCGTGGCGTGCTTGTCTAGTTTTGTGGCCTTTGTTACTTGAGTATGTAAGTCCGAGGGGATTGTCTTTACACCTAGCGCCCTAAGGTCTTAATGGTCTGGGAATCATTGGTTAAAAGCTCATTAAGGTAGCATTGAAAAGCCTAAGGGAATAAGACACTGCATAGCTATGTGTATAAAAATAAAACGGGAAATAAGAGCAAAAAGCCCCCGTACTTAAAAAAAATAAAAATTATGAACAAAGCACAGGTACCTCGTGTGAACCCTTGAGATTTGTGATTGCTTGATTTTAGTTGGAACTATCTATTTTTGAAATTTTTAAGTTTATGCTGCATGATTCCTTCTAAGATATTGGTTATGTGTTGAATTTGAGTTAGTATCGGTTATCATGGATGTCACACACACACTATACCAGTGATGATGGCTTGAGATTCGAGGATTAAAGCGTATTTGTAGATTGGTTTTTGATGGTTGATATTGTATAGTTGCTTATTTTCGCTGAGGCCGTTAAGATAATTTTGATTCTGCGATATTGTTGGATTTGATAGCATTTAAGTGAATTCGTATTCATATCATTGCATTGGATGTAGTTGATTTGTGCTCGAGGACTAGCACAGTTTAAGTTTGGGGGATTTTGATAAGTGTATTTTATATACGCGATTTAATATCCAATTCATGCTTATTTGTTGCTACATTGTTGTGATCATGTTCAATTTTACTTGTTTTATGTTATTTTATGTGTAAATTAGTGGTTGTGGCATTCAACGTACAATTGGTGATATTCAGTGCGATTGGGACTCAAATGGAGCATAATTGGAAACAAGTCAAGAGCAAAGATAGTCATTATCAGAAGAACACACCACGTAGAAATGTATGATCACTTTATAAACTCACCAAGTGGGGTCTTACAATCCAGAGAGCAGGAACATAGTCTCTTTGAAGTGGGCATTATTAGCTATACACGTAGGAAGTGGGTCTTCATTCGAGCAAGTCGAAGGTAGGTTCGTGGAAAGGCTTACATAGCATACAAACCCTCGCCGGGGCGGGGGGTGGAAAATTCTGAGTGACCTGTTATGGTTATAATTCCTCTTGGGCACGAATTTTAGCTATTTGCATGGTATTATAACTCTATTTGATAGGGAATTCGGCTAGAGTTTTATGCTAGGTATCTATGACTATCCAAAAAAAGAACAAGAAGATTAGAGAGGAGAATTATGAAGATCTAAGCTGAGTTTTTGATAGCAAGTGTGGAGGAGTATTTCGAGGAGTTTTTCAAGACAATTGCGATTTTAGTCTACGTGAAGGGTGTTTCTCAATATTTTTCGTGTTAGATTATTATTTATAATTGGGAGAATGATTTTTATGATTTATTCAGTGTTTATTTCATTTATTATGAACTAATTCACTTTTTAGGCTTGTGATGGATCCTTAAGTGAATCGATGGTTTTGTAAACTTTGATTTCCAATTTAATAAGCTATCTCCAGTTTATTTATATTAATTTGTGCTTGAATTTATGAATTGCCTGATCAACAATTCTTTGTGGAGTTTGATGGAATCGAGAGAGGATATTCAAATCTAGACCTAGTTGATATAGCATGTGTTCAGGTTTTTGTTAGTAGCTTAAACTTGATGAGTGTTAAGTTAGAGATATGCTTGACACCGCATGTAATCGGATAGAGAACTTATTATTCAACCTTCTTTAATTGTAATTCACATAGAGATATAGTGGGTTAGTTGATTAAGGTGTTTAACGGATTTCTATCTTAATTGTGGATTTAAGGTAATATGGTATTAGTGCATCGAGAGGTGGTTAATACTGCGTTCGTGTTCTTGATTAATAAACTGGGATAGTGCGTTAAATTGGGATAAAGGTGTTAAAATCAAAGTGAAGCTTAGGGTGAAATCATAAGTCTAATTCTCCATTAATTGTTTAAAATTTTAGATTTTGATATTCGTGGTTATTTTATGTTAATTAAATTATTTTTAAATTTTAGTTTCGTTAATTTAACTTATTGAGTTTGATTTGTTTAATAAAATTAGGGTTAATAGAAGATTGATAATTGTAAGTTAAGGTTATTGCTAATTAATCTCTGTGGGAATGATACTCTACTTATAACTTTATTACTTGTTGACCACGTATACTTGCGTGTTGTGCGTAATTAGATTTTACCCAACACTATGTCCCCTCTCATGATGTAGCATTCCCTCAGCTATGTCTGCCCTAAACTTCATTTTATTATTCTCGTATTCTATTGTCTTCATTAGTGATGCCATTGCTTCATCATGTTCATCAATTCTCATTAATTGTCCTGCTACTGGATCTTCCTCTTCCTCAGCATCTAGCAGTTGTTAATTATGAAGCAATTCTTCATCCTCTGCATCACTAGCTATAAATGACTCGATTTGTGGTGGATTGTGTATTATCACCATTTCTTCAGCACTGGAGTTGGCCATCTATAAAAGAAAACTCCTTAATACTGGTATAAAAATTTTTCATAACATAATTTTTTTAATGTTATATTTTATGTGTACTTAAAATTTTTACGGACTCAAAGACTATATACTATGATTTCTCTTCCTTATATCTATAGCCTTAAGGCTTTGATACCAAAATTGTAACGCCCCCATATCTATACTCCCATGGTATCCGATATGGTGTTTACAACGAATCAATATAATGCATTTAAATCTATACACCCATGGTATCTGATTATAATCTAATATTAATTTGAGGAACTATCAGATATAATTCCCATAGATCCAAGATTCACAGTATCCCATAACAGAAAACAATTCCCAAGAGAACTATTACTGTGTTTGGAAACCCTCACTTAGATATATGAACTGTATCTGTGAATAGAATCTATCTATTTGAAATTTAGAGTACCAGTAATAACATGAACAGTCCATATTACTAATACCCTCACCCAGATGTATAGTCAATGCCATGCGAATTTATACTATCGTATCGATAGTAACTATCCATCCAAAATCCAGAGTATTAATAACAACATGAACAGTTCATGCTATCAATACCCTCACTTAGATAAATAGTTCCCAAGGATCTCCAACTAGATTTGAAGAATTCTTAATTACATCTATATATGTAAGAAAATAGGGTTGCAGAATTTAAATATGTTATATATATAAATATTAAGGTTCGATTATATGATTCTCACCAAGAGTTTCTTATTACAAAGTCTTCAACTAGACATAAATATAACCTAGTCTAGCAAGGACGCTTCCCTTTGTCTACTCTAGATGTTCCAGGGTTACCATCTAATACTGCAAAGGGAATAATTTGCAAGGGTGAGCTATGATATGCTCAGTAGGTTTTATGTTTATAACAATATATGATTTGAAGAAGTATAACACTTCAAAATTTGACTGATAGTTGTTACCATTTTTTGGATTTCTTTTTCAACCATTTCTGGATTTTTATTTCTGTCAGTCACACAGACTTAGAAACTTTGTTTTAGATATGAGATAGGGGATCAGCCTATTCAATATCCTATTAGTATGCATCTCATCCTACCAGTGCTCAAATGCACCCAAATTAATGTCAATATATTATCGACCGAATATTGATTCCTTACGGAATACCCAACTTTAGTATAGGATGTCTTACCAAAACAATTTGGTTTGACACAACAGTTTATGCTCAATAAACAATATCATATGAATAAATAATTCATTTCTTAGTTATGCTGGAGCTATAGCAATAACTTTACAATAAGAGGTAATTCAAATGTAGGTGTAGTATATCATATCAACAGTATATCAAGATAAGAATCTTGTTTAACGAATAAACTGGGTTTGAGAAATTTGCGTAAGTAGTTACGGTTTAAGAAAACTTGCCTGAGCGTAGATCAGTCAAGTTATGCTACTCGATTCGCTTAATAAACACCTACGATGTTCATTCATATAAATCTAACACGTTAGTATTGATAACAATACTCAAATACGACATTTACATAAGTTCGGGTTAGATTTGATAGAGTTTCGGTGTTTAATGACTTTACCAAATATTAAATAAGTTGATATATCAACTAAATTTTATTTATAAGCTTTATTATTTATTTAGATAATTTATATATTCATTATAATAATTTTAGAAGCTTATAATAATTTTTAAGTATTTATTTATCCTTTAAATAATTTTTAAATCATTTATTTCTATTGTTAAATAATTAATATTTACTTAAAATTTTACAAAAACTTTGTTTATTATTTTAAATAATTTATATTCATTTATTATGATTTTATACCATTAATATTATTTTTCAATAATTATTTAGTATTTATATGTAATTCTTCTAATTGCTTTATTATTAAATTAATTATTAATAATATCCACATAAAATATTTGTAGAATTTATGTAAAATATCATAAATTAATTATAATAACTTAATATAATTTTTAAAACTATTTTTTGGTATTTATTTATATTTATTATTAATTATTTCTAATTTTTATAATTTAATTTCTAAAAAATAATTTTCTGTCTGTCGCTAAAGCCCTAAAGTGACAGGAAGTGTCGCTATAGGTGTTCTTGAGCTTCTGGGTTTCCGGCCAGTCATGGTCAAGAGACCAGTTAGACCTTAATCTATCTCACTATTGTTTATGATTCTGGGTTTGAACAAGTGTTAGTGTTATAATACTCATTTAGTAGTACAACATAAGCCTAATTTCATGCTTAAATCTACATATAACAAGAATTTATAGAGGCTCAAATTCACTGTCAGGGCTGTTCTTGAGTTTCTGGGTAACCAAGAACAGTGGTTATGGTCGGTCAACGGTTTTGTGGCTTCAATATCTCTGATTCTATGTAATAGATTTGTGTTGTGTTTGTTGTAACATGTAGTATATATGTCAAGGTACATATACATAACAATTGTTTGGACAAAGCATGAAAATAAGGTCTTGATCTAAGTTGGTCAAAGTACAGCCAACAGTTGTTCTTCGTGTGTATCAGTTTTCTGGGTAACCCAAAAAACTTGGTCAAGGTCGGTCAACGACTTTTGACCATTAATTCCAGTAATCATATGAGTTGTTTAAGTAATTTAAGACCATGAATATGTAGTATATATATCAGGGTATTATTCTATCACAAAAAGTTACAAAAACAACAAATTAAAAGCGATCAAAAGCCTGGTCAAAGTAGCCGGCTCAACCTGTTCTTGAGTTTTCTAGGTAACCCAGAAAATAGAACTTTGTGATCAGTCAACCACCTTTGACCATCTATATCTTGCAATCTATGATTCTAATGAACTTGTTCTCTGTTTTAGATTAAAAACCTACTATCAGGCTATAAATAACATACAAATTACAGACCTAATTATAAACACACACGAATCTGCAAGCTCTGACATTCGACTGTCAGGTTTAAATTTTCAAAATTCCCAAATTACTAAAAATGCTTAATTAAGACATCTAGATGTTATGAAAACGTATTCTATCAACCTAACATACTTTTTAACATACTAACATAATTCTAAACATCTAAACAACAAATTTATCAAAGCATCAAAGATCTAGCTAAGAATTAGGGTTTGCACCTTTCTTGCTTGATTTTGGATTCTAGCTTCTGAATTGGTTGCTGCTACCACCTAGGCTTGATTTGGTATATTTATAATAGTGTCTAGGCTTATAGAATTCATGAGTTTACACTGAGCTTGGGTTCCTATTTATAGAGTTCTTTAACTTGGCTTTTTGGTCATTTTTCCACCTACTTGCCTCCTAAAAGATCTGATCTGTGACTCTTCTGGTGCTTGGGAGTTTGGAAGCATGTCATGTGAGGTTTTGGGACTTGTGTGGCTGATTCATAACCTACTTGTAAGCTTGTTGACCAATTTAGTAGCTTAATTATGCCCTAATATTTACTAATCTTTATTAGGATTTTGTTTTTAATGACTAGGGTTGTCTAATAATGTTTATTAGTATCTAATTGAAGTTTAGTAATCATAATTTGGTGTTAGTATAACCTAATTAGAGTTAATTTAGCTAATTAGGGTTAGGTTTATAAATTAGGGTTAGAATTTTATTAATTAAAGTTAGAGTTTTGCTAATTAGGGTTACTAACCTAGCTTTCCCACTAATCCTAACAAGCACGACAAAGCGTTTTGTCAATATAAGCACGACAAAGCAGCTTGTCGACAAATATATCGAAAAGTCCATTTTCAAAAGAAAATTTTTACGCACGAGGTGTCAAGCACGTCAATTTTCGGACAAATTTTATTTGACCAAATTTATTAAACAGAGTATATATTAACACATAACACTTTCAGAACGGAGAGAATTTATTAATATAACTAAATTTTACATATCCGAGTATTATTAGGGTTTTGAGTTTTTAAAGAAGAACATTTCAACGAATGTCAAACAGCCTTGACGTTATCAGCCGTTGGCCATTAAACCCAGCGAAACATCGGAGGTGGTCCGATGATGTTCACCATTGAAGCACATTTCAGCGAAGGTCCAGCAGCCTTGACATCATTAGCCATTGGCATTTAAATCCAGCGAAGCATCAGAGGTGGTCCGATGAACTCAACCGTTGAAGGACATTTCAACGAAGGTCAGGCAGCCCTGACATCACAAACCATTGGCAGTAACTCCAATGAAACGTAAAAAAGGCCTGACGATACAAGCTGTGGAAAACCATCCTCATCGGGGAGGACCGATGATGGAATATGTTATACAAATCCTCAACAATTAAAGCACAATTTCCCAGGAACCTCTCACACATGAGAAGAACATTTGCGGTGGAAAGTCTGTAATGAGGGTTAATTAAGGACTTTGATGATAACCCCAAATGTCAACATCCTCTAGTCTCATTCATGCAGCAACCTCAATTCCATACATACAACAAACATTTGCATCATGATTATCTTGTCACATTTCAAGTGTCTAGTGATCTTTATCCTATCCTATCCATTCCATTACATTGAATGAATATAATAAAGAGTGGCATCTGTAGACACTCGAAATTTTGCATACCTGTTACTAACCTTGCAAGAAGGCAAAATTATCTTCCAGAGATAACCCTGGAAGTTAAATCAGCTCAATCCCGGATACAACCCCAAGATACTCAGTTTTCAATCTTAGAGACAACCCCGAGATAGTCAGTTTCAATCCCGGAGAAAACTCCGGGAGACTCAGTTCCAACCTCGGAGATAACCTCGAGGGATGCAGTTCCAGTTTTGGAGATAACCCCGAAAATGTCAGTTCCAACCTCAGAGACAACCCTGAGGCACTCAGTTCTAACCCCGGAGATATCCCCAGGAGGTCAAGAACACCTCAAAGACAACCCTGAGGACATTTAGCATGCATAACAGCCCAATCTCAAAGATAACCCAGAGTAACGACTGCTACATCTGTGCAAAGCCAGAGATAACCCTGGTAAGGGGTAAAATCATCATTTTCCCACCTTGATACTACATTCATGTCGTCTCAACATCGTTTCAACCCATATTTCATACCGAAGTGTCCCACAAGAACCATAGCTCAAAATCCCGAGTGACTACTATGCAAGACAGCACACCGGATAGAATTTGAAGACTTGAAGGTTTGGTCATGGATCCATCTTCTCGGCTTTGTACAACCACTTTTCCATGTTATTATGTAGCTCTCGACAATAGCATTCCGGAAAGGTACAACATGCCTTTATCGGATGCCCGGATTGAAAATTATGAAGGTTCGAGTGGACAACGAGTTACATCACTTTACGTACTTCAAGACGATAAGACCTGCATGTCCCGGGGCAACTCAGGCAACCACAGGTAGACCCGCGGCTGTCACGGGTGGACCTGCGGCCATCTGGTCTTTAAATATGAGCCTTTGGTTGCTCATTTAAAAAAATAGAAAAAGGAGAGAAAACTCTGTCCATTTCAGTCTGTAAACACTTTTAGAGTGCTTTAAATTGAGCGAATCTTCTTTCCAAACACTTGTAAGCTTGTGTTTTGCTACATACTAAAATTTAACCGGTGGAAACTGAGTTTTTAGGCATCTAAAGCTATCTGAAGTCTTCTTGGCAGCCCACTATAAGATATTTTAGATTTTTAAGTTTTTATCACTTCTATATATATATATCTACTAACGTTGAGAGCCGCGTTGTGGGGGTATACCCGAATCGTCAAACCATGGCTTTTTACTGCTTTTCTATATATATATATATATATATATATATATATATATATATATAGAGAGAGAGAGAGAGAGAGAGAGAGAGAGAGAACCGATCAGGAGCATTACTCCTTAAATGACATTCCTACTTAAATGACATACCTATATAAAGCTCTCCTATTTTGGCTCCAATTCAAAATTCTGAGTTTTCTCACTCTAAATCAAAATCCCACTTTTCTCTCTCTCCAAAAGAACTCCTCAGATTTTCTCTCTCCAAATAAATTGGTATCTACCATTTTAGACCCAACAATCACTCATTTCACACCCAAATCGTGGTATTCTCTCTCTCCAAAAAAATCGACATCTATCGAAACAAAACCAAGAATCCCTTATTTCATATTCAAGCAAAATTGAGTCCCCCTATTTCAGATTCATGGCTAAAAAAATCCGAATCCCCCTCATGGAGACCAAGAATCGGCATCTACCTCCTTGATCTCGGCTTCAATTCGGTAAACCATTCATTATTTTCCTATATTAAATGTATTTTGTGAATATTTTCAGGTTTTCGCCATTAACTGTATTCTTCATTTTAGATTTCTTTGGTTCTTTTATATGTATCCATTGTTATATTTCACAGCTTATTATTAGACCTTCTTTTTGACTTTGATTTCATGTCCCAAAAAATTTCTTCAATCATGAAAAACATAATTATTGTTCATCTATTTGAGCCCGGAGATGATGCAAATGGATAGTTTGTGCTAAAAAATCTTTATAAGGCTTTTATTTTATTTTTTTAATTGTGAGGGTCTGTGGGAGTTCAGTTAGTGGGAACTAACATTAATAATATAGATTTTTGTAGAATTCTCCTAAACATGGAAGAGCAATTATTGAATCTCACTCCATTAGCTTAAAGATAATTTTGTGATTAGAGCATAAATGTGGCGTCTGAAAGCCCTTTTTCTTATCCCTTCATTCCTATCTTATTTTTCCCTTAGTTTTGATTATTTTGTGATTAGAGCACAAAGATTATTATGTGCTTGTTTGTTTTTTTATATGTAGATGTATGCAGTATGTTGATTGTTTATTTATTTTATTGGTTGGAATTTGCTATTTACAATCAAAAGGGTCTTGATTGTATATTATGGTCTAGAGAATATAAGTTGCAGATTCTTAAGGTTAAAGAAATGTCTTAAACCCCAAGGCTATCATCTCTACTGTTGTGAACAAACTAGACTTTTGATATGTCTATATGGTTGAGGATTTCTGTACATGTGACAATGTGAAACAACTTGGTTTTCAGTTTATAACTATGTAATTCTATTAGATTTCAGTAAGCCCATAGTTTTAGCAGTACATTTTCCTAGAGTATATATCATGTTTTTGACATGATGTTTGCATATATTGTTGTATTGGTTGAAGTCATATATTGCCTGAGGATAATGACTAATGAGGTTTAAGTGATAAACTAATCTGAAATGGATTTGCCTGTAGTGGGATTGCTTTTATTTTAAATTCCTTTATGTGTTTGGCAAGAAGCATGAAACTCATGTTTATTTTGAAGGAATCAAGGTAGCTTACTCACCAGGTCACTGTTTGGAGATGGACCTATTGTTTTGAATCGTCAATAAAGTTACGTTGACTCCTTGTTGCAATAAAAATTAGAATAAGAAATGTTTTCATGAACAAATTAATCGTTATATATTATGCTGAATGATTCTTCTAGTGAATGTTATGTATGCTGTGTTTCTTACTAGAAAATTGTATTCTATATATGACCTTTAAGGTGTTTGAGTCCTCAGACCATGTATAATGGGAACATATGTGTGATAAATGATAAGAATTATATACAAAGATAAATATGAGTAACATGTTTATGAAAATATTATTTTGTGCAACTTTTGGCTCACATACATGTCCTAAGAGTTATCATTTCATTTCATATTTCACTTTTCTGCCTGTCTAAAGTTGTTTAAAAATTTTGGTTTTCACTTTTTATCTAAAGTGGTTATTCGGTTTTGTTTCAGGATACAATTGGAAGAATGTTGAAAATTATGTGGGGGATATGGGTACTTATGTAGCAGTGGTCTTCCTGAATTATTTGCAGTTTATGCCCCTGCCTGTACATATGAAGGAGACAACAAGGTGTTGCGGATTAACAATTTGGTCTAGTTGAAAAGATATTATTGGATTGTCTAACAATGTTTGATAGTTTTGTGGCCTCGGCTATTTTACTTTTTGGATAATTTGGTCATAATAGTTTTACATTGTTTGTGGTTTATTAGTACTCTGGGAAAAGCTTTGGTAGAGTATTGCAACTGCAAGAGAATTATAGATTCAGAAAATTAATTTTCTTCAGGCATTTTCTTATAGTTATATCTGATAAGTGGGTTTTATACCCACGAATCAGTTCCTAATTCAAGATTAATCGGTGTTAAATCCTTGCTTTTATGTTTGTTTTTACTTGTTTATTGTTATTTCGTGTGTAGGTTTGGTGGTGTTGCAACTGATCAAAAGGGTGGATTTGAGGTACATTGTGGCAAACAAAGGAGCAAAACAAGCCATCTAGCAGAACACTAGCCCGCCAGGGCAGGCGTTTTTAGGCCTAACACCCCCGCCGGGGTGGGGGTCTAATACTCTGAAGACAGGAGCTATGCCGTAGCAAGCTAATTGTGAAGAAACACTTCACCCAAGGCGGAGGTCAGATTTAGATCATTCGGATTGGCTTCAAAGACTGCTTTGTTAGTATTTGTGATGGTTTGGGACGTGTATTAGCAAGGATTTCCAATCAGAATACAAGTTATAGTGTTATATCTAATGAAGAACAACAAATAGAAGAAGAGAGCCATTAGAAGTAAAATTAACAGAGAACAAGAATACAGATTTTTCAGAGCAAGCATTGGAGAGAATATTTTTGAAGGATTTTTCATATCAATTGAAACTGAGCTAAAGAAAAGGGTGGTTCTGGATTTATTCTTTTCTTTTAGTTTATTTATAATTAAAAGGATGATATCTTTAATTTATTCAGTGTTTATTTCATTTATGATGAGCTAAATTACTTTTTAGGCTTATGATGGATCTTTAAGTGAAACGATGGTTATGTAACTTTGATTTTCAGTTTAATAAGCTATTATCCAATTTATCTATATTAATTTGTGATTGAATTTATGAATTGCCTGATCAACGAGTCTTTGTGGACTTGTATGGATTTGAGAGAGGAAGTACGAGTCTAGACTTAGTTAATATAGCATGTGTTCTTGAATTCTGTGAATGAATAGAATCTTGATGAATGTTAGGGTAGAGATATGCTTAAAATCGCATGTAATCGGGTAGAGAACTTGAACTTAAACCTTCTTTAATTGTAATTCACATAGAGATATAGTGAGTTAGTTAATTAAGGTGTTTAACTTAATTCTATCTTAATTATGGATTTAAGTTAATATGGTGTTAGTGCATCGAGAGGTGTTTAATTCTATTTTAGTGTTCTTGATTAATAAACTGGGATAGTAAGTTAAACTGGAACAAAGGATAATAACCAGAGTGAAACTTAGGGTGAAGTTGTAAGCCAAATTCTCCGATATTTGTTTAGAAATTTAGTTTTTGCGATTTGTGATTGTTTTGCAATTTTAGTATTTTTAATAATTGAGAATTTATAATTTTAATCATTTATTTGGATAGTTTTATAAAATTGGGATTAATAGGAAACTGGTAATTGTGAAGGTTAAATGCTTACTAATTTCTCTGTGGGAACGATGCTCTACTTACTATTATATTACTTATTGACCACATATACTTGCATGTTATATGTAATTAGATTTTACCCAACAAGTTTTTCGCGCCGTTGTCGGGGATGTTATAGTATAGATTTTAATAATTTTTCAATATCAGTTTAATTAGTCTGATTTTACTTAAACATTTTTTATTTCTATTTTGTTCATCTTATTTCAGGTTTTTGATGTTGGTTTATGCAAACGCGGTCCAAAAATCCAGACTTGCTTCCTTTTGAGGACGACATTGAGAAACGGTTTCAAAGGCTAAGTGGATCAAGGAAACAAGAGAAGACTTCGAAAACTCTAAAAAAAGAAGAAGAAATGGCTGTCGAAGACCAGAAAGCATTGATGGACTTTGCTACACCTAAGGTGACTGAGTTGCAGTCGAGTATCACTAGGCCTGCTATAGCCACGAACACATTTGAAATCAAGCCTGGGACTATTCAGATGATTCAAAATTCGGTTCAGTTTGGGGGTTTGGCAAATGATGATCCGAATGAACACTTAGTCAGCTTTCTGGAGATTTGTGATACTTTCAGGTATAATGGGGTGTCAGATGACGCAGTTAGGCTTCGCTTGTTCCCATTCACTTTACGGGACAAGGCGAAGAGTTGGTTACATTCTGTGACACCCCCAAATCCGGGCACTTCAATCCCACAGATTTGGTGTTCACTGTCCAATTAAATTATAACTAACTACCCATAACAAAGGATATAAGTAAACTCAAAAGTTTAAACAATCAATCTCCCATTAAAGGGTTACATAATCTAAAATAAATTCCAGGTCATCTAACCTTTATTACAATCATCAGCGGAAAAATAAAACATGAACATAATTAAATCTATTACATAAGCTTCATAAACAAAAGATAAATTAAACGTTGTCGTCTAATCAAGCACTTTGTCCTTGCCCTTACTTGTAGAAAGCTCTTCAAACTTTGTAACTTCATCTGCATTGTTTTGTGCAAGAGTGAGCAAACAATTTCCCACAAGAAGGATAATATACAGTAACATTTTATGAATGACAATTAACTGAGCTTTCAATGGTAAAGTATTCTTACCAGAATAAGAAACTTTAATTCAACAGCTATGAGTTCAAAGGAATAATGAATGTTTAAGTTAACAATAGATAACAACATCAAAGAATACACTGAGGGTCATAAGACCACGAACTATATTCTAGGTTTTCAAGTATTTCTACTTTAACCTTTAACAGTCTAAAAGACTATAATCATCATCTATGTCCTAGGTTCACAGATGTTTCTACTATAACCTTTAACAGTCTAAACGACTGTATGGACCATCATTTCGTACTCCAGGTGATCATCCCTTTGTACTATGTATTGCGCAAACATTTTAACGCTATTGCGTAGCTCTAAAATAATCACATGATATAGGGTTGTTCATCTCAGCTTAGATTATCAGGTTTCGAACCAAAGGAAATTTGGTTGGGAATTAACTTCAAAGGAAGTCTAGATTTTTTGAACGATCATCAACCAAGTACCGCTTGAATCAGTTAGGAACCAATAACTATTCAAGGTTTTGATTACAATATCTTCATGAACAAGGTATATCGATGAATCAATAAGATTTAGAGTATTAATAATTTCTAAATTGAATAAATGTTATCATCGACAATATGCTTTCAAAGGTGTGTGAGTACATAAACAAACTAAAGGAAGTTTGATTTGGGTTGACTCCAAGGGTAATTTAGAGTTTAGAACATTCATCAACTAAAGATTAGTTGAACTGGTAAGGAATCGTTAGGCAACTTATAGTTCGGTATAATAATGTAAGATAGTACAATGACATTAAAGAACGAAGATCAAACAACAATTATTAATAGCTGAATAAACACATTTCTTACAACAAAATTACAGACTTTGAATAACCAAAGTAATCTCGTTTGGAATAAAGAAATAAAGATTAATTAACTTTCTCAACAGTAGATGAGAGTTAAAGAACTTGCATAACAATAAATTGCTCAACAAGAGATTAGAAATAGAGAACTTTCAAAAGTATATCATAATAGTGAAAAGTAACCTTGCTGAATAATAAAGTAGCAAAGGTTAGGGAACTTGTCTCTTGTGTAAGCTATACAATTACAACTCACGTACTCCAATATCCTACACATAAGTTTAGAACCAAAATACCTATTAGTTATGCTAACATACCATAACATGTACATTTCTTGCTAAACTTATCATTTTAGCACAAGTCTTATGCTACTATACAAATGTCAGGAATTTCAAGTGTTAACCTTCACAACACCTATTTACTATTCATCATGCTCACTAAGTCTAATATGCCACGTTCATTACTTACTAATCATTTTCAACCTTGAAATTATCAATGACATGACACAGTTCTGTTTTAACCTCCATATTCCATGTTTATTAAGTTAACACATCATTAGACCAAGTTATAGTGTCATTATCCAGTCTGCGCAGATAGCGAAGTCAACGCCTCAGATCAATGTATGGTGCAGCTGCGCCATACTTAAGCCTCGAAACCTGCAAGAATTGTGCCATTTTTTGCCTTTGCAAGAATTGCAATTTGCCGATGCACGTACTGAAAGGCGTAAAGCAGCATGAACGAAGAAGAACTTTAGCTTAACTAACACGAATTTCACCCACCAAACAGTGAAATTAACACAAACAAATGATATAAAACTATTACAA
Organism: Panax ginseng; assembly: GCA_020205605.1. Classification (NCBI taxonomy): domain Eukaryota; kingdom Viridiplantae; phylum Streptophyta; class Magnoliopsida; order Apiales; family Araliaceae; genus Panax; species Panax ginseng. The sequence goes on along the minus strand of CM035134.1, from coordinate 89,464,732 downwards.
ACATGTTTCCTCACATATATATCAATATAGAACAATTTAACAACAACTTAAGCTAGTTTAATTTCTCAAATTTCTCATTTTCATATAAAAACTCAATTTTTGACATCCTCTACAAAAATCAACATTGTGATTACAATTTTACACCAAATCACTTCGTTTAAACTACGATATCTTCGTTTCTTAATGAACTAGCATAAACAAGCTTCAATTTGCAGTTTAACATACGAATTGATCATCAAAATTGGTACTTTTCATGAACCATATGAAAAAAATATTCACTGACATTATTTTCTTCCTTTTAACAGAAATTAGCATACCAATTCATGCCTAACTACATACTCTAACATCATAATTATATGCAATCATCATAAACAGGTTATATAACAACAATTCAAAAAACAAATGAAATTCACAAGGTATAAAATTTTCCCGTAAACTATATATATATATATATATATATATATATATATATATATATATATATTCTAAGGTTATGTAAAAATTACCTCCAATTAGCTTGCAATCCTCCTTGTTAAACACTGAAAATGCTTTGAAATCCTCAGAACCTCCTCTCAATTCTCTCAAGCTCTCTGTAATCTTAGGCTTAGCAAAACTAGAATGTGTATAACCCCAAAACTAATAACCATGTATGCGTAATAATAAAAGATAACTGATATGGCCATAATAAGCCTAATCAGTTATAACATATAACGTATAGATTATAAATATATTATATTTATTATTTTAATTTATTTTATTTATATTATTATAATTCAAATATTAAAAATCCAAAATCCATAAGGCTTTGTTTGGCAAAATGTCTTTATAATAAAGACTTAATATTTTAAGCCTTGTTTGGGTTAAATTAATTTAAAACTCCTTTAATTTTATTTTAATAAACCCTTTAGTTATAATTTATAACCACATATTACTTATTTGGATTTCCATATCCAACATTAATCAAATAAAATAATTATACATACTATATTTTAAATAAATACTCCACTTAAATAAATATCACAAAATTATAACTTCATTATAATTTTATTTAATAATTCAATATATCATTTTAAATTATTAAATTAAGACAACAATATAACATCTCATGTTATATTACAACTCTCTAAATTATAAATTAATTTAATTTATAATATTATCTAATAAATTTAATTCATAAATATTTAATAACAACAATCAATCATCAATAAAATATTTATTAGAGTGTTATCTAATAAATTTAATTCACACATCTCTACTAATAACAACCACATAAATAGAATACTTATTCAATTTAAGAAATATTTTAGATTACAAAACAACAACTTCATCAATAAAATATTTATTTAATTTAATAAATAGTTTAAATTACAAATAAAATCTTGGATTGTTACATCCTTCCCTCCTTACAAGGATTCTGTCCCCAGAATCAAAACTCAAACAATTCGTTCGTCACATTCTTCCCTCCTTAAAAAGATTATATCCCCAGAATCGAAGACACAGACTACACAAATAACTCAGGGTAATTTGTCATCATTTCAGTTTCGAGTTCTCACGTAGCATCTTCGACGCTGTGGTTCCTCCATATCACCTTCACAGAAGGTATCACCTTATCCCTGATTATTTGTTCTTTTTTGCCGACTATCTGAATAGTAATTTCCTAGTAGGACAACTATAATGGTTCATACCCATCACATGATTACAGTCGAGCTTGTTCGATCATATCACCGAAACATGAAAAACATTACGAATGCGCTCTAACTGTAGAGGTAAGGCTACCTCAAAACCATCTTTTCAACTTCATCCATGCTTCCTATATTATAACCGCTCTATACCCACTATAGTTCATCAAACTTACCACACTTTGGAAATTCAGGAACTTGCCACAATCATATGAGTTTAGGAACTTATCCTAGTCAGACCATAGGCGTCCATTCGCTGAGGGGTTCAAAACATACCATATGATTATGAGTCACGAACTTATCATATGCTTTAGTTTTAAGAACCAAACCTGATCCTAATATCATTTAACTATCAAAAATATACATTAGAAAAGAATAGCCTTTCCACCACATATACATGGATAGCACGATACCAATATTCCAATGATTATCAATGTGATAAACCAAGTATATGCACAAAACCTCTGCCCATACAAAGATTTGTACAACTTAGTTACCATATGAGTCCTCAATTGAAATCCCACCTAACATTACCTTACTCTTAAATTATTTTTAACTTGCCCATAACTTTCTCAATGCGGACTCCTCGTATGACATTATCAAAAACTTCTTGTGCACTTAGCACGCCTTGCGATGTCTGGATTTCCTTTTAGTTTGGCAATCGATTTGCAAACAATACGAGATACTTATTTCTAATTGCGTTCCACATGTTCTTGCAAACCCTTTCTGAAAATTTGATATGAATCGTGAATCTCAGTTCGACACAATTGACACTGAAACGTCGTGTCTTGAAATAATTTCGTTAACATATAACTTCACACACTGATCGATAGGTAATATGCTAACTTTGACATACCATAAAATCTATCACCACATCTTGCCACCAATAGCATTATCGAAGGCAATATATATATATTTTCGCGCTTCCTAGTTGATTCAATATATAAATTTTTATGCAAAACTTCATTTTCAATTCCTAGTATTAGCGAAACCTAGTTTCTTTTTCTACTTTCAACTATCCTTCAGTATCAATTTTGAATTTGACACCTTCATCTTGGAGCTACTCTTTCTTTACTCTGTCTAGCAAAGTTGTATGGTTTTTCACCTGAACAACTTCTCCTCTGACTTTTTATATATCTTACCTCCTACCACAAATTAGTCATTTCTATTATGAACCCATCTTGCACAGTTAACAAAAATAACTACTACCTTTTTCTTAAGACGTCGGCAACCACGTTCGTTTAGGATTTTGCATTCACAATCCATGACCAACTCCTGCTATCACTTCAATGCATGCTTAAATACCCCTATATGAGAATATACTTTAGACACTTATGGTCTGTTTATATCTCTCACTACTTCCCAAAAGTAATATTGTTAAATCCTTAGGGAAACCACTATTAGCTCTAGTTCCGAATCGTGAGTCGGATATCCTTTCACATAAAAATTTTAACTTACACGATGCATAAGAAATGACCCTGTTGTTCTGCCTAAACACACAACCTCATATATTGTATAATGTGCCGCTATACAACACAAAGTTCCTCTATTATCTGGTAGAGACATCACAATTACCATAATAATTTTTTTTTCAATTTGTGAAAATTCACTCTATAATTTCCTGCTTATAAAAATTCCACCAATTTTCTTGTTAAGTTAGCTAACAAAGTGACTATCTTGAACTTCGCGTATCCCTCACGATATTTTCTTAATAACTTCTTGTTTTACAGCATTGATAGATAACTCTACCGTATAGACGTCTTGCAGCAAAAAGAATAAAATACTACCTTTGACTTCCTCAGAGTCTTAAGGTTTATTCACTTTCTTTGACAATGACCTATAACCACATGGTCTAACAACCTCAGAGTTTCTCAAATCAAATTGGAAATAAATCCATTGACATCACGCGGCCTTGAATACAACACGGAACTTCTACACACCAATTTAAAAGGAATCATTATTCACACTTTCTATATTTAGGGAATAGTCTAACTCTTCCCGAAGAGAATCTAGTTTCTAAACGAATTCATCAGGCATAAATTAACAAGTGGCACTTGAATTAAATAACACGTTGCCGTATAGATAACTGATCGGAACCATACCTTGCATTATGTCTTGGGTCGTCATGTTGGTTGATTGTTCGGTTGGTCGACTCGGCGGAGCTGATTCTACAATAACCAATTTACCACCATCACGAACCTTCGACCGACGCAAATTTATAAGTGTCGTCGCCGCCGACCGTTATGATTACATGGTATCCAAAGCTCTCACACCAGAGCGGGGGTTGGCACCGGACTACGTTGACGGTGAAATGATGCAACAAATATATTAGAAAGGGTGGAACAAGTTCACAGAGGAACCCGAGGCCGCCGTTGTAAGTGTGTTCAAAGAATTTTATGCTAACTCCGAGGACAAGGCCCCTTTTAAACGCTTTTGTGCTAGGAAGATTAGTCTCATTCAGTGTCGATGCCATCAACACATACTATCAGTTAAGAGTGCCTAGACATTGCCAGTATGCTCATTTACGTGATCATGATCTGAATTATGAGGTTTTTATGAAGGAAATGACAAAACCAGGTACCACATGGATCAAAGGTCACAAAGGAGGCACGGTTTTTCACAACAAGGATCTCAGCAGATATGGCAAGATATGGTATGCATTCTTGTGCGCCAAATTATTTTTATCCACACACATGTCCGACGTGACCAAGGAGAAGGCAGTGCTCTTGTATGCCATTATACAAGATTTCATCATCAACGTTGAGGCGATAATCAATTTTTTAATCCGACGGTGCTTACGAGGACGATTCTCGGGTGGCTTGCCACACCCATCACTTATTTGTGGGTTATGTAGGCAAGTGGGAGTTCGATGGTCGGATGATGAGATCACTCAAATGCCACTTCAGACTCTAGATTCAAGAATGATTGCACAGTATGCGGTATGGCCCGGAGGTGAGTCACATCCTAGAGGATTAGGCTTTATATTTCCATCCACTTTAGAGGATGAGGCTGATGTTTTCGACAACTCGAATGATGAAGAATTCCAGGAGGTGACACTAATGGGCGAAGAAGGAACAGAGGCACCACAGGCCGAATTTAAATCTAGCCCTCAGTTCCTCAACTTTCAATGTCACGTGGATGAGAAAAACAAGATAACACGTAGAGAGATGCAACGACTTACAGTGAGGCAGGACCACATGTTTGACGCCATGAACCTATCGTTCGCCTCATTAAACGCGATGCTCCAAAGCTTCAATCCCACTGCTCCATTCTCGTACCAACAGCCAGCCCCAATGCCACGATTTCCACCAAGTGACTCTGATGAAGAAGAACACACACCACCACCCCAGTCTTAAGGGATTACAAGGAAGTCTTCATATTTTTATTGTTATATCTATACAATGAGGGCATTATAATTTTCAAGTTTGGGGAGTTTTAATTTAATGTTTCTATGTTTGCATTCATTAGTTAGGATTGCATATGTTAGTTCATTATTTAGTTTTAGGATTATCAATGTTACATTCATGTAATTATATAGTTGCATAGTAGCTTAGGAGCATAAATAGTAAATAGTGTTTAATTATTGTTGCATAAATAATTGTTATTTATTGTTGCACTCATGTTATGTTACCATACATATATATAAAAAAATTAGTTAAATATTGTGTTAATTTTGCATATGTCCAACAGTTGTTGTAGTTCATTACATTTTCGCCAATGATGAGATTGAGATTAATTGGACAATTACAGTACTGATTATTAGAACCTTGATGTAGTTTCTGTTATGAATTGGATCTTATTCTTGTTTGAAACTGATATAAAAAGGGTAGCACGCTAATAACATCTGTGTCGACTGATTAGTTCAAATTGATACAGAAAGGGTTTCTAAAGGATAATGTTAGTGTAAATGAGAAAATGACAAGGATAGGTAGTGAAGACGAAGAATTAGGCAAAAACCCAAGTTTAGGGGGAGAAATGTGGGGTACATAAGCTTTATATAAAAAATAATAAATAAAATAAATAAATTCGTGGCTAGTCTTGTTTCGGCGCCTTTGTTACTTGAGCAAGTACGCCCGAGGGAGTGTCTCTACACCTAGCGCCCTAAGGTCTTATATGGTCTGGAAGTCGTTGGTCGAAAGCTCGCTAAGGGGTAGCACTGTTAGCCTAATGAAATGAGACATTGCACAGTTATGGTTAATATATATATATATATATATATATATATATATAATAATAATAATAATAATAATAAAACGGGAAATAAGTGCAAAAAGCCCCCGTGGAAATATATATGTATGAATAAAAATAAAGAATAAGTACCCTATGTGAACCCTTGATAGTGGTGATTGCTTAGTTTTAGTTGGAACTCGTCTGTTTTTGAACTTTTTGAGTTTACTTTGTATAATTCCTTAAAAGAGATTGGTTATGTATTGAAATTGAATCTGTATTAGTTAGCACGGATGTTGATCACACACACACTATACCAGTGATAATGGTTTAAGATTCGATGATTAATAAGGAATTATCGATTGGTTTTGATATGAAGCGTTGTCATGTTTACTTGATTTCTCTTAGGCCGAAGGAATAATTTTGATTCTATGATGTTGTTGGATTCGTAGGCTGTTAGATTAGATGCATTACATATCATTACATTTCATTGTTTAACATGTTAGTTTTGTTTTGTGCTCGAGGACTAGCATGATTTAAGTTTGGGGGATTTTGATAAGTGGGTTTTATACCCACGAATCGGTTCCTAATTCAAGCTTAATCGGTGTTAAAACCTTACTTTTATGTTTGTTTTTACTTGATTATTGTTATTTCTTGTGTAGGTTTGGTGGTGTTTCAAGTGATCAAAAAGGGTGGATTTGAGGTACATTGTGGCAAGCAAAGGAGCAAAACAAGCCATCTAGTAGAAAACTAGCCCGCTGGGGCGTGCGTTTTTAGGCCTAACGCCCCCGCCGGGGTGGGATGTCCAATACTCTGACGACAGGAGCTATGCCCGCCAGGAGGGCTAATTGTGAAGAAACACCCCCGCCGGGGTGGGGGTCCGGATTTTGCAGTCATTCAGTTGGCTTCAAAGACTGCTTTATTAGTATTTGTGATGGTTTGGGACATGTATTAGCAATGATTTCCAATAAGAATACAAGTTTTAGTGTTACATCTAATGAAGAACAACAAATAGAAGAAGAGAGCCATTAAAAGACAATTAACAAAGAACAAGAATACAGATTTTTCAGAGCAAGCATTGGAGAGAAGATTTTTGAAGGATTTTTCATATCAATTGCAACTGAGCTGAAGAAAAGGGTGGTTCTGGATTTATTCTTTTCTTTTAGTTTATTTGTAATTGAAAGGATGATATCTTTAATTTATTCAGTGTTTATTTCATTTATGATGAGCTAAATTACTTTTTAGGCTTATGATGAATCTGTAAGTGAAACGATGGTTATGTAACTTTGATTTTTAGTTTAATAAGCTATTATCCAGTTTATCTATATTAATTTGTGATTAAATTTATGAATTGCCTGATCAACAATTCTTTGTGGACTTGTATGGATTCGAGAGAGGAAGTACGAGTCTAGACTTAGTTAATATAGCATGTGTTCTTGAATTCTATGAATGAATAGAATCTTGATGAATGTTAGGGTAGAGATATGCTTAACATCGCATGTAATTGGGTAGAGAACTTGAACTTAAACCTTCTTTAATTGTAATTCACATAGAGATATAGTGAGTTAGCTAATTAAGGTGTTTAACTTAATTCTATCTTAATTATGGATTTAAGTTAATATGGTGTTAGTGCATCGAGAGGTGGCTAATTCTATTTTAGTGTTCTATATTAATAAACTAGGATAGTAAGTTAAACTGGAACAAAGGATAATAACAAGAGTGAAGCTTAGGGTGAAGTTTTAAGCCTAATTCTCCGATATTTGTTCAGAAATTCAGTTTTTGCGATTTGTGATTGTTTTGCAATTTTAGTATTTTTAATAATTGAGAATTTATAATTTTAATCATTTATTTGGATAGTTTAATAAAATTGAGATTAATAGGAAACTAGTAATTGTGAAGGGTAAATTCTTACTGATTTCTCTGTGGGAACGATACTCTACTTACTATTATATTACTTGTTGACCATGTATACTTGCGTGTTGTGCGTAATTATATTTTACCCAACAATATCTCCCTTCTCTCAACAATATTTTACCTTAGTATCTTTGAGTGTAAAACAAGGTGTGCACGTATATTTACTCTTATCAAAACTTTACAAATAGAAATATAGATAATTAACGGCCGAGTTTGGAAATATTGTAGTACTATTTGTTCAAATTTTACTTGGTTCACTAAACAAACACAAGCTGGTAGACTTACTTCACTTAATAATAGATTTCAACCCAGACGGGAGCATTCTTCTAGAATGATCAGGGACAGGAAGAGGCCACGACTTAAATTAACCAATTTATGCTTCATACAAAGACTGATGCCAAATCTACACTATTGTTAGGTGGTCCAACTTATATCCTGTATGTTATCTTTAGAATGGAAAGTAGCAGGTGGTGAAAATTATTTGGGTACTCTGTTTTCATTACCCAATAAAATAATGAAATACTGTGTTTACATTACTAAATGAAATACAAAACAAACAAATAAAATAGAGCCAAATAGGCTATGAGGAACAAATGCAAATAACATACAAACTTCTTGCACAGAGATGGTTCTAATTACTAAGAATGGAAATGCCTCATTAAATAGGTTCTTCAAGAGTTAAATGAAGTATAGGTGGAAATGCCTCATTATACAGAAAGTTGCACTGCAACACATATGGAGCTTCTTCACCCTGTAACAGAAGTACATGTTGAGAAAAAATAATCCACGAAGCATGTATGAAGTCCAAAAGGAAAAACAAGCAACATCAATAATAATCCACGAAACATGTGTGAAGTCCAAGTACATTTAACATTTGCATTAGACTCCAATTACCACTGACATAGGAACCAAAACTTTGACTAACTCCCAGACCCAAAGTATATATATAATACATGGAAATTAACTAACAAACCCCTTGTCCAACATTGTCCGAAGGTCATGTAAGCTGCAACAGAACAGAGCTTTTGACTCCGACAAGTACACTAAAATCTACTACCAAACTACCACATCAATATCTACAATACAAACTTTTTCATACCTAAATAACAATAGATGCTAAACATCAACTAAATATCTAAATATCTAATCAGTTGTGGATTATGTTATATGTATTTGATACTTTTTAGTCTCTAGGAAGATCTTTTTCATATGGCAATTAAATTACCATTTCACTTAAAAAAAACTATCTACAAACTTAAAGAGAGAAACTTCCATAACTGAACATTCATGTCTCTTTCCAACTTGGTTTGTGTTGCTAGTTGATAAAACATGTACTCCCTCCGTCCCTAATTATTTGACGTTTTAGAGTGGACACAAGAATTAAGATAATGATTGGAAATCATTAAATATAGTACTCAATTGTTTATAATACCCTTAAATCTTTTGTTGGGATTGTGAGAGCCCCGAATCCGGGCCCCAAATCACCACGGATCCGGTTCAATCATTCTACTACTATTGAGGAAGATATAAACATAAATTGTTTATACATTAAACATTATACACTATCCCCAAGGTCGAGTAACCATAACTTATACACATTTCATAACTTATCTGACACATGATATTATCATCATACAAGACTATTACAAATCTAATCGCGCATATTAACTCTAAGTGGGGCTGTCTTTAACTTTCCTCATATCAAAGAAGCATTCGTCTTTATTCGCAATGTTTTATCATGATATAGCAAGGGTGAACATGAAAGTTGCCTAGCAAGTTTAAATACAATTTAAGGATATATCATGATTGAAAGAGTCTGAATAATAAGCTGGCTATAATTCACAATGTAGTTGTGAATTAGCATGAACAAACCTGGATTTGAACAAGTATTACATATGAACAATATATATCTGGACCAACTGGTAATGAAGGTGATCGACCTTTCATAGTCGACTTATACATACAAGATGTCTGAGTACAATTCTACATGGCAATCAGTAATGATTAACCATAAGCATATCTGAATGAAACACTCTTAATAGAGTTAAGAAAAACAAACTTGCCTGTTCCGTTGATTACCGATACGAAAAATAACTTAGTGTTGATCGATTTCGCAATCAATGAATACGTGCAAGTATACACGGTCAACAAGTAATAAAGTGAAAGTAGAGTATCGTTCCCACGAGGAATTATTTAATAAAAATCCCCAAGTACTAATTCTTAACCAAACTAATTTTATTTAAACAATCTCAAATCGTGTTTTTTCTAATTAAGAAAACTAAATTAACTAATTAAAACTAAGATTTTAACGAATGAATTCAAATAAATAAAGATTAAGACTTCAATATCCCCAATTATGAATTATAAATCAATTATCCAATTATCCCAATTATTATGCCTCTTGAATTTTTAACAGAATTCTCAAATGCCAAAAGTCCTTTTCCAAGTGATCAATTGCCTTCTATTTAATCCAGATTAATCTTGCTATATTCTATGCAAAACAATTGAATTAAACTCTTTCCAATCCCAATTCCTTACGTGTTACATGGGCTAAAATATATTTCCATTCAATTCACAAACCTAATTATTCATTGTGCAAATAACTAAGTCACATGATATCATGCCCAGTTCTAACCCTAGAATTCTCTTCCAATTCCTTCTAGAGTAACAAAGTAATTCTTGATCAAATAATTAAGCAATAAGCACAAGACAAGATAAACAACTCACTTTAACATAAATAATTAGAATATAATGAATAACTAATTCATAGCCATAAAAAGTTCAATTGAAATCTCAAAAATAGTTAGTTCATAATTAATGAATTAAAACCAAGAATCCACAACCTGAATAGACATCAAAAGATAAAAGTAAGATGAGAGAAGAGAATAGAATCTGTTGTCAGCAAATCTGATGCTCCCCTCTTACCTTGCTCTTTGATCTTCAATGGTCTCCAAGTTGCTTTAATCTCCAAAACTAATAAGAACTAGGGTTATTTTCTAATCTAAAGGAGTGTTTAATCTAGGCTAAGCTATGTAATCTCCAAGCTAAGCTATGTAATCTCCCTTTATTTATGCCTTACATCATGTATTTATAGGTTACAAGTCCAATTTTTAGTTTAGGAACAAACCCAATCCTATTTGGAGTCAAAAAGGTGTCAAAATTCGCCCAAAACCGTGTCTAGGCCGCACAAACCCTTCCCCGCCCCAAATGTTGTGCCAGTAACTGGCTACTGAGTTCGAGTTCTAAGCGCCATACCTGAAAATGCACTAAGAGTAGCGCCCATTACTGCCCAAAATCCGACATTTTCTGCTCCGACTTCCTTTGGGAAAATGACCATAACTTCTTCGTCCGAACTCCGATTTCAATGATTCAAGATGTTCCGGAAAGAGGAGAAGTAGATCTACAACTTTCATTCTTTGAGTTTTTCGAAATAATGTCAAGAGCTATAGTCAAAGTGGCTCTGAAGTGACTGCTGTGTAAATGGCAAGCCGAAAACGCGAATCTAGCCACCCCAAACATCGATCCATGTAACTTTTGTCCCAAATCCTACAAAACAATATAAAACATGCTTGAATAGACACAAACACATAAAAACATCCTAAAAGACTTAAGAACAACAATAAATTAAGCCCGAATATATCCAATTCATGGGTATAAAACTCACTCATAACTTAGCTTTATCCGAAGACCTAATACAGATAGTACCGATCTCCAAATATTAGAATAATATCATCACAGTATAAAATAACCTAAACACATTATCACATAATCCTATTAGTCTATTCAACACATAGACTTAGCATCAAACAGACTAATTAAGTCTAAGTTGAAACCGACACAATTCAATCATCCCGACGGTCTAATCGGACAATTATCGAGTTTAAGTTTAATTAAACTCTGCCTAAACAATTAACAATAATCTTAGATAATCATATTATCAGTCAAAACAATTTTCATACTCTGGTAACAATTTTCATATAATTAATATCATTTATCATAATTTTCCAATCATTAAACTCGTATTTAAATGAATTAAATATCACATAATTCCTTAGTCATTAATATTGCTAAACATTAATGAATTACATGCCATAAATATTATATCATATTTATAATATCTCAAAGTATTTTCAATACTTTATTATTTCCTTTAAATGTTTTTAAAGTAATTAAAAACATAAACCAATAATCGATATTAATATAAATACCACATTATTCCTTGATCATTAATATTAATTTAATACCAAATATCAATGAAAATCATAACATAATATTATAACATAATTATAACATCACAAAGTATTTTTAATATCTTAAAATCATATTTCTATGAATTTTAAACAATCAAATCCATTATCCGATAATCGCTATTAATATTAAAATATTAATATTTTCATGACAAAATATCAAAAGTTATATTTTATAACTCAAAATATTCTTATAACACTTAAATCATTTTTATATAATTTTTAAAGCATTAATTCTATTTTTCCATAATTTATCTAATATATTCATTAAATAAACTAATTATCATTAATAATAAATATTAATGAAATTCATCACAAAATATCAAAAGTCATCAAGAATAACTTCAAATATTTTCTAATATCATAATATAATTTTTCATGATTTTTCATGAATTAAAACTATTTTTAAATAATTTATCTAATATTATAATTAAATAAATAAATACCATTTATATTCCAAAAATATTAAATATTTTCGAAATATACTTCAAATAATTAAAAACTATTTTTCAAGCTTTAAAATAATTTTTCAGAATTTACTATGTATTTTTAATAATTAAAAACCATTTATTTCTATTTATTTAATAAAAATAATTATTTTCTAATTAAACTGTCGCTAAAGGGCCCTATAGCGACAGAACCGTCGCTATAGGTGTTCTTGGCTTGTTCTTGAAGAAACCCAGAACTCATTGTCAGTCGCTAAGGTGCTAAGTTTGACCACAAATAAAATGATGTTCTTGTTGATTTATAAAGCGTAGAATTCACGCTAAAGTTGTAGTACATATGTAACACTACAACAATATACTAAGTTCATGATCATCACATATCATAACAGAGATATCTAGGCTCTAAACAATGTTGTCAGACCTATTCTTCAAATTCTGGGTTTTCCAGATTTGAAGAACAGTCTTAGGTGCCTACTTTGGGTCCTTATATTTTGCAGTCTATGTATTGTTTAGGTGATATAAAGGTTCAAACTTGTAGAGAAGATATCCATCTACAATAACATATCAACAGCTCGATCTAACAACAATATATAAAAGAAATCTTGGCTGGTCAAAGTGGTACTCAAGAACCAGATCTTGAACTTTCTGGGTTTTTCAGAAAGTTCATATGGCTGATCGGTCAACGCTTTTTGACCAACAATATGTTCGATCCTGATCATGATCTGGTGGGTATAAGGGCTTAGATCTGTAGTTTACATGACAGGCTACAAGTAAAACCTAACAAATGGACCAAAACATTAATGTAAACCAAGATCCGGAATCGCTAAAAGGCTTGTCAAAGCGATCAGGAAATCTAGGCTTGCGAGAAACCATCAAACGTGATCGGTCAACGCGGTTTGATCGCTCATAACTTTTGATCTAGACTGCTATGACTACGATTCAAGTTGGAGAATAAAGACCTCATGGCATAGAATGATTCAAATCACAAAACTCACCAAAACATTAACATGTAAAGATCTAAGGCCTCTCGACATTAAAGTCATCAGCCATTTTTTCAAGTTTTTCCAGAAATTTTAAAACTTCATTTTCGTGTATCTTGATGTTATGGATCTAAGATACAACCACCCAGATCACTCAATAACATCATAATACATCATATTAAACAATCAATAACATCAATTAACATAAAATCATAGGATTTCTAAATTTTGGGATTTTATACCTTTTGAGCTTTGATTCTTGAATCTGGTTCTTTGATCTGATCTTGCACATGTTAAAAGCTAATAATTTCTTTGTTTCTCATCCACTCTCACTCTCATACACGAAAATCTAGAGAGAGAATGGTTTTGGCAACTTTGAAAAGTAAAGTGAGACTTTTCTCTCTTTTTAATCCATATGAATGATTGGATACAATGTATGCTGAAGATATATGGTTGAGATTGTTGGTTTTCAGTCACATGCTAGGCTAGGTTAGAACTAGGGTTGGTACCAACCATTTACTAGGGCTAGATCTACACTCCATCTCAATATAATATTAGAAAGGGTAGTTTGGTCTTTTGGCTCATAAAGTGCAAGGCAACTTGGTAATTTCCCATAATCATTAGGTTTGTACTTTTAGTAGCTAAATTGTCCAATGCTCCAACCCTTAGGGTTTAGGGTTTGAGCCTTTAGGGTTTAGGATTTGATAATTATATTAAAATTTCCTAATCATAAATTAAGCTTGCCAATTAGGATTATTATTTCCTAATTAAATTTGCTAATTTAGCAATTAGGATCATAATTGGGCACTAGAGTTTATAACCCACTAATTTGGATTTTACATAGAAAATAATCTTTCAAATTTAGAAATTAGGTTTTCTAATTTAGATTAGGGTTTCTAATTTCTGAGAAAGCTTACTAATCTCATTCAAGCTTGCTAATTAGGGTTAAAGCTTCCTAATTAACATTACACTCTATAAGCTAATAATTAGGTTTTCTCTAATTGCATGTTAGGGTTTCTTACATTAGAATTTAGGGCTTTCCAAATAAATCAATTAGGGTTATCCCTAATTATACTTACAATTAATAACATAGAAACTCTATACTTATCTTCTAGCTTCCCATTTAGGGTTTTAATATCCCAAATTGGGGTTACTGGGTTCTAAGCTGTAATTAGGGTTTCCATAGCGGTAATAATAGGTTTTCTAATAAGCACTTAGGGTTTCAAGTAATTCATTAGGGTTTCCCTAATAAATTTATAATTAATAATGTTAAACCTTATATATAGCATTGCATTCCCAATATAGGGTTTTTAATATCCGAATTAGGGTTTCGGATTCCCGGAACTGAAACTAAGGTTTCCAGAATCGATTTCTAGGTTTTCTTATCAGACGTTAGGGTTTTCTAACTGAACGTTGTCGTTCTAAATAATATTAGGGTTTGACACAGATATAATTTATCTGGTTAACACTTGACCCTTAACCACATTCTGTACACATACACAATAATAAACACATATAAACTTAATTCTGAATAATTCACCTAAATCCTTTACAGAATTTTGAAATCCTCAGAATTCCTTCCCAATAACATCAAACGCATACACTTATTTTCTGTCTAGGTCTAATATTTGACCTTAAATCAATCATTTAAGATTTTAATAAATTGTGTAAATTCTCGGGTTGTCGTAGGGATAAGGAGAGTTTTGTTGGGATAAGAGGAGAGAAAGAGTTAAAAGTATCAAAAAAATAGGCAGTGTAATTAGGGGTGATTTTGAAAAAAATTATCATTAATTCTCCTAGATTTGAACAAACGTCAAATAATTAAGGACAAAAGAAAAACTTTAAAACGTCAAATAATTAGGGACGGATGGAGTATACCCAAATAATAATGTTCAGACAAAGACAATAATGACAAAAATCAAGTAACTGCTGGTAAGAGCCTAGTAGTAACAATTTAAAACAGATGCAAAAGCCACTATCTTAAATTGTTTACTACTACTATGATATACTGCATCACAGAAAATACTTGTTCGTTGTCACTACTCTTCTCTTATTTGTAAAATTCACATGATCAAATTAACTCAAAAAAGTTGAAACTTGATCAATGAAAAGGGAAACAAATAAATAGAGAAGTGGGAGATAAGATAGAAGAACAGCTTTAGAAAACACAATCAAAACTAAGGAAAAAATAAGAATGGAATGAATAGAGAATAAAAAGGGCTTTCAGACGCCACATTTATGCTCTAATCACAAAATAATCTTTTTAAGCTAATGGAGTGAGATTCAATAATTGCTCTTCCATGTTTAGGAGAATTCTACAAAAATCTATATTATTAATGCTAGTTCCCACTAACTGAACTCCCACAGACCCATTAACATTTTATGCCTTCTTCAGAGACTGGTCACAATTAAAATAAAATAAAATAAAAGCCTTGCAAAGATTTTAAGCACAAACTATCCATTTGCATCATCTTCGGGCTCAAATAGATGAACAATAATTATAAAGAAATTTTCTGGGACATGAAATCAAAGTCGAAAAGGAGGTCTAATTATAAGCTATGAAATATAACAATGGATACATATAAAAAAACCAAAGAAATCTAAAATGATGAATACAGTTAATAGCGGAAACCTAGAAATCTTCACAAAATACAGTTAATCTAGAAAAATAGTGAATGGTTTACCGAATTGGAGCCAAGATTAAGGAGGTAGATGCCGATTCTTGGTCTCCGTGAGGGGAATTCGGATTTTTTGAGTCATGAATCTGAATTAGGGGGACTCGAATTTGCTTGAATCAGAAATAGGGGATTCTTGGTTTTGTTTTGGTAGATGCCGATTTGTTTGGAGAGAGAGAGAAGACCACGATTTGGGTCTGAAATGGGTGATTGTTGGGTCTAAAATGGTAGATGCCTATTTGTTAGGAGAGAGAAAATTTGAGGAGTTGTTTTGGAGAGAGAGAAAAGTGGGATTTTGATTTGGAGCAAGAAAAATTGGAATTTTGAATTGGAGCCAAAATAGGAGAGCTTTATATAAGTATGTCATTTAAGTAGGAATGTCATTTAAGGAGTAATGCTCCTGATCGGTTCTGTATATATATATATATATATATATATATATATATATATATATATAACTGTTATTTAGCATGCGGGCTAGATTTGCCTAAATTTGGCAATTTCTCATTTTGACCGGTTCATGGTGACTAAATTAGAACCATTGAAGCTGGAATGCTTAGATTTACTCAAATCTAGTCAGTTTTTCTAGCTTTTGCACATATTATTTTCACATGTGAGCCTATGAATCATGTGATCACATATTCAGTTTTTGAATCTAGATTCGGTTCCCGTGATGGACATTTTTAGCTATAGTTAGCTTGTAAATTATTCAAAGTGTCTGAATTTCCTTAGATGGCTCTCATGCCCACAAGGAGTTTGGCACTGCTATGTATCTTATTTTCTTGAAGATGCCTCACATCTCGAAAATAAAAGTAATCAAGCCAAACACAAAATAAAATAGAAGTATCAAAGGCCTCAATTTACTATTGAGCACAGGGGTTTGAAAAACATGTTTTTACAAAACATCACTGCTATAATCTTGTTAAAATTGAACTTTTATACAAAAGTCAAACCCTTTGTATATAGATGCGAACGAGACATATCACTACTTTCAAACAAACTGCACATATACCTAACACACACAACACATACACACATAAATAGGTAAAAGTTAATGGAAAGTGGTGGTAACCGTGTTATCACGAAAGTCGGGGGGTGCCTAACATCTTCCCTCCGCTTAATCAGTTAAAGTCCCGGACCCTAACGAATTTTTGTTTTGTAGACCAGTTAAACAGTGTCACATCACTAGGTCTTTGTGCAAATCTTTCCTCGGTTGAGTTGGTGCAACCATTTAAAAATAATAAACTGACGACTCTTACAGTCAAATCATCGACATATACATATCGGACATTTTCAAACTTATTTTTTCAAACAAATCTCACATAACATGAGAACACCAAAAGACAAGAACAAAAAGGGACAAATAAAAATTCCGACATGGACAGACCCCATTAAAAATCAAGTGCAACGTATATAATTGAAATTCGAGGAAAAATTAACCAAGTGAACGAAAATAAATTGAAATGCCAGCTTGAAGGACGATATTATCACTTTTGCCAATTGAAGGGCCAATTTAAAACTCGATAACAACTTGGAGGAGAAAATATGCAATTCAACCATAATTTTAATATCTTAGAAACATATATACACCTGTTTTAAAGTATAAAATCGTTAATGACTTTTTGAAGTTATATTGAAATATTTTCAAACTTAAAATTAATAATTTTATTTTTTAAAAATATACAACAATAAATATTGTAAATTGTCTAAAAAGTATTATTAAATAACAAAATTTATTATTTCATATATATATTTTTATGAATCATATAAACTTTGAGTTTGATTTTTTTTTAAATGGACTTTCAAATATCAAATATTGATCATATAGAATAGGAAGAATAATGCAACAACATATTGTAAAATAAATTACGACACAATAATTTATACTTTCTTCTTTCCAGGATAAAATTTTTTATTACTGTTTCAGGTAATCTCAAGTTAAATCTCTATTTACCTTAAATAATCTATTTTTTTACAACAATTTGCCTATAATACACTTATTATTAATTGTTATATTTCTATTCTCTATTCATATTTATAGGATATCATTAGTAATGTGTAGAAAATAATGTAATTAAATAAAAATTTAAATATGAATAATTTTATCATTTTATCATCTTTCTTAATATACACAAAAAATCAATCACGACTTTTATTGGGACGGATGGAGTATATCATACCACGAGCGTTAGTCTTAGTAAATTCAGTCAAAATAAACAGACAACTTAACCTTTTATAAAATAATAAAAAAAAATTACAGAAGTGGGAAAATAATCACAATTCTGCATTCAGAAACTATTCTAATTAAACACCTCCAAACTTCATCATCTTTCCAACTTGAAAAATATTATTTTCATACCATTTGTCTAAGCTCTTGACTAGCAGTCTTTGATATGGTAGAAGGAAACTCATCAATATCGTAAACAGAATTACGCTTAGTCGACATATCATACCTCTCACCATCATCCCACAACGCATAAGCCTCCTCTCCATGCACGGCATCATCACCAATTTCAAGTTCCTCTTCACTCATTCTAAGTGGAACCATCAACTTAATGAACCAACAAATCACACTAGTAGTCACAATATTGAGACATACAATAAAACCTATTCCTGCAAGTTGAACTCCCATTTGTCTAAATCCGGCCGCTCTTTTTCCCGTTTGGAGGCCATAAGCTAGACCGATATATTTTTCCCAGTCAGGTACCAAGAAAAAGAGGCGACTGAGTTTAGGTACTGCAAAAAAGCCGGTGAGGATGCCTCCTAGGCTTCCGGCTATGGCGTGTGTGTGCAGCACTGCAAAAGTGTCGTCAACATGCCTTAGGAATTTGATTTTATGGTGGAGTATCATCATTGAGTACCAAGGAACACAGCCTGATATTACTCCCATGATCATAGCTGCCCAGCATTGTACCACTCCTGTGAGGCGTTAAAGTTTAGATTCTTAGCTTAGGAACATGAGATTTAGGTAAGAAATACACATCATTTTATATTTTAATTATGTTAAATTAAATTTTTCCTACGAGACACACTTAATATAGATTACATTTTGTCTGTTTTTTTTTTTTTTGTAAGTATAGAGATTAAAGTCCATTATTGGGAATATTATTAGAGAGTATTATAATCAAGTGTCTTAGATGACCGTCCACCTGAAAATGGAATGTGGAACAGGCGCTTTACAAATAATCCCTCACATCTCCTATAGTGGCCCAATGTATATCATGCTAATACTTCCCCTCAAATGTATTTTTTTTATAGAGAATAATACTCCCCCTCAAATGCAACTTTTTTATAGAGAAAGGAGAAATTAAAGTGCATTTGCACTATTAAATTAATAGAAAGATAATTGTGTAGCTGAAAAAATTTGAACCCAAGACCTTGCACACCCAGAGCTCTGATACCATGTTAAGTAACCAATTCATCTAAAAGTTTAAGCTCTTAGATAGAGGGTCCAACAATGTATATCATGCTAACATTAATGGTTGTTCCATCTTCCGATAGACGACCATAGAGGCATCGATTAGCTATTAAAAAAATAATGCTATCAGCTATTAATGGTGGCACAAGGATGAAAATTTTGTATAATTTTTTAAATTCTATAATATATATATAGAGAGAGAGAAAGAGAGAGCAAGGATCAAGTGCATACCCTTTATCTTACTCACGTGCTCACCCCCTTTAGCGACGGACCCGGTGACGGTTTCGGTTATACAACCGTCATCTATACTTTTAGCGAGGGACAACATCTAGCGTCGCTAAAAGTATAGACGACGGTTGGATGACCGAACCGTCGCCGGGTCCGTCGCTAAAGGGGATATGATATAGATTATTGATATGTATATATGCACAAATAAACAAAAGTGGAAAATTAAAATTGAATTCTCATTTTTGGACGGATGGATTATGTACCTGCAGCAGGAGTGATGCAAACCAACCCAGTGATCATGCCCTGCACAGCACCAATGATAGAAGGCTTGCCAAAGATGGAGGTGTCAAGAATGAGCCAAGTGAGGAGGCTTGTGGCGGTGCAGACATGGGTGTTTAGGGCGGCCAGAGCCGAGTCTGTACTAGCAACGTAAGGGGCTCCACCGTTGAACCCAGTCCACCCCATCCATAGCAGGCCAGCGCCGGCTAGCATCAGTAGTATGTTATTTGGAGGGAACCTTTCTCTGTCCTTATCAGTCCTAGGTCCTACCTACATATACACATAATTACAAGTTTTCACCATAACAGACATCAGTAGGATACACCTCTCAGAATGGTGAAAAATTATGTTATTTTCAACGCTAAATGCCAAACTTTACTTTTTGTCAAATAACCGAATCAATATTTCAAGGATCTTCCTTCCAAATAGTTCAAAATAAGAATATTACAAAATACATTGTATTTTATATAACTAAAAGTTGTAATTGTTGATTTTTTGCTATAAAAATTCTATTTATTTATTTATTTAATGTTTATTTATTTATGTTAGACATTTATTTATTAATAAAAGTACATCATTCATAATTCATTAAATTATCATTTAGGTTGTTTATATAAATTAAACTCCATATTATATATATTATTGTCCATGTGTATAAAAAATGTTATACACAAAAGATATAAATCATATATAATATATAATTAAATATATAATAGTTTATAACCTATGATGATTTGAATATATTATCTTGTAGGTTATAATAATTTTAACAGAGATTATTTATATTCATTATGAATGTTGAACTTCTAATTAAAGTACTTGTGCATTAACTGATCATGTGATAATATTTTATTTAAAAATATTTTCACATAAATACTAATTTGTGAAATTTCTTAATTTTGAAATAATAATGGACTTAATATTGTTATACATATTAATTTGATGTTCCAATGAGTGAGATTACATTGTGTTAATTAATACATCGTAATGTCGATTAATATATTTAATTAATATTAGGAACATAATTATTGTCAAAACATCTATAAGATTTTTCATAATATAATTTATCATTGACCATAACATCTTAACCGAGTCTTTTAATATTCATTATTAAAAGGATTGATTTAATTGTTAAATCAATTTATGATCAAATAAAGATAAATTATGCACTTATGAAATTAGTTTAAATTTATCGGGATTATATTAATTGATTTTGAAATATTTATGTATATATAGAGGAAATATTTACAGTTTATTAGTAACAAGTTTTTTTCATTAATTTCTGGACTGAAGTGCAATTACAATTATTTAGTAGAATTAATTATAATTAATATCTATTTTGAATATTATTTTTAGATAATAATATCTAAAAAAGTATTGGAGTCATAAGAGATGTCCCTTATGATCCCCTTCCTAACTTAATATCGACCTAGACCTGGCAAACATGGCCCAAGCCCGCGGGCCGGTCTGTGGGCAGCAGTTTTTTAGCCCAAGAAAATGCGGGCCCTTCCTAACTTAATATGGACCTAGACCTGGCAAACATGGCCCGTGGCCCGCGACTTTTTTTTTTAAAATAAAATGTTGCTACTTGTGGGTTGTGAGGCTTGAACACAAAATTTGTAAGTAAATAAATAAGAGTTTAAATTAACTGAAATACAATAATTATTTATTTTTAATACAATCTTCAACTATAGAGATTGAAAATAATGGCGTCTTCTTCAGGAGTAAAAGATCCATGCTTAATGTCTGGCCTTAGATAATTTAGCCACCTTAGACGAGTAGTAGTAATTCTGTCCCAAATTAGATGTAGCACTTTACAAAATTCTGGTCTACCATTACCATTTTATCCTTGTTATGAAATTTTGGAACTTTACACAACTTGGTATACTAATTCATTCTTTCTTAAAAGGTGTGAGGGCAACTAAATTGGGACAGAGGGAATAGTAGTCAAATTTTTGGTACCAGACTATTAATCTAGCAATTTCCAACCATGGCATTATGTAGCGTTTACAGATGTTAACTGGATTTCTACATGACATCAAATCTTTTTCTATACCCCTTCCCCAAGAATTGCGAATCTGCATGTAAAAGTCAAAGTTTTGTGGAAATGTTACTTTACTATAATCAACTATATAGGCCAAAACTAACTTTAATGTCATGGTGTTTGATACATTAATTTTAGAAGTGGACAGTTCCCCATACATTAATTAATTTTATTATTTTTAATATTTATTATTATTACTATTTTTAGTGTAGCAAAATTTTATAAAAAAAAATAAAATAAAGAAAGAAAGAAAGAAAGAAGCCCACGGGCCGGGCCGGCCCAACCCGAGCCACATGCCTCATATTATTAGCCCACCAAAACCTGGGCCATTTTGGCCCGGCCCACCCGTTTGCCACCTCTATACCCGTCATAAGAGAGGTTAATGATCAATTATTATTTTTATTATTGATCATAAACGTATTTGAAATTTTTTTATATAAGAAGAAAATATCAAATTTCATATTCTGTCATTCAGTCTAGGAAAAACACAGCTAGAGTTTTTTCTAGGAGGGTGGTTTGGATGCCACACTACATGTTCAGCATAAGGTCATAGGATGGAAGATCTTGAGGATACTAGAGACTACATGTTTTCAAAACGTGCTAATCCAATCAAGTATCACATAACAATTTTGTACTCTACATACATGATATATATATATTTGTTATTTCGCATAAAATCATAAAGATGATCCTGATTATTTTTTTAAACATATTTTTAGAGTATTTTTTCAACAGTAATTATAGTTGTAACTGAAAGATATTTATATTGTGAATCATTTTCTGGAGTTGGAAATAAATTGAATGTTATTTATGAAATAATAATTATAACTAATAAAAGAATAATAAAATTGTTAAATTTAATAGGATGTTCAAGAAAACACGTATATATACACTAATATTAAACTTGAATATTCACCACTAAAGGCATAAGTACAATTTAATCCATTATGTTTTTCACGTTTTATAATTTAAATCTCAATATTTTGAATTTAAGATATTGAATCTTGAAATCTCTAAATTTTTATAAATAAAATCTTCCTGTCACCAGCGCCTAATAATTTTTCTGAATGGGAGTATTATTTTGAGTAATTTCACTCTTAACTATTTTTGGAAGAAGATAAAATATTAGACGTGATTTATGTTGATATAAAAAAAATAAAGAAGGATAAATTGGAGATAACATAAAAGCTAAGAAAACTTTAGTGCCCTTTTATTTTAAGTCACATGACATATTATGGTAAGAAATGTTAAATTTGGTGATCAAAATGTTTAATTTATAAAATTTAGACATTAAGATTAAATATATTAAAATTTATATATTAGGGGAAAAAAAATTTAATGTTCAATAATCTATTTATGGTGGTATTAATTTTTTTTTTTACCAAAAAATCTAAACAATAACACATTATTGGTTTCAGGTTTTGATTCTTACCCAATAAGCAGCAGTGAAGCCAGTAACACCAGCAGATAAATGAATAACATACCCGCCAGCAAAATCTATAACACCAAGCTTGGCTAACCACCCATCTGGACACCAAATACTATACGCTCCAATTGTATACGAAAACGTAAGCCACAAAGGCACAAATAACATCCATGCAATAAAATTCATCCTCCCCAAAAGTGCCCCAGCAATTAGAACCAAGGTTATTCCAGCAAACTCAAATTGAAACAACACCATTGTAGCATTAGGGAAATACCCTAAAAATGCTCGGTCTAGAAGAAACTTTTGATTCAAAGAAACATCGGGTTTACCCCAAAAATCAAAAAAAAATTCACCAAA
Source organism: Panax ginseng (assembly GCA_020205605.1). Classification (NCBI taxonomy): domain Eukaryota; kingdom Viridiplantae; phylum Streptophyta; class Magnoliopsida; order Apiales; family Araliaceae; genus Panax; species Panax ginseng. Next base: position 89,440,872 of record CM035134.1, on the reverse strand, counting down.
TGCCATACGAAAACCCCATCCAACCCAACAAACCATAACGGCTGCAAATGCGTATAGGGCCATGAACGCGGAGTTTATTGCCCATTTCTTCTTTACCATGCCTCCATAGAGTATCATGAGCCCCGGGATGCTTTGGAGACCGACAAGTGTGGCTGCTGTGAGTTGCCACGCATTGTCGCCCTTGTTCATCCACTCGGGGCTCGCCTCGTCTGGTAGGAGGTTTGAAGGGAACTCCATTTTTTGTGATGTGGGAGCCTTTTAATTTGTTGACTATGTCTGTTGAAAATTTATTACGGATGCAAAGAAATATATGTTGCAGAGATGTTCTTTCTTATATAACTTGGGCTGGGGAGTATGATTAAATGTTGTAGAAGTGTGAGAGTGAGTCACTATGTAGAAGTAGATCGAGCTCTAAGTAGATCGGCTAGCATCAGTTGTATGTTGTTTGGAGGGAACCTTTCTCTGTCCTTATCAGTCCTAGGTCATACCTACATATTCACATAATTACAAGTTTTTCCCACAACAGACATCAACAAGATACACTTCTCTTAATAGTGAAAATATGTTATTTTCAACGCTAAATGCCAAACTTCACTTTTTGTCAAATGACCGAATCTATGCTTCAAGGATCTTCATTCCAAATAGTTCAAAATAAGAATATTATAAAATATATTGTATTTTATATAACTAAAAGTTATAATTGTTGAATTTTTACTATAAAAATTTTATTTATCTATTTATTTAATATTTATTTATTTATGTTAGACATTTATTTATTAATAAAATTACATCATTCAGCACTCATTAAATTATCATTTAGTTTGTTTATATAAACTCCATATATATATATATATATATATATATATATATATATATATATAATCTTTTATGTGTATAAATAAATATTAAACACAAAAGATATAAATCATATATAATATATAATTAAATAAATAATAGTTTATAACCTATGATGATTTGAATATATTATCTTGTAGGTTATAATACTTTTAAAAAATATGATTTATATTGATCATGAAAGTTGGACTTCTAATTAAAGTACTAGTGCATTAACGGTGTGTTTATGTGATAATATATTATTTTTAAAAAAATCATATAAACACTAATTTGTGAAATTTTTTAATTTTGAAATAATAATAGACTTAATATTGTTATACATTTTATTTGATGTTCCAATAAATAAGATTACATTGTGTTAATTAATACATAGAAAATATAATGCAATAACATATTGTAAAATAAATTACGACACAATAATTTATATATCAAACCACGAGCGTTAGAGTCATAGTCAATTCAGTCAAAATAAACAGGCAACTTAACCCTTTATAAAAAAATTAAAAAAAATGCAGAAGTGGGAAATTAATCACAATTCTGCAATCAGAAACTATTCTAATTAAACACCTCCAAACATCATCATCTTTCCAACTTGAAAATTATTATTTTCATACCATTTGTCTAAGCTCTTGAGTCTTGACTAGTAGTCTTTGATATGGTAGAAGGAAACTCATCAATATCATAAACAGAATTACGCTTAGTCGACATATCATACCTCTCCCCATCATTCCACAGCGCATAAGCCTCCGCTCCATGCACGGCATCATTAGCAATTTCAAGTTCCTCTTCACTCATTCTAAGTGGAACCATCAACTTAATGAACCAACAAATCACACTAGTAGTCACAATATTTAGACATACAATAAAACCTATTCCTGCAAGTTGAACTCCCATTTGTCTAAATCCGGCCGCTCTTTTGCCCGTTTGGAGGCCATAAGCTAGATCGATATATTACTCCCATGATCATAGCTGCCCAGCATTGTACCACTCCTGTGAGGCGTTAAAGTTTAGATTCTTAGCATAGGAACATAAGATTTAGGTAACAAATACACATCATTTTATATTTTAATTATGTTAAATTAAATTTTGCCTACGAGACACTTAATATAGATTACATTTTGTCTGATTTTTTTTTTTTAATTTTTTGTAAGTATAAAGATTAAAATCCATTATTTGTAATATTATTATAGAGTATTATAATCAAGTGTCTTAGATGTTAACGTTGTTTATGAATTGGCTTAGCCAATATGCCTGTTACCGTCCACCTGAAAATAGAATGTGGAATAGGCGCTTTACAAATAATCCCTCTCATCTCCTATAATGATATTATTATTAATGGTTGTTCTATCTCCAGATAGACGACCATAGAGGCATCTATTAGAAAACCAATAGCCAACAGTTGTGGACTATATATATGTACGACCAAAAAAAGAAAAAAGAAAAAATAATGCTATCAGCTATTAATGGTGGCACAAGAATGAAAACTTAGTAAAAAAATTAAATTTATATATATATATATATATATATATATATATATATATATATATATATATATATATATATATATATATATATATATATATATATATATGATATAGATTATTGATATGTATATATGCACAAATAAACAAAAATGAAAAATTAAAATTGAACTCTCATTTTTGGATGGATGGATTATGTTCCTGCAGTAGGAGTGATGGAAACCAACCCAGTGATCATGCTCTGCACAGCACCAATGATAGAAGGCTAGCCAAAGATGGAGGTGTCAAGAATGAGCCAAGTGAGGAGGCTTGTGGCGGTGCAGACATGGGTGTTTAGGGCGGCCAGAGCCGAGTCTGTACTAGCAACGTAAGGGGCTCCACCGTTGAACCCAGTCCACCCCATCCATAGCTGGCCAGCGCCGGCTAGCATCAGTAGTATGTTGTTTGGAGGGAACCTTTCTCTGTCCTTATCAGTCCTAGGTCCTACCTACATATACACATAATTACAAGTTTTCACCATAACAGACATCAGTAGGATACACTTCTCTAAATGGTGAAAAATTATATTATTTTCAACGCTAAATGCCAAACTTCAGTTTTTGTCATATAACAGAATCTATACTTCAAGGATCTTCGTTCCAAATAGTTCAAAATAAGAATTATAAAATATATTGTATTTTATATAACTAAAAGTTATAATTGTTGAATTTTTCTATAAAAATTTTATTTATCTATTTATTTAATATTTATTTATTTATGTTAGACATTTATTTATTAATAAAATTACATCATTCATCACTCATTAAATTATCATTTAGTTTATTTATATAAACTCCATATTATATATATTATCGTTTACTGTATAAATAATTGTTATACATAAAAGATATAAATAATACATACTATATAATTAAATAAATAATAGTTTATAACCTATGATGATTTGAATATATTATCTTGTAGGTTATAATAATTTTAACAGAGATTATTTATATTCATTATAAAAGTTGAACTTCTAATTAAAGTACTTGTGCATTAACGGATCATGTGATAATATTTTATTTAAAATATTTTCACATAAATACTAATTTATGAAATTTCTTAATTTTGAAATAATAATGGACTTAATATTTTTTACATATTAATTTGATGTTCCAATGAGTGAGATTACATTGTGTTAATTAATACATCAGAATGTCGATTAATATATTTAATTAATATTAAGAACATAATTATTGTCAAAACATCTATAAGATTTTTCATAATATAATTTATCATTGACCATAACATCTTAACCAAAGTCTTTTAATATTCATTATTAAAAGGATTGATTTAATTGTTAAATCAATTTATGATCAAATAAAGATAAATTATGGACTTATGAAATTATTTTAAAATTATCGGGATTGTTTTAATTGATTATGAAATATTTATGTATATATAGAAGAAATATTTACGTTTATTAGTAACATGTTTTTTTAATTAATTTCTGGACTGAAGTGCAATTACAATTATTTAGTAGAATTAAATGTAATTAATATTTATTTTGAATACTATTATTAGATAATAATATCTAGAAAACTATTGGAGTTAGAAGAGAAGTCCCTTATGATCCCCTTCCTAACCTAATATGGGCCAGATTCATAAGAGATGGTAATGATCAATGTTATTTTATTTATCATTGATCCGATTAATGAACGAGAATATATTTTAAAGGGGGGGCAAAATACATCAATAAAAAAAATTTATTTATTGACGCTTGAAGAGCTTCTTTCGGTTGTACGAGTGAGAGCAGGCAACTGTATCCTGCGATACTTATCATCTAACAAAGGGAAACCCCAACGACAAACAGGAACTCAAAAATATTGCTACACTATGCCAAGACCAAACACCAAAAACAACTTCATAAAAGCTAAGCAGCGAGAACTAGGGAACTCATGGCTGCAGACTCACATTATGTCATGCTGCGATGTCAAAGGGTATGTTCAAATTTGATCAAACTAGTACAATTCAACACATACAAGGATCGGATCATACAAGAAAATAGAAACCAAGCAGAGACACGAAGATAATCGGTGAAGGCGCAAGAACTAAAATAAGAAGCAAATAATTTGAAGCTGAAAAGAGAGAAAAGACTAACCATCCGAGTACTCATCGAAAAATTCTTAAAAGCGATCAACACAACATCATACTCTTTATCAATTCTCCTTTCTTCCCTACTCTGCCATTTCTTCTTAACCTTTCTACTTGGAGAAGCCATCTTGCCCCCATTCACAAATGGAAATTTCACAGAATCCATTTTCCTCAATCCTAAACCCCAATCAGAAGTAGAAATTAGTGGAGAACCATTAGACACATGCTCTTACATCAATTATTCCTAAATTAACAGAAAATAAATTAAAAATAAAATCAATTTTTATTCTTTTTCTTATATCCCTAAATTTATTTGTCAATTGTCATCATCAAAATTACATACAAAGTGGAGACCTAATTAACAGAAAACATTAATAGTATGCATATTTAGGCTAAATTAAAATTAATAGTACCAAATTTGAAAGACATTTAGGCTAAATTAAAATTAAAAATTAATTAAATTACTTACCAAACTAAAGTCCAAAATAGAGGAGCAGATCAGCAGACACCGACGACTGGTGAAGTGGCGAGGTGAGAGGGCAGAGTCGGGAGGGAAGAGATTAGAGATGAAGAGAGGCGGGAGGGAAGAGTTGGAGGGAAGAGATGAAGAGCTGTGGAGGCGACTAGCGAAGTGGCGAGGCTAGAGGGCAGAGTCGAAGTGTCGAACAGATGAAGAGAGGCGGGAGGGAAGAGATTAGAGAGGAAGAGAGGCAGACCAGACCTAATAAAAAAAAATTTAATTTTTTTTAATAAAATGACGTCGTTTCATGTTAGTTTAAAAAAAAGGAGTGAGGATGAGAAGAAGAGTCGCGTCGCCGCCGCCTCGCTAGCTTTGCTTTCGGTGCTCCCCTAGCTCCACCACGGTGCCACTTCAAGAGGCGGTGCCCCCCTCCCCGTCCCCACCTAGTTCCGCCACTGCATTGATTATAAATGTATTTAAAACTATTTTATATAAGAAGAAAATTTTAAATTTCGTATTCTTTCTTTCATCCTATGAAAAACACAGCATTTGTTTATTCTAGAATGGTGCTTTGGATGCCACATTCCAGGTTCAACATAAGGTCATAAAAGGGAAGATCTTGAGGATACTAGAGACTACAAATTTTTAAAACATGCTAATCCAATCAAATATTACATAACAAATCTGTGACGACCCCAAAATAGGTCCACACAACCCATTCTGAGTCGTCAAAATACATTGTACAGAATCCAAATACAAACTTTATTTATACTGCTATTAACTATCGTGTAAAATATAAATCCAAACATAAGTTGTGAGTTTCAATACAAATATTATCTCGTAGACAATATCTAAACTCAAATAAAGTCCTTATTATAATTATTATCACACTATTTTATAAAATAGTGAGGACTACTATAATAACCAACTTGGACCATTACTCCACTCCCCGACTTTGAATTAATATTTATTTTGAATACTATTATTAGATAATAATATCTAGAAAACTATTGGAGTTAAAAGAGAAGTCCCTTATGATCCCCTTCCTAACCTAATATGGACCAGATTCATAAGAGATGGTAATGATCAATGTTATTTTATTTATCATTGATCATAAATGTATTTGAAACTGTTTTATATAAGAAGAAAATTTCAAATTTTGTATTCTTTCTTTCATCCTATGAAAAACACAACATTTGTGTAAAATCCCAAATTTTACGAATAAAGATTTAAATTTTTCGATTTTTTTTAATGTTATGGTGTGTATTTGATATAATATTATAGTTGTGGGTAATATTTATAAATTTTGCAAATTAAGCAAGTTGTTATATTATATTCGATTGGTCGGGGAATATTCTTTGTGTCGAGGAATATTCGTACGACGGTACAATCATTGGTGAACCCCACAACGGAATTATTGTCGGATTGAGAAAACGACAAAATTATTTTATTAAAAATAACGGCGGAAGTTTTACCGAATTATCTTTGTTGAACTACTCATTAGTAAAAGTACGATGTCTGGCGTGGTTGCATAGTGGCTGCACGGTATTGGTTATTGATGCTTACTTGAGAAGTCACTCGGTTATACTCAATTATTTGCTTCTGATAATTGTTGCATCATATCTCTCATATTATTGATTCAATTGTTGTCACAGTATCATCTGCATAATATGATATATTGTTAAATCAATAATTGAGATGACAAAGTTATTCATATTATTAAATTACAATATTTACAATGTCTAGAAGTTCTGTCAAGGAGAGGTTTTGTGGCGACCCCAAATCCAGGTACTTGAAACCCGAACTCGGTTCTCCACGATACCATTTCTTTAAGCTGAATAATACTAAATAATAATACATTCGAACTTAATTTACATACATCAAAGTTTACTTCCCCAGGTACGTGACCTTCAAATACATTCCTTACAATATCTGACAATAGATTCCATTGTCTTACTAACTATAACCATTAACTTATACTAAATCTCATTCGAATAGCTTTTCTTTTCCCTTGTTCATGCTCGAGCCTTCGTGTCGATCGACGAATCTTGAAAACATTTAATTTAAGCAAGGATGAGCATTTGAGTGCCAATGATAATAACAATTATATATATAAGCTGAAAGAATATAAGTATTCTCTTTACATAACACTTCTACAACGAATCAAAAGTTGTGAAGTAATCTGTACTGATAAAAGATTCACATAACAACTCTCTTTCAATTTCTTGAAATTAGGCTCCACCCATGAATAGGGTTTAAGAAACATACTATGAACATGGTTTTTCATTTTCGAAAAGGTTTAACAGAAATTCATCCAAGCAAAGTCATAACTTACAGCACGGAGGGTGATCACTCATTGTACCTGTATTGATCAATACTACATAACTTGAAGCGAAATTCATCGCTCACCCTTTGTCCGCAAGGCGCATAAAAATTTTCCCATTATCGGGATGTTCATACATGCACGGGTTCCAAATTCGAAGGTTTTAATCTTGCTCAACAATAATATGTAATTCAACATATATGTATACGGGTAATTGACAAAGGTATATCAACATGTGAATAAATGCTATGATTATCCAAGTGGGGACACTTGTATAACCATTTAGAAATCAACTTATGAGAATATATATACGAGCTAACATGTTGATAATCAAAGCGCATATAACTGCACAGGAATATAATAATTTCAAACTTCTTACTCATGTCCATTGCATAAAGGAAATGCAAAGGTAAGATACTTGCCTGATTTGCTGATTACAAATCTCAACTTAGGTTTTATCTCTTTATCACAACCTATCAATAAGTAGATCATTCGTTCGATTAGAACAATATATCATAACATATAATCACATCAATTCTGAAGACATAGTCTAATCACGTCATCACATAATCGCAGTGATCATACTTTCTATTCTATACTTTTATACATTTTTCAAATATCTCATCCATGCTCTTACAGAAGCCTTTTCTTTCTATTATAGGGTCTGACATTTGTCGGCGTACCGACTTTATCGGGTAAATACTGAGTCTAAGACTCTTATCCTATACCTCAACATCTGTAAATATCAAACATTTTATTTTTAATCATTTTTGAATTTTCCAGAAATTGAAAAATTTAAAATAATTCAAATCTGTCACTACCGGGCCTATAGTGATATAACTGTTACTATAGGTGTTCCTCAAAACTTTATAACTTCATAATCGGTTCTCAAAGTCAATTAGTTTGGTATGCATTTATAACTTTCAAAACATCTGGAATCATAATTAAATGATTTAAATATTAAACAATTCCATTATCATTAATAATTAATTTATATTAAACTATTAATGAAACCATTGCCAAAATATAAAAGTTATTTATAATAACTCAAACTATTTTTAAAACATTTATATTACCCTTAAATGATTTTTAAAACAATTAAAATCATTTTAAATAATCACCATTAATATATAAATATTAATGTACTATTCATCAAATATTAAAAGTCATTAATTATAACTTAAAATATTTTTAAATCCTTAATATCCTCTTTAAATGATTTTTAAATAAATAAAACCATTTTTAAACTATTTATTTAATAATAATTATTAAATAAACTAAATATCATTAATATTATCTTAATATCATTAGTATTAAATTATTAATGAAATTATCCTTTAAATATTAAAAGTTATATTTTATAACTTAAAATATTTTAAATACCTTAATTTCATTTAAAATGATTTTTATAATATTAAAATCATTTTTAAACTAAATTATTTAATATAATCATTAAATAACTTTAATATCATTAATATATAATTAATTAATGAAATTCATCACAAAATATTAAAAGTCATGGGAAATAACTTAAAATATTTTCTTATACCATAATATAATTTTTCATGATTTTTCATGAATTAAAACTATTTTAAATAATTTATTTAATATTATAATTAAATAAATAAATACCTTTATATTTCAAAAATATTAAATATTTATGAAATACACTCAAAATAATTAAAAACTATTTTTAGGACTTTAAAATAATTTTTCATAATTTATTTGGTATTTTTAATAATTAAAAACTAATTTTCTAATTTTTAAATCATTTTTCGGAAAATCAGAAATTAAAATAATTAAAGCGTCAAGCTAAAGGCCCCTATAGTGATGAAGTGTCGCATATAGGTGTTCTTGAGCCTACCCGAGATCTTCATAAAGGCGTAATCGAGTGGCCTACTTTTGACCGTGAATAACTCTCTCATCTTAACGAATTTGGACAATCTATAAATTGGGTCTTGTAGAGGAAATACAAGACTACAAGATCCAACAATCATAACCTCTAAAACAACATCAGATCTGGGATAAATCAGCCATCAAAGTAGCTACCAAAGCTATTCTTCACGAAGAACAGTTCGAGGTTCCTACTTTGGACCTCTATAACTTGATGATCGTGTAACGTTTTTGTGATCTATCAATTCCAGTGTGTAGACAACATGTAGGACTACAACTCTAACACTTAAAATCATCATAACAACAATAAATCAAGCATTTAAAGTATGGTCAAACCTTGTCAGAAAAATTAACACTTAGAAAATTACGGGTCATTTGAATTTTTTCGGTCAATGCCAGTCAACCCACTTTGACCTTAAATAACTCTTAATCCGTAATATATATGGACTGATTCTTTTGGAGGTTAAATACCATATAACAAGCTACACATATTAACCTTTAGAACACAAAACACATTAAATATGACCGAGATATAAGGCTGACATTTGCCAAAAAAATATCTGGACACTTAGAATATTTTCCGGGTTTGAAAAACACTCGGCCATCAATCTAAATTGACCCTTTGACCGCTTATAAATCCCGATCTACAATAGATATAGACCTGATTCCTTTCGGAGTTTAAAGACCACATAACAAGCTACAACTAACAACTTTTAAACAACAAAAAAGTAAATAATCAGAGATATAAGTCTTGACATTTGCCCAAAAATCACGTAATTTGGTTTTTCCAACTTGCTCAAATCTTCAAATTCGTGCACTTTGATGTTATGGGTTCATGATTTTACAACCTGAACATTAATAGACTCTCTATTACACTACTTTAAACAATCAATTGCATCAATTAACATCGAATCGAAGGATTTCTAGAATTTAGGATTTCTACCTTTTCAAGCTTGATTTTTGATTTACGGCTTCTTGATGCTTCCGATTTGTTGTTTGTGATGGTTAGGCTTTGTTTAGGACCGATATGCTACAATAATTGTGAGGTTTTAGAGAGAGAAGCTTAAGGATGAGAGTTGGATGAATTTTAGTGTACAAAATATATTATCTCTCCAATCTATATATAAACCAAGTTAGATGCATTGGATGCTACTCAATGGTTGATTGAATCTGCATAATTGAGTCTTGGATGCTTAATTGGTAGGGTAAGTATGTTTGCCATGCTTTGCTAGCAAGATTCCTACAATAATACACTAATAAGCCAAAAGGGCATTTTGGTAATTTCGCATATAATTTCATGGGCAGTTTTGTACATAGCAATTAAATGTAGTATTTAATCACTAGATGGTAATTCTTATCATTTACCAATTAATTCTATCCTTTGGTAAATTAAAATTTTTATACATTAACATCGTAATTAAACCCGATAATTTTAAATTAGGGTTTTGATTGAAAAATTAGGGTTTTCTAATTAGGGTTTCTTAACGCCATCAATTAGGGTTTCTAATTGACCATTAGGATTCTCTAATTATCTCGTGTATGTTCTAACACGGTCATTACAATCTCTAACTTCAACCGATTAGGGTTGTAATAATTAGGGTTTGTCCTAATTATCTGCAAACAATGATAATTAGGGTTTTCTTCTAATTACTGACATCTTATACACAAGTAACCTTCATATACACAATAAACTTCATATACACAAATCACTACTCGGTCATTTCTCATAACTAAGTTTAATAATTAGGGTTTCACAAAGACGGTAATATCTGTGACCTAATTGGTCGTTGTCAATATTATCTGTCTTTACATATACACAGTACATAATTATTGTCTTTGTAAAATCATTATAACAATAATATAATATTATTATTCTCATCTCTTGATCACAATCCCAATTCGTGGTTTGGATCTCATATCCGACTTCTCTTTTGCATATCAAGTTAAAATACTTGATTTAAATATTCGAACAATTCATATAATAAAATATATATTATATAAATTCTAATTATCACTTCATATATTATTTCCAATCATGTTTTCATGGAAAATAATTAATAAAAACATTTCGCTTATGTAAATTAATTACCATAAAAATATAATTTGTAGTAATTAATAATTCCAAAATTATTTCTAATTTTTCAAGTAATAAATATATTCGCATTTATCGTTCACATTACTAGACACTTATTTTCGTCATTAAATAAAAAAAAAATTATACGCAAATTTTCTTATTTATTTTATTTAGGAAATCTCGGGTTATTACAGGTTTGGTCACCTAATTGTGCGCCAATAAGGAGAAATCCTTATCGGAAAGCCCCCTCTTTCCTGGGAACGACATGGTTGTTAAATATTGTGAGTTATAATATTAATGATGAATAAGTTCGTGTTGATTAAAGATGAATTTGATAGTTCCATTGTGTTGGGATTATTAGTGTTAGTGGAAAATCGACATCTATTAGATGATAATTGATGTGCTGGGGTTATATTGATAAATCGGGTAATTTATCGGATAAATGAGCAATTAATTGCTACTTATTCATATGCTTATATAACTATTTGTTCACATATGTGTACTATTGAGTCACATTCATTTACTATTAGGGGAGTTGGTGCAAGATTGATAATACTTGCATGACTAAGTTAAAGATGGAGGTATAGATTGAGGTACTATATTGTAATTAATTTTTTCACATGTTTAGAACTATTGAGTCACATGATTTACTATTGAGTCACATGATTTTACTATTGATTCACATGATTTACTATTAGGGGAGTTGGTGCAAGATTGATAATACTTGCAGGACTAAATTAAAAATGAAAGAAAAGTTGAAGGTATTGTACTGTAATTTTTTGAGCCCCACAACGTGTAATTATCTAAACTATATTTTTCTATAAATAGAAGCTCATTCTTCCTTCACTTCTCACCAATTCACTAAAGCTTTAGAGCCATTATTATAGAGAGAAATTATAGAGAGAAAGAAGAAGAGAAGTCTGCTCCCTCACTATTCCAGTATCCAGTCTTCTTTTGAGGTAAGGGGTATTATTTTTTTCATATTCATGAAGAGAACTTCATTATTCCATTCTTTATTATTACATTGGAATAACTCCGATATCTGTGATCTACCCTATACTTGGTGAAATTCTTACGTTATTCCATTCTTTATTATTCATTGGAATATCCATGCTCATGCGTTTTACTTGGGACCGGGTTAAAATCTTTATTATTACATTGGAATATCTTGTCTATGCATTTTACGTTGGGACTGGTTCCGTCTTTTATTATTCTGTTGGAATATCCCGTACGTGCGTATTACGCTGACCGGGTTCCGTTATTTAGTATTACATTGGAATAACACATACATCAAGCACCGCATGCATGTTGATTTCTGTTGTTATTCCATTCTTTATTATTCTATTGGAACATCTTGTCGGTGCGAATTTCGCCTGACCTGGTTCCGTTATTTATTATTCTGTTGGAATAACCTATCTATGCGAAGTATCACATGCATGGTTATTTCTCTTGTTATTCCATTCTTTATTATACTCAGTTGGTTAAAGTTTTGACTTCTATACTCCATGAAATTAGTGGAATATCCTTGATATTTTCACTTCATCCAATATCTTTTCATGGAAATATTCTTTTGAGCATTCTTGAATTTTACTCTACAAAGAAGTATCATGTTGACAATTTGGACGTTCTTAGTTCCTGAATAAATTAATTCTTGAACTTGTTTTATTGAATTCTTATATCATTGTCATCATCCTCATGTTTATATTTTTTGAAAGTCATCTGTGGCCAGTAGTGAATAGATGGACTTGGTATGATTATGACCAGGGATTATTCGGTGTAATCATGACCGTAAGGTTACAAATGATGTGGTAAAAGTCCTCATTGGCCCGTAGTGCATTGATGGACAGTTGTTGGCATGATCATGACCATTGATGAATACGAATATCCTTGGCGTGCGTAGTGCATGGATAATTTGTGGTCGTGATACTAAAGAATATCCTTGGTCGTAGTGCAGGGGTGATTCGATGATGTGGATTATTTATTAAGCTGAGTCTCAGCGATAAAAGTGATGAAAAACCTTTTAAATCATAAAAGATAGTTGATTTTATTTTCTACTTGACTCTTTTAATGGATTGCATGTTCCGCTGTAGTTAAACTTGATGTCTATTGTATTTTATCAGTTTAACACTGTTGAAGACTAATGATAAATTATTCTGCATTATCTTAGTCATAATATTTCATAATATCTCAGAATAGGTGATGTATACCTGTTTTGGGGGCGTCATAGTTGGTATCAAAGCTTAGAGATATGATCCCTGGCTGAGATGTGAGACAAGAACTAGGAGGGGAGAGACGGAGAATTCCTTCGCTAGTATGACCTACCTAAGTTTATTTGGTATTAAATTTGTCGATCAGAGTATAGGGATAATATGTGATATGTTAATTAACCCTTGTTTTATGCCAGTGTTTGAAAAGGGCATCTGAAAATGTTGAGATAAGCAATGGAGCAAAATAATATGACCGTATCGCAGTACGAGGCTAAGTTTGTGGAGTTATCCCGGTTTGCATCCCAATTGGTCGATAATGATGAGCGAATGACGCGAATGTTTCTAAGAGGTTTGAACCTCGATATACGTTAATACCTTATTTCTCATAAACTTTGTTTATATTCAGATGTTATGAATAGGGATTTGTTATTGGAGCGTGATAATGAGTTAGCACAACCAAAAGGTAACGACCAACAACACGATAATAATAAATCTGTGGCAATAGTGACGGCCATGAACAATGATGACCATCGTGGGGGAAATTATCATGCCAAGAATGGTAACCACTTCGGTGGTAATCATGGCTAAGATAAAAGAAGTGGAAATTTCAAGAAGAGAAGGTCATTTAGCTCGATTTCAAGAAGAGAAGGTCATTTAGCTCGATTCTGTTGGAATAACCTGTATACGCGGTCTACCCTATACTTGGTGAAATTCTTCTGTTATTCCATTCTTTATTATTCTGTTGGAATATCATGTTTGTGCGTTTTACGTCGGACCTGGTTCCGTCTTTATTATTGTGTTGGAATATCCTCGCCTATGCGTTTACGCTTTGACACAGTTTTGTTATTTAGTATTACATTGGAATAACACATCATCTAAGAAACCGCATGCATGGTGATTTCTGTTGTTATTCCATTCTTTATTATTACATTGGAACATCACACAGCCGCATGTAATTTCGCACCGACCTAGTTCCGTTATTTATTATTCTATTGGAATAACTTTGTACATCTGCAATACCGCATGCATGGTGATTTCTTTTGTTATTCCATTCTTTATTATACTCGGTTGGTTAAAGTTTTGACTTCTATACTCCATGAAATTAGTGGAATATCCTTGATATTTGCGCTTCATCCAGTATCTTTTCATGGAAATATTCTTTTGAGAATTCTTGAATTTTACTCTACAAAGAAGTATTGTAATAACCCGATATTTTCTATATAATTAAATCAGAAATTTTGCGTATAATTTTTTTTTTATTTATTATTATAAATTATTTATTTTAATAGTCAGAATGTGTGCAAGGTATTATGTATGTATTTATGTGATGAATATAAAATATATTTATTACATGAATGATTACAAATAATTTTATTTTAGAATTATTGATCTCTATAAATTATATTCTTATAATAATTAATTTTCTGATAAACATATTTTTATTAATTATTTTCCATGAAAATATGTTTATATACTATTTAAATAATATATGAAATGAATACAGAATTATTATAATAATTATTTTATTATATGAAATTACTTTAGAATAGTTAAGTTAATTATTTTAACTTAATTATTAATGTTGTATATGGCAGATAAATCGGATATGGAATCCAAACCCTAATTCTGGGTTTTGATCAAGGAATGAGAATAATAATATTATATTATTATTTGTCAGTATTATAATTATGTATGCTATGTGTGTAAGGTTATTGTGTGGAACAGTTATAGTAGGATAGTACAAAATTCCTAGCATTACTGATAAAGTATAGTATAAAGTCAAATATGACTATAATGGTTGTTAAGTTATGTGTTATGTAATTAATGATTATTATTATGATTAATGTTAATTAGGTAAACCCTAATTAGTATCTAAAAACCCTAATTATTGGAATAAAAACCCTAATTGCTAAATTACAAACCCTAGTTATTAATTTAGCAAGCTTAATAGTAATTAGTAGATTATAAAGCCTAATTTATAAGTCCTAAGTGATTAGGAAACTTAATTCATTAAGAAACCCTAATCAACATTTTAGAAAACTAAGATCTCCTATTTTTCCCTTAACACACAATTCTAGATTTAGAGCTTATGAAACCCTAGGGTCAAACCCTAAGGGTTAAAACCTAATAGGTGTGAGAAGTTACCAAAGTACCATGCACTTTATAAGTTAAATGACCAAATTGCCCTTCTAGCATTATTTAAATAGATAACTTGTATAGGTTGCCATAACTTTAGTTGGTAAACCAACTCAACATAGCCATGTGGTCTAGTAATAGCCTTTAATCAATAAGCATGATCAACCCTAACCATTTCATCAAGTTATATATAGATTGAGAGAGAGGAAAGTTCATAACTTGTCCCAATTTCTCACACATACACCACCAAGCTTCTTTCTCTCTAAACCCACGAAAATAGTTAGCATTTCAGTTCCTTAGTGAGTCCCCAGAACATCAAGATCAGATTAGGAGCAGAAGATCAAAATTTGGTTCATAGAGGTATAAGACCCAACTTAGAAAATTTGATCTTTATGCTGTGTTGGATTAGATGTTAGAATGTTTAGATATGGTGTATGATGTGTAAATTAATGTTCTGGGTTGGTATCTTATGAGTCCATAACATCAAAGTGCTCGAAATCAAAGATTTTCAAAATCTGGGAAAAAGTTTTTTTTGTGATCTGACATCAAATGTCAGTGGCTATAGATTGTTGTGTGTTTAGTATTTTTGTTGTTTAAAAGTGTTAATCTATAGCCTGTCATGTTGTCTTTAATATGCAAAAGAAATTAAAGTTAGATCTATTACAGATTTGAAGTTATAATCGGTCAAAGGTCATTGACCGACCATGACCGAGGATAATCTGGGCAGCCCAGAAAGTTTAAAATCGCGTCGAGCGATGATTTTAATGGCCTACGATCTGACATCCTTGATGATTATTTGTTGATGTTTTGGTAGTCAAGTTGTAGCTGGTAATGTGGACTGTATATTCATGTCTTAAAACCCCACAAACAATGAACATATCGAACGTAGCAAGTGGTCAAAGTAGTCCACTTACACTGTTTTTGCATTTCTGGGAATTTCCAGAAAAATGATGAACACACAGTTTCGACACCCTTTGAATGAAATTTGTAGATAGTGATTTAGATGTTTTTGAAGTGTAATCTTGATATGTTGTTATACCTTGTCATGTATACTACATGTATGAATCATAGAACCACCAAAACAACAACTAGAACCTAGATAAATTTGTACTGGAAAGTGACCAGTTGATGTTCTGGGTTTCTGAAGAAACCCAGGAAATGTCTGACAGATTCTTTAGCGAGCCCAGATCGTTTTGATATGTGTGTTATAGCTGAGATGATGAATGATCATTGTAGTATTACAGTTTGTCTACATAATCAAAGTTCAAGTTAGTTCAGAAACGTTTTAGATTGAAAGTTACACGCGGTCAAAGGAGGCAACTCGAACATCGACATCGTTGTTCTTGGGCTCAAGAACACCTAAATGACGCTTTTATGCGCCTTTAGGCTTCTTGACAGAGACTTAATTAATTTTAATTTTGTTTTCAAAAATAATTAAAAATAAGAAATAAATTATAAAAATTACCAAGAATGATTTTAAAAATTATTTTAAATTATGAAAATAACTTTTAATTATTTGTGATATTTTTCATTAATATTTATAATTATTTGAATATTAATGATATTTAATTTATTTAGTTAGTTTATTAAATAAATTAGAGAAAAATGATTTTAATTATTTTAAATGAGAATAAAGTGTTAGAAAATGTTTTGACTTATAAAATATATTTTCTATATTTTTGGAGAATTCTCATTAATAAATTAATATTAATGATATTAGTTTTATTTAATGATTATATTAAATAAATAGTTTAAAATGATTTTATTTATTTAAAAATCATTTAAAAAGGATATAAATGAATTAAAGATATTTTAAGTTATAATTAATGACTTTTAATATTTGGATAAATAGTTCATTAATACTTTAATATTAATGGTAATTATTTAATAATGATTTTAATTGTTTTAAAAATCATTTAAAGGGTAATATAATACTTTAAAAATATTATGAGTTATTATAAATAACTTTAATATTTTTGGCAATGATTTTATTAATAGTTTAATATTAATTAAATATTAATGATAATAGAATTGTGTACTATTTAAATCATTTAATAATGATTCCAGTGTTTGAAAATTCGTGATAAATTATAATAAATGTTTAAAAATTATTATAAGTCAGTTAAAAATAATTTGACTGATACTTGTTGATATTGATATACGAGATAGAGTCTTAGACTCGATAATTACCCGATAAAGCCGTCGGTAGACCAACATGTTTCAGAAATTGATCTGGACTTAGATATTTTGACTGTATAAATGTTTGTTTGTGATTACATACGATCGTTGAATATGTATGACAATGTGATTAGGTTATGTGAATCGCAATGTGATAGGCGCGGTATGTGTTATGATATGTTATTCTAATCAGTAAAATGCTCTTATTACTGATAGGTTGCTATATAAAAGATAAAACTAAGTTGCGTATTGTAAGCAGCAGACCAGACAAGTATCCTACCTTTGCATTTTCATTATGCAATGGACAAGTGTAAGAATGTTTCAGAATTATACTATTACTGTACAGATTGTTAAACCTATATTATATGCGCCCATTGATTATCAACATGTTAGTATATGGTAATTCAGATATTTATTCTGTTCATTAATTTTTATAAATGATTATACAAGTGTCCCCACTTGGATAATCATTGTATTTAATCACATGTTGATACACCTTTGATATACATATATGTTGAATTATAGATTATTGTTGGATAAGATAAAACCTTTTGTTTGGAACCCCGACAAGTATGAACATCCCGAATATGGGGAAAATTTTTGCGCGCTTACGGCGGATAAAGGATGAACGATAATATCGTTTCTAGCAATGTAGTATTGATCGTCTACAGGTCCATGGATCATACACCCTCAGGGCTCGTAAGTTATGACGGTTTGTAGATGAATTTCGCATAACCTATTCAAAAGCGTAAAATAATGTTCATAATCATCGACTACCCTATATATATAGTCAATACGTAGTTTCAAAAATTTGAACGAGGGTTGTTATGTTATTATTATTGGTACAGATTACTTCACAACTATTGACTTGTTGTAGAAGGGTATTATAAAGAAAACATTTAAATTCTTTCAGCTTATATATATATATATATATATATATATATAATACTTGCTGGGTACTCAAATTCTCATCCTTGCTTAATTTAAATGTTTTCAGCTAAGCATGACCAACTGGAAAGTCAAGCCAAGAACACGTGAAAAGGAAAGCAAATAGAATATGTTATTGGTATCATTTGTAATAGATAGACTGTATGACGTTAATGATATGTATTATATATCATGTAAAGAATGTAGTAAAGGTTGTGTACTTGGGATTAGACTCTGATAAATGTAAGTTAAGTTTAAAATTTATATCATTGTTATTATTATTGGTAATATTTCCGCTCATAGAAATGGTATCGTAAAGAACTGAATTCGGGTTTCAAGTACCTGGATTTGGGGGCGTTACAAGTATCATGTTGACAATTTGGACGTTCTTAGTTTCTGAATAAATTAATTCTTGAACTTGTTTTATTGAATTCTTATATCATTGTCATCATCCTCATGTTTATATTTTTTGAAAGTCATCTGTGGCCTGTAGTGCATAGATGGACTTGGTATGATTATGACCGGGGATTATTGGATTGTAATCATGACCGTAAGGTTACAAATGATGTGGTAAAAGTCCCTCATTGGCCCGTAGTGCATTGATGGACGTTGTTGGCATGATCATGACCATTGATGAATACACGAATATCCTTAGCAGTAGTGCATGGATAATTTGTGGTCGTGATACTAAAGAATATCCTTGGCAGTAGTAGTGAGGGGGTGATTCGATGATGTGGATTATTTATTAAGCTGAGTCTCAGCGATAAAAGTGATGAAAAACCTTTTAAATCATAAAAGATAGTAGATTTTATTTTCTACTTGACTCTTTTAATGGATTGCATGTTCCGCTGCAGTTAAACTTGATGTCTATTGTATTTTATCAATTTAACACTGTTGAAGACTAATGATAAATTATTCTGCATTATCTTAGTCATAATATTTCTTACTGGGCTAGTTGAGCTCACCCTTTCTTTCACTATTCTCTTTAGGAAATGAAAACGTAGCCGGGACTAGTCGGGGAACGGAGTGACGCTCCAGATGATAGTATTAGTAGTCCTCATTATTCTGTTAAATAGTGTGACAATAAATGTTATGAGGACTTATTCTGAGAGTGGATATTGTCTAGAAGACAATATTTGTATTAAAACTCACAACTTTCTTGTTGTATATTAAAGATTGTATTTGTATTATGTACCATGTATTTGGCGACTCAGAATATGTGATGTATATCTATTTTGGGGACGTCACAATTTGTTTATTCTAGAATGGTGCTTTGGGTGCCACATTCCAGGTTCAACATAAGGTCAGAAAAGGGAAGATCTTGAGGATACTAGAGACTACAAATTTTCAAAACATGCTAATCCATTCAAATATTACATAACAAAATCTGTGACGACCCCAAAATAGGTCCGCACAACCCATTCTGAGTCGTCAAAATACATTGTACAGAATCCAAATACAAACTTCATTTATACAGCTATTAACTATCGTGTAAAATATAAATCCAAACATAAGTTGTGAGTTTCAATACAAATATTATCTCGTAGACAATATCTAAACTCAAATAAAGTCCTTATTACAATTATTGTCACACTATTTTATAAAATAGTGAGGACTACTATAATAACCAACTTGGACCATTACTCCACTCCCCGACTAGTCCCAGCTACATTCTTGCCTCTTAAGGAGAATAATGGAACCAAAAAAAATTGGTGAGCTTAACTAGCCCAATAAAGAATATTATGGCTAATAATATAATGTAGAACAAATTATCCTTAGTCCTCAACAGGAAAATTTCTGATAGAATACGATAGACAACAAGTTTTAGATAAACAAATATAGTGAAAATAATAATCCATTAGAAGAGTCAAGTAGAGCATGATGTCTACTATCTTCTATGATTTAAAAGTTTATCATAAATATTTTATCCCTGTAACACCAATCAATAAATATTCCAAATCAACAAATTATCCATGCACTACGGGCCAAGGATATTCATTTGTATCACCAGTGGTCATGATCATGCCAAACACCTGTCCATCTATGCACTACGGGCCAAAGAGGACCTTCACCACAAACCTTTATCTGTAACCTTAAAGGTCATGATTATACTAATACACAATTCCTGGTCAAAAGCATACTAATCAACAGTCCATCTTTGCACTACGGGCCAAAGATGACTTTCAGCATAATATAAGCATGAGGATGATGACAATGATATAAAGAATCAATCAAGTGAGATCAAGGATAAATATTAGATATTATAATTCAATTTATCCAAAGTTCACGAATGTCCAAATTGTCAACATGATCACCAATTATAGAGTAAAATTCAAGAATGATATTCATGTATTAAAAATAATTTGGATAGAAAAGAAACCAATTTTGTCGTGAATAGTACTTGTCGACGTCGGGATTTTTGAGTGTCCCTTTTTGTTACTTGTTCTTTGGTGTTCTCATGTTAATGTGAGATTTGTTTGAAAAAACAAGTGAAAAAGGTCCGACATGTATAATGTCGATGATTGACTTTAAGAGTCGCCAGTTGGTGTATTTAATTGGTTGCACCAACGCAACCGAAAAGGTTTGTACAATGACCCAGTGTTTTGACACTACTAAACGGGTCTGTGAAAAAACCGAGATTCATTAAGGGTTCGGGGGCTTGATTATGCGGAGGGAAGGTGTTAGGCAACCCCCGACATCCGTGTTACCACGGTGACCGCCACTTTTCAAAGAAATTGTTATATGAATGTGTGTGTGTGTGTGTGTGTGTGTGTGTGTGTGGATCAATGTGCAATTTATTTGAAAGTAGTGCGAGGCCTCGTTCGCACCTATATACAAGGGTTTGAATTTTATTAGAAAAATTCAGTTTTAACCACAATATAGCAATGACATTTTTGGAAAAGAGGTTTTTCAAACCCTGTGCTCAATAGGAATTGAGACCTTTTCATACTTCCATTTTATTATTAAATGTCTGGCTTGTTTGCTTTTATTTTCAAGATGCGAAGCATCTTCGAGAAAATAATGTACAACAATGCCGAACTCCTTATGGGCATGACAACCATCCAAGGAAACTCAGACACTGTAAAATAATGTACAAGCTTCTTACAGCTAAAGAAAATGTCCATCATGGGAACCGAATCTAGATTCAGTAGACTGAATCTGTGATCACATGATTCTTAGGCTCACATGATACTTTTGTATGGAAAGCAGTAAGCAGTTATATATATAAAAGTTGTAAATATATATATATATGTACATGATCAGCCACCACGAAGCAACTCCATGGGGGATCGAAAATGTAAATATATAAAAGCTGTAAATATATGTATATGAACATGATCAACCGCCAAGTAAGTAAAATCCAAAGGACGAAATGTAAATAAAGTCATAAAAGGCCACAAGTAAACTTGAACTGATGAAATGTAAAAAGATATATATATATATATATATATATATATATATATATATATATATATATATAAAAGAAGTAAACACATAGGATGTAAATCGGGGCTCATCGGATATGTCCGACAACAACAATTATATATATGTATATAAAAGCGAGTAAATGCACGATGTAAAATCTAGGCTCATGAGATATCTTTGACAACAATTATATATATATATATATATATATATATATATATATATATATAAAAGCAATTAATTAATATAGATCAATGTAAAATCTGGGCTCATCGAATGAGTTGACCATAGTTTTTATATATATATATATATATATATATATATATATATATATATATATATATATATATATATAAGCAAATAAACACTCCAGACCGAAGTCTAGGCCCAATCGAGGCATAACTCGATAATGTTAGTCCATATATACGAAATATATACATATATTAGTATATATATACAGACAGAAATGAAAACCACGGACCAAAGTCCGGGCAAACACACTCACACGACTATCAATGTGTACAACAGAGTGTGATAATAGGAGAAAGAGACTTTATAAAATGTAAGAAGGCTTACAGTGAGCTACCAAAGTAGACTTCTTAGACTTTAAATGGATAAACACTCAGCTCCTGCCGAATAAAAAGTAGCTATATATGAGCTAACTAGTGTTTAAAGAAGAGGAAACACTCAAAAGATGTGTATGCAGAGTAAAATGGACAGGGCTTCCTCGCCTTTTTCCTTCTTTCTCTCTTCTCAAATGGCTGACCCAAGCCATGTATATATAGACGGATGGCCACAGGTACACCTGCGACAGCCGCAGTTGTACCTGCGATTGGTCGGGTTGGGCCCGGGCCTCGCGGGTCCTATCGTCTCGTAGTACGTGCACTCATGCACTGTAATGTCTGCTCGAACTTGCAGAAATTCAATTCGAGCATCCAAACGAAGTATATCTGTACTTCTTCGGATCGCTTATATCGAGAGTTACGTAATGACATGGATTAGAGGTTGTACGAAGTCAGGAAGAGGGGTCTATGCCCATTGTCTTCAAGCTTCAAATTCTATCCAAAGTATTGCCACACGTAATAGTCACTCGGGATTGTCAATCCTCGGCTCTTGTGGGACATTGTTGTATGTATGTATGTATGAAGTGTTGAAACGACGTGCCATTTGTCGAAGGAACAAGATGATGTGTGACTCCTTGCTGGGGTTATCGCCGGGTTGAGTTGAAAGTAGACGTTGCTCAGGGTTACGACTGAGATTGGACCACTGGTTGGTATGCTACGATATCATCTTGTTGAGATAGTAAGATGACGTGTTGACTCCTCACCGGGGTTATCACCGGTTTAAGCGGAAAACAGACGTGGCTCAGGGTTATGTTTGAGATTGGACTACTGCTTGTTTGTATGTATCACTGTCATCTATGGATGTTCCTGTCTACCCTTTTATTAGTCCCGGGACTGAGATGTATGTGCCTCGACAGGATGTTTGAGCCTGAAGCTGATCGCATGTGTTTGAAACAAGCATTTCCGGGGTTATCGCCGGAACTGCAATGGCATCCATTGGGGCTATCACCAAGGATGGGGTTGCTACTCCCAGTGTTATCTCTAGGACTGGAACTGAACATCGCGGTGTTGTTGTCGAGACAAAACTGTCCTCTCCGGTGTTGTTGCCGGTCTTTTGATCTGCATATCTTGGGGTTATCTCCGAGATTGGAAATTACATTCCCGGTGTGTGTTCCGGGTTTGGAACTGATCTTCTGGTAGTATCCGGGTTGGAGCTAATGTTCCTAGGTTGTGTTCCGGGTTGGAGCTGAACTTTCGGTAGTATCCGAGATGGTAGTAAGCTGTCTTTTAGGGTTATCTCCAAAAGACGAATCTACCCTCCTGCAATGTTAGGAATAGGAGTGCAGAAAATTTTGAGTGTCTACAGATGCCCCTCTTTATCATATTCATGCAATACAAGGCATGGATAGGATAAAGAATCCTAGACAATTGAAATGTAAGCAAGATGAACATGATGCATGATGCAAATGTATGATGCATGATTGCTATGTAATCCTGTTGGGATGACAAATAGTGATGGCTTGGACATGCGATCCAAGTTGACGTTGGGACTACCACCAAAGTCTTGAATCCTAAACACTGGTTTATACTTCATAGAGGTACCTCTTATATGGAAGAGATCTATGGAGATAAAGCTGTCTGTTTTGAGGATGTGTATAACATATTCCCTCATTCTGTCGGAGTTATTGCCAATAGTTTTGTCGCTGTCAAGGTTGCCTGACCTCCGTTGATGTGTGTATCACCAAATGAATCCCTACTGGGTGCATTGTGAAGGCTGCTTAACCTTCATTGATGTGTGTGTCAATGTTAGCATTGTGTTGTAGCCCTTGCTGGGGAAGGTTGCTTCAATGGGTTTAATTGCCATTAGTTGATATGACGTCAAGGTTGCTTGACCTTCATTGATGTGTGTATCAATGGTTGAATTGTGTTGTAACCCCTGCCGGGGAGACGTAAATGTTTGAAGGATGTGCGTTGTGACCCCCGCCGGGGAGGCGTAGATGTTTAGATAACTTCGACGTTGTAACCCCCGCCGGGGGGATTTGATATTTCATGGTTTCACGTTGTAACCCCCGCCGGGGAGGTTTAGGGTTGTAACCCTACAAATGACGGCATCGAACCTTTATGGGGTATTTTCGAGCATGGTTTATGAAAGTTGAGCTCATTGGTATAGTATACCCTGCATTCAGGCGAATACCATTGAGACGACGGGAGTTTAACTCTGACCGACAAGAAACCAGGATTTTAGTCTGTTCCGCTCAATCGCGTAGCGTTTTTATTCCTGATTTGGCCTTTTCAGCTTGTGAGACCTCCTTTACAACTCTAATTGGAGCGAGCCGGAGGTGTGGGACCCATGTAGAGGGGCCGCAGGTGTACTGCAAGGAGGAGCATGAGTTGACTATGCCGGTAGTACTATCATGGGTGGTGGTTGCTTTCATAAGTCATTTTCAAGTTGCGCAGCGAAAGAAATCTGAGAGTTCTTCTTCAGATCAGCTGAGTTCGGGTAACTTTTTGCATATTCTGTCACCGTACAAGCGTTCTTCATTGTACTGGTAACACATGCATGTATTTTTTTTCCAATTTCTGTCCGTTGGAAAATGACTTATCGCATGAAATGCATTTAGACACATAGTAGTGAATATATATGCTGATATGACTTGAAAAAAAATATTCAACATAGTAATGTTAGTATTAAACCATGTTGAACATAATGATGTAAAAAAATTGAATTTTGAAATAGTCAAATTGGCACCTTTTACTGTCATTTCTTATCCTATCTGAGGACAAATGAGTAAAGGTAGAAAGTAAAATAATCTCAGTAATTACTGAATTTTACTTTGTGATGTGATGAATGCATCACAGGATGTATATATGACGTAATACGGTGTGCTTCTTGAATGGCCACCTAGTCATGCCTATGTGCATGTGGATAGTCCCATTTACAAAGGGGCTATGGCAAAATTTTCCCAAAATGTAGGCATTGGATAGTTATGAATTTTTAACTCTACAATAGATGTATGTTAAAATAATGCATGTATGCATGTAATCATGGAATGCATTTTGAAAAAGACTCGAGGTACGAAATTACCACACCCTTTCTGAGGTGATTTGGAGACTTGTTGTCCAGATATTATGGATCCAGATCAGCCGAGCAGTTCTCGCAAGACCACTTCTGGTGTACGAGGAGGGCTTTTAAAGAGCCTCGGTAGCAGATTTCGTGAGAGATGACCTCGTTGTTTGGCGGAGGTGGTGGTACGTCCTATTCGGTTGAGGTCTTAGAATGTCGGGGGGACGAGGAGGAAGATGTACCGTTCAATGTTCCCGCTCACAGACGTGTTCCCCGTAGGGAATTGCCAGGTATTCAAGTGGCGAACCCGGATCTTCTTGGTGACTTGAGTAGGCATCCTTGTATACTTGCTGCGCAAACGAGGTATGAAGTTAGATCTTTAATCTTCCTTATTTCCTATTGATGAGGAGTCAAGAGTCGATGTTGATCTGCGCATTTGATGTAGGTTCCGGCTTCACATGCGACCTTGAGGGGCTGGTTTAGCATCCACTCTATGTATCGGGCCTTGCATGATGACTATAGAGCGATCGTCCATGGCTAGGGATTCGGGAGGTTCTTCTCAATTCTACCCCATCATTTGTCCACAGGGTTACCTCGGGCATTGTCTGGCGGTGGTTTCACTGCATCTTCGATCACTCCATTTCTTTGGACTGTGAGGTGATGATGGCGTCGATGGATTGGCGGTTTATCATAGGTATGGAGTTTGGAGGGAGCCGGTGCCTTGCTTGCGGCGGATATCACCCTCACCGCCGTTAGATCCTTGTTGGGGAGTTCGTGAGGCGCTTCAAAGGCATATTTGTTAAATGACAGTCCTTTGGCTTGAGATGCTATAATGGGCTATTGAGTGAGCCTATACCCGATGATGTGAGAGTCGGGGATCGCATTCTTGGCTATTGTTCTGATGATCATTAGAAGTCGCTTCATAGCAGATAATTCCTCTACGGTGTCCTTCGCTTTGATTAGCGCCACTCAACATGTGGACCATATAGGAGAGTATGATTGGGGTTCCTACACCTTTGCCTACTTCCTCAGGGGAATGAACATGCGATCGCAGGGCTTAACCGAGGCGTGGTTAGGATTCTACCCATTTCTGCTGGTGAATGTTTCTCTTGTCTTTTCCATGGTATAGGTTAAGAGTGTTGACTGACAGCAGATGTTTGCCTTTGTGTTGGCAGTTTTGGGCCTATGAGAGGCTCCCTTGTTTGCGTCCTGTGAGAGTATTAGGTTTAGACACCTATCCACAAGGACGGATATGGCATCATTCTATACTGGCGGAGGTCCCTGTTGTTGAGGGTTTCACTCATTGTCGCCTACAGCTGGAGCTATTGACAGCGGATGTCATCACATGGATTCCCTACTCTGGAGAGCATTTGGGAGAAGAGCTTACATCTGATGACCTATGACAGAGATCAGGCTAGGGCCATGATGTTGACAGCTCTTGATGAGAGAGATACCGCTCTGTTAGAGAGGGATGAGGCTAGATCAGCCAGGGATGGATTGATAGTTGAGCGGGATGCCGCCTTATCTGCTAGGGATGTGGCCATTGTAGACAGCACTTCAGTGAGATCCCAGATGACGGTCAGTCTGGCCGATATGAGTGCCTACATTGATGAGCATTCCGCCACTATGCAGTTAGCCTCTAATCTGCTAGCTCGTGTAGATACCCTTGGGCAGGAGCTTGCAACGTTACCTCCGTCTTCAGAGAGGGATGCTATATTAGATTTGATAGTACGCATATATACAAATATGTAGATAGCTTTGTATTTTCCTGCACAGACTAGCTTTAGCCATTTTTGTCATGTACAACACAAATGTATATATCAAATAGTATTATATATGGCAGGGAAATATATTTTGATTCACTTCCCTTTTAGTTATGCCTTGATACTTGCTTGATATTTGACTGTTTCTTCAGGGCCTTTGATCTTGATGAATTCTGAACTTATCCTTAATAGATGGACATTGAGACGTCACAAGGTCTCTCAGAACGAATCATTGATTACTAAAAATCCCTACCATCTTTGGTATCTTGGGACTGGTATCTACATGGAAAAGTGGAGAGGAGGGTGGTTTCTTCCTCTCTGAGATTGACCGCACCACAGATGGTCGCCAATACTTCTATTTGTGAGAAGCCTAGTTAATTCCATCTCTTATAGGTTGATATTGCTCTTTGAGGCACGATCACAGCTTAGATGGTCACCACATCTTCTATTAATGAGAAGAGGTTGGATAATTCCATCCCTTTGATCTGAAATCGATGAAGTGGGGCAATTTGAAGGTTGATCCTAGTACCGTGTGATAAGTATGTTTGTTCTGGTAGGGGTTAGACTGCACCATGAATGGCTGCCTACGTACTCCTATTGAAGAGGAGATCAAGTCTGCGTAGTTCGAACCTAGTGTAGGAGGTTCAACGTTGAATGTGGAATTATAAAGGTGTAGAAATATTTTTGTTGTTTTTGTTATTTTTTTATGAAGAAAGGGCAGAAATGTTTTTGTTGTTTTTTTTTCTTATTGCGGTAAGGCCATATAGAATATGGTTGCCACGCACCCGGCATCGTCGGGAGATCAAGTCGGACGTAGTTCGCCCCTCGAGACGAATCGCGGTCAAGAGAAGCGTAAATCCCATGTGCAGGCTATACTGCGGGGAAAAGAAAGTTTAATCCCATAAAGGGGATAAACTGCAAGTGTGGAAAAAGTTTAATCCCATATTGAGGATAAACTGCAGGAGTGAAAAGTTTAGTCTCGTCTTTAGGAGAAGCAAGTGTGAAAAGTTTAGTCTTGTCTTCAGGAGAAGCAAGTGTGAAAAGTTTAGTCTCGTCTTCAGGAGAAGCAAGTGTGAAAGGTTTGAAATGAAAGGAAACCAGGCTGCTGGTTTGAAGTGTAAAGAAACCAGCCTGCTGGTTTGAAGTGTATGTTTCCCTGAGGGGCCGAAGAGTTTGTAAAAAGGAGAGAGGGTTCAAAATCGGAATGACTAATGATTCGAGGATCAAAACCAGGATGTTTGTTTGATGGTAACTTCAAACATAGTACCGTTTCACGGTGTCCAAGTTGCTGTGGAAATTCATCGCCATCCATTTCCTGCAACCTGAGAGCACCCCCTATCAACACTTCCTTGACAATAAATGGGCCTTCCCAGTTAGGAGCGAATTTTCCCTTAGATTGATCTTGGTTGTCAATGATCTTCTTCAAAACCAAGTCATGTTGTTTGAATTGCCGTAGTCAGACTTTTCTATTGTAGGATCGTGCGACCCTTTGCTGATATAACTGACCATGGAAGATAGCCGCGGTTCGCCTTTCATCTATTAGAGACAATTGGTGATACCTGTCTTGTACCCATTGGTCTTCGTCCAACTGAGCATCCATCAATACTCTGAGGGATTCCATTTCCACTTCTATGGGGAGCACCGCTTCCATCCCATAGACTAGCGAGTAGGGGGTTGTCCCAGTGGAAGCACGCATTGAAGTTCTGTAGGCTAATAAAGTTAGGGGCAAAAGGTCAGGCCATCCTTTGTGATTGGCGGACATTTTTTGCATGATCTTCTTGATGTTTTTATTAGCCGCTTCAACAACACCATTCATCTTTGGTCGGTAGATGACAGAGTTGAGATGTTTGATGTGGAATTTTCTGCATAATTCCTCCATCATGTTGTTGTTGAGGTTTTTAGCATTGTCTGACACAATGACCTCTGGTTGTCCATATCGACAAACAACATTGTTTCTGATGAAAGCAATGATGACTTCTTTAGTAACCCTGGGGAAGGAAGCTTCTTTAACCCATTTGGTGAAGTAGTCGATCATGGTGAATATGAATCGATGTCCATTACTAGCTTTGGGCTTGATGGGCCCGATCACGTCCATTCCCCACATTGAGAAGGGCCATGGCGAACTCATATTATGGAGTTCCCTTAGAGGGGCGTGGATAGCATTCCCATGGATCTGACATTGATAGCACCTCTTGACATGATCATCACAGTCAGCTTTGAGTGTAAGCCAATAATGTCCCATTCTGAGAATTTTCTTGACAAGTAGGGGTCCGCTCATGTGAGGGCCGCATACTCCACCATGGATCTCATTCATGAGTCGCTGAGCATGGTCTTTTTCCAGACATCTGAGGAGACCTAATCCTGCATCTCTTTTGTAGAGTGCATCTCCGCTTAGGTAGAATTTTATCGCAAGTCGATGAATCCGCCTCTTCTCAGTTAGGCTCACCTCAGCGGGTGTAGATCCATCTCATAGATACTCCTTGATATGTTGATACCAAGGGTTGTGGATGGGAGGTAGCTCATCCGATACTTCTCCAACGTAATTCCCATAGACTGGGGCTTTTTGCATAGCAATCGTGATGTTTGGCACGTTTTCCTTGTCAGGTATGTAAACCAAAGAGGCCAACGTTGCTAATGCGTCTACAAAGTCATTCCTATTACAAGGAATGTGTAGAAAGGAGATTTCTTTGAACTCCAAAGCCATTTGTAGAACTTGCCGATGGTAAGGCAGTAAATGTAATTCTTTGGTTTGATAGATTCCTATGGATTGCTTGATTACCAATTTAGAATCCCCAAAGACAGTTAACCGCCTGATACCCATTGAACGTGCAAGTTTGAGTCCCATGATCTGACCTTCATACTCGGTACCGTGTTATTGGTGTTGATAAACTGCAATTATCTGGCTGACGGGATCATGCTCCCGCACAAGATATTAAAAGCGCTCGGCTCAGAGCCTTTCGAGTTAATGACTCCATCAAAATACATTTTCCACGAATGGCATGTATCGTACTGATGTGGTAGCTGAATTGCCATTACTCCTTCGTCAGGAAAGTATGTTTCTAAGGGTTTGTAATCCCCTGCAGGTGCGGCGGCCAGTTGATCCGCAATTCCTTGATCTTTGACCGACTTTTGAGTCACATAGACGATGTCAAATTGCTGTAGGATCAACTGCCATCTGGACAGTCGATAATTCAGTATGGGTTTGCTGAACACATACTTAAGAGGATCCACGCGGGATATGAGATGGGTTGTGTGACCATGGAGATAATGCTGTAATCTCATGGAAGCCCATGCTAAAGCACAACAAGTCTTTCTCAATCAGAGTGTACTTGTGTTCACTGATGCTGAATCTTTTGCTGAGGTAATAGATAGCTTGCTCTTGGCCTCTATTGTCTTTCTGCCCCAGCATACAGCCCATAGCATTGTCATTTATGGATAGGTACATAAACAGGGGAACATCATCCCTAGGAGGTATCAAAATAGGAACGTTAATTAGTTGCTCTTTAATTATGAGGAAGGCTTTTTGACACTCATCATTCCATTTCATGGAGGAGTTCTTCCTTAACAATTTAAAGATTGGCTCACAGGTTGCTGTGAGTTGAGAAATGAATCGGCTAATGAAGTTGATTCTTCCCAAAAATCTCCATATTTCCTTCTCTGTCTGAGGAATTGGCATTTCCTTGATGGCCTAGATTTTGGTAGGATCCAATTCAATCCCTTTGTTGTTGACTAGGAAACCTAGCAACTTGTCTGACTTAACACCAAAGGAGCACTTGGCGGGATTCAACTTCAAGTTGTACCTCCACAACCTGTTGAATAGCTTTTTGAGATGGTCTAAATGGTCATCCTCCTTCTGGGATTTGACAATGATGTTATCCACATAAATCTCTATCTCCTTATGCATTAAATCGTGGAAAAGAGCCATCATAGCTCGCTGGTAGGTTGCCCCGGCGTTGATGAGGCCGAATGACAATCGTTTGTAACAAAAGGTTCCCCAAGGCGTGATGAAAGCAATTTTCTCACGATTTTCCTCAGCGACCATAATTTGATGGTACCCCACGAAGCAATCAGCAAAGGAGTACATGCCGTGCTGAGAAGTATTGTCAATAAGAATGTGGATAAAAGGCATGGGAAAGCTATCTTTAAGGCAAGCTTTGTTCAAATCCCGGTAATCCATGCAGACTCGAACCTTTCCCCCTGGTTTAGGCACGGGAACAATGTTGGATATCCATTCAGGATATGTAGACACCGTGATGATGCCAGCTTGAAATTGTTTCACAATTTCCTCTTTAACTTTTAAACTCCATTCAGGTTTCAATCGCCTGAGCTTTTGCCTAACTGGCTTGAATCCTTCTTTAATGGGAAGGCGATGAAGACCAATGTCAGTGGACAGTCCCACCATATCTTCATGAGACCATGCAAACATATCCTAGAATTGGGTTAACAGTGCAACCATGTCATTCTGCTGATTTGTGGTAAGGTCTGAACCAATTTGGATTAGCTTAGGGTTGTCTAAGGTTCCAAGATTGAAAGGAGTGGTTTGATCAAGATTGGGTTTGGGTTTGTCGGCGACCCATTCCTTAATCTCTTGAGGTGTCTCAATGTCCTCTTGGATGTCCATCAAGTCTGAGTCCAACTTTGCATCAAAATTCTGACCCTTGTGGAGAGAAGGCACCTCATCGGCAAATCTGAGCACATCTAAATTCAGAGTCCTGAAACAAAATATGCTTTCACTTAATATATGCAACTGTTCGATCATACAAAAGTGTTAGCATGTATGTGATAAAATAACTGCTAGTGCTATAAAGGAAGGCAAACAATTAAAGTTATCTACAGGGCAGAGGGATTTTCTGCCCATTTTACCCTCGTTGACCAATGCATGGAGTGCTGCTCCAATTGTCGAGGGCAAAGTCCTGAAGGACTGCAGTGATGGAAGGATTATCAGCGTCCTCCTTTTCCCGAATGATAACCATGACATCTGGGCAATCATCGTCTGGGGTGTATCTTTTTGTATGTTCATCATGAACAATGACACGAATACCTGCCATCATCAAGGCAATGTCATGTTTACATTTTCGTTCCTTTTCTTCCGCCTTGGGATCAAGAATCAACACCTCTTTAGCTTTGATTGGCACTGGCTTCAGAAGCAACATAGCCACAACATGGGATGGAACCTTTACTGGAGACTGTATCAACTCATGCGGTAAAGGTATAGAAAATCGCCGTGCAGCGGAAGCTTGAGGAACTTGCGTATGCTTATGAGGATTCCTGTGAATGGAATTAGCAGAATAGCCTAGTCTGGCTGTCCCAATTTGACTGGATATTTGGATGGGGTGCTTAATACCCTGTTGATCCTTACCAAGCCCTTGTCCAGGTTGATAACCCAATAGCATCATTTCTTGAATGGCTGACATAACCTCATCAGAAATTTTGGGTACGGGAAGTGGCGCTCCAATAGAATGGTATTGCGTGTTACTCACTTCCAGAGTATGAAAATTGGCCGGATCAACTTCTGAATTGAAGCTGATAATTGGTAGAGTTCCTGGTCTAGGACATCCTGGCTCAGCATTGACAGTGACTAGACTGTTGTTGATGATGTATTTGAGTTGTTGATGTAAGGTGGAGGGAATAGCTCCAACCATGTGTATCCATGGTCTCCCCAATAGAAGGTTGTATCCCGAATCTATCTTGAGGACGTGGAAGGATACGTTGAATGTGTTAGGACCAATCTCAATTAGCAATTCAATCTTTCCAACGGAATTTCGCTGAGATCCATCAAAAGCTCGGATGATAGTATGACTATTTTGTATCCGCTTGAGATTGATATTCATCTTCACCAAGGTAGCATAAGGGAAGATATTTAGAGATGAACCTCCATCTATCAATACTCCAGCTAGCATGTACTCGGAAGACAACACTGTGATGTGCAATGGTTTGCAATGACCGGTCCCTTCGGGAGGTATGTCATCATCAATGAAGGATATCACATTGTTGTTGAAAATGTGATTAACCAAATGTTGAAATTTTTCCACATTCACTGATTTTGGCAGGTAGGCTTCTTCCAAAACCTTTAGCAAGACCTTCCGATGCTCCTCAGAAGAGAAAACTAGGTCCAGAATTGAAATCTGGTGTGGAGCTTCTCGCAAGCTTAAAACCACTTTGGCTTCATTGTGGCCCATAGTACGGAGGAATTTTTCAATCTTCTCCATAGGAAACTTCCCCTTTGCTTCACAAGTAGGTTTGATAACCCGTTAAGGAAGGTACAGTGGATTCTATTTCGACACTGTAGCAGTAGTATGAGACGTGGATCCTTCAGCTTCTCCATAATTCCATGGAACTTTGTGTAAGCTGACAACAGGATGTTGTAATCTGCATGGTAAAGGAATTGGCTTTGGTGCGGCCACCTTCAAAGGATTGTCAGCTCCTTTGAGTTGAATTGGTTGTATGGGAAATACTTTGACAGTCTCATCATCCACTTCGGATATAACTGCTACTGATCCCTTCCATTGGATAGGGCATATATTCCCACCCTTGAGTTGTACGGTGTAATCATTTGCTACTTGCAGGACACCGCTATCAATAAGATTCTGAATGAGATGGCGGAGTGCCCAACATTCTTCTATGCTGTGACCGCGAGAATGTGAATGATATTAACACATTTCATCAGGATTGAACCGCCCTGAACGGGGATTGATTGGAGGTAGAAGGAATGTGATTCTTCCTTCGTTGATCAACATTTGAAGTATCTCCTCCATAGATTGGCCCAGATAGGTGAATTCCCCTTTATTAGCGAAATCCCGACGGGCTTTAGCACTTGCTCGCTTTGTAACCTTATCCTCCATAGCTTTTCTTTCTGAAGGTGTTGATGAAGCATTTATAATAAATGGAAGGAGATAGGCATGCTCCTGCTTGATTAATTGGCATGTGACTTGATGATGGCGTGTCACCAGTTCTGCCAATTGCTCAATTTATTTGCAAAGAGCTTTCATCTTTCGTTCCATGGTAAACTGGAACTTTTCATAATCCCATTTTTCAACACCGTCTTTGATGGGTTGGGATGATTCACCAGTAGAATTGGAACCATGTCCAGTGCTCCAACTGATCATGTTAACCTCTTCTTCTTTGTGTTGAGGGAGAGGGTTGTCTTGCACATGAGGTTGATCTGGCTTGGTGATCACCATCTCACCGTTGTCTATCAGATCTTGGATCTTATGTTTCAAGGCCCAACAATCTTGAGTATCATGTCCGGGTGCCCCGGCATGGTAAGCACACTTCCGAGTAGCATTAGAACCCTTCCCATTAGGGTTGGCTGGTGGAAGAAGATGTGTAATTTTCTTCTGAGTAGTCAGAAGAGCAAGAATATTCTTGAGCGAGTACCCTGAGGGTGTGAACGTTCGAGGTCACTTTACTTCTCCACTTTTAGGCAATGGAGGGTTTGAAGATTGTCTTTGGAAAAGGGAGTAGTTTCTCCTGCATAGGCATGCTTGGATTGCCTTTTTGTCCTTGAGTATCAAGGAAACATCCTCCTCTTTCTTTTATGGACCCTCAGGGTTGTTTCCATAAGATCCGGATGGATGTGCTCAAGAATGACTTTAAGAGCTGGCTAGGTCTTGAATTTTACCTGGGACTTCAATTCTATTTCACCATCATCTCGTAGTGTTTGATCATTTTCGAAAATGGTTTGC
Organism: Panax ginseng; assembly: GCA_020205605.1. NCBI lineage: Eukaryota > Viridiplantae > Streptophyta > Magnoliopsida > Apiales > Araliaceae > Panax > Panax ginseng. Next base: position 89,405,704 of record CM035134.1, on the reverse strand, counting down.
CAATACTAGCTAGAACTCTTTCATAGAAAGGAGCTTCTGTATATCTATGAAAGTCATGACCATTTCTCGATTCTATCATGGAAGGAATAACTTGAGCGTGAAGAAGGCGCCTCCACCTTTGAGCATACTCGAATGACTCATTAGGATTTGTTTCTTGACCTTGGTAATTTGGTACCAGGTCAGAGCCATCGAGATTGAAAATCGTATTGAGTGAGGAAGGCGTGAGCCGACTCTTCCAAACTATGGATCTTAGAGTTTTCTAATCTGGTATACCATGAACGGGCTTCTCCAATCAAACTTTTCTGAAACAGATGCATTCTGACCTTTTCATTCTCTGTATAAGATCCGAGTTCTCCAATGAACACTTTTAAATGTGTATAAGGATCCCATAATCCGTCATATTTCTCAAAATTAGGGGTTTTAAATTTCTCTGGATAATAAACACCAGGGAATATGCAAAGGTCTGTATATGAAACACTGCCATGAGTTTCAATCCCTTTGAGAGCACGAATGGTTTCCTCCATTTGAAGGACTTTTTTCCTGATGTCACCGGTGTCTAGATGTCCTTTGAGATGGGTGCCTTCAGGGTCTTTGTTGGTTGTATCCAACTGATGTTCTGGAATTGTTTTTTCCAGACCTTGAACTCCTCCTTGTGTAGAGAATTCTGTATATGTAGGTATCTTCGTACCCTGAGTAGACTGGTGTAATTCTTTTAGTAGAACAACCAAGTCTGTGATTTGTTTACTCAATCCGTCAAATTCTTCTCGGGAAACAGGATTAGACTGTTTAGAAGAAAACATGATTGGCTGTAGGCTTGTGGCCTTTTTGGATTTTGAGCGGGTAACAGGCCAAATTGCTTCCCTACAAAAGACTTACGTAGTTTAGTCTTAGGGAAATATAAATGTTATCATAACATATCCGTTTTAGTAATTTTTCCTGCAAAACTAGTTTGTTAATTGATAACATGTCATGCACAGATATTCTTCATATTTTCCATTACAGATGGATGAACATGGAATAAAATTACAGGTAAATGCTTTTACAAGTAATTGAAAATGGAGAGCATGAAGAGACTTTCCTCCGCGCTTGGTTTATTAGAGGTTGACCTATCTTAGGGTTACTCTCGTGGCTTTTCGGCATGAAGGTTCCCAGATCATCACAATCTACTCGACAGGAAGTTAATCCGGTCTTTCAACTGGAGCGGATCTGAGTGGTGCCTTTCCTGAGCCCCGGAGAATTATTCTTCCTTTGGTCCAAAGAATCAAACAAGCAGGATAGCCTCCGGTGGAGGGACCACACAACATACATTCACATACAACGTGTCTCACCGTTTATGCAAAATGATGACATGTCTTGAAGCACTAATATCTGAGATAGATATTTAGCGAAGGCGAGTAAGTAAGATGCATTCGTACACATTCATCAGAAATGTAAATACAACAATCACACACAAGCATATAACAATTTTGAAAAGCTTGTAATAGCGGCTTAAGCCCTCTTACTAGAGTCCCCAGCAGAGTCGCCACCTGTCGACGTCGGGATATTTGAGTGTCCCTTTTCGTTACTTGTTCTTTGGTGTTCTCATGTTAATGTGAGATTTGTTTGAAAAAACAAGTGAAAAAGGTTCGACATGTATAATGCCGACGATTGACTTTAAGAGTCACCAGTTGGTGTATTTAACTGGTTGGACAAATGCAACCGAAAAGGTTTGCACATTGACCTAGTGTTTTGACACTGCTAAACGGGTCTGTGAAATCGAGATTCATTAAGGGTTCGGGGGCTTGATTATGCGGAGGGAAGGTGTTAGGCACCCCGCGACATCCGTGTTACGACGGTGACCGCCACTCTTCAAAGAAATTGTTATATGAATGTGTGTGTGGATCAATGTGCAATTTATTTGAAAGTAGTGCGAGGCCTCATTCGCACCTATATACAAGGGTTTGAATTTTATTAGAAAAATTCAGTTTTAACCACAATATAGCAATGACATTTTTGGAAAAGAGGTTTTTCAAACCCTGTGCTCAATAGGAATTGAGACATTTTCATACTTACATTTTATTATTAAATGTCCGGCTTGTTTGCTTTTATTTTCAAGATGCTGAAACATCTTGAGAAAATAATGTACAATGATCTTGTCGAACTCCTTATGGGCATGACAAACCATCCAAGGAAACTCAGAAAATTGTAAAATAATGTACAAAAGCGCCATACAACTAAAGAAAATGTCCATCATGGGAACCGAATCTAGATTCAGTAGAATCTGTGATCAATTGATTCCTAGGCTCACATGATACTGCAATTTGTATGGAAAGCAGTAAGCAGTTATATATAAAACCTGTAAATATATATATATGTACATGATCAGCCACCACGAAGCAACTCCATGGGGGATCGAAAATGTAAATATATAAAAGCTATAAATATATGTATATGAACATGATCAACCGCCACGAAGTAAAATCCAGGCGGGACGAAATGAAAATAAAGCTGTAAAAGGCCACGAAGTAAACTCCGAACTGCGAGAAATGTATATATATATATATATATATATATATATATATATATATATATGTATATATATATAAAAGCGAGAACGCATCTAGGATGTAAATTAGGGCTCATCGGATATGTTCGACGGTAATTATATATATATATATATATATAAAAGTGAGTAAATGCACCGGATGTAAAATCCAGGCTCATCAGATATGTCTGACAACAATTATATATATATATATATATATATATATATATATATATATATAAGTAATTAAACACATCGGATGTAAAATCCAAGCTCATCAGACAGAGTCTGACCTAAGTTTATATATATATATATAAAAAAGCAAATAAACGCTCCAGATCGAAGTCTAGGCTCAATCGAGGCATAACTCGATAATGTTAGTCCATATATACGAAATATATACATATATATACAGACAGAAATGAAAACAACGGACCGAAGTCCGGGCAAACACACTCCCACGACTATCAACGTGTACAATAGTGTGTGATAATAGGAGAAAGAGACTTTATAGAATGTAAGAAGGCTTATAGTGGGCTACCAAAGTAGACTTCTTAGACTTTAAATGGATAAACACTCAGCTTCCGCCGAATAAAAAGTAGCTATATGTGAGCTAAATAATGTTTAAAGAAGAGGAAACACTGAAAAGATGTGTATGCAGAGTAAAATGGACAGGGCTTCCTCGTCTTTTTCCTTCTCTCTCTCTTCTCAAATGGCTGACCCAAGCCTTGCATATATAAACGGATGGCCACAGGTACACTGCGGCGTGCAGATTGTACCTAGCAATTTGGTGGTGGTGTGCTTGAAGCTTATGGGTCCAAATATCTCAGACACGTGCACTCATGCACTGTAATGTCTGCTCGAACTTGCAAAACTTCAATTCGAGCATCCAAACAAAGTATATCTGTACTTGTTCGGATTGCTTGTGTCGAGAGTTACGTAATGACATGGATTAGAGGTTATACGAAGTCAGGAAGAGGGGTCTATGTCCATGGTCTTCAAGCTTCAAATTCTATCCAAAGTACTGCCACACGTAATAGTCACTCGAGATTGTCAATCCTCGGCTCTTGTGGGACATTGTTGTATGTATGTATGAAGTGTTGAAACGACGTGCCATTTGTCGAAGGAACAAGATGATGTGTGACTCCTTGCCGAGGTTATCGCCGGGTTGAGTTGAAAGTAGACATTGCTCAGGGTTACAGCTGAGATTGAACCACTTGTTGGTATGTTGCGATATCATCTTGTTGAGACAGTAAGATGATGTGTTGACTCCTCACCGGGGTTATCACCGGTTTAAGCGAAAAACAGACGTTGCTCAGGGTTATGTCTGAGATTGGACTACTGCTTGTTTGTATGTATCACTGTCATCTGTGGATGTTCCTATCTGCCCGTTTGTTAGTCCCAAGACTGAGGTGTATGTGCCTTGACAGGATGTTTGAGCCTGAAGCTGATCGCATATGTTTGAAACAAGCATTTCCGGGGTTATCGCCAGAACTGCAATGGCATCCCTTGGGGCTATCACCAAGGATGGGGTTGCTACTCCAAGTGTTGTCTCTAGGACTGGAACTGAACGTCGCGGTGTTGTTGCCAAGACAGAACTGTCCTCTCCGGTGTTGTTGCCGGTCTTTTGATTTGCATATCTCGGGGTTATCTCCGAGATTGGAAATTACATTCCCAGTGTGTGTTCCGGGTTTGGAACTGATCTTCCAGTAGTATCTGGGTTGGAGCTAATGTTCCCGGGTTGTGTTCCGGGTTGGAGCTGAACTTCCGTTAGTATCCGGGATGGTTGTAAGCTATCTTTCAGGGTTATCTCCAAAAGACGAATCTACCCTCCTGCAATGTTAGGAATAGGAGTGCAGAAAATTTCGAGTGTCTATAATACTTTGGCATGAATAGTACCTCAGATGAATAGTACTTGAATAAAAAGTACCCTGAATGAATAGTATCCTTAATGAATAGTACCCCGACATGAAAAGATTAAAATTTCAATAAGAACGTTCAGACCAATAGTGAAATGATACTAGATGAATCACAAACTATTAAGAATATTCCACTAATTTCAAAGGTTTTCACCATTTAATAATAAGGTTATGAAAACAAACAATAAATTCATACCATAAATGAAGAAATATGAAAGAAGACAATATCCCTTGATGAGTATAAAAGAGATGATATCTCATATGAGTATGAAAGAATATACGAAAATACAAATGGATTTTTACCGGTCATGCTGTAATCCGCGTAGATAGATCATTTCCACAATTTAATAAAGAATGAATGCGAAGGGTTATTCACTAGGCATGTGGTAATTCGCGTTGACAGGTTATACCCACAGATTAATAAAGGATGAATACGAAGGGTTATTCACCAGGCATGCGGTAATCCGTGTAAATAGGTTATACCCACAAATTAATAAAGAATAAATACGAAGGACAATATGAAGCAATATCACATACGAATATGAAAGAAGATAACATCCTTATGAATATGAAATAAATAATACCCCTTACCTTAGTAGGAGATTGGATATTGCAATAGTGTAGTAGCAGAATACTCTTCTTCTTTCTCTCTTATTCTCTTTATAGTTTCTCTCTCTAGAGTTTTAGTGAATTGGTGAGAAAGTAGGAAGAAATGAGCTTCTATTTATAGGAGAATGGACTAAATAATAATTGATTCATGGACGGTCCAGATTGATTTACTATTAAAACGGACGGTCCATATTGATTTACTATTAAAACTTCAATCGAAGGTCTGAAAAATTAGCACATCTCCTCATGGAATAATAAGCCAAACTTACAACAAATGCCTCATGACAAGCCCCTCTATTTATATCAATAATTGAATAAATATTTACCACAAATCACTTATCTTCAATCAACACATTTTTAATCTTTCAACAATTATTCATCATTCATTATTATAACTCAAAATATTTACAACCAGATCGTTCCCAAGAAAGAGGGGGCTTTCCGATAAGGATTTTTTCTTACTGGCGCGCACTTAAATAACCAAACTCCTTTTCTCGATAGAACTTTCTAGATATTATCAATAATATAAATAATAATATAAATAACTGTGTCGTCTCAATTATTGATTTAATAATATAAAATATTGTGCAGATGATACTGTGATAATAATTGAATCAATAATATGAGATACTATGCAGCAACTACTGTGATAATTATTAAATGAAACTGAGTAACTTCCTACGTAAGCTTCAATAATCAGAGATACTATGGAATATTGTGTGTTATTGTGCAACAACGCGTATTACTATACTTTTATCACCAGGTATTTCAACAGTTTAACATTAAAAGTCTTGCCGTTATTTTTATCGATTTCTATATCAGACAATTATTCCATTATGGGGTCCACCAATGATTGCGCCATCATACGAATATTTTCCGACAAAAAGAATATTTTCTAACTAAATGAATATTTTATGACAACTTGTTTACTTTACAAAATTTACACATATTACCCATAACTATAACATTATATCAAATCAACACCTTACTATTCAAAATATTATTTTAAAAAAATTAAATCTTTATTCATAAAAAGTTGGGGTCTTACAAAATCTGTACTCTACACACACACACACACAAACAGACACACACACACACACACACACACACACACACACACACATATATATATATATATATATATTTGTTGTTTCGTATAAAATCATTAAGATGGTCCCTTTTTTTGAACCATATTTTTAGAATATTTTTCCAATAGTAATTATACTTGTAATTGAAAGATATTTATATTGTGAATCATTTTCTGGAGTCGAAAATTGTGACACCCCCAAATTCGGGTACTCCATTCACACAGTATTTGGTGCTCACTATCTAAAACAATTATATCTAACCACCCATAATAAAGGATAAAGACATAACTTAAATAAATAACTTTCCCATTAAAGGGTTAATGTAAGACCCCAACTTTTATGAATAAAGATTTTTCTTTTCTCAAAATATATTTTTGAATATTATGGTGTGGATTTGATATAATGTTATTTGTGGGTAATATTTATAAATTTTTCAAAGTAAGCAAGTTGTTATAAAATATTCTTTTTATCAGGAAATATCCGTACGACGACACATGCAATCATTGGTGGACCCCACAACGGAATTGCTGTCGGACTTAGAAAATGACAGAAATAATTTTTTATAAAAATAACAATGGAAGTTTTATCGTTAACTGTTGAAATACCTGGTGATAAAAGTACAATAATACGCGTGGTTGCATAGTAACACATGGTATTGATTATTGATGCTTACGTGAGAAGTCACTCAGTTATACTCAATTATTTCTACAGTAGTTACTATTCAATATTTTATTTTATTGATTCAATAATTGCTTCGTTGATATTTTATATTATTAATTCAATAATTGTCATTGCATAATATTTCAAATTATCAAATCAATAATTCATATTATTTGAATAATATTATTAGATAGCATTATTGACAATGTCTAGAAAGTTCTATTGAAGAAAGAGGTTTGGTCACCTAATTGCGCGCCAATAGGGAGAAATCCTTATCGAAAAGCCCCCTCTTTCCTGAGAACGACCTGGTTGTCAATATTGTAGTTCTGTAATATTATTTGGGAATAATAAATTTTTGATATATATGATAAGGAAATATTTATTTAATATGTATTTAAATGGAGGAATTTTTAGCATGCGACATTTGTTGAAAGTTGGTATTTTGTCTTTTTCGATAAAATAATTCATTCAAATATATTAGTATAATATTACATTATAGTAGTATGATGTGATTATATAATATTATGATTTTTAATTTGAATGGTAGCATTATTATAGTAAATTCATGGTATAAAAGTAAAATGAGGTGGAAGAGAACAAATTGAATTTGAATTCTGATGATGTAAGCAATGATGTTATCAGAACGTTGAGGTAAGTAATGATGTCATCAGAATGATGAGGTAAGCAATGATGTTATATGATCGATGATGTAAGCGATGATGTCATAAATTATGGTGAAAAGATTATTTTACCCTTACTCTGCCAAGCCTGTAAATAGAAACTCATTTCTTCATTATTTTTCACCAATTCATTCAAGCTATAGAGAGAGAAAGTATAAAGAGACTAAGAGAGAAAAAAGAAGAGTATTCTATTACTACACTATTGTCGTATCCAATCTCCTACTAAGGTAAGGGGTATTATTTCTTTCGTATTCGTAAGTGATATTATTCTTGTTCAATATTCGTAAGAAATAATATTTTCTTCCATATTATGTAGTATGTAAGTAATATTATTTCGCTTCATATTCCTAATTCTACACTTATGTTGATAAGTATTGCTTCTTACTCCCTGAAATTAGTAGAATATCCTTGATATTTGCGCTTCATTCAGTATCTTTTCATAGAAATATTATTCTGAGCATTCTTGATAATTTTTAATCTTTTCATGTCGGGGTACTATTCATGGGTTACTATTCCTGAAGTACTATTCACGGGGTACTATTCACTAAAATACTATTCACCCAGGGTACTATTCATGACAAAAATTAATTTTTTTTCGGTCCAAATCATTTTTGATACAATATTATTCTTGAATTTTACTCCACAAAGCAATATCATGTTGATAATTTGGACATTATTGAATTCTGGATAAATTGAATTATAAATATTTAAAATTTATCATTTTCTTCTATTTAATTAAATTCTTATATCATTGTCATCATCCTCATGCTTATATTGTACTGATGAAAGTCATTTTTGGCTCGTAGTGCATAGATGAACTGTTGATTGGTATGATTATGACCAGGAAAGTTTGTATTGGTATAATCATGACCTGTAATGTTACAGACAAATGATGTGGTAAGTCCTCTTTGGCCCATAGTGCATTGATGGACAGTTGTTGGCATGATCAAGACCATTGGTGATAACACAAATATCTTTGGCCCGCAGTGCTTAGATAATTCGTGGACGTGATAATAATGAATATCCTTGGCCCGTAGTGCATGGATAATTCAGTGATACTTGACTCTTCTAGTGGATTGTTTGTTCCGCTGCAGTTAAACTTGTTGTCTATTATATTCTATCAGTTTAACACTGTTGAAGGCTAACGATAATTTATTCTGCATTATCTTAGTCATAATATTTCTTACTGGGCTAGTTGAGCTCACCCTTTTGTTTTCATTATTTTCTTCAGGAAATGAGAACGTAGCTGGGACTAGTCGGGGAATGGAGTGATGGTCCGAGATGGTTGTTTTAGTTGTCCTCAGTATTTAGTGTGACAATAAATGTAATGAGGACTCCATTTGAGTTTAGATATTGTCTAGAAGATAATATTCGTGTAAAAACTCTCAGCTCATGTTGTATAATTAAGTTTGTATTTGTATTAAGTACCATGTATTTGGTAACCCAGGATGGGTTATGTATACCTATTTTGAGGGCGTCACAGTTGGTATCAAAGCTTAGGGATATGATCTCTGGCTGAGATGTGAGACTAGAACTAGGAGGGGAGAGATGGGTAAATCTTTTGCTAGTATGACCTACTGTAATAACCCCAAATCTGGGTCCCAAATCACCACAGATCTAGTATACTAATTCTATAACTATTGCAGAAGATATAAACATAAATTGTTTATACATTAAACTTTACACATTTAACCCCAAGGTTGAGAACCTTCACATAAAACCTGAATCAATATCCTATCTAACATATATTGTTATTATCAAACATTACTATTACAAATCAAACTGCACACATATATCCCAAGCTGTACTTGTCTTTGACCTTTCCTGTATTCGACGTATTCGTCTTAATCTGTAATGTTTATCATGATATAGCAAGGGTGAGCAACAAGTTTGCCTATCAAGTAAAACTTTATTTGAGGATATATCATGATTGAAAGAGTATGAATAAAAGGCTGGCTATGTTCAACAATATAAAAATTGAGAACTAACAGGAATCAAATTTCATAACTGAACGATCAGGACGACATGAATAAATGTCAATAATAAACATGAACATAATATCTGGATCAGATGGTAATGAAGGTGATCAGCCTTTCATACCTGATGAACACATGCAATATGCACAAAGTGCGAATCAATAATTCATAGACGTAATTATCAGCAATGATTAACCATAAGCACAATTGAAAGAACAACTTGGGGTCGAGTTTAGAGAACTTGCACAATAATTAGAAGTTCAAGGTTAGGAACTTGCCTGTATCACCGACTACAGCTACACAGTTTTTATATCGCTTTATCCGAAGAGCTATTGTTGATAATATAGATCTCCAATATTAGAATAATATCATCATAGTATAATACTGTGACGCCCCCAAAATAGGTATACATCACCCATTATGAGTCGCCAAATACATGGTATAGAAACAACTACAACTTTTATTATTACAATTGTCGTGCAAAATACGACAACATACAGGCTGTGAGTTTAAATACAAATATTGTATTCTAGACAATATCCACACTCAAATAAGTCCTCATTATATTTATTGATACACTATTTTATAAAAATAGTGAGGACTGCTAAAACAACTGTCTAGGACCATCACTCTTTACCCCGACTGGTTTCTGCTATATTCTCACCTCCTGAGAAGAAAAATGGAACAAAAAGGAAAAGGGTGAGCTCACCTAGCCCAGTAAAGAATATTATGACTAAGATAAAGAACAACAATTTATCGTTAGCCTTCAACAAATCAGATAAAATATAATGGACAACCAGTTTTAAATCAATATTCGCAGCGGAAATAACAATTCATTAGAAGAGTTAAGTAGAGAATCAAATCTACTATCATCTATGAATTTAAAAGTCCATCATCAATATTTTATCACTGTAACATCAATCAATATACATCTGTCATCAATTATTCATCTTTGCACTACTGGCCAAAGATATTCATTTGTATCACTAGTTGGTCATGTTCATCTCAACACCTGTTCATCTTTGCACTACGGGCCAAAGATATTAATCAGGTAATCATTCATCTTTGCACTACAGGCCAAAGATATTCATCAAGTATCACCATTAAAGACTGAGGATGATGAAAAATATTTTAGAGAACGAATCCAGTGAGATAGAAGAACAAAGATTAGGAATTCATACTTTAGATGAACCAAGTTCAAAAAAGCTCCATAATAAACCATAGTGAAGATAAAAACATGGATTCAATTTCAAGAATAAGGGTCACAACAGATAACTTGAAAGGAAAAAAAATTATTTTTTTTCTTTTGTGAAACGATGCCCGTGAATAGTAAGCGTGAGCGATGCAAGTGAAACGATGCCGGTCGTGAAAAGTTCCAAATTTGATTAAAAGTTCAGACCAATATTCCTATGAAATGATATTAGATGAAGCGAAATTTCTAATCATTTCAGAAATTATAGAAGCAATACTTACCATAGTAAGTTCAAATTTAGGAATACGAGATGAAATAATGTTGCTCACGTAATATGGAGTATTAAAGAAAATAATATTTCTCACGAGTATTGCAATAAAATAATATCTTTTACCTTATTAGAAACTAGATTTGACTGGAGTGTCGGATATTATTCTGAGAAAATCTTGTAGAAAAACTACGCTCAAAGTATTCTTATACTCAAGAAAATACTCACAATACTATAGAATAAGAATTTCTGATTTTAAAAGTGTGATGTAGGAATGAGGGGTTACCCCTTATTTATAGTAAAATGGATGGAGAAAAGTTTGAGCCACTAGGCCTAACTCTGCCAAACTTCCTCCGCCAACTTCCAAATTCTAATTTGCCTAACTTTCATTCAATATTTTCATTGGGTGAGGGCCCATCAATTTGAAAAAATGCATTGTAGGGAAGTATATTCGCTTCATCAATTTAGAAAACAATCACATTCTGCCAAAACATAAAGAAATGAATGACACATCTTTTTGACAACTGAGGGCCACCCAATTAGTCATACTCTGCCAACTTAAAGAAATGAATGCACACCTTTTAGAAATTTTGCCAAATGAGGGGCCACTCTTTGAAATAAAGCTTGCAGGCAACTCATTTTCCATTTACACCAACCATTTTCATTTCCACCAATTTATTTCCACCAATCATACCAACCAAAATAAAGTTACCACCTACTTTCTTTTGAAAACAAGAAGTCATATATATTTTGTTTACTTCCGTTTCAAATTACCACATGCCTATATATTATAATAATAATATTATTAAATAATTATAGTATATAATAATAATATATATGAATGAATATTTTATCAGAAATTGTAATTCCACAAAAATATGCCAAACTTTCAACAATTTGTTTCATGCTAAAATTCCTTCATTAATAACCACATAAAATAAATAAATCCATCATTTATATCTACATCAAATAAATATTTTCTTATCATATAAATTAATAATTAATTATTCACAAATAATATTACAGAATCACAATTATGACAACCAGGCCGTTCCTAGGAAAGATGGGGCTTTCCAATAATGATTTCTCCTTACTGGCGTGCAATTAGATGACCAAACTCTCCTTGACAGAACTTTCTAGACATTGCCAATAATGCTATCTAATAATATTATTCAAATAATATGAATTATTGATCTGATAATGGGAAATACTGTGCAGTGACAATTATTGAAACAACAATAATATAAAATATCAACGCAGCAATTATTGAATCAATAAAATAAAATATTGAATAGTAATTATTGTAACAATTATTGAGTAGTGCCTTCTTACGTAAGAATCAATAATTCAACAATACTGTGCAATACCGTGTTCTATTGTGCAACCACGCCAGACATCGTATTTTAACCATCGTGTATTCCAACGATTGTTAATTCGGTAACAATTACGCCATTATTTATAAAACTCAAACTTTGTCGTTTTCTTCATCCGACAGTTATTCCGTTATAGGGCCCACAATTGACTGCGCCGTCGTACGGATATTCCCGTCAAAAAGAATATTCCACGACCAAATGAATATTCCCCGACAATAATGAATATTTTATAAACACTTGCTTATTTTGTAAAATTTGCACATTTCACCCATAACCAAAGTATTATATCAATTAACACCTTTTTATTTCAAAATAATAAATAGAGAAAATTCAATTTTATTTATAATAAGTTGGGGTCTTACAACCTCCCCTCCTTATAAAATTTCGTCCTCGAAATTGACGTACATACCTAGTGTTTCGAAAAGGTAAGGGTACCTCACTTTCATTTTCGATTCCAACTCCCAGGTCATTTCTTCAATAGCATGGTTCCTCCACAAAACCTTAACTTGTGGTATAACCTTGGTGCGTAGGACATGCTCTTTTCTATCCAATATCTTGACAGGTACCTCCTCATATGTTAAATCTTTGGCTATCTCGTCTGGTTCTAACGTAATAATGTGGTTTGAGTCTTTCACATATTTACGAAGCATAGATACATGAAAAACATTATGAACATGAGACATGCTTGGAGGTAATACGAGTCTATAGGCCACATTTCCTATTCGGTCAAGGATCTCAAATGGACCAACAAATCGTGGATTTAGCTTTCCTCTCTTCCCAAATCTTGTAACTCCCTTCCATGGAGCAAAACGTAACAGTACATGATCTCCAATATTAAATTCCACGTCCTTTCGATGAAGATCAGCATAACTCTTTTGTCAATCTAATGAGGTCTTTATACGTTGCCGGATCATTTGAATCTTTTCTGTGGTCATGCGTACTAATTCTAGTCCCAAAAACATTGCTTCACCCACCTCGTCCCAACATATTGGAGAGTGACACTTTCGTCCATATAATGCTTCGAATAGAGCCATGCCTATACTTGCTTGATAACTGTTGTTGTAGGAGAATTCCACCAATGGCAAGTACTTATCCCAACTTCCTTTGAAATCTAGGACACAGAGTCTTAATAGATCTTCAAGGGTTTGAATAGTCCTTTTCGATTGTCCGTCCGTTTGAGGATAATATGCTGAACTGAATCGTAAATCCGTGCCCATAGCTTTCTGCAAGCTAACCCAAAATCGTGAAGTGAACCTTGGGTCTCGATCAGAAACTATGGATACTGGCATGCCATTCAGTCTTACAACCTCATTCACGTTCATACGAGCAAGACGTTTAAGGGAAAAAGTCTCACGTATAGGCAAGAAATGAGCATACTTGGTTAATCTATCAATAATAACCCAAATCACATCTATGCCTTGAGAAACCTTTGGAAGACCTGTAACGAAATCCATGGTAATGTGTTCCCACTTCCATTTTAGAATCTCAAGTGGTTGTAATGGACCCTTTGGCACTTGATGCTCCGCTTTTAGACGTTGACAAGTTAAACACCTCGAGATAAACTCTGCGATCTCTCTCTTCATATTGCTCCACCAAAATGTATGTCGAAGATCATGATACATTTTGGTACTCCCAGGATGGATTACAAATGGTGTGTTGTGTGCCTCCATCATGATTCTATGCTTCAAGTCAGAATCGTTAGGAACGCATACTCTGGAGTTGACTCGAAGTATTCCTTCTTCATCGATTCTTACTTCTGGAATAACACCTTCTTTCACTTTCTTCTTTATACGCATCAGCTCTAGGTCTGTAGCTTGAGCAGCTTTAACTCTATCGATTAAAGTCGGTTCTACTCGTATATTCGCCATCATCATCTGGGTCCCTGGAGTCTTTAATTCTATCTCCATCCTTTGCAAGTCACACAAAATGGGCCTTTGCATTGACAATATCGCACTCGTACTCGCATATGATCTTCTACTCAATGTGTCAGCTACTACGTTTGCTTTTTCAGGATGATATTGAATAGTGTGATCATAATCTTTCAACAGCTCAAGCCAACATCGTTGCCGCATATTGAGTTCTTTTTGGGTGAAGAAATATTTGAGGCTTTTATGATCCGTATAGATCTCCACTTTCTCCCAATACAAGTAGTGTCTCCAAATTTTCAACGCGAATGCGACTGCTGCTAACTCCAGATCATGAGTAGGATAATTCCTCTCATATTCTTTGAGTTGTCGCGAGGCATAGGCTATGACTTTCCCATGTTGCATGAGAACACATCCTAACCCTTTGCCTGAAGCATCGTTGTAGATAACAAATCCATCCGAACCAGATGGTATTGCCAGAACAGGTGCCAAAATGAGTCTCCTCTTGAGCTCTTGGAAACTCTTCTCGCATTCCTTGCTCCATACGAATTTTGTATTTTCTGAGTCAGCTGAGTTAACGGAGTAGCGATTCGAGAAAATCCTTCCACGAATCTCCGATAATAACCAAATTAAGCCCGAAAGTCTGCAGACTTGATCCATCGACTTCGGTTGCTCCCAACTTTGTATTGCTTCAATCTTTGTTGGGTCAACAGATACTCCATGTTTTGACACCATGTGCCCAAATAATGCTACTTCCTCAAGCCAGAATTCACATTTCTTCAGCTTGGCATAAAGCTTGTTTTCACGAAGCCTTTCAAGTATCAGCTTCAAATGGTGCTCATGATCTTCACGGCTTTTGCAATAGATGAGGATGTCATCAATAAAGACAACAACAAAATGATCCAAATATTCCTTGAATACTCGGTTCATCATATCCATGAAAGCAGCAGGAGCATTAGTCAATCCAAAAGACATGACTAAGAATTTATAATGTTCGTACCGAGTTTTGAAGACAGTGTTTGGAATATCTTCAGTTTCAATCTTCAGCCGATGATATCCAGAACGAAGATTGATCTTTGAAAAGAATTGTGCTCCTTGCAACTGGTCAAACAGGTCATCAATGCGAGGTAACGGATACCTATTCTTGATGGTGACATGGTTTAATTCTCGGTAGTCAATATAGAGTTGCATACTCCCATCTTTCTTCGTTACGAATAAAATAGGAGCACCCCAAGGAGATGTACTAGGACAAATGAAACCGATGTCTAACAATTCCTGTAGTTGGACTTTTAACTCCTGAAGTTCAATAGGAGCCATTCGATATGGGGTTTTAGAAATGGGTTTTGTACCCGGTTCAAGTTCAATAAAGAATTCAACATCACGTTCTGGGGGTAGACCGGGAAGTTCTTCAGGAAATTCTCTAACCACAGAAATATTATTCAAATCTGACTTGTATTTATTCAAATCCATAACATGGGCTAAGAAAGCTTAACATCCGTTTTTCAATAAACGAATAGCTTTGTGACTTGATATGACAGTGACTGATTTTAGTGGTTTAGTTGCTTGAATTCGCATAACAGGTTGTTTAGGAATATGAAAACTATTAACCTTACGAAAGCAATCAATTTTGGCATGATGAGTGGTTAACCAATTAATTCCTAAAATCACATCAAAAGCAAGTATCTTTAAAGAGATAAGATCCACAGGTAATGTGATGGTGCCAACTTGGATTAAGCAAGATTAATAAACTGTAGATGTAACGAAGGTTTCACCCAACGGACTTTCAACAGACAAGTTAAAGTCCAATTTCTCTGGAGTCAAGTTTAAACGTTGAGCACAAGCAGGAGAGATAAAAGAATAGGTAGAACCGGTATCTAGTAAGGTATAAACTTCGCAAGAATTCAAGATTAGCTTACCCGTGATCACCTCGTTTGGGTTTCTCGCATTTTGGCCAGTCACGACAAACGCCCTCCCTTGAACCACCGGCTTTGTTTTGTCCGTAATCGCCTTTGGTGTCGCCGTCCCAGTTGGACTTGACTTCGCTACAGGACAAAATCTGGCTATATGACCATCTTTTCCATAATTGAAACACACCTTGGAAGGCTGTGAACAATTTGGACTTATGTGTCCCTCCTCTCCGCATCTGTAGCATCTAACTGGCGGTCGTTCTCCTCTCCTAGAATTTGTTGTTGGTGCTGCTGCTGCTGTTGATGTCTTCCCATCATTGTTGAATCTCCTCTTTTTGAAATTTCCACTTGACCCACCTCTCCTATTATCATGGCCACGATTACTTCCCGAGTGGTTACCGCTTTTGTCTGTATTTTTCCCTCCTCGCTGGTTATCATCGCTCCGATGACTGCTGTCACAGGTATGACCCTGGTCGTGGTCCCTTGGTTGAACATACTCACTATCTCGGTCTAATAATTGAGCCCTATTGACAACATTTGAATACATAGAAAATTTGTGAGAGATAAGGTATTGACGAATCTCGGGTTTTAGACCTCTCAGAAACATCCGCGTCATATGTTCCTCATTCTCTACCAAATGAGGTGCAAACCTGGATAACTCCGCGAACTTTGCCTCGTACTAGGACACCGTCATGTTGTTTTGTTCCAGTCTAATAAACTCTACCTCCTTCATATGACGAATAC
Source organism: Panax ginseng (assembly GCA_020205605.1). NCBI lineage: Eukaryota > Viridiplantae > Streptophyta > Magnoliopsida > Apiales > Araliaceae > Panax > Panax ginseng. The sequence goes on along the minus strand of CM035134.1, from coordinate 89,388,899 downwards.
TTTCAGGAAAGTACTTGTCATTGAACAGTTTCTGAAGTCTTTCCCAAGACATCTTTGAAAAGTACCGGTGGTAGTGCGCTTCACTGATTACCACCAATAATCGCCTCACCACGGAACATAAAGGTGGTGAATGGAACCTTCTGTTCCTCCGTGCATCCTAAGACATCGAATATCTTGGTAATTTGCTTGACCCATGTTTCCGCCTTAATCGGATCAGGCTTTCCCCATAAATCTGGTGGTCCCAACTCCTTGAACTGCTTGGCTGTGATAGACCACGCTTTGCTATCACTTCCACCCGTATTTTGTACACGAGTCTCCCTCGTCTGATTTTGCATGAACTGAAAAAAGCTCCTAAACATTCCATCATTCATCGTTTGCTTTCGGTAGTGTTGTTTCTTGGGAGGAATATTGCCTTCTGTTGCACGTTCTCACTTGGTTTGTGACTAAAGGTTGTTCCACGTCTTATACACTCCATTGTTAATGTTCTCAATGAATTATTCTTAACATCGCCATAAAATAAGGGCTAATTAAACAAATTAACATATCACTTAATATCCCTATATTATGACCGACCAATAAATAAGCTTATAGATAGGACACACTAGCGAAGGATTTACTCATCTCTCTCCTCCTAGTTCTATTCCCCGATCTCCGCCAGAGACCATATCCCTAAGCTTTGATACCAACTATGACGCCCCCAAAATAGGTATACATCACCCATTCTGAGTCGCCAAATACATGGTACAGAAACAACTATAACTTTTATTATTACAATTGTCGTGCAAAATACGACAACACACATGCTGTGAGTTTAAATACAAATATTATTTTTTAGACAATATCCACACTCAAATAAGTCCTCATTACATTTATTGATACACTATTTTACAAAAATAGTGAGGACTGCTAAAACAACTGTCTAGGACCATCACTCTTTACCCCGACTGGTTCCTGCTATATTCTCACCTCCTGAGAAGAAATATGGAACAAAAAGGAAAAGGGTGAGCTCAACTAGCCCAGTAAAGAATATTATGACTAAGATAAAGAACAACAATTTATCGTTAGCCTTCAATAAATTAGATAAAATATAATGGACAACCAGTTTTAGATCAATATTCGCAGCGAAAATAACAATTCATTAGAAGAGTTAAGTAGAGAATCAAATCTACTATCATCTATGAATTTAAAAGTCCATCATCAATATTTTATCCTGTAACATCAATCAATATACATACTCGTATATCAATTATTCATCTTTGCACTCATGGCCAAAGATATTCATTTGTATCACTAGTTGGTCATGTTCATCTCAACACCTGTTCATCTTTGCACTACGGGCCAAAGATATTAATCAGGTAATCATTCATCTTTGCACTACAGGCCAAAGATATTCATCAAGTATCACCATTAAAGACTGAGGATGATGACAAATATTTTAGAGAACGAATCCAGTGAGATAGAAGAACAAAGATTAGGAATTCGTACTTTAGATGAACCAAGTTCAAAAACGCTCTATAATAAACCATAGTGAAGATAAAAGCATGGATTCAATTTCAAGAATAAGGGTCACAACAGATAACTTGAAAGGAAAAAAAAATATTTTTTTTTTCTTTTGTGAAACGAAGACCGTGAAAGAATGGCGTGAATAGTACTTCGTGAATAGTAAATCGTGAACGATGCCGGTCATAAAAAGTTCCAAATTTGATAAAAGTTCAGACTAATATTCCTATGAAATGATATTAGATGAAGCGAAATTTCTAATCATTTCAAAAATTATAGAAGCAATACTTACCATATAAGTTCAAATTTAGGAATACGAGATGAAATAATATTGCTCACGTAATATGGAGTATGAAAGAAAATAATATTTCTCACGAGTATTGCAATAAAATAATATCTTTTACCTTATTAGAAACCAGATTTGACTGGAGTGTCGGATATTATTCTGAGAAAATCTTGCAGAAAAACTACGCTCAAAGTATTCTTATACTCAACAAATTCCCACAATACTATAGAATAAGAATTTCTGATTTTAAAAGTGTGATGTAGGAAGTAGGGGTTACCCCTTATTTATAATAAAACGGATGGAGAAAAGTTTGAACCACTAGGCCTAACTCTGCCAAACTTCCTCCGCCAACTTCTAAATTCTAATTTGCCTAACTTTCATTCAATATTTTCATTGGGTGAGGGCCCATCAATTTGAAAAAATGCATTGTAGGACAAAGTATTCTGCTCATCAATTTAGAAAACAATCACATTCTGCCAAAACATAAAGAAATGAATGGCACATCTTTTTGACAACTGAGGGCCACCCAATTAGTCATACTCTGCCAACTTAAAGAAATGAATGCACACCTTTTAGAAATTTTGCCAAATGAGGGGCCACTCTTTGAAATAAAGCTTGCAGGCGACTCATTTTCCATTTACACCAACCATTTTCATTTCCACCAATTTATTTCCACCAATCTTACTAACCAAAAGAAAGTTACCACCTACTTTCTTTTGAAAACAAGTAGTCATATACATTTTGTTTACTTCCGTTTCAAATTACCACATGCTTACATATTATAATAATATTATTATTAAACAATTATAGTATATAATAATAATATATATGAATGAATATTTTATCAGAAATTGTAATTCCACAAAAATATGCCAAACTTTCAACAATTTATTTCATGCTAAAATTCCTTCATTAATAACCACATAAAATAAATTAATCCATTATTTATATCCACATCAAATAAATATTTCCTTATCATTTAAATTAATAATTAATTATTCATAAATAATACTATAGAATCACAATTATGACAACCAGGCCGTTCCTAGGAAAGAGGGGGCTTTCCAATAAGGATTTCTCCTTACTGGCGCGCAATTAGATGACCAAACCTCTCCTTGACAGGACTTTCTAGACATTGCCAATAATGCTATCTAATAATATTATTCAAATAATATGAATTATTGATCTGATAATGGAAAATACTGTGCAGTGATAATTATTAAAACAACAATAATATAAAATATCAACGCAACAATTATTGAATCAATAAAATAAAATATTGAACAGTAATTATTGTAACAATTATTGAGTAGTGCCTTCTTACGTAAGAATCAATAATTCAATAATACTGTGCAATACCGTGTGCTACTATGCAACCACGCGTACATCGTATTTTAACCACCGTGTATTCTAACGGTGTTAGCGGTAATAATTATGCCATTATTTATAAAACTCAAACTTTGTCGTTTTCTTCATCAAGCACAGTTATTCCAATTATGGGGCCCACAATTGACTACGCCATCGCATGCGGATATTCCGAACAAAAAAGAATATTCCACGACCAAACGAATATTCCCTAAACAATAATCAATATTTTATAACCACTTGCTTATTTTATAAAATTTGCACATTTCACCCATAACCAAAGTATTATATCAATTAACACCTTTTTATTTCAAAATAATAAATAGAGAAAATTCAATTTTATTTATAATAAGTTGGGGTCTTACAAATACTGTTATATATAATTATAAAATAATCATAAACACATAACACATAACCCTATCAGTCCACAAACTACCTAAGACTCGGTATCAAGTCAAACTATTTCAGTATGAGTTGAATCCGACACTATTCTGACATCCCGACGGTCTAGTCAGACTATTCTCGAACCTAATATTACTAAGACCCAGTCCAAACACTTAACAATTAACGTAGATAATTTTATTATCAGTCAAAATATTTTTCATAGGCTCGTAATAATTTTTAAATAATTATTACCATTTATCATAATTTTTCAATCACTTATATCGTATTTATATAAATTAAATACCACATTATTCCCTTATCATTAATATTTCTTTAATATTAAATATTAATAGAAATTATAACATAATGTTATAATATATTTATAATATATTAAAGTATTTTTAATACCTTAAAATCATATTTATATGATTTTTAAACCTTTAAATCCATTATCCAGCTAGTTGACATTAATATTAAAATATTAATATTTTCATGACAAAATATCAAAAGTTATATTTTATAACTTAAAATATTTTTCTAACCCTTTAATCATTTTTATATGATTTTTAAAATATTAATAATATTTTTCATAATTTATTTAATATATTCAAGTAAATAAATCAATTACCATTAATATGAATTTACTAATGAAATTCATCACAAAATATCAAAAGTTATTAAAAATAACTTAAAATATTTTCTAACACCATAATATATTTTTAAATAATTTTTCAAGTATTAAAATTATTTTTAAGTAATTTATTTAATATTATAATTAAATAAATTAAATACCATTAATATTCAAAACTACTAAATATTTATGAAATATATTCAAAATTATTAAAATCCATTTTTAGGCTTTAAAATAATTTTTAGGAATGTATTATGTATTTTTAATAATTTAAAACTATTATTTATTTATTTAATAAAATAATTAATTTTCAGAAATTAAGTGTCACTAAAGGGCCTATAATGTACGTAACCATCGCTATAGGTGTTCTTGACACCTGCTTGTAAACTTATAGTCGGATTCTCACAGGTGGGAGGTTTGACCATCATTAAATCTATGTTCTTGTTAGTTTCTGGGCTGGTGTGACAACCCGGGAATTTAAAAAAATTTTAAAATCATAATTGATTGATTTAAGGTTTAATATTAGGACCTAAACAGAAAATAAGTGTATGAAATTGGCAGTTCTCTAAAGAAATTTTAAGGATTTCAAAATTTTTGGACAAGACTTGAATGATTTGGTAGACTGTAAGTGATAGCCTGGTAATGAGGTATAAGATTTTGGTGGATTTAAGATTTTTGTGAAGAATTAACAGGGTTAAGTATTTAAGTGTATACGAGTCGGTATATGTGAACTTATGTGTACAGTGTTAGTTTATGTGAACAATTTATGGATAAGGATCAAATTTTTATCAGATAAGTTACATAGGTGACAAACCCTAAATTCATGATATGAATATGGTGATTAAGTTAGAAAAATCTAACGAACTGTTAGAAACCCTAGCGATACGTCTGGAAACCCTAATTTTAGTTCTGGGAATCCAAAACCATAATTCGGATATTCAAAACCCTAATTTGGGAATTCAAAAGTTAACTTTAATTGGCTAAGTGTAAAATGTTATGGGATAAAATGGAAATGTCCAAAAATACCCTTAAATTATAGGGGAAAAGACCAAAATACCCTTAGTGAGTGTGAAATGACCGAAATACCCTTTTTCTTAAAATTTAAGTAAAAGTTTTGCAAAATCTTGTGAGTCATCGAGCTAGATATTACCATGTGCCTTAAAATCTTCCCATATATGATATCTAGTGCCACCTTGCAAGGATTGGATTCATTGAATCAAAATCAAAGTTTATAAGTTAAGTAAAAAATCTTAATTTCCTTCTCATTTTATCCAAGCCTTTTCTCTCTCTATATTTTCGAAACTTAGAGTGAGAGATTGTGAGAAATAAAGCCAAGAACATCCTTTAGCCTTCCAAGATCAGAAACAAGGATCAGATTCAAAGGATCAAAGCATCAAAGATATAAAACCCTAATTTTTGAAAATCCATGTGTTGTATGTTAGATGTTGTTAGTTGTTGTTTAGAAGTGTGTTAAGAGATGTTATTTAATGATCCAAGATGTAACATCAAGGATACATAACATCTAGAAGCTAGAAAATGAGTTTTTCAAACTGAATTAGAACCCTAAATTTATGGTCTGATAACCTAATGTCAGGGCCCATAGATCTGTGTATGTTAATGATTTGTTGTGTTTTAAGTTATAGACTTGTTCTTTGCTATGAGGAGAGTAGACTGGAAGTGGAATAAACCCCATACCATGTCTAGATCTCAATATATAAGTGGTTAAAGTCAGTTGAACCAAACAGTTTTTGGAAAACCCAGAAACCCAGTTTAGGTCTGACAAGCTTTTCAAGGCCCCTGATCTTGCTTCTGACAAGTTATTTGGCTATGTTTGTGTAATCCATTTGTAGTATGGTATAAGGACAACAACATCAAGCTTTTATCTCACCCAGAAAGTATATAGAATCGAAGATAATTAAGGTCAAACGTGAGTTGACCACCAGCCTGGAACGAAATCTGAAAAACTCAGAAATCGTGAAGAACAGGCATCCTGACAAGGTTTGACCAGCCATTATCTGTCATATGTTATGTTGTTGTTATGATCTGAGGATATAGAATTGTACCCTGACATCTTTACTACATGTATGAACCACTAGATAACACAAACCGAGTCCAGAAAGCTAAGATTCAAAGCTTCAAAGTAGGTACCTTCAATTTTGGAAACTCCAGAAATTTAAGAACATGTTTGACAAGGATTTGTGAGACTTATATCTCACTGATCTGTTGTTGTATGGCCATGAATCGAGTTGGTGGTTGTAGTATTACATTAGTACTACAATGCTAACCAAATTACAAGCCCAGAAACCTTTTGATCAAAGATCTATCACCGGTCAAACATGCCCACTTGCTAACTGGCATGATTTCTGGGTTTAGGCTCAAGAACACCTATAGCGACGATTCTGTCGCTATAGGGCCCTTTAGTGACACTTAATTTCAAAAAATGAATTATTTTATTTAATAAACAGGAAAAAATAGTTTTTAATTATTAAAAATACAAAATAAATTTCTAAAAATTATTTGAAAGTCCGAAAATTAGTTTTAAATTATTTAGAGTATATTTCATAAATATTTAATATTTTTGGAATATAAATGGTATTTAATTTATTTAATTATAATATTAAATAAATTATTTAAAATGATTTTAATACTTGAAAAATCATGAAAAATTATATTATGGTATAAGAAAATATTTGAAGTTATTTTTAATAACTTTTGATATTTTGTGAAGAATTTAATTAATAAATTTATATTAATGGTGATTAATTTATTTAATGAATATATTAAATAAATTATGGAAAAATAGAATTAATGATTTAAAAATCATATAAAAATTATTTAAGGGTTAGAAAAATATTTTGAATTATAAAATATAACTTTTGATATTTTGTCATGAAAATATTAATATTTTAATATTAATAGCAATTATCGGATAATGAATTTAACTGCTTAAAAATCATAAATATATGATTTTAAAGTATTAAAAATACTTTGATGTATTATAAATATATTATAATATTATGTTATGATTCTCATTAATATTTAATATTAAATAAATATTAATGATAAAGGAAATAATGTGGTATTTAATTTATATAAATACGATATAAGAGATTGAAAAATTATGATAAATGGTAATAATTACTTGAAAATTATTAAGAGCCTATGAAAAATATTTTGACTGATAATAAAGTTATCTAAGTTAATTGTTGAGTGTTTAGACAGAGTTTAATTGAACTTAAACTCGATATTTGTCCGACTAGACCGTCGGGATGTTAGAATTGTGTCGGGTTCAACTCAGACTGAAATAGTTTGACTTGATACCGAGTCTTAGGTGTGTCATAGACTGATAGGGTTATGTATTATGTGTTTAAGATTATTTTATGAATATATATAATAGTATTATATTGTGATGATATTATTCTAATATTGAGAGATCTATATTATCAATAATAGGTCTTCTGATAAAGCGATATAGAATGCGTAACGATAATCAATGAAACATGCAAGTTCCTAAACTTAAAGTCCTAATTATTGTGCAAGTGTTCTCTAAACTCGACCTCGAGTAGATCTTTCTTTCAATTATAATTATGGCTAATCATTTCTGATTACCATCTCTATGAATTATTGAATAGCTTTCTGTGCAAATAATGCATGTGTTCATCAGGTATGAAAGGCTGATCACCTTCATTACCATTCGGTCTAGATATAATTTCTATGTTCATATTTTTTTATTGACCATTCAATTCCTATTGACTTGGTCGTTCAGTTATAAAATTTATTCATACTTATTCACAACTATATTGTTAAATGTTAGCCAGCTGTTATTCAATTCTTTCAATCATGATATATCCTCAAATAAACTTATACTTGCTGGGCAAACTTATGCTCACCCTTGTTATATCATGATAAACATTACAGATTATGGCGAATACGTCGGATACAAGGAAAGGTTAAAGACAGTTTCAGCTTTAAGTTTATGTGTGCAGCTAAATTTGTACAAGTATTGTATATTAATGTTATTGTAAGTCAAATAAGTTATGATCTGTGTATTGAGTGAAGGTTCTCGACCTTGGGGAATAGTGTGTAAAGTTTATTGTATAAACAATTTATGTTTATATCTTCCGCAATAGTTATAGCATGATTGTACTAGATTCGTGGTGATTTAGGACCCGGATTTGGGGATGCTACAGCTGGAATTCATGTTAAAGTTATAGTAATTATGTAATACTACAATAACATACCAAGTTCATGGCCACACAACATCATAACAGAGAGTTCTTGGCCTCTAAAATCATTGTCAGACACTGTTCTTCAATTTTTGGGTTTTCCAGAATTGAAGAAAAGTCGAGAAACCTATTTTGAGCCCTTGATTCCTTGATGTCCAGGCTTGCTTAATGTGTTATAAAGGTTTATACATGTAGTGGAGATGTCAGGGTCCATTTTTATAACACCAAATCATCCTAACAACATCATAACAGTAAGATCTAGGCTAGTCAAAGAGATGTCAGGAGCTGTTCTTAACAATTTTTGGGTTTTCCAGATTTCGTCTTAGGAAGTTGGTTAACGCCAGTTTGACCACTCACAAATTTGATTATATATAAGATTAGGGTGATCTATTAACATGACTGTATAGTACTTATACCAGTCTACAAGATCAAAATAATAACTTGGACAAACAATCCAAATACAATAATATTCATGGCCTTAAAAATCACTGTCAGACCATTCTAGAAATTTGGGTTGCCCAGAAATCCAGTTGGTCATGGTCGGTCAGCCATGTTTGATTCCTTATAACTTGAGATCTAGATATGGTATGGAGGTGATTCCACTTCTAGTCTACGCTCCTCATGGCAAAGAACAAGTCTATAACGTCTAACACACCTAACACTTAACACAGACAGATCTAGAGGCCCTGACATATGGCTATCAGGCCTTAAAATTAGGATTCTTGGTCAGTTTGAAAAACATAGTTTCTGGCTTCTAGATGTTATGGATCTATGTACTAAATAACATCCTTTAACATAACTTTAAACATCTAACAACAACATTTAACACAAAATACATGGATTTGCAAGGTTAGGGTTTTTATACCTTTTATGCTTTGATCTTTGATTTTCTGATCCTTGATATGATCTTGGAAGGCTAAGAGCTGATCTTGGCTTTGTTTCTCACTCTCTCTCAATCTAAGTTTCAAAAATATAGGGAGAGAAAAGGCTTGGCAAGTATGATAAATAAAGTAAGTATTTTACTTAACTTTTTAAGTTATAGTCTTTTATTCATGCACCAAATCTTGCAAGGTGGCACACATATCTGATATATTAGATAGACTTTGAGCACATGGGATAAGCTAGCTTGATGAGTCACCAAGATTTGGTGTGATCTTTTACTTAGAGTTTAAGTAAAAGGGTATTTTGGTTATTTCTCACCTACTAAGGGTAATTTGGGCTTTTCCGTTATAATTTGAAGGGTAATTTGGACATTTCCCTTTTATTCCATAACTTATAACACTTATCCATTTATAATTAGCTTTTGAATTCCCAAATTAGGGTTTTCGAGCGTATCGTTAGGGTTTCTAACAGTTCGTTAGAGTTTACTAACTTAACCTTGACATTCTCTCATAACTTTAGAGTTTGCTAAAGTTACAACTTATCTGATAAATCCTTGATCCTAAATCACAAACTGAGCACATAAAATCACATACATAGCTTCTTATACACTTAAATAATTAACCTTGATAATTCTCCACCAAAAGATTGTATATCCACCAAAATCCTTCAAAGAATTTTGAAATCCTTAATATTCCTTTACAGAACTGTCAATTCCATACACTTATTTTCAATCTAGGTCTTAATATTGAACGTTAAATCAATCAATTATGATTTTAATAAATTTCTAAATTCTCAGGTCGTCACATTCACCCCTTCTTCTAAGAATTTTGTCCCTGAAATTTAACTTACACCTTATACCATGAACCATTCACCATTCATTCTCATCATTACATGCTACATAATACACCACTCACAAGAGTAAAAATTTTCAAATTTTGCTAAGGAGTCATATAGACTTTGAATTTTCATTTTCGCAAAGGTTTATACAGAAATTCATCCGCAAATCGTCTTATCTTACAGAAATAGTGGGTAATTAGCCCGGTATGCCATGTACTGGCCCAATAATACTAGTTTGATCTGTTTCTCGTCTCTGCCATAGGCACAAAATTTTTACCTCAGTCTTTATCGGAATCCACACCAAAACAATTTGGTTCGGGAAAGTTTTTAAAGAACAATTAAAATTTTTATAAAAGTTGGCCTAGCTGAATTAAATAGCTTAGACCCATATCAATAATCAATTTCAATCGAAATAAGAATGTGTATAGCCAAACGCCGTTGGCAAATAAAATTTTTTTTTTAAAAATATTTTGAAAATGACGTCATGTCATTGTATTTATATTTAATAAATCAGTTTGAGGATGCCGTCATCGAGTGACTTTGTCATAACACATCATACAATAGTGGAACAACGATTTTAGATCAAATTCAACACTAAGTATTCCTGTATTTACAACTCCATCAATTTTTTATCAATCTTGCACCAGGTTAAATAGTACATTAGTGATAAATAAAATAAATTTTGATATTTCAAATCATTTTCGTCTAGCCAAAACAATTAGCATAGACTATTCTTTAAATCATTCAAAAATCATTATAAATTTGTTTTATCATCTCAACAGGTAATGAGGTGTAGGTGGCCCAAAGTCCAGGCATACACAATAGTCACCAAGAGTTGAGAATAAAAATTCTTTTTTCAAAAGCACGTAGTGCGTATTTAGCTTGATGTCAAAAATTTTGAGTCTAACATAGCTAGAAGATTTGGAAAACCTAATGTCTCCACTAATGATCAATTGCTTAAACAATTTATCTGTTCCTATTATCCTCAATTCTCCATTAACACATAACTATTTCCAGTTCGTCAAACCACACTCATGAGTTCAGGAACATTCCACAATCATATGAGTTTAAGAACTTGTCCTAGTCAGACCTTTGGCGTCCATTCGCTGAGGGGTTCATAAACATTTCATATAACAATGAGTCACGAATGTACCATAAGTATGAGTTTTAATAACTCGTACTTAATCTTATATTCTCTACCTATACCCTATCTATCTGTTATACACATGATAAAAGAATCACCTTCTCAAAAGGTATACAGCAAACAGCGCGACACAAATATTTCATAATCCCTACTTAATCCTAACTCCGTTCTCAAGACGAATTTCATTCAACTCATATTTATAATCCTTTCTTGAATTTGTATAAATTCATAGTACAACTGACACACAACAATCTTGCTGTAAACTTTTCAATCATCCGCTTGATCATTCTCTATACTATAACCTTTTCAGATCACGGGGTGATCTCATCGTATATATTACGATTCATTTCTATGCCTTGATCGTTTTGTTTTACGATCTCCTATCCCTGTACTTTTATTCTTTTAGACTCTATCTATTCATCACTACTGTACTGTTCACCTTTATTATCAGAGTTAGGGAACTCTTTATCTTTTTAACTCGACGAGATTCGTCTTTAAATCATACCAACACACTAACTCGATTTGAGTTAGTACTTAATCCTAATCACTGCGGTTATTGGTCTCAGGTATTCCTACCTAAGGTTCATAACCTACAGCTTTGATACTAACTTTAATAGCCCCGAATCCACAGTATCAAACACCACTGATCCTGTATACTATTTCTATAACTATTGCGGAAGATATAAACATAAATTGTTTACACATTAAACTTTACACATTTAACCCCAAGGTCGAGAACCTTCACATAAAACCTGAATCAATATCTTATCTAACATATATTGTTATTATCAAACATTACTATTACAAATCTAATTGTACACATAAATCCCAAGCTGTACTTGTCTTTGACCTTTCCTGTATCTGACGTATTCGTCTTAATTTACAATGTTTATCATGATATAGCAAGGGTAAACAACAAGTTTGCCCAGCAAATAAAAGTTTATTTGAGTATATATCATGATTGAAAGAATATGAATAAAAGGCTGGCTACGTTCAACAATATAAAAATTGAGATCTAGCAGGAATCAAATTTCATAACTGAAGGATTAGGACGACATAAATAAATGTCAATAATAAACATGAACATAATATCTGGATCGGATGGTAATGAAGGTGATCAGCCTTTCATACCTGATGAACACATGCAATATGCATAGAGTGCGAATCAATAATTCATAGATGTGATTATCAACAATGATTAACCACAAGCACAATTGAAAGAACAACTCGGGGTCGAGTTTAGAGAACTTGCACAATAATTAGAAGTTCAAGGTTAGGAACTTGTCTGTATCACCGCCTACTACTACACAATATATATCGCTTTATCCGAAGACCTATTGTTGATAATATGGATCTCCAATATTAGAATAATATCATCATAGTATAATACTGTTATATATAATTATAAAATAATCCTAAACACATAACACATAACCCTATCAGTCCACAAACTACCTAAGACTCGGTATCAAGTCAAACTATTTCAGTCTGAGTTGAATCTGCCACAATAATGACATCCCGACGGTTTAGTCGGACTATTCTCGAACCTAATATTACTAAGACTCGGTCCAATCACTTAACAATTAACTTAGATAATTTTATTATCAGTCAAAATATTTTTCATAGTCTCGTAATAATTTTTAAATAATTATTACCATTTATCATAATTTTTCAATCACATATATCGTATTTATATAAATTAAATACCACATTATTCCCTAATCATTTATATTTATTTAATATTAAATATTAATGAAAATTATAACATAATTGTGACGCCCCCAAAATAGGTATACATCACCTATTCTGAGTCGCCAAATACATGTTACAGAATACAAATACAATCTTAAATATTCAACATGAGCTGTGAGTTTTAATACAAACATTGTCTTCTAGACAGTATTTAAACTCAAAATAAGTCCTCAATACATTTATTAGCACACTATTTTATAGAATAGTGAGGACTACTAATGCTATCCCCTGGACCGTCACTCCGTTCCCCGACTAGTCCCTGCTACGTTCTAATTTCCTGAAGAGAACAATGAAATCAAAAGGGTGAGCTCAACTAGCCCAGTAAGAAATATTATGACTAAGATAATGCAGAATAAATTATCCTTAGCCTTCAATAGTGTTAAACTGATACAATATAACAAACATCAAGTTTAACTACAGCGGAATAAGCAATCCATTAAAAGAGTCAAGTAGAAAATAAAATCTACTATCTTTTATGATTTAAAAGGTTTTTCATCACTTTTATCGCTGAGACTCAACTTAATAAATAATCCACATCATCGAATCTGTGACAACCCGAGAATTTAGACAATTTATTAAAATCTTAAATGATTGATTTAAGGTCAAATAATAGACCTAGATAGAAAATAAGTGTATGCGTTTGATGTTATTGGGATGGAATTTTGAGGATTTCAAAATTCTGTGAAGGATTTAGGTGAATTATTCAGGATTAAGTGTTTATGTGATTAAGTTTTGTGAATATGGTTATGTATGTGTACAGAATGTGGTTAAGGGTCAAGAGTTGACCAGATAAATTATATCTGTAACAAACCCTAAGAATATATTAAGAACAACGTTCGGTTAGAAAACCCTAACGTCTGATAAGAAACCCTAGAAATCGGTTCTGGAAACCCTAGTTTCAGTTTCGGGAATCCGAAACCCTAATCCGTGCATGAAACCCTAAATCGGGAACTTAATGACATAAGTGTAAATAATTAAAAGATTAATTAGGGTTAATCTTAACAAATTGATTACAAAACCCTAATTCTAAATTTGAAACCCTAATACTTGATCTGAAAACCCTAGTTTCAGATTCTGATAAATTGAAGCCCTAATCTGGGATTATAACGGAGAATTATAATGCTCAAGTGATATTAAGTATAAGGTTAATTAGGGTAAAGCTTAATCAATTCGAAAACCCTAATCTCAAATTTTAAACCCTAATTTGTGGGTTGAAAACCCTAATGACCATTTTGAACCCTAATTGTACAGTGGTGGATTTAATTGCTATAATTGCAATGTTAATTAGGAAATATAAATCCTAATTGTCAAGTTATTAGAAACCCTAATCTAATTGGGAAATCTAATTTCTAAAAATTGAAATATTATTTTTATATTTAAAACCCTAATTTTTGGGTTATAAATTATAATGTACAAATTTGACCCTAAGTGCTTAATTAGCAATTTTAATTAGGATAAAATTGTCCTAATTAGCAAATAATGATTCATGATTAGGAAATTATGATATAATTAGGAAGCCCTAATTATAATTAGAAATCAAAATTTTCTATTTTTAAAATTTAATTAGAAATTTTTTGAAATCCAAGTTGCTAAATAGTTAAGGGTTAAAACTTAAACCCTAAAATGCTCCAAACCCTAAACCCTAAGGGTTTGGCCAATTCCAAGAATACCATTAAAAATAATTAGATAATGACCAAAGTGCCCTTTTAGTGTATTTTATTATGTAACTTGCAAAAATTGCTATAACTTTAGTAGGTTACCAAATATTTTGACTTTTCAACTTGAAATCTCAAAGCAAATCAAATTTCAACTCAAATGAAATTGAAGCAACATGCATGAATCAAAGCATTATAAATTGATTTGGAGAGAGAAAGTGCACAAAAATTTAACCAATTTCATTTTTGCTCTCACCAACTCCCATTCTCTCTCAAACCCACAAAATGTAGTTCTAGATCAGTCACAATATCAAGCCCCACGTTTACTAATAACAGATCAAAGAATCAGATTCTAGAAATCAAGCTCAAAGGTATATGAACCCTAAAATTCAAAATCTCATGATTTGTTGTTAAATGTTGCAATTGATTGGTTAGATATGTGTTATATGGTGTTAATAAGTGATCTGGGTTGTTATATCAAGGATCTATAACACTTAGATGCACGAATTTAAAGATTTCTCAAATCTGGATATCTGGAAAAATGTTGACTGACAAGCAAATGTCAGGGCCTGTAGATCCTTTCTTGTTAATTATTTTTGTGTTTTGAATGTTGTAACATGTAGTCTGTTATGTGGTCTTTTAGATGAAAAAAGAATCAAAGTCAGATCATGTGTAGATCGAACGGAACAAGCGGTCAAAGCCCGATTGACCGCTCACGGAAAGTCGAAACTGGGTAACCTGTAATGTGTATCTGATGGTCTCGACAACTTTGTTCAAGCCTCCGATCTTGCGTCGACATATGTGTTTTAGCTAAGTTGTTGATTGTTTATTGTAGATGTATCTGATTATATGTTAAAGTAATTAGAACACCTAGATCATAACCGGAATGGCAGAAATTATGGTCAAACTACATATGATTAAATCGTTTCAAGAACAACTGAAAACCCAGATTTGTTCAAGAATGATTCTTGGACCATAGTTTGACCGGCTAGAATCTGTATTGTGTAATGTTGTTGTTATGATTTAGTGTTATGAAGTTGTACACTGCCACTAATACTACATTAATGAATCAATTAAGCACCCTAAACAAGCTCGGGATGTGGATATTAAAATGATCAAAGTAGGTATTTAAGGTCGTTTCTTCAAATCTGGAAACCCGTAAATTGAAGAATGTGTCCGATAAATAAGTTGGATGGCTTAGATCTCTCTGTGATTATATGTTTTGGACATGAACGTTGCTTAAGATTGTATTACTACGTCAGTACTATAAGATTAGAACAGTTAAACACTCAGAAACGTATGGATCAAAGTAATACAATCGGTCAAACTAAGCCCCTCAACCTCTGACATGCGTTTCTAGAAATTGCCCAAGAACACCAAGAACACCTATAGCGGCGAGTTACGTCAGCTATAGGGCCCTTTACTATGACAGATTATTATTATTATTTCTTAAAATTAATAAAAAATTGAAAAAATGGTTTTTAATTATAAAAAATATATAATAAATTCTGAAAAATTACTTTAAAGTATGAAAAATAGTTTTTAACTATTTTGAGTATATTTTGAAAATATTTAATATTTTTGGAATATAAATGGTATTTATGTATTTAATTATAATATTAAATAAATTATTTAAAATAGTTTTAATTCATGAAAAATCATGAAAAATAATATTATGGTAAAAAAATATTTTAAGTTATTTTTGATGACTTTTAATATTTTATGATAAATTTCATTAATAATTTATTATTAATGGTAATTAGTTTATTTAATAAATATATTAAATAAATTAAGGAAAAATAGAATTAATGGTTTAAAAATCATATAAAAATGATTTAAGTGTTATAAAAATATTTTAAGTTATAAAATATAACTTTTGATATTTTGGCATGAAAATATTAATATTTTAATATTAATATTAATTATCGGATAATGGATTTAAGCGTTTAAAAATCAAATAATTATGATTTTAAGGTATTAAAATATTTTGAAATATTATAATTACATTATAATATTATGCAAGGATTTTCATTAATATTTTATATTAAATGAATATTAATGATTAAGGAATTATGTGGTATTTAATTTAGTTAAATACGGTTTTAAGGATTGAAAATGTTGATAAATGATATTAATTATCCGAACATTATTACGAGCCTAGAAAAATATTTGATCGATCGAGAAAATTATCTCGTGATAATTGTTAAGTGTTCAGAAGAGTTTAATTGAACTTAAACTCGAGTATTGTCCGACTAGACCGTCGGGATGTTAAAATGGTGTTAATTTTAAGTCGACCAAATAGTTTGACCGATGCTAAGTCTTATGTGTTTGTGATAGACTTATAGGGTTATGTGTTATGTGTTTAGGTTATTACGTGTATTTAGATATAATGTAATTATACTATGATTCTAATATTGGAGATCTATATTATTAATATTAGGTCTTGGATAAAGCGTTATAAATTGCGTTATGGAATCAAATCTGATTCGTGCAAGTTTGTTCTTACTTAACTCTAATAAGAGTGTTTTATTCAAGCTTATGGTTAAATCATTGCTGATTGCCATGAAAATTGTACTATGTACATCTTGCATGTATAAGTCAGGTATGAAAGGTCGATCACCTTCATTACCAGTTGGTTCGTAAATGTTTGTTCATGTTTAAAACTTGTTCACCAAAAGTTTGTTCTCGCTTAGTTCTCAATTATATTGATGAATTATAGCCAGCTTATTATTCATACTCTTCAATCATGATATATCCTTATATTGTTGTATTTAAACTTGCTGGGCGACTTTCATGCTCACCCTTGTTATATCATGATAAAACATTGCAGATAAGGCGAATGCGTTCGGATACAGGAAAAAGATAATGCCAAGTACAGCTTGGGTTATAAAGTGCAGCTAGTTTGTAATAGCGTATTGTGATAAATATTGTTATGTAATAAATAGTTTATGAAATTTGTATAAGTTAAGGTTACTCGACCTTGGGGAATAGTGTGTAATGTAATGTATAAACAATTTATGTTTATATCTTCCGCGATTAGTAATAGAAATAGTATACTGGATCCGAGGTGATTTGGGGCTCGGGTTCGGGGGACGCTACAAAACAACAATACAATTATCAGATCTATGCTGGTCAAAGTATATCAGATATTATGCTCATCAGTATTCTGGGTTACCCAGAAAAATGATTTCATGATTGTCTGGCCTCCTTTGACCATCCACTACTTTCTTTCTGTTAATCTTATAGGTGATATTAAGGCTTGAATATAAAGTTCATCTACCAATCTACAACTTAGATACAAAAACATCAACAAACTACTTAAGAGTCATAGATTAGGGCTTTGAGAAACTTTTCGTCGACACGATATGGGCGTTTTCAGGTTTAGGAATTGCTTTCGGTCAAGCTTCGGCCAATCGAAGTTTGACCAACAATAACATGAAATCTACACATCATCTAAACCTAGTTCCAGTTCCTGAACAAAGATCTCATAGCATACTACAAGTTCAAACATTTAAACAACCAAAAACATAAACAAACTGAGATCTATGGGGTCTGACATTCATTTTCAGACAACATTTTTAAATTTTTCCAGATTTTGAAAAACTTCAAATTCGTGCACTTAGATGTTATAGATCTAACATTTATCAACCCAGATCACTTAGTTACACATCATACAACATGTTTAAACACAAAAATCTAACATCTAACATAGGATCAAAGATCATATTTCTTATTTAGGGTTATACCTCTTTTGTACAATTTCTTGATCCAGGATCTTTGATCTGTTATGGCTGAACTTGGAACTGGATTTGGGACTGATCAATCAAAATATTTCGTGGGTTTTAGAGAGAGAAGGTCTAGGTTGAGTGTTGGTGAAAAAATGGGCTTGAATATGACTTTTTCTTTCTCTTTAATCGATATATATGATGATACAATGTATATAGCTGAGATATATTGGCTGATTTGTGAAGATTTCAGTCACATGGGTTAGATAGAGTTGTTGACTTGCCAATATATGGCAAGATTTACAAGTTACCTTCAATAATGCAAGAGGGGTATTATAGACATTTGCCTTTTACATTTAATTGCTAAATTATAACTTTGCAACCCTTAGGGTTTGATCTTTCGGGTTTAACCCTAAGGTAAAAAAATATATAGATTTTCTAGAATTTTCTAATTAAGCTAAAAATGGAAACTAAAGTTTCTAAAATTATAAATTAGGGTTCCCTAACTATATTAGGTTTCCTAATCACAAATATCTTGCAAATTAGATTAAAGATTTATTAATTAGCATTAAGATTGCTTAATTAGCAATTAGGGTTTAAAATTAGCAAATTAGGGTTTATAATTTCAAAGTTAGGGTTCCTAATTTAGAAAATAGGGTTTCTAATCATTAGGGTTTTCCCTAATTAGGGTTATATTCTATATTACATGTCATTAGACACATTAACGTGATTACATAATGCCTTGAACTCCTATTTGTGTTTCAAAATATGGTTTATCACTTTAATGCTAAGGTTTTGACATTATACACCATAATTGACCAATCATTATTATATACACATACAAAGACATATATATTTATAAAGAATGAAATAAAATTAATATTATATTATTATTCTCATTCTTTATTCCAAATCCGTAATTAAGGTTTTAAATCCATATCCGCCTTAACTTTCATATATACCATTATTAATTAAGTTAAATAATAAACTTAATTAATCTGAAATAAATTCATATAATAAAATAGTTATTATAATAATTCTAATAATCATTTCATATATTATTTAAATAATATAATAATCATATTTTTATGGAAAATAAATAATAAAAATATTTTTACTACAAAATTAATTTATTATAAGAGTATAATTTATAATGATCAATAATTCTTTAAAAAAAATTATTTGAAATTATTCATGTAATAAGTAAATTTTATTTATCACCTATATACATATACTTTACTTTGTACATATTCTCATCTTTAAAATATAAAAAATTATACGCAAAATTTCTTATATATTTATATTAAAAATATTGGGTTATTACAGAACCTCATCCCAAGCCCTTTCATTGAGCAGGATGAGATGATAATCGTCTCCAAAGGTTGGAGAGGAAGGTCGACGCAATGTATGACAATTTTTCAGCATTTGCCAATGGATTGACGAGGTACCTAGCCGAGGCTTTCCCGCAACAGGGAACCATGCTTGAATGGCCACAATATGGGATAGCCGTGCCATTTCCACCGCCAGACTCACCACCTGAGGAGAGTGGTACAGCCGATAACTAGCGAAGTTCTTTGAAACCCTTTACATTCATTCATTGGAACAATGAATATTTTAAGTTTGGGGGTATTGGGTGTTTAGTAGAGTAGTGTAGTTGCATGTAGTTAATTTGCATCATCTTTGCATGTTTAGTTTAATTTTTGCATGTTTATTTGTTTAGTATGAGTTTATTTAATAATTACAGAAAATTTTTGCATTTTAGTGATTCATTTATGTTGTAGTTATGTGTTTAGTTGCATATTCCAAGTATTTAGCTTTATGGAATTTTAATTTAGCCAATGATGAATATGAATTTGATGGATCTTTGAATTTAGTGATAACATGAGCTCGGTTATAATGGTATACATGATTTGATCCATACTTGTTGTTTTGATGCTTTCAGTTAGCACATAGTTGTTCATATATGCTTGTTGGTATAAGAATGACGTGTTTTGCCTGCTTAGTAGAATTATTTTTAAAAATAGAATTGTGTAGAAAGTGGACTTACTGTGAAAACATTGATAATCAAACTTTGGGGACACATAAGTATGCTTGCTATATGAGATGGAGCGTAAAACACACTCGTTTAAATGGAACTGGAAAGTGAGATGGAGCGTAAAATGCACTCGCTATTTATAAAATAAAAAAAAACAAAAATCAATAGTCACCGCGTGAAAGTACGAAAATCGCCCTCGTGAGTAAAAATAAAGCAAATTAAACCCATTGTTGAACCTCAGTTTGTATTGAAGTGTTGGAATAATTTTGTTTCATTAGTATATGTGATTCTTGATTTAAACTTCAATTTTTTGTCTTTAGCAGTATAACATGTGTAATCTTTGCCTTGGTCAAGCTTATTTATGAACACATCACACACACACAACATCTTTATATTGAGTTTGGATTATTTGATTGTATGATGTTATGTCTGTAGCTTAGTTTGGTACTTTGTTCTTAAATCTTGATAATTCTCTGAGGCACAGTTGTTTTGAATTCCATTTTAGCTGGAAATCTTGGGACTCATTTGTATAGTAGTGTAGTTTGCATAGCATGTAATTGCATTGCATTGTTTAATTTTTGTGTATATTTCTTGAGGGCAAGCAAAAGTTCAAGGTTGGGGGTATTTGATACCTACTTATTGGTTACTGTTGGGTAAAATCTCAACACGCAAGTATACATGGTTAACAAGTAATAAAGTGAAAGTAGAGTATCGTTCCCACGAGGAATTGTTTAATAAAAATCACCAAGTACTTACCTGTAACCAACTCAATCTTATTTAAATGAATGAATTTTAAATTATATAATTAAACTACTATTAAATTTCACTAGTTAAATTAAGATTGTGGAGATTTAAGATCACAACTTCACATATTGCTTCATTTAAGTTAATACACTTCTCATTAATTATTCTATATCCTGAATTATTAATTAAGAACACTAAAGTAGATAAAACCACCTCTTGATGCATAATACCCATACTCACTTAATTCCACAGATGATAGAATTAAGCAAGACACCCTAATTAACTAATCTAATATATCTCTATGTGAATTACAATTAAAAAGGAATTAAAGCACAAGTTCTCTATATCATGCTCACCCTTGCTATATCATGATAAAAACATTACAGATAAGACGAAAGCGTTCGGATATAGGAAACGATTAAAGCCAAGTTCAGCTTGGGTTATAAAGTGCAGCTAGTTTGTAATAGCGTATTGTGATAAATATTGTTATGTAATAAATAGTTTATGAAATGTGTATAAGTTAAGGTTACTCGACCTTGGGGAATAGTGTGTAATGTAATGTATAAACAATTTATGTTTATATCTTCCGCAATTAATAATAGAAATAGTGTACCGGATCCGAGGTGATTTGGGACCTGGATTCGGGGACGCTACAGAATCACCCCTGCACTACGGCCAAGGATATTCTTTAGTATCACGACCACAAATTATCCATGCACTACGGGCCAAGGATATTCGTGTATTCATTAATGGTTATGATCATGCCAACAACTGTCCATCAATGCACTACGGGCCAATGAGGACTTTTTCCACATCATTTGTAACATTATGATCATGATTAAACCAAATAATCCCTGGTCATAATCATACCAAGTCCATCTATGCACTACAGGCCACAGATGACTTTCAACATAATATAAACATGAGGATGATGACAATGATATAAGAATTCAATAAAACAAGGTCAAGAATTAATTTATCCAGGAACTAATAACGTCCAAATTGTCAACATGATACTTCTTTGTAGAGTAAAACTTAAGAATGCTCAGAAGAATATTTTCATGAAAAGATACTGGATGAAGCGCAAATATCAAGGATATTCCACTAATTTCATAGAGTATAGAAGTCAAAACTCTAACGAACTGAGTATAATAAAGAATGGAATAACAAAAGAAATCACCAGGCATGCGATAGACCGCACATACAGGTTATTCTAAACGAATAATAAATAATGGAACCAGGTCATGCGTAAACGTACAAACAGGATATTCCAACAGAATAATAAATAACGGAACCAGGTCATGCATAAAGCACAGACAGGATGTTCAAACAGAATGATAAATAATGGAACCAGGTCATGCGTAAAGCACATACATGATGTTTCAACAAAATAATAAAGAATGGAATAACAGAAGAATTTCACCATGTATGCGGTACTTCGCATAGACAGGTTATTCCAACATAATGATAGAGAATGGAATAATAGAAGAATTTCACCAAGTATAGGTTAGCCCGCGTATACAGGTTATTCCAACAGAATAATAAAGAATTGAATAACAGAAGTTCTCTTCATGAATACAAAAGAAATAATACCCCTTACTTTAAAAAGAAGAGTATTCCGACGGGTAGGATGGGAATATACTTGAAGAAAACTTACACTATCTTCTACGCTCAAAGCTTTCATAAACTCTAAAGAAATACGCTCGAGATTACAGAAGAAGAACTCTCTCTATAGTTTCTCTCTCTATAGTTTCAGTGAATTCGTAAGAAATAATGAAGGAATGAGCTTTATTTATAGAAGAATGGATGCATAGTAACTAATTCATGAACGGTCCAGATTGATTTACTTTTAAGCAGACAAATTCGTATTGATTTAATAAAATATTCTAATAAAACAAAATCTTTTAAATAAAATATAATATATTTTATTTATAATCTAATAAAACGAATAACTTTATAAAAGTATTCTATTTTATATAAAAAGATTTTACTATGCAAAATACTATGCATACACTATACAACACTATGCATAATAAAATATAATATATTCTAATTATTGTCTAATAAAACAAATAACTTTATAAAAGTATTCAGTTTTATATAAAAAGATTTTACTATGCAAAACACTATCCATAATAGAAAATTATGTATTCTATTTATAGTCTAATAAAACGAATAACTTTATAAAAGTATTCTGTTTTATATAAAAAGCTTTTCTATTTTATTATATTAATAATACTAATAAAACAAAACTCATCATCATTATTATAATTCACACTATTAATCGACCAGGTCGTTCCCAGGAAAGAGGGGGCTTTCCAATAAGTCGGCTAGATTATCACATGATCGAATTTGATGCACATCTGTATCACCCTTCTTTTATAGCTCATTTGTGAAAAAGAATTTAGGTGAAATGTGCTTTGTTTTATCTCCATTGATGTACCCTCCTTTAAGTTGAGCAATGCATGCAGCGTTATCTTCATACAGAATTGTAGGAATGTCTTTGATTGATGGTGATCCATATGACTTTTGAATATGCTGAATAATTGATCTCAACCAAACACACTCTCTGCTTGCTTCATGTATAGCAAGAATCTCTAAGTGATTTGAAGATGTAGCTATCATGGTTTGCTTTGTGGATGTCCAGGATATAGCCGTGTCACAATATGTAAATACATAACCTGTTTATGATCTTTCATTGTGTGGTTCTGATGAATATCCTGCATCGGCATATCTAACCAATCACGACGTTGAATCTCTTGGATAAAATAACCCAAGATCTATACTTCCACGGAGGTATCTCAAAATGTGTTTGATCCCATCCCAATGTCTCTTAGTCGGAGAAGAACTGTATCTTGCTAACAAGTTGGATGTGAAAAGTAATATCGGTCGGTATACGATTTGCAAGATACATAAGAGCACCTATTGCACTTAGGTATTGAACTTCAGGTCCAAGAACTTCTTTCCCACTTTCTAGAGGCTGAAATGGATCTTTATGAACTTCTAAAGATCGAACAACCATCGGGGTAGTCAAAGGATGAGCTTTATCCATATGAAAACGACTGAGAATCTTTTTCAGCATATGTGGATTGATGAACAAAAATTCCAGATGCTAAATGCTCCACTTGTATTCCAAAACAGAATTTTATCTTTCCAAGATCTTTCATTTCAAATTCATCTTTTAAATAAGTAGCAGTTCTTGTGAGTTCTTCAGGAGTACCTACAAGATTCAAATCATCGACATATACATCAATGATGGAAAATCCACTTTGTGATTTCTTAATAAAAACACATGGACATACTTGATCATTTATATATCCATCTTTTATTAAATAATCACTAAGTCGATTATACAACATACGACCAGACTGTTTCAACCCATATAATGAGCATTGTAACTTGATTGAATATATGTGACAGGGCCTTTGAGAATCAACCATTTTCAATCCTTTAGGGATTTTCATATAAATCTCACTTTCAAGTGAGCCATATAGGTATGCTGTTACAACATCCATCAAACGTGTTTCCAAACCTTCCATGGTTTCCATACCTATCAGAAAGCGAAAAGTAACTCCATCCATTACTGGAGAGTATGTATCCTGATAATCAATACCAGGTTTTTGTGAAAACCCTTGAGCTATAAGTCGGGCTTTATATCTCACAATTTTATTTTTCTCATTTCGCTTTCGTACAAATACCCATTTGTTTCAATCGGATTACACCCAAATGTGTTTGACTCTTGGTCCAAATACTTCTCTTTTCAATAGAGATTGTAGCTCAGTTTGAATAACATCTTTCCATTTTGGCCAATCTTTTCTTTTCTGACATTCTTCCACGTTTTGTGGTTCAGGATCCGTGTCAGGAATCAAATTAATATCTGATGCTATAGAGAAAGCAAATATATCGTCAATCATAACTTTGCTTCGATCCCATATTTTCTCATCATGTACATAATTTATTGAGATCTCTTGGTGTTCATCTCTTATCCCTTCATTGAGATTTTGAACCTCTTCTGGGGATATTCCCACTCTTGGAATAAGTGCTACTTCTAAAGTGGTTTGTACCTCTTATGGGGCTATTCCCACTCTTGGAATAAGTGCTACTTCTGGAGCGGGTATTCCTTCTGGGATTCCCTTATTTGCTTTTGATTTTTGTGGTATAGTGACTTTTGCACCAATCGGTCGTCCACGCTTCTGGCGTGGTTTAGATTCTTCTATTACCTTATTCGTCAATTCTCCAGGAATTGATTTTTCAATAGGTATTTCTATCCTTGCTGGAGTATTCACTGCAGGTGTATGTGACTTTATCACTTTTCTAGCATCATTAAATGCATCTGGCATTTGATTTGCAATATTTTGTAAATGAATAATTCTTTGAACTTCAATTTCACATTGTCCTGTACGAGGATCAAGTGAATTTAAATATGATGCATTCCATGATATTTTAGAGGGTTTTTTATTTAAAACTTTCCCTCCTCCTAATGGTGGAAATACAGATTCATTAAAATGACAATCTACATAACGTGCAGTAAAAATATCTCAAGTTAAAGGTTCAAGATATCTGATACTAGAAGGAGAATCAAAACCAACATAAATACCTATTCTTCGTTGGGCTCCCATTTTAGTTCTTTGTGGAGGTGCAATTGGAACATATACCGCACTTCCAAAAACTCAAAAGTGTGATATGTTGGGTGTCTGTCCAAGAACTAACTGTAGAGGAGAAAATTTATGAAGAGCCATTGGTCTTACTCAAATGATGGCTGCAGCATGAAGAATTGCATGACCCCAAACTGAGGTAGGCAAGTTAGCCCTTAACATTAATGGTCGTGCAATTAATTGAAGTCTTTTTATTAAAGATTCAGCTAAGCCATTTTGTGTATGAATATGAGGAACATAATGCTCAATGGAGATTCCAATAGTCATAAAAAAATCATTAAAAGTCATTGATGAAAAATCCAGCTGCGTTATCAAGTCGAATTGACTTGATTGGATGATCCGAGAATTGAGCCCGTAACTTGATTATTTGAGCAAGAAGTTTTGAGAAGGCAAAATTTCGAGAAGAGAGAAGACAAACATGAGACCATCTAGTTGAAGCATCTATTAAAACCATGAAATATCGAAATGGGCTAGACAATGGTTGAATAGGTCCACAAATGTCTCCTTGAATTCTCTCTAGGAATTTTGGGGCTTCTTTATAAACTTTTACTGGTGATGGACGAATAATTAATGTTCCTCGAGAACACGTAGCACAAGGAAATTCACTACTAGGAAAAACCTTCTTATCTTTGAGAGGATGACCAGTAGAATTTTCAATAATACGACGCATCATAGAAGTACCTGGATGACCAAGTCTTTCATGCCAAAGCATAAAGGATTTGGGATCTATGATTTTTGGAATCATAACATTATGTGTAATACCCGGTAAAAATAAAAAATAAAAATATTTCAATTCATATTTTAATTGGGCTTTCTTATGTTTGGGTTAAACATTGTTTTTAAATTATGTGGACTAAAATAAGTAAGAGATTTCTTCAATTTGGGCCTTAAAATCAATTGGGTTTAATTTAAATGTGGGTTATAATAAATCCTATTAAAATTAGGAGAAACAATAAAATTATATAAATAATAAGTAAAACCTAATATTCCTTATGTACATGTTGCGGCTGATTGAGGGAAGAGAAAGGAACATCAACGGCTGAAGAGGAGAAAGAAAGATTGTGGGATAAAAAAAAAATTGGGAACAAGATTGTGAGAGGAAAATTCAATAGAATTGTATCTAAACAAAGGTATTTAATGGATTTATTTTTGAATATATCATTATTATTTTATCAATATGATTACAATTTTAGAGCATTCGATTACGTCGTTGGATGCGTTGGTATAATTTTGATGTATAATTGAGAATCTATGATAATTAATAGGTTGGATAAGAAATAATTTGTTAATACAAGTTTGGTTGGCAAACATTTACATGTATATATGTATGGTTGGGTACTGTCGACTTTACAATTGTAAAAAAAAAATAAAAAAAATAAAAAAAATAAAATCGTTAGAGAGACTCCTCCGAAAACTGCTGTACTGTTATACTATTATAATGATTATATATATATATATATATATTAGGTTCTTGCAAGAATATAGGATTCCCTTAATTTTTCTATACAAACATATATATATATATATGTGAGGTGCAAGCCTGCAGCACTGCTGCAGGCGTAAGTTCATTAAATCTCTCTCTCTCTCTATATATATATATATATATATATATTATATTTAATAAGTATTTAGCCATAAAATTTATAATTAGAATTGGAAAATTAAATTGAAGTTATGCATATTAATTTGAATTAATTAATTTTTTGCCGATATAGTTATAAATGTTTTAATAATAATTTAATAGTATATTGTTATTAATGATTGGATTGTATTAAAATCTTATTAAATTGTTTAAATTGAACGGAAGGAATTGAAAGAGTTATTTTTGGAATATAAATTTTGGAGTATTAATAATTGATATAAGGTGATGATTAAAGGCATATGAAATAGATTATGAATTATTTTGGGAATTATTAGTTTGGATTATTTTAATTTGAGTTGAATATATTTAGGTTGTGAATGACGTTTCATATTTGATATCATTGGCAATTAAGGGTAAGATTTGGTGGAGTGTGCTATAAATGGTTTGAAAGTATCAGGTACGGATTCCGTACTCTTTCAGCGACATTCTTGTTAAATTAGATTTGTTCGTTTTGTCCCTTATTTCGAATTCTATTATGATTTCACATAATTGTTTCTTGTGAAATAAATATATTAGTTTCATTTTGGAGTTGATACATATGACTCGTATTTGTACTCTTTGAATTAGGTTATCATGTTTAGTACTATTTATTTTTGATAATTGTAGAACGGTACATGTTGCTACCTTCTTTTTGAGACCTTGTGACTATTATTTGATTCGGTTCAACATGTACATATAGAACCCTTTTGTTGCTATTATGTCGCATGTGTTGTGACATGGTATTTTTGTTAGAATATACCGTAGCGTATACCTGAGCTATAACCACCTGTGGGGGTACCACAGGCATGTCGTCTTGGCACGAGAGACATGACACTTTCCGTGGCGGTGTGATTAGTCCACGGCGTCTTCGTTTTGGGCTCCGGAGGAAGTGGGCCGTTTGGTGTTTTGTTGTGGGAGGCGTATGGGTTAACCCTAGTTTTCTGCATTACATGGATTGGTGATGTTGTGCCAAACACACCTATCCGATTTACATACATTTGGATTCGCGGTCCAATGTGTGATTGCACAATGTGGCATTATTTTGACTTACTCGTGTGGCATGGTTTTGACTTACTGTGTGGCATCATTTGACTTGCTTGTGTGGCATGGTTTTGACTTGCATGTGTGGCATTATTTTGACTTGCCTGTGTGGCATTGTTTTGACTTGCCTATATGGCAAGGTATATTTTGAGCTCAATCGGTATGAAATAACCCTGACCATTTGTTTCAAATTTATTATTATTTTATTGTATTAGTTGTTGGCTTCATTCGGATTCAATTCACCGGATTAGTTACTTGATTCGTTATTTCTTTAATATTCTCATTCATTTCATTAATTACATTGGTTCAAATACATTCTATTCAAATCTTCGTGAGATTTTATTTTTTTTAGAGGCAATATTTTGTCTCGATTGATTTTGTATTTTAGTTGTATATCTTTTGTATCTTTATATCCGCATCGGGCAATTGGCTCATGTCGTGTTTTTCTTCCTAGCCAGTTTCAGGGTGATTCGAGGGCTAGCTAGCTAGTGTGATGAGAGAGTTGCCTTTGACCATCTAGGTTGTTTCGAATTTTAAGTTTTGATTATTTTGACTCTATTTGGAGAATTGTATTTAGTACGCTATTAATGGATCACCACTATTAATATTTTGAGGTTATTAGTGCTTTGTTTTCTTATTTTGAGGTTTGTTGTGCTTTGCACGTGACCTCCCTTTCCTTTTCGGGATGGGGGTGTTACAGAGATGGTATCAGAGCTTAGGTTCTTTCTTGTAGAAAACCTATTTAGGTTTGACCTGTGAGTTGTGGGTAGACGTAAGAGTTTGATTCGATTTTGTTCTTTGTTTGGTTGGTCTCTATTTTGACTAACTGTCGATTTCTTTTGATTTGTAGTTGATTTGAGGAAAGTGGAATAATTTAGTAAGGTGATTGAGCAATGATATTGGTTAAGAATTGTGATTTAATCATTGAGGTGAATAAAGTTATACTTTGTACAGATAAGAAGTGATCTTATACGGGATGCGATTATGATGTGAGTATTTGTATCGACAAGTATTTAATTTTGGAAAATTATTTGTTAATCATTTTTTTGTGGCAATTATTATGATCGTTGAATTGAGGATTTGATTCGAGTTAGGTTTTGATTTATGTTAAGATTGTGGATAATTTTTGGTTTGTGTATTGATGGCATATTATGATAAAGTGAAAACTATTAAGTATCGAAGATTTCTTGTAATTTGAGTGTTGGTATTCGAGGTAATTAGATTAATCATTTGGAGTTAATGATCAATTTTGTGGCTATTTTCTAGTGGGATATTTGAGTTATGTCTTATGAAGTTTCTTTGTGATACTATAGGGAGACATTGAATTTTATTTGATTAAGGTTTGCACTAAGAGAATGATTGATTTATTGAATGATTAGATAGTAAGTGATGAATCTTTAAGAGATTTTGAATGCTATAGTTTGCTGATTCAGATAGTAGGATATATGATTTGGAGTTTGGTATGGTGATGAAAAGATCTTAGTGGTAATATATTTTGGTATTATTATATTTGAGAACTAATTTGATTTGAGGTTATGATATTTTGAAATTCTTGAGGACTTAGTGAGAGTTGGTGATATAATTTAAGTTGTTTTGTTTATCTGATGCTCTTAGAGTTTTGCATGAATATTTGTAAAATTAAATAAAATAATTTGTTAATAAATTTTTTTTTGTCAAATGGAACATAACGCGTTTACTTAATTAAAAATAATTTTAAATATTTTGGGTATTCGAATCGTATTTAGATGAAGAGAAATTTTTTGTGATTTTGAATTATTTTCCGAAGAGTACGTTTACAAGAATGAAACTCAAATATATTAGTGACGGCCCGCACCAACGGTGGATCATGTGATCTATTTTGATGCAACACGAAGAACCTTACCAAGGCTTGACACGATAGCTGACGAATCTTTTACGAGTACATTGATAATTGCGTGGACTGATGACTTATCCGCATTGATCGTTACAAATGGCGGCGGCGCGGCGCTACGTCGTAACTAATTTTTTTTTTTTGGTAGCTTATTTAAATTCCAAGGACAGAATTATTTTTAAGGGGTGAAAAATGTAATAACCCATTTTTTTAATAATTAAAAATTAATTAATTTTATCTGATACAATTGTGTTTAAATTGAAAAGGTAAATGATTTTGTTTTCTTCTCTTCTTCCTTGTCTTGTTTAAAAAAAAATTAAATTCGTTTAGTAAATAATTAAATAACTGATTAAATTAAAATTGAGGAAGATAATTCCTTTTGTTAAAGTCTTGTGCTAAAATCATTCGGAGCGGGAAGCTACTTGGGAAATAGAGGAATCTATTCGAGCGGAGTATCCGCATATTTTGATAATTAGGTACGTTCATTCTTTTGATTCCGGGGACGGAATCCTTTTTAAGGAGTAGGTGATGTAATACCCGGTAAAAATAAAAAATAAATAATATTTAAATTCATATTTTAATTGGGCTTTCTTATGTTTGGGTTAAACATTGTTTTTTAAATTATGTGGACTAAAATAAGTAAGAGATTTCTTCAATTTGGGCCTTAAAATCAATTGGGTTTAATTTAAATGTGGGTTATAATAAATCCTATTAAAATTAGGAGAAACAATAAAATTATATAAATAATAAGTAAAACCTTATCTTCCTTATGTACATGTTGCGGCTGATTGAGGGAAGAGAAAGGAACATCGACGGCTGAAGAGGAGAAAGAAAGATTGTGGGATAAAAAAAAAAATTGGGAACAAGATTGTGAGAGAAAAATTCAATAGAATTGTATCTAAACAAAGGTATTTAATGGATTTATTTTTGAATATATCATTATTATTTTATCAATGTGATTACAATTTTAGAGCATTCGATTACGTCGTTGGATGCGTTGGTATAATTTTGATGTATAATTGAGAATCTGTGATAATTAATAGGTTGGATAAGAAATAATTTGTTAATACAAGTTTGGTTGGCAAACATTTACATGTATATATGTATGGTTGGGTACTGTCAACTTTACAATTATAAAATAATAATAATAATAATAATAATAATAATAATAATAATAATAATAATAAAAAAAAAAAAATCGTTAGAGAGACTCCTCAAAAAGCATTGCATCTACTGTTTATACTATTATAATGATTATATATATAGATTAGGTTCTTCCAAGAATATAGGATTCCCTTAATTTTTCTATATAAATATATATATATATATATATATATATATATATATATATATATATATATATGTGAGTGCAAACTGCATATGACCTTGTCTAGCGTAAGTTCATTAAATCTATATATATATTATATTTAATAAGTATTTAGCCATAAAATTTATAATTAGAATTGGAAAATTAAATTGAAGTTATGCATATTAATTTGAATTAATTAATTTTTTAAACATAGTTATAAATGTTTTAATAATAATTTAATAGTATATTGTTATTAATGGTTGGATTGTATTAAACTCTTATTAAATTGTTTAAATTGAACGGAAGGAATTTAAAGAGTTATTTTTGGAATATAAATTTTGGAGTATTAATAATTGATATAAGGTGATGATTAAAGGCATATTAAATAGATTATGAATTATTTTGGGAATTATTAGTTTGGATTATTTTAATTTGAGTTGAATATATTTAGGTTGTGAATGACGTTTCATATTTGATATCGTTGGCAATTGAGGGTAAG
Organism: Panax ginseng; assembly: GCA_020205605.1. Taxonomy (NCBI): domain Eukaryota; kingdom Viridiplantae; phylum Streptophyta; class Magnoliopsida; order Apiales; family Araliaceae; genus Panax; species Panax ginseng. The sequence continues at coordinate 89,356,738 of CM035134.1, read as the reverse complement.
ATTTGGTGGAGTGTGCTATAAATGGTTTGAAAGTATCAGGTACGGATTCCATACTCTTTCAGCGACATTCTTGTTAAATTTGATTTGTTCGTTTTGTCCCTTATTTCGAATTCTATTATGATTTCACATAATTGTTTCCTGTGAAATAAATATATTAGTTTCATTTTGGAGTTGATACATATGACTCGTATTTGTACTCTTTGAATTAGGTTATCATGTTTAGTACTATTTATTTTTGATAATTGTAGAACGGTACATGTTGCTACCTTCTTTTTGAGACCTTGTGACTATTATTTGATTCGGTTCAACATGTACATATAGAACCCTTTTGTTGCTATTATGTCGCATGTGTTGTGACATGGTATTTTTGTTAGAATATACCGTAGCGTATACCGAGCTAAAACTACCGTGTGGGGTACCACGTGCATGTAAATCTCGCACGAGAGACATGACACTTTCCGTGGCGGTGTGATTAGTCCTGGCGTCTCCGTTTTGTGCTCCGGAGGAAGTGGGCCGTTTGGTGTTTTGTTGTGGGAGGCGTATGGGTTAACCCTAGTTTTCTGTTCTGCGGATTGGTGATGTTGTACCAAACACACCTATCCGATTTGCATACATTTGGATTCGCGGTCCAATGTGTGATTTGTCTGTGTGGCATTATTTTGACTTGCCTGTGTGGCATGGTTTTGACTTACCTGTGTGGCATCATTTGACTTGCTTGTGTGGCATGGTTTTGACTTGCATGTGTGGCATTATTTTGACTTGCCTGTGTGGCATTATTTTGACTTGCCTATGTGGCAAGGTATATTTCTGAGCTCAATCGGTATGAAATAAACCCAAACCATTTTTTTTCAAATTTTATTATTTTATTGTATTAGTTGTTGGCTTCTGTTCAGTTCAATTCATCGGATTAGTTACTTCAGTTCGTTATTTCTTTAATATTCTGTCTGTTTCATTAATTCTGTTGGTTCAAATACATTCTATTCAAATCTTCAGAGATTTTATTTTTTTTAGAGGCAATATTTTGTCTCAGTTGATTTTGTATTTTAGTTGTATATCTTTTGTATCTTTATATCCGTACTGGGCAATTGGCTCATGCTGTGTTTTTCTTCCGGCAGGTTTGCAGGGGTGATTCAGGGCTAGCTAGTGTGATGAGAGAGTTGCCTTTGACCATCTAGGTTGTTTCGAATTTTAAGTTTTGATTATTTTGACTCTATTTGGAGAATTGTATTTAGTACGCTATTAATGGATCACCACTATTAATATTTTGAGGTTATTAGTGCTCTATTTTCTTATTTTGAGGTTTGTTGTGCTTTGCACGTGACCTCCCTTTCCTTTTCGGGATGGGGGTGTTACATTATGAGACTTAATTGCTCTAATTTTCATAGTATATAATCCAGAAGAAATTGAATGAAGTTTTTCTAAGATATTCTTTTTTCCTGAAATAGTAGAAGTAATGAGAAGATATTCATTATCATTCTCATTGGTTGTTTCAATGTGAAAACCATTTAGTCGAATATCTTTAAAACTAAGCAAATTTCTTCTTAATTTACTAGAATATAGAGCATTTTTGATAAAAACTTGTGTCTCATTTGGTAGCATGAAACTAGCTTTTCCAAATCCCTCGATTAAATTTGATGTGCCAGAGATAGTTCCTACATTTCCCTTAGCTTTGATTAGTTGTGAAAAATATTTCTCACTTTGAAGGATTGTATGAGTTGTTGCACTGTTTGCTAAACATATATCCTCCATATCCATTAAAGATGGTCTGACACATATAAAAACATAAATAAGAAAAGTTACACTTCAAATATAATTTTATTCATGATAAACACATACCACGTATAGAAGGAAAACTAATAATATTATACATGCAGGATGTTTAATTAAAACAAGAAATTAAACGATATCCCAAAAGATACTTTCAGAAGGTTCAATAATATCAACAATCTTTTCCTCATTGTTGGTTATTGGTTGATCATCAACAATATTCAATTGATGATTAACAAAGTTTGTTTCTACCTCCATTACTTTGTTCTTTTGAGACTCCTGGAATAAATTAGCCAGATGCCTCGGCATACGACAGGTACGCGACTAATGCCCTTTCATCCCACACCTAAAATAAACATCTAGTTTGTTCTTTATTGGTGCTGCATTTTCTTTATTTTTACCCGACCCAGACACTTGACACTTCTGGTGGCCTGAATTGTCGCAGTTCTGGAATTTGTTGTTATGATGGCCTCGTTTATTCTTTCGTCCGCAAGGCTTCTTATTATATGACCATCTATTGTCACGTTTATTCTGCTGTAATGACGTGCTGTTATTATCTGGCAATGGGGTAGCACCTGTTGGCCGTACTTGATAATTTTTCAACAACAATTCATTATTCTTTTTCTGCAACTAGGAGGATAGACAATAAGTCACTAAATTTTGTGAACTTACTCGCCTATATTGTCATGGCATGTAATCATGTTGGTGGGATGAAAAGTTGAGAGCGTTTTTTCTAACATTTGGGTTTCAGAAACAGGATCTCCACATAAAGCCAAAGTAGAGGTTATTCTATAAACATTGGAACTATATTCCGTAATTAATTTGTAATCTTGTAGCCTTAAATTAAGCCACTCAAATTTGGCATTAGGGAGAACAACCAATTTTTGGTGGTCAAATCTTTCCTTCAGTTGTGTCCATAAAGACAAAGGATCTTTGACTGTTAAATACTCAGTCTTTAATCCTTCATCAATATGGTGGCGAAGAAAAATTATGGCTTTTGTATTTTGTGCCGAAGTAGCTGTATTTCCTGATTTATTGGTCTTTTCTAACTCATTTGCACCTAGGTGCAATTCTGCATCAAGTGCCCAAGCCAAATAGTTGTCTCCAGAGATTTTCAAAATAGAAAAATCTATTTTTGCCAAGTTTGCCATCTATTCTGGGTTAAAACACAATTATTATTTATTAAAACAATAAATAATTGCATGTATGATATATATATAAAAATAAACTAAATCACGACTTCAAGTGGTGATAAAGTGCAAATATAAATAATATAAATATTCTTATATATATGTTATTAGCATATTATCTTAGTAAAAAGAATATGCAATCGTTAATGTATATATACAATTATATATATATATATATATATATATATATATATATATATATATATATATATATACAAAATCGCAAATGGATCTTTCACCCGTCATGCGGTAATCCACGAGATGACGAGATCATTTCCACAATTTAATAAAGAATGAATACTGAAGGATCATTCACCATGCATGCGATAGGCCCGCATGATAAAAGTTATTCTAATGTAATAATAAATAATGGAACTGTGTCATGTGTAATAACGCATGCATGTGATATTTCAATGTAATAATAAAAAATGGAATAACAAAAGAATTTCACCATGTATAGGGTAGTCCGCGTATACAGGTTATTTCAACAATTTAATAAGAAATGAATACAAAGGATTATTCACCAAGTATACGGTATTTCACATATACAGGTTATTCCCATAATTTAATAAGCGGTAAAAAGGTTCCCACCACGTCTTGTAAGATCAACAAGGATAAATGGTACCACTGTAAATAAACAGAATTTAAAAATGGAAAATAAAACATAAATATAACTTGACAGTTAATATAATAGGTGGAAAAACCAGACCAATTGTAAGAATAACATTATACTATTGGTGGTATAGCCAAACTGGTAGTATAATAATAAATTGCAAGAATTTAAAGGCAATTATAAGAATAAAATTATATTATTGGTGGCATAGGCAAACCTGTAATATAATAATAAATTGCAAAAATTTAATTTTACCGTCTCAGTTGGTTAGAACTTCGTGCTGATAACGTGTTATAAAACTTTAACGAAGTGTATAAATATACTCTTATAATTGCTGCATAAATTTAGAGAGAATAAGCAAAAGAAAAGGAGAGAGAAATTCTTCAGAGAATTCTTATTTTTCATTCAGCAGCATGCACTGCCTTTTATAGGCAAGCAGAAGAGGAGCAGAAGAAGAGAAAGGGGAAGGGAGATCATGAGAAAAGAAAAGAAGGGGGGGGAGTCACTGGTTGGGAAAGATTCCCTCCATAGGGAATCACATGCATTCTAATAATATTCTATTTATAGTCTAATAAAACGAATAACTTTATAAAAGTATTCTGTTTTATATAAAAAGCTTTTCTATTTTATTACATTTATAATACTAAAAACAAAATTCATCATCATTATTATAATTCACACTATTAATCGACCAGGTCGTTCCCAGGAAAGATGGGGCTTTCCAATAAGAATTTCTCCCTATTGATGCGCAATTAGGTGACCAAACCTCTCCTCGCGTAACTTCTAGACATCGTTAATATTGTAAATAATAATATTAATAACTCATTATCTCAATATATAAAATATCGATAATAATTGAATACAACCTGAGTGACTTCTCACGTAAGCATCAATAATCGATACCGCAGCTACTATGCAACCATGCAGACATCGTATTTTTTTAACACCGGTGTTTCAACAGATTAACGGTAAAAACTTCCACCGTTATTTTCATAAAATATTTTTGTCGTTTTCTCAATCCGATAATAATTTCGTTGTGAGGTCCACCAATGATTGTGCCGTTGCATTTAATATTCTCTCGTTAAAACGAATATTTCCACCATCAATAATATTATATAACAACTGCACGATTTTTGCAAAATTTATAAATATTATCCACAACTATAACATTATATCAATTTCATTCCATAATATTCAAAAATGATATTTATAGAAAAATCATCTTTATTAAAAAAAAAAGTTGGGGTCTTACAATAATATTATAATATATTTATAATATATCAAAGTATTTTAATACCTTAAAAGCATATTGATATGATTTTTAAAACTTTAAATCCATTATCCACTAATTGACATTAATATTAAAATATTAATATTTTTATGACAAAATATCAAAAGTTATATTTTATAACTTCAAATATTATTCTAACCCTTTAATCATTTTTATATGATCTTTAAAATATTAATTCTATTTTTCCATAATTTATTTAATATATTCAATAAATAAATCAATTACCATCAATATGAATTTATTAATAAAATTCATCACTAAATATTAAAAGTTATTAAAAATAACTTAAAATATTTTCTAACACTATAATATATTTTTAAATGATTTTTCAAGTATTAAAATCATTTTTAAGTAATTTATTTAATATTATAATAAAATAAATTAAATACAATTAATATTCCAAAAATACTAAATATTTATGAAATATATTCAAAATTATTAAAAACCAATTTTTAGGCTTTAAAATAATATTTAGGAATTTATTATGTATTTTTAATAATTTAATACTATTTTTTCTATTTATTTAATAAAATAATTAATTTTCAGAAATTAAGTGTCACTAAAGGGCCCTATAGCGACAGAACAATCGCTATAGGTGTTCTTGAGCCTACCAAGAAACTCATAGTCAGTTCGCAGGGTAGGAGGTTTGACCATCATTAAATCTATGTTCTTGTTACTTTTTGGGCTGGAATTCGTGTTAAAGTTGTAGTAATTATGTAATACTACAATAATCTACCAAGTGCATGGCCACACAACATCATAGGAGAGAGTTCTTGGCCTCCAAAATCATTGTCAGACACTGTTCTTCAATTTCTGGGTTTTCCAGAATTGAAGAACAATCGAGGTACCTATTTTGAGCCCTTGAATCCTTGATGTCCAGGCTTGCTTAATGTGTTATAAAGGTTTATACATGTAGTGGAGATGTCAGGGTCCATTTCTATAACACCAGATCATCCTAACAACATCATAACAGTAAGATCTAGGCTAGTCAAAGAGATGTCAGGAGCTGTTCTTAACAATTTCTGGGTTTTCCAGATTTCGTCCTAGGAAGTTGGTTAACGCCAGTTTGACCACTCACAACTTTGATTATATGTAAGATCAGGGTGATCTATTAACATGACTGTGTAGTACTTATACCAGTCTACAAGATCAAAATAACAACTTGGCCAAACTATCCAAATACAATAAGATTCATGGCCTTAAAAATCACTATCAGACATTTCTAGAAATCTGGGTTGCCCAGAAATCCAGTTGGTCATGGTCGGTCAACCATGTTTGACTGCTTATAACTTAAGATCTAGACATGGTATGGAGGTGATTCCACTTCCAGTCTACGCTCCTCATGGCAAAGAACAAGTCTATAACATCTAACACACCTAACACTTAACATAGACAGATCTAGAGGCCCTGACATATGGCTGTCAGGCCTTAAAATTAGGGTTCTTGGTCAGTTTGAAAATTTTAGTTTCTAACTTCTAGATGTTATGGATCTATGATATAACATCATAGATCACTAAATAACATCCTTTAACACAACTCTAAACATCTAACAACAACATTTAACACAAAATACATGGATTTGCAAGGTTAGGGTTTTTATACCTTTTATGCTTTGATCTTTGATTTTGTGATCCTTGATATGATCTTGGAAGGCTAAGAGCTGATCTTGGCTTTGTTTCTCACTCTCTCTCACTCTAAGTTTCAAAAATATAGAGAAAGAAATGGCTTGACAAGTATGATAAGTAAAGTAAGTATTTTACTTAACTTTTTAAGTTATAATCTTTGATTCATGCACCAAATCTTGCATGGTGGCACACATATCTGATATATTAGACAGAATTTGAGCACATGGGATAAGCTAGCTTGATGAGTCACCAATATTTGGTGTGATCTTTTACTTAAAGTTTAAGTAAAAGGGTATTTTGGTCATTTCGCACCTATTAAGGGTAATTTGGTCTTTTCCCTTATAATTTGAAGGGTAATTTGGACATTTCCCTTTTATTCCATAACTTATAACACTTAGCCATTTATACTTTGCTTTTGAATTCCCAAATTAGGGTTTTCGAGCGTATTGTTAGGGTTTCTAACATTTCGTTAGAGTTTACTAACTTAACCTTGACATTCTCTCATAACTTTAGGGTGTACTAAAGTTACAACTTATCTGATAAATCCTTGATCCTAAATCACAAACTGAACACATAAATAATTAATGTACACATAAAATCACATACATAGCTTCTTATACACTTAAACAATTAACCTTGATAATTCTCCACCAAAAGATTGTAAATCCACCAAAATCCTTCACATAATTTTGAAATCCTTAATATTCCTTTATAGAACTGTCAATTCCATACACTTATTTTCAGTCTAGGTCCTAATATTGAACCTTAAATCAATCAATTATGATTTTAATAATTTTCTAAATTCTCGGGTCGTCACATCTACCTAAGCTTATTTGTTATTTAATTGGTCGGTCAGAGTATAGGGATAATATGTGGCATTTTAATTAACCCTTTTTTTGTGGCAGTGTTTAAAAATGAGACCGTTGAGTCACCAACGATCAATACCCAGGATAATGTGCATCAGGAAGACAATAATCCTCAGGAAAATAACAACACCGATCAAATGATGAACGATGGGATGTTCAGAGGCTTTATGCAATTCATGCAACATCAGGTGAGAGCGGCTCCTGTTCAAAATGCAGGTGGAAACACTGGCTACTCTCGGATGGTCACTGCTAAGCAGTTCAAGGAGCTAGGACCACCTGAGTTTTTGGGAGAGCCAAAACCACTTACGGTGGAGACGTGGATAAATCAGATTACCAAGATATTTGATGTCTTGGAATGCTCCAAGGAGCAAAAGGATCCCTTTGCCACCTTCATGTTGAGAGGAGAGGCAGATTACTGGTGGGAATCAGTAAAATGTACTCAGCCCGGTGAGGGGAAAAATCGTCATCTTGCCACCTCAACCCCAGCGCGCCGTCTCAACATTTCATACATACATTTCTACACAACAATGTCCCATAGTGCCAAGGAGTTCCAATCCCGAGTGACTATTACGCGTGGCAGCACACCGGATAGAATTTGAAGCTTGAAGACCATGGGCATGGTTCCCTCTTCCTGTCTTCGTACAACCTCTAATCCCATGTCATTGCTTAACTCTCGATAAAAGCAGTCCAAAGAAGGTCTTTTACACCTCGTTCGGATGTTCGGATTGAAGTTTTGCAAGTTCGAGCGAACATCACAATGCACGAGTGCACGTACTTCGAGACGGCAGGACCCGCAGAGCCAGGCACCCTGTGCAAATGCAAGTGCATCTCAGGGTTTGCCAAGTAGTACACTTATGGCCCCCCACTCTATAAATATAGAGCTTGGGGTGGCCATTTGTAAGAGAAAAAGAGGCGAAGAAGCCCTGTCCAATTTGTTCTGTACACACCCCATATTGAGTGCTTTCTCATTTTAAACACCTGTTAGCCCACATATAGCTATATTTTACCGGCATGAGCTGAGTGGTTATTCATCTAGAGTCATAGAAGCCTACCTTGGTATCCCACTGTAAGCCTTCTCACACTCTATAAAGCCTTTCTCTTCATCTTTGCACACACTATTCTTCACGTTGAGAGTCATGTTGTGTGTGTATGTCCGGACTTCGGTCCGTGATTTTCATTTATGTCTATATATATATACTTATATATGTATATATTTTTATATATGGACTAACATTATTGAGTTATGCTTCGATTGAGCCTAGACTTATGTCTGAAGTGTTTACTTGCTTATATACATATACTTATATATATGAACTGTTGTCGGATTATATCCGATGAGCCTGGATTTTACCTCGGAGCATTTACTTGCTTATATATATATAAGCAAGTAAAGTGAGGTAAAATCTGTGCTCATCTGATATAATCCGACAAACAGTTCATATATATATATATATATATATATATATATATATATATATATATATATATATATATATATAGCGACAAATCATTGAAATGATAAACCTGAAATGGATTGAGAACATCCCGTATGTTTACAGCTTATATATATATATATATATATATATATATATATATATATATATATATATATATATATTTATATTTCGTAAGGCCTGGAGTTTACTGTGGCCTTTTACCGCTTTATTTACATTTCGTCCTACTCGAATTTACTTCGTATGGCGGTTGATCGCTTTTACCGCTTTCTTTACATTTCGTCCACCGAGTTTACTTGCGTGGCGATTGATCGCATTATCGCTTTATTTACATTTTCGATCCCCATGGAAGTGCTTCGTGGTGGTTGATCATGTCTATATATATATATATATATATATATATATATATATATATATATATATATATATATTTACCACTTTTATATATTTATATTTTCTATCCCCATGGAGGTGCTTCGTGGTGGTTGATCATGTCTCAGATATATATATTTATAGCTTTTATATATATATAATCGCTTACTACTTTTCATATAAACTGCGACATCATGTGAGCCTAGGAATCACGTGATCACAGATTCAGTCTACTAAATTTAGATTCAGTTCCCGTGATGGACATTTTCAGCTGTAAGCAGCTTGTACATTATTCACGGTGTTTGAATTTCCTTAGATGGCTGTCATGCCCATGAGGAGTTCGGCACTACTATATATTATTTTCTCAAAGATGCTTCGCATCTCGAAAATAAAAGCAAACAAGCCGAACATTTAATAATAAAATAGAAGTATGGAAAGGTCTCAATTACTATTGAGCACAAGGTTTAAAAAATCTCTTTTATAAAACTTCACTGCTATATCATGTTTAAAAATGAATTTTTTATATAAATTCAAACCCTTTGTATATAAGTGCGAACGAGGCCTCGCACTACTTCCAAATAAATTGCACATTGATCCACACACACATTCATATAACAGTTTCTTGAAAAGTGGCGGTCACCGTGGCAATACGAATGTCGGGGGGGGGGGGGGGGTGCCTAACACCTTCCCTCCGCATAATCAAACCCCATAACCCAAATGAATCTCAGTTTTACAGACCCGTTTAGCAGTGTCACATCACTGGGTCAATGTGCAAACCTTTTCTCGGTTGCGTTGGTGCAACCAGTTAAAAACACCAACTGGCGACTCTTATAGTCAAATCGTCGACATGATATGTCGGACCTTTTTCACTTGTTTTTTTCAAACAAATCTCACATAATATGAGAACACCAAAGAACAAGAATAGAAAAGGGATAAATAAAAATCCCGACGTCGACAAGTAAGTAATTATCATTTAATCTTACTTAATTTTACTTTAGTCATTATATAATATTAATTAAATAATAATTTATTAATTGATTAACTCAATTTATTATTTAATCTTAATTAAGTAGTTATCCCAATAACACTAACTCAATTTAATTATTACTTAACATCATTTAAATAATAATTAAGTAAGTAATTACATTTCATTTTATATGTAATTACCCTACTAGCCCATTAATGGCCTTAAAGTTATTTATTACAATAATCCATTTTCATTACACTTCATATTGACACTCAAATTTTCGTTCAACATTTTCAGATTTGGGGTCCTTCACGGAAACATTTGTAGAACGAAGTCTACGACTCGGATTTTGGTTCCGTCGGAGGCGTTGAATTCTTATCTTCTCGAACTACAGTTTCCATTCATCAAACATCAGATTCTGTTTTGTTTAGGTCCCAGAAATCAGTGTCAAAGTGGACTGATCCGCAAGGACATTCATAACAGTTTAGTCGTTTTCAAGATTTGAGGTCCTTTACGGAAACGCTCATATCTCGAGATCAACATCTCAGATTTGGGTCCATTTGGTATCGTTGGATTCGTATTTTCCCGAAATAAATTTTACATATATCAAACACCAAATTTGGGTTTGTTTTGGTTGCCGAAATCAGTCCACAAGTGACTGATCAGTAGCATGTTCTCAACAGTTGGTCAGTTTGGGATTTAATTCATAACTTGCTCATTTTAAAACATATTTGAGTGATTCCAAAGGGGTTTAGCCCTTAACTCATGCATCTAGCATATCAAGAAAGAAAACCTCAAATATCACTTGTAGATTTCAACATGCACATGATAAAGCATACTAGTTAAACAAAAAATCCTTCAAAAATCCATTTAACATCTTTTTCAAATCTCAATCACATGAACTCATTAAAAAAATCCACAAGCCTCCTTTGATAAACCCATGATATAACACTCCAATCTTTATATTAACTATATCCAACATGCATCACAAGAATCTATCATAGAATTTCATAGTGCATGCATGCATGTGCCTTTCTCTATCCATTTGGTTTAAATCTCTCTTTCGATCTTATATTCAACTTCAAAATTGTTTTGATCATCATATAAAACATTCATATACCAATAGATGAAGAGTTTTTCAAAGATCAAACTTAAGACTCTTATTTCATCAAAAACCCAACAAATAAGAAATCAAACTTTAAAAATGAAGAGAATCAATACCTACTTTTTCTTGCTATCTTCCTTATCTTCCCAAAGTGATTTAGAAACTTAGCATGCATGAAGCTCAAGACCCTCTTCTTCTTCATCTTGGCCAAAATCCTCTCTCTTTATTTTCTTTCTTTCTCTAGCTAAGGAGCTTTGAAGTGTAAGTATGCAAATGAAATAAAGTTATTGGAAATGAGTATAATTGAAAGTGTAAGCATGCTCCCACTAACTCTCTCCCCTAATCATTACTTGCTTGCTTAGTCACTAAACTCCTGTGTTGGGCATGCTAGGAGGGTGACACTTGTCATGGGTGTTAGTTTCAAAAGATTATATCCAAGATATTGGATAAGCTTAATAAAAATTTCAAATTCTCCCCATTTCTCCCATTATAGATTTATTTTTATTGTTTTATATACTTACTATAATGATTAAATGTCCTTTCTTTCATGGACCTAGGGTTGGGCCTCTTTAATTAATGTTTGGGCTTACAATTAATTAATTAGATTGGGCTATTAGTAGTCAAGTTTATTTTTATATTACTTGGGCTACTATTTATTAATTCCACGAGTTGGGCTAAGTTAATTCATTTAACTAATGCCATTAAGGTATAACATCGAATAAAATTAGTGGGCTTGATTATTCATCCAATTGGGCTAGCCCACTAGTAACACTTACTACTTGGACTATTACATATACCCATAAATCAAGAATACCACTTTACTTTCATAACCCAACTAGACTTTCCACCTACAAGTAAATTGAATATTCAATTAAGGTTCATCATCCTAATTAACTCCATTGATTCTTTACATTCTTAGGCTAGTCCACTACTTTAACTATTCCATAAGAGGGACTTCCCATAAAATTCTCATAACACACTTGTTATTTAATTAGACATTTTTTTTATCATTCCTAATTGATATATCTATTTATAAAGTGACATGAAAATTTATGGTTATTACAGTAAACGTGGGATAAGGTTCTTATCTCTGTGTTTGTAATGGAGAAAGTCGACTGGAATGGGGGGTTTTTTAAAAAACTGCTTTTCGTGGTACCTGCCGGGGTAGGCATGAATTGCTCTATAAATGTCGCCGAGGCGGGCATAGACAGAGGAAACCCCCATCGGGGTGAGAGTTTTATAGTGTAAGGATGTCATTTGGGGCAGCATATCTGAGAGAGTAAACTCGTACGGGTGGGTGTGTCAGTAGTAAAAATTTCGCCTTGGCCGGGTGTCAAAGTTTCTGCAAATTTTTCTTCTTCTTCTTCTTTTGATATGCTCGACACGCGTATTATGGAATGAAATCCCTTTCAATTACCTCCATTAGTCTCAGCCTCATTACCTGAAATCATAAATAGTCCAAAATCAGAGCGAATATTATGGAAAATGAGCAAGAAAACTTTTATTAATGCAAATTAACTAAGTAACTAACTAACTAACGGATAAACAATCCTATAAATTTCAAAAAAATTGACAACTATATATTGACATTGATAACTAATCTATTGAATTGCACAATTGCAAACTAAATATTGCAATAACGTAAAAATTGGGTTACCTCCCAGTAAGCGCTTGATTTTGAGCCTTTCAGCTTGACTACTTCCAGTTTCATGACGAATTGGAAAGAGTAACGGAGGTTGCTTGGTGATCGAGGTCACCACCCCAATAATGCTTTAAGCGTTGTCAGTTTACTTTGAAGGTTTCTATCGGATTCTGGCTAAATAATTCAACGGCGCCATTTGGAAAGACTATTTTGATTGTGAATGGTCCTGACCATCTAGATTTGAGTTTCTCAGGGAAAAATCTCAGTTTAGAGTTGAATAATAGCACTACTTGGACCGATTTGAACTTTTTGTTCATAATTTTCTGGTCGTACCACTTCTTGACCTTTTCTTTATACAATTTGGAGTTCTCGTATGCCTGTAGGAGAAATTCATCTAACTCATTGAGTTGTAGAAGTCTTTTCTCCCCCGCTGAAGTGAGATCAAAATTTAGCTTTTATATAGACTAATAGGCTTCATACTCAAGTTTGACTGGGAAGTGAAATGCTTTTTTATAGAAAAGCTGATACAAAGACATATCGATTGCTGTCTTGTATGATGTGTGATATGACTATAGAGCGTCATCTAGTTTCAAAGACCAATCTTTTCAATTTGGATTCAGTATTTTCTCCAAAATCCCCTTCACCTCTCTATTCGATACTTCTTCTTGGCCACTAGTTTGGGGATGATAATTAGTAGCGATTCTATAGTTGACCCCGTATTTAGCCAAGAGAGCTGCGAAATATTTATTGCAGAAGTGACTTCCCTCATCACTGATAATTGCTCTTGGAGTGCCAAATCTTGTGAAGATATTCTTTTGCATAAATTTCAAGACGACTTTGGCATCATTCGTCGGGAGTGCTACAGCTTCAACCCACTTAGACACGTAGTCTATTGCCAGCAAGATATATAAATTGTTGTATGAGGGCAAAAAAGGTCCCATGAAATTGATTCCCCACACATCAAAAACACTCAGTTCTAGAATTATGTTGAGTGGCATCTCATTTCGTTTGGAAATGTTCCCACCCTTTCACATCGATCACAATTTTTCACAAACTGATGTGCGTCTTTGAACAAAATGGGCCAATAAAATCCTGCTTGAATATTACTTTGACGACCGTTCTTTCAATTCCATAGTGTCCCCCGTATAAGGATGCGTGTCATGCGTGCAAGATACTTTTCACTTCACTTTGTGGCACACACTATCGAATCATTTTATCCCCACACTGTCTAAACAAAAATGGCTCATCCCATATATACCATTTTAAATCATGTAAGAATTTCTTCTTTTACTGACTTGTCAAGTCTGGAGGAAGGATATTGCTCACCAAATAGTTGGCAAAATTTGCATACCATGGAAATTCAGAACTAACCCCAAACAACTGTTCATCCAGAAATGATTCATTGATCAACACTTTATCTGCCTTATCTTGGTTTGGATTCTCCAATCTCGAAAGGTGGTCAAACTAGCGAGATTAGTCTAGGCTTTGCGTCTTTCTTGGAAATTATTACCTTATAGCCGAATGGTCGGTATAAACTATAATATTTGTTCCAATCAAATACGAGCAAAATTTATTAAAGGCATACACATCCACAAGTAATTCCTTCTCCGTGGTTGTGTAATTCAGTTGAGCATCTTTCAGTGTTTTACTTGGGTAATAGATTGCGTGAAATTTTTTATCTCGACGTTTTCCTAAACCATCCCCTACCACATAATCACTAGCATCACACATCAGTTCAAATGGCATAGTCCAGTCCATTGCTACAATTACAGGTGTTGTCGTCAATTTCTTCTTTAGCTGCTCAAACGCCGATAAACACTCTTCATCAAATCTAGAAAGTACATCTTTCTCCAATAAACTACATAAAGGTTTTGCAATCTTGGAGAAGTCCTTTATGAACCAGCGGTAGAATCCAGCATGTCCGAGAAAACTGCGAATTCCCTTTACTGATGTCGGCGGTGGAAGATTTTTAATTGTTTCTAATTTGGCACGGTCCACTTCCAACCCCTTTGCAGAGACTTTATGCCCAAAGATGATTCCTTCTTCAACCATGAAGTGACACTTTTACCAATTAAGCATCAGAATGGTTTAAACACATCTTTTAAGTACCATGACCAAATTATCTAAACAACTGTCAAAGGAATCCCCATACACTGAAAAATCATCCATGAAAACCTCTATATTGCATTCCACCATATTTGAAAATATTGTCATCATGCATCTTCGAAAAGTTGCTGGTGCGTTACAAAGTCCAAATGACATCCTTCTAAAGGCAAATGTGCCATATGGTCATGTAAAAGTTATCTTCTCTTAGTCTTCCGGAGCAAATACAATCTGATTATAACCTGAATAGCCATCTAACAAACAATAGTAATTATGTCCCGCCAATCTATCCAACATCTGATCAATGAAAGGTAAAGGGAAGTGATCCTTTCGGGTTGCCTTGTTAAGTTTCCTGTAATCCATGTACACCCTCCAACCGCTCACTGTTAGTTTCGGTATTAACTCATTGTCTTCATTAGTCACGAATGTTATACCTCCTTTCTTAAGGACACATTGTACTAGGCTCACCCATGAGCTATCTGAGATAGGATAAATTATTCCAGCATCAAGTTATTTCAGAATTTTCTTCTTTACTACCTCTTTCATGATTGGGTTGAGCCTCCGTTGTTGTTCTACTGTGGGTTTTGCATCATCTTCAAAGAGGATCTTATGCATACAGAATGATGGGCTTACTGTTAGGTTTGTAATATTCATGGACGGAATCAAATTGAACAAAATAAGCAGAAACATGATAAAATAGAGTTTTAAAATTTTACAAACCATATGCTAGGATCATCCTTTATGCATAATTATTAATTAAATGAAAAGATAAAGAACAAGAATTATACCCTTGAAGATTCGAGCTTCCTCAGGTACAAGTTCACCTCCAAATTCTTTCGCGTTCAACTTGAATCCACTGGGTTTGATTCAGTCTTTTGATCAACGTTAGCAACCCAAATGTTTGGCCTCTAGAGGTGATCTACCAAGGAAGAAGAAAGATTCAAGAAGATGAGTATTTTTCAAAACCCTAATTTTTCTATCTCTCATAGAAAAGGGTGTACTCTCTCAATTATTGAAATTACGTCTTTTATGAAAACGTCAACTACTCTCACCCATAATAAGACTCCTCTTATTTATAGATGTGGGCAACCCTCCTTAACAATTAAGGAATTATGTTTTATTTTTATTAATTAAACTCCTTTAATTAATTATGCTCTCAATCTCATTAGGAATAATTAATTAAAATCTTTTTAATTAATTAGCCTCCTAATCTTATTAGGAATAAATGAGAGTAATTATATTAAATTAATTTCCAACTCTTTAAAAATTAATATTAATTGTAATAATATTAATAAGACTTCTCTTATTAATTTATATATTTAATATTTATAAAATATTAAATAATAAATATCAAGCTATTTAATTTATTCTATCACCATAGATTAAATTAAATGCACTTAAAATATTATTACGATTATGCCATTAACTTCATAAATAATTATTCTTCCTTTTATGGTGTGACCCTTTAGGTTCTCCATATTAAATCGGTTGTGAATAAATCAATTAGAACAATTCTAATCTTATTTAAATAAATTCATTAAACTATTAATTTATTTAAATAAATAATATTTATTCCACAATAGGGATAAGCCTCCCTAGCGATTAACGACTTTCTAGATAATATAGATTTTAACCTTAATCATAAAGAATCTTTGAGAAAATAGTTACTGTATAATTAAATTCTTCCACCATACAATATCCCAATTACATATAAGACATGGAATTATTGTCAAGTCTTACTTTATTTAATTATATGTATTTCGACTCTTAAATGCACAACTCCAAATAATGAAAATTAGAAACTCCTTTTTAATTTCATTCTGCCTTGGCCAAGGACTACTGGGTTGTCATTTATCGAATCACATATGATATTTCTATTCTTTTACTTGAAGTGGTAGATTCTTTATTGATCATACATTATCTCCATGTACGACTTATTATACCCAAGCATACCCTTTGATATACCCTAAGGGTCTTAAGGAATAAGTTAAAGTATAACTCATCATACACAAGATACTATGATGATCTCAAGTCCAAGGATCACTTGTACTACTATCACTATAGGAATTCCTATTGACAGACAAGTAAAAATCCATTAGGTATTCCTTAGCGAGCCACGTTCAGTGAACTTATTCTCTAATAAGCACCTACATACTTGCTTTAGTGTCTCCATACAAATGATCATGAGATCAGTCATCCTCATCCAATGAGCAAGTAACATATGTACTAATCTATTCAGATTCACTAATCCCTAATTTAGTAATCCAATGATTGGGAACTATTTTAGTTTTAAGCTTTCTAAGAATTTAGATCTCTTTAGAATGATCATCATCATCATTATTCTAAAAGCATTGCTTACAACTATGGGTTTATCACATATTATAAAGAAACATCACGTAGAAAATTAAAAGCCTTTAATAAATTAATGCGTTTTATTAATAAATGAATAATATTGTTACAAAGTATATGCTTTATCATCAAACATGATTGGCTTGTGTGCATACTACTTTCAATCTCCCACTTGCACTAAAGTCAATCGCCATGGTATCTCATACCCTTCTTCTCTAAGTGACGATTATCCTGCTTTTGGATAAGATTTAGTTAATGGATATGTATGTTGTTCTTGAGAGTTCACTATCTCTATAGTGATTTCCCATCTTTTCAATGATTCTTATATTCAAATGAAAGTGCCACAACACATGTTTAGATCCAAGATGAGACTTAGGAACTATTTCTAGTTACGTAATGAAATTTTCATCCAAATAATCAACTTGCAGCTTCATTTATAGCTATATAATTTATCTTTATCACTAAACCAACAACTCTTTACTGTTTGAAACCTTTTCGATTCACTGCATCATTGTTCAAGGTAACCCTTTACCTTAAAGTAGATTTTCTGTCGTCTAGGTCTGTCTGAAAAAACTTGAGTCTGTTAAACCCTCTAGTTTTAATTTAGACCTAAAATAAATTTTAATCACATCCTTAGTGTCAGTTAAGTACTTTAAGATGTTTTTTACTGTCTTACAATGATCTTCTCCAGAATATGACCAATAATCATCAGATCTCGTATATTTTGTAAGACCCCAACTTTTAGGAATAAAAATGAATTTTCTATAAATATCATTTGTGAATATTATGGAGTGAATTTGATATAATGTCATAGTTGTGGGTAATATTTATAAATTTTTCAAAGTGCACAAGTTGTTATAAAATATTCAATTGGTCGGGGAATATTCGTTTTAACAGGAAATATTCGTACAACAGCACAATCATTGGTGGACCCCG
Organism: Panax ginseng; assembly: GCA_020205605.1. Classification (NCBI taxonomy): domain Eukaryota; kingdom Viridiplantae; phylum Streptophyta; class Magnoliopsida; order Apiales; family Araliaceae; genus Panax; species Panax ginseng. Next base: position 89,338,458 of record CM035134.1, on the reverse strand, counting down.
CAACGGAATTATTGTCGGATTGAGAAAATGATAAAAATATTTTATGAAATAATGGCAGAAGTTTTATCATTAACTATTGAAACACCCAGTGTTAAAAGTACAGTAATACGCGTGGTTGCATAGTAGCACACACTATTGATTATTGATGCTTACGTGAGAAGTCACTCAGTTTTGATTCAATTATTGTCGATATTTATATATATATATTATTAAATCAATAATTGAGATAACAAAGTTATTAATATTATTATTTGTAATATTAACGATGTCTAAAAGTTCTGCCAATGAGAGGTTTGGTCACCTAATTGCGCGTCAATAGGGAGAAATCCTTATTGGAAAGCCCCCTCTTTCCTGGGAACGACCTGGTCGATTAATAGTGTGAATAATAATAATGATGATGAGTTTTGTTTTATTAGTATTATTAATGTAATAAAATGAGAAAAGCTTTTTATATAAAAATGTAATACTTTTATAAAGTTATTCATTTTATTAGACAATAAATAGGATATATAATATTCTATTATGCATAGTGTTTTGCATAGTAAAATCTTTTTATATAAAACAGAATACTTTTATAAAGTTATTTATTTTATTAGATAATAATTAGAATATATTATATTTTATTATGCATAGTATTTTGCACAGTAAAATATTTTTATATAAAATGTAATACTTTTATAAAGTTATTCATTTTATTAGATTATAAATAGAATATATTATATTTTATTTAAAAGATTTTGTTTTATTAGAATATTTTATTAAATCAAACAGACCGTCTAGTTTAAAAGTAAATTAATCTGGACTGTTTCATGAATTAGTTACTATGCGATCCATTCTTCTATAAATAGAAGCTTATTCCTTCATTATTTCTTACTTAATTCAATTTGAACTATAGAGAGAGAAATTATAGAGAGAGTTCTTCTTCTGTAATCTCGAGCATATTTCTTTAGAGTTTAAGAAAGCTTTGAGCGTAGAAGATAGTGCAAGTTTTCTTCAAGTATATTCCCGCCCTACCCGTCGGAATACTCTTCTTTTTAAGGTAAGGGGTATTATTTCTTTTGTATTCATGAAGAGAACTTCTGTTATTCCATTCTTTATTATTCTGTTGTAATAACCTGTATACGCGGGCAACCCTATACTTGGTGAAATTCTTCAATTATTCCATTCTCTATCATTATGTTGGAATAACCTGCCTATGCGAAGTACCGCATACATGGTGAAATTCTTCTGTTATTCCATTCTTTATTATTTTGTTGGAACATCCCATGCGTGCTTTTACGCATGAATTTTGGTTCCATTATTTATCATTTCGTTGGAACATCCCCGTCATGCTTTTACGCATGACCTGGTTCCGTTATTTATTATTCTGTTGGAATAACCTGTCTGTGCGATCTATTGCATGCCTGATGATTTCTTTTTTTATTCCATTCTTTATTATACTCAGTTGGTTAAAGTTTTAACTTCTATACTCCATGAAATTAGTGGAATATCCATGATATTTGCGCTTCATCTAGTATCTTTTCATGGAAATATTCTTCTGAGCATTCTTGAGTTTTACTCTATAAAGAAGTATCATGTTGACAATTTGGACGTTATTAGTTCCTGGATAAATTAATTCTTGAACTTGTTTTATTGAATTCTTATATCATTGTCATCATCCTTATGTTTATATTATGTTGAAAGTCATCTGTGGCTTGTAGTGCATAGATGGACTTGGTATGATTATGACCAGGGATTAGTCGGTGTAATCATGACTGTAATGTTACAAATGATTTAGAAAAAGTCCTCATTGGCCCATAGTACATTGATGGACAGTTGTTGGCATGATCATGACCTTTAATGAATACACGAATATTCTTGGCCTGTAGTGCATGGATAATTTGTGGTCGTGATACTAAAGAATATCCTTGGTTGTAGTGCAGGGGTGATTCGATGATGTGGATTATTTATTGTCGAGTCTCAAATGATAAAATGATGAAAAACCTTTTAAATCATAAAAGATAGTAGATTTTATTTTCTACTTGACTCTTTTAATGGATTGCTTGTCCGCTGTAGTTAAAATTGATGTTTGTTATATTGTATCAGTTTAACACTATTGAAGGCTAAGGATAATTTATTCTGCATTATCTTAGTCATAATATTTCTTACTGGGCTAGTTGAGCTCACCCTTTTGCTTTCATTGTTCTCTTCAGGAAATGAGAACGTAGCAGAGACTAGTCGGGGAACGGAGTGACGGTCCAGAGGATATCATTAGTAGTTCTCATTATTCTATAAAATAGTGTGTTAATAAATGAATTGATGACTTATTTTGAGTTTAAATACTGTCTAGAAGACAATATTTATATTAAAACTCACAGCTCATGTTGTATATTTAAGATTGTATTTGTATTCTGTACTATGTATTTGGCAACTCAGAATAGGTGATGTATACCTATTTTGGGGGCGTCACATATTTCATTGTATACATGATTGTCACTCATGCGATCTCTCTTTTCAAGAGTCTATGGGGACTATTAAGAGAGATATACTTCATGGCTTATCAACATGAGACATCTCTTGGAGTTTGCCATGCTAAATGACTTTAGCATCAAATAAATATACGTTTCTTGGATTAAGTCGACCATCCTGTTAAATCTATCTATATAGATTTGTATCCCCAATTAAGATACCCTTCCTAAATCATTCATGGAGGAATATTTAGACAGCTTTATCTTTACTAATTATAGCATTATTATGTCATTCCTTATCCGTAGTATATCAATATATAATACTAGAAATGTCACGACACTCCCACTGACCCTTTTGTACGCACTAAGTTCATTCTTGTTTTTGATAAAATCAAATTCTTTTGATTGTATCATCAAAATGAATGTTCCATATTTGAGAAGCTTGTTTCAATCCATTTCTCTGAGTATCTACAACTCTTACCTCATCGTATGTAACTGGATCATCATCTTCTATGATGTGTACCTCATCATCATCATCATCTATGATGAATCCATACCTCCTAGGTTTCTTCGGTACTATTCCAAATTTTCGATTCGGTTGTGGTACAATAGGTCTATCTACAAGATCGTCTTATTTGATTTATAGTGTTTTGTGATTCTTGAACTCTTCAAGATCTATTATCCTCCCACTAGCCCCTTCAATGATAAACACCTTTATCTTAGAAGGTAGCGTGTTTCACAGCAAACACCTTTTACTAAGTAGGATTATAGAACATATACCCTAAACTTACTTTAGGATGTCCACAAATCTGTACTTGTCAAATCTTGTCCCAAGATTATCCTTTGAAACCTTTTTACATAAGTTGGACAACCTCTTATCTTAACATACTTAAAATTAGGAATCCTTCCTGTCCATAACTTTTATGGAGTCTTGTGGCCGGATTTTAAGGTTACCTTTTCATAGATATGTAACCATTTCTAGGACATTACCCTAAAAGGAGACTGGAATGTCAGTAAAATCATTATGGACCGCACCTTGTCCAATAATGTACGATTTTTCCTTTTAGATACATCAAGCAATTATTGCGTATCAGGAGGCGTCCATTATGAGAAAACCATTTGAGATGATCTAGAAACTTATTACACAAGTATTTATTCCTTGATCTAATCAAAGAATCTTAATACTTTTCAAATTAGTTTTACTTCTAAATTCTTTGAACCTTTTAAATAATTCAAAATTATATTTCAGCAAATACACATATTCAACTTTTTGAATAATAATCTCTTTTTCTTGTGCTAATTTATTCAATTTGAAAAATAATTTTTCACGTAAGTTAAGTACATAAAATCAATTAAGTAATATTTTAGTTTTATACAAAACATTATTATGATAAATAGAAAAACAATTGTTCTTAAATATATTACCAAAGATTTCATTGTCCAACAATAAAATGGAAATAATGTTTCCAACGAGAACTGGAATACAATAACAATTTATTGACTTAATAGATTTGCTCGGAGACAGTGCTAAACTATAAGTTCCTATGGCTAATGCAAGAACATTTGCTTCATTTACCAGACATAGGATTACTTATCCTATGTTTAACTTTCTACTTCAGCTTTGTTCCTTCATAAATCTATATTTATGATAACCAAAGCTGGTATCCAATACTCAAGTAGAACCTTGACTTAAAGAAAAATTTATTTCAATTATAAACAAAAACTATATTTGTAACTAAAGCTTCACTAAGCTTCTTCTGGTTAGCCTCTGCAAGATTCTTCTTGCAGTTTTTTTTCCAGTGTTAGGCTTATTGCAGTGGAAGCAAACTTATTTTGCTATCCGTATCAGTTTTGTTCTTATTTTCCTTTGTTTTTGCCTTTCTATTTACCTTATTTGAATCATTCTTCTTTTCAGAAGATCCTTTGGCCCCTACCAGTAAAACTTGGTTTTTCTTGGTTGGAAAGTAATTTCAATATTTTTTCAATATGTTAAGAAAGTCAGTGTTGGGTAAAATCTATATACGCTCACACGCAAGTATACGTGGTCAACAAGTAATACAGTAATGAGTAGAGTAGAGTATCGTTCACAAGGAGACAATTTAGTAAGAAATTTAACCTCACAATTATCAATTTCCTATTAATCCTAATTTTATTAAACTATCCAATTCAATGATTAAAATTTATAAAAACTAAATTATCAATAAATAAACTATCACAAAACAACCACAAATATTAAAAACTAAATTTTCAAACAATTATTGGAGAATTAGGCTTATGATTTCACCCTAAGCTTCACTCTGATTTTTCCACCTTTATTCCAATTCAACTCACTATCCCAGTTTATTAATCAAGAACACGAATGTAGTACTAGCCACCACTCGATTCACTAATACCGTATTAACTTAAATCCACAAATTAGATAGAAACAAGTTAAATACCTTAATCAACTAACTCACTATATCTCTATGTGAATCAAAATTAAATAAGGTTTAAGATTAAGTTCTCTATCCGATTACATGCGATGTCAAGCATATCTCTACGTTAACATTCATCAAGATTCTGTTCATTCTTACAATTCAAGAACACATGCTATATTAATGTTGATCGATTTCGCAATCAATGAATACGTGCAAGTATACACGGTCAATAAGTAATAAAGTGAAAGTAGAGTATCGTTCCCACGAGGAATTATTTAATAAAAATTACCAATTACTAACTCTTAACCAAATTAATTTTATTTAAACAATCGCAAATTGTGATTTTTCTAATTAAGAAAACTAAATTAATCAATTAAAACTAAGACTTTAACGAATGAATTCAGATAAATAAAGATTAAGACTCCAATATCCCCAATTATGAACTATAAACTAATTATCCAATTATCCCAATTACTATGTCTACTGAATTGTTAACAAGAATTCTCAAATGCCAAAAGCCCTTTCTCAAGTGATCATTTGCCTTCTATTTAACCCAGATTAATTTTGCTATATCTCTATACAAAACAATTGAATTAAACTCGTTACAATCCAAATTCCTTATGTGTTACATGCGGCAGATAGATATTCTCATTCTATTCACAAACCTAATTATTTACTGTGCAAATAACTAAGTCACATGATATCATGCCCAGTTCTAACCCTAGAATTCCTTTCTCAATCTAGAGTAACAAGGTAATTACTGATCAAATAATTAATCAATAAGCATAAGGCAAGATAAACAACTCACTTCAACATAAATAATTGGAATATAATGAATAACTAATTCATAATCATAAAAAGTTCAATTGAAATCTTAATGAAAGAGTTAGTTCATAATTAATGAATTAAAATCAAGAATCCACAATTGAATAGACATTAAAAGATAAAAGTATGATGAGAGAAGAGAATAGAATCTGTTGTCAGCAAATCTGATGCTCCCCTCTTGCTCTTGCTCTTGCTCTTCAGTGTTTTTCAATTTGCTTCAATCTCCAATGGGTAATTAAGAACTAGGGTTTAGATTTTATTTAATGGAGTGTTTAATCTAGTCTACTCTATGTAATCTCCCCTTATTTTATGCCTTACATCAAATATTTATAGATTACAAATATAATTTTGAGCTTAGGAACAAACCCAATCCAATTTGGAGTCAAAAGGTGTCAAAATTAGCCTTAAAACGCGCGTCGAAGCCGCACTCCAACCTCTTCCCCAAAGGTGCCCAAGTACTGAAGCGACACTCAGACAATGCCTTATAGCGCCCCGGCGCTGCAATTAAGCTTAAAATGGGAGCCCCGGCGCTGCCCCATTTTCTGACATTTTCTGCTCCGACGTCCTTTGGGAAAATGGCCATAACTTCTTCGTCCAAACTCCGATTTAGATGATTCAAGATGATCCGAAAAGAGAAAAAGTAGATATACAGCTTTCATTCTTTAAGATATTCGAAATAAGGTCTGTAGACATACTCATATTGGCTCTGAAGTGACTGCTGTGTAAATGGCAAGCCAAAAACGCGAATCTAGCCACCCCGAACGTCGATCCATATAACTTTTGTCCCAATTCCTACAAAACAACATAAAACATGCTTGAATAGACATAAACACTTAAAAAATAATCTAAAAGACTTGAGAACAACAATAAATTAAGCCCGAATGTATCCAATTCATGTGTATAAAACTCACTCATCAAATACCCCCAAACTTAAACCTTTGCTTGTCCTCAAGTAAAAACACAAAAGAACTAAAAATAAACAAAATAACTTAACTAAATGAAGCATATGCATAATCGACTTCCTAATATACCTACGAACCGAGTAATAAATCAGTATGATATATAGCAACAGGCCTCAAAGATACCATTGGTACTCAAACAATATATCAAATCAATTCAAAATCCATAACTCTAACCAATTAGTCAACCCAAACCTGTCATCGCCCATGTTGTGTGTGTGTGCTTGATAACCATTCTAACCAACCACAGTTCAAGATAATCACATAACAAACTTCTTATAAGGAAAATTTCAGTTCTAATTCAATTACTTTTGTGAACATGACAACTCCGGTTAAAACTAAGCAATTACCAAATCTAAGGATAAATACAGGATTTATTTATACTTTTATTTAACAACGAGGGCATTTTTGCTCTTTCTCGTGTTTTTTTTTCATGGCTGTGCAATGTCTCATTCCATTAGGCTAACAGTGCCACCCCTTAGCGAGCTTTCAACCAACGACTCCCAGACCATATAAGACCTTAGGGCGCTATGTAAGACCCCAAATTATTAATAAATAAAATTTATTTTCCTTTATTTATTATTTTGAAATAGTAAAGGTGGATTTGATTAATGTGGATAGTTATGGGTAAAATACGCAAATATTTCGAATAAGCAAGTGGTTATAAAATATTCATTATTGTCGGGGAATATTCGTTTGGTCGTGGAATATTCGTACTATCGGGGAATATTCGTACGACGGTGCAGTCTTTTGTGGGCCCCATAACGGAAAGCGATTGGATGAAGAAAACGACAAATATAAGTTGTTTATAAATAACTGCAGTAGTAGTTATACCAAGCATAATCTTGTTGGAATACCCGGTGGTTAAAACACACTAATACGCGTTGTTGCACAAGATAATACCTCAGTATTGCACCAATTAATGATTCTTACGTAAGAAGGCACTACTCAATAATTGTTACGATGAGTTCTTTGTTCAAAGATTTTATTTTATTGATTCACTAATTGCTGCATTGATATTTTATATTACTGCTATTTCAATAAATTGTCACTACACAGTATTTTTCAATATCGGAGAAATAATTCATATTATCTGGATAATATTATTAGAAAATATTATTGGCAATGTCTAGAAAGTTCTGTCTAAGGAGAGGTTTGGTCACCTAATTGTGCGCCAGTAAGGAGAAATTCTTATTGGAAAGCCCCCTCTTTCCTGGGAACGACCTGGTTGCCAGTACTGTGATTCTGTAATATTATTTGTGAATAATTAATTATTGATTTATATGATGAGGAAAATATTGATTTTATGTGGATATAGATGGAGAAAATTTTTAATGTGACAATTGTTGAAAATTAATATTTTATCTTTTTCTGATAAAATAATTCATTTAAATATATTATTTTAATAATATATTAACGGTGATATTTTTATAATAAATGTGGGATATATGAGTATATGAGGAGGAAGAGTATTTTTGTGGCATTAAATGTTTAACACATATTTTGTGTGTTGGTGGACACAATTATTGTAGAAATTTGATTATAGCTTTGTAAAAAAATCTCTACATGGATTTTGGTCAATTTCTGTTTGGAATTTGAAAAAACTTTCTTCTGTAAAGTTGTAGAGAATTGAATTTCCTATAAAAATTTGTGAGATTCGAATTTTCTGATAAAAGGGCTATTTATTATGAATTATTGAAGTTCCGAAGTTCCGAAATAATTGATTTTTGGAAGTTTTAAATATTTATATTAACAAAAACGTTTTTTCAATGTGTGGGCCTCATTTTGCATGTGTGCAATTGCTGAATTCTGAATTCAAAGGTGTGCGTAGGAATGGTTAATATAAATAATAATATTATATTAAATTTTCTACTTTGGTGTTCTAAGCATTTTCCTATAAATAGGGTGCTTAGGTTAGAATTGAAAATCACACGTAAGCTCAAGTTTTCTCTCTATATATTATCGGCGTATTCTTGTGAGTATTTTGAGTATACTTTGAGTATTGCTATACGGTGCAAGTTCAAGTCATAGCCTATATCCGGTGTTTCAACTAGAAGTACTATCTTTCGAGGTAAGGGATGTTATTTTATTCGAGAATGATATTATTTCTTCAATATCATTATGTTGAAATATTGGTTGGAAATTTTTATCAAATTTGGAACTTTTTCATGTCGGGGTTATTATTCATGAGTTACTATTCACGAATTACTATTCACGAGTTACTATTCATAATTTACTATTCACGAGTACTATTCACGAAGCGTGAAGATGTTTTTTGTGAAATTTCTATCTTTTGGTGTCGAAGTTACTATTCACGATACTCAAGACTATTCACGAATCGACACTATTCAATAGAAAATGAAATTTCTTCTTTTTGTCCAAAATATCTACTATGGATACTAGCTTTGATTGTATCCATGTTTTGATCATTCTTGAATGTTACTCCACTCTGGTTATTTATTAAGTATTTTTGAAGTTGGATTATTTAAAGTATGAATCCTTAATACTTGTTCTTTTGTTTCACTGGATTCGTTTTCTTTAAAATATTTTTCATCATCCTCACCCTAAATGATGATATTATGAATATCTTTGGCTGTAGTGCAAAGATGAATGATTTCTTGATGAATATCTTTGGCCAGTAGTGCAAAGATGAGCAGTGTTGAGATGAACATGACTAATCGATTAATATCTTTGGCCGTAGTGCAAAGATGAGCAGTGTTTAGATGAACATGACCCGGTGATGAATATCTTTAGCTTTGTAGTGCAAAGATGAATATTTGATTCCAGATATATATTGATTGATGTTACAGGGATAAAATATCGACGATGAACTTTTAAATTCATATATAGAAGATAGTAGTTTGCATTCTCTACTTAACTCTTCTAATGAATTGTTGTTTCCGTTGCAGTTGTTGATTTAAAACTGGTTGTCTATTGTATTCTATTAGATTTTTCCATGTTGAAGACTAACGATAATTTGTTGTATATTATCTTAGTCATAATATTCTTTACTGGGCTAGTTGAGCTCACCCTTTTCCTTTTTGTTCCATTTTTCTTCTCAGGAGGCGAGAATGTAGTGAATACTAGTCGGGGTATGGAATGAAGGTTCTAGAGAGAGTTGTTTAGTAGTCCTCACCATTTTTGTAAAATAATGTATCAATAATTATGATGGGGATTTATTTGCGTGTGGATATTATCTAGATGGCAATATCTGTATTTAAACTCACAGTTTATATGTTGTAATAATAAAGTTGTAGTTATTTCTGTACCATGTATTTGGCGACTCAGAATGGGTTGGATGGAATGGACCTATTTTGGGGGGCGTCACACGCTAGGTGTTAAGACACCCCTTCGGGTGTACTTGCTCAAGTAACAAAGGCCCCGAAACAAAACTAACCACAATTTTTCTCTTCTTTTTTTTCATCATCTCTTTTTTTTTCTTTTTCCTGGATTTTCTATTTTTTTCTCTTCATCAATTTTTTTCTAGTATATATATCCCATAGATTCCCCCAAACTCAAGCTTTTACGTCATTCCAACCTTTACCGCCAGTTCACTAATTTTCTTAAATTTTAACAAAGATTTTCCTTCAGAAACAAATTATGAAACCGTTGAACCAAGTGGATTAAAACAGTTAAACTTTAAGTGCTAACCGGTTACATAAGTTTCAGGCTGGCTCAGATTATCATCATGATTAAAATTAGAACTCATCATCAATTATCAACACTGTTCAAGTTAACATGCAAAACCAATCTTATCATAGGCCGAGCTAAGACCACACCAACCTATCACACAGATTCATGCAAAAATAAGAAAAAAATGCAATTATACTACATGAACACATATGAAGATGCAAAAAAAATAAAAATAAATACCATGTATTATATGCAACCTAAAAAAAGCATAATGTTAACACGTAAAAAAAAACAAACTACTATACAGATAACTAACTATATGCAGTACGACACTAAAATGCCCCCAAACTTAAACTAGACATTGTCCTCAATGGCTACAATAGAAAAAATTAAAGCAGAGGACTTCCCTGAAAATATAGCAATCTTCCTCCTTGTCCGCTAAGTTTGGAGAATAGGCAAAACACATAGAACAAATTGGGCACCACACTTAAATTTGACTTGAATAACTTGTAAAACCATGATAGAAGCAATTTTATTAAATCCTAAATAAATGAAAATTCAAAACTACTAATATAAAACTTAATAAAAACTAAAAATAAAAATTGAACTTGGGTTGCCTCCCAATAAGCGCTTGTTTTATAGTCTCAGCCTGACTTCTTCAATTCTCTATCCAATTCCCCTACGAAAATTGAGGAACCCTCCATCCATCAGAAGCAATGTTACTTTTGGGAGGTTACCATTAGCAAAAACCCTTGAATTGAAGTCACCTAGCATGCTCTTTGTAGATAGGATCCCCATTAAGAACGACAAACCAGGTGTTTCCTCCATTATGTCGATGATCAGATTAGGGCATTGAAGCTTAATAAACATAATGGAATCTTCATCTATCTTCTCCTTTTCATCCCACCATGACTCCACAACTGTACTAGCTCTTACGTTACCAAGAGCTTTGCCGACGACATGACTTCTAATTGGACATGGTTTTGCAAAATTGCACGGATTCTTGAACTTTGGTGGAGGAGGCACATGGGATACTAATGAAATTGGCTCATCTTTGTTGGTACTCAAAGTTAGATCTTTTTCGATCTCTTTTTCTTTGTCCCCAAGTCTTTCCTCTCTTTCAACGTCTCTATCATTTGGCACATCCGGTTGCAGATTTGGTTCGAGCTCACCATCAGTCTCAGAATTCATGTCATAAAGCCAAGTGTATTGAGAACGATTGTTCAACGCATATGCTATCTGCCCCAATTGATTTTCCAGATTCTTGATCGATGCATTCTGACTTTGTATACTCAGCTCCATTTGATTAAGTTTCTTTTCATGTTCCTCGTGTTTCTTTTCGAAGCTTTAATAACTTTTTCCAAGGCTTTCTCCCAATTTGAATGTTCTTCTGTTGTTGTAGTAGAAGGTGTGGACACGAGAAATTCGGTGGGTATGTTGGACTTGGAGCATAAAATTGATCTTGATTGATACTCCATGAAAAATCCGAGTGATACCCCCAATCCCGATGATAGTTGTTGGGATAAACATAATTATTGGGGTAATCACCACCATACTGTACCGGCTCGAAACTGATGGCGCATTGATGACTCATATGATTTCCAGCACAATAATCACAAGTAACCGCCACACTTTGATGACGTTGAGCTTCAAAAGCTTCAAACATCCTCGAAAGTGTCTCCATCTGTGTTGATAATGCAGAAAGTTTCTCGAGTCTGTCAATCTTCGCTCCCCTTGGTTGACTCATGTTCGTGTATGGCCAATGATACGCAAAGTCATCCATGGTACCTAAAAAGAGTGAAATATAGGAAGAGAATGAAAAATAAAAATAAAAATAAAAATGTTTAAATTAAGACTAATTTGATTGAAATTAATATTGGTAAATAATTATTAAATTAATTCCCCTAACGGCGCGCCAAAAAACTTGTTGATCGATTTAATCAATCAATGAATACGTGCAAGTATACACTATTCAACAAGTAATAAAGTGAAAGTGAGAGTATCGTTCCCACGAGGAATTATTTAATAAAAATTACCAATTACTAACTCTTAACCAAATTAATTTTATTTAAACAATCGCAAATTATGATTTTTCTAATTAAGAAAACTAAATTAATCAATTAAAACTAAGACTTTAACGAATGAATTCAGATAAATAAAGATTAAGACTCCAATATCCCCAATTATGAACTATAAACTAATTATCCAATTATCCTAATTATTATGTCTACTGAATTGTTAACAGGAATTCTCAAATGCCAAAAGCCCTTTCTCAAGTGATCATTTGCCTTCTATTTAACCCAGATTAATTTTGCTATATCTCTATGCAAAACAATTGAATTAAACTCGTTACAATCTCAATTCCTTATGTGTTACATGCGGCAAATAGATATTCTCATTCTATTCACAAACCTAATTATTTACTGTGCAAATAACTAAGTCACATGATATCACGCCCAGTTCTAACCCTAGAATTCCTTTCTCAATTCCTTCTAGAGTAACAAGGTAATTACTGATCAGATAATTAATCAATAAGCATAAGGCAAGATAAACAACTCACTTCAACATAAATAATTGGAATATAATGAATAACTAATTCATAATCATAAAAAGTTCAATTGAAATCTTAATGAAAGAGTTAGTTTATAATTAATGAATTAAAATCAAGAATCCACAATTGAATAGACATTAAAAGATAAAAGTATGATGAGAGAAGAGAATAGAATTTGTTGTCAGCAAATCTGATGCTCCCCTCTTGCTCTTGCTCTTGCTCTTCAGTGTTTTTCAATTTGCTTCAATCTCCAATGGCTAATTAAGAACTAGGGTTTGGATTTTATTTAATGGAATGTTTAATCTGGTCTACTCTATGTAATCTCCCCTTATTTTATGCCTTACATCAAATATTTATAGATTACAAGTCTAATTTTGAGCTTAGGAAGAAACCCAATCCAATTTGAAGTCAAAAAGGTGTCAAAATTCGCCCAAAACGCGTCCAGGCCGCACCCAACCTCTTCCCCAGTTCCCCAACGCTGGGAATGACACTCAGACACTGCCTTATAGTGCCCCGGCGCTGCAATTAAGCTTAAAATGGGCGCCCCGACGCTGCCCCATTTTCTGCTCCGATGTCCTTTTGGAAAATGGCCATAACTTCTTCGTCCAAACTCCGATTTAGATGATTCAAGATGATCCAGAAAGAGAAAAAGTATATCTACAGTTTTCATTCTTTAAGATATTCGAAATAAGGGCTGTAGAAATTCTCTAATTGGCTCTGAAGTGACTGCTGTGTAAATGTGAAGCCAAAAACGCGAATCTAGCCACCCCGAACGTCGATCCATGTAACTTTTGTCCCAATTCCTATAAAACAACATAAAACATGCTTGAATAGACATAAACACTTAAAAAATAATCTAAAAGACTTGAGAACAACAATAAATTAAGCCCAAATGTATCCAATTCATGTATATAAAACTCACGGGGCGCGCTACTACGCCATCATCCGGGCGGCGCTACTCACGCCAAAGACATCATCTTGTTTTCCCGGTAGCGGTATGCGCGCTTATATCATGTATGTATCCGGTATTTGTTTCGGTAACCTCAAATTTGAATTGATTTAATTGGAGTGTCCTAGACTATATCAACTTCATCTCTCCTTAATACACTCAACTTCTTCACTTCTCCTACACCTTTAACACTTCCACTACTCCATAACTCCCATTACCTCCATTACACCATCTATACTTCTCCTTCTCCTTTTTAAATTCCATTCCAATTAAACCCTTACACTCTCAATCTCCTAACCCACGTTGGTTTCCATCCCCTATATGAACTCCAACCATCCAAGTAGTCAAATTCCTATCAAATATAAACACTACACTCCAATCCTAAATCTAATCCCTTCCTTGCACAAATTCATTCAAATTGGGACATCTTTACAAAGAGGGAAACAAAAAAATCATTAAAGGTAAGCACAACTTACTTCATCTTCCATATTCTCCTCTTTTATTGATATTAATTGGGTGGAAAACCTTGGAAATTGGGTGCCCAAGGAGAGTGTTGTGTGATTTCACAATTTGGCTAGCAAGATAACACCAAGCGACCAAGTTTGGGGGAAATATTCAGCCCGCCCACCAACTGTTTGATAAAAGTCTAGAACTAGACTTTGAGCCTAACATCACCTGAAACACCATATCTTCCCACAAAAGAAAACGTCCATCCACCTCCACTACTCGGCCTCAATATGATCATACGAAATTTGTTAGTGAGAGGGCCGCAGAACGATTTAAGTCATCCATCGGCAAGAAGAATTTGGTGCTAGAACGTGGATTGAAGTCGAATGCTAATTTGGATGGTGATATGGCTTTGCAAATTGTAGAGCGTAATTGGTTTCAGTTAGTAGAACAACCACTTCGAGTGGCAATCAACATAGTGAAAGAGTTTTATGCTGAAGCAATGGAACATGTCAATCAAGTAGCCATGGTTTGGGGAAAATTGGTGGCTTTTCATGCCGATGCTATCAACACTTATGTTGGGTTAGAGGCACCACAAGACGACCGATATGAAGATGGGTTGCCCGAGCTAGACGAGTTGATTGTCAGATTATGCAAACTAGGGACTCAATGGGTAATTCAAGCCGGAACGGATGAAAAGATAAGTTTTTCCCAATCAGCACTTAGTCGATATGGTAAAGCATGGCATGCATTTATGTGTGCTCGTCTAATGCCCACTCACCACCAATACGATGTAACTAAGGCATGGGCTCGACTATTATATGGGATTGTTCACCATCACTACCGTGTGAATAACTCAATTGCATTCAACAATGTCGATGTGGGCGAGTGTATTCAAGAGTCCATTGACCGGGTGTTACGTGGGAGTACTATGGGAGGTTTGCTTCATGGTTTCCTAATCATTGATTTATGCCGTAAGATGGGGTGCAGTGGCAACCTTCTGAGCCTGTCCAACAACCGATGGCTATAATCGATCATGCTATTATTGAGAGGTAAAAGGCATGGGAATGGGCGAGATCAAACCCGCGTGGTGAAGGCTACATTATGATTCGCCAACCCTTACCCCCAGTTGGAGCGGAACCTATGCACGAGCAACAAACTCGGGGCTCAAGGAATTAATTTATGTGGTTGGCCCAACATCAATATTTAATGCATCAGTACAATGCAAATGCATTCAACACGCTTGCTGATACGTTTTCCCGTTGCAATCGTAATGCTCAACTGGTGGTTATGCCTGTTCCTCCTATCCTGCCAACATATCCTCCTTCGGACGACGACGAGCAGTAACTTATTTTCAGGGAAGTCCTCATACTTTTCTTTGAATTATTTTGACGTAATGAGGACATTACTTGATTTAAGTTTGGGGATTATGTTTTCTGCCTAGTTAATTAATGAATTTTTTTTAAAAAAATCATGATAGTTAGTGTTAGTAATTTGTTTAGTCTTTATAATTGTTCGTATCCATGGCATTTCATAACAAAATAATAAAAAAAATAAAAAAAATAAAAAATAAAAATAAAAATAAAATATATATGCATGTAGTTGCATGAATCCAGTTGATAGATTGTATAAGTTTGGTCTTGGCCAATGATGAGATTGGAATTCGGTAAACAAGTTCAGTGCCAATTAAGGGAACTTTGATGTAATTTCTTGTTATAAGTTGGATCTTTTTCTGTTTGAAACTGGTATAATAAGGATAGCATAGTAAAACCAACTTGTTGATTGATTGTGTTTAAATTGATTTATAATGGGACTCTAAAGGTTAATGCTAGTTTGAATGAAAGATTGACAAGAATAAGTAGTGATGATTAAAGTTAGACAAGCACCTAAGTTTGGGGGAATATTTGGGGTATATAAGCTATATAAAAAAAAGATAGTATGAATAAACACCATGGCTGCTTGTTTAGTTTTGTGGCCTTTGTTACTTGAGTAAGTAAGCCCGAGGGGATTATCTTTACACCTAGCGCCCTAAGGTCTTAATGGTCTGGGAGTCGTTGGTCAAATGCTTGTTAAGGTAGCATTGAAAAGCCTAAGGGAATAGGACATTGCATAGCTATGTGTATATCTAAAAAAATGAATAAAACGGGAAATAGAGCAAAAAGCCCCCGTAAATGATAAATAAAGCATAAGTATCCCATGTTGACCCTTGATAGTGGTAATTGTCTGACTTTGGTTGGATTTAGCTTGTTTTTGGATTTCTTGAGTTTATACTGTATGATGCCTTAGAAGAGATTTGTTATGTATTGAATTTTAATGTGTATTAATTAACATTGTTGGGGGGCACATATAACGTCCACAAATTTGAAATTCCTTATGAATTAAATATGTGATTTAATTTTAACGAGTTAGTTTTGTGAGTTTATTTAAACCTTATATGGTTATGTGAATTTATGAATTGATTAAAAGGAGTCACTAATAGTTATTTAAATTGGTGGACTAACCCTAAGAGTTTGATATCAAAGAATTGTTAGGATTCTTAATAATTAAATATTCAATTTATTTGAATATAGTAGCAAGAGTTGAACATATTGATTAATTGCAATTATGAGTAATTAATTGATAATGTGTTAATTAATAATTATTATGAATAAAAAATAATTAATGTGTAATAGATTAATAATTTAGAATGATTATATGTTTACTTGATTAATTTGTGCAATATATTAAACCTTTGTTATATGGTAGTTAACTATATATTTTATATAGTACAAGATGTCACATTAATATGTCTATATATTATATATATAGATTATATAGTAAGAGTTATTTGCATTCATGTGAGTTGCATGATAATATTGCTATATGATATGAAGTGTGTGGGTAAACATTCATGTATACCCTATTGACATATAATAATATCAATTGTTAAATTAATAATGATTTCATTAGGTTATTATAATAATAATAGTCATGGTAATTGAAAATGTACATGAATTATATGTATGTGCACTACTTGATATCTTGTAATTGAGAAATACATTGTATGCCCTTTTAAATCATTATAACCTATGTTATATGAAATGAATTGTGCATACATAATTTATAACCAAGGTAAATATTATGTATATAAGGTAGTATCCAAGTGTGGCATTTCATTTTGCAAATGCTGAGAATTCTTTTGTCGCATAATAAGAGTCCCATTTCATCTTCCCAAGTGAAAAGCAAGCAAGCCTAGCCTAGCTTCATCTCAAATTCACCAATCTAGATCAATTAGTGGATGGGGAGTGGGATTCATGATGGAGATTACCAACTCTCACCAACTTTCCCTTAACCCATGTGCATTCTTGAAAGCCAATGGTTTGATTTGTGAGGTAATGACATTATCTAGTTAACCATCCTTCTATAAATAAGTCTTTCATCTTCCTTATTTCAATTGCTGAGAATTAGTTGCTAAGGAGTGAATGTATTGCTGCCCAAATTTCTTCAAGAGGTATAAAATCCCAAATTATGTTATTAGTAGAGTTTTGATAAGATTACTTGAATTAAGCATGTATTGGTTGATATTTGGTTTGAGTTATGTTTCTTAGTGTTATACATACATATAAATGTGTTGGGTGATGTTAGAAACAATTTTTATAAGGACTTTGTATGGTGGGTTGCTGAACTGCCGAACAGAGCATGTTATTGTCTCTGATGCAGGCATGACGCAGCTGCGCCCTAGTTGTACTAGGGTGCAGCGCAGGTGCGCCGTAACCCAAAACTAGTTTTTATTTCTGGCATGGCGCAGCTGCGCCCTAATTATACTAGGGTACAGTGCATCTGCGCCAGGCCTGCACCAGCTATAATAATTTCTGTTTAGTTTCTGTTCATTCTAACTTGTTGGCACTATTAAAGCAAGCTTGTAAACTATTTTAGCACGGACATGAATATTGGATGAACAAGTATAGCAATGATTGACACAATACTTGTGGTCCTGAAATGAGATTTGTGATTTCAAAAGTGAAGTTTGTGACGAACACATCATGTGAGCATTTTTACTTTATGAACATGATAATATGGTTTATATTGACATTAAATACAAGACTAAAGTGATTGAACACACTAGCATACATGATTGAAAGATTTGACTATTTCAAAAATAAAAAACTTAAGACTTTTCAAAGAGAACTTGACGAAGATTTTTATCTAGTAAGTTCTGACTATTTGAGCATGCATATGTGACTTAAATATACGTTATAAATGCATGAGAGTTATATGCTAATATGCCTTGTATATGCTAAGTTGACTTAGTGTAAAATTCAAAGAAAATTAGAATAAGAAAGCTAATGTCATCAAGAAATGAGTAAAGTATACATGTGTTGTCTATATACAAGCATGACTACTGAGTATTGAATGATCAAGTTGTAAGGCACAAATGATTACATGACCTTTTTATGTTTTAATGACATATAACTTGCAAGTTAAACTTATGATATTGAACTCAAGTATGATCATGTGTTATATGTGAAACTCTAGTATGTATATATGTTAAATGATATGTGTGATTCATGTGTTAGAGTTGGACTGAAGTCAGGAGAGCAGAAGCTCAACCCTAGTCTGGCCCGGGGACAGCGTAGCTGCGCATACCTGCAGTTTTTCCAGATTCTATTTTTAGTTCTAAAATTTAAGGCATGCTTATATGATTTCTTTATCTTGTAATATGTGACCAATGTGCCATATAATGTGTTGAGAAGCATGCTATGTGATGACTTGATTCTTTTAAGTGTAGACTCGTACTAGTTTACACATACTAATTGAAAGGACCGATTTGTAAATGTTAGGTCTTTTCAATGCGAGTTAGTTAAAGCTAGTATTATATTGTAGCTGAGAAAACTGGCAAGTTTCCTAAACTTACTCCAATTATTATTGAGCAATTTTTCTTTGAACTTTACTCTTTGATTGTGCAAGTTCCTCGAACCCTACTTTTATTGAGCAAGTTTCCGAACAATATTTTATTGTGCTGCAAGTTACTAACTTACACAATTTTGTTTGTTGCGATAGTTTTTATCCTTCTCATATTGTATTGAGTATGTTATTGTTGAATTGAAATTTATTCATTTAAGCTTGAATCTTATTTCCAAGCATGCTATTAAATGGTTTAATTACTTTACAATTATTCCACATCGATATTATTGATATTTGCACTTAATGCACTTGAGATTGCATAGTCTTGGACTTGTACATCATTTAAAGTTCAAATAAATCTTGAACTATGTGAGATAGAGTCTTAACCTTTGTTCGGTCAGACAAGCGTATGAAGTTTTATAAAAGCTATCCAAACCTATTGAAGGTAAGGATTGTTAGATTGAAAGAACACCCCTTTCTATGATAGGGGAGTATCAGGTATTTAATATAAGATACACAGAGCATATTTAAATGTTATGCATATATATAGGGCACGTGAGACTGATCCCCTCATGTACTTATTCTGTAGCCAGTAACCAAAGGGTAAATTAGCTATTTATTCCATTGGAGTGTTATAGTTCAAAGTCTATTTGACTAGTAGTTATTCTAAAAGTAATCATTATCTTTGCTTAAAATATTCATATTGTTGAATCCTTCAGATATTCATATTGTTGAATTCATTGTCAGTTATTTTTCCATTCATCATGATATATCCTTATTGTTGTATTTAAACTTGCTGGGAAAACTTGTTGCTCATCCTTACTATATCATGAATTATATTCCAGCTAAGCCCGAGACCTCAGGGAAGGACAAGGGTAAAGGAAAGATGTAGAATAGTGGCAAGGAGCAGATTTTTCCTTATGCCTAGTTTTAAATTACTATTATGTAATATGAACCCTAATGTTTATTTTAGGGTATCTATGTAAGATGATATTAAGGTTATCGTATCTTGGGACTAGAAACACCTTTTGAATGAACGACGTATGTTTATTATATTCCGCATTTTAGTTATCGTATGTTGTTTAGAGGTGGATGTTTGTATTTTATCATGATGACCGAATCGGGGTCAGAGGACCCGGATTCGGGGGCGTCACAGGTTGGTATCAAAGAAGTAGGTTATAAACATTAGGAATACGAAACCTAGGTTATAACCTTCGTAGAAAACTCAAGTAGAGTATGTAAGTGATGGGTTGGGAAAATCCATCGATTTTTATTGTGATACTGAAGTTGTTTATTTAAATCAAAAATGATTGATAGACATCTTAAACTTCTTAATGCTAACATGGATAGCATATCACATAAAGCCTAATAATTTTCTTCCTTTCCTCAGATCATGACGCCTAGGAGAATTCAGCGGAATCAGAGGGAATAAGTATTTGTTAACAATGGTGGAGGGGCAAATGTTGATCCAATGCAGAACTTCATTAATCTGTTAACTGAGGCAATACAAAATAGACCCCCCACCAGCAGCAGGGCAGCCATGACAACACTTGGCTAGCTTTAAGGACTTTAAATTGGTAGGACCACCAGAGTTCCGAGGAACCCTGGACCCAATTGAAGCCCAAACATGGAGAGAAGAAATGGGGAAGGTGTCTAAGGTCGCACGTGTGGCCGAAGAATAGAAGACGAGTTTTGCCACTTTCATGATGAAGGGTGAAGCTAACTTTTCGTGGAAAGCCAATACGGGCCGAGCAGATGAAGAAGTTATTCCTTGGGAGAGATTTAAGGAGCTATTCCTTGAGAATTACTTCTCAGAGAATACGCAACAGGATATGGAAGTTAAGTTTCTGGAACTGAAGTAAGGTAGTATGTTTGTCGCAGAGTACGCGGCAAGATTTAACGAGTTAGCCCAATTCGCTTCACATCAGGTTGACACGGAGGCCAGGAAGACAAGAAGGTTCGAATTAGGACTGAAACCATGGGTGCAGAAGGCAGTGGCTGTGTTGAATATCAAGACTTACTCTGATCTTTTGGAAATGGCTATCATTGCCGAAGGAGGCAATGAAGCCATTGCTGGATTCAAACAAGAAAAGAAGACCGGTTAGGAAGGGCAGAAAGAGGGAAGCAGTGGAGGCAGCAACCCCAACAAGCGTAAATGGATGGAGAGCCAATCCTCTGGAGGCAATAAGTCCAGAGGGGAGGCTAAGAAAAGTATGAAGTGCAAAAACTGTGGGAGGAATCACTTGGGGGAGTGCATGAAAGGAAAAAGTGTTTGTTATCGTTGTGGACAACCGGGGCACATGGCTCCTCAATGTCTGAATAAGCAGAAGGAAAGATGTTTCTCATGTGGAGCCACGTACCATCAAATTAAGGACTGCCCAAAGAGAAAGGGCGATGCAGCTAGCGGCAACCGCAACAACAACAACAATGGGCTGAACATTGGAGGATCAGCCAGCCAAACTAACAGACCAACGACACGAACGTTCAACATGACCGTACAGGATGCGATGGAGTCTAAGGACGTAGTGTCAGGTATCATTCCGATCAATGATATAAATGCATACATGTTATTTGATTTGGGTGCTACCTGCTCTTTTGTTTCTGAAGATTTTGCTAGACAGTTAGACTTACCCCGTGAGAGATTAGAACATTCTATGAGTGTAGAAGTAGCAAATAAGGAGATTATCCCCGCAGAATACATTCATAGGAATTGTTATACCGAATTGTGAGGATTTAAGCTCAAGGTGGATTTGATACCGATTTGTTTGGGGGAGTTTGATGTAATCCTTGGAATTGATTGGTTATCGGTTCACAGAGTAGTTATAGATTGTAAGAAGAAGTGTGTACACCTTAAGACTCTGAATAATTCAAAGGTGGTATTTTATGGTAGTAAATCGCCGAGACAATCTCATTGTCTGACGATGGTGCAAGCGCATAGATTGCTTATGAAGGGTTGTATAGGTTATTTGGCTATTGTGGTCGATACTCGACGAGTCGAGGGTGAATTGAGTCAGATACCTATTGTAAGGGATTTCGTTGATGTCTTCCCAGACGAGATTCTAGGATTGCCACCGGATAGAGAGATTGAGTTTGCTATTGATTTGGCACCAGGGACAACACCGGTTTACAAAGCGCCATATCGTATGGCACTGGTAGAGATGAAAGAACTACTGGCTCAATTACAAGAGTTGTTAGATAAGGAATACATTCGACCAAGCGTATCACCGTGGGGAGCACCAGTCTTATTCGTAAAGAAGAAAGATGGGTCGCTAAGACTTTGTATCGACTACCGAGAGTTGAACAAGGTCACCATTATGAACAAGTACCCGTTTCCCAGGATAGACAATTTGTTTGATCAGTTGAAGGGGGAAAAGTACTTTTTAAAGATTGACTTGAGGACCGGTTATCACCAGCTGAAAGTGAGGATGGAGGATTTTCTAAAGACGACATTCAGAACTCGGTATGGACACTTTGAGTTTCTGGTAATGCCATTTGGTTTGACAAATGCGTTAGCAGCATTTATGGATTTGATGAACAGAGTGTTCAAATAGTATTTGGATAAGTTTATTGTCGTATTCATCGATGACATTCTAGTATATTCAGAAACGAAGGAAGAACACACCGAGCATCTTCGAATAGTGTTGGAGACATTAAGGATGGAGAAGCTGTATGCAAAATTCTCCAAGTGTGAGTTTTGGTTGGAAAGAGTGCAGTTTTTGGGGCACGTTATTGACAAGAATGGTGTTTTGGTGGACCCAGCGAAGGTAGAAGGGGTTATCAATTGGGAGCAGCTGAACACGCTGACAGAAATTAGGAGTTTCTTAGGATTGGCGGGATACTATCAAAGATTTATTCGTAATTTTTCAAAATTAGCATCACCATTGACCAATCTTACCAGAAAGATAGTTAAGTTCATTTGGATGGAGAAATATGAAGAAAGTTTCCTAGAATTGAAGAAGAGGCTTAGTCAAGCACCTGTGTTGGCTTTACCTGACTACACGGGAGGGTTTGTAGTGTATAGTGATGCGTCACACAAGGGACTTGGTTGTGTACTGATGCAACACAGCAAGGTCATTGCGTATGCTTCACGTCAGCTAAAAGATTATGAAAAGGGATATCCGACTCATGACCTGGAGTTAGCAGCAGTAGTTTTTCCCTTGAAGATTTGGAGGCATTATTTGTATGGCGAGAAATGTGAGATATATACGGGACACAAGAGTCTGAAGTATATCTTCACGCAGAAAGAATTAAACACGAGGCAGCACCGATGGTTAGAATTGATCAAAGATTATGATTGTGAGATTTTGTACCATCAAGGTAAAGCAAATGTAGTGGCAGATGCCTTGAGCAGAAAAGGCAGAGAGAAGTTATTGAAGTTAACTATTCAAGAAGAATTGGTGAAAGATTTTGAACGACTAGACTTGGAGATTAAGTATCTGATGGAGACCAACGAACAATTATTTACAGTGACAACGAGTCCGACTTTATTGGATAAGGTTAAAGAAGCACAAGAAAAGGATGAAGATTGCAATAACATTAAGAAGCGATTGACTGAAGGTGATGAGTTGAAATTTAAGATTGATAGCACTGGACTACTAAGATTTGAAGGACAAATTTGGGTACCATTAGTACCAGAGCTGAGAGAAGAGATCTTGCAAGAAGCGCATAGTACGAGATATTCGATACAGCCAGGAAGCACGAAGATGTACCAATATTTGCGTCACCACTTCTGCTGGCCAAACATGAAGAGAGAAGTTGCAGAATGCATAAATAGATACCTAACTTTTCAAAGAGTCAAGGCAGAGCACCGACGACCAAGCAGGTTATTATAACCATTAGAGATTCCAAAATGGAAATGGGAGCACATCACAATGGACTTTGTGGTGGGACTTCCGGCAATGCAGAAAGGGCATGACGCCATATGGGTGATTGTAATCGTCTTACTAAGTCAGCTCACTTTTTGCCAATTAAGATTAAGTATAGTTTGGACAAGTTAGCCAAATTGTATATTCAGGAAATTATCTCGAGGTATGGGGTGCCGATATCTATCGTATCAGATAGAGATCCGTGATTCACGTCAAACTTCTAGCAGAGTCTTCAAGAAAGAATGGGGACACAAATATGAATAAGTATCGCATATCATCCGCAGACCGATGGGCAAAGTGAGAGAACAATTCAAACACTTAAAGACATGCTCCGAGCTTGTGTGATGGACTTCAAGGGTAGTTGGGAGGATCACCTTCCATTAGTGGAGTTCGCGTATAACAATAGTTATCATGCCAGTATTGGAATGCCACCGTACGAAGCACTGTATGGGAGGAAATGTAGAACGCCCTTATGTAGGGACGAAGTTGGAAAACGTCGACTGTTGGGACCAGAATTGGTACAACAGATGGTAGAAATCATCAAGGTGATAAGAGCACGATTAGTAGCAGCTCAAGATCGCCAAAAGAAGTATGCGGATTTACATCGCAAGAAGAGAGACTTTGAAGTAGGGAGCTATGCATTTCTAAAAGTTTCTCCCTGGAAAGGGAAGATTAGTTTTGGAAAGAAGGGCAAGTTTAGCCCTAGGTTCATAGGACCGTTTGAGATTCTGAGGCAAGTCGGTGAAGTGGCGTACGAGGTAGCATTACCTCCTGAAGTTGAGCACATTTATAATGTGTTTCATGTGTCAGTATTGCGACCTTATAAACCGGACTACAAACACATTATCTCCTATGAGCCGATTCAAGTCGAGAAAGACTTATCGTACGAGGAAGTTCCTGTCTAGATACTAGATAAGAAGGAACAAAAGTTGAGGAATAAGATTATTCATTCTGTTAAGATTCTCTGGAGGAATCACGCCGTAAAAGAAGCTACGTGGGAGTTAGAAGAGAAAATGAGAGTGAATTATCCATTTTTATTTGAGTAACCTTATTTTTGCAATTCCGAGGACGGAATTTTTATAAGGGGGGAGGGATGTAGCGTCCACAAATTTAAAACTTCTTATTAATTAAATATGTGATTTAATTTTAACGAGTTAGTTTTATGAGATTATTTAAACCTTATATGGTTATGTGAATTTATGTATTGATTAAAGGGAGTCACTAATAGTTATTTAAATTTATGGACTAACCCTAAGAGTTTGATATCAAAGAATTGTTAGGATTCTTAATAATTAAATATTCAATTTATTTGAATATTGTAGCAAGAGTTGAACATATTGATTAATTGCAATTAAGAGTAATTAATTTATAATGTGTTAATTAATAATTATTATGATTAAAAATAATTAATGTGTAATAGATTAATAATTTAGAATGATTATATGTTTACTTGATTAATTTGTGCAATATATTAAACCTTTGTTATATGGTAGTTAACTATATATTTTATATAGTACAAGGTGTCACATTAATATGTCTATATATTATATGTATATATTATATAGTAAGAGTTATTTGCATTCATGTGAGTTGCATAATAATATTGCTATATGATATGAAGTGTGTGGGTAAACATTCATGTATACCCTATTGACATATAATAATATCAATTGTTAAATTAATAATGATTTCATTAGGTTATTATAATAATAATAGTCATGGTAATTGAAAATGTACATGAATTATATGTATGTGCACTACTTGATATCTTGTAATTGAGAAATACATTGTATGCCCTTTTAAATCATTATAACCTATGTTATGTGAAATGAATTGTGCATACATAATTTATAACCAAAGTAAATATGATGTATATAAGGTATTAGCCAAGTGTGGCATTTCATTTTGCAAATGCTGAGAATTCTCTTGTCCCATAATAAGAGTCCCATTTCATCTTCCCACGTGAAAAGAAAACAAGCCTAGCCTAGCTTCATCTCAAATTCACCAATATAGATCAATTAGTGGATGGGGAGTGGGATTCATGATGGAGATTACCAACTCTCACCAACTCTCCCTTAACCGTTGTGCATTCTTGAAAGCCAATGGTTTGATTTGTGAGGTAATGGCATTATCTAGTTAACCATCCTTCTATAAATAAGTCCTTCATCTTCCTTGTTGCAAATGTTGAGAATTAGTTGCTAAGGAGTGAGTGTATTGCTGCCCAAATTTCTTGAAGAGGTATAAAATCCCAAATTATGTTCTTAGTTGAGTTTTGATAAGATTACTTGAATTAAGAATGTATTGGTTGATAGTTGGTTTGGGTTATGTTTCTTAGTGTTATACATACTTATAAATGTGTTGGGTAATGTTAGAAACAATTTTTATAAGGACTTTGTATGATGGGTTGCTAAACTGCCGAACAGAGCAAGTTATTATCTCTGATGCAGGCATGGCGCAGCTATGCCCTAGTTATATTAAGGTGCAGTGTAATTGCGCCATAACCCAAAACTAGTTTTTGTTTCTGGCATGGCGCAGTTGAGCCCTAATTGTACTAAGGTAAGGTAGCAATTGCCATGCCATACTACACTCAACTATGATAATTTACATTAGTTTTTTGTTCATGCTAACTTGTTAGCACTGTTAAAGCAATCTTGTAAACTATTTTAGCACGCACATATAAGCACATGCATATAGGATGAACAAGTATAGCAATGATTGACACAATACTTATGGTCTTGAAATGAGATTTGTGATTTCAAAAGTGAACTTTGTCACGAAAATATCATGTGAGCATTTTGACTTTATGAACATGATAATATGGTTAATATTGACATGAAATGCAAGACTAAAGTGATTGAACACACTAGCATACATGATTGAAAGATTTGACTATTTCAAAGATATGAAACTTAAGACTTTTCAAAGAGAACTTGACGAAGATTTTTATCTAGTAAGTTCTGACTATTTGAGCATGCATATGTGACTTTAATATATGTTGTAAATGCATGAGAGTTATATGCTAATATACCTTGTATTTGCTAAGTTGACTTAGTGTAAATTCAAAGAAAATTAGAATAAGAAAGCTAATGTCATCAAGAAATGAGTAAAGTATACATGTGTTGTCTATATATAAGCATGACTACTGAGTATTGAATGATCAAGTTGTAAGGCACAAATGATTACATGACCTTTTTATGTTTTAATGACATATAACTTGCAAGTTAAACTTGTGATATTGAACTCAAGTATGATCATGTGTTATATGTGAAACTCTAGCATGTATGTATGTTAAATGGTATGTGTGATTAGTGTGTTAGAGTTAGACTAAAGTCAGGAGAGCAGAAGCTCAACCACAGTGCAGCAGGGGGGACACAGTATGACCATGGCAAATCCTGTGATTTTGCAGATTGCATTTTTGGTTCTGAAATTTAAGGCATGCTTATATGATTTCTTTATCTTGTAATATGTGACAAATGTGTCATATAATGTATTGAGAAGCATGCTATGTGATGACTTGATTCTTTTAAGTGTAGACTCGTACTAGTTTACAAATACTAATTGAAAAGATCGATTTATAAATGTTAGGTCGTTTCAACACGAGTTAGTTAAATCTAGTATTATATTGTAGCTGAGCAAACAGGAAAGTTTCCTAAACTTACTCCAATTATTATTGAGAAAGTTTTCTTTGAACTTCACTCTATGATTGTTTAAGTTCCTTGAACCCTACTTTTATTGAGCAAGTTTTCGAACAATATTTTATTGTGTTGCAAGCTACTAACTTACACAACTTTGTTTGTTGTGAAAGTTTCTTATCCTTCTAATATTGTATTGAGTAGGTTATTGTTGATTTGAAAGTTATTCATTTAAGCTTGAATCTTATTTCCAAGCATGCTATTAAGTGGTTTAATTACTTTACAATTATTCCACATCGATATTATTGATATTCGCACTTAGTGCACTTGAGATCTTACAGTCTTGGACTTGTACA
Organism: Panax ginseng; assembly: GCA_020205605.1. Taxonomy (NCBI): domain Eukaryota; kingdom Viridiplantae; phylum Streptophyta; class Magnoliopsida; order Apiales; family Araliaceae; genus Panax; species Panax ginseng. Next base: position 89,310,493 of record CM035134.1, on the reverse strand, counting down.
TCATTTAAAGTTCAAATAATTCTTGAACAATGTGAGATAGAGTCTCAACCTTTGTTCGGTCAGACAAGCGTATAAAGTTTTATAAAAGCTATCCAAACCTATTGAAGGTAAGGATTCTTAGACTAAAAGAACACCCGTTTATAGGATAGGGGAGTATCAGGTATCTAATATAAGATACACATAGAAAATTTAAATGTTATGCATATACATAGGGTACGTGAGACTGATCCCTTCATGTACTTATTCTATAGCCAGTAACCAAAGGGTCAATTAGCTATTGATTCCATTGGAGTGTTATAGTTCAAAGTCTATTTGAGTACTAGTAGTTATTCTAAAAGAAATCATTATCTTTGTTTGCGATATTCATATTGTTGAATCTTTTAGATATTCATATTGTTGAATTCATTGTCAGTTATTTTTCCATTCATCATGATGTATCATGAGCGTATATAGATTTTACCCAACAAGTTCCAAAAACTTGTTTTTGCCTTTCTATTTACCTTCTTTGAATCATTCTTCTTTTCAGAAGATCCTTTGGCCCCTACCAGTAAAACTTGGTCTTTCTTGGTTGGAAAGTGACTTTCAATATTTTTTCAACATGTTAAGAAAGTCAGTGTTGGGTAAAATCTATATACACTCACACGCAAGTATACGTGGTCAACAAGTAATACAATAATGAGTAGAGTATCGTTCCCACAGAGACAATTTAGTAAGAAATTTAATCTCACAATTATCAATTTCCTATTAATCCTAATTTTATTAAACTATCCAATTCAATTATTAAAATTATAAAAACTAAATTATCATAAAATAAACTATAACAAAACTACCACAAATATTAAAAACTGAATTTTCAAACAATTATTGTAGATTTAGGCTTATGATTTCACCCTAAGCTTCACTCTGATTTTTCCACCTTTATTCCAATTCAACTCACTATCCCAGTTTATTAATCAAGAACACGAATCTAGTACTAGCCACCTCTCGATGCACTAATACCGTATTAACTTAAATCCACAAATTAGATAGAAAGAAGTTAAACACCTTAATTAACTAACTCACTATATCTCTACGTGAATTAAAATTAAATAAGGTTTAAGATTAAGTTCTGCAATAACCCAAGATTCTATATAAATAAATCAAAAAAAATTCGTATACTTGTTTTTAAAAAATAAATAAATATGGGAAATAGATATAAGTCAATGTGTATGTATATATGTGATAAATAAAATATATTTATTGCATGAGTAATTACAAATAATTTTATTTTTAATTATTGCACATTATAAATTATATTCTTATAATAATTAATTTTATAGTAAAAATATTTTTTATTAATTATTTTCCATGAAAATATGATTATTATATTATTTAAATAATATATGATATGATTATAGAATTATTATAATAATTATTTTATTATATAAATTTATTTCAGATTAATTAAGCTAATTATTTATCTTAATTAATAATGGTATGTATATGTAAGAAAATCAAATATGGAATCCAAACCCTAAATTTTAAATTTTGATCAAGAAATGAGAATAATAATATAATATTAATTATATTTTGATTTTTCAGTGCTATAACTATGTACTGTATGTACGCATTGTTAATGATTGGTCAATGATGGTGCAGTATTTGAAAACCCTCGTATTAGTGATAAACCCTAGTTTCGCAGTCAAATGAGACTTTAAAATCTGTTAAGTCACAATGTTATGTGGTATATGATTTGTATTGTCAATTTTAACGTTAATTATGGAAAACCCTATTTAGTAATTAAAAAACCCTAATACTAGAAACCCCAATTATTACGAACCCTAATTAATATTTGTGGACCCTAATACTAGAAACCCTAATTTAAAACTCAATTATGAGTTCGAGACTATTATATAACTGTGTTATATGATTTATGTGTGTATTATATAATTTTATGATTTATTAGGTAAACCCTAATTAATATTTAAAAATATTAAATTTTAGAAACCCTAAGTTTGTAATTTAGAAAACCTAATTTTCTATTTTAGCCCTAATTGTCAAACTGAAAATCATAAATTGCTAATTATAGGTCCTAATGATAATTAGTGAATCTATAATCTAAAGTTCATGTTCTATGTGATTAAGAAATTAAGCATGATTAAGAAACTCTAAATTACATTTTTAGGAAACTAAAATGTTATATTTTCAAATCCTAAATTAGACATCCTACAAATTCAATGTGTTAAACCTTAAGGTTAAACCCTAAGGGTTAAGACCTAAGGGTTTGCCAATAATACCAAAATACCTTTAAAATCATAAGGCTAATGTCCATTTTACCCTTTTGTGCATTATTTGAGCTAACTTGTACATCTAGCAAAGTTGGAGTTGTTCAACCACTCTCACTAACCCCATGTGACTGAAATTTCTAGCTACCAGTCATATATCTCAGCTATAAGCATTTCATTATAACATATATAGATTAAAAGAGAGAGAAAAGTTATTTAAATTGCTCATTTGTACACCAAGCTCTTACCTAACTCTCTCTCTCCAAAAACCCATGAAATTGTATAGCATATCAGTCCCATAAACAAGCCCCATGATTACCACTAACAGATGAGAAGGTTAGAATCAAGATCAAAGCTTAAAAAAAAGGTATAAACCCTAAATTTTGAAAATCTTGTGATCCATGTGTTTTGATGTTGTTTGTTGTTTAAAGTTATGTTAAAGGGTGTCATTTAGTGATCTGAGTTGTTAAATCCTAGATCCATAACATCTAGTATGAGACCTCGAATTTTATGAAATGAAAGTATTCAATTTTCTTATAATTATTCTATTTAGTAAATGGTTAAATTGATAAAAGGTTAAAGTTAAGGGTAACATTTGAAATTTTTTCAAAGTAAGTGATGATGAAGTTTTGTTTTATTAGCTCAATTATTGCTATAGTAATTGCTGCATCATATCTCTCATATTATTGATTAGATTATTGTCACAGTATCATCTGCATTATATGATATATTATTAAATCAATAATTGAGACGACAAAGTTATTCATATTATTAAATTGCAATATTTACAATGTCTAGAAGTTCTACCGAGGAGAGGTTTGGTCACCTAATTGTGCGCCATTAGGGAGAAATCCTTATTGGAAAGCCCCCTCTTTCCTGGGAATGACCTGATTGTTAAATATTGTGAGTTATGATATTAATGATGAATAAGTTCGTTTTGATTAAAAATGAATTTGATAGTTTCATTGTGTTGGGATTATTGGTGTTAGTTGAAATCGACATCTATTCCGATGATAATTGATGTTTGGGGGTTATATTGATAAATCGAGTAATTTATCGGATAAATGAGCAATTAATTGCTACTAATTCACATGCTTATATAACTATTTGTTCACATTGTGTACTATTGAATCACATTCTTGTACTATTAGGGGAGTTGGTGCAAGATTGATAATACTTGCATGACTAAGTTAAAAAGGGAGGTATAGATGGAGGTACTATACTGTATTTCGTATTTTCACATGATTATAACTATTGATTCACATGATTGAACTATTGAATCAAATGATTTCACATATTTTTTTGTTAATGTCACTTCTACAACGAATCAACAGTTGTGAAGTAAGCTGAAGCAACCATAAACAACATATCAATTCGATTTCAAATTTTTGAAACTACGTACTGACTATAAATGGAGATTAGTCGACAGACTATGAACATTGTTTTCTATTTTCAAAAAAGGTTAAACAGAACTTCATCTGTAAACTGTCATAACTTACAAGCACGGGGGTGATCAGCCCGTTATGCCCTGTATTGATCAATACTACATGTTCGAATGATATTTTCGTCCAGCATATCCGCCTTAGGCGCACAAAAGTTTTCTAGATTCGGGATGTTCATACTTAGTCTGGAATCCGAACCAAAACAATTCCATTGGATATAATAAAGTTCTATCTTGTTCAACAATATTTTTAAATCTGTGTCTAGCTGAATCAAATAGCTTAGACGGCTTTTAAGTCAATGTATACATACTGTAAACCAATAAGTATGTATCAACATGTGATTAAATACAATGATTATCCAAGTGCGGACACTTGTATAACCATATTTAGAAATTAACGAACAGAATAAATATATGGATTGTATAAGAAAATTGTATTAATAAACAATGATCGGATAATTTAAGAACTTATATGAATACAATTATTTGGATATGTAATTAATAACAACAGAGTTAATAATCAGGCAAAACGATAATATAATTCTAAAACTATCTTACTCATGTCCATTGCATAAATTAAATGAAAAAGGTTAAATACTTGCTTAGTCTGCTGCTTACATAACTTAGTTTTATCTTTTATATCAAGACCTATCATTAATAAGATCATTCGTTCAATTAGAATAATATATTATAACACATATTACTTGTGAGACACCGAATTTTATGAAATGAAAGTATTCAATTTTTCTTATAATTATTCTATTTAGTAAATGGTTAAATTGATAAAAGGTTAAAGTTAAGGGTGACATTTGAAATTTTTTCAAAGTAAGTGATGATGAATTTTTGTTTTATTAGCTCAATTATTGCTACAGTAATTGCTACATCATATCTCTCATATTATTAATTCGATTATTGTCACAGTATCATCTGCATTATATGATGTATTATTAAATCAATAATTGAGACGACAAAGTTATTCATATTATTAAATTACAATATTTACAATATCTAGAAGTTCTGCCAAGGAGAGGTTTGGTCACCTAATTGCGCGCCATTAGGGAGAAATCCTTACTGGAAAGCCCCCTCTTTCCTAGGAATGACCTGGTTGTTAAATATTGTGAGTTATGATATTAATGATGAATAAGATCATTTTGATTAAAGATGAATTTGATAGTTCCATTGTATTGGGATTATTGGTGTTAGTTGAAATCGACATCTATGCCGATGATAATTGATGTCTGGGGGTTATATTGATAAATCGGGTAATTTATCGGATAAATGAGCAATTAATTGCTACTAATTCACATGCTTATATAACTATTTCTTCACATGTGTGTACTATTGAATCACATGATTTACTATTAGGGGAGGTGGTGCAAGTTTGATAATACTTGCATGACTAAATTAAAAATGAAAGAAAAGTTGAAGGTATTGTACTGTAATATTTCGAGCCCCAAAACGTACAATTATCGAAACTATATTTTCCTATAAATAGAAGCTCATTCTTCCTTCATTTCTCACCAATTCACTAAAGCTATAGAGCATTTATTATAGAGAAAAATTATAGAGAGAAGCTATAGAGAGAAAATTTATAGAGAGAAAGAAGAAGAGAAGTCTGCTACCTCTCTACTCCATTATCCAGTTTCTTACGTATTCATGAAGAGAGCTATTGTTATACCACTCCTTATTATTATGTTGGAATAACCTGTCTGTGCGAAGTACTGCATACATGGTGAAATTCTTCTATTATTCCATTCCTTATTATTATGTTGGATTAACCTATCTATGTGAAGTACTGCATACATGGTGAAATTCTTCTATTATTCCGTGCTTTATTATTCTGTCGAAATATCCTGTCTGTACGTTTACGCCGGACCTGGTTCCATTATTTATTATTCTGTTGGAATATCCTGTCGGTGTGAATTTTGCTTAACATAGTTGTGTTCTTTATTATTTTGTTGGAATATCCTGTTGGTGTGGATCACGTCTGACCTGGTTTCGTTTTTTATTATTCTGTTGGGAATAACCTGTCTGTGCGGTCTCTATCGCATGTATGGTGAATTCTTCTGTTATTCCATTCTTTATTATTCTGTTGGAATAAACTGTCTATGTGGATTACCACATGCATGGTGAATGATCCTTTGTATTCATTCCGTATTAAATTGTAGAAATGATCTGATTATGATGAAAGTCATAATAAAAGCATTGGACTGAATAAAAATCATGGGTATATGTAGTATTAGTAAGTGTTTATGATAAGTTATGTTGGTTATTATGTGAAAACATGAAAGTTTCTTAGAAATCACCAAGGGTTGAAAATCTGATTTTGGAGAAAACTGAACATAAAATTCAATTGACCATATCTCCTATTATATTTCAAATTTTTTAGTGTGGTCAAGTTCTAGAGTTAGATCTACGAGTCTTATAACTTATCCAAGTGGAATTACTGGAAAAGGTGTTGTAGATTTTCGTATGGACTGATTTTAGCAAAGGAGTCAAAAGCTGCAAATTTTAAAAAAGCTACTGTCCAGAATTTTAAAAGGGCATTTTCGGCCACTTAATTTGTGAGAAAATTTCTGGCCTTTTGGGACATCAAAATATATGGTATAAAGTACCTCCTGTCCAAAAATGAGCTCATTCCGACTTAAAATGAGCAAGTTATGACCATTTCAATATTTAGGTTTTTCTCGACGAAAAACGTTATAGTAGGAGTTCTATAACCCGATGACCATGAAATTTAAACTGGAAGCTCACGTTAACATGTGTAAGATTCTGCCAAGATTTGGGAATTTTTGGAGTTAAACTTGAGGTAGCTAATTTCTTAAGGAATTAATTAGAAATTGATTCTTGAAAAATAGTAAATGAATTTTAAAAATTCTTAGAAAAATATATGTTCAATATGGTACTATATTCTGCTAAATCCCAGAAAAGAAATATTTTTGGAAGTGATTTGGTATTTTTCATGAAAATGATCTAGTTATGAGTAAATGAGTTAAATATATTATGTGAAGTAACAAAGTTAGAAACTAGGATTTTATGGCTTGGGAATCCTATATAGGGTATATGCATATATTTGATAAGGGATTTGATCATTGGTGATGAAATCTTATGAGTATGGCATTTTTGAATGATTAAATGCATTATGTGGTAAAGTGTAAACAATTGAAATAAATTATTTATAAGTTTAAGAAGTGATTAAAATATTGTTATAATATTAATGATATTAGATTATGAGATTATTAAGTGATTGATAACATTGTGATATTCTTGAATCCTAGATAAATTATATTATAAATGTTTAAAAATTTATCCTTTATCTCATTTGATTGATTCGTTATATCATTATCATGATCCTCATGCTTATGTTGTGTTGAAAGTCATTTGTGGCTTACGTGAATAGATGGACTTGGTATGATTATGACCGGGGATTATTCGGTATAATCATGACCGTAATGTTACAAATGATGTGGTAAAAGTCATCTTTGGCCCGTAGTGCATAGATGGACTTGGTATGATTATGACCAGGGATTATTCGGTATAATCATGACCGTAATTGAAAACACGAATATCCTTGGCCCGTAGTGCATGGATAATTCGTGGTCGTGATACTATTAAGATGAGTCTCAGCATTATTGGTTTTACAGTTGTATATCTTTGGCCTGTAGTGCAAAGATGAATTGTTGGTTATTGGTTATATAGTTGTATGTCTTTGGCCTGTAGTGCAAAGATGAATTGTTAATGAATATCTTTGGTTGTATTGCAAAGATGAATTTATTAGTATGATTATGAGAAGGAATTATGATTTGGCATAACCATAATTTTTGATGTTTCAGGTGAAGATAGGTGATGAAAATTATCTTCATCCTGGGTGCGAAGAGGAATTTAGAATCACAATTATGATTATGAGTTATTCATATGATCGTGGACAGAAATTGTTGATTGATGTTACAAGGATAAAACATTATTGGTGGACTTTTAATATGGAGAAGATAATAGATCTGATGGTCTATCTGACTCTTCTAATGGATTTCTCGTTCTGCTGTAATTATGGTTGAAAAGTTTTATCATCTACCATATGTTCTAAATCTTTGATTTATTACTGATGAAGGCTATTGATAATTTAATTATCTTTACTCATGATATTCTTTACTGGGCTAGTTGTGCTCACCCTTTTGCTTCACAATTCCTTTCAGGTAATAAGAGTGTAGTTGGGTCGAGCGGGGATAACAGGGGAATAGAACGGTGGACTATAGCTGTTGAGGTTCTCCCTAAATAGTATGGAAATAATTTTGTTGAGAACTTTAGATAAGTGTGTCGTATTGTATACGTCATTTGATATTTAATTTTGGTGAACCGAATAGGGTGAGGTGAACCCAACTTTGGAAGGGTGTTTTAGCACTATCATACAAGATGTCTAATGACATACAACCTCGTGTTATCATAAGACAAGGTTGTGCACATCCACTTGCTGAGTATATCTACGAGCACTACCTATATGATCTTGGAGTTTATTTAAAGTACAATTTTCACTTGAAGACAGTGGAGATAGTTATATGTCAAGAAAAGACAATGGAGATGATATTAATCTTCTCATTTTTCTTTGGGGTCTATTGGGTCAACCAAGGATAATTTTCTAGACATATGATATCTATCATAACTTAGATTCATGGCCTCCTATGTATGAAGGTTTCCTTGAGCACTTCCCAAAGATTTTAATTCCTAAAACAGTTATTGACTGTACCTTTATGTAAGGTGCAATTGTGACATAAATCAGAGTTGGGATATATATTTGTTTAAACTCACAATATATATGTTGTCGTATTTTGCACGACAGCTGTATAAATGGAGTTTATAATTGATTTTTGTACGATGTATTTGGCGACTCAAGATGGGTGATGTATACCTAATTTTGGGGGCGTCACATCTAGATACTCGAAATAAGAGTTTTTAAAAATCTAGGAAAAACTTTAAAATGTGTCTAACAGTCAAATGTCAGTCCTCGTAGATCTGTGTTTGTTTATTGTTCTGATAATTTAAAGGTTTGAAGTTGTAGTTTGTCATGTGTTCATTGGTGTGGAAGTTGAATCATGGTCATATCTGTTATAGAATTAAAGTTATTAAGAGTCAAAGTGGGTGGGTCGACTTAAGCATTGGCCTATTGCTCGAAAACCAGTTACGCCTAGAAAACTCGATGATGTTTTTAGAGCTTCGATCTTGCTGTTGTTTGCTATTTTGTCCATTTTGTTGTTTGAATGTTGTAGTCTGACATGAGTACTAACGATCCATCTCTCTAGAATCGTTAAATCCTTCACAGAATCAAAGAAATCAGTGGTCAAAGTTGTGTTGACGAAACTGCTCAAGAACATTTCTGAAAAACTTAGAAATGTTCAAGAACAGTTCTTGATCACTACTTTGACCGGCCCATATCTCTTGTTTGTGTTGATGTTATGATGATTTGATGATATGTTATTGTTCCTTATCATGTACTCTATACGTATGAACCATTAGAATGAACATAGCAAGCCCAGAACGGTTGAATTAAGGCTTGGAAAGTAGGTACCTCGACTGTTCTTCATTTCTAGAAAACCCAGAAATTGAAGAACAGTTTTGACATGATTTTTGGAGGGCTAGATCTTGCTGATATTTGATGTTATTGCCATGAAAATTGATTGTGATAGTAGTATTACATTAACACTACAATTTTAACCATTCAGCCAGCCTAGAAACCTTTAAATCATGAATCTATGCATGGTCAAACTAGTTACCCTGCAAACCGGCTATGAAGATATGGGTTTGCTGAAGAACACAATCAGCGTTTTGTCACTAAAGCTACTTTTAGCGACAGATTAATTACTAAAGTATTATTTTTATTAAATAAGTAGTATTAAATAGTTTTAAATTATTAAAAATACAAAATAAATTATTAAAAATTATTTTAAAGTCTGAAAATTAGTTTTTAATTATTTTGAATATATTTCATAAATATTTAATATTTTGGAATATTAAAGGTATTTAATTTATTTAATTATAATATTAAATAAATTATTTAAAAATGATTTTAATACATGAAAATCATTTAAAATTATATTATGATATAAGAAAATATTTTAAGTTATTTTTAATGACTTTTAATATTTTTTGATGAATTTCATTACTAAATTTATATTAATAATAATTAAGTTATTTAATAAATGTATTAAATAAATTATGAAAAATAGAATTAATGATTTAAAATCATATAAAAATTGATGTAAAAGTTATAAAAATATTTTAAGTTATAAAATATAACTTTTTTATATTTTGTCATGAAAAATATTAATTATTTAACATTAATGATATTAGATTTATTTAATAATTATATTAAATAAATTAGATTTAAAATGATTTTAATATTATAAAAATTATTTTAAATGAAAATAAAGTGAGTAAAGATATTTTAAGTTATAAAATATCACTTTTAATATTTAAAGGATATTTTATTAATAATTTAATATTAATGATATTAATTTAATATTAAATCATATTGGATTTATCTAATAATTATATTAAATAAATAGTTTTATTAATTTAAAATCATTTAAAAAGGATATAAATGAATTAAAAATATTTTAAGTTATAATTAATGACTTTTAATATTTTGATAGATAATGCATTAATATTTTAATATTAATGGTAATTATTTAAAAATGATTTTAATTGTTTTAAAAATCATTTAAGGGTAATATTAGTACTTTAAAAATACTTTGAGTTATTATAAATAACTTTAATATTTTGGCAATGGTTTCATTAATGGTTTAATATTAATTAAATATTAATAATAATAGAATTATTTACTATTTAAATCATTTGATAATGATTCCGGTGTTTAAAAATTTATGATAAATTATAATAAATGTTTAAAAATTATTATAAGTCATTTAAAAATAATATAACTGATACTTGCAGATATTGAGGTACAGAATAGAGTCTTAGACTTGATAATTACCCGATAAAGCGATCGATAGAGCCAAACATATTTTTAAATTGATCCGGACTTAGATATTTTAATTGTATTAATGTTTGTTTGTGATTGATATTTGTTGAATATATGTGATGAGTGTAATTAGGTTATGTCTTTCGACCGCAATAAGCGATCTACTATGTGTTATAGTATGTTATTCTAATTGAACGAATGGTCTTATTAATGATAGGTTTCGGTATAAAAGATAAAACTAAGTTGTGTATTGTAAGCAGCATACCAGACAAGTATCCTACCTTTGCATTTCCTTTATGCAATGGACATGAGTAAGAAAGTTTCTGATTTATATTATTATTGTACCAGATTATTAACCCAAGTTTCAGATTTATATTATTATTGTACCAGATTATTAACCCTATTGTTATATATATTATATCCGATCATTGTTTATCAACATGATATTATATTATATAACTTCATATATATATTCTGTTCGGTAATTTCTAAATATGGTTATACAAGTGTCCTCACTTGGATAATCATTGTATTTAAACACATGTTGATATATATATATATATACCTATTGATCCCCCGTATATATACATTAAGTAAAAGTTGTCTAAGCTATTTGACCAGCTAGACACAGATTTAGAAATTTCGTTGAATATGATAAAACCTTTTTGTATCCAATCAAATTGTTTTGGTTCGGATTCCAGACGAAGTATGAACAAGGCAGACAGGGCACATTAGGATGATCACCCTTGCGCCCGTAAGTTATGACAGTTTGCGGATGAAGTTCTGCTAAACCTATTCGAAAATTGAAAATAATGTTCATAGTATGTCAACTTAACCCCCTTTTATAGTCAGTACGCAGTTTCAAAATTTTGGTATAGAATTGTTATGTTATTATTATCGGTTCAGTTTACTTCACAACTATTAATTCGTTGTAGAAGTGATGTACAAAGAAAATATTTAATTCTTTTAGCTAATTATATTTATAATTATTATTACTTGCTGGGCACCCAAATGCTCATTCTTGCTTTAAATTTAAATGTTTTCAGCTAAGCATGATCAACCTGAAGGTTCAGACGAGATCAAGTGAAAAGGAAAGCAAACAGAATATGTTTAATGGTATCTTTTGTAATAGTTAAATTGTATTAAGACAATGATATGTATTAGATATCATGTAAAGAATTATAGTAAAGGTTGCGTACTTGAGATTAGACTCTGATATATGTAAATTAAGTTTGATATTTATATTATTGTTATTATTATTAGTATTATTCCGCTCATAGAAATGGTATCGTGAAGCACCGAGTTCGGGTTTTAAGTACCCGAGTTTGGGGGCTTTACAAGTTCTCTATTCGATTACATGCGATGGCAAGCATATCTCTACCTTAACATTCATAAAGATTTTGTTCATTCACATATTTCAAGAACACATGCTATATTAACTAAGTCTAGATTCATACTTTCTCTCTCGAATTCATACAAATCCACAAAGAACTGTTGATCAGGCAATTCATAAATTCAAGCTCAAATTAATATAGATAAACTGGAAAATAATTTATTAAAATGGAAATTAAGGCTACATAATCATTGTTTCACTTAAGGATCCATCATCAGCCTAAAAAGTAAATTAGCTCATAATAAATGAATTAACTACTGAATAAATAAAAGATAACATCATCCCAATTACACAAATTGAATTTAAAAGAGAATAGTAATACACTACCCTTCTTGTCCTTCAATTCTGCAATCTTCGTGAAAATCCTCCTCTTCTTCGTTCCTCCAAGCTCTTGTTTTTCAATCTGTGTGTATGATTGATAATCCTCCTTTTTCATTTAACACATAGCATAAATTTGCCTCACTTCAGCTCCACACCATCAATCCTAATCCAACTCTAATTCATTACCAAGAAAATCTAAAAGAAGTCCAAATCCTTTTCAAGACCAACAAGTCAATCAAAGACTCCCAAGAATATGTAATAACAACCATAACACAATCCTATTATAAACGTATTACATAAAGAATTTATAGCTCACAAGACTGCCCATTCTCCTTCACATAACAAATCCTACCCAATTTCAAGTCTCACATAGCAGTAGCATACATGCCACTATACATTATTTTATGTCGCGTATTTATAGCTCTACCCCATTAGTGACCAACAACGCACTAGAACGCGGCGCCATTATTATATTATTAAAGACCACAGTAGCACTTGCTACTGTGTAGTTAGAAAGTCCAAAAATTGCTTGATAACTCCTTCTAATGCTAACATCTTGATAGGCCCACTGATTATCCTATAACAAGCACAAAACCCATCAAAAGTAACACGAGAATACCACAAACTAATAATATAACAAGTTAAACGAACACAAATCATAGGTTAAAAACCTACTCATCAAATTCCCCCAAACATGAACATTGTTTGTCCTCAAGCAAAATGCAATGCATCTAACAACTAAAAACTACGAATCCAGTATTAAGACAGTAAAGATAGTTTACTCATACGACCTCAAAAAAATTAAGTAAACATGTCAACACTTCATAACAAAACCAATCCACAATTCCTTATCAACCCTTACATCTTAAACTGTTATCACTTGTATAGTGTGTGTGTGTGTGTGCCCCCCAACAATGTTATTTGATACACATTCAAATTCAATACATAACAAATCTCTTCTAAGGCATCATACAGTGTAAACGCAAGAAATCTAAAAACAAGCTAAATCCAACCAAAGTCAGACACTTACCAATATCGAGGGTCAATATGGGATACTTATGCTTTATTTATCATTTAAAGTGGCTTTTTGCTCTTATTTCCCATTTTATTCATTTTTTTAGATATACACATAGCTATGCAATGTCCTATTCCCTTAGGCTTTTTAATGCTACCTTAACGAGCTTTCGACCAACAACTCCCAGACTATTAAGACCTTAGGGTGCTAGGTGTAAAGACAATCCCCTCGGGCTTACTTACTCAAGTAACAAAGGCCACAAAACTAGACAAGCAGCCATGGTGTTTATTCATACTATATATTTTTTTTATAGCTTATATACCCCAAATATTCTCCCAAACGTAGGTTCTTGTCTAACTTTAATCATCACTACTTATTCTTGTCAATCATTCATTCAAATTAGCAATAACCTTTAGAGTCCCATTATGAATCAATTTAAATGCAATCAATCAACATGTTAGTTTTACTGTGCTATCCTTATTATACCAGTTTTAAACAGAAAAAGATCCAACTTATAACAAGAAATTACATCAAAGTTCCCTTAATTGGCACTGAACTTGTTTACCGAATTCCAATCTCATCATTGGCCAAGAACAAACTTATTCAATCTATCAACTGGATTCATGCAACTACATGCATATATATTTTATTTTTATTTATTTTATTTTATTTATTTATTTTATTTATTTAATTATTTTTTTCTAAAATTCCATGGTTACTAACAATTATAAAGACTAAACAAATTACTAACACTAACTATCATGATTTTTTTTTAAAAAAATTCATTAATTAACTAGGCAGAAAACATAATCCCCCAAACTTAAATCAAGTAATGTCCTCATTACGTCAAAATAATTCAAATAAAAGTATGAGAACTTCCCTGAAAATGAGTTACTGCTCGTCATCTTCCGAAGGAGGATATTTTGGCAGGATAGGAGGAACTTGTATAACCACCGGTCGAGCATTAGGATTGCAACGGGAAAACGCATCAGCAAGCGTGTTGAATGCATTTGCATTGTACTGATGCACTAAATCTTGACGTTGGGCCAACCATATAAATTGATTCCTTGAGCCCTGAGTTTGTTGCTCATGCATAGGTTCTGCTCCAACTGGGGGGTGAGGGTTGGCGGATCATAATGTAGCCTTCACCACATGGGTGTGATCTCGCCCCTTCACATGACTTGTACCTCTTAATAGTAGCATAATCGATTATAGCCATCGGTTGTTAGACAGGCTCAGAAGGTTGCCACTGCACCCCAGCTTTACGGCATAAATTAGTGATTAGGAAACCATAAAGGAAACCTCTCGTAGTACTCCCAAGTAACACCCGGTCAATGGACTCTTGAATACACTACCCTACATCGACATTGTAGAATGCAATTGAGTTATTCACACGATAGTGGTGGTGAACAATCCCATATAATAGCCGAGCCCGTGCCTTAGTTACATCGTATTAGTGGCGAGTGGGCATTAGATGAGCACACATAAATGCATGCCATGCTTTACCATATCGACTAAGTGCTGATTGGGGAAAACTTATCTTTTCATTCGTTTCAACTTGAATTAGCCATTGAGTCCCTAGTTTGCATAATCTGACAATCAACTCGTCTAGATCGGGCAACCCATCTTCATATCGATCGGCTTGTAGTGCCTCTAACCCAAAATAAGTGTTGATAGCATCGGCATGAAATGCCACCAGTTTACCCCGAACCATGGCTACATGATTGACATATTCCATTGCGTTGGCATAAAACTCTTTCACTATGTTGATTGCCACTGGAAGTGGTTGTTCTACTAACTGAAACCAATTACGTTCTACAATTTGCAAAGCCATATCACCATCCAAATTAGCATTCGGCTTCAATCCACGTTCTAGCACCAAATTCTTCTTGTCAATGGATGACTTGAATCATTCTGCGGCTCTCTCACTAACAAAATTCGCATGATCATATTGAGGCCGAGTAGTGGAGGTGGATGGACATTGTCTTTTGTGGGAAGACATGGTGTTTCAGGTGATGTTAGGCTCAAAGTCTAGTTCTGGACTTTTATCAAATAGTTGGTGGGCGGACTGAATATTTCCCCCAAACTTGGTTTCTTGGTGTTATCTTGCTAGCCAAATTGTGAAATCACACAACACACTCCTTGGGCACCCAATTTCCAAGGTTTTCCACCTAATTGATATCAATAAAAGAGGAGAATATGGAGGATGAAGTAAGTTGTGCTTACCTTTAATGATTTTTTTGTATTTCCCTCTTTGTAAAGATGTCCCAATTTTAATGAATTTGTGCAAGGAATGGATTAGATTTAGGATTGGAGTGCAGTGTTTATATTTGATAGGAATTTGACTACTTGGATGGTTGGAGTTCGTATAGGGGATGGAAACTAACGTGGGTTGGGAGATAGAGAGTCTAAGGGTTTAATTGGAATGGAATTTGAAAAGGAGAAGGAGAAGTATAGATGGTGTAATGGAGGTAATGGGAGTTATGGAGTAGTGGAAGTGTTAAAGGTGTAGGAGAAGTGGAGAAGTTGAGTGTATTAAGGAGAGATGAAGTTGATATGGTCTAGGACACTCCAATTAAATTGGTTCGGTGCTTTGAGGTTCGGCGAAAGCATGCGTGGCCGTCTTTGGATACATACATGATATGGTGCGCCTGCGTGGCTGAGAAAATAGTAGAATCTTTGGCGTGTATATCGCGCCGCGTTGTGCCTAAGCTTTGGGGAGCGCGGTCCGTGCTAGGGGTTCAGTAGCATGGTGCAGCATTGGCGCGCGCTTATTATACATTGGATATAGCGCACTCCGCGCTGTGGGATCGGCGAAGTGGCGCGGTCCGCGCTGTCATGTCAGTAAATTCCTGGGGTAGTAGCGCTCCCCGCGTTGTGTCTAAGCTTTGGGTAGCGCGGTCCGCGCTAGGGGGCCAGTAACCTATGACTCGATTTTTCTTGAGTTACCTGCAAATCTTCCAAAGATGGAGTTAATCTTCAATGAAAATCGCATATTTAAACTAGATTATAAACTAAGATGTAAATATTAACTAAAAGAAAGAGTTTAGAGCTTGGGTTGCCTCCTAAATAGCGCTAGTTTTAACGTCGTAAGCCTGACGGTGTCTCGTGTATCACTGTGCATCAGCGAGGGTAATGTTGACAACATCCCAATCTGAATCACCACCCCAGTAATGCTTTAACTGTTGGCCATTGACCTTGAATGTTTCCAATGGATTTCTACTGTAAATTTCAACGGGGCCATGTGAGAAAACTATTTTGATGGTGAATGGACCTAACCACCTTGATTTTAGTTGAACAATAGGACTGATTACTTAGGCTCGAACGTTCTTTGTATCAATTTCTTGTCGTGCCATCTCTTGACCTTTTCCTTATATAACTTTGAGTTCTCATAGGCCTGCAGTCATAATTCGTCAAGCTCATTTAGCTAAAGTAGTCTCTTTTCACCCACCGTTGCTTGATCGAAGTTCAGTTTTTGAATAGCCCAATAGGCCTTGTGCTATAACTCGACCGGTAAGTGACAAGCTTTCCAGTACAATAATTGATACGGTGACATGCTGATCGATGTTTTATACGCAGTCCAGTAGGCCCATAGTGCATCATCCAACCTGAGCGACCAATCCTTTCGATTCGGGTTTACCACCTTTTTCAAGAATCTCTTTACTTCTCTGTTTGAGACCTCAGCTTGTCCACTGGTTTGGGGATGATAAGTTGTAGCTACCTTATGGTTGACCCCATACTTTGCCAATAGAGTTGTGAATGATTTGTTGCAGAAGTGACTACCTTCATAACTTATAATAGCTCTCGGTGTGCCAAATCTCATAAAAATATTCTTCTGTAGGAATTTGAGAACTATTTTGGCATCATTGGTTGGGAGTGATGCGGCTTCAACCCATTTTGAGACGTAATCCACTGCAAGCAAAATGTACTAATTGTTAAGTGATGACGGGAATGGCCCCATGAAATCTATGCCCCATACATCAAAAATTTCAACTTCTAGAATTGTTTGTAGTGGCATCTCATTCCTTTTCGAAATGTTGCCCACCCTTTGACATTTATCACATGTTTTGACAAACTAATGGGCGTCCTTAAATAACGTGGGCCAATAAAACCCGGATTGAAGCACCTTTGTTGATGTCCTCTCATTACCATAATGTCTGCCATATGTAGACGAGTGACACTCATGCAAGATGTTCTTCACTTCACTGTAGGGCATGCATCTTCTGATCATCTTGTCAGTGCACTATTTGAATAAGTAAGGCTCATCCCACATGTACCATTTGACGTCATGAAGAAACTTCTTTTTCTGTTGTCGTGTAAGATCAGGAGGTAGAATGTTGCTCACTAGATAATTCACGAAGTCTGCGTACCATGGAAATTCTGAATTTATCCTGAATAGTTGCTCATCCGGGAATGACTCATTGATTATACACTTGTCCCCTTTCCATTTATATTAATTTTCCAGCCTTGATAAATGATTGGCAACTTGGTTCTCAGTCCCCTTTCTATCCTTTATCTCTAAATCAAACTCTTGTAAAAGGAGAATCCATTTGATAAAACGTGGCTTAGCATTTTTTTCGCAATTAAGTACCGAATAGTGAAATAATCCGTGTAGACTATCACCTTTGTTCCGATCAAATAGGCCCAAAATTTATCAAACGCACACACCACTGCAAGTAATTCTTTTTCCGTAGTGGTGTAGTTCAATTGAGTCTCTATGAGTGTCTTACTTGCATAATAGATAGCATGAAATACCTTCTCTCGGTGTTGACCCAAAATAACCCCAACCGTATAGTCGATTGCATCACACATTAGCTCGAAAGGCATATTCCAATACGGTGTGACGATCACGAGGGCTGTAGTCAACTTCTTCTTCAACAACTCGAAAGCTAACTTACACTCCTCATCAAAATTGAGAACAGAATCCTTCTCTAAAAGACTGCACAAAGGTTTTGCAATTTTAGAAAAGTCCTTTATGAATCTCCTATAGAACCCAACATGTCCCAAAAAACTTTTAATTACATTAACTGAACTTGGTGGAGGCAGTTTCTCAATTGTTTCCAGCTTAGCTTTATCAACCTCCAATCCTTGAGCCGAGACTTTGTGCCCCAGAATTATACCTTCTTCCACCATATAGTGACACTTTTCCCAGTTAAGGACCAAATTGTGTCGGTGCATCTTTGTAAGACCATTACCAAATTTTCTAAACACGCATCAAAATCATCCCCATAGACAGAGAAATCGTCCATGAAGACTTCCACATTCTTCTCCACCATATTCGAGAAGATGGCCATCATACACCGCTGGAAGGTAGCGGGTGCATTACACAACTCGAATGACATTCTCCTGAATGCGAATGTGCCATATAGGCATGTAAATGTATTCTTCTCTTGATCCTCAGGAGCGATGATGATTTGATTATAACCCGAGTATCCATCCAATAAGAAGTAGTACTCATGTCCTACCAATATGTCCAACATTTGATCGATAAAGGGAAAACGAAAGTGATCTTTGCGGGTTGCTTTATTCAACTTCCTGTAGTCCATGCACACTCTCCAACCAGTCATTGTCCTTGTCGGAATCAACTCATTGTCATCATTCTGAACCACGATTATTCCTCCCTTTTTCGGCACACATTGCACCGGACTAACCCATTTACTGTCTGAAATTGGGTAAATGATACCCGCATCCAACTATTCCAGTATTTCCTTCTTTACTACCTCTTTCATGATAGGGTTAAGCCATCTCTGTTGCTCCAATGTCAATTTTGCATCATCCTCCATCAAAATTTTGTGCATGCAAAAAGATGGGCTAATTTCCTTGATATCCACAATTGTCCATCCTATCACCGATTTATGTTCTTTAAGCGCCCTAAACAACTTTTCTTCCTGCAAATCGTTAAGTGCGGCAGAAATAATAACAGGTAAAGAATTTGAATTGCCTAAATATGCATACCTGAGGTGTTTAGGTAGTGGTTTTAGCTTAGAAGTTGGTGGCTCCTCCAATGACGGTTTCATCCTTGTTATGGTTGTCTCCTCCATGTGCAATGGTTCAAATGGTGTTTTAAATCTGCTAACTCGGGGCAAGGAGTCTAGCATCTGCAAATAGTCCATAAATTTTGGATCATCGATCTCTCCATCCCCCAATAATGTCGTTTCCAATGGATCGTTAACCAAACTCTTGTTTATGTCTTCGCTACTTATTTGGTCAATGAGATCCATCCTAAAACATTCTTCTTCATCCGTCGGGAATTTCATGGCCTTAAACACGTTAAATTTAATTTCCTGATCTTGGACCCTCATAGTAAGTTCACCTTTTTGTACGCCAATGAGTGTCCTAGAAAGGTCTCTCTAGGATAATCGGGATGTTCTTATCCTCCTCAAAATCCAGAATAATAAAATCAGCGGGGAATATGAACTTATCAACCTTAACCAATATGTCCTCTACAATGCCTCTCGAATATGTGACTGACCTATCCGCCAACTGCAATGAGATGTTCGTAGGCTTTGGCGCAGGCAAACTCAATTCTGTATAAACTTATAATGACATAAAATTCACACTCGCTCCCAAATCACACAAACATTTGTTGATCGCCATATTCCCAATCGTGCATGGAATGGTGAAACTCCCCGGGTCTTTCAACTTTGGTGGCAACTTCCGCTGTAACACCGCACTACACTCTTCGGTTAATGCCACTGTCTCAAAATCTTCCAACTTCTTTTTCCTGGACAAAATCTCTTTCTTGAATTTTGCATAACTAGGCATCTTCTCTAGTGCTTCTGCAAATGGGATGTTAATCTAAAGTTTCTTAAAAACTTCCAAAAATTTTGCAAAATGCTTGTCTAGTTTCTGCTTTTTGAACTCTTTACCGAAACGGTGGGGGAAGATAGACAACTGGTTCGTTAACTAGTTTGCTCTTTTCCATTTGTTTTTTGTCCCCCTGCTTGACCTCAACCGCTGTATTTTCTCTCTCTGTTTCAACTTCCTTTGTAACCGAAATTTCTGTTTCTTGACCCTCAAGTTGTTTTCCACTTCTCAACATAATGGCTTGACATTGCTCGTGATTACCCTTAAGATTTCTCTCGGTGTCACTTGGTAACATTCCTTGTGGTCTATTATTCAATGCTAACACAATTTGTCCTATCTGATTCTCTAGATTCTTGATGGCCATCTTTTGTGATTTCATTGCCATTGCTTGATTTTTCATAGCCACCTCATTGTTTGTTATGTATTTTGCCTCCAACTCCTCTAGATCTGATTTCCTTTCTTGATGTTGAGCTGGTTGTTGATGGTTCTAAAATCCTGGGGGATATGATGGTCGTGGAGCTTGTTGATGCTGATTATTACTCCATGAAAAGTTCGGATGATTCCTATTCCCTTGATTGTACGCATTCTTGTATATATTTTGTGGAATTCTGTTATAGTTGCCCACAAATTGCACAGATGCTGGATTAATTGCGCATTGATCTGTAGGATGCTCTCCCGCGCACAATTCACATATAATTGCCACTTGTTGTGCCTGTTGTGCCTGTACCCCTGTCATAGAATCCAACTTCTTTGAAAGTGCTGAAATTTTCCCTTGTATTGTCGTTACACCATCTACTTCTAACACTCCAGCTGCCTTTGCCTATGTCATTCTTGTCGTGGGCCACTGGTAATTGTTAGCTGTCATAGTCTCTATCAATTTGTAGGCCTCCTCATAACTCTTGTCCATAAACGCCCCATCTGAAGCTGCATCAATACTGGTTCTGAGGTTTTCGTTCAATCCATTGTAAAACGTGTTCATTGCAACCACTTTGGCAATCCATAATGCGGACACTTTTTGAGCAATTCTTTGTATCTCTCCCATGCCTCATAAAGTGACTCCCCGTGTTGCATTTCAAACATTGTTATCTCATTCCTCATTTTAGCAGTTTTCGCTGGTGGGAAGAATTTTGCAAGAAACTTCTGAGCGAGGTCTTCCCAAGTAGTTATCGATCCTGGCGGTAGAGAGTGTAACCAACTCTTTGCCTTGTCCCGTAAGGTGAATGGGAACAAGCGAAGTCTCACCGCATCATCCAACACCCCATTATACCTGAAGGTGTCACAAATTTCCAGAAAGTTGACTAGATGTTCATTCGGATTGTCATTTGCCAATCCCCCAAACTGGACTGAATTCTGGATCATCTGAATCGTCCCAGGCTTGATTTCGAATGTGTTTGCAGCTATTGCAGGCCTGGTGATGCTCGACTGCAGTTCAGTCACCTTGGGTGTGGCGAAGTCCCTCAACGCTTCTCGCTTCTTTTGTTTGCCATTACCTCTTCTTTTTTCAGATTTTTCAAAGTCTTCCCTTGTTTCCTTGATCCACTTACTTAACCTCTGAAACCGTTTCTCAATGTCGTCCTCAAAAGGCAGCAAGTCTGGATTTTTGGACCGAGTTTGCATAAACAACTTCAAAAACCTGAAATAAGAGGAACAAAACAAAATCTATACTAAATTTATCCCCGACAATGGCACCAAAAACTTGTTGGGTAAAATCTATATACGCTCTCACGCAAATATACATGGTCAACAAGTAATACAGTAATGAGTAGAGTATCGTTCCCACAGAGATAATTTAGTAATAAATTTAACCTCACAATTATCAATTTCCTATTAATCCTAATTTTATTAAACTATCCAATTAATTGATTAAAATTATAAAAACTAAATTATCAATAAATAAACTATCACAAAACAACCACAAATATTAAAAACTAAATTTTTAAACAATTATTGGAGAATTAGGCTTATGATTTCACCCTAAGCTTCACTCTGATTTTTCCACCTTTATTCCAATTCAACTCACTATCCCAGTTTATTAATCAAGAACACGAATGTAGTACTAGCCACCTCTCGATGCACTAATATCATATTAATTTAAATCCATAAATTAGATAGAAACAAGTTAAATACCTTAATCAACTAACTCACTATATCTCTATGTGAATCAAAATTAAATAAGGTTTAAGATTAAGTTCTCTATCCGATTACATGCGATGTCAAGCATATCTCTAGCTTAACATTTATCAAGATTCTGTTCATTCACATAATTCAAGAACACATGCTATATTAACTAAGTCTAGATTCGTACTTCCTTTCTCGAATTCATACAGATCCACAAAGAACTGTTGATCAGACAATTCATAAATTCAAGCTCAAATTAATATAGATAAACTGGAAACTAATTTATTAAACTGGAAATTAAGGCTACATAATCATTGTTTCACTTAAGGATCCATCATCAGCCTAAAAACTCAATTAGCTCATAATAAATGAATTAACTACTGAATAAATAAAAGATAACATCATCCCAATTACACAAATTGAATTTAAAAGAGAATAGTAATACACCACCCTTCTTGTCCTTCAATCTGCAATCTTCATGAAAATCCTCCTCTTCTTCTTTCCTCCAATCTATTGATCTTCAATCTTGTTCCCAAAAATCTCTGTGTATTATCGATAATCCCCCTTTTTATTTTAACACATAGCATAAATTTGCCTCACTTTAGCTCCACACCATCAATCCTAATCCAACTCTAACTCATTACCAAGAAAAATCAAAAAGAAGTCCAAATCCTTTTCAAAACCAACAAGTCAATCAAAGACTCCCAAGAATATATAATAACAACCATAACACAATCTTATTATAAATGTATTACATAAAGAATTTATAGCTCACAAGACTACCCATTCTCCTTCACATAACAAATCCTTCCCAACTGAAGTCCCCGTAGAAGCGCACCCCGCACTATACATTACTCTGTCGTAGCGTGGCGCGCGCTAACCCATCAGTGACCAACCACGCACTAGCGTGCCCCGCGCTATATTACTCAGCACCACAGCGCGCACTGCGCTATGTAGTCAGAAAGTCCAAAAATTTCTTTAAAACTCCTTCCAATGTTAACATTATAATAGGCCCACTGATTATCCTACAACAAGCACAAAACCCATCAAAAGTAACATGAGAATACCTCAAATTAACAATATAACAATCTAAACGAACATAAATCATAGGTTAAAAACCTACTCATCAGTCAGCGAGACTGATATCTAGCTTGTTCATATGAAAAATTCACAACAATTGTGAGAAGGAGTCCTGGAGTAACTGCAAGATCAAATCTTGACTCAACTCTCCGTCCATGACAAAACTAGTTGTCCTAATTGTTCAATCAAATTAATCATGTTAAGGACTTTTGTCTGTACTGTAGTGTCATCGGTCATTCTAGATCGGAAGAGCTCCTTAGATATTTGATATCTATTAGTCCTACTTTCCTCACCATCAAGTACTTGATGTGCAGGAATATAGTAAGAGCATCCATAGTTTCATACTGATGCTGAAGCTCGTTACTCATGGATGCGAGCATGATGCATTGAGCCAACCTTGCATCATCTTGTCACTTTCTAAAAGAAGCAATGTCTTCCTCAGAGGCATTGTCTGCAACCATTGCAGGGATAGGGGTATTAAGGGCATAAGATAGCTTTTCAGTCATGAGAACTATTCTCAAATTCCTTAACCAATCCGTTTAATTCAGTCCGGTTAAATAGCATCTAATATGCTTCACAGTGATAGTAATTTAGACATTCTAAAATTCTGTAAATGAAATTGTAATTAATAACATTTTAGCATACATTCTTTTATTAATTACCAAAATAAATTAGGTCTTGTTTTAAATTGGTATCTCCCACTATTTTCTTCAAACTATATTACCCTCAATATATATAGTTCGACAATATTTAATTAAAGATATGATAGTGAGAATAAGGATCTCATTTCAAATGTATATAGCCTTGTGTGTGCACAACAAACTATATATAAATAAATAGATAGACGACTCTTGTCAATTACATCAATTATGTAACTCCTTGTATTTTGTCTCTTAAATCAAAATGGTCAAGTCTGTGCACATTCGAACTAAAATAATTTAAGTTAAGTCAGACCCAACATTTCCATATAAGTTAAGAGAAAACTACAGCCCTTGTGTGTGCACAACAAAGCAGTAATGTCCGATTCCTTATAAACATCATATGTAATAAAAATAACATCTTAAATATTTAATACTTTACTTGTGTGTGCACAACAAACTCATATTAAATATTTGATGAGTGAGTTTTATACACATGAATTGGATACATTTGGGCTTAATTTATTATTGTTCTCAAGTCTTTAGGATGTTTTTATGTTTTTGTTTCTATTCATGCATATTTTATATTGTTTTGTAGGAATTGGGACAAAAGTTACATGGATCGACGTTTGGGGTGGCTAGATTCGCGTTTTCGGCTTGCCATTTACACAGCAGTCACTTCAGAGATAATTTAACTATAGCTCCGGACCTTATTTCGAACAAATCAAAGAATGAAAGTTGTAGATCTACTTTTCCTCTTTCCGGAACATCTTGAATCATCAAAATCGGAGTTCGTACGAAGAAGTTATGGCCATTTTCCCAAAGGACGTCGGAGCAGAAAATGTTGGAAAAAGGGGGGTGGCCAAGGCGCTAAAGGAACGATCGATGCGTGAGTGTCAAGCCCAGTATTTGAGGCAGCTGGGTGAAGAGGTTGGTTGGGTCTGGACGCGTTTTGGGCGAATTTTGACACCTTTTAGACTCCAAATTGGATTGGGTTTGTTCCTAAGCTCAAAATTAGACTTGTAATCTATAAATACATGATGTAAGACATAAAATAGGAGGAGATTACATAGCTTAGCCTAGAAAAAAAACCCTTTAGATTAGAACACAAACCCTAATTCTTAATTAGCCATTGAAGATTGAAGCAAATTGAAGAACATTGAAGATCAAGAGCAAGAGCAAGAGGGGAGCATCAGATTTGCTGACAACAAATTCTATTCTCTTCTCTTATCATACTTTTATCTTTTAATGTCTATTCAATTGTGGATTCTTGGTTTTAATTCATTAATTATGAACTAACTCTTTTATTAAGATTTCAATTGAACTTTTTATGATTATGAATTGATTATTTGATTTATTCCAATTATTTATGTTGAAGTGAATTGTTCATCTTGCTTTGTGCTTATTGATTAATTATCTGATCAGTAATTACCTTGTTACTCTAGAAGGAATTGAGAAATGAATTCTAGGGTTAGAACTGGGCATGGTGACATTTGACTTAGTTATTTGCACAGTGAATAATTAGGTTTGTGAATAGAATGAGAATATCTATTTGTCGCATGTAACACATAAGGAATTGGGTTTATGTGAGTTTAATTCAATTGTTTTGCATAGAGATATAGCAAAATTAATCTGGGTTAAATAGAAGGCAATTGATCGCTCGAGAGAGGGCTTTTGGCACTTGAGAATTTCTGTTAACAATTCAGTAGACATAATAATTGGGATAGTTGAATAATTGATTTATAATTCATAATTGGGGATATTGGAGTCTTAATCTTTATTTATTTGAATTCATTTATAAAGTAACCTAGTTTTAATTGATTAATTTAGTTTTATTAATTAGAAAAATCATGATTTGAGATTGTTTAAATAAAATTAGTTTGGTTAAGAATTAGTACTTGGTGATTTTTATTAAATAATTCCTCGTGGGAACGATACTCTACTTTCACTTTATTACTTGTTGACCGTGTATACTTGCACGTATTCATTGATTGCGAAATCAATCAACAAGTTTTTGGTGCCATTGCCGGGGAATTAATTTAATAATTATTTACCAATATTAATTTCAATCAAATTAGTCTTAATTTAAACATTTTTATTTTTATTTTTATTTTTCATTATCTTCCTATATTTCTCTCTTTTTAGGTACCATGGATGACTTTGCGTATCAATGGCTATACACTAACGTGATTCAACCAAGGGGAATAGAGATTGACAGACTCGCGACACTTTTCGCAATGTCAGCACAAATTAAAGAACTTTCGAGGAAGTTGGACGTTATCGCATCCCAACAGAGTCGAAGAATGGCAGTTATGTGTGACTATTGTGCTGGCAATCACCCGAGTAATCAATGCACCATCAATCTTGGGCCGGTACAATATGGTGGTAACTACCTCAATCAAGATATACATATGATAATTATGAACAAGTTTGGGGTATCATCCCAGATTTTTCATGGAGTAACAATCAAGATCAATTTTATGCTCCAAGTCCAACATACCCACCGGATTTCTCGTGTCCACCTCCACTCTGCGGGAAGAACATTCAAATTGGGAGGAAGCCTTGGAAAAAGTTATTAAAGCTTACGAAAAGAAACACGAGGAACATGAAAAGAAACTTAATCAAATGGGTGAGTATACAAAGTCGAATGCATCGATCAAGAATATGGAAAATCAATTAGGGACGAGATAGCACATGCATTGAACAATCGCGTCTTCAATACACTTGGCTCTATGACATGGATAATGAGGCCCGATGATGAGCCCGATGGTGAGCAGAGCCAAATCTACAAATTGGATGAGCCACGAGATGAAAAAGAGGAGACAAGTGGGAATAATGACAACAAGGTCGGTGAAGAACTAATTGTGAGAACCAATGATGATGAGCCAATGTTATTTATGCCTCCAAAGGCCTTCTCCTCCATAGTTCAAGAGTCAGGTTAGATTTACAAAACCTTGTCAGATTGGTAGTCATGTAAATCGACAATACTCTACTGTGATGTAAAAGCAAGTACACCTTGAAACCATGGTGCGATGAGTTTGGAGAAGATAGAAGAAGAAATTGTTGTGTCCGACAAGCCTCAATGCGAGAATATATTCGCGAGACACAATGGAGAAACCACCTGAGATCTTTGGACGTTCTTTAATGTGATCTTATCTAAACAAAGCATGCTAGGTGACTTTAATACAATGGCTATCGTAAATGGGAACCTACCAAAAGCTATATTATTTAGATGGATGGAGGGTTCCTCAACTTTCGAAGATGAATTGGATAGCGTTGACGAGACAAAGTCGGTGAAAGATCAGAAACAAGCGATAATTGGGAGGCAAACCAAGTTTAATTTTTATTTTAATTTTAATTAAGTTTTATATTAGTAGTTTGGAATTTGCATTTATTTAGGATTTAATAAAATTGCTTCTATCATGGTTTTCTGAGTTATTCAAGTCAAATACAAGAGTGGTGCCCAATTTGTTCCATGTCTTAGCTTTATTCTCCAAACTTAGCGGACAAGGAGGAAGATTGCTATATTTTTGGGAAGTCCCTGCTTTAATTTTTTTCTATTGTAGCCATTGAGGACAATGTCTAGTTTAAGTTTGGGGGCATTTTAGTGTCATTATTACATATAGTTAGTTATTTACATCGTAGTTCGTTATGTTTTCTAAGTTATTTACATTTAGTTTTTGCATTCAGTTTTTTTGTAAAAAAAAAAAAAATTTAAAAATCAAAAAATAGTAGTTAGTTCTCGTGTTTGTGTTGCGTTTAGTTTATATTTCCATGATTCCAATTGTTAGATAGTAAAAGTCTATTTTGGCTAATGATGAGGACTGGAGTTAAGTAGATAAGTATAGTATTGAATATTAGGGCTTTGATGTGATTTCTTGTTATGAATTGAATCTTTTCTGTTTAAAATGGTATAATCAAGGTTAGCACGTTAATAATGACTATGTTGGTGATTAAGTTTAAATTGATACATAATGGATTTCTTAAGGATAATACTAGTGTGAAGGAATGAAAGACATGAATAAGTAGGAGATGGCTAAATTTTGATAAAAACTTAAGTTTGGGGGGAAATTTGGGATATATAAGCTTCGCTAAAAAAATAAAAATAAAAAATATTTTCGTGGCTAGTTTTGTTTTGGGGCCTTTGTTACTTGAGTAAACGCATGCAAGAAGGGTATCTTAAAACCTAGCGCCCTAAGGTCTTATATATGTGCAGGAGTCGTTGGTGAAATCTCGCTAAGGGGTGACCATTGTTAGCCTAATGGAATGAGACATTGCACAGTCATGGTTCAAAAAAAAAAGTAAAAAAAATAAAAAAAAATAAAAAAACGGGAAAAGAGCAAAAAGCCCCCGTAATGAAAAGTACAACATAAGTATCCCGGATTGGACTCTTGAACTTGGTGGATGTTTGAATTTTGTTGGATTTAGCTTGTTCGTGAATTTTGTGAGTTTGCACTATATGATGCCTTCGAAGATATCTATTATGTCTTAAATTTGATTTTATATCAGTTAGCATTGTTGTGGAGCACACACGCACTATATCAGTAATAACAGTCTAAGATTTGATGATTGATTGGGAAATTACTAATTTGTTTTAATATGATGTATTATCATGTTTACTTGATTTCTCTAAGGTAGGTTGAATAGACTTGTTTACTGTCATTCTTTGTTGGATTCGTAGGCATATAGATTAGTTTCATCACATTGCATTGCATAACATTTTTGTGTTTTTGCTTGAGGACAAGCAAAGGTTTAAGTTTGGGGGTATTTGATGAGTGAGTTTTATACACATGAATTGGATACATTTGGGCTTAATTTATTATTGTTCTCAAGTCTTTTAGGATGTTTTTATGTGTTTGTGACTATTCATGCATGTTTTATATTTTTTTGTAGGAATTGGGAACAAAGTTACATGGATCGACGTTTGGGGTGGCTAGATCGCGTTTTCGGCTTGCCATTTACACAACAGTCACTTCAGAGCCAGTTTGACTATAGTTCCGGACCTTATTTCGAAAACATCAAAGAATAAAAGTTGTAGATCTACTTTTCCTCTTTCCGGAACATCTTGAATCATCAAAATCGGAGTTCGGACGAAGAATTTATGGCCATTTTCCCAAAGGACGTCGGAGTAGAAAATGTTGGAAAAAGGGGACAATGCCTTGGGCGCTATATTTTTGGCCTATGGACAGCAGCTTAGGGGCACTAAGGAAGCAGCAGTGTGAGCATCAAGCCCGATCTTTGAGGGCGGCGGGGAAGAGGTTGGTTGGGCCCGACGCGCGTTTGGGGTAATTTTGACATCTTTTAGACTCCAAATTGGATTGAGTTTGTTCTAAGCTCAAAATTAGACTTGTAATCTATAAATACATGATGTAAGACATAAAATAGGAGGAGATTACATAGCTTAGCCTAGAAAAAAAACCCTTTAGATTAGAACACAAACCCTAATTCTTAATTAGCCATTGAAGATTGAAGCAAATTGAAGAACATTGAAGATCAAGAGCAAAGAGCAAAGAGGGAGCATCAGATTTCTTGACAACAAATTCTATTCTCTTCTCTTATCATACTTTTATCTTTTAATGTCTATTCAATTGTGGATTCTTGGTTTTAATTCATTAATTATGAACTAACTCTTTTATTAAGATTTCAATTGAACTTTTATGATTATGAATGGATTATTTGATTTATTCCAATTATTTATGTTGAAGTGAATTGTTCATCTTGCTTTGTGCTTATTGATTAATTATCTGATCAGTAATTACCTTGTTACTCTAGAAGGAATTGAGAAAGGAATTCTAGGGTTAGAACTGGGCATAGTGACATGTGACTTAGTTATTTGCACAGTGAATAATTATGTTTGTTAATAGAATGAGAATATCTATTTGCCGCATGTAACACATAAGGAATTGGGTTTGTAACGAGTTTAATTCAATTGTTTTGCATAGAGATATAGCAAAATTAATCTGGGTTAAATAGAAGGCAATTGATCGCTCGAGAGAGGGCTTTTGGCACTTGAGAATTTCTGTTAACAATTCAGTAGACATAATAATTGGGATAGTTGAATAATTGATTTATAATTCATAATTGGGGATATTGGAGTCTTAATCTTTATTTATTTGAATTCATTTATAAAGTAACCTAGTTTTAATTGATTAATTTAGTTTTATTAATTAGAAAAATCACGATTTGAGATTGTTTAAATAAAATTAGTTTGGTTAAGAATTAGTACTTGGTGATTTTTATTAAATAATTCCTCGTGGGAACGATACTCTACTTTCACTTTATTACTTGTTGACCATGTATACTTGCATGTATTCATTGATTGCGAAATCGATCAACAATATTCAATACTCTATTGTTTCTATCATGCTAGAAGGTGACATTTATAAAATATTTGAGGGGTTTGTTATTAATTTGTCTCATCTTGTTTAGCGCGCACACACACACACACACACACACACATATATATATATATATATATATATAAAGTCCGAATCTTAAGCTCACTCCTTATCTAGCTCACCTTGTTCTCCCTCTTTTAGCGACGGACCGGGCAACAAATCGGTCCATCGCTATATATTCGGTCCGTCGCTATATGTTGTCCATCGCAATATGTTATCCATCACTAAAAGCTAAGACGACGGTTCTATATATAGCGACGGACCGAATCGTCACGATGCAGACGTCGCTAAAGGGGGGTGAGCAAGGTGAGCTAGATAAGGGGTGAGCTTAAGATCCGACCATATATATATATATATATATATATATATATATATATATATATATATATATATATATATATATACGCGTATTATATTAATTAACATGCGAAGCATGTTTGCATAATATATAATATATATAGTATAAGCATTCACATATAAAATACTATATTTTACCCGGATTAATTATGCACTTTTATTCTAGTTTGGTTCACTAGAGTCACCAAGTGAACCAAAAGGTCAAACCCTAAGGGTGCAAGAATTAATATTTAAATATAACTATTACATTTAAACCCGGGCTCCATTACAAACGGGTCTTCAAGCGATCCTTACTCCTTGATCTCCAATTCTTCAAAATTAATTCTAACTTTGCCTATTACAAAACTATTTAAAATAAATAGAAACCTTGATCACCAGTCAAGGGGAAGTACATATGAGGGAGTTAGAATTTACATTAAGAAAAAAAATTAGAGAAGACGAGGTACGCATACCCCATTTAATAAAACCCATACATTCATGGATCCAACTAAAATAAAATCTAATCACATTGGTCAATAGTCCATAATCAATCCCATTTATTATCATATACATCATTATATACATCAATAAATAACATTCATCTCATTAATAATAAACATTCAATATATATATATATTGATATCATTTAAT
Source organism: Panax ginseng (assembly GCA_020205605.1). Classification (NCBI taxonomy): domain Eukaryota; kingdom Viridiplantae; phylum Streptophyta; class Magnoliopsida; order Apiales; family Araliaceae; genus Panax; species Panax ginseng. The sequence continues at coordinate 89,279,058 of CM035134.1, read as the reverse complement.
GAGCAAATCTAGTTAGCATAGAATCTAATTTTGAATCAAAATAAACTCCTTTATTTTAATCCAAATTTAAATCAAAATAAACTTCTTTTATTTAAATTTATCCAATTTTGAATAAAATAAACTATTTTATTTTAATCAAATTCTTTAATCAAAATAAACTCATTTATTTTAATTAATTATGGAATCAATTCTAAGTCAAAATAAACTCTTTTATTTTGGATAATATGAAATCTTATTACATATCTAAATAAACTCTTTTATTTAAGGAAATCTGATTCTCTTTCCTATTCACACATAAACTCCTTTATTTTGAATAATATGAAATCTTATTTTATATCTAAATAAAATAATTTATTTAAGGAAACATGGAATCCAATTTTAACTCCAATTAGTTATCATGGAATCCAATTCTAACTCTAATTAGTTATCATGAAATCCAATTTTAAGATTAAAATAAACTTTTTATTTTAATTATAAAATAATTAAAATTTTATATATATATATATATATATATATATATATATATGATATAAACCAAACTTAAATGATAACTTGTTAACATCCACGAATAATGCACAACGGGAAAGAAACGATTACCTAAATAATAAACCCTTTAAAAAAACGCGAACTAATTTTTATTTTTTTTTTGAAAATTTTATACAACAAATTATGCCTAATTAAATTGTTCTAAACAAATATCAATATACATATCAAATTAAAACAATTAATAATTTGCATAAAGATTTGGCTCTGATGCCCCTGTTAGGTTTGTAATATTCACGAACTTAATTAAATTACACAAAATAAGATGAAACGTGATAAAATAGAGTTTTAAAATTTTACAAACCATATACCCGGATCATCCTTTATGCTTAATTATTAATTAAACGAAAAGATAAAGAATAAGAATTACACTCTTGAAGATTCGAGCTTCCTCAGGTACAAGTTCACCTCCAAATCCTTTCGCGTTTAACTTGAATCCACCGGGTTTAATTCATTCTTTTGATCAACGTTAGCAGCTCAAGTGTTTGACCTCTAAAGGTGATCCACCAAGGCAGAAGAAAGATTCAAGAAGATGAGTATTTGGCAAAATCCTAATTTTTCTATCTCTCATAGAAAATGGTGTACTCTCCCAACTATTGAAATTATGTCTTTTGTGAAAACGTCAACTACTCTCACCCATAATAAGACTCCTCTTATTTATAGATGTGGGCAATCCTCCTTAATAATTAAGGAATTGGATTTTATTTTTATTAATTCAACTCCCTTGATTAATTATGCTCCCAATATCATTGGGAATAATTAATTAAAATCTTTTAATTAATTAGCCTCCTAATCTTATTAGGAATAAATGAGAGTACTTATATTAAATTAATTTCTAACTCTTTAGAAATTAAAATAATAATAATTGTAATAATATTAATAAGACTCCTCTTATTAATTTATATATTTAATATTTATAAAATATTAAATAATAAATATTAAGCTATTTAATTTATTCTATCGCCATAGATTAAATTAAATACACTTAACATATTATTACGATTATGCCATTAATTTCTTAAATAATTATTCATCCATTTATGGTATGACCCTTTAAGTTTTTCATATTAAACCGGTTGTGAATAAATTAATTAGAACAATTCTAATCTTATTTAAATAAATAAATTAAACTATTAATTTATTTAAATAAATAATATTTATTCCACAATAGGGATTAACATTCCTAGCGATTAACGACTTTCCAGATAATATAGATTTCAACATTAATCATAAAAGAACCTTTGAGTAAATAGTTACTGTACAATTCAATCTTTCCACCATACAATGTCCCAATTAAATATAAGACATGGAATTACTATCAAGTCTTACTTTATTTAATTATATGTATTTTGACTCTTAAATGCACAACTCCAAATAATGCAAATTAGAAACTCCTTTCTAATTTTATTCTGCCTTGGTCCAGGACTACGGGGTTGTCATTTATCGAATCACATAGGATATTTCTATTTTTTTACTAGAAGTGGTAGAGTCTTTATTGATCATACATTATCTCCGTGTACGACATATTATACCCAAGCATAACCTTTGATATACCTTAAGGGTCTTAAGGAATAAGTCAAAGTATAACTCATCATACACAAGATACTATGATGATCTCAAGTCCAAGGATCACTTGTACTACTATTACTACATGAATTCCTATTGATAGGCAAGTAAAACTCCATTAGGTATTCCTTAGCGAGCCACGTTCAGCGAACTTATTCTCTAAAAAGAACCTACATACTTGCTTTAGTGTTTCCACACAAATGATCATGAGATCAATCATCTTCATCTAATGAGCAAGCAAGTACCAATCTATCCGGATTCACTAATCCCCAATTTATTAATCCAACAATTGGGAACTATTTTTTTACGCTTTCTATGAATTTAGATCTCATTAGAATGATCATAATCATTATTCTAAAAGTATTGCTTAAAACTATGGGTTTATCACATATTATAAAGCAGCATCATGTAGATAATTAAAAGACTTTAATAAACATCAAACATGATTGGCTTGTGTGCATACTAATTTCACTTATCCCCTTGATATCGACAATGGTTAAGTCTATAGCAGATTTGTACTATCAGAGAACCCTTAGCAGCTTACTTTTCTGCAAGTCATTAAGTGCAGATGCAATAATAATAGGTAAAGTTGATGAATTACCCAAAAATGCATACCTGAGGTGTGTAAGGAGAGGTTTAAGTTCAAGTGTGGGTGGTTCCTCTAGTGAAGGTTTCATCTGTACTGATAATTTTTCTACAGTTTCTAATGGTTCAAATAGAATGTTAAATCTACTAACTCTAGGTAACACATCTAACATGTGCAAATAATCAATCAATTCAGGATTTTCCAGGTTAACATCTCCCAGTAATGTGTTTTCCAACGGGTCCCTATCCTTACATCGCATCCAATCTTTACTGACCATTTTCTCAATCACATTCATCCTAAAACATTCTTCCTCATCTGTTGGTAATTTCATAGCTTTGAATACATTAAATGTAACCTCTTGGTCTTGAACTCTCATAGTCAATTCTCCTTTTTGCACATCGATGAGAGTCCTCCTAGTTGCTAAGAATGGTCTCCCTAAAATAATCGAAATGTTCTTATCTTCTTCATAATCAAGAATAATGAAGTCGGCTAGAAATATGAACTTGTACATTTTCACAAGTATATCTTCCACAATTCCCCTCAGGTACGTAATTGGCCTATCCGCTAGTTATAATGAGGTGTTCATTGGTTTTGGTGTCGACAAACCCAACTGAGTGTAAACTAATAACGACATGACATTAACACTTGCACCTAAATCAGACAAACACTTGTTGAAGGATATGCTTCCAATAGTGCAAGGAATGGTGAAGCTACCCGGATCCTTCGACTTTGGAGGCAACTTCCGTTGTAAAACTGTGCTACATTCCTCTGTCAATGCTACTGCCTCGTAATCCTCCAATTTTTAATTTCTCGACAAAATACCCTTCATAAACTTAGCATAACTCGGCATTTGTTCTAGGCCATCTGCAAATGGAATGTTTATATGTAGCTTTTTAAAGATTTCTAGGGATTTTGAGAACTGTTTATCTAACTTCTGCTTTTGGAACCATTGTTGAAAAGGTGGTGGAGGATTTACTACTGGTACAATAACTATCGGTTCCTTAGCCATTTGTCTTTCTTCACCCTTTTTCTCTTTAACTATTTTTGGTCCTCTTTCCTCAGCATCTTCCTTTGTCGTTGAATTTTCTGAACTTTGCCCATGTAACTATTTTCTGCTCCGAAGTGTAATAGCTTGACACTGCTCTTGACTTCCCCTGGGATTCTTTTTGGTGTCACTCGGCAAAGACCATTGAGGTCTATTGTTCAAAGCAATTACCAGCTGTCCCATTTGATTTTCCAAATTTTTAATTGTTGTCGCTTGAGTTTTTATTGCCGCCTCATTGCCAGTTATATATTTCAAAAGTAGCTCCTCCAAATCTAACTTCTTCTCATGTTGCGGAGCTGAATGTTGGTGCTGATTTTGAAAACTGGGGGGATATGATGGTCGTGGAGCTTGCTGCTGATTCTGATTGTTGCTCCATGAAAAGTCGGGATGGTTCCTTGCCCCCAAATTATAGGTGTTCTGATACGAGTTTTGTGGTCAATTGTAACTACCCACAAACTTTACTGTTGCTGGATTTATTGCACATTGATACATAGGATGTTCCCCCACACATAACTCACAAACATATGCTACCTGTTGAACCTGTACTCCCGTAAGGGCATCCATTTTCTTCGATAGTGCAGATATCTGAGATGCTAAAGTTGTACCTCCATCCACTTCTAACACTCCAGCTGCCTTAGGTGAAGTCATCCTTGTTGTTTGCCACTGGTAGTTATTAGCTGCCAAAGTTTCTATCAAATCGTATGCCTCCTCAAACCTCTTAGCCATAAATGCTCCTCCCGACATTGTGTCTAGAATTTTATTTGTAATTTCAAATATTTATTGAATTGAATAAATATTTTAATTGATGTGTTTGTGGTTAAGTAAATATTTGTTGGATTATTTATTATTTAAATAAATAATTCATGAATAATTGTGGACTAACTTAATTAAGTATAATATATTAACTAAGTTGATGTTCAATAATTTTATGGGTTGAAGTTTAATTTAATAGGTTAATTAAATTAAATGAGTGGTTAACTAATTCTCATACTATATAATGGTAATATTCTAATTTAATTGAATATAATTTTTAGAGAAAGTTAGTAATGATTAATTAAGTTGTTGAATAATTATGTGTTAATTTCATTTAATAATTGAATTAGAGATTTAAAGTTTTGTTAAGTTAAATTATAATCTTAAACGATTAAGTAAAATATTGGAATTTAATTAATTAGAGGTTGGCGATTAAACCATATAGCAAGTGATTTATCAAAAATAAATTAGAGAGTTTTAATTCAGTTTTTTCAAACAAGGCTTAAAGATATTAAGTCTTTATTTTTAATTAGTTTTATCAAAACAAAGCCTTGTGGCTTTTGGAATTTTTATATGACAAATTATTTTAAAAAATTTTAACTGATAACTTATGTTTAACTTATGTCTATCAGTTTTTCTTTTCACGCATAAGTGTCCAGTTTATTTGGTTTACACTTAGACTAAGAAGAAGAGAATACAGAGAAGAAGAGAGAGTTTGAGAGAAGAGAGAAAAGAGAAATTCTGTGAATCAAGAAGTTGAGTGGGAATTATTCAAGCACTTCTTTGTCATCTAACAAGGTTTAATCAAGCAAGTGAAGGTATAATTCTAATTTCCAAAAGCTTTAGTTCCTATATATGAATTTTTTTTGTGTTCTTGAGTTTCACCATAAAATAAAATTGTTTTCAAACTCTCTGTAATGCAATTTTGATGAAATTTTGATATATAAAGTGATTGATTGTGTTTATATGTAATTGTGATGATATAACTAACGTCTAGACATGGATTTGGTATATTTATTTAGGAAAATTACGTTCAAAAAGAAAAGAAATTGATTACAGTGAGTGTGTGTATGAACATGGCTTGTCGGTGTCCAAAATTAATGGTTGATTTGTGAAGTAAATTGTAAATTGATTCTTGAATGTGTTAATTCACTAAGAAATGGAAAGAATATAGGTTGAATAAATTGATTTTGTGTAATAATGAAGTTTCAGTGATGATTTTTACTAAAGATATCAATAATGGAGTTTTGGCAAAAATATGAAATTCAAAGGACTTAATTTGATTGTTGTTGTTGTTTAATTGTTTTAAATTAATATATATATGATGGGTAATGTTTATATGAAACCTATATCACTTGGGTGTATATAATTTGCTGCTTAATTGGTGAGGTCCTAAGTTTTGGTTATGAACAGAGTAAGAAAACTATCTGCGTAGTTTTCGTTACTGCGCAGCAAGCTATCGCTATTGGCAAGTGTCAAAGCAAAATGGCACAATTTGCTCACGGTTCTAGAGCTATAAATGGCCCATGAATTGGGCCTTAGCCGAAACGATGGTAGTGATGCCTATTGAATGTGCAGACTTTAAAATCTCATATAACTTAGTTTAATGATAATGATAATGTGTTGAGCATGTAACAAAGGCGTTATAACAGATTTTTAACATGTTAAATTAGTAAGTTGTGAAAACTTTATGTTGTGATTTATTAAATCTAGAGATGGTGATTAAGTGTGATAATGTTAAAACTTGTGATTTTAGAATTTTGTATGGTGTTAATGATTGGAACTTGTACTAAAATAACAAGTTAAACTAAAATAGGATTTAACTTATAAAGTTGATGTTAGTATAATTAATAGATGTTGTAATATATATGATATGTGTAGGTGATCGTGAGTTATAATTTAATAGCTTACGCACGAGACAAGTTTCCGAACTCTAATCTTTGTTTGAGTTACCCTAACTTGTTTATAATTAAGCAAGTTTTCCTAGTCTCATTCTCTTTATAATGAATGCAAGTTTCATAACTCTATTTACCTTTTATTCTCAAACAAATATTTATCTTTTTTATGATTATTGTTACGCAAGTTTCCTAACTTTATTTCATCATGTAAAACAAGATCCTTATCCTATCTTGTTTATCACTATTATGCAAGTTCATTACCCTAAGTCAATTATGATTATTTGAGTTATAATTTTATTTAACAAGTTCTTATTCCTAAACCTACTATTTCAATGAACAAAGTTTCTTACTCTGGTTGTTACCGATAAATTATGTAACCTTAGCTTATTATTATTGTTCAAGGAAGGTTTAGTGTACCTTTCAATGCTTTTAAATTCATTTATGAAGCATGTCTTTGATGCATTATATTTATTCGATTGTAGTTCAAAACTATTCCATGAAATATTGTTATCAAACCCTTGAAACATTATTAAGACTTGATTCAACTGATCCTTAGTTGATGTTCATTGAACTCTAAATTACCCTTGAAGCTTATCCAAACCGAACTTACTTTGGTGCGGACTTGTACTCTAAAACTGAGAAGAACAACCCTATTATAGGGGAATTATTTACGCGATGCATTTAGATGTTTATGCATAATACATGGTATGAAGGGCTGATCACCCTAAGTACGGGGAGTCCTTACAGTCCTATGACTATTTAGGTTTAAGTTGAAAGATTACTTATAACCTTGGACATAGTTCGTGGTCTTGTGACTCTCAGACAAATTTCATATTTTGATTTTAGGTCTCGATGATCATTGATAGAGAGTATTATTCAGTTCTATTGAACCTATTCATTGGCAGTTATTATGTTGTTGTTATTCATTGTCATTTCAAGTGAGCATTTATTTTTCTTACTCTTGCATATATAATCATTGCAACTAAGGTTGAGAAGGTCGATGAACCTACCACTAGCAAAGGGAAAGGAAAAATGAACAAGTGTTGAAGACCTGTAATTTGTTAACTTTTATGATGTCAGATTTTATTATAGCTACTGTGATATAATTTATTTACTTTTTTGAATTTGATGAATTTTAAGGTTAGATAACCTGAGAGATTTTGTTGGATTTAACGATGTAACCCTTTAATGGGAAGTTTTAAATGTTGAATTTTATTATGTTTGTGTAGTTAGAAATGTATGATTAGAAAGTGAACACCAAATTGTGTGGGAATGAAGTACCCAAATTTGGGGGTGTCACAAAGCCATTATAAAAGGTGTTCATCTGTAACTACTTGGGTAATCCATGATGTGGACATTTCCTCAATAACTCCGTATACCTTTCCCAAGCTTCAAACAGTGACTCCCCATGTTGTTGTTCAAAATTAGTAATCTCATTGCTTATATTTACTGTTTTTTCCGGTAGGAAGAATTTTGCTAAGAACTTCTGAGCCAGGTCATCCCAAGTAGTAATTGAACCTGTTGGTAATTAATGTAGCCAACTTTTTGCCTTATCTCTCAGTGTGAATGGAAATAACCGAAGCTTCACTGCATCATTCGATACCCTATTATACTTGAAGGTATCACATATTTCCAAAAAGCTCACAAGGTGTTCATTCGGGTCGTTGTTAGCTAAACCCCAAATCTGCATCGGAGTTACGAATCATCATCAGATTGTACGGACTTTATCTCAAAATTATTAGTAGTAATAGCAGGTCTGGTAATACTCGACTGAATCTCAGTAACCATCAGTGTGGCATAATCCCACAATGCTTTTTGATCATCCGCAACCATTGTCTCCTGTTGTTCTAAGTTATCTCTAGTCTCTTTTATCTACTTACTCAACCGCTGAAACTTTCTCTCGATATCGTCCTCGTAAGGTGCTAAGTCTGGGTATCGAGTTTGCATGCACTATTCAAGAGAACCTGAAACAAGAAATAAAAACAAAAAACAAAAAGGAAAATGTTTAACTAAAATTGATATAATTAAACTGATATTGAAAGTAATAAACACAATTATTGTTCTCCGGCAACGGTGCCAAAAACTTGTTTACTTATAATCCAATTACGCACAACACGCAAGTATACGTGATCAACAAGTAATAAAGTGATAAGTTGAGTATCGTTCCCACAGAGAAAATTACTGAATTTTATCCTAAAAATTACCAATTTTATATTATCTCAATTTTATTAAACTAATTTTTAAGTATGCAAATTTATGAAAAACTACTAAATAAAGAAAAATCAACTAACTACCATAAACTTTAATCAAATATTGGAGAAATAAGCCTATAATTTCACTTGATGCTTCACTTAGACTAACACACTTCCTTTTAATTCACGTTAACCATCTCTCAATGCATTATACACATATCAACGTAAATCCACAAATGATAGAATCAAGAAGAACACCCTAATTAACTAATCCACTATATCTCTATGTGAAATACAATTAAAGAAGGTTTAATCACAAGTTCGCATAAGATTACGCGCGATGTATAGGTATATCTCTATCATAGACATAAATTATGAATCCTAATAATACAGAAATCACAATCACACGCTACTATGATTATGTCTAAACCCATAATTCATCTCTCGATTTCATTTGAGTTCACAAGGAATTGGTCATCAAGCAACTCATTAATTAAGCATAAACAATAATAGAAGAATCTGTAAATAGCATCAATGAATTAAAATAAATGCATGTCAACTTTCGCTACACAAAAATATCCGTTGTAGAATTAAAAAGTAAATTAGTTCATAACAAATGAAATAAAATTCAAAATCCACAAAGAAACTAACATCCTGAATACAAAGATGAATATGAAGAATAAAAATAGTAAATAGAACCGTTGCTCTTCTTCAATCCTCTTCGCAATCTTCGTGCTCCAAATCCTCACTTCAAACCTCCAAAATCATTATCTAAAGTTATGGTTTTTGCTAATGATAATCTTTCGTACCTTCTCTGCCCCTAAATATCCCTTTTATCCTTTCATAATTGTGTCCTAAATCCACTAGCTACAGATCTCTATAGTTAGAATCGCATCATGAAACTTCAACTAACTGCCGCGTACCCCACCTCGACGGGCATTTTGAACTGAGAAGACCTTACCCTGACGGGCGTTAAAATTGCTGACATGTGAACCCCCGCCCCAACGGGTGTTTTTACATGTTGAAGGCCCACCCTGGTGCGTATCTACTCTGGAATTTCCAACTTTTGCCCTTCTTTTTTTGCTTTATCCATCTTAACTTGACCCTGCAATACCAACACAACACAACACATAAACAATACTAAAAACAACACGAAATATCAACTATTTAGGTCCGAAAAATACCCAATTTGTAGGTATGAAATCCACTCATCAAGGATAAGCCCGTGCAAGATTCTGATTGAACCCCGATCTAGGATCGGATGTTAGGAGAATATGAAGAGAAAATCCTGGAGTTAGAATGCCGAGTTGAGGAGCTAGAGACCCAGGCTCAGGAGAGAGAAACCGAGATGCAGAAGCTGAAGGATGAATACCACAAGAGGAAGTTGGGGATGCAAGAGATGGAGGTGGGATATGGCTATCGTAAAGAAGCAAGCATACAGATGGGAACTCTTTTTCACCGTTGTAACGCCCCCAAAATCGGAACTATTTCTCTCCCCGATCTCGTGCGTTAATATTATACTATTCTAGCTTTAAAACATTATTTAATGTTAAAATAGCTAAAAATGCGGAATACTTTTTTTCTTTTTCTTTCCATCCATTCATTCCCTGAATCGCAACCTTTATAATTCTTATTTATACTAGAATCATATTTATTATATGATTTGTATAATCTGTGTAAACATATTAAAAGCTTAAGTCTCAATACTTCATATCTTTTCTATCGATGACTTATTTATTTTAGAATCATATCTATTCTCATTTTAGAATAAACATTCTTTATCCATTCAACATTTCAAACTATACATAACTGCCAATTACATTTGACAAAACTATCAATCATAGATTTATACCTTACTAATTCAAGGAAATGTATTCATTTTGCACATCGTTCAATCTTCATCATCCGTATAGCAAATAATATTGCCTAACATCATTAACCTGCAAAAAGTTTATGTTTGCAAGATTGAGCTCGACAGCCTAACAAATTTAATAGTCTATCATGTTTCACATAGCACACAATTCCATATACACTACATTTCCTTTAATATGCATATCCGCATGCAGCATATATTCTTTACTATGCATATCCTACATGCATCAATAATTCCTTACAAGGCATACATTCATGCATTATACATTTCTAATTTATCGAGTTACATCGTACAACATGTGTTATCACATATCACATATAAATTGAGTTCCATAACCCAATTAACTTAGTCATATTTTGACTTTAACAATTCATAAAGTATGGTATGTAACTCACCACATAATTGATAAGTAGGTTTTATACCTACTTATTGGTTACCAACTCACGAGAATTTTGCTCAACTTAAGTAGTTTTATTATATTTTATTTTCTTTTTGTGTTTATTTTGCAGTATGCATTGATGGAACTCCTATAGCAACATAAGGCATGTAATATCATGGATTGGCATGGATGGCATGAAGCTAGCAAAAGCATGGCAAGGTGGACATGAGTAAATGAGAAGAAGATCAATGAATTGGTGATGTGGAGAAGTGAGGAAATGAAGAAGCAAGCTAGTAGCAACAAAAAGCAGAAAAAGCAAGCAAAAAGATAGCAGAAGAAAGATTGCAGTAGAAGCGCGGCCGCGCTGCTATTTAAGCTCTACATGGCGCGCCCACGCTTAAGGCAAGACAGAGGCAGATCAGGCATCGCGCGACTGCGCTCCAACAACAAAGGGCTTTGGCGCGCCCGCGCCATACACTCGGCAGATAACTCCATAGCCCGCTCGCGCCCATAATTCAGTTCAATTTCGCTCGGCCACGCGAGTCTTCTTTAGTTAATTTTGCTGACTTTTTATAATTTGAATTTGAGCATATTTTGCTCAATTTGGACGATATGGTTGGCACCAGACGTGTTTTGTGATTAGTTTTTCATATTATCATTACTGTTTTTAGGTTTTACTACTCTAGAGAGGGTTTAAACATTGGATTTCTACATTTAGCCCTTCTCTTATTCTAGATTATTAAATAATTATTAGTTTGCAACTCTAGAGATTTTGGTGATTTGGAACAAGCTTGGAACAGACTCTGCAATAGAAATTAACAGATTTGCTCTATCATTTTTCTTACAACTATTGATTGCATTTCTTAATTCCATGTTTTGCTTCAATCCCATAATGGCTTTTGGTTCAGAAATGAACTAAACTCCATTATGGGATTCTAATGGATTTTGATGTGTAGTTTGAATATGTATATCTAACTGTATTGTTGAATATTTATCATTGGATTGCCCATTATGATTGAGCAAAATGCTTGAATATTTGATCATCATTCACACTAATTGCTTGTATGGATTTGGAAAATGAAATATAAGTATAGATTATATCATAATGGCATATGTTCATGAGCCTAATTTGTTTAAGCTTTGTGATTCGTGACCCGGATAGGCATATACCTGGAGGTCCACAGGTAGTAATGAGCATGAGAGCTCGCGCTTTAATTCATTATTGTTGTAATTTCACATAGACATATAGTGATTTTTGGTAATAGTGATGCTTATATGAATTCTATCGATTATGGATTTTGTGTAAATTAGACATAGTTCATTGAAAATGGTTATGCTTTTGGTAATAAATAATTAAACAGGAAATGAGGGTTGCATTTTAGATGAAACATTAAATGATATTGGAATCCCATTTGTCTCCAATTTGATTACATTACTTTAGTAACTATAATTTTGTTCATTACTTAATTTAGAATTCAATTTAATTGTGAGTTGATCATTTAAGCATATAGAAATAGTGATTAAGTTGTTACATGATAAATTAGATTTAATACCTTTCTCCGTGGATCGATATTTTTCTTACTCTGTACTACTTGTTGACCCATGTATACTTGCATGAGTTAGAGTCCTTTTTGTTAGACTAAAAAGGAGGCAACAAGTTTTTGGCGCCATTGCCGAGGAAAGGCATTTATTTTTAATATTGTCGTCATTAACTAAAGATAAATTTGTGTGACTTAAACAATTCTTATCTTATCTTATTTCTATTTTTATTTTTGTTTATATTTCAGGTACTTGTATACATTTTATGCACATGCGATCGTCCAATTCTGAGTTGACACCTGCACAAGACAACATCAACGGCGGATGTTGGAAATCGAGAGCACGCATGAATATACAAGTAGATTTTGAGAATTCAACATCCAGCATGGCATCCGAAGAGCAAAGAGAGGAACACAGGGCCTTAAGAGATTACTCGGTGCCAAATATTAATGGGTTACAGTCAAGCATAGTCAGGCCAGCTATAGCAGCCAACACCTTTGAGATAAAGTCAGGCACTATTCAAATGGTGAAGAATTTGGTACAATTTGGGGGTGATGCTACAAATGATCCGAATGAACATCTATTGAGCTTCACAGAGATATGTGACACTTTCAAGGTCAATGGAGTGTTAGAAGATGCAATCGGGCTTAGACTGTTTCCATTCTCTTTACGGGGCAAGGCAAGAAGTTGGCTTCACTCTTTGCCTTCAGGATCTATTACAACATGGGAGGACTTATCACAAAAATTCTTAGCCAAATTTTTCCCAATGGCTAAGACAACTAAAATGAGGACATCAATTTCCCAGTTCGAGCAGCAGCGGGGTGAATTTTTATATGAAGCCTGGGAACGGTATAAAGAGATGCTAAGGAAATGTCCCCATCATGGAATGCCTGATTGGATGGTGATAAATACTTTTACAATGGACTGGGATGGCAGTCAAGGCCGATTGTAGATGCAGCTGCAGGAGGAGCCTTATGGGTTAAGAGTTATAAAGAGGCTTATAATCTTATAGAGACTATGGCATCAAATGATTTTCAAAATCCTACAGCCAGAATGCCACAGCCCAAAGTTGCAGGATTGTTAGAGGTGGATGCTATCACTCAGTTTTCAGCTCAGATGGCATCTATGGCAAAGAAGATTGATTCGTTAGCGAAAAGCAAAGCGAAGATAGTTGCTTTTTTGTGTGAGATATGTGTAGGGTCACATCCAACTGATCAATGTGGTATCAATTCAGAATCTGTACAGTATGTGAGAAACTACCAAAAAAGTCAGAATTAGTTCCAGAATTCCTACAACAACAACAATCGCAATCATACCAATTTTAGTTGGCCAGACAATCAAAATCAACAGTTTCAACCACACCATCAGTTTCAGTCACAATCATCTCACAAACAGTTTGTACTGAAACCACCCTACCCTTCAAGATTTCAACAGAAAGAACAACATTATCCACCACCTGCACCTCAGCAAGAGAAGAAGTCAGAAATGGAAGAGATGATGATGAAGTACATGGCAAATACCGAGGTGATGATTAAGAGCCAAGAAGTGGCTATCAAAAATTTGGAAACACGGATGGGTCAGATGGCCAGTATGCTCAATAACAGACCTCAAGGGACATTGCCTAGTACAACATAAGCCAATCCAAGAAGAGAGGACAAAGAGCAGTGTCAGGCAATAACTTTAAGATCAGGGAAGCAGACTGCAGAATTGCATTATGGCGCGCCCGCGCCACTTTTCCAAGAGGAAAATGCGCGGCCGCGCGGTGAAGAAAATGGGTCTGATGAAGTTTTGTGTAAAGAAGGTTCTGAGCAAGGGGAAGTGGAAAAGAAGAGTAAAGAGGCACCTGAGAAACAAGTGACAAAACAACCAATTGTTCATAAGTTTATCCACAGAGATTACAGAAGCAAAGGGAGGATAAGCAGTTTCATAAGTTTTTGGAGGTGTTTAAGAAGCTAAAAATCAATATACCTTTCGTTGAGGCATTGGAACATATGCCAAGTTATGCAAAGTTTATGAAAGGGATATTATCAAGGAAGAAAAGATTAGAAGATTTTGAGATAGTAGCTTTAACTGAAGAATGCAGTGTAATGCTTCAACGCAAACTACCTCCGAAGCTGAAGGATCCGGGCAACTTCACGATACCTTGTTCAATCGGAAAGATGAGTTTCAGCAAATGCATATGTCATCTAGGGGGGAGCATTAATTTGATTCCACTATCAGTGTTCAATCAGTTGGGATTTCCGGCTCCAAGGCCGACAAACATTTCATTACAGCTTGCTAACAGGTCTATTACCTATCCACGGGGTATTGTGGAAGATGTACTGGTTAAAGTAGACAAATTTATTTTCCCAGCGGATTTCATTATATTGGACTATGAAGAAGACAGAAGTATACCGATCATTCTTGGAAGACCGTTCTTAGCTACAGAAAGAAGTCTAATAGATGTTCAGAAAGGTGAATTGACAATGAGAGTTCTTGATCAAGAAGTCACCTTCAATGTGTTCAAGGCTATAAAATTTCCTAAAGACAAAAAGGAATGTTTCAGGATTAATTTGGTGGAAAAGGTGTTGAATAATGAAGTAGAAAATTTGGTGGAACATGAACCTTTAAAGAATGTTATTGTGGGTAATTCTGAGATAGAAAATGAGGAGATTATTGAGTGTGTTCAAATACTTGACACAACTCCAAAGTTTAGAAAATTCAATACTCCTGTTGAGCCATTAAAGATTGCTGGGGAGAAATCAATGAAATTAAAGCCATCTCTTGAGATGCCTCTAGAACATGAGTTGAAACCTATTCCAAACCATTTGAGGTATGCATTTTTAAATGATAATTCAAAATTACCTGTTATTATTTCTCCCTCACCAACATCTATCCAGGAAGAAAGGCTGCTAAGAGTTTTGAGAGATTTCAAATCAGCCATTGGATGGACCATAGCAGATATAAAAGGAATTAGCCCATCATTCTGCATGCACAAGATCCTACTAGAAGATAAGAGTAAGCCTTTAGTGGAATAAGAACGAAGACCTAATCCAATTATGAAGGAAGTGATAAAGAAGGATGTTCTGAAATTGCTGGATGTAGGAATTATATATCTGATCTCAGACAGCTCGTGGGTGAGCCTGGTACAGTGTGTGCCAAAGAAATGGGGAATGTCTGTGGTCTCCAATGAGAATAATGAATTGATATCAATGAGGACAGTAACAGGGTGGAGAGTCTGCATGAACTATCACATACTTAATAAAGCTACAAGGAAAGATCACTTCCCATTGCCGTTTATTGATCAGATGTTGGACATACTAGCAGGTCATAAATTTTATTGCCTTCTGGATGGATATGTAGGCTAAAATCAAATTGTGATATCTTTAGAAGACCAAGAAAAGACAACTTTCACATGTCTATATGGAACATTTGCTTTCAGAAGGATGTATTTCGGGTTATGCAATGCCCCGACCACGTTCTAAAGATGTATGATGGCAATTTTTTTGGATATGGTGGAGCATATTGTGGAAGTGTTTATGGATGATTTTTTTGTATTTGGTGATTCTTTTGATTTGTGTTTGGAAAATCTAGTGATGGTATTGAGGAGATGTGTTGAAACAAATTTGGTTTTGAATTGGGAAAAGTGCCATTTTACGGTACAAGAAGGAATCATTTTGGGACATAAGGTGTCGAAGAAAGGATTAGAAGTGGATATGGCTAAATTAGAGACCATTGAGAATTTACCTCCACCAACTTCTGTAAAAGGTGTTCGCAGTTTTTTAGGGCATGCAGGCTTTTATAGAAGGTTTATTAAGGACTTCTCTAAGATCACAAAGAGTGACGCCCCCAAAATTAAGTATACATCACCCATCTTGGGTCGCTAGATACATGGTACAGAATACAAATACAAACTAATTATACAACAGTCGTGTAAAATACGACAAAACATATGCTATGAGTTTTAATACAAATATTGTCATATAGACAATATCCACACTCAATGGAGTCCTCATTACATTTATTATTACACTATTTCACAGAATAGTGAGGACTACTAATGCACCATCTAGGACCCTTACTCCATTCCCCGACTAGTCCCAGCTACGTTCTCATTTCCTGAAGAGAACAATGAAAGAAAGGGTGAGCTCAACTAGCCCAGTAAGAAATATTATGACTAAGATAATGCAGAATAAATTATCGTTAGCCTTCAAAAGTGTTAAACTGATACAATATAACAAACATCGAGTTTAACTGCAGCAGAACAAGCAATCCATTAGAAGAGTCAAGTAGAGAATAAAATTTACTATCTTCTATGATTTAAAAGGTTTTTCATCACTTTTATCGCTGAGACTCAGCTCAATAAATAAACCATATCATCAAATCATCCCTGCACTACAGGCCAAGGATATTCTTTAGTATCACGACCACGAATTATCAATGCACTACGGGCCAAAGATAATCGTGTTTTCATTAACAGTCCTGATCATGCCATAAAATAATTCATCTTTGCACCCTTGGCCGATGAGAATCCATAGCCATAATTATACCAAAAACTGTCTATCAATGCATTACGGGCCAATGAGGACTTTTTCCACATCATTTGTAACATTACGGTCATGATTATACCGAATAATCCCTGGTCATAATCATTCCAAGTCCATCTATGCACTACAGGCCACAGATGACTTTCAACATAATATAAACATGAGGATGATGACAATGATATAATAATTCAATAAAACAAGTTCAAGAATTAATTTATCCAGGAACCAATGACGTCCAAATTGTCAACATGATACTTCTTTGTAGAGTAAAATTCAAGAATGCTCAGAAGAATACTTCCATGAAAAGATACTGGATGAAGCGCAAATATCAAGGATATTCCACTAATTTCTTGGAGTATAGAAGACAAAACTTTAACCAACTGAGTATAGTAGAATATATGAAACTATAAATGGATTTTCGCCGCCATGCAGTAATCCACTTAGACAAATCATTTCCAAAATTTAATAAGGAAAGAATACAAAGGATCATTCACCATGCATGTGATAATCTACATAGGCAGGTTATTCCAACAAAATAATAAAGAATGGAATAACAGAAGAAATCACCATGCATGCGATAGACCTCACAGACAGGTTATTCCAACAGAATAATAAATAACGGAACCAGGTCATACGTAAACGCACAGACAGGATATTCCAACTGAATAATAAATAACGGAACCAGGTCGTAGCGTAAGCGCACGCGCATGAGGATGTTCCAAGCAGAATAATAAATAATGGAACCAGTCATGCGTAAAAGCACGGATATGATGTTCCAATGAGAATAATAAAGAATGGAATAATGAGAATAATTTCACCATGTATGCGATTGCTTGGCAGACAAAGTTATTCCAACATAATAATAAAGAATGGAATAACAGAAGAATTTCACCATGTATGCAGTACTTTGCATAGATAGGTTATTCCACCATAATAATAAAGAATGGAATAACAGAAGAATTTTACCATGTATGCGGTACTTCGCATAGTCAGGTTATTCCAACATAATGATAAAGAATGGAATAACAGAAGAATTCACCAAGTATAGGGATGCCCGTGTATACAGGGTATTCCAACAGAATAATAAATAATGGAATAACAGAAGTTCTCTTCATGAATACAAAAGAAATAATACCCCTTACAGGTACAACAAATAATATCCCTTAACTTTGAAAGAAGAGTACTCCGACTGGTAGGGCGGGGATATACTCGAAGAAAACTTGCACTATGCTCAAAGCTTTCTTCAACTCTAAAGAAATACGCTCAAGATTATAGAAGAAGAACTCTCTCTATAGTTTCTCTCTCTAGAGTTTCAGTGAATTCGTAAGAAATAATGAAGGAATGAGCTTCTATTTACAGGAGAATGGAATTTGCATAGTAACTAATTCATGAAGCGGTCCAGATTGATTTACTTTTTAAAGCGGATGGTCCAGATTGATTTAATAAAATATTCTAATAAAACAAAATCTTTTAAATAAAATATAATATATTCTATTTATAATCTAATAAAAGCGAATAACTTTATAAAAGTATTACTTTTTATATAAAAAGATTTTACTATGCAAAACACTATGCGTGCACTATGCATAATAAAATATAATATATTCTAATTATTGTCTAATATAACAAATAACTTTATAAAAGTATTACATTTTATATAAAAAGATATTACTATACAAAACACTATGCATAATAGAATATAATATATTCTATTTATAGTCTAATAAAATGAATAACTTTATAAAAATATTCTGTTTTATTACATTAATAATACTAATAAAACAAAACAGAGTGACTTATCATGTAAGCATCAATAATCAATACCGTGTGCTACTATGCAACCACGCGTATTACTATACTTTTACTACCGAGTAGTTCAACAGTATTAACGGTAAAACTTCCGCCGTTATTTTTATAAAATATTTTTGTCGTTTTCTCAATCCGACAATAATTCCGTTGCGGGGTCCACCAATGATTGTTTCATTGTATGAATACTCCCTCATAAAATGAATATTCCCCGATCAATCGAATATTATATAAGAACTTGCATACTTTGCAAAATTTATAAATACTACCCACAACTATAACATTATATCAAATTCACACCATAATATTAAAAAAAAAATTATTTTGAGAAAATTAAATCTTTATTCGTAAAATTTGAGAGTTTACACAAAGCCATTATGCAGCTTATTGGAGAAGGATGTACAGTTCATGTTCGATTAAGATTTCTTTTTTGCATTTGAGCATTTTAAGAGGAAGTTAACTACAACACTAGTGATCACAACACCAGATTGGGACCTTCCGTTCGAATTAATGTGTGATGCCAGTGACTATGTTGTGGGGGTTATTTTAGGTCAATGAAGGGACAACATCTTTCATGTGATATACTATGCGAGCAAGACCCTTAATGATGCTCAGTTGAACTACACCACCACGGAGAAGGAACTTTTGGTAGTTGTGTATGCTTTTGACAAGTTTTGAGCCTATTTGATTGGGACAAAGGTGATAGTGTATACAGATGATGTGACAATTCGATACTTGGTGGAAAAGAAAGATGCAAAGCCTCATTTAATCAGGTGGATACTTCTATTACAAGAATTTGATTTGGAGATTAAGGATAGAAAGGGAACTGAGAACCAAGTGGCGGACCACTTATCTAGACTAGAAAATCCGGGAAGGGGTGTAGATGACAAGGTTGTTATTAATGAGTCATTCCCAGATGAACAGTTATTTGTGGTGAAAGGAGAAGTGCCATGGTTTGCGGACTATGCAAACTACTTGGTGAGCAAGATAATCCTTTCTGACTTGGTTGGACATCAAAAGTAGAAATTTTTTCATGATGTGAAGTGGTTTATGAAACAGAGGGAATTTTGCAAGATTGCCACACGTCTTTGTATGGAGGTTATTATGGTGGACAAAGGAAAGCGGCTCGAGTGTTACAAGCAGGATTCTATTGGCCAACAATTTTTATAGATGCTTACTGTTTTGTCCAAAAGTGTGTAAATGTCAAAGAGTCGGGAATATAGCGAACGAAAATGAGATTACCTTAAACACAATCCTTGAGGTTGAAATTTTTGATGTGTGGGGGATAGACTTCATGGGGCCTTTCATTTCTTCATGTGGGAACCTATATATCTTATTGGCAGTTGACTATGTTTCTAAGTGGGCAAAAGTGGCAGCTCTTCCAATAAATGATGCTAAGGTGGTCTTGAGATTTTTACAAAGAAGTATTTTTACAAGTTTGGACTCCACGGGCCATTATTAGGGATGAGGGAAGCCATTTTTGTAATCGACAATTCACAGCTCTGTCGGCTAAGTATGGGGTGAATCATCGTATTGCTACATGTTACCATCAACAGACTAATGGCCAAGTAGAGGTTTTAAATCGTGAAGTAAAGAGAATTTTGGAGAAGATAGTGAACCCCACAAGGAAGGACTGGTCATTGAAGTTAGATGATGCTGTATGGACCTACAAGATTGCCTATAAAACTCCGTTAGGCATGTCACCATTTCAGCTGGTTTATGGAAAGGCTTATCACCTTCCTATGGAGCTCGAGCACAAGGCGTATTGGGTAATCAGAAAGGTCAACTTTGACTTGAAGGTTGTAGGTGAAAAACGCCTACTCCAACTCAATGAGTTGGATAAATTCAGATTGCAAGCTTATGAGAACTCCAAGCTGTACAAAGAAAAGGTGAAGAGATGGCATGATCGCAAAATTATGGAGAGAGTGTTTGAGTCAGGACAAAGAGTTTTATTGTTTAATTCCAGACTTAAACTCTTTCCTGAGAAGCTCAAATCAAGGTGGTCAGGACCACTTACTATGAAGACACTTTATCCACATGGTGCGGTTGAGGTATTCGAAAAATTCCCAGATAAGTCATTCAAGGTCAATAGATAACGAATTAAGCACTATTATGGTGGTGAGGTTGACAGGCAGAAGGTCACCTCAATTCTTTCTTCTACATGATTGAATCAGAGATAGTCAAGCTAATTGACTATACCTTAGCGCTTGATGGGAGGCACCCCATTATTTATATCCTTACCTTTTGTTTAATTCTTTTAAATCATGTATATTTCGTATCTGCATGTTTAATTCTTGATAGCATAGAATTTTTGATATAAGTTTGGTTGGCGTTGATTGTACATATCATTTTGGTTAGGAGTAGCATATAGAGCATTATTTTTGATATAGTCATTCTCATATGGTTTTAGTACATATTTTTGATTTGAGAAGTTGTTATATCTTATAAGTGTAAATGTTTTATGTACAGGATAAGTGAAGAATGTAATGAGCTACTGATTTCTACTTCAAAATGCAGTTCAGTTTTGGTTTAAGGCACAGGGTCGCGCTGTAATAACCCGATATTGTCTATATAAATGAGAAATTTTGTATATAAATTTTTTTATTATTATTATTATTTTAAAGATAGAAATATGTGCCCAGTAATGTGTATGTATATGTGTGATAAATAAAATTTATTTATTACATGAATAATTTCAAATAATTTTATTTTAGAATTATTGATCATTGTTATAATATGTTATATTGACCACAGATTCAAGCCTTTATATCACCCAAATGACAATCATGATCAAAGTAATAAACGGTCAAAGTAAGCAGTATGAACATGATTTGCGTTTTCTAGAAATTCCAAAAAATCAAGAACACGGCTCTGATCGGCTTAGATCTGGTGGGTGTGATGTATTTAGACTAATTAAGTGTAATAGATCTCTTCCTTGACATTAGTACTACAATCTAAAACCCTTAAACCACCAAAACCTTATCGGGAAATCAAGTTGTGGAAGCCAAAAAGTGGTACCTAAGAACTGTCTTGGGTTTTCTAGGTAACCTAGAAAACCAAGAACATGTCTGACAATGAGTTCAAATCCTTATATCTTGCATCTATGTTATGATCTGGCCCAGATATTGTTATACACTTGTAGTATTACATTAATACTACAAGTTGTGATTATTACCTTGCCCAGAAACATCCCAGGTCGAAATTTAATCATGGTCAAATATGCCCCCTCGAAAACTGCCTATGAAGGTTCTGGGTTTCTCAAGAACACCTAAGACGACACTTACTGTCGCGAAAGAGCTTTAGCGACAGACTTATTAAAATTAATTAATGTAATTTCTAAAAATCATTTAAAAATAAAAAATAATTTCTGAAAATACAAAAATTATTTTAAGTTATAGAAATTAACTTTTAATAATTTGACATATTTTTCATAAATATTAATATTTATTTGTATATTATTGGCATTTAATTTATTTAATAAATGCGCTTAAATAAATAAATTAAAAATGATTTTATTATATTAAAAATCATTTTAAATGATAATAAGGTATTTAGTAATATTTTAAGTTATAAAACATAACTTTTAATATTGTAAGACAAATTTTATTAATTATTTAATATTAATGATATTAAATTTATTTTGTAATTATATTAAATAATATAATTAAAAATGATTTTAATATAATATAATTATATTATAAAAATCATTTTAAATGAAAATAAATAATTTAAAAATATTTTAAGTTATAAAATATAACTTTTGATATTTAAAGGTAAATTTCATTAATAATTTTATATTAATGATATTTGATTTATTTAATAATTATATTGAATAAATAAATTAAAAATGGTTTTATTGATTTAAAAATTATTTAAAAGGAGATAAATTAATTGAAAATATTTTAAGTTATAATAAATGACTTTTAATATTTTGATGAATAATACATTAATATTTAAATATTAATGGTAATTATTTAAAATAGTTTTAAATGTTTAAAAATCATTTAAGGGTAATATTAATACTTTAAAAATACTTTGAGTATTATAAATAACTTTAATATTTTGGCAATGGTTTTATTAATAGTTTAGTATTAATTAAATATTAATGATAATAAAATTATTTAATATTTAAATCATTTAATAATATTTTGATTGTTAGAAAAATCATGATAAATTATAATAATTAATAAAAAAATTATTATGAGTCATTTAAAAATAATATATTTGATAATTACGAAATATTGAACTACAAAATAGAGTTAAATGTAAGACCCCAAATAATTAAAAATGAAATTTAATTTCCTCTAATTATTATTTTGAAATAGTAAGGGTTGATGTGATTAATATGGATAGTTATGGGTAAAATACATAAATATTTCAAAATAAGCAAGTGGTTATAAAATATTCATTATTGTTTGGGAATATTCGTTTGGTCGTGGAATATTAAATCTTTGTCGGGGAATATTAAATGACGACAAGTATGACCATGTGTGGGCCCCATAACAAAAAGCGATTGGAAGAAGAAAGCGACAAATATAAGTTGTTTAAAAATAACGGCGTAATTATTACAGATTTACCTTTGTTGGAATACCGGTGGTTAAAACACGATGAATACTGGCGTTGTTGCACAAGAAGACACTGCGGTGCACCAATTATTGACTCTTACGTAAGAAGGCACTACTCAATAATAGTTATGATAATTCTTTATTCGATTATTTTATTGGTTCAATAATTGTTGTGTTGATATTTTATATTGTTGTTGTTTCAATAATTGTCATTACACAAGTATTTTTCATTATCGAGCAATAATTCATATTATCTGAATAATATTATTAGATAACATTATTGGCAATGTCTAGAAAGTTCTGTCTAAGAAGAGGTTTGGTCACCAAATTGCGCGCCAGTAAGGAGAAATTCTTATTGGAAAGCCCCCTCTTTCCTAGGAACTGTCTGGTTGTCAATATTGTGATTCTGTAATCTTATTTGTGAATAATTAATTATTGATTCATATGATGAGGAAAATATTGATTTTATGTGGATATAGATTGAGAAAATTTTTAATGTGGCAATTGTTGAAAATTGAAATTTTATCTTTTTCTGATAAAATAATTCATTTAAATATATATTATTATATTTTAATAATATAATAATGGTGATATTTTTACAACGAATGTGGGATATATGAGTATACGAGGAGGAAGAGTATTTTTTGTTGCAATAAATGTTTAAAACATGTTAAACATGTCGATTGGATCCCATTTATTGGTGAAATTTGATTATACTTTATAAAATCGCCCATTTGTGGATTTTGGTCAATTTCTGTTTGGAATTTGAAAAAACTTTCTTCTGTAAAGTTGTAGATAATTGAATTTCCTATAAAAACTCGCAAGATTCGAATTTTCTGACAAAAGGGCTATTTATTGTGAATTATTGAAGTTCCGGAGTTCTGAAATAATTGATTTTTGGAAGTTTTAATTGTTTAAAATAACAAAAACATTTTTTATATGTTGTGAGCCTCATTAATCACATGCTAGGTGGCTGATTTTAGATTCCCAAAGGATGGCATAAAAATTCTTTTATAAATATATTATTATATTAAATTTTCTGCTTTGGTGTTCTAAGCAATTTCCTATAAATAGGTGATTAGGTTAGAATTGAAAATCACATTTAAACTCAAGTTTTCTCTCTTTATATTATCGAGCGTATTCTTGTGAGTATTTTGAGTATACTTTGAGTATTGCT
This sequence comes from Panax ginseng, assembly GCA_020205605.1. NCBI lineage: Eukaryota > Viridiplantae > Streptophyta > Magnoliopsida > Apiales > Araliaceae > Panax > Panax ginseng. The sequence continues at coordinate 89,254,610 of CM035134.1, read as the reverse complement.
ATCGGTGAAAGTTCAAGTTATAGCTTTATATCCGATTATTCCGGTTAAATCTTGTCTTTCCGAGGTAAGGGATATTATTTTTTTTCGTAATGAAATTATTTCTTCAATATCATTATGCTGAAATATTGATCTGAAGTTTTTATCAAATTTGGAACTTTTGGTGTCGGAGTTACTATTTACGTATACGGTACTATTCACGAATACGGCACTATTCATCGAAAAATGAAAATTTTCCTTGTCGTCCAAAATATCTATTGTGGATAATAGTTTTGATTGTATCCATGTTTTGATCATTCTTGAATTTTACACCACTATGATTATTTTTGAGGTATTTTTGGACGTGGATAAAACAAAGTACGAATCCTTAATCCTTAATCCTTGTCATTTTGTTTCACTGGATTCGTTTCTTTAAAAAAAATATTTTTCATCATCCTCAGTCTTAAATGATGATATTATTGAATATCTTTGGCCTGTAATGCAAAGATGATTGATTTCTGATGAATATCTTTGGCTGTAGTGCAAAGATGAATGATTTGTGATGAATATCTTTGGCCGTAGTGCAAAAGATGAGCATGAGTGTTTAGATGAACATGAATTAATGGTGAATATCCTTGGCTCAGTAGTGCAAGAGGATGAATATATGATTCGGATATATATTGATTGATGTTATAGGGATAAAAATATTGATGATGGACTGTTAAATTCATAGATATTAGTAGATTTCATCCTCTACGCAACTCTTCTATGAATTAATATTTTTCATTCATGAGTATTGATTTAAAACTTGTTGTCTATTGTATTCTATTAAATTTTTCCCCGTTGAAGACTAACGATAATTTGTTGTATATTATCTTAGTCATAATATTCTTTTTGGGCTAGTTGAGCTCACCCTTTTCCTTTTGTTCCATTTTTTTCTTCTCGGGAGGCGAGAATGTAGCGAGTGCGAGTCTGGGGTATGGAATGATGGTTTTAGAGAGTTGTTTAGTAGTCCTCACCATTTTTGTAAAATAATGTATCAATAATTATGATGAGGATTTATTTGTATGTGGATCTTTGTTTAGATGGCAATATTTGTATTTAAACTCACGGTTTTCTTGTTGTAATAATAAAGTTGTAGTTGTTTACATCTGTGTATTGACAACTCGGAATGGGTGATGTATACCTATTTTGGGGTGTCACGGTTGGTATCGAGCTTAGGATATGATTTGGCGGAGATCGGGGAATAGACTAGGAGGGAGAAAGCGAGTAAATCCTTCGCTAGTGTGTCCTACCTAAGCTTATTTGATAGTTGGTCAGTATATAGGGATATTATGTGATATATTGATTTCCTTAATTAACCCTTGTTTTATGACATTATTTGAGAATGTCGATGAGAATATTAACAATGGAAATGAGACCGAGGAGAGCTTTGTACTCACCAACGAGGAGAAGCGTAACTGTGGTGGCAATGTTCCTCCTGTGAACAACACCAACGATCAGACGATCATGCAAAATCAGACGAGGGAGACTCGTGTTCAAAAAATAGGAGGAAATGATAGCAATTCACGGGTTGTCACAGCCAAACAGTTCAAAGAGTTGGGACCACCAGAATTTAAGGGAAAGCCAGATCCGATCATGGCAGAAACATGGGTCAAGCAAATTACCAAGATATTCGATGTCTTGGGATGCACGGAGGAACAGAAGGTTCCATTCGCCACCTTTATGTTCCGTGGCGAGGCGAGATTCTCGGTGGGAGTGCGTGAAGCGTACCCATCCGGTACTTTGACTCGGCATGTCTTGGGAGACATTTCAAAAACTATTTAAGGACAAATACTTTCACGAAAGTGTTTCGTCTATATGAAGGAAGTGGAGTTTATTAGGATCGAGCGAGAACAACATGGCGGTGTCTCGATGACGAGGCGAAGTTTGCGAGTTATCAGGTTTGCACCTCATTTGGTGGAGAATGAGGAATGTATGACGCGGATGTTTTCGAGAGGTTTGAAACCCGGCATACGTCGATATCTCATCTCTCATAAATTTTTCTCTATTTAGATGTTGTTAATGAGGGCTCAATTGTTAGAGCGAGATAACGAAGCGGTCGGCCAACCGAGGTACCACAATCGAGGATCATACAGGAGATAGCGATCAACAAAACAACAATAACCCGGTGGAGAAAGAAAAAAGCGGACAAAAATGGTAACCACTACGGTGGTAATCATAGCCATGAAAATAGAAGAAGCGAGTCGGGAGGAGATTTTAAAAAAGGAGATTCAACGGCGACCATACAAAGACAGCGAAGTGCAATGAGAAGAATCGGTTCTAAGGGAGGAGAAACGACCACCGGTCGTATATGCTATAAATGCGGGAAAGAGGGACATATCGTCCAAAGCGCCCTAGCAGTTCGGTATGCTATAATTATGGAAATGAAGGACATATCGCTCGAGATTGCACGCAGTAGCGGAACCTAGTTCAATGGGGACGGTGACTCAAAAGACTATCCCGAGAAAAGTCAAAGTCAGCAGTTCTGGAAGAAGCGTTTGTTTGTGATGGTCAAAATGCGAGGAACCCAAACGAGGTGATCACGGGTAAGCTAATTATAAATTCTTGTGAAGTTTATACTTTACTAGATAAGTGCTACCCATTCATTTATCTCTCCGCTTGTGCTCAACGTTTAAACTTGACCGAGAAAATTAGACTTTGACCTATCTGTGGAAACTCCGTTAGGAGAAACTTTCATCACATCCATCGTTTATAAATCTTGTTTGATTCAAGTTGGCACCATCACCTTACACATTGACCTTATCTCTTTAAAGATACTTGCTTTAGATGTGATTTTAGGGATTGATTGGTTAACTACTCATCATGCCAAAATTGATTGTTTTCGTAAGGTTGTTAGCTTTCATATTCCTAAACAACTTTGTTGTACGCAATTCAAAGCAACTAAACCATTAAAATCAATCACTGTCATATCTAATCATAAAGCTATTCGGTTATTAAAAAACGGATGTCAAGCTTTCTTAGCCCATGTTATGGATTTGAATAAAGACACATCAAATTTGAATAATATTCCTGTTGTTATTGACTTTCCTGACGTATTTCCTGAAGAACTTCCCGATTTACCCCCAGAACGTGAAGTTGAATTCTTTATTGACCTTGAACCTGGTACAAAGCCCATTTCTAAAACCCCATATCGAATGGCTCCTATTGAACTTCAGGAGTTAAAGGTCCAACTACAGGAGTTGTTGGACATCGGTTTCATTCGTCCTAGTACATCTCCTTGGGTTGCTCCTATTTTATTCGTAAAGAAGAAAGACGGGAGTATGCGACTTTGTATTGACTATCGGGAATTGAACCATGTCACTATCAAGAATAGGTATCCTCTACCTCGTATTGATGACTTGTTTGACCAGTTGCAAGGAGCACAATTCTTTTCAAAAATCGATCTTCGTTCTGGATATCATCAGCTGAAGATTAGAACTAAGGATATTCCAAAGACTGCCTTTAGAACTCGGTACGGGCATTATGAATTCCTAGTCATGTCTTTTCGATTGACTAATACCCCTGCGGCTTTCATGGATATGATGAACCAAGTATTCAAGGAATATTTGGATCAGTTCGTTGTTGTCTTTATTGATGACATCCTCATATATTCCAATAGTCGTGAAGATCATGAGAACCATTTGAAGCTGGTACTACAAAGGCTTCGTGAAAATAAGTTATATGCCAAGTTAAAGAAATGCGAGTTACGGCGAGGAAGTAGCATTTCTTGGGCACGTGGTGTCAAAACATGGAGTATCTGTTGACCCGTGAAGATTGAAGCAATACAAAGTTGGGAGCAAAAGAAGGCGGTGGATCAAGTACGTAGCTTTACGGGTCTATTTGGTTATTATCGGAGATTCGTGGAAGGGTTTTTGAATCGCTATCTCCGTTAACTTTCGGTTGACTCGGAAGGATACAAAATTCGTTTGGAGTGAAGAATGCGAGAAGAGTTTCCAAGAGCTTAAGAGGAGACTTATTTTGACACTGTTCTAACAATACCATCGGTTCGGATGGATTTGTTATCTACGATGATGCTTCGTGCAAAGGGTTAAGATGTGTTCTCATGCAACATGGGAAAGTCATAGCCTATGCCCTCGCGACAACTTAAAGAATATGAGAGGAATTATCCTACTCATGATCTAGAGTTAGCGGCGATAAGTTTTTTGCTTAAAGATCCGGAGGCACTATCTTTATGGGGAGAAAGTGGAGATATATTTAGACCATAAAAGCCTTAAATATTTCTTCACTCAAAAAGAACTTAACATCTTGAAGCGACGTTGGCTCGAGCTATTGAAGACTACGACCACACTATTCAATACCATCACGAAAAAGCGAGCGTAGTAGGTGATGCGTTGAGTAGAAGATCATATGCATGAGAAAAGTGCGATGATGTCAAGTATCGATAGAGCCAACTTTAATAGAAAAAGTTAAGGTTGCTCAAGCCACCCAGGCCGAGATGATGCATATGAAGAAGAAAGTACAAGAAGGTGCTATTCCTAAGCGAGAATTGATGAAGAAGGAATACTTGAGTCCACTCTAGACTTTGTATTCCTAACGACTACGATTTGAAGTACAAGATTATGATGGAGGCACAATATACCATTTTCAATCCATCCTTGAAGTACTAAAATGTATCGTGATCTTGACATACATTTTGGTGGAACAATATGAAGAGAGAGATTGCAAAGTTTATCTCAACATGTTTAACTTGTCAACGTTTAAAGGCGGAGCATCAAGTGCCTAAGGGACCATTGCAACCACTTGAGATTCCGAAATGGAAGTGGGAACACATTACCATGGATTTCATTACGGGTCTTCCCACGGTTTCTCAAGGCATAAATGCTATTTGGGTTATTGTTGATAGATTAACCAAGTCTGCACATTTCTTGTCTATACGGGAGACTTATTCTCTTGAACGTCTTGCTAGTATGTATATAAATGAGATTGTGAGGTTGCATGGCATGCCAGTATCTATAGTTTCGGATCGTGACCCAAGATTCACTTCAAGATTTTGGGTTAGCTTGCAAAAAGCTATGGGTGCGGATTTACGATTGATTAAGATACCATCCTCAAACGAACGAACAATCAGAGAGGACTATTCAAACTCTTGAAGATTTATTAAGACTCTATGTCCTAGACTTAAAGGGCAGTTGGGATAAGTATTTACCATTGGTGAAATTCTCCTACAATATGATTATCGAGCAAGTATAGGTGTGGTGTGGCCCATTCGAAGCATTATATGGACGAAAATGTCGCTCTCTAGTATGTTGAGACGAGGTGGGTGAAGCAACATTGTTGGGACCCGAGTTGGTACGTATGACCACAGAAAAGATCCAAATGATTAGACAACGCATACAAATGGCACATGATCGACAAAAGAGTTATGCGGATCTTCATCGAAAGGACGTGGATTTTAGTATAGGGGATCATGTATTGTTGCGTGTTGCCCCATGGAAGGGAGTTATAAGATTTGGGAAGAGAGGAAAGCTCAATCCACGATTTATTGGTCCATTTCAAATTCTTGACCGAGTAGAAAATGTAGCCTATAGACTCGCTTTACCTCCAAGTATGTCTCGTGTTCATAATGTGTTTCATATATCTGTACTTCGTAAATATGTGAAAGACCCGAACCACGTTATTGAGTTAGAACCGGACGAGATAGCTGAAGACTTAACGTATGAGGAGGTACCTGTCAAGATCTTGGATAGGAAGGAGCATGTCCTACACACGAAGGTCATACCACAAGTTAAAGTCTTGTGGAGGAACCATGCTATAGAAGAAATGACACGGGAATTGGAAGCGGAAATGAAAGCGAGGTATCCTCATCTTTTCGAAACACCAGGTACATATGTCAATTTCGAGGACGAAATTTCATAAGGAGGGGAGGTTGTAAGACCCCAAATAATTAATAAATGAAATTTAATTTCCTTTAATTATTATTTTGAAATAGCAAGGGTTGATGTGATTAATGTGGATAGTTATGGGTAAAACGCATAAATATTTCAAAATAAGCAAGTGGTTATAAAATATTCATTGTTGTTGGGAATATTCGTTTGGTCGTGGAATATTAAATGCTTTGTTGGGAATATTCATATGACGACTAAGCATGACCATGTGTGGGCCCCATAACTGAAAGCGATTGGAGGAAGAAAATGACAAATATAAGTTGTTTAAAAATAACGGCGTAATTATTTAGATTTACCTTTGTTGGAATACCCCTTGGTTAAAACACATGAATACGGCGTTGTTTGCGATAGACACCAGATTGCACCAATTATTGACTCTTACGTAAGAAGGCACTAATCAATAATGGTTACAGTAATTACTGTTCAGTATTTTATTGGTTCAATAATTATTGTGTTGATATTTTATATTGCTGTTATTTCAATAATTGTCATTACACAGTATTTTTCATTATCGAAACAATAATTCATATTATCTCGAATAATATTATTAGATAACATTATTGGCAATGTCTAGAAAGTTCATCTAAGGAGAGGTTTGGTCACCTAATTGCGGCACCATGAAGGAGAAATTCTTATTGGAAAGCCCCTTCTTTTTGGGAGCGCACTGGTTGTCAATATTGTGATTCGTAAATATTATTTGTGAATAATTAATTATTGATTCATATGATGAGGAAAATATTGATTTTATGTGGATATAGATGGAGAAAATTTTAATGTGACAATTGTTGAAAATTGAAATTTTATCTTTTTACGATAAAATAATTCATTTAAATAATATATATATATATATATATATATATATTATTATATTTTAATAATATAATAATGGTGATATTTTTACAACGAATGTGGGATATATGAGTATATCTGAGGAGGAAGAGTATTTTTATTGCAATAAATGTTTAAAACATGTTAAACATGCTCGGTGGACCCCATTTATTATTTGAAATTTGATTATAACTTTATAAAATCGCTTGGTTTGTGGATTTGGTCAATTTCTATTTGGAATTTGAAAAACTTTCTTCCGAAGTTGTAGAGAATTGAATTTCCTATTAAAATACGTAGGATTCAAATTTTATGACAAAAGGGCTATTTATTGTGAATTATTGAAGTTCGGAGTTACGAAATAATTGATTTTTGGAAGTTTTAATTGTTTAAAATAACAAAACGCGTTTTTTATATGTTGTGAGCCTCATTAATCACATGCTAGGTGGGTGATTTGATTCCCAAAGGATGGCGTAGAAATTTTTTTATAAATATATTATTATATTAAATTTTACGCTTTGGTGTTCTAAGCAATTTCCTATAAATAGGTCTTGGGTTAGAATTGAAAATCACACCGTAAAGCAAGTTTTTCTCTCTATATTATCGAGCGTATTCTTGTGAGTATTTTGAGTATACTTTGAGTATTTCTATACGGTGAAAGTTCAAGTTATAGCCTATATCCGATTATTCTAGTTAGAAATCTTGTCTCTTTTCGAGGTAAGGATATTTTTTTTCGTAATGATATTATTTCTTCAATATCATTATGCTGAAATATTGATCTGAAGTTTTTATCAAATTTGGAACTTTTGGTGTCGGAGTTACTATTTACGATACTGACAGATTATTCACGAATCACGACATTATTCATCGAAAAATGAAAATTTTCCTTTTCGTCCAAAAAATATCTATTATGGATACTAGTTTTGATTGTATCCATGTTTTGATCATTCTTGAATTTTACACCACTATGATTATTTTTGAGGTATTTTTGGACGTGGATAAAACAAAGTACGAATCCTTAATCCTTAATCCTTGTCATTTTGTTTCACTGGATTCGTTTCTTTTAAAAAAAAATATTTTTCATCATCCTCAGTCTTAAATGATGATATTATTGAATATCTTTGGCCTGTAGTGCAAAGATGATTGATTTCTGATGAATATCTTTGGCACGTAGTGCATAGATGAATGATTTCGATGAATATTTTGGCCCGTAGTGCAAAGAAGATGAGCAGTGTTTAGATGAACATGACTACGGTGGTGAATGTCCTTGGCACTGTAGTCTGAGGATGAATATATGATTCGAGATATATATTGATGGATGTTACAGGATAAAAATATTGATGATGGGTATTAAATTCATAGATATTAGTAGATTTCATCCTCTACGCAACTCTTCTATGAATTAATATTTTTTCATTGCGAGTATTGATTTAAAACTTGTTGTCTATTGTATTCTATTAAATTTTTTTCCTGTTGAAGACTAACGATAATTTGTTATATATTATCTTAGTCATAATATTCTTCTTGGGCTAGTTGAGCTCACCTTTCCCTTTTCGTTCAATTTTTTTCTTCTCGAGGGAGGCGAGAATGTATGCGAGTGCGAGTCGGGGTATGGAATGATGGTTTTAGAGAGTTGTTTAGTAGTCCTCACCATTTTTGTAAAATAATGTATCAATAATTATGATGAGGATTTATTTGTATGTGGATATTGTTTAGATGGCAATATCTCGTATTTAAACTCACAGCTTTTCTTTGTTGTAATAATAAAGTTGTAGTTGTTTACATGCTGGTGTATTGACAACTCGGAATGGGTGATGTATACCTATTTTGGGGTGTCTTATTAAAGTTTGTCGATGCAAAATATTTTAGAAATTGATCTAGACTTATATAATTAGACTCGATAAGTGTTTGTTTGCGAACTAATGACTGTTAAAATATGTGACAATGTGATTAGGTTATGTGCTGACTGCAAATAGCAGTACTATGTGTTATGATACATTATTCTAATCGAACGAATGATCTTATTAATGATAGGTTTCAATATAAAAGATTAATCTAAGTTACGTTATTGTAAGCAGCAGCTCAGGCAAGTATCCTAACTTTGCATTTCCTTTATGCAATGGACATGAGCAAGAAAGTTTCAGAATCATATTATTGTGCCAAATTATTAACTCTATTGTAAGACCCCAACTTATTATAAATGAAATTAAATTTTCTCTATTTATTATTTTGAAATAGTAAGGGTTGATTTGATTAATGTGGTTAGTTATAGGTAAAATGCGCAAATATTTTAAATAAGCAAGTGGTTATAAAATATTCATTGTTGTCGGGAAATATTCATTTGGTCGTAGAATATTCTTACTGTCGGGGAATATTAAATGCGACGACAGCATGAGCAATATGTGGGCCCCAAAACTAAAAAGCGATTGGATGAAGAAAAGCGACAAGAATAAGTTGTTTATAAATAGCGGCAGAAGTTATTACCAATTAATCTTTGTTGGAATACCGGTGGTTAAAACACAAGAGTAGATTTGCGGTATTGCACCAATTATAGATTCTTACGTAAGAAGGCACCGCTTTCAATAATTGTTACAGTAATTACTGTTCAATATTATATTTTATTGATTCAATAATTGCTACGTTGATATTTTATATTATTGTTGTTTTAATAATTATCACTGCACAATATTTTTATTATCAGATCAATAATTCATATTATTTGAATAATATTATTAGATAGCATTATTGGCAATGTCTAGAAAGTTCTGTCTAAGGAGAGGTTTGGTCACCTAATTGCGTGCCAGTAAGGAGAAATCCTTATTGGAAAGCCCCCTCTTTCTTGGGAACTGCTTGGTTGTCAGTATTGTGATTCTGTAATATTATTTGTTAATAATTAATTATTGATTTATATGATAAGAAAAATATTCATTTTATGTGGATATAGATGGAGAAATTTTTTAAAGTGACAATTGTTGAAAATTTGATATTTTATCTTTTCTGATAAAATAATTTATTTAAATATATTATTATATTTTAATAATATAATAATGGTGATATTTTTACAATGAATGTGTGATATATGAATAAATGAGGAGGAAGAGTATTTTTGTTACTAAAAATATTTAAAACATGTTTTTCATGTTTGTGGATCCCATTTCTTGACTGAAATTTGATTATAGCCTGTAAAATCGCACGTTTGTGGATTTCAGTCAATTTCTGTTTGGAATTTGGAAAAACTTAAACTTAAAAAGTTGTAGGGAATAGAATTTCCTATGGAAAGGGCATAAGGTTTGAATTTTTCTGATAAAAGGGCTATTTATTATGAATTATTGAAGTTCCAGATTAATTGATTATTATTTTTTGGAGTTTTAATTGATTTTTGTAGGAAAAATGTTTTTGGCACATGTTTAGCTGAATTCAGATCTTCAAAGGTGTTCATAGGAAGTTTTGTTATAAATAATAATATTTTATTAAATTTTCTGCTTTGGTGTTCTAAGCAATTTCCTATAAATAGGGTGCTTAGGTTAGAATTAAAAATTACACCAGAAAGTGAAGTTTTCTCTCTCTTTCTCTCTCTATATTATCGAGCGTATTCTTGAGAGCATTTTGATACTTTGAGTGTTGCTATACGGTGCAAATTTCCTTCAGCACTATATCCGGTATTCCAGCTAGAAGTACAATCTTTTCAACTTAAGGAATATTTTTTTAAAAAAAATGATATTATTTCTTTCAATATCATTATGCCGGAATATTGATAGTATTTTTCTTGTGAAATTCTTGCCTTTTAGTGTCGGGGTTACTATTCACACATATGGCACTATTCACATATACGGTACTATTCACGTATACGGTACTATTCACGAATACGGCACTATTCACAAAAAAAATTAAATTTTCATTTTTTTGTCCAAAATATCTATTATGGATACTAGCTTTGATTGTATCCATGTTTTGATCATTTTTGAATTTTACTCCACTATGATTATTTATGAAGTATTTTTGAACTCAGATTGTTTAAAGTACGAATCCTTAATATTTGTTCTTTTGTTTCAGTGGATTCGTTTTCTTTAAAATATTTTTCATCATCCTGGGTCCTAAATGATGATATTTCTTGAATATCTTTGGCCTGTAGTGCAAAAGATTAATGATTTTCTAATGAATATCTTTGGCAAAGTAGAGTAAAAAGATGAGCAGTGTTGAGATGAACATGATTAATCGATGAATATCTTTGGCTTGTAGTGCAAAGATGAATATTTGATTCAAGATGAATATTGATTGATGTTACAGGGATAAAATAATGATGATGGACTTTTAAATTCATAGATTATAGTAGATTTCATCCTCTACGTAACTCATATATGAATTATTATTTCCGCTGCGAATATTGATCTGAAATTTATTGTCTATTATATTTTATCAGATTTTTTTCACTGTTGAAGACTAACGATAATTTGTTCTATATTATCTTAGTCATAATATTCTTTACTGGGATAGTTGAGCTCACCCATTTCTTTTTTGTTCCATTTTTCTTCTTAGGAGGCGAGAATGTAGCGAGTTCTAGTCGGGGTGTGGAATGATGGTTCTAGAATGTTGTTTTAGTAGTCCTCACCATTTTTGTAAAATAATGTACCAATAATTATAATGAGGACTTATTTGGGTGTGAATATTGTCTAGATGGCAATATTTGTATTTAAACTCACAGTTTTTATGTTGTATTAATAAAGTTGTAGTTGTTTCTGTACCATATTATTGACGACTCAAAATGGGTGATGTATACCTATTTTGGGGGTATCATAGTTGGTATCAGAGCTTAGGGATATGATCTCTGGCGGAGATCGGGGAATAGAACTAGAAGGGGAGAGACGAGTAAAACCTTCGCTAGTGTGTCTTACCTAAGTTTATTTGTTGGTTGGTCAATATATAGAGAAATTATGTGATATGTTGATTTCGTTAATTAACCCTTGTTTTATGGCAGTATTTGAGAATGTCGACTGAGAATGTTAACAGTGGAGTAAATGAGACCGTGGAGACACCTTTACTCACCAACGAGGAGAACGTGCAACAGGCTAGCCATGTTCCTCCTGTGAACAACACCACTGAGCAGATGATGAACGACGGGATGTTTAGAAGCTTTTTGCAGTTCATGAAAAATCAGACGAGGGAGACTCATGCACAAAATACAGGTGGAAATGATAACAACGCACGATTTGTCACAGCCAAGCAGTTCAAAGAGTTGGGACCACCAGAATTCTGGGGAAAGCCAGATCCGATTAAGGCGGAGACGTGGGTTAAACAAATTACCAAGATATTCGATGTCTTGGGATGCACGGAGGAACAAAAGGTTCCATTCGCCACCTTTATGTTCCATAATGAGGCAGATTACTGGTGGGAATCTGTGAAGCGTACCCATCCATCTCGCACTTTTCGGATGTCTTGGAGACGTTTTAAAGCTGTTCAATGACAAGTACTTTCCTGAAAGTATTCTTCATATGAAGGAAGTGGAGTTTATTAGATTGGAACAAAACAACATAACGGTGTCCCAGTATGAGGCGAAGTTTGCAGAGTTATCCAGGTTTGCACCTCATTTGGTGGAGAATGAGGAACGTATGATGCGGATGTTTCCGAGAGGTTTGAAACTCGGCATACGTCAATATCTCATTTCTCATAAATTTTCTCTCTATTAGGATGTTGTCAATGTGGCTCAATTATTAGGCGAGATAACGAAAGTACGCTCAACCGAGGGACCACAACTAGGATCATCATACATGGCGGTAGTCATCAGAACAACGATAACCAGCGGAGGAAGAAAAATACGGATAAAAGTGGTAACCACTCTGGTGGTAATCATGGCCATGAAAATAGAAGAAGCGAGTCGGGGGGAGATTTTAAAAAGAGAAGATTCAATAATAAAAACGCAAAGACGTCAGCACTAGCAGCAATTGGTTCTAAGGGAGGAGAACGACCACCGGTCGTATGCTATAAATGAGGGAAAGAGGGACATATCAGCCCAAACCGCCCACAACAGTTCAAGGTATATTATAATTGTGGAAAAGAAGGACATATCGCTCGAGATTGTACAAGATGGCGAAACCAAGTCCAAAGAAATGATGGTGACTCAAAAGGTCATTCCCGAAAAAGTCAAAGTCAACGGTTCTTGGAAGAGCGTTTATCGTGACTGGTCAAAATGCGAGGAACCCAAGCGAGGTGATCACGGGTAAGCTAATCATAAATTCTTGCAAAGTTTATACCTTACTAGATACCGGTGCTACCCATTTATTTATCTCTCCTGCTTGTGCTCAACGTTTAAACTTAACTCCGGAGAAATTAGACTTTAATTTATTTGTGAAGACTCCGTTAGGAGAAACTTTCATCACATCCACTGTTTATAAATCTTGTTTGATCCAAGTTGGCACCATCACATTACCTGTTGATCTTATCTCTTTAAAGATACTTGCTTTTGATGTGATTTTAAGGATTGATTGGTTAACTACTTATCATGACAAAACTAATTGTTTTCGTAAGGTTGTTAGTTTTCATATTCCTGACCAACCTGTTGTACGAATTCAAGCAACTAAACCACTAAAATCAATCACTGTCATATCAAGTCATAAAGCTATTCGTTTATTGAAAAACGGATGTCAATCTTTCTTAGCCCATGTTATGGATTTGAATAAAGACACGTCGGATTTGAATAATATTCCTGTTGTTAGTAAATTTCCTGACGTATTTCCTGAATGAAATTTAAATAGGTACACTTAGAAGGGGGGGTTGAATAAGTGTAGGCACAAACTATGTCCAATTTTTATTTCTTATCAAAAAGTCCTTTGGATGTTTAATGTAGCAAGCTGGGTTACCAAGTCAGGATATTATTGAGTTAACCAGTTTTACTGATATGAATAGAATGCATGCTACTGGATGAAAAACAAGATATTCAAGCACAGAAAGTAAACACACCAACACAAGGATTTTTACGTGGTTCAACTACTACCCTCTAGAATAGTAGTCTAATCCATGTCCAATACCAACTAGTATTGGAGACTCACTTTTATTAAACTCTTCCAATTATAATACAAGTTCCAATGATATGAACACCTTTATTCCCTGTGCACCTATGCACTCCTAAGCACCTCTGTTTTCCTTAAACTTGATTGTAATAAGTTACCAATTCAAAAATAGAATTACATGTAATATTGATTGAGATAGGAAAAGTAAAATACACACTAGAGGTCTAATGATCAAGCAATATCTAACTCACTAACTTAAGGCTCTAGTTTAGAATGAAATGGAATGCAAGAAGGATATTACCAGAATGTATTCAAAGTTGCAACCATGTTCTTAATGCAATCAATATCTGTCTAAGTGAAAAACAATTTTGTAGCTTGTAAACTATATTTTTTGTGTATGTTTTTTGTGTGTTGTTATGTTAAAGATCTCAGGTTATATAGACCTCTTCTAGGATATTATCGTTGCAAAGGTTTTGCTACTGTGATATACTAACTTAGCACAAATCTTGTCTTTCTATCCGCAGCTTGACATCAATCACAGAAATTCTATTTTCCAAACAGTCACGCCATTAGTTTTTAAGGCTTAATTGATTTTAATTTTCATGGGAGACAACCATGACGCAGATTACTAACAATCCCATTTACACAGTCGAATTTTATTCCCTTATATGCCCATAAACATTTGCTGACATGTTTCCATATATCTTAACATGCGTTGGTTCATTAGAGTGAATCAATTAAGTTGCTCAAATCGTGAGGCGAGATCTTGACACATGATTTCTGCTATGCAATATGCAATCATCTAGTTACCTTAATTAATTTCCTAGATTTAAGACCCTTGATATATGACGCATGATAGAAGCAGCATGATGTCATGATTTATACTAACCATATATCTTATCAGATATTGGTCCGTTGGAAATGCCCAATCAAATTTTCTTGAATGTAATGCAAGACTCCTGTTATCTCATTATTGTCTTGACTATGATCTTATATTGATGGAGAGATTAAATGCATGATTCATGAAAATTTATTTACCCCATTTCATGCTCTAATGTGTGGGTCTATTCAACAGGATTTGATTACTTATGTTGAGCAAATTTGGCCATGCATATTATTAATCATGCAACATCAAATATGAATGCACGTATATGTATGTAATGAACATGTCCTAGAGCCTTATTTTGGAAAGTAATAAATGCTAAGATCTTACATATATTCATAGGACTCAAATTAGATTTTCTTTCTTCAAAGGCATCTTGACTTTGGACTTTCTTCCTTGATGTTCTTGAAATGTTATAGGACATAGTTAGTAAACAAATATGGTCATTATCAAAACATAGGGTGTGACATAAGTCAACACTGAAGAACTTCTCGGTCTACCCCCAGAACGTGAAGTTAAATTCTTTATTGATCTTGAACCTGGTACAAAGCCCATTTCTAAAACCCCATATCGAATGACTCTTATTGAACTTCAGGAGTTAAAAGTCCAACTACAGGAATTGTTGGACATCGGTTTCATTCATCCTAGTACATCTCTTTGGGGTGCTCCTATTTTATTTGTAAAGAAGAAAGACGGGAGTATGCGACTTTGTATTGACTACCGGGAATTGAACCATGTCACCATCAAAAATAGGTATCCGCTACCTCGCATTGATGACCTGTTTGACCAGTTGCAAGGACCACAATTCTTTTCAAAGATCGATCTTCGCGGATATCATCGGTGAAGATTAGGCGAGGATATTCCAAAGACTGCCTTCAGAACTCGGTACGGGTATTATGAATTCTTAGTCATGTCTTTTGGATTGACTAATGCTCCCGCGACTTTCATGGACATGATGAACCGAGTATTCAAGGATTATTTGGATCAGTTCGTTGTTTTCTTTATTGATGACATCCTCATATATTCCAAAAGTCATGAAGATCATGAGCATAATTTGATGCTGGTACTCCAAAGGCTTCGTGAAAACAAGCTATATGCTAAGTTGAAGAAATCCGAGTTCTGGCTTGAGGAAGTAGAATTCCTTGGGCACGTGGTGTCAAAACATGGAGTATCTGTCGACCCGGCGTAGATTGAAGCAATATAAAGTTGGGAGCAACCAAAGTTGGTGACTGAAGTACGTAGCTTTCTGGGCCTAGCTGGTTATTATCGGAGATTCGTGGAAGGATTTTCTCGAATCGCTACCCCGTTAACTCAACTGAATCGGAAGGATACAAAATTCGTATGGAGCGAGGAATGCTAGAAGAGTTTTCAAGAGCTTAAGAGGAGACTCATTTCGGCACCTGTTCTGACAATACTATCTGGTTCGGATGGATTTGTTATCTACAATGACGCTTGAGCAAAGGGTTAGGATGTGTTCTCATGCAACATGGGAAAGTCATAGCCTATGCCTCGCGACAACTTAAAGAATATGAGAGGAATTATCCTACTCATGATCTAGAGTTGGTAGCAGTCATTTTCGCGCTAAAGATCTGGAGGCACTATCTATATGGAGAGAAAGTGGAGATATATTCAGACCATAAAAGCCTCAAATATTTCTTCACCCAAAAGGAACTCAAAATGTGGCAATCACGTTGGCTCGAGCTGTTGAAAGATTACGACCACACTATTCAATACCATCTTGGAAAAGCGAACGTGGTAGCGGACGCGTTGAGTAGAAGATCATATGCGGGAACAAGTGCGATGCTGTCAACACAAAGGCCCATTTTGTGTGATTTACAAAAGATGAAGATAGAATTCAAGACTCTGGGGACCCATGTGATGAAGTCAAGTATACGTATAGAGCCAACTTTAATAGAAAAAGTTAAAGTTGCTCAAGCCACCGACCCGGAGCTGATGTTTATGAAGAAGAAAGTACAAGAAGGTGTTATTCCGGAAGCGAGAATCGATGAAGAAGGAATACTTCGAGTCCACTCCAGACTTTGTGTTCCTAACGACTCTAATTTGAAATACAAGATCATGACGGAGGCACATAATACACCATTTGCAATCCATCCTGGAATTACCAAAATGTATCGTGATCTTCAACATACATTTTGGTGGAACAATATGAAGAGAGATTGCAAACTTTATCTCGAGGTGTTTAACTTATCAACGTGTAAAGGCGGAGCATCAAGTACCTAAGGGTCCGTTGCAACCACTTGAGATTCCGAAATGGAAGTGGGAACACATTATCATGGATTTTGTTACGGGTCTTCCCACGGTTTCTCAAGGTATAAATGCTATTTGGGTTAATATTGATAGATTAACCAAGTTTGCTCATTTCTTGTGAATACGGGAGACTTACTCCCTTGAACGTCTTGTTCATATGTATGTAAATGAGATTGTGAGATTGTATGGCATGCCAGTATCCATAGTTTCAGATCGTGACCCAAGATTCACTTCACAATTTTGGGTTAGTTTGCAAAAAGCTATGGGCACAGATTTATGATTCAGTTTGGCATACCATCTTCAAACGGACGGACAATCATAGAGGACTATTCAAACTCTTGAAGATCTATTAAGACTCTGTGTCCTAGACTTCAAAGGGAGTTGGGATAAGTATTTACCATTGGTGGAATTCTCCTACAATAACAGTTATCAGGCTAGTATAGGAGTAGCTCCATTCGAAGCATTGTATGGACAGAAGTGTCGCTCTTTAATATATTGGGATGAGGTGGGTGAAGCAACATTGTTGGGACCCGAGTTGTTACGTATGACTACGGAAAAGATCCAAATAATTCAACAACATATACAAACGGCACAGTATCGACAAAAGAGTTATGCGGATCTTCATCGAAAGGACGTGGAATTTAGTATTGGGGATCGTGTATTGTTGCGTGTTGCTCCATGGAAGGGAGTTACAAGATTTGGGAAAAGAGGAAAGCTCAATCCATGATTTATTGGTCCATTTCAGATTCTTGACCGAGTAGGAAATGTGGCCAATAGACTCACGTTACCTCCACGTATGTCTCGTGTTCATAATATTTTCCACATATCTGTGCTACGTAAATATGTGAAAGACTCGAACCACGTTATTGAGTTAGAACTGGACGAGATAGTCGAAGACTTAACGTATGAAGAGGTACCTGTCAAGATCTTGGATAGGAAGGAGCATGTCTTACGTACAAAGGTCATACCACAAGTCAAAGTTTTTTGGAGGAACCATGCAATTGAGGAAATGACCCGGGAGTTGGAAACGGAAATGAAAGTGAGGTATCCTCACCTTTTCGAAACACCAGGTACATATGTCAATTTCGAGGAAGAAATTTCATAAGGAGGGGAGGTTGTAAGACCCCAACTTATTATAAATGAAATTAAATTTCCTCTATTTATTATTTTGAAATAGTAAGGGTTGATTTGATTAATGTCGTTAGTTATGGGTAAAATGCGCAAATATTTTAAATAAGCAAGTGGTTATAAAATATTCATTGTTGTCGGGGAATATTCGTTTGGTCGTGGAATATTCTTACTGTCGGGGAATATTCATACGACAGCGCAGCCTTGTGTGGGCCCCATAACGGAAAGTGATTGGATGAAGAAAACGACAAGAACAGGTTGTTTATAAATAACGGCGTAGTTATTCACAGATTATCTTGTTGGAATACCGGTGGTTAAACACAAGACACTAAGATTGCACCAATTATTGATTCTTACGTGAAAGGCACTACTCAATAATATTGTTACAGTAATTATTGTTCAATATTATATTTTATTGATTCAATAATTACTACGTTGATATTTTATATTATTGTTATTTTAATAATTGTCACTACACAATATTTTCATTATCGGATCAATAATTCATATTATTTGAATAATATTATTAGATAGCATTATTGGCAATGTCTAGAAAGTTACGTCTAAGGAGAGGTTTGGTCACCTAATTCATGCGATTGAAGAGAGAAATCCTTATTGGAAAGCCCCTCTTTCCTGGAACCGTGCAGTTTGTCGATGATTGTGATTCTGTAATATTATTTGTGAATAATTAATTATTGATTTATATGATAAGGAAAATATTCATTTTATGTGGATATAGATGGAGAAATTTTTTAAAGTGACAATTGTTGAAAAATTGATATTTTATCTTTTCTAATAAAATAATTTATTTAAATATATTATTATATTTTAATAATATAATAATGGTGATATTTTTACAATGAATGCGTGATATATGAATAAATGAGGAGAAAGAGTATTTTTGTTACTAAAAATATTTAAAACATGTTTTTGCATGTTTGTGGACCCTATTTCATGACTAAAATTTGATTATAGCCTGTAAAATCGTCCGTTTGTGGATTTCGGTCAATTTTTGTTTGAAATTTGGAAAATCTTAAACTTACAAAGTTGTAGGGAATAGAATTTTCTATGGAAAGGACATAAGATTCGAATTTTTCTGATAAAAGGGCTATTTATTATGAATTATTAAAGTTCCGGATTAATTGATTATTATTTTTTGGAGTTTTAATTGATTTTTGTAGGAAAAACGTTTTTGGCACATGTTTGGCTAAATTCAGATCTTCAAAGATGTGCGTAGGAAGTTTTGTATAAATAATAATATTTTATTAAATTTTCTGGTTTGGTGTTCTAAGAAATTTCCTATAAATAGGGTGCTTAGGTTAGAATTGAAAATCACACCAGAAACTAAAGTTTTCTCTCTCTTTCTCTCTATATTATCGAGCGTATTCTTGAGAGTATTATAATACTTTGAGTGTTGCTATACGGTGCAAATTCCCTTCAGCACTATATCCGGTATTCCAGCTAGAAGTACAATCTTTTCAAGGTAAGGGATATTATTTTTTCTTTAAAAAAATGATATTATTTCTTTCAATATCATTATGCCGGAATATTGATAGTATTTTTCTTGTGAAATTCTTGTCTTTTAGTATCTGGGTTACTATTCACGTATACGACACTATTCATGTATACGATACTATTCACGAATACGGCACTATTCACAGAAAAATTAAATTTTCGTTTTTTTGTCCAAAATATCTATTATGGATACTAGCTTTGATTGTATCCATGTTTTGATCATTCTTGAATTTTACTCCACTATGATTATTTATGAAGTATTTTTGAACTCGAATTGTTTAAAGTACTTAATCCTTAATATTTGTTCTTTTGTTTCTTTGGATTCGTTTTTCTTTAAAATATTTTCATCATCCTCATCCTAAATGATGATATTATTGAATACCTTCTTTTGTAGTGCAAATTATTAATGATTTTCTAATGAATATCTTTGGCCGTGTAGTGCAAAGATGAACAGTGTTGAGATGAACATGACCAATCGATGAATATCTTTGGCTTGTAGTGCAAAGATGAATATTTGATTCAAGATGAATATTGATTGATGTTACAGGGATAAAATAATGATGATGGACTTTTAAATTCATAGATTATAGTAGATTTCATCCTCTACGTAACTCATCTATGATTTATTATTTCCGCTGCGAATATTGATCTGAAATTTGTTGTCTATTGTATTTTATCAGATTTTTTTCTCTGTTGAAGACTAATGATAATTTGTTCTATATTATCTTAGTCATAATATTCTTTACTGAGCTTGTTGAGCTCACCCTTTTCCTTTTTGTTCCATTTTTCTTTTTAGGAGGCGAGAATGTAGCGAGTTCTAGTCGGGGTGTGGAATGATGGTTCTAGAAAGTTGTTTTAGTAGTCCTCACCATTTTTGTAAAATAATGTACCAATAATTATAATGAGGACTTATTTGGGTGTGAATATTGTCTAGATGGCAATATTTGTATTTAAACTTACAGTTTTTATGTTGTATTAATAAAGTTGTAGTTGTTTCTGTACCATGTTATTGACGACTCAAAATGGGTGATGTATACCTATTTTGGGGGTATCGCATCTATAGTTTTTGATTATGTATCCAATTATTCATATTCTTACAAGTTCTTAAATTATCCGATCATTGTTTATCAACACAGTATTAGTGCATAATCCAGATATTTATTTTGTTCTTTAGTTTCTAAATATGGTTATACAAGTGTCCCCACTTGGATAATCATTGTATTTAATCACATGTTGATACATACTTATTTATTTCAAGTATGTATAAGTTGACTTAAAAGACGTCTAAGCTATTTGATTTGGCTAGACACAAACTTAAAAATATTGTTGAACAAGATAGAACTTTATTGTATCCAACCAGATTATTTTGGTTCGAATTCCCGACTAAGTATGAACACCCTGAACATGGGAAAACTTTTGTGCACCTAAGGTGGATAAGATGAACGATAATATAGTTCTTGCATGTAGTATTGATCAATACAGAGCATAACGGGCTGATCGCCCCCCGTGCCTGTAAGTTATGACGGTTTACAAATGAAGTATTGTTTAACCTTTTCGAAAATAGAAAATAATGTTCATAGTCTGTCGACTAATCTCTAGTTATAGTCAGTACGTAGTTTCAAAATTTTGATATAGAATTGATATGTTGTTATTATTGGTTCAACTTACTTCACAACTGTTAATTCATTGTAGAAGTGTCATTCAAAGAAAACATTTAACCCTTTTAGCTAATATCTATTGTTGTTATTACTTGTTGGGCAATCAAATGCTCATTCTTGCTTTAAATTTAAATGTTTTCAGCTAAGTATGATCAACCCGAAGGATCAGGCAAGAACAAGGGGAAAGGAAAGCTGTTCGAATAAGTTTTAATAGTATTATATGTAATAGTTAAAGTTTATTAAGACAATGATACTTATTATTTATGATGTAATGAATGTTTAAAGGTCACGTACCAGGGAGTAGACTTTGATGCATATGTAAATTAAGTTTGTTATCTATATTTATTGTTATTATTATTATATTATTTCGCTCATAGAAATGGTATCGTGAAGCACCGAGTTAGGGTTTCAAGTACCTGAATTTGGGGGCGTCACACACGCGGCTGCGCATTTAAGCAGTTCAAATGTCATGAACATGCGCCATGTTTCTTTGATGATTGGTCATTAAGCGGCATGGCGCTTTTCCAAGTTTAAAATCGTTGGCCACCATGCAAGTGTCGGTTACCGTGCCATTAGCCAGTATAAAAGTTGTGTGGCCGCGCCCAAGACTAGAGTCATAAATATTTTAAGTTTTTAATGACATGTCTCATTCCAACTTTTGATATCAGTTACTTCTAAAACGTGTGCCTCTTAGATTTCTCTCCCTACAAAACTGACGCACGTCTCTTCTCCTCTCCAAACCATTCCCATTTCAAATTCCTAACTCCTCACCCCACTACTAATTTATACGCGATCAGTTCTCCTTCTCAAGTTCAAAATCTTCAACTGATCCTTCATTCCGTTTCAAAGATAAAGCTAGGGTTTATGAGAGATTGTTATAATAGTAAGTTTGGGGGAGTTCGAATATAGAGCACACATTTTCTCAGTCAAATTCTTCTCTTCAATTAAAGGTTCTTCTTCATCAAGTGTAATGGGGCCAAAACGAGCACATTCTTGCACTCCAGAGTCATCTTCCTCGAGTAACTAGAGTGAGGACATTGTTGACCTTTCAAAATTCGTCAGCCTTAAGGCCCAGATGGAATACTACCGAATAGTGGCTAAGATATTTATGAGGGAGCATGGTTTAAAGACTAAGGCACAAGATGGGCAACTGAAAGAAATGATCATAGAAAGATGTTAGCTTAGAGTCTGTTCCACACCCGTGCCTGCACCCATGGGCATTGTACGAGAATTTTATGCGAGGCGAAGGAGACCATGAGTGGGTTTTCCTTTGTTAGAGGTGTGCAAGTAGACTATCACCCACAGGCGATTTGTGGCGTGTTCAATTTACCCGACCCTCCAACTGGACATGCAAATTGGGTCGAGGCTGGAAGGTTTGAGACTGACCTCAACAGGGTTATCACTGACTTATTCATACTGGGTACACAGTGGAGTTACAAGCCAAGCACTAATCAGCGTAGGACTTTTCAGGCTTCAACCCTCAATCGCTATGCCAAAGCTTGGAACCTATTTATTTGTGCAAAACTTATGCCATCATCCCATCAGCATGAAATTATAACTGAATGGGCAATTATTTTATGGGGTATAATTATAGGAAAATACATTGATGTTGGTCATCTCCTTAACCAGAACATATTACGTAACATGCGTGGGAGCACTACCGGCATTATACCAAATGCCTCGATTATTTCTCATTTATGTGCTCGACCAGGAGTCATATTGGCTAATGAACAGTTGTAATACCCAAGTCAGGATATCACTCACGCTACGATAGCCAAGTTCAAAGATTAGGCAGGAGCTACCCCTCATCCAAGGGGCAAAGGTTTCATCCTTCCACCAGCATCATCGAGGCCTTCACCGCAGCACATGTGCACAATTGACGCCAGAACCTGTGACACCCCAAAATTCAGGTACTTGAAACCCAAACTCGGTGTTTAACGATACTATTTCTTTGAGCGAAATAATAATAATATAAACATTAAACTTAATTTACATACATCAGAGTTTTTCTAATCCCCCAGGTTCACAAACTTTAATACATTACATTACATGATAATAATAAATATCATTATCTTAGTAGAGTGTAAATATTACATAAGATAGCTTAGAACTTATTTTGCAACCTTTCATTTTCCCTTTTTCTTGGCAGAGCCTTCAGGTTGATCACACTTAACTGAAAATATTTAAATTAAGCAAGAATAAGCATTTGAGTGACCAACAAGTAATAGAAAGCAATAAAAGTTAGCTAAAGGAAGTAAATGTTTTTTGTTAATGTCACTTCTACAACGAATCAACAGTTGTGAAGTAAGCTGAAGCAACCATAGACAACATATCAATTCGATTTCAAATTTTTGAAACTACGTACTGACTATAAATGGAGATTAGTCGACAGACTATGAACATTGTTTTCTATTTTCAAAAAAGGTTAAACAGAACTTCATCTGTAAACTGTCATAACTTACAGGCACGGGGGTGATCAGCCCGTTATGCCCTGTATTGATCAATACTACATGTTCGAATGATATTTTCGTCCAGCATATCCGCCTTAGGCGCACAAAAGTTTTCTAGATTTGGTATGTTCATACTTAGTCTGGAATCCGAACCAAAACAATTCCATTGGATATAATAAAGTTCTATCTTGTTCAACAATATTTTTAAATCTGTGTCTAGCTGAATCAAATAGCTTAGACGGCTTTTAAGTCAATGTATACATACTGGAAACCAATAAGTATGTATCAACATGTGATTACAGACAGTGATTATCCAAGTGCGGACACTTGTATAACCATATTTAGAAATTAACGAACAGAATAAATATATGGATTGTACAACAAAATTGTATTAATAAACAATGATCAGATAATTTAAGAACTTATATGAATACAATTATTTGGATATGTAATTAATAACAACAGAGTTAATAATCAGGCAAAACGATAATATAATTCTAAAACTTTCTTACTCATGTCCATTGCATAAATTAAATGAAAAAGGTTAGATACTTGCTTGGTCTGCTGCTTACATAACTTAGTTTTATCTTTTATATCAAGACCTATCATTAATAAGATCATTCGTTCAAATAGAATAATATATTATAACACATAGTACTTGTGAGACACCGAATTTTATGAAATGAAAGTATTCAATTTTCTTATAATTATTCTATTTAGTAAATGGTTAAATTGATAAAAGGTTAAAGTTAAGGGTGACATTTGAAATTTTTTCAAAGTAAGTGATGATGAAGTTTTGTTTTATTAGCTCAATTATTGCTACAGTAATTGCTACATCATATCTCTCATATTATTAATTCGATTATTGTCACAGTATCATCTGCATTATATGATGTATTATTAAATCAATAATTGAGACGACAAAGTTATTCATATTATTAAATTGCAATATTTACAATGTCTAGAAGTTCTGCCAAGGAGAGGTTTGGTTACCTAATTGCGCGCCATTAGGGAGAAATCCTTACTGGAAAGCCCCTCTTTCCTGGGAATGACCTGGTTGTTAAATATTGTGAGTTATGATATTAATGATGAATAAGATCATTTTGATTAAAGATGAATTTGATAGTTCCATTGTATTGGGATTATTGGTGTTAGTTGAAATCGACATCTATGCCGATGATAATTGATGTCTGGGGGTTATATTGATAAATCGGGTAATTTATCGAATAAATGAGCAATTAATTGCTACTAATTCACATGCTTATATAACTATTTCTTCACATGTGTGTACTATTGAATCACATGATTTACTATTAGGGGAGGTGGTGCAAGTTTGATAATACTTGCAGGACTAAATTAAAAATGAAAGAAAAGTTGAAGGTATTGTACTGTAATATTTCGAGCCCCAAAACGTGCAATTATCAAAATTATATTTTCCTATAAATAGAAGCTCATTCTTCCTTCATTTCTCACCAATTCATTAAAGCTATAGAGCATTTATTATAGAGAAAAATTATAGAGAGAAGCTATAGAGAGAAAATTTATAAAGAGAAAGAAGAAGAGAAGTTTGTTACCTCTCTACTCCATTATCCAGCTTCTTTCTAAGGTAAGGGGTTTTATTTCTTTCGTATTCATGAAGAGAGCTATTATTATACCACTCCTTATTATTATGTTGGAATAACCTGTCTATGCGAAGTACTGCATACATGGTGAAATTCTTCTATTATTCCATTCCTTATTATTATGTTAGAATAACCTGTCTATGCGAAGTACCGCATACATGGTGAAATTCTTCTATTATTCCGTTCTTTATTATTATGTCGGAATATCCTGTCTGTGCGTTTACACCGGACCTGGTTCCATTATTTATTATTTTGTTGGAATATCCCCGCTTGCAAGTAATTTACCGACTCGGTTCCGATTCTTTATTATTACATTGGAATATCCTCGTTTAAGCGTATCACGCCTGACATGGTTCCATTCTTTATTATTTTGTTTGGAATAACCTGTCTGTGCGGTCTCTATCGCATGCATGGTGAATCCTTCTGTTATTCCATTCTTTATTATTCTGTTGGAATAACCTGCCTATGTGAATTACCACATGCATGATGAATGATCCTTTGTATTCATTCCTTATTAAATTGTGGAAAAGATCTGTTTATGTTAATTATGATGAGAGTCATAATAAAAACTTTGGACTGATGAAAATCATGGGTATATGAAGTATTAGTAAGTGTTATGATGAGTTATGTTGGTTGTTATATGAAAACATGAAAGTTTATTAGAAATCATAAAGGGTTGAAAAATTAGATTTTGGTGAAAACGGAACATGAAATTCAATTGACCATATGTCCTATTATATTTAGAATTTTTGAGTGTGGTCAAGTTCTAGAGTTAGATCTATGAGTTTTGTAGCATCTCCAAGTGGAATCACTAAAAAAGGTATTGTAAATTTTTGTGTGGACTGATTTTAGCAAAGGAGCCAAAAGCTGCAAATACCAAAAATGCTACTGCCCAGATTTTTAAAAGGGAAGTTTCGGCCACTTAATTTGTGAGAAAAATTCTGGCCTTTTGGGACATGAAAGTATATGGTATAAAGAACATCCTGTCCAAAAATGAGCTCATTCCGACTTAAAATGAGCAAGTTATGACCATTTCAAAATTTAGGTTTTTTTGACGAAAAACGCTATAACTGGAGTTCAATAACTCCGATGGGCATGAAATTTAAAATGGTAGTTCACATTAACATGTGTAAGATTCTGGCAAGATTTGGGAATTTCTGGAGTTAAACTTGAGGTAGCTAATTTCTTAAGGAATTAATTAGAAATTAATTTTTGAAAAATAGTAAATGAATTTTAAAAATTCCGAGAAAAATGTATGTTCATTATGGGACTATATACTGCTAAATCCCAGAAAAGAAATATTTTTGGGACTGATTTGTTATTTTTTATGAAAATAGTTTAGTTACGAACATATGAGTTAAATATGTTATGTGAAGTAACAAAGTTGGAAAATAGGATTTTATGGCTTGGAAATCCCATATAAGGTATATGCATATTTTTGATGAGGGATTTGATCATTGGTGATGAAACTTATTTTTGGCTTACGTACGAAGATGGACTATTGTTTATTGAATTATATATTTTTGACTTACGTGCAGAGATGGAATTGGTATGATTATGACCAGAGATTATTCGGTATAGTCATGACCATTGATGATTTAATGAATATCCTTGGCCCATAGTTCAAGGATGATTTGATGATGTGGTTTATTTATTAAGCTGAGTCTCAGCGATTAAGTTGATGAAATTTTTTTTAAATCATAGAAGATAGTAGATTTTATTCTCTACCTGACTTTTTTAATGGATTGCTTGTTCCGCTGCTGTTAAACTTGATGTCTATTGTATTTTATCAGTTTAACATTGTTGAAGACTAATGATAATTTATCCTGCATTATCTTAGTCATAATATTTCTTACTGGCTAGTTGAGCTCACCATTTTGCTTTCATTGTTCTCTTCAGGAAATGAGAACGAGGTAGACTAGTCGGGGAAGCGAGAGATGGCGGTCGGATGATAGTATTAGTAGTCCTCACTATTCTGTAAAATAGTGTGATAATAAATGTATTAAGGACTTATTTTTGAGTTTGTATACTGTCTAGAAGATAATGATTGTATTAAAACTCACAGCTCATGTTGTATATTTAAGTTTATATTTGAAGTTTGTACCATGTATTTGGCGACTCAGAATAGGTGATGTATACCTATTTAGGGGGCGTTACAATACTGCTATTCGTCGTCAGCACATAACCTAATCATATTATCACATAAGTTTAGCAGTCGATTGGATCACAAACAGACACGTATCTAGTCAAATGATCTAAGTCCAGATCAATTTCTAAAATATTTCGGTGTACCAACGGCTTTATCGGGTAATTATCGAGTGTCAGTCATATTATTTTTAAATGAATTATAATAATTTTTAAACAATTATTATAATTTATCATGATTTTTCAAACACCGGAATCATTATTAAATGATTTAAATATTAAATAATTCTATTATTATTAATATTTAAACAATATTAAAATATTACTGAAACCATTGCTAAAATATTAAAGTTACTTATAATAACTCAAATACTTTTAAAGTTTTAATATTACCATTAAATAATTTTTAAAACATTTAAAATCATTCTTAAATAATTAACATGTATTATTTACCCAAATATTAAAAGTCATTTATTATAACTTAAAATATTTTTAATTTATTTATATCTATTTTAAATGATTTTTAAATTAATAAAACCATTTTTAAACTTTTTATTTAATTTAATTATTAAATAAATCTAATATCTTTAATATTAAATTATTAATGAAATTATCCTTTAAATATTAAAAGTTATATTCTATAACTTAAAATATTTTTAAACTCCTTATTTTCATTTAAAATAATTTTTATAATATTAAAATCATTTTTAATTAATTTATGTAATATAATTATTAAATAAATTTAAATATCATTAATATTAAATAATTAATGAAATTTACTTTTAAAATATTAAAAGTTATATTTTATAACTTTAAGTATTTTTAAATACCTTATTATCATTTAAAATGATTTTTAATATAATAAAATAATTTTAATTAATTCATTTAATACATTTATTAAATAAACTAAATACCAATAATATTCAAATAAATACTAATATTTATGGAAAATATGTCAAATTATTAAAAGTTAATTTTTATAACTTCAAATAATTTTTGTAATTTTTAGAAATTAATTTCTATTTTTAAAAGATTTTTGGAATTTAATATAAATAAAATTAAAAAGTCTGTCGCTAAAGCCTTTAGCGACAGAAAGTGTAGCCTTAGGTGTTCTTGAGCACCAAGAACATTCATACACCAGTTTCGAGTGACCTAGTTTGACCAATAATAATTTCTTGTGTAGTATTTTTCTGGTCAAGATAAAGCTTTAATCTTGTAGTATTCATGTAGAACTACAAGAATCAACAATAAACAGGGTCATACAATATCACAAATACAAGTTATAAAGCCTTGAACTAGCTGTCAGATGTGTTCTTCATGTTCTGGGCTACCCAGAAACATGAAGTCATGGCTGGTCAACGCTATTAATGACCTTCAATCTTTCAATCTGTTCATGTTATAGGTGTTCTAGACGTCGGGTTTTGTAAACTAACTAACAGGGTACATGTTTAAAGCACTTAGAAGGTTTACAAATCATCAAGCTGCAAGATCTAAGCCTTAGAACAAGCTGTAAGAGTTGTTCTTCATTTTCTGGGTTACCCAGAAATGAAGAATAGTTCGAGTAGCCATATTTGGGCTTCCACAACTTGCTGTTCATGTAATGTTTTAGTGATCTAATGATTTCAGGTTGTACCCAACATGTAAGTGAATAAATATATCACATAAAATCAATCAAACAACAATACAATTATCAGATCTATGTTGGTCAAAGTATGCCAGAGATCATGCTCATCAGTTTTCTAGGTTACCAAGAAAACCGATTTCATGATCGTCTGACCTCCTTTGACCAGCCACTACTTTCTTTCTGTTAATCATATAGGTGATGTTAAGGCTTAAATATAAAGTTCATCTACCAATCTACAACTTAGATACAAAAACATCAACAAACTACTTAAGATATGTCAGATCCAGGCTTTGAGAAACCTTGTCAAACACAATCTGGGCAGTTTCTAGGTTACCCAGAATTGCTCAGTCAAGCTCGGTCAACTGAGTTTGACCAATAATAACATGAAATCTACACATCAACTAAACCTAGTTCTAGTTCTAGAACAAAGATCTCATAGCATACTACAAGTTCAAACATTTAAACAACTAAAAACATAAACAGACTGAGATCCATGTGGTGTGACATTCGTTGTCAGACAACATTTTTAAATTTTTCCATATTTTGAAAAACATCAAATTCGTGAACTTAGATGTTATAGATCTAACATTTATCAACCTAGATCACTTAGCTACACATCATACAACATGTTTAAACACACAAACCTAACATCTAACATAGGATTAAAGATCAGATTTCTTATTTAGGGTTATACCTCTTCTGTAAAATTTCTTGATCTAGGATCCTTGATCTATTATGGGTGAACTTGGAACTAGATTTGGGACTGATATATCAAAATATTTTGTGGGTTTTAGAGAGAGAAGGTCTAGGTTGAGTGTTGGTGAATAAATGGGCTTAAATATGACTTTTTCTCTCTCTTTGATCTATATATATGATGATACAATGTATATAGCTGAGATATATTGGCTGATTTGTGAAGATTTCAGCCACATGGGTTAGCTAGAGTTGTTGACTTGCCAATATATGGCAAGATTTACAAGTTACCTTCAATAATGCAAGAGGGGTATTATAGACATTTGCCTTTTAAATTTAATGGCTAAATTGTAACTTTACAAACCCTTATGGTTTGACCCTTAGGGTTTAACCCTAAGGTAAAAAATATATATAGATTTTCTAGGATTTTCTAATTAAGCTAAAAATGAAAACTAAAGTTTCTAAAAATATAAATTAGGGTTCCCTAATTAGATTAGGTTTCCTAAAATATCTTGAAAATTAGATTAAATATTTATTAATTAGCATTAAGATTTCTTAATTGGCGATTAGGGTTTATAATTAGCAAATTAGGGTTTATAATTTTAAAGTTAGGATTCCTAATTTAGAAATTAGGGTTTCTAATAATTAGGGTTTTCCCTAATTAGGGTTATATTCAAAATTACCTGTCATTAGACACATTAAAGCGATTACATGCATAACAGTCTTGAACTGCTATTTGAGTTTCAAAATATGATTTATCGCTTTAATGCTAGGGTTTTGACATTATACACAATAATTGACCAATCATTATCAATATATACACATACAGTACATATTTATAGCACTGAAATAAAATTAATATTATATTATTATTCACATTCTTTATTCAAAATCCAGAATTAGGGTTTTGAATCCATATCCCGACTTAACTTTCATATATACCATTATTAATTAAATTAAATAATTAACTTAATTAATGAAATAAATTCATATAATAAAATAGATATTATAATAATTGTAATAATCATTCCATATATTATTTAAATAATATAATAATCATATTTTCATGGAAAATAAATAATAAAAAATATTTTTACTACCAAATTAATTTATTATAAGAGTATAATTTATAATGATCAATAATTCTTTAAAAAATTATTTGAAATTATTCATGTAATAAATAAATTTTATTTATCACATATATACATATACTTTACCTTGTACATATTCCCATCTTTAAAATAAAAAAAAAGTTTATACACAAAATTTTTTATTTATTTATATTGAAAATATTGGGTTATTACATTCACCCTCCCTTATAAAGATTTCGTCTCCAGAGTGACCGTTTTAAAACTTATACATACTAGGGTACATAGCATACACAGTTATTTCAAGTAGATCTCGATCAGATTCGATCGAACTGATCTTTAACTATTCAACATAATGCTTATCTATCTGATTAAACGGAAATTTGATTTTTAATAGAACTCAAATTCTTCCTTCAAAATAGCTTTATAAAATAATTTACTATATATAGGAAAATCATACATAAGAAAATAAAATTTGTACGAATAATACCTGGAGTTCTATCACCAGCTGCCACGGTATCCTGAACAGTCATGTTGAAGACTCTTGCGATTGACTTTGTTGGTTTGCTTGTTAAAGTCGGTCCAATTATCGCTAGTCCCGCTGCCTTTCCCAGTAGTCACACTCCCTGCATCCATTCTCCTTTTCGGATAGTCCTTCACATTATGCTCCGTTGACCCACACAGAAAATATCCACTATTCATTCTAGGATTGGGGCAGTTGGGAGAGATATGTCCCTCCTGCCCACACTTGTAACACACGAACTTTCCTTTTAGACACTCACTTGAGTGATTTTTCCCACAATTCCCACACTGAACCACCTGCTTCTTCACACCTTCCTGCTAAACCTGGATATTTACATAATTGTTCCCCTTCCTCTTTAAATTTCCACTCCTACTCCCACTATTAGTTTCCACCTTCACAGCTCCCTCGACTTTTCCCTTATTCTTTTTCTCCTTATTATAGTGGCTCATGGCCTCACTCCCCTCCTCAGCTATAATAGCCTTTTCTAAAAGTGTTACAAATGTATTGATCTGCAACACTGCCACCTTGTTGTAGAGCCAAGGTTTTAATCCCAGCTCAAACCTTCTCACCTTTCTAGCCTCTGTATCAACTTGATGCGGAGAAAACCTAGCTAATTCGTTAAACTTTGCGGCATACTCTACAACAGTCATGTTTTCCTGCTTTAACTCCAAATATTTTACCTCCATCCTAGCCTGCATACTAGATGAGAAATAGTTTTCAAAAAATAGATTTTTAAACCTAGCCCAATTTACCTCACCTTCTCTTGCCCTAGCTTGATTTGCGTCCCACCAAAAATTCACCTCCCCTTTCATCATATAGATGGCAAAAGCTATCTTTTTCCCCTCAGCTACCCTAGCTATAACAAATGCCTTTTCTATTTCCTTAACCCAGGTTTGGGCTTCTATTAGGTTAGTTGTCCCTCTGAATTCTGGCGGTCTTATAGCCTTAAAATCTTTGAAGTTTGCCAAACGATTTTTTGGCTGATTCACTACGGCTGGCATTCCCTGCTGCATAGCCTGAGCTACCATGTTCGCAAAATTTTACATCGGGTTTGGTTGTTGTCCCCCAGCATTGTTGACAGATTCTTCTGCCCTTTGGTTTCGAGTTTGTCTCCTTGGCGGCATTATCTGATTAAATAAGACCATAAATTATTATTGTACTTTACACAACAGAACACATATTGCTATCCCTTTGTGACTACAAAAGTCGAGATTTGCTGCTTTAACTTATACAAAAGTTAAGAATATTACACTACACAGACATACATATCATATATACAACATCAATCATAGATATTCAAACAGTAATTATACTACTTATTCACTATGCCTTTTTCTTGATCTTGGACAACCTTTCGCCTGATGACCTACTATCCCACAAATAAAATAGACACCTTGCTTTGGATTGGGACAATGAGGAGAGATATGTCCCCCATGTCCATAATTGTAATAAAATTTTTCCCCTTTTCGACACAAGCCTTCATGTTTCTTGTTATAGTTTGTACATTTTTCTATTCTGCTAAGGTTCCCTTGGTTATTATCAGAATTTCTTAAGTCACGATCTTTCATCTTTTTTTCCCCTTCTTGCTCAGAGCTGCACACAATTTGTTACTTATGGTTCCAATCTGATCAATTTGGATTTTAAGCTTATCATGTTCTTCCATTGTTTCTATTAACACCTTTCGCAATTGACTATTTAACAGCTTTTCTATTTCCTACAGCTTTTCCAGAGAAGAAACCTTGTTCCTCAGATACTTCACTTCCGTTGATGCTTGATCAGTTCCAACTTCGGTGTCCAAATCACTATCTATCATTTCCACCGTTTCTGGGTCCGGTACTATATTTTCCAAAATAATCACCTCATCCGGGTTGCTTTCAACTTGAGCCTCTATTTCAGCTATAGGCTTTGATATTGGCTCGGTTATGGAGATTGGCTCCTTCTTTACGATCTAAGGGTATCCTAATCCTTTTCCACCGACATCTACACATAAATTATCTTGATTAACATATAATATATTTATACAACAAACAATACTTTTATATAAGTTATCTTTTATTTTGTTTGACGATGAATTTATTCAATTCATCTCTTTTTAAACTCTATATGAGTTATTGGTATTTTTAACGTTTCCCTCTGTCCTAGGGTTATAGCCTAAGGTCTATTCTCACCTAAGGTTTTTAACACTAAAGCTCTGATACCAACTTATGATGCCCCCAAATTTAGGTATTTAAAACCCAAACTCGGTGCTTCACGTTACCATTTCTTTGAACGGAATAACAATAATATAAACATTAAACTTAATTTACATACATCAGAGTTTTTCTAATCCCCCAGGTTCACAAACTTTAATACATTACATTTTATGATAATAATAAATATCATTGTCTTAGTAGAGTCTAAATATTACATAGGATAGCGTAGAACTTATTCTGCAACATTTCCTTTTCCCTTGTTCTTGGTAGAGCCTTCAGGTTGATCACACTTAACTGAAAACATTTAAATTAAGAAAGAATAAGCATTTGAGTGACCAACAAGTAATAGAAAGCAATAAAAGTTAGCTAAAGGAAGTAAATGTTTTTTGTTAATGTCACTTCTACAACGAATCAACAGTTGTGAAGTAAGCTGAAGCAACCATAAACAACATATCAATTCGATTTCAAATTTT
The DNA here is from genome assembly GCA_020205605.1 of Panax ginseng. Taxonomy (NCBI): domain Eukaryota; kingdom Viridiplantae; phylum Streptophyta; class Magnoliopsida; order Apiales; family Araliaceae; genus Panax; species Panax ginseng. The sequence continues at coordinate 89,220,595 of CM035134.1, read as the reverse complement.
TGAAACTACGTACTGACTATAAATGGAGATTAGTCGACAGACTATGAACATTGTTTTCTATTTTCAAAAAAGGTTAAACAGAACTTCATCATCAGAATCGTCATAACTTACGAGCACGGGGGGGTGATCATTTGTTATGCCTACGTGATTGATCAATACTACATGCTCGAATGATATTTTCATCCAGCATCTCCGCCTTAGGCACACAAAAGTTTCCCAGATTCAGGATGATTATACTTAGTCTGGAATCCAAACCAAAATAATTCGGTTGGATATAATAAAGTTCTATCTTGTTCAACAGTATTTTTAAATCTGTGTCTAGCTGAATCAAATAGCTTAGACAGCTTTTAAGTCAATGTATACATAATGGAATCTAATAAGTATGTATCAACATGTGATTAAATATAATGATTATCCAAGTGAGGACACTTGTATAACCATATTTAGAAATTAGCGAACATAATAAATATATAGATTGTACAACAATATTGTATTGATAAACAATGATCGGATAATTTATGAACTTGTATGGATACAATTATTTGGATACGTAATCAATAAAAACAGAGTTAATAATCTGGCATAACGATAATATAATTCTGAAAGTTTCTTACTCATGTCCACTGCATAAAGTAAATGCAAAGGGTTAGATACTTGCCTGGTCTGCTGCTTACACAACTTAGTTTTATCTTTTATATCAAGACCTATCATTAATAAGATCATTCATTCGATTAGAATAACATACTATAACACATAGTACTGCTATTTCCAGTAAGCACATAACCTAATCATATTATCACATAAGTTTAACATTCTATTGGATCACAAACAGACACGTATCTAGTCAAATTATCAAAGTCCAGATCTATTTTTGAAATATTTCGGTGTACCGATGGCTGTATCGGGTAATTATCAAGTCTAAAACTTTATTTTGTATTTCATTATTCGTTTAGATATTTTAAGTATCAGTTATATTATTTTTAAATGACTTATAATAATTTTTAAATAATTATTATAATTTATCATGATTTTTCAAACACCTAATCATTATTAAATAATTTAAATATTAAATAATTCTATTATCATTAATATTTAAGCAATATTAAATATTAATAAAACCATTGCCAAAATATTGAAGTTACTTATAATAACTCAAATACTTTTAAAGTATTAATATTGCCCTTAAATTATTTTTAAAACATTTAAAATTATTTTTAAATAATTAATATTAATATTTAAATTTTAATGTATTATTTACCCAAATATTAAAAGTCATTTATCATAACTTCAATTATTTTTAATTCATTTATATCCATTTTAAATGATTTTTAAATTAATAAAACTATTTTTAAACTATTTATTTCATATAATTATTAAATAAATCTAATATCTTTAATATTAAATTATTAATGAAATTATACTTTAAATATTAAAAGTTATATTTTATAACTTAAAATATTTTTAAACTCCTTATTTTTATTTAAAATGATTTTTATAATATTAAAATCATTTTGAATTAATTTATTTCATATAATTATTAAATAAATCTAAATATCATAAATATTAAATAATTAATAAAATTTACCTTAAAATATTAAAAGTAATATTTTATAACTTAAAATATTTTTAAATACCTTATTATCATTTAAAATGATTTTTAATATAATAAAATCATTTTTAATTTATTTATTTAATACATTTATTAAATAAACTAAATACCAATAATATTCAAATAAATACTAATATTTATGGAAAATATGCCAAATTATTAAAAGTTAATTTTTATAACTTAAAATAATTTTTTTAATTTTCAAAAATTAATTTCTATTTTTAAAAGATTTTTGGAATTTAATATAAATAAAATTAAAAAGTCTGTCGCTAAAGCCTTTAGCGACAGAAAGTGTAGCCTTAGGTGTTCTTGAACACCAGTTTCGAGTGACCTAGTTTGACCAACAATAATTTGATCTTGTGTAATGTTTTTCTGGTCAAGATAAAGCTTTGATCTTGTAATACTAATGTAGAACTACAAGAATCAACAATAAAAAGGGTCATACAATACCACAAATGCAAGTTATAAAGCCTTGAACTAGCTGTCAAACATGTTCTTCATGTTCTTGGCTGCCCGGAAACATGGAGTCATGGCCGGTCAACGCTATTGATGGCCTTCAATCTTTGAATCTGTTCATGTTATAAGTGTTCTAGACATCGGGCTTTGTAGACTAACTAACAGGGTACATGTTTAAAGCACTTAGAAGGTTTACAAATCATCAAGCTGCAAGATCTAAGCCTTAGAACAAGCTGTAAGAGTTGTTCTTCATTTTCTGGGTTACCCAGAAATGAAGAATAGTTCGAGTAGCCATATTTGGGCTTCCACAACTTGCTGTTCATGTAATGTTTTAGTGATCTAATGATTTCAGGTTGTACCCAACATGTAAGTGAATAAATATATCACATAAAATCAATCAAACATGTGACAACCCGAGAATTTGGACAATTTATTAAAATCTTAAATGATTGATTTAAGGTCAAATAATAGACCTAGACAGAAAATAAGTGTATGCATTTGATGTTATTAGGATGGAATTTTGAGGATTTTAAAATTTCGTGAAGGCTTATAGGTGAATTATTCAGGATTAAGGATTTTTGTGATTAAGTTCTGTGAATATGGTTATGTATGTGTACAGAATGTGGTTAAGGGTCAAGGGTTGACCAGATAAATTATATCTGTAACAAACCCTAAGAATATATTAAGAATGTCAACGTTCAGTTAGAAAACCCTAACGTCTGATAAGAAACCCTAGAAATCGGTTCTGGAAACTCTAGTTTCAGTTCCGGGAATCCGAAATCCTAATTCGGTGCATGAAACCCTAAATCGGGAACTTAATAGCATAAGTGTAAATAATTAAAAGATTAATTAGGGTTAATCTTAACAAATTGATTACAAAACCCTAATTCTAAATTTGAAACCCTAATACTTGATCTGAAAACCCTAGTTTCAGATTTTGATAAATTGAAGCCCTAATCTGGGATTATAACGGAGAATTATAATGCTCAAGTGATATTAAGTATAAGGTTAATTAGGGTAAAGCTTAATCAATTCGAAAACCCTAATCTCAAATTTTAAACCCTAATTTGTGGGTTGAAAACCCTAATGACCATTTTGAACCCTAATTGTACAGTGGTGGATTTAATTGCTATAATTGCAATGTTAATTAGGAAATATAAATCCTAATTGTCAAGTTATTATAAACCCTAATCTAATTGGGAAATCTAATTTCTAAAAATTGAAATATTATTTTTATATTTAAAACCCAAATTTTTGGGTTATAAATTATAATGTACAAATTTGACCCTAAGTGCTTAATTAGCAATTTTAATTAGGATAAAATTGTCCTAATTAGCAAATAATGATTCATGATTAGGAAATTATGATATAATTAGGAAGCCCTAATTATAATTAGAAATCAAAATTTTCTATTTTTAAAATTTAATTAGAAAATTTTTGAAATCCAAGTTGCTAAATAGTTAAGGGTTAAAACTTAAACCCTAAAATGCTCCAAACCCTAAACCCTAACAAACCCTAAACCCTAAGGGTTTGGCCAATTCCAAGAATACCATTAAAAATAATTAGATAATGACCAAAGTGCCCTTTTAGTGTATTTTATTATGTAACTTGCAAAACTTGCTATAACTTTAGTAGGTTACCAAATATTTTGACTTTGCAACTTGAAATCTCAAATCAAATCAAATTTTCAACTCAAATTGAAATTGAAGCAACATGCATGAATCAAAGCATTATAAATTGATTTGGAGAGAGAAAGTGCACAAAAATTTAACCAATTTCATTTTTTCTCTCACCAACTCCCATTCTCTCTCAAACCCACGAAATGTAGTGCTAGATCAGCCACAATATCAAGCCCCACGCTTACTAATAATGATCAAAGAATCGATTCTAGAAATCAAGCTCAAAGGTATATGAACCCTAAAATTCAAATCTCATGATTTGTTGTTAAATGTTGCAATTGATTGGTTAGATATGTGTTATATGGTGTTAATAAGTGATGCGGGTTGTTATATCAAGGATCTATAACACTTAGATGCATCTAATTTAAAGATTTCTCAAACCGGAAATCGGAAAAATGTGGTCGACAAGCAAATGTCGAGAACTCGTAGATCCTTTCTTGTTAATTATTTTTGTGTTTTGAATGTTGTAACATGTAGTAATGCGTTATGTGGTCCTTTAGATGCAAAAAGAATCAAAGTCGATCATGTGTAGATCGAAGCGAAACAAGCGGTCAAAGCCCGATTGACCGTTCATTTAAAAGTCGAACTGGGTAACCCGAATGTGTATCAAATGGTCCGACAACTTTGTTCAAGCCTCGATTTTGCGTCCCGATATGTGTTTTGGCTAAGTTGTTGATTGTTTATTGTAGTCGGTATCTGATTATATGTTAAAGTAATTAGAACACCTAGATCATAAGCGGAATGGTAGAAATTATGGTCAGTAATTACCGATTAAATCGTTTCAAGAACAACTGAAAACCCAGATTTGTTCAAGAAATGATTCTTGGACCATGGTTCAATTCGGCTAGAATCAGATTGTGTAATGTTGTTGTTATGATTTAGTGTTATGAAGTTGTACAATCGCCATTAATACTACATTAATGAATCAATTAAGCACTGATAAAAAAAATTCGGGATGTGGATATTAAAATGATCAAAGTAGGTATTTAAAAATTTTTCTTCAAATCAAAAACACGTAAATTGAAGAAGCAGTCCGATACGAGAAGTTGGATGGCTTAGATCTCTCTGTGATTATATGTTTTGGACATGAACGTTGCTTAAGATTGTAGTACTACGTCAAGATTATAACATTAGAACAGCTTAAACACTCGTAAACGTATGGATGGAAAGTAATATAATCGGTCAAACCGAGCCCTCAACCTCGACGATATGCGTTTACGGAAATTGCCCAAGAACACCAAGAACACCTATAGCGACGGTTCTGTCGCTATAGGGCCCCTTTAGCGACGCTTATTTTCGAAAAATGCAGAAAATTAATAAAAAATTGAAATAAATGGTTTTTAATTATTAAAAATACATAATAAATTATGAAAAATTATTTTAAATTTAAAAAATAGTTTTTAACTATTTTGAGTATATTTCAAAAATATTTAATATTTTTGGGAATATAAAGGTATTTATTTATTTAATTATAATATTAAATAAATTATGAAAAATAGTTTTTAATTCATGAAAAATCATGAAAAATAATATTATGGTAAAAGAAAATATTTTAAGTTATTTTTTGATGACTTTTAATATTTTATGATAAATTTCATTAATAATTTATTATTAATGGTAATTAGTTTATTTAATAAATATATTAAATAAATTAAGGAAAAATAGAATTAATGGTTTAAAAATCATATAAAAATGATTTAAGTGTTATAAAATATTATAAGTTATAAAATATAACTTTTGATATTTTGGCATGAAAATATTAATATTTTAATATTAATATCAATTATCGGATAATGGATTTAAGTGTTTAAAAATCATATAATTATGATTTTAAGGTATTAAAATATTTTGAAATATTATAATTATATTATAATATTATGTTATGATTTTTTAATAATTTTATATTAAATGAATATTAATGATTAATGAATATTGTGGTATTTAAATACGATATTAATGATTGGAAAAACATGATAAATGGTAATAATTATCCGAAAATTATTACGAGCCTAGGAAAAATGTTTTGACTGCTAAGAAAATTATCTGTGATAAGTGTTAAGTGTTTAAGCAGAGTTTAATTGAACTTAAACTCGAGTATTGTCCGACTAGACCGTCAGGATGACAGAATGATGTTAGTTTTAAGTCAGACTGAAATAGTTTGACCTGATGCTAAGTCTTATGTGCTGTATAGACTTATAGGGTTATGTGTTATGTGTTTAGGTTATTCTTTGTATTTAAATATAACAGAATTGTACTGTGATTCTAGTATTGGAGATCTATATTATTAATATTAGGTCTTCGGGTAAAGCGTTATAAATTGCGTTGCGGTAATCAACGGTTCAGGCAAGTTTGTTCTTACTTAACTCTAATAAGAGTGTTTTATTCAAGCTTATGGTTAATCATTTTTGATTGCCATGAAAATTGTAATTCGTACATCTTGCATGTATAAGTCGGTATGAAAGGTCGATCACCTTCATTACAAGTTGGTTCGTAAATGTTTGTTCATGTTTAAAACTTGTTCGGATCAAAAGTTTGTTCTCGCTAGTTCTCAATTATATTAATGAATTATAGCCGACTTTATTATTCATATTCTTCAATCATGATATATCCTTATATTGTTGTATTTAAACTTCTTTGGGCAACTTTCATGCTCACCCTTGCTATATCATGATAAAACATTGCAGATAAGACGTAAAGCGTTCGGGACATGAGGAAAGCGATTAAAGCCAAGTTCACTTGGGTTATAAAGTGCTTGACTAGTTTGTAATAGCGTATTGTGATAAATATTGTTATGTAATAAATAGTTTATGAAATGTGTATAAGTTAAGGTTACTCGACCTTGGGGAATAGTGTGTAATGTAATGTATAAACAATTTATGTTTATATCTTCCGTGATTAGTAATAGAAATAGTATACCGGATCCGAGGTGATTTGGGGCTCGGGTTCGGGGGACGCTACAAAACAACAATACAATTATCCGATCTATGCTGGTCAAAGTATATCAGATATTATGCTCATCAGTATTCTGGGTTACCCAGAAAAATGATTTCATGATTGTCTGGCCTCCTTTGACCATCCACTACTTTCTTTCTGTTAATCTTATAGGTGATATTAAGGCTTGAATATAAAGTTCATCTACCAATCTACAACTTAGATACAAAAACATCAACAAACTACTTAAGAGCTGTTAGATTCAGGCTTTGAGAAACTTTGTCAGACACGATATGGGCAGTTTCTGGGTTACCCGGAATTGCTCAGTCAAGCTCGGTCAACTGAGTTTGACCAACAATAACATGAAATCTACACATCATCTAAACCTAGTTCCAGTTCCTGAACAAAGATCTCATAGCATACTACAAGTTCAAACATTTAAACAACCAAAAACATAAACAAACTGAGATCTATGGGGTCTGACATTCATTTTCAGACAACATTTTTAAATTTTTCCAGATTTTGAAAAACTTCAAATTCGTGCACTTAGATTTTATAGATCTAACATTTATCAACCCAGATCACTTAGTTACACATCATACAACATGTTTAAACACAAAAATCTAACATCTAACATAGGATCAAAGATCATATTTCTTATTTAGGGTTATACCTCTTTTTGTACAATTTCTTGATCCGGGATCCTTGATCTCATATTTGAACTTGGGCTGGATTTGGGACCTGATCAATCAAAATATTTCGTGGGTTTTAGAGAGAGAAGGTCTAGGTTGAGTGTTGGTGAAAAAATGGGCTTGAATATGACTTTTTCTTTCTCTTTAATCGATATATATGATGATACAATGTATATAGCTGAGATATATTGGCTGATTTGTGAAGATTTCAGTCACATGGGTTAGATAGAGTTGTTGACTTGCCAATATATGGCAAGATTTACAAGTTACCTTCAATAATGCAAGAGGGGTATTATAGACATTTGCCTTTTACATTTAATTGCTAAATTATAACTTTGCAACCCTTAGGGTTTGATCCTTCGGGTTTAACCCTAAGGTAAAAAAATATATAGATTTTCTAGAATTTTCTAATTAAGCTAAAAATGGAAACTAAAGTTTCTAAAATTATAAATTAGGGTTCCCTAATTATATTAGGTTTCCTAATCACAAATATCTTGCAAATTAGATTAAAGATTTATTAATTAGCATTAAGATTGCTTAATTAGCAATTAGGGTTTAAAATTAGCAAATTAGGGTTTATAATTTTAAAGTTAGGGTTCCTAATTTAGAAAATAGGGTTTCTAATCATTAGGGTTTTCCCTAATTAGGGTTATATTCTATATTACATGTCATTAGACACATTAACGTGATTACATAACAGTCTTGAACTCCTATTTGTGTTTCAAAATATGGTTTATCGCTTTAATGCTAAGGTTTTTACATTATACACCATAATTGACCAATCATTATTAATATACACATACAGTACATATATATTTATAGCACTGAAATAAAATTAATATTATATTATTATTCTCATTCTTTATTCCAAATCCAGAATTAAGGTTTTAAATCCATATCCGTCTTAACTTTCATATATACCATTATTAATTAAGTTAAATAATAAACTTAATTAATCTGAAATAAATTCATATAATAAAATAGTTATTATAATAATTCTAATAATCATTCCATATATTATTTAAATAATATAATAATCATATTTTTATGGAAAATAAATAATAAAAAATATTTTTACTACAAAATTAATTTATTATAAGAGTATAATTTATAATGATCAATAATTCTTTAAAAAAAATTATTTGAAATTATTCATGTAATAAGTAAATTTTATTTATCACCTATATACATATACTTTACTTTGTACATATTCTCATCTTTAAAATATAAAAAATTATACGCAAAATTTCTTATATATTTATATTAAAAATATTGGGTTATTACAGAACCTCATCCCAAGCCACTGTTGAACAGGATGATCGTCGTCTCCAAAGGTTGGAGAGGAAGGTCGACGCAATGTATGACAATTTTTCAGCATTTGCCAATGGATTGACGAGGTACCTAGCCGAGGCTTTCCCACAACAGGGAACCATGCTTGAATGGCCACAATATGGGATAGCCGTGCCATTTCCACCGCCAGACTCACCACCTGAGGAGAGTGGTACAGCCGATAACTAGCGAAGTTCTTTGAAACCCTTTACATTCATTCATTGGAACAATGAATATTTTAAGTTTGGGGGTATTGGGTGTTTAGTAGAGTAGTGTAGTTGCATGTAGTTAATTTGCATCATCTTTGCATGTTTAGTTTAATTTTTGCATGTTTATTTGTTTAGTATGAGTTTATTTAATAATTGCAGAAATTTTTTGCATTTTAGTGATTCATTTATGTTGTAGTTATGTGTTTAGTTGCATATTCCAAGTATTTAGCTTTATGGAATTTTAATTTAGCCAATGATGAATATGAATTTGATGGATCTTTGAATTTAGTGATAACATGAGCTCGGTTATAATGGTATACATGATTTGATCCATACTTGTTGTTTTGATGCTTTCAGTTAGCACATAGTTGTTCATATATGCTTGTTGGTATAAGAATGACGTGTTTTGCCTGCTTAGTAGAATTATTTTTAAAAATAGAATTGTGTAGAAAGTGGACTTACTGTGAAAACATTGATAATCAAACTTTGGGGACACATAAGTATGCTTGCTATATGAGATGGAGCGTAAAACACACTCGTTTAAATGGAACTGGAAAGTGAGATGGAGCGTAAAATGCACTCGCTATTTATAAAATAAAAAAAAAACAAAAATCAATAGTCACCGCGTGAAAGTACAAAAATCGCCCTCGTGAGTAAAAATAAAGCAAATTAAACCCATTGTTGAACCTCAGTTTGTATTGAAGTGTTGGAATAATTTTGTTTCATTAGTATATGTGATTCTTGATTTAAACTTTAATTTTTTGTCTTTAGCAGTATAACATGCGTAATCTTTGCCTTGGTCAAGCTTATTTATGAACACATCACACACACACAACATCTTTATATTGAGTTTGGATTATTTGATTGTATGATGTTATGTCTGTAGCTTAGTTTGGTACTTTGTTCTTAAATCTTGATAATTCTCTGAGGCACAGTTGTTTTGAATTCCATTTTAGCTGGAAATCTTGGGACTCATTTGTATAGTAGTGTAGTTTGCATAGCATGTAATTGCATTGCATTGTTTAATTTTTGTGTGTATTTCTTGAGGGCAAGCAAAAGTTCAAGGTTGGGGGTATTTGATACCTACTTATTGGTTACTGTTGGGTAAAATCTCAACACGCAAGTATACATGGTTAACAAGTAATAAAGTGAAAGTAGAGTATCGTTCCCACGAGGAATTGTTTAATAAAAATCACCAAGTACTTACCTGTAACCAACTCAATCTTATTTAAATGAATGAATTTTAAATTATATAATTAAACTACTATTAAATTTCACTAGTTAAATTAAGATTGTGGAGATTTAAGATCACAACTTCACATATTGCTTCATTTAAGTTAATACACTTCTCATTAATTATTCTATATCCTGAATTATTAATTAAGAACACTAAAGTAGATAAAACCACCTCTTGATGCATAATACCCATACTCACTTAATTCCACAGATGATAGAATTAAGCAAGACACCCTAATTAACTAATCCAATATATCTCTATGTGAATTACAATTAAAAAGGAATTAAAGCACAAGTTCTCTATAAGATTACATATGGTGTAAAGACATATCTCTATCCTAAACACGAATCATGAATTTCATCTTTGCAGAAATCACAAACAAATGCTATTATGATCATATCTAAATCTAAACTTCATCTCTCGAGTTCATATAGATTATCATGGTAATTGATGGCCAATCAATTAAAAAATTAATTCCAAATCACAATAGACAATCCTCACAATAGAACATAATAATTGATAGCAAATCATAATAAAATAAACTACACAATAAGATCCATTGTAATCTCAAACAAAGAATTAGTTCATTGAATTAAAACTAAGAATCCACACTTGAATACACATTAAAAGATAAGAATAAAAGAAGATGAGAAGATAGAATCTATTGTCTGTAGATTTGATGCTCTCTCCTTGCTCCTACTTTGAATCTTCAATTGTCTCCAAGTCACTTCAATCTCCAAATCTCATAAAAACTAGTGTTTTCTCCTATTTTACTCTAATCAAATCTAATGGAATCCTCTCTCCCTCTTCTAATCTTTGTGATTCTCCTCCTTTTATATGTCTCTTTATATGTCTTTAAGTCCTCTTGGATGTCCTTGAGTCAATCGGATCGAACCAATCCTTCTTGCACTCAAATTCGGACAAAAATTAACTTTTCTACGAGTACCCCCTTTGAGGAGGGGTATATAAACTAAAAGGGCCTGCCCTAGTGGGGTCCCTCTTGTTTTTTGACTTGTATGCCATTTCCGGGGTTTTGTGAAGGGAAAGCCCGCCTCGTCGGGGTCCTTTTTCTGTCACAGTGTCCTCTGGTAAAATGTCTATAACGTTTGATCCGGGAGGAGTTACGGGGCCTTCGACCTATCAAATTGAAGCTATCAACGAGATCTACAACCTTCATTCTTTAAGAATTGAGAAATTCTGGCCAGAACAAGATCGAAATCGAGCTTGAAGTAGATGTTGTGTAAATTGCAAGCATGAGAACTCTTAGCTATGATCTTTGTTGATAAAAAAAGCCATAACTCTCGCATCCGAACTCCGATTGGGATGATTCAAGATATTCCGGAAAGCTAAGAAGAAGTTATACAGTATAATCCAAGATCCAAGCCAAGAACATGCATCCAACGTGGTGTTAAAAGCCCTGCAATCTCCCCTTCTTGTATTTGCTTGCATATTTTTGTACAAAAGATGTCCGAATTGCTTTTCCTTTCTTCTTAATGCCAATGTTATGTCATAGCCTACAAAATAACATAAAATGTATGAAAAGTGTAACACCCCCTTTCTGAAATAGAAAGAGAGGTTACTCAAAACATAACAAAACTGATGAATTTAATAGTAAGGCTCAGATCCATAAAAGAATAGTCTTAATAACTGATAAATACCTCAAGTCAACCATAATAAATTTCAAACTGTCTCAAACCACAATCTAAAATAATTATTACAATTCCAAGTAAACTGACACATCAAGTCTAAATCGAATATTTATAAATCATTGGAATGAATGGAGCTCTCATCACACTTGCCCTTGGTCCCACTGATTACCTGCCGGAAGAAAAACACAGCATGAGTCAAATGCCCAGTACGAATATAGAATACAAATAATGAACCAAAATAACTAACTCAATTAAATGAAATGAAACGAAATGAACTGAAACGAAACGAACAAAACTAACACAACGAAATAATAGGCTGAATCAAATGGCTAGGTGTTATTTCAAACCGAGCTCAGAACAAAACAGAAATATACCTTGGCACACAGGCAAGTCACACACATTGGACCGCAAATCCAATGTATGTAAAATTGGAAGGTGTGTTTGGCACAAACATCACCAATCCGCAGAACAGAACAGAACAGAAAACTAGTGCCGACCCATACGCCTCCCACAACAAAACACCAAATGGCCAACTCCCACCAGAGCACAAAACGGAGACGCCGTGGACTGATCACACCGCCACGGAAGGTGTCATGCCTCAGTGCCAAGAGGACATGCTTGTGGTACCCCCACAGGTGGTTATAGCTCAGGTATACCCTACGGTATTCTAACAAGGATACCATGTCACAACACATGCGACATAATATCAACAAAAAGGGTTTCTAATATGTACATGTTAAACTGAAATGAATCATCAACTCAAAGTCTCCAAAAATATTAACATGTACTTTCTACGAGAATCAAAATAAATATAAAAGGTGATACACTAGATCAAGAGTCCAAACACGAGTTCTAAGTATCAATACCAAGACGGAACTATCAAAATAAATTTAGACATGTTCAATTAGTCTAAAGAGTACAAATGGGAGTTCTAATATAACGCCAAAACAAGCTATTCAAAATAAATTGACAAGAAATAATTCTGAGAGACAATACTAAATTTCGAAACAAATAACGGAACGAACAAATTAAAAACAAATGAGTCTCGCTGAAAAAGTACGGAATCCGTACCTGGAGTAAGCAATGTAATACCAAAAAATTTAAATTCCAAAAATACGTCCCTCCGTCTGATCTAATACAATAAAATAAAATAAAATTTTATTATAAATCTAACCATTACTAACGTCACACTGTTAAATCTATTATTAAGTAACTTTTATAATTTCATCAACAAATTAATTAATTAGAATTTATATATACTGTTTTTAATTCGTCCTATACAATATTTCATATATATATATATATATATGTATATATGCATAATATTGATGCTTTTAAAAGTCCTGTAAGTTTCATACGTAAGAAATAAAATAATTACTTTAAAGAAATCAATTTCTCATATTAATATGACAATTGTTGACAACACAGATTTTATGAATCTATAAGTATATATAGGTATTATATCATATGTAACAAATAATATATTACTTGTCATCCATATTCACTTTATTAATACATCAATGGCATCATATACTCTTAAGACACAATTTACATATATCTATGATGATGGATGCCCAAAATAGCAACATAATTTTATACTTCCACCATGTGAGCATTATGTTATTAACTAGCCTCTATAGTTTTGTTTGTATTCTGATCATTCTTGCATTCCAATTGCAACACATAATTATATCAATCACAAAAAAAAATTACTTACCAGACTACCGCCGCCCCTTTTGTCCTTCCTTTTCCCTTCAGTCAATTTATGTTAGACGTAGTGGTGAACAAATTAGGTTTTAGATATTTATTATTATTATTTTGTTTTACTAACTCTCCTAATTTTAATTGAATTAAAAAAAATACACAAGTATAAATTTGACCCACTTAATTTTAAAGCCCAATTTTACCAATTAATTTACCCAACACTTATTAATATTTATTAGCCTAATAAATTAAATAATTAATTGACCCAATTAAATGACAAAATCCAATTAATATGTTTTTAAAACAAAATAATTTTATTCTTTTTTTAAGAATTCTGTCCCCGAAATTAAAAAAATAGAACGTACCTAATTATCAAAAAGATGCGGATATTCCGCTCGAATAGACTCCTCCATCTCCCATGTAGCCTCCCGCTCCGAATGATTTCTCCACAAAACCTTAACAAACGGAATAGTCTTTCTCTTCATAATTCGCTCTTGACGATCCAAAATCGCCTCGGCTTGCTCATCACAAGTAAGATCCTCCTGAATCTTATCGAATGGATATTGCACCACGTGCAACGGATGATAATTGTAACTTCTCAACACCGACACATGGAACACATTGTGCACATGAGCTAGCTGTGGAGGCAAAGCTAACCGATATGCAACCTCACCAACCCTCTCTAGGATCTCAAATGGTCCAATATAACGCGGACTAAGTTTTCCTTTCAACCCAAATCGCGGAATGCCCTTCCAAGGAGAAACTTTTAGAAACACATGCTTCCCAAGCTCAAACTCTAAAGTCCTCCTATGCTTATCAGCATAACACTTCTGTCATGATCGAGCTGACTTCAATTTCTCCTTAGCCACCGCTACCTTCTCCGTAGTTATTTGAACTAACTCAGGCCCTTTTATGGCTCTTTCGCCAACCTCATCCCAACAAGTCGGTGCCCGACACTTTCTACCATACAATGCCTCAAAAGGTGCCATCCCAATACTTGCATGCCAGCTGTTGTTGTAAGAAAACTCAACTAGGCTCAAGTAATCATCCCAATTACCCGACCACTCAAGTGCACAAGACCTTAACATGTCCTCCAACGTCTGAATAGTTCGTTCGGATTGCCCATCAGTTTACAGATGGAAAGAAGTACTAAAGTTGAGCCGAGTACCCCAAGCTCGTTGAAACCCTTTCCAAAACCGCGAAGTAAACCGTGGGTCCCGATCTGAAACAATAGACACCGGAGTACCATGAAGTCTAATAATCTCCTGCTGAAAGATATGTGCCAACCTATCCACCGAGTAACCCTCATGGATAGCCAAAAAGTGTACCGATTTGGTCAACCGGTCCACCACTACCCATATGGCATTATTCTTCCTAAAAGTCTTCGGCAAACCAGTCACAAAATCCATCGTGATATCCTCCCACTTCCACACTGGAATGTCTAACTGTTGCAACAAACCACTAGCTCGTTGATGTTCTATCTTCACTTGTTGACAAGTGAGGCACTTCCCAACATATTCAGCTCCCATTCCACCAAAAATTCTTCTTTAAATCCCTATACATCTTTGTAGAACCTGGATGAATAGAATATGGCGAACTATGAGCCTCAGCCAACACTGCCTCCCGAATGATTGGATCAGACGGTACACACAACCGCTCACCCAACTAAATCACATCATGGTCATCAATAAGAAACTCGGGCTGCTTGCCCTCCTCTAGATTCTGCGTCATACTCCACAACTCCCCATCTTCCTTTTGAGCTTCTTTGACCTACGAAATAAGAGAGGGCTCCACTCTCATACCCACCAAATGCCCATCTGAACCTCGTACATACAATTCCAACTCGAGCCGCTCCATATTCAAAATAAGCTGAGGTTGTGTAATAAGGGCTGCTACACTCCCTGAACTCTTTCGGCTAAGAGCATGTGCAACCACATTTTCCTTCCCTGGGTGATACTGAATTCTCGCATCATAATCCTTTAGAAGCTCCAACCAACGCCTCTGCCTCATATTGAGCTCCTTCTGAGTGAAAATGTATTTAAGACTTTTCTGATCGGTGAAGATATCACAAGTCTCTCCATACAAATAATGCCTCCAAATATTTAAGGAAAATATCACTGCTGCCAACTCCAAATCATGTGTGGGGTAGTTCACCACGTAAGGTTTAAGCTGCCTAGAAGCATAAGCAATCACCTTACTGTGTTGCATCAAAACACACCCCAAGCCATTTTTAGAAGCATCACTATAAATCTGGTAACCTCCTATCCCCGAAGACAATGCAAGTATAGGGGTTGTCACGAGTCGTTTCTTCAATTCCTTGAAACTCTTCTCCTGCTCCTCATTCCACACAAACTTCATGCCCTTTCTCATCAACTGAGTCAATGGCAAGGCAAGCAAGGAAAACCCTTCCACAAACCGCCTATAATATCCTGCCAAACCCAAGAAACTCCTAATCTCTGTCACTGTAGTAGGTCTTGGCCATTTAGTGATAGCCTCAACCTTCGTAGGATCCACCTTAATGCCCTCAGTAGAAACAACGTGGCCCAAAAATGTAACCTGATCCAACCAGAACTCGCATTTAGAGAATTTAGCATACAACTTCTCTTTCTGCAAAATCCCCAACACTGTGCGAAGATGCTCCTCATGCTCTTCCTTAGACTTGGAGTAAACCAAAATGTCATCAATAAATACAATAACAAATTGGTCTAAGTACTCCCTAAACACCCGATTCATTAAATTAATGAACACCGCGGGAGCGTTAGTCAACCCGAATGGCATCACCAAAAACTCATAATGCCCATATCGAGTGCGAAAAGCTGTCTTAGGGATATCCTCATCCCTCACTCTCAACTGATGATAGCCCGACCTCAAGTCTATCTTCAGAAAATACTTTGCCCCCTGAAGTTGGTCAAACAAGTCATCAATCCTTGGTAATGAATATCGATTCCTGATGGTGATCTTGTTCAACTCTTTGTAGTCTATACACAACCTCATAAACCCATCCTTCTTCTTTACAAACAAGACCGGAGCACCCCACGGTGAAACACTCGGCCGAATCACGCCACGATCTAACAATTCCTGTAACTGCTCCTTCAACTCTTGCAACTCCAACAGTGCCATCCGATACGACGCCTTAGATATAGGCTCCGCACCAGGAACAAGCTCAATAGAAAACTTCACTTCCCGCTGCGGTGGCAACCCTGACAACTCCTCAGGAAACACATCGGGAAAATCATGAACAATAGGAACATCCTCAATATGGGACTCACCTTTAGAGGTGTCCTTCACAAACGCCAAATACCCTTCACAACCCTTTGCCACCAACTTCCCTGCCTTCAAAGCTGAAATCAACTTCACCACCCTACTCGGTTGTGAACCACGAACACAATTACGGAGACTTCACATCTCCAAATATAACCTTCTTTGCCTGACAATCGATAGTGGCCTGGTGCTTATCTAACCAATCCATCCCAATAATGACATCAAAATCGTGCATACTCATCGGAAGAAGATTAGCCCTACGATTCCTATCCCCAAAACTGATCACACACCCTCGATATAAATCAGAAATAACAACAGAAGTTCCCATCGGGGTAGCAATAGACATAACAGAATCTAAGAACTGAGATGGCACACCCAGGTGCCGAACAAAAGACTGAGCAACAACGGAATGAGTAGAACCCGTATCAAACAAAATAGATGCTTCACGATTGCCAACTAAAAGAGTACCAGAAACAGTACCTGGTGCACCTGCCGCCTGGTTATATGTCAAGGCAATCACTCGACCACCCTGACACTGACCTCCATTGCCACCATTATCACCACCTCCACCATTTCCACGTGGCCCGGTACAATCTCTTGCCATATGACTCATCTGTCCACACAAGAAGCATGCACCTGTGAGTCTGTGACACTATCTCCCCAGATGATTAGCCCCACAAGTAGCACAAGGAGCTATCGGGATGAGATTTGGGTTACCCCCACCAGCTGGTCCCGAATAACGACCCTGATTTTTCCCCTACTGACGATTATGCCCCTGCTGGGGATTCTGACCATGCCAAGGTAGCTGAAGTTGACGATTCTGCCCTTGCTAAGGCATCTGCTGATAACCCCTGTTCTGATTCTGGCCACGCCACTGCCCTTGCTAGCCACCACAATTCCTGTTCCACTGACCACCCTGATTCTTCCCCTGCTGACCCGAAGTTTGACCCTGCTGGTCATCTATGTCCCTCTTTCAACTCCCCTCCAGTTTAGAAGACCAAAAATCCTGTCGCTCCATCTCAATATTTTTGGTCAGATTGGCCCATTTCGACACACGCTCGCAAACTTGTTGTTAATGAGATGTTGTCGATACCTGTAATGGATCCTCCACTTAAACTTCTCTGCCTATTCTGCTGCAGTCCCTGCTGAGGTTTCCACAAAGCCTGCCAACCTAGTAAACCTCGTCATGAAGTCCGTGATGGACTCATCATCTTTCTGCCGAATCGACAGATACTCTCTAGCATAAGCCTCTTTATCAGCAGCAGGAAAATACTGTTGATAAAAGACCTCACAAAACTCTGCCCATCTAAGTGTTTCAACATACCCATCACCCTTTCTTGTTTTCATCGCTTTCCACCATCTCTGTGTATCCCTTTCCAGCTTGTAAGCAGCAAGTAAAACTTTTTGATTATCCGAGCACCCCAACACATCAAAAATCTTCTCTAAGTAGGCAATCCAATTCTCTGCATCAATTGGAGTTGGAGCTGAACTGAATGATTGTGGTTTCTGCTTCTGAAACCTTTCCAACCACACATACATTGGGACCACCTGCTGATCAATATCATCTACATTCCCTTCCTCTTTGTTTGCCCGCGGACCATTATTTCCCGGGTTCTCTTACTCAGGAATTTCTGGTGGCGGCTGCTGCATTGCCTGTACAACTTGTGCCACCAACTGAGATAACACTTGATTCACCGCCAGATTCACCAAGGTAACCAATTGAGCATTTAGCTGATCATTAGGTTGCTCATTGGACTGACCTTCACCTCTTCCCCTATTGTTACCTCGCCTCCCAGCAACTCTAGTGGATCTACGAGCCATCTACGAAAGATATCATGAACATAAACAAAGCAGATTAGAGACTAATTCGAATATAGCTGATATGATAGCTGAACAAAAAATCAAACAGAACAAAAACCTAACCCAGAAGTCTACCCATAACTCACAGGTCAAACCTAAATAGGTTTTCTACAAGAAAGAACCTAAGCTCTGATACCAACTCTGTAACACCCCATTTCCGAAATAGAAAGAGAGGTTACTCAAAACATAACAAAACTGATGAATTTAATAGCAAGGCTTAGAGCCATAAAAGAATAGTCTTAATAACTGATAAATACCTCAAGTCAACCATAATAAATTTCAAACTGTCTCAAACCACAATCTAAAATAATTATTACAATTCCAAGCAAACTGACACATCAAGTCTAAATCGAATAATTCTAAATCATTGGAATGAATTGAGCTCTCATCACACTTGCCCTTGGTCCCCCTGATTACCTGCCGGAAGAAAAACATAGCATAAGCCAAATGCCCAGTATGGATATAGAATACAAATAATGAACCAAAATAACTAACCCAATTAAATGAAATGAAACGAAACGAACTAAAACGAAACAAACAAAACTAACACAACGAAATAATAGGCTGAATCAAATGGCTGGGTGTTATTTCATACTGAGCTTAGAACAAAATAGAAATATACCTTCCCACACAGGCAAGTCAAATAATGCCACATAGGCAAGTCACACACATTGGACCACGAATCCAATGCATGTAAAATCGGAAGGTGTGTTTGGCACAAACATCACCAATCCGCAGAACAAAACAGAACAGAAAACTAGGGTCGACCCATACGCCTCCCACAACAAAACACCAAATTGCCAACTACCACCGGAGCATAAAACAGAGACGCCGTGGACTGATCACACCGCCACGGAAGGTGTCGTGCCTCGGTGCCAAGAGGACATGCCTGTGGTACGCCCACAGGTGGTTATAGCTCAGGCATACCCTACGGTATTTTAACAAGGATACCATGTCACAACATATGCGACATAATATCAACAAAAAGGGTTTCTAATATGTACATGTTAAACTGAAATGAATCATCAACTCAAAGTCTCTAAAAATATTAACATGTACTTTCTACGAGAATCAAAATAAATACAAAAGGTGATACACTAGATCAAGAGTACAAACACGAGTTCTAAGTATCAATACCAAGACGGAACTATCAAAATAAATTTAGACATGTTGTATTAGTCTATAAAGTACAAATGGGAGTTCTAATATAATTCCAAAACAAGCTATTCAAAATAAATTGACAAGAAATAATTATGAGAGACAATACTAAATTTCGAAACAAATAACGGAACGAACAAATTAAAAACAAATGAGTCTCGCTGAAAAAGTATGAAATCCGTACCTGGAGTAAGCAATGTAATACCCAAAAATTTAAATTCTAAAAATACTTCCCTCCGTCTGATCTAATACAATAAAATAAAATTTTATTATAAATCTAACCATTACTAACATCACACTATTAAATCGATTATTAAGTAACTTTTATAATTTTATCAACAAATTAATTAATTAGAATTTATATATACTATTTTTAATTCGTCCTATACAATATTTCATATATATATATATATGTATATATGCATAACATTGATGCTTTAAAAAGTCCTGTAAGTTTCATACGTAAGAAATAAAATAATTACTTTAAAGAAATCAATTTCTCATATTAATATGACAATTGTTGAAAGCACAGGTTTTATGAATCTATAAGTATATATAGGTATTATATCATATGTAACAAAGAATATATTACTTGTCATCCATATTCACTTTATTAATACATCAATGGCATCATATACTGTTAAGACACAATTTACATATATCTATGATGATGGATGCCCAAAATAGCAACATAATTTTATACTTCCACCATGTGAGCATTATGTTATTAACTAGCCTCTATAGTTTTGTTTGTATTCTGATCATTCTTGCATTCCAATTGCGACACATAATTATATCAATCACAAAAAAAATTTACTTACCAGACTACCGCCGCCCCTTTTGTCCTTCCTTTTCCCTTCAGTCAATTTGTGTTAGACGTAGTGGTGAACAAATTAGGTTTTAGATATTTATTATTATTTTGTTTTACTAACTCTCCTAATTTTAATAGAATTAAAAAAAAATACACAAGTATAAATTTGACCCACTTAATTTTAAAGCCCAATTTTACCAATTAATTTACCCAACACTTATTAATATTTATTAGCCCAATAAATTAAATAATTAATTGACCCAATTAAATGACAAAGTCCAATTAATATGTTTTTAAAACAAAATAACTTTATTCCTTTTTTTCGGGTATTACAAAAAGGAACTAAGAAACATAGGTTTAAGCAACTAATTCAAGTAATAGATATCGGATAAATAGGTATAAAACCTACTTATCAAATACCCCCAAACTTAAATCGTTGCTTGTGCTCAAACAAAAACGCAAAACAACAATGCTATGCAATGCAACTAATCTACATGCTTACGAATCCAGCAGTAATGATAGAAATAAGTCTAATCAACCGGACTTAGAGAAATCAAGTAAACATGATAATACATCATATCAAAACAAATTAATAATTTCCTAATCAATCATCAAATCTTAGACTATTATCACTAATATAGTGCGTGTGTGCTCCACAACAATGTTAACTGATATAAAATCAAATTTAACACATAACAAGTCTCTTCGAAGGCATCATACAGTGTAAACTCAAGATATCCAAAAACAAGCTAGATCCAACTAAAATCAAACAATTACTATATCGAGGGTCAACATGGGATACTTATGCTTTATTTTTCATCTACAGGGGTTTTTTTTCTCTAATTTCCCGTTTTATTCATTTTTTTTGTTTATATACACATAGCTATACAATGTCTTATTCACTTAGGCTTTTCAATGCTACCTTAATGAGCTTTCGACCAACGACTCCCGGACCATTAAGACCTTAGGGCACTAGTTGTAAAGACAATCCCCCCGGGCTTACTTACTCAAGTAACAAAGGCCACAAAACTAAACAAGCACGCCACAGTGTTAATTCATACTTTTTCTTTTCTTTTCTTTTCTTTTTTTTATATAGCTTATATACCCCAAATATTCCCCCAAACTTAGGTTCTTGTCTAACTTTAGCCATCACTACTTATTCTTGTCATTCTTTCATTCAAACTAGCATTATCCTTTAGAGTCCCATTATGTATCAATTTAAACTCAATCAATCAACAAGTTGTTTTTATTGTGCTATCCTTATTATACAGGTTTCAAATAGAAAAATACTCAATTCCTAATAAGAAATCACATCAAAGCTCTAATAGTCGGTACTATACTTGTCTACCTAATTCCAATCTCATCATTGGCCAAAACAAACTGTAAATATCAAACAGCTGGACTCATGCAAGATGTACTAAATGCTATATAAACATAGTAAACTAACTACTATTTTTGAAAATTTTCAATTTTTCAAGTTTTTTTTTATTTTAAAAAACTGAATGAAAAAACTAAATGTAACTATACGAACTACAATGTAAATAATTAACTATATGCAATAAGACACTAAAATGCCCCCAAACTTAAACTAAACATTGTCCTCAATGGCTGAAATAGAAAAAAGTAAAGTAGAGGACTTCCCTGAAAATATAGCAATCCTCCTCCTTGTCCTTTAAGTTTGGAGAATAGATTAGGCACATGGAACAAATTGGGCACCACACTTGAATTGGACTTGAATAACCTTTTCATAATCTTTTGTTTGTCCATTGAACCTCCAATACTTGCAATTAAGAGAGACAACATGGATTAGATTAACACTTGGATTGGTAAGAGAACTTAATAAGCAAATTAATTCCTATCTACTAAATAAACTAGTAATGCATATAAATATAAAAATTCTTGCGTTGCCTCCTAGTTAGCGCTTCAATTACAGTCTTTCATTCTGACTTTGTCTGGTCAACGCTATCCAATTCCTCTTCAATAATTGAGGAACCCTCCATCCATCGAAAATAACATAGCTTTTGGTAGGTTCCCATTTGTGATGGCCAATGCATCAAAGTTACCTAGCATACTCTAATTTGGTATGATCTCAATCAAGAATGTCCCACAGCTAGGTGTTTTCTCCATTATGTATGTGATCACTTTGGGGCATGGAAGCTTGTCACACACAATGGGCTCTTCTTCCGTCTTCTCTTTCTTGTCCCACCGTGGATTCAAAATTGTACTCGCTCTTATGTCATCAAGAGTTTCGCCGATGACATGACTACCAAGTGGGCATGATTTTGCAAATCTGACTTACTCTTTGATCTTTGGTGGAGACCCATTTAGATCTTCGTCGATCTCTATTTCATTATCCCCAATTTTCTCCACACTTCCGATATCTTGTGGCTCATCTAGTCGCAGATTTGGTTCGGAATCTCAGTCAATTTTGTCATCCATGTCATAAAGCCAAGTGTTTGGAGGAAGGTTGCTTACGACTTTGGTCATTTGATCTATCTTATTCTGAAGATTCTGAATTGACTTCTCTTGATTAATCCTTCTCTCATTTGATGCTATGAACTTGGACAACAATTCCTCCAATCTCGAATTATCTGTCTCAGTTTTTGTGACACCCCCAAATCTAGGTACTTCATTCCCATAAAATTTGGTGTTCACTTTCCATTCATTCATATCTATCTACCCAAATATAATAAAACTAAATCATAAATCCTCCCTTTAAATAGGGTTACATCATTAAATAAAAATCTTCCCAGGTTGTCTAACCTTAAACATTAAGTAAGTACAGAATTAAAATAATTACATTACATCATTAAATATCAAATCCAACATCAAGACAATAAATAAAATTACAAGTCTTCATCACTTGCACATTTTTCCCTTTCCTTTGCTAGTTGAAGACTCATCTACCTTCTCAACTTTAGCTGCAATAATTATATTTATGCAAGAGTGAGCAAAACAAATGCTCACTGGATATAACAATGAATCAACGAGAGAATAATAATAACTGCCAATGAATAGGTCATCACAACTGAGTAGTACTCTATCAATGATAACCAGAAGTTGGAATAAAAATATGAATTATATCTGAGGGTCATAAGACCACGAACTATGTTCATGGTTACAAGTAATCTTTTAACTTTAACCTTAACAGTTATACTGTAGGGACTTCACGTACTTAGGGGGATCAACCATTCGTACCATGTATTGTGCACAAACATCTAAACGTATTGCGTATCCCCTATAATAGGGTTGTTCTCCTCAGTTTTAGAGTGCAAGTCCGCACCAAAGAAAGTTTGGTTTGGATAAGCTTCAAGGGTAATTTAAAGTTTAACGATCATCAACTAGGGGACTAGTTGAATCAACAAGGTTTGATAACACAATAGTTGTTTAATAACAACATAACATGGAACAATGAATAATTGTAAGCGAACCAACTATATATTAAACTCATGCTTAGAAACAACTACAACACATAAGTATTGAATAACAACAAACATTACTTGAATAATACTAATCTAAGGCTATGATCTTTATTAAACCAGATACAGAATCATTGAATATATATTAAGTAATAACAAGATGAAAAATAAAACTTGCTCAATATGAGAATAACTTGTGCCAAGTAGTTGAAATATGACAATTTGACATTAGGAATTTGGAATTCAAGAAACTGCATTCACAATACAAGAATGACAATAAAGAAACTTGTC
Source organism: Panax ginseng (assembly GCA_020205605.1). Taxonomy (NCBI): domain Eukaryota; kingdom Viridiplantae; phylum Streptophyta; class Magnoliopsida; order Apiales; family Araliaceae; genus Panax; species Panax ginseng. Next base: position 89,196,300 of record CM035134.1, on the reverse strand, counting down.
TAACAATAAACAAGTTAGAATACATCAATAACTATTGGAATTCAAAACTTGTTCGAATAAAGTTCAAATTATAGCTTGTTCAAATAATGATTAGGAATACAAGAATTCGCTTAATTAAAATTTAGAGTAAGAACTTGCTCAATGTAAAAAGATAAGGTTTAAAAACTTGCCTCGAGCGTAAGCTATAATATTAAAACTCAAGTTCACCTACACATAGTATTAAAACCACAATAACAATTAGATACACTAACATTCACTTTCCAACATAACACGCATTTCTAGTTAGACTTATTAATTTAGTACAAGTCTTATGCTACTATATATATATATATATATATATATATATATATCAGAAATTCCAGGTGTTAACCTTCATAATACTTATTTACTAATCCTCATGCTCAATAAATCAGAACATGTCATTTTCATAGTCTACTAACTTCTTATAACATTAGAATTACTAACCACATTACACTATGTTGTTTTAACCTTGTCGTTACACATTTGACACGTTAACATAACCTTAGACCAAGTTGTATTGTTGTCCAGTGCGTAGCGATGGCGAAGCCACGCCTCTCAGATTAGTGTATGCACACCGCACCATACATAAGCTCGAGGCCAAAGCCTTGTTGCTGCCATAGTTTACGGCCTAGCAACCGATCTTGAATTTTGTTGATGCATAAACGAGAACCGAGAGCAAGTGAACAATAGTCATTTTTAGCCATAAAACAGTGAAATCAACATATACAATTGCTATAAAACTATCACAAACATGTTTCCTCACATATTCATCAACATAGAACGATTTAACAACAACATTTAACTAGTTTAATTCCTTAAATTCCATGTTTTCATACAAAAACACCATTTTTGACATCCTTTACAAAAATCATCACTGTAATCTCAGTTTTATACCAAATCACTTCGTCCAAACTACGTTCTCTTCTTTTCTTAACGAACTAGCATAAACAAGACTCAATTTACAGTTTATCATACAAATTGACCACCAAAATTGGTACTTACATAAGCCATATGTGAAAATATATACTGTCATTACTTTTTTTCCTTTTTAACTCTAATTAGCATACGAATTCTTGTTTACATACAAACTCAAACATAACCAACTAATATAATCATCACAATTCAATTGTATAGCAACAATTCAACAAAAAATCGAATTCACAGAACATATGTTATGCCGTAAACTTATATGTGTATATACATATATATAATACTAAGGTTAGATAAAATACCTTCACTTAGCATGTAATCCTTGCTAAAATCGCTGAAAATTGCTTTGGAAATGTTTAAGTTCTCTCTCAATTCTCTCAACACTCTCTGTAATCTTACGCTTAGCAAATGACCAACTGATAATAACCAAGTATGCGTAAACCAACATAAACCGATATAGCCATAACACTTATACTAAATATGTTAGTTACAAACTAATAAACGTATAATTTTAAATATATTATATTTATTATTTATTTTATTTTATTTACTTTATTTAAAATTTAAAATCAAAAATCCAAAAGCCATAAGGCATTGTTTGGCAAAAAGTCTTTAAAATAAAGACTTAATATTTTAAGCCTTGTTTGGTCATAACTAATTTAAACTCCTTTAATTTTATTTTAATAAACCATTTAGTTTATAATTTATAATCACATATTATTTATTTGGATTTCTATGTCCAACATTAATCAAATAAATTAGTTACACGTACTATATTTTAAATAAATATTCCACTTTAACAAATATCACAAAATTATAATTTCATTATAATTTTATTTAATAATTTAATATACCACTTTAAATTATTAAATTTCAACAACAATATAACATCTCATGTTATATTACAACTCTATAAATTATAAATTCATTTAATTTAGAATATTATCTAATAAATTTTAATTCATAAATTTTTACTAACAACCATCACATCAACAAAACATATATTCAACAATAAACACCTCAAATAAATATTTATAATTCAATAAATATTTAAAATTATAATTTGAAATTCTGGATTGTTACAGTGGTGATGAGTTGTTCCATCTGGTGCTGAAAATTGTGGCTCGATATTTTTTGACTCATCATCCTCTCCTCTTGGTTTGCTATGACCTTAGACAGTAATTCCTCCAACTTTGACTTTTCTTCTTTTAATGGAAGTTGATATGAGAATTCCAGCGTGTATGTTGGATTTGGAGTAGAGTATTGATCTTGATAATTATAGCTCCATGAAGATTCCGGGTGATACCACCAAACTTGATGATAATTGGGATAAGAATAGTTCTTAAGGTAGTTACCACCATACTGTATCGGCCCAAGACTAATGGTGCATTGATTACTCGGGTGATTGCTAGCACAATAATTGCAAGTAACTGTTATCCTTCGATTACGTTGGGTTGCAACAACGTCCAACCTCCTCGAAAGTGTCTCAAGTTGTAAGACCTCGAATTTTATGAAATAAAAGTATTCAATTTTTCTTATAATTATTATTCAGTAAATGGTTAAATTGATAAAAGTTTAAAGTTAAGGGTGATATATATAAATTTTTCAAAATACGCAAGTGGTTATAAAATACTCATTTCTGTTGGGGAATATTCGTTTGGTCGTGAAATATTCTTGCTGTCGGGGAATACTAAATTTAATGGCGTATCCATTTAATGGGCCTCATAACATAATAAGCATCGGATGAAGAAAGCGACAAGTTTGAGTTTTTATAAATAACGGTGTAGTTATTCACAGATTAACAACTTTGTTGGAATACACGGTGGTTAAAATACGATGTCTGGCGTGGTTGCCGCGATGTAGTACGGTATTGCATAGTATTTTGAATTATTAATTCTTACGTGAAGGCACTACTCAATAATTGTTACAATAATTCTTTATTCAATATTTTATTTTATTGATTCAATAATTCTTTGCGTTGATATTTTATATTATCATTGTTTCAATAATTGTCACTGCACAGTATTTCCCATTATCAGATCAATAATTCATATTATTTGAATAATATTATTAGATAGCATTATTGGCAATGTCTAGAAAGTTCCGTCAAGGAGAGGTTTGGTCACCTAATTGCGCGCTAGTAAGGAGAAATCCTTATCGGAAAGCCCCCTCTTTCCTGGGAACGGCCTGGTTGTCATTATGGTGATTCTGTAATATTATTTGTGAATAATTAATTATTGATTTATATGATAAGGAAATATATATTTTTATATGGATATAAATGAAGGAATTAATGTTGAGGTGTTTTATTAGTATTTTGTCGAAATGAAGAACGAAATTTGGAAATTTTCAGAAAATTAGTTTAATACTTGATTTTGTAAAATCTATAACTCTTTGTGTATAATGAGTTAGGAGATGAGCCATATTTCAAAAGAAAGCCCTAGAAGTAAGATAACCGTAGAAATTGGAATCACCCAAAAATTCATTGTGGATTATTCGTGGTGACTGTTTGAATGAAACTGGTCCGAAGGACTCATAATTTAAAAAATCAGTGTTCTTGAGATATATTGCGTGAGTTATAATTTTTAATCCGACCATTGGATCGTTGTGTTTTTCGGATATGTTATACATATAAAAGTTGAGTATATGTCCACAAATTTTGAACAGTTAAAAATTAACGTATGATTTGTTATGAATTTTAAGAGGTGACTGATTCGAAAATTATGTTTATAAATGATTTTTGGTGGAAAATTCTAGAATGAGTGGGACCCACCTTTGGTTGGTGAAAAATGTGCTAAAATTTTATTTCAAAAGTGTTGGGTGGGAATAGTAGCAGGTAAAGCTATCAGGTTGCAGGTCAAGTCTGCTTTGGCGTTCTAACATTTTCCTATAAATAGAGTGCTGAGTTAGAATTGAAAATCACACCAGAAACATGAGTTTTCTCTCCCTATATTATTATTGAGCGTATTTTTGTGAGTATTTTGATACTTTGAGAGTTGCTAATCAGTGCAAGTTTCCTTCAGCGTCATATCCGATATTCCAGTCAGAAATACTACTCTTTTGAGGTAAGGAATGTTATTTTCTTCTTAAATGATATTATTTTCTTCAATATCATTATGTCGAATTATTGATATGAGTTTTATTGTGGAATTTCTACCTTTTTCATGTCGGGGTTACAATTCACGTATACGGCACTATTCACGTATACGGCACTATATTCATGTATATGGCACTATTTACGTATATGATATTATTTACGTATACGGTACTATGTACGAATACGGGTTACTATTCATGAGTTACTATTCATGAGTTACTATTCATGAGTTACTATTCACGAGTTACTATTCATGTGTACTTTTCACGACAAAATTGGTTTCTTTTTCTGACCAAACTATCGTTGATTTATGAATCTTACTCTTGAAATTAAATGCAGTTGTTGATCATGTTGTTCTTATTCTCATATATAACATTTTTATAACCCTAATGATGATATTTCTCTTTGACTTGAGTGTAAAGATGGGTAGATTATTGGTATGATCGTGACTATGGGTTCTCTTTGGCCAGTAGTACAAAGATGAATTGTTGACTGGTATGATCATGACCATTGAATTTATAATTGAATATCTTTAGCTTAAGTGCAAAGGTGAATTGATCAACATGGTTATAATTATTGTTTATATAAATTCTGAAATGATTATATATTTCTTTAAGATATTAATATCTTTGGCCCGTAGTGTAAAGATGACATGTTGTTGAATATCTTTGGCCTGTAGTGCAAAGATGAATTGTTGATGAATATCTTTGGCCCGTAGTGCAAAGATGACTTGTTGCTGAATATCTTTGGCATGTAGTGCAAAGATGAACTGTTAATGAATATATGTGGCCCGTAGTGCAAATATGAACTTATTAGTATGATTATGAACAAGAACTGTGATTTGGTATAAACATGATCTTTGATGTTTCGGGTAAAGACATGTGATGTAAATTATCTTCGTCCTGGATGAGAAGAGGAATTTAAAACCACAATTATGGTTATGAGTTATTCACATGATTGTAGACAGGAACTGTTGATTGATGTTACAGGAATAAAACTTTGTTAGTGGATTTTTAAAATGGAGAAGATAATAGACTTTATGTTCTATTTGACTCTTCTAATGGATTGCTCGTTCCGCTGCAACTATAGTTGAAAAGTTTTATCATCTACCATATGTTTTAAATCTCTGATTTATTACTGACGAAGGCTATTGATAATTTAATTATCTTTAGTCATGATATTCTTTACTAGGCTATTTGTGCTCACCCTTTTGCTTCACAATTCCTTTCAAGTAATAAGAGTGTAGTTGGGTCGAAACGGGATAACAGGGGAATAGAACGGTGGTCTATAGCTGTTGAGGTTCTCCCTAAATAGTATGAAAATAGTTTTATTGAGAACTTTAGATAAGTGTGTCGTATTGTATACGTCATTTGATATTTAATTTTGTTGAACCGAATAGGGTGAGGCAAACCCAACTTTGGAAGGGTGTTTTGCCACTATCATACAAGATGTCTAATGACATACAACCTCGTGTTATCATAAGACAGAGTTGTGCACATCCACTTGCTGAGTATATCTACGAGCACTACCTATATGATCTTGGAGTTTGGTTGAAATATAATTTTCAATCGCAGACAGTTGAGATAGTTATATGTCAAGAGAAGACTCACCATTGAAAAGAACATGATAGTAATCTTCTCGTTTTTCTTTGAGGTCTATTGGGTCAACTAAGGATAATTCTGTGGGCATATGATATCTATCATAACCTAGACGCATGGCCTCCCATGTACGAAGGTTTCCTTGAGCACTTCCCAAAGATTTTAATTTCTAAAACAGTTATTGACTGTACCTTTATGTAAGGTGTTATTGCGACGTGCTATCCAAGGTTGGGATGAGAGTCACAGTTGGTATATATTTGTATCAAAACTCACAACATATGTGTTGTTGTATTTTTCACGACAATTGTAGTAATAAAGTTATAGTTGTTTTCTGTACCATGTATTTGGCGACTCAGAATAGGTTGGATGGATTGGACCTATTTTGGGGGCATCACCCAAGTTATGCTGATAATACAGAAAATACATTGAGTCCATCAATCCCCGCTCCCCTTGGTTGCGTCATACTTGAATATGGCCTTTGATAATTGAATCCAGCCATGGTACCTAAAACGAGAGAAAAATAAGAAGATAATAAAATAAAATAAAAATAAAGAAAGAAAAAAAAATGTTTAAATTAAGACTAATTTGATTGAAGCTAATATTGGCAAAAATATATTAAACTAATTCCCTGACAACGGCGCCAAAAACTTGTTGGGTAAAATCTAATTACGCACCACACGCAAATATACGTGGTCAACAAGTAATAAAGTAAAAGTAGAGTATCGTTCCCACGAGGAATTGTTTAATAAAAAATCGCCAAATACTAACCCGTAACCAACTCAATCTTATTTAAACAAATGAATTTAAAATTATATAATTAAACTACTATTAAATTCCACTAGTTAAATTAAGATTACGGAGATTTAAGATCACAACTTCACTTATTGCTTCACTTAAGTTAACACACTTCTCATTAATTATTCTCTATCCTGAATTGTTAATCAAGAAAACTAAAGCAGATAAAACAACCTCTCGATTCATAATACCCATACTCACTTAAATCCACAGATGATAGAATTAAGCAAGACACCCTATTTAACTAATCCACTATATCTCTATGTGAATTACAATTAAAAAGGAATTAAAGCACAAGTTCTCTATAAGATTACATATGGCGTAAAGGCATATCTCTATCCTAAACACGAATCATGAATTCCATCTATGCAGAAATCACAAACACATGCTATTATGATCATATCTAAATCAAAACTTCATCTCTCGAGTTCATATAGATTATCACATCAATTGATAGCCAATCAATTAAACAATTAAGTCCAAATCACAATAGACAATCCTCATAATAGAACATAATAATTGATAGTGAATCATATTAAAATAAACTACACAATAAGATTCATTATAATCTCAAACAAAGTATTAGTTCATTGAATTAAAACTAAGAATCCACACTTGAATACACATTAAAAGATAAGAATAAAAGTAGATGAGAAGATAGAATCTATTATTTGTAGATTTGATGCTCTCTCCTTGCTCCTACTTTGAATCTTTAATGGTCTCCAAGTTGCTTCAATCTCCAAATCTCATAAAAACTAGTGTTTTCTCCTATTCTACTCTAATATAATCTAATGGAATCCTCTCTCCCTCTTATAATCTATGTGATTCTCCTACTTTTATATGTCTCTTTATATGTCTTTAAGTCCTATTGGAAGTCCTTGAATTAATCGGATCAAACCAATCCTTCTTGGACTCAAATTCGGATAAAAAATGACTTTTCTACGCGTACATAATATGAAGAATATTGAAAAACACCCTTCACGAAGCCTAGAATTGCAATCTTCTTGAAAATCTCTTCGAAATACTCCTCCACTACTTGCTAAGAAAAATTGAGATTGATGTTCGTAATCTCCTTGTGTGTTGTTTAATTTTTTTGTTTAATTGAGTAATAGATGCCCAACACACAAGTCCCAACTGAAATTCTCCATCAAATAGATTCCATAAACTATTCAAATGTTAGAAACCAAATCCCATCAAAGTTCAGCAAGCAACAGGAGTCTTCTCCAACCGAGACCCCCCGCCCCGGTGGGGGTGCATGCCTTATATGAGCCTGCCCCGGCGGGCATCCTTTCTGTAAAAATTGTATAAAGACCCCATACAGCAAGTGTGTATAGGTCAACACGCCTTGCCGGTGGGCTACCTTCGCTAATCGCTAATGAAGACCCCGCTTGGTGGGGTTATGTAGTACTAAACAGGCCATACGGCGAGGATGTAATCTGCTAGATAGGTTGCTGAACTTCATGGCTTCTTCCAATTTTTCTCCAATTGACTCCAAATCATCCCAATTGACTCCAAATGCACTTTTGATGCCACAAAAACCATCCTACACATGAAATAACATAAAACCAGTAAAAATGAACATGACCACAAGAATTTCGCCACAAATAAGCATGAAATGGACACTAATTCGCGGATATAAAATCCACTTATCAAAATCCCCCAAACTTAAACTGTGCTAGTCCTCGAGCACAAAACATCTACATGTTATGCAATGCAATGAGATGAAATGATTATGATCTACTTTATATGCTTTCGAATCCATCAGTATTGCAGAATCAAGATTATCTCAATGGCCTCAACAAAAACAAGCAACTATACAATATCAACTATCAAAACCAATTAACAATTCCGTCTTAATCCTCAAATCTCAAGCCATTATCACTGATAAAGTGTGTGTGTGTGTGTAATCAACATCCATGATAACTGCTACGGATTCAAATTCAATACATAACCAATTTCTTAGAAGGAATCATACAATGCAAACTTAAAAATTTCAAAAATAGACAGCTCCAACTAAAACTAAATAATTACCAATCTGAGGGGTTCATACAAGGTACTTATACCTTATCCATATATATATATATATATATATATATATATATATATATATATATATATATTTCTCTTTTTTTCTTACGGGGGCTTTTTGCTCTTTTCCTGTTTTATTCAATTTTTTATATACTATATACATACATGACCGTGCAATGTCTCATCCCATTAGGCTGACAGTGCTACCCCTTAGCGAGCTTTCAACCAACGACTCCCAGACCATAAAAGACCATAGGGCGCTACGTGTAAAGATAATCCCCTCGGGCGTACTAGCTCAAGTAACAAAGGCCCCGAAACAAGACTAGTCACGATATATATACTTTTTTAGATAAAGCTTATATACCCCACATATCATCCCTCAAACTTAGGTTCTTGCTTAATTTTTGCCTTTACTGTCTATCCTTGTCATTTTCTCATTTACTCTAGCATTATCCTTTAGAGACTATTTATGTATCAATTTGAACTGACCAGTCACCAAAGATGTTATTAAATGAGCTAACCTTTTCTATACCAGTTTTAAACGAGCTCAAGATTTGATTCATAATAGAAATTGCATCAAAGTTCTAGTACTCAATGTTTTATTGGTTAACTTATTATCAATCTCATCATTGGCCCACGAATAATATGAACTACAACATTGATAAACTTATGCAAACACAATAGTTAACTAACTAATTTTTTATTTTTTTTAATAATAAAATGCACTATTTACAAAAATGCACTATCTACCAAACTAAAAAACAAAGCAATGACAATAATAACCTAAACTAATATGTATGCACCTAAGCTATCATGCAATACTGAAATTAAAATAACAAAATGCAACCTAAGTACTACACATGCATGCAAACATGAATTTAAATCCCCCAAACTTAAGTAATACAATGTCCTCATTGGATGAATAATCAAAATTAAGTACGTGAGGACTTCCCTGCTATCGCTTAAGGTTGAGGAGGTGGTTGTTGTTCTTCCTCATCAGAATCACTTGGTGGAAATCTCGGCATTGGTCCGGGCTACTGATATGGAAATTGAGCCGCCGGATTGAAGCTTTGAAGGGTTGTGTTGAGGGAGGCGAAAGATGCTCCGAGCATCAAACATGTGATCTTGCCTCATTGCTAACCGCTGCATTTCCCGACGTGCCTCTTTGTTGTGCGCATGCATTTAATTTTGGAAATCAAGGAACTGAGGACTGGATATGGCCTCAGTTTGTGGTACCTGCTTGGCCCCTTGATCTTCCATAGCTTCATCATCATCCTCCAATGCCTCTGTAGCACCAAATTCGTCTTCCGACGCCGATGGAAAAATAAAGCCCAGACCACGCGGATGTGACTCGCCTCCTGCCCATAAAGAATACCGCACTATCATTCTCGAATCTAGCAATGCGAGCGGCATTTGTGTGGGCTCGTCGTCAGACCATCTCACCCCTGCATTCCGACACAACCCACATATGAGTGATGGGTGTGGCAAGACGCCCGAAAAATTTCCACGTAAACACCGGTGGGTGGAGAAACAGATAATGGCCCCGACATCGATAATGAAATCTTGCACAATTGCGTACAACAACAACGCCTTCTCTTTGGTGACGTCTGAGGTGTGTTGGGATGGAAGAATTTTAGCGCATAAGAATGCGTACCATATTTTTCCATACTGGCTAAGGTTCTTGCTATGGAACACTGTGCCTCCCTTCTGACCTTTCATCCAAGATGTTCCCGACTTTGTCATCTCCGTGATTATTGCATCATAATCCGGATCAGAATTTCGTAGGTGAGCATAATGACAGTGGCGAGGTACCCGCAGTTGATAGTAGGTGTTGATTGCATCGGCACTGAACGGAACCAACTGACCTCGTACAAACGCGTGGAATGGTTCTTTATCCTCAGCGTTTGCATATAATTCCTTGACAATGTTGACCACAGTGGATTCCGGCTCTTCTGTGAATTTCATCCACCCCTTTTGAAAAATTTGAGGCATCATCTCCCCATCGTTAGGATCCGGTGCCAACCCCCGCTCCGGTGTAAGGGCTTTGGTGAGCATGTAATCATACCGGTCGGCGGTGGCGGCGGCGACACTCGCGAATTTTCGGCAATCAAAAGTTCGGGTTGGTTGAGATGGCGTTGAACTCTCTCCCCTTTGGCGTTTCGATGTTGAATGTGAAGCCATGATTTCTCTCTATTGCTTAACTTTCCTTAGCTCTCCCCCAAACTTGGTTGAAACACAGTGATGAACACTTGGTGTGCACAAATGGTTATCCCCCACACTTGTGAAATTGGCCCTCCAATATGGTGAATGAAGCTTAGTAATTTGAGAATAATGACATGTTTACCTCTCTAATGGTCACCACTATCCTCTATGAAGGCCTAATTCAAAATTTGATGAGTGTAGTTGAAGAGTGGTGTGTGGAATATGGGATGAGATGTAGTAATATATAGAGGTGGTATGGGGGTGTTTATTGGTGGATTGAAGAGGTGGGTAGAGGTAGTGGAGCATTGGAGATCGTGGGTGTAGTGGGTGGTGGGTGGTGGTTATGAGGATTCTTAATTGAAGGGGAAGTTATGGGAGTTGTGGAGTCTAGCATATGTAACTGCCGAAAAAATCAGTTAAAATCCCGGACCCGCTTCGATGGGGTGTTAAGTTGAAAAGCCTTTCAATGGCATGGCTCATGCTATCGACTTTGGGACCCCACCTACGTGGGTGTCAGTCTTAGAGGGGCCGCATTACCGGTGGCGTCTTCTTGTCAAAAATCTAGGATACCCCTTGGGGTGGGGTTGTAGTGTAAGACAGGCGCCCACTTGAGACATGGTTACTGACAAGATCTCCTATTTTCTCACTTTGCTTCATTGTAACATACTTAATGATCCATTTTCCACCCTACAAGAGATAACACATGAGAATTAGTGAGTTAGTGATGACATGATGTATTATGGAGAGATTAACGAGACTTTTATTGTATGCTACTACCTAGTAATTGAATAAAAACTATATTTTAACAAATATGAATGACAAATATAAGAAATAAACTAAAGATTGGGTTGCCTCCCAATTAGCGCTTGATTTTAAGTCGTTCAGCCTGATTACTTCCTGTTCAGTTTGTGTCGGCCAATGTGATGGTGATCACATCGGTGTTAGCTTCTCTACCCCAATAATGCTTTAGACGATGTCCGTTGACTTTGAACGTACTTAATGGATTGCGACTGTAGAGTTCAACTGCGCCATGAGAGAATACCCGCTTGATAGTAAATGGTCCCGACCATCTCGACTTAAGCTTTCCTGGGAACAATCGCAGCCGTGAGTTGAACAAAAGGACTGGTTTCCCTGGCTCGAATGTTCGGTAGATAATTTTTCTCGGGTCATGCCATCTTTTACTTTTTTCTTTGTATATTTTGGAGTTCTCATAGGCGTGAAGGCAAAATTCGTTGAGTTCATTCAGGTTGAAGTAGTCTTTTTCCCTACACATTTGCTTTATCAAAATTGAGTTTTGAACTTCCCAATAAGCCTTATGTTGTAGCTCAACCGGTAAGTGACATGCCTTCCGTCTGATAAAGAATTGATATGGTGACATCCCAATTGGTGTCTTGTACGTGATCGGTATGCCCATAATGCATCATCCAATCGAAGCGACCAATTTTTTCGATTCAGATTTACTACTTTCTCCAATATCTTCTTAACTTCTTTGTTTGACACCTAAGCCTACCCACTGGTTTGAGGGTGATACGTTGTAGCTACTTTGTGGTTAACCCCATACTTGGCCAAAAGAGCTATAAAAGACTTATTACAGAAGTGACTACCTTCGTCACTGATTATTGCTCTTGGCGTGCCAAACCTCGTGAAAACATTTTTCTGTAGGAATTTGAGGACCACCTTGGCACTGTTGGTTGGTAGTGCTGCAGCTTCAACCCACTTCGATACGTAGTCAACTGCGAGTAAAATATATTGATTGTTCAAAGACGAAGGGAATGGCCCCATGAAATCGATACCCCATACATCAATGATGTCTACTTCAAGAATCGTTTGTAAAGGCATCTCATTCCGTTTCGAAATGTTGCCCACCCTTTGACACCTATCGCATTGTTTGACAAAATGGTGGGCATCCTAAAATAATGTGGGCCAATAGAACCCAGATTGCAACACCTTCGCTGCTGTCCCTCTCACTCCCATAATGTCCGCCATACGCAGATGAGTGACACTCATGCAGAATGTTCTTCACTTCACTATAGGGGACACACCGTCTAATCATTTTGTCGGCGCACTACTTGAACAAATACGGTTCATCCCACATGTACCATTTCACGTCATGAAGAAACTTCATTTTTTGTTGTCTTGTGAGGTCAGGTGGTAGAATGTTGCTCACAAGAAAATTTGCATAATCCCCATACCACAGAATCTCTGCAGAAATCCCAAACAGTTGCTCATCTGGAAATGATTCATTAATTTCACATCTGTCTTCTTTTGCTTTCCCTTGGTTTTCCAGCCTAGACAAGTGTCGGCTATTTGATTCTCCGTCCCCTTTCTATCCTTTATTTCTAAGTCAAACTCTTGAAGTAGGAGAATCCATCGGATAAGGCCTGGCCTAGCATCCTTTTTCGCTATTAAGTACCGAATCACCGAATGGTCTGTGTAGACTATCACCTTAGTCCCGATCAAGTAAGCCCGAAATTTGTCAAACGCATACACCACTGCAAGCAATTCCTTTTCTGTGGTTGTGTATATGGCGTGAAACACCTTGTCTCGTTGTTGGCCCAAATAGCCCGAACCGCGTAGTCACTCGCATCACACATTAGCTCGAATGGCATGTTCCAATCCGGTATGACGATCATGGGGGCTATAGTCAATTTCTTTTTCAATAATTCAAACGATGACTTGCATTCCTCATCAAAACTGAAAGTAGCCTCCTTCTCTAAAAGACTGCATAAAGGTTTCGCAAGTTTAGAGAAGTCTTTTATGAACCTCCTGTAGAACCCTGCATGTCCCAGAAAACTCCTAATACCCTTACCTGAGCTCGGTAGAGGCAATTTCTCAATTGTTTCCAGCTTTGCTTTGTCAACCTCCAATCCTTGAGCCGATACCATATGGCCCAAAATTATGCCCTCTGCAACCATAAAGTGGCATTTTTCCCAATTGAGTACGAGGTTCGTATCTTTACATCGCCGCAACACCATGACTAGATTCCCTAAGCAAGTATCAAAATTGTCTCCATAGACCAAAAAGTCATCCATGAAGACTTCAACATTCTTCTCCACCATATCTGAAAAAATGGGCATTATACACAGTTGGAAGGTTGCAGGTGCATTGCATAACCCGAATGACATCCTCCTAAATGCAAATGTGTCATAAGGGCACGTGAATGTTGTCTTTTCTTGATCTTCCGGAGCGATGACTATCTGGTTATAGCCCAAGTACCCATCCAATAAATTGTAATATTCATGTCCCGCCAATCTATCCAACATTTGGTCAATAAAGGGCAGCGGGAAATGGTCTTTTCGGGTTACCTTGTTCAACTTCCTATAATCCATGAAAACCCTCCAACCTGTCACTGTTCTGGTCGGTATTAACTCGTTGTCCTCATTCTGCACCACAGTCATTCCTCCCTTTTTTGGCACGCACTGGACCGGACTAACCCACTTACTGTCGAAAATCGGGTAGATGATACCGACATCTAACCACTTAAAAATTTCCTTCTTCACAACTTCCTTCATGATAAGGTTAAGTCGATGTTGTTGCTCCACCGTTGGTTTTGCCGCATCTTCCATCAGAATCTTGTGCATGCAAAATGAAGGGCTAATTCCCTTTATGTCCGCAATCGTCCATCCAATTGCTGATTTGTGTTCCCTAAGCACCCTCAGCAACTTTTCTTCCTGCAAGTCGTTAAGTGCATCAGAAATAACAACATGTAATGAATTTGAATTGCCTAAGTACACATACCTGAGGTGTTTAGGGAGTGGTTTAAGTTCCAACTTTGGTGGCTCTTCTAATGATGTTTTCAGTTTTTCTGCTGCTACTTCCTCCATGTGCAATGGTTCAAACGGTGATCTGAATCTGGAAACTCGTGGCAATGAGTCTAGCATTTGTAAGTAACCCACCAATTCTGGGGTGTCGACCTCTTTATCCCCCAATAAAGTTGTTTCTAACGGATCGTTGACCAAACTCTTGCTCATATCTTCACTGATGATTTGTTCAACTAAATTCATCCAAAAACATTCTTCCTCATCCGTTGGGAATTTCATGGCCTTGAGCACATTAAATTTGATTTCTTAATCTTGGACCCTCATAGTAAGTTCTCCTTTTTGTACGTCTATGAGTGTCCTACCCATGGCCAAGAAAGGTCTCCCCAGGATAATCGGGATGTTCTTATCTTCCTCAAAATCCAGAATGATAAAGTCCGCGGGGAATATAAACTTGTCCACCTTCACCAAAATGTCCTCTACTATGCCTCTCGGATATGTGACTGACCTATCCGCCAACTGCAATGAAATATTCGTAGGCCTTGGCGCGGGCAAACCCAATTCTGTGTATACTGACAATGGCATAAGGTTTACACTCACCCCCAAATCACATAAACACTTGCTAAAATGCATGTTCCCGATCGTGCATGGGATAGTGAAACTCCCTGGGTCCTTATGTTTTGGTGGTAATTTCTGCTGCAACTGTCTCAAAATCTTCCCATTTCTTTTTCCATGACAAAATCCCTTTCATAAATTTCGCGTAGCTCGGCATTTGCTCTAAGGCTTCTGCAAATGGAATGTTAATCTGGAGTTTCTTGAACACTTCCAAAAAACTTTGCGAATTGCTTGTCTAATTTCTATTTTTGGACTCTCTGCTGAAATGGTGGTGGTGGATAAACAATTGGCTTATTGTTTAACTTTGTTTCCTCACTCTGCTTATCCTCACCCTTGTTTCCTTCAACCACGTTACTGTCATCAACTTTTCCTTCCGGTGTCGCTGAATTTTCTGCATTATTACCCACAAGATGTTTTCCACTCCTCAATGTGATTGCTTGACACTGTTCGTGGTTACTCTTCGGATTCCTCTTCGTATCGCTTGGTAGGGTCCCTTGTGGCCTGTTATTTAGTGCTAAAGCAATTTGCCCCATCAGATTTTCCAAGTTCTTGATGGCTATTGCTTAATTTTTCATTGCTGCCTCATTACTAGTTATGTACTTTGACACCACTTCCTCGAAATCTGATTTCCTTTCCTGATGTTGAACTGGTTGTTGGTGATTCTAAAAACCTGGGGGATATGACTGTCGTGGAGCTTGATGTTGCTGGTTGTTTCTCCACGAGAAATTCGGATGATTCCTATTCCCTTGATTGTACGTATTCTGATATGTATTTTGTGGAATTCTGTTATAGTTGCCCACAAACTGCACAAAAGCTGGATTAATTGCGCATTGTTCTATTGGGTGCTCTCCCGTGCACAACTCACATATAACTGCCACTTGCTATGCTTGAGCCTCTGTCATGGCATCTAACTTTTTGGACAGCGCAGAAATCTGTGCTTGTATAGCTGTCACCCCATCCACTTCAAACACCCCAGCTGTTTTCGCCTGTGTCATTCTCGCTGTGGGCCACTGGTACTTGTTGGCTGCCATGGTTTCAATCAAAATGTAGGCTTCCTCGTAACTCTTAGCCATAAATGCTCCACCCGACGCTGCATCAATACTCGTTCTGAGATACCCATGTAGTCTGTTGTAAAAGGTGTTCAATTGCAGCCACTTGGGTAATCCATGATGTGGACATTTTTTGAGCAGTTCTTTGTATCTCTTTCATGCCTCATATAACGACTCCCTATGTTGCTGTTCAAACATCGTTATCTCGTTCCTCATCTTTGCAGTTTTTTCCGGTAGGAAGAATTTGGCGAGGAATTTCTGTGCTAGGTCTTCCCATGTAGTGATTGATCCCGGCGATAGAATGCAACTAACTCTTCGCCTTGTTCCGTAAAGTGAATGGGAATAAGCGAAGTCTCACCGCATCATCCGACACCCCATTATACCTAAAGGTGTCGCAAATCTCTAGAAAGCTAACTAAATGTTCATTCGGATCGTCATTTTCCAATCCCCCAAACTGAACTGAATTCTGAATCATTTGAATCGTCCCAGGCTTGATTTCCCTTAATGTTTTCTGATCTTTGGCTGCCATTTCCTCTTCCTTCTCAGATGTTTCAAATTCTTGCCTTGTTTCCTTGATCCACTTACTCATCCTCTGAAACCTTTTCTCAATGTCGTCCTCAAACGACAGCAAGTCTGGATTTTTGGATCGAGTTTGCATAAACTTCTTCAACCACCTGAAATAAGAAGTACAAAATAAAAATAAAAATGTCTAAGTAAAACTGGATTAATTAAACTGATATTGTAAAGATATTAAGATCTATACTAAATTTTTCCCCAGCAACGGGGCCAAAAACTTGTTGGGTAAAATCTATATACGCACAACACGCAAGTATACGTGGTCAACAAGTAATAAAGTGATGAGTAGAGTATCGTTCCCACAGAGATCAACTAGCAATAATCTTAACTTACAATTACCAATTTCCTATTAATCCTAATTTTTATTAAACTATTCAACTCAGTAATTATAATTAAAGGATCTAAATTAAAGAATAACAAACTACCACAAAACAATCACAAATATCAAAATCTGGAATTTCAAATAATTAATGGAGAATTAGAGTTATGATTTCACCCTAAGCTTCACTCTGATTTAAACACCTTTATTCCAATTCAAATCACTATTCCAGTTTATTAATCAAGAACACGAATGTAGTATTAACCACCTCTCGATGCACTAATATCGTATTAACTTAAATCCACAATTAAGATAGAAACAAGTTAAACACCTTAAATAACTAACTCACTATATCTCTATGTGAATTACAATTAAAGAAGGTTTAAGATTAAGTTCTCTATCCGATTGCATGCGATGTCAAGCATATCTCTACTTTAACATTCATCAAGATTCTACTATTCACAAAATTCATGAACACATGTTATATTAATTAGGTCTAGATTTGAATATACTCTCTCGATTCCATACAAATCCACAAAGAGTTGTTGATCAGGAAACTCATAAATTCAAGCTCAAATCAATATAGATAAACTAGAAATAGATTATTGAAATGAAAATCAAAGTTACAAAATCATCGATTCACTCAAAGATCCATCATAAGCCTAAAAAAATGAATTACTTCATCATAAATGAAATAAACACTGAATAAATCTTAGAAATCATTCTTTCAATTCTAAATAATAGCCTAAGATGAAGAATATTGAAAAACACCCTTCATGTAGCCTAGAATTGCAATCTTTTTGAAAATCTCTTAGAAATACTCCTCCACTACTTGCTAGGAAAAACTGAGATTGATGTTCGTAATCTCTTTGTGTGTTGTTTATTTTTTTTGTTTAATTGAGTAATAGATGCCCAACACACAAGTCCCAGCTGAAATTCTCCACCAAGTAGAGTCCATAAACTATTTAAATGCTAGAAACCAAATCCCATCAAAGTTAAAGGTCAACAACAGAGTCTTCTCAACCGAGAACCCCACCCCAAATGGGTGCATGCCTTTATATGAGCACCTTACGTGAGCATCCTTTCTGTCAAAATCGTATAAAGACCCCGCCTTTTGCCGGGGTTTATAAGGTTAAACACGCCGCCCGCCGCTAACTTCTTGCTAATCGCTACGAAGACCCCAGCCCGTGGGGTATATATCTAAAGCAGGCATTTTACGGGGTGTAATCTGCTAGATAGTTTGCTGAACTTCATGGCTTCTTCCAATTTTTCTCCAATTGACTCCAAATCATCCCAATTGACTCCAAATGCACTTTTGATGCCACAACAACCATTCTACAAATGAAATAACATAAAACCAATAAAAATGAACATGAGCACAAGAATTTAGCCATAAATAAGCATGAAATGGACACTGATTCGCGGATATAAAATCCACTTATCAGTACCCCCTCCTCGACGGGGGGTATAAGGCTAAAAGGGCCCACCCCGATGGGGGTCCCTACTATTTTGCAGCTTGTATGCCTGCCCCGACGGGGGTTTTGTGAAGGGAAAGCCCGCCCCGGCGGGGGTCCTTTTTCTTCTGCAGTGTCCTCTGATAAAATGGCCATAACGTTTGATCCGGGAGGAGTTACGGGGCCTGCCACCTATCAAATCGAAGCTATCGACGAGCTCTGCACCTTTCATTCTTTACGAATTGAGAAATTCAGTCTGGAACAAGATCGAAATCGAGATTAAAGTAGATGTTATGTAAATTGCAAGCATGAGAACTCTTAGCTTTGATCTTCGTTGATAAAAAAGCCACAACTCTCACATCCGAACTCCAATTGGGATGATTCAAGATGTTCCGGAAAGCTAAGAAGAAGCTATACAGTATAATCCAAGTTTCAAGCCAAGAACATGCATCCAACTTGGTGTTAAAAGCCCTGCAATCTCCTTTTCTTATATTTACTTGCATATTTTAGTCCAAAATATGTCCGAATTGTTTTTCCTTGCTTTTTCATGCCAATGTTATGTCATAGCCTACAAAATAACATAAAATGTATAAAAAGTAACTAAGAAACATAGGTTTAAGCAACCAATTCAAGTAATAGATACTGGATAAGTAGGTATAAAACCTACTTATCAGTTACCAACTCACGAGAATTATGCTCAACTTAAGTAGCTTTATTATATTTTATTTGCTTTTTGTGTTTATTTTGTAGTATGCATTGATGGAATTCCTACAACAACATAAGGCATGTAATAGCATGGATTGGTATGGATGACATGAAGCTAGCAAAAGCATGACAAGGTGGACGTGAGCAAATGAGAAGGAGATCAATGAATTGGTGATATGCAGAAGTGAAGAAATGAAGAAGCAAACTAGTAGCAATAAAAAGCAGCAACAACAAGAAAAAAGACAGCAGAAGACAGATTGCAGTAGTAGCGCGGCCGCGCTGCTATTCAAGCTCTAAATGGTGCGCCCACGCTTAAGGCAAGACAGAAGCAGATCAGGCATCGCGCGGCCGCGCTCCAACAACAAAGAGCTTTGGCGTGCCCGCGCCATACACTCGGCAAATAACTCCATAGCGCGCCCGCGCCCGTAATGCAGTTCAATTTCGCGCGGCCGCGCGAGTCTTCTTCAGTAAATTTTGCTGACTTTTTATAATTTGAATTTGAGCGTATTTTGCTCAACTAAGACAATATGGTTGGCACCAAACGTGTTTTGTGATTAGTTTTTCATATTATTATTACTATTTTTAGGTTTAAGCTATTCTAGAGAGGGTTTAAACATTGGATTTCTACATTTAGCCCTTCTCTTATTCTAGATTATTAAATAATTATTAGTTTACAACTCTGGAGATTTTGGTGATTTGGAACAAGCTTGGAACAGACTCTGCAATAGAAATTAACAGATTTGCTCTATCATTTCTCTTACAACTATTGATTGAATTTCTTAATTCCATGTTTTGCTTCAATCCCATAATGGATATTGTTTCAGAAATGAACTAAACTCAATTATGGGATTCTAATGGATTTTGATGCGTAGTTTGAATATGTATATCTGAATGTATTGTTGAATATTTATCGTTGGATTGCCCATTATGATTGAGCAAAATGCTTGAATGCTTTATCACCATTCACACTAATTGCTTGTATGGATTTGGAAAATGAAATATAAGTATAGATTATATCATAATGTCATATGTTCATGAGGCTGATTTGTTTAAGCTTTGTGATTTGTGACCCGGATAGGCATATATCGATCCACTGTGTGTAGTCATGAAGAGAGCATGCACTTTAATTCATTATTGTTGTAATTTCACATAGACATATAGTGATTTTTGGTAATAGTGATGCTTACATAAATTCTATCGACTGTGGATTTTGTGTAAATTAGACATAGTTCATTGAAAAATGGATATGCTCTACTTTTGTGCTCTTGAATAGCTTTCCATGATAAATAATTAAACATGACATGAGGGTTGCATTTTAGATGAAACATTAAATAATATTAGAATCCCATTTGTCTCCAATTTGATTACAGTACTTTAGTAACTATAATTTTGTTCATTACTTAATTTAGAATTCAATTTAATTGTGAGTTGATCGTTTAAGAATATAGAAATAGTGATTAAGTTGTTGCATGATAAATTAGATTTAATACCTTTCTTCGTGGATCGATACTTTTCTTACTCTGTACTACTTGTTGACCCATGTATACTTGCATGAGTTAGAGTCCTTTTTGTTAGACTAAAAAGGAGATAACAATAATCACATTTAATCCACAAATATAATAGAACTGAAAAACTTGCCTCGTTCAATGACCATTGATACAAACTTTAGTTTACTTCACTTCACGAATCCTACACAGTTATGTTCACATGTATGCATACATTAGTCAAACATTCATATCCCATAACCTGTATGGTTAGTAAATATTCACATAAACTATATCAATATCTGATATTCTTATTTCCAAGAAACCTCCATATTCCACTTGAATATTTTAGGTTTCTGCTTAATATATCCATACATTCTCAAAAAGTTCCAACACGACTTTTAAAATGTTAATTCACTACATTTATAGTTTCTAAACTTTTTACATTGCATTTATACGCTTAATATGCATCTATATGTAAACTTATAGTTACATAGTGCATCCGTGACTTCCTTTGTGTGTTTGTAGCTTAACTTTGCTTTCATGAGTAACTTAAACTCCATTTTGCATGTATAAAATCTTTCAATGCTTAACATGTTTATATCACAGTACTTTTCACTTTTAATGTATACGTAAAGTATAAATATGCTTTTGCATATATATGTAAACCTAGCTCGTATATAAATATAAGTTATTCGTATATTTTATGTATATGCATAGCTTATATATACCAATAATTAGTGTTCAACTCCATATGCACAATTCTTGCTTTGCATTTAAAAAACTATTTAATTATTTTCGAGGTATAGCTTTTAGGATAGCTCTTTCACATTATTCACGTATTCCCAATATACGGATGATTAATCCTTATATATGTAAACCTATGTTTATATATTGTTTTCATAGCTTCTAGTATAATATGAACAAATATACGTGTCATATGGTTGCTAGACTGCATTTCACATCCATCTCGGTGCTTCGGGATACACTTTACTATCAAAAACCTTGAAATCTGCGTCCTGACATTGAAATACATGTCACAACATCAAATATTGCATTTTGTTTTGAAAACAGTGTCGTCGTGTCGAACTGGGCCCAGCTGCCCTTGGCTTGGCCCAGGCGGGCTTGGCCTAGGCCGCCAGGGAACATGTTCTGACACCCTACTTCGCGTATTTTTAGTTTTCATTTCGCCTGCGCGATTCTGACAAAATTTGGATATGTTATAGGTGGAATGTCCACCTATATTTAAAAAATACTATACATACATTTTGGACATTCTAAGCAAGTCAAAAGCAAACTCTAAAAAGTGCTGGTGGTAGTGACGCTTTTCTTCTTCTGCTCTTTTTGCTTATAAAGACGCACCTTTGCTTGGCGGCTACTTTGCTACCAAATTTTAATATATTATAGATACCATAGAAGACTATTTTAAGAAAATACAAACCACCCATTTTGGGTTTTTTAGCCAGCCCATAGCAGGCCTCGAAAATGCCCCTCAATAATAGTTTTTAACTTTTTTGTAGTTTTACCCTCTCTTGCTAAAACAGTCATAACTTTTTCGTTTCAAAACATTTTTGAGCGATTCTTAAGCCCACACGAGGCTAATTTTCCGGACTACAACTTTTATTATTTGACCATTTTCAAATTCTGCACCCATAATTCCAGAATATTCGTGTAAGGGGACTGCTTCGAATCTGTTTTCCATATTTGGGCAGTTTCGACGCACCCACTTTGGCAGGTCTTAACTCAATCTTCTGAACCCAGAATTAGTCCGTTCCAAAGGCTATGGCTTGCTGGGATTGCATACTACAAGACCCTGGAAAATTATAATTTTCCAGCAAGATTAATTACGCGACACAGTTAGCCCAAAAGTGGCCCAAAATAATATCTTTTGATTTTTCATTTTGGCTTAAAATTGCTTTTCGTTCTAATTTGATTTGCTCAAATCATTTAGTTATCTACATATAGTGTGTATATATGTAACCTTGGCCTCAGATTTACTTAATTCTTCGTTTTTAACCAAAACAGTCCATAGAGGAATTTTGTCAAGCACTATGTGTGTTCTGTTTTAAAGCTCAGATTTCTTGAAGTTTGATTTGTATTCTAGCCTCCTTTTTCCACCTTATTACTCCTCAAATCCCATACTTCTCATCAGAATAGAAAGGAACAAGTACACTATTCTCAAACCTAACTTAATGTTATTTTCCATGATCAATTGTTGGACTAATGGGAGATGATGGGCAATTTCAGATTAAGTAGGCAGCAACATATTCATGATAAATGGTGGGGTTTATGTCTGCAATTTTTTTAGAAGAGTTTTTTATCGGAGCATTATAACAAGTACCTCACATACATAGCTTAAAAGCTCAGGCTTGATAACCTTTTATCCATGCTCAAACCCAGATTTCAGTTTGGTATCGTATACACCACAATTTCAAACATTAAAGGCTTAACAATTACCTTATTTATTAGTTTTCCTATTTACTGTAACATAACAGAGGTATTACCTCTTGAGCGAACTTGAATTCAATCCTGCTTCAATTATGTTCTTCTTTGAGTCAAAGCTTGCTTACAACTTTTTATAATCCATCTTCAATCCCAATTAATTATCCCAACTTCTTGAGACGAATTCAGTCTTCAAATTTTGGATAGCATGGAGTAGGAGAGCTTGAGAAGAAAACTGAGAACGAGGGTCTTGAAAGTTTGATTTATAGAAGATTTATTCTTGATGAGCATGGTTTAGGATTGTCTAGTCATTTGGCCTATTAAATCCCTAGACTAACTGCTCCTGCTAATTTTATGCCGACTTAGTTTGTTTAGTTTATTTATCTTGCAGCCCACTCCTATTACATTACTGATTTCCAATTATATCCCAAATGCTTACATATAATAACATACTACTTATTATATAAGTAGTATACATTATCCACATTTTACATAACATTTATCACACAATTAATAAAAAAATAATAATACAATTTAGTGTGACAATTACCTCTCTATTAAAATAATTTACTCTTATTAAATTATTTTAATATTTTTTTTATTTATATTACCTTATTTCCCAATAAAATAAGATAATTTAACAAATATGAAAATTTCCTTGTATTAAAACAATTTATCTCCATAAATTATTTTAATATCCATTAAGGTACACCTAAAATTTGTAAACCCTACTACTTGATAAATTTTCATATTCAATTTTTCTTTTCTCTCTCTAAACTTAGCCAATTTGACTAAAAATGAATATAGGTAAATTTTGATTTTGCTTATATAAAAGCTACTTTCAATTTTTTATAAGTTGGTCACCCAACTTAAGTCTTATCTAGTCTTTCCCTCGTCTTTAAAAGCTTGCAAATCACCCCCTGTCATATTATTACTATATTCTCAGAATATTCTTTATTCCTTAGCATATTCCTTAAGATATTTTCTTAAGTTTCAAATATTAGGTTTTTAACCCTAAGGTTTTCTTAACTCGCACAATTCTCCTTTAACTTTCATAATTCACTTCCATACTTTATTAAGTTATTTAATTACCCAATCTTAGTAACTTAATTTAATCAAATAAGTTACTACATAAATCTCCTTAATTTATTTTACCCTCTTGGAATCGTATAATTTACATAACCCGTCTTTGATATATAAATTATATAAAATATAACATAACATACTCAAATTACATATTTATTTTATAATTTTAAAACAAATATTCTACACATAATTTTTATGTAAATACAATTATTTACATACCCAAGATATTATAATATAATATCCTTACCTCATTATCATAAATTCAATTAAGAATTTATTTACTTTCTTCGAGATATTACGATAAATATAATATCTTTTCTTTATTAAATTAATTTTATATAAGAATTTATTCTAATACTCTTGGGTAAAGTATATATAAATATTATATGCTTAACCCGCCTCTTTTTGCTTTATTACACAAATAGTTCCCACAATTTTATTTCCCTACGTAATATATATTTATTAACTCCCCATTACCTAATTTAAATAACTTATTTAAATTATACAATCTATATTGTATAATTAAATTTAATTTCCTCCTTCTTTCCATAAATTGTTTTCAAACAATTTATTCATATATTAAATACATAATTTAATATATTTCATTTATTCAAATATGAATTTAATTTACTAACTAGTTGATAACAATATACATATTTTATATATTGGATCTCATATCATATTTTTACTTTACATCATTTGGTATAATATTAAATATTATATCATTATCCATGTAACATAATATAATATATTCAATTATTTTCTTTTCTTTCTATAAATTGCCTTCATAATTTATTTAATTGTATTAAATATATTAATATATTCACTACATCAAATACATGCATACATTACACTCAATAGTGTAATATATAATTTCTTCAATAAAATAGTGGTTGTACATGAAGTATATTTAATGCCACTAATCTACCATATTAAAATAATTTAATATTATAAATTATTTTAATTCTATCCATCTCATTTTCTTTAATAAATTACCCCTACAATTTATTTACATATAATAAATATATAATACCAATATATTTATTAAGCATAAACATCACATATTGTATAACTCATACCCGTTTATGCAATATAATATCATACAACATATTATCTAATAAGAATTTTATTTACTTAATTCTTATTTTAATATTACCCAAAAAATTGGGTTATCACATTCTTTCCCCCTTATAAGGATTTCGTCCCCGGAATAACAATACCGAATCATTCTTAATCAGTTTAGATCTTATTCTTTCTCGTAACCTTGTCATTGAATCATTTCAACGTACCATTTCCTTAGATTTTTCTTAAAATTTTTAAATAAATCCTCTATTTCCACTCTAGGCTTTAAACTTTAACCCTTAATTTAATCATTCAAGATCTTCTAAATTTTCGGGTTGTCACAACCGTTCTATATCTAGGAATGTGTAATTGACAAGAAATCTAGAGGAGTTCGTGAAGAGGGAGTTAAGTGAGAAAGTCGAGAAGGAGGCTTTTCGCACATAGTTGGAGATGGAGGTCATGGAAAGGATTCACTTCGAGGAGAAATGGTAGGAAGCCAACAATAAAGCTAATGACTTAGAGGATGAGACAAGATGCAAGAAGAGAAAGATGAACCGAATGGGCTATACTTTTGGCACAGCTATGGAGAGGTTGATCGATAGCATGTACCATTATATCCGGCGGAACAAGGGAAAACCTGTTATACATTAAGTAGAGATATGATGGCTCACATGACACAAGTTGAGTACAAGAGTTGTGGAGCGTGGAATGTTAGGTAAAGGTATATGTGTTGTGATGCCCTCAAATCCGGGTACTTTCAACCCATAGATATGGTGCTACATAGTACTACTAACTACACATTCATTCCAACTAAAACAACATCAAAATGAGTGTATTTACTACATTCTTATTACAATAATAGTAATTCTTTCCCAGGTTCTGTTAACCAATACATTCTTCATTGTCATAGTATAAGTTCATACAAATATACTAGTCTATTACAGGATAATGTATTTATCCATCTTGGCTTTGTCTCTATCCTAACTAGAACCCTCGATTCGCTTGGTATTAGCTGCAATCATATAATTCAAGCAAGAAGTGAGCATAACTAGCTCAACAAGTCTAACAATATATAATATAACCACAACATCAATTATCTTATGATTAATCTTCATTAACTGGACAAATAGTTATGAAGTAATATGAAACATCGAAATAGCACTTTTCATTCTCATAAAACAATTCTAGAGTATATACAATACCTTAGGAATTCTGAGTAGGTCAAAAGACCATGAACATTCTCTTTAATTTTCATTCATGAAAAGGAAAACTCGACTCTAAGTCCGTAAGTCCGATATATCTTACGAGCACTTCTGGGTGATCAACATATTGTAACAACCCAGAGAATTCGGATTGTTCAGAATTTAAGATTTAAAGAATTACTTATTAATTAAATAAATTTTTATTAATACTATTTTGTGTTATGTGTTTATTAATCGTTCTAGAACCTAGGATGATTATTAATCGGGAGGAATCTGGCTACGAGCTAGACTGAACGTGTAACGCCCGAGAAAATCGGATCTTTATGAGAATTAAATTTTTATTTAATTATGTAGATTAAATGAATTTAATTGATTATTTATGTGAGTAAGCTATGTGAAGGTCATTCTATGACCTAGAATGAGCGCATGTGGTTAGGATTTTGGCTATGTGGTAGAATTAAAGTGTTTGAATTTCCAAGACAAAAATAAATGTTTTTCGAGAAATTTCCGTAAAAACACTATTCACTGATTTCTGCTCGGGAATTATTTTTGAACTTTTGAGAAATATGTAACGATAGAATATCGAGGTGAGATGGATTATGTAATAATAATTCACGTATGGCAAACACAGTTTTTCACCTGCGGACTTAATTTGAGAACTTTAAGAGAAGTATAACGTTAATGAATTAAACGATGATAGTGTATGATACATAAGTATTGTACGAGGTAATGAATACGAGTATGATACGAGGTATTATACGAGTATATGAATGATGGTATGTCGTATATGATGAATAACTATACGAGTTGGAATACGAGATTAATATGTAGACAATACGTTCTAAGGCTTTAAGCCATATGTAATGGACTTGTAGGATTGTGTAGGAAGTTGTAAGGTCTAATTGGAATTTGTGCAAGCCCAATGGTAGGAATGGTTAAGTCCAATGTGAATTAATGAACAAGCCAATGTTTGTTAAATGCAAGCCCAAATCATAAGTAAGTTAATTAAACTTAAAGCCCAAAGTTATGTTAAGACAAGCCCAAGATACGCCCAATGAAAATTAATGCTAAGGCCCAAAGTGAGAAACTAAACCATAGATCGAATTGATGGGTTACCGGATGGTTAAAACCCATGGGGCGACCCATGGGTGACCCAAAGTGGTGGCCAAGTAAAGTGCAATTACTTAATGGTTAAGCAAAGGATAAGCTATGTGATGAGAAAGTATACTTGGTGGCTAAGTAAAGTTCTTATACTTGTTGGCTAAGTAAAGTGCTTATACTTGGTGGCTGAGTAAAGGAATAGTAAGGAGGTGATTAAGGAGGTGGGATAGTTTAAAGAGTAAACTACTCTAATCTAGGATTTCCTATAAATAGAAGGAGTGTTGGTTCATTTTTTAGTTGTTTAAAATTTCATCCAACAACATACGTGCTTATTGGTTAAAGAGAAAAATCTAGAAAAGCTAGAAAAGTTAGACTTTGTTAGTTCAAAAAGCAAGAAGGAAGAACACAGATTAATCAAGTAATCTTCAAGGGTAAGATCCTAAACCATGATTCTCCCTCTCTTCAATTGTTAGAGAAGTGAGTAGTGGTAGAACTTGTATGCTAAGAAGAAGTAAGAATGGCTAATTAATAGACTTAAAGCTTTAATAAGTCATGAATAAGCAATTTATACTTTTAAAAGTCATAAACTTATGAAGAACAAGTAAGAACTTATCATGTATATAAGTTAATGAAATATGTATGTTAAGATGTTAGTATGATAGAATGAATCCATTTGAAACGATGAACAAATCTTAAGTAACGAAGTTATGGCGGAATTCACGAGTTTGGACGATAATCGTCGAAATCATGAAATTCTCGGAATGGAAGTAAAATTTTGACATTGAGTTCGAAAATGTTGGTTTTCGATAGGGATAAGTCTTATTTGGCATTATAGAGTTGCAGACTCAAAAATGACTGAATTCCGACTTAGAACGAAGAAACAAATGTTGAACGTTCACGAATGTTTATCATTTTCTTTAAAATGAACTAATAGGTGAATTTTGAGTTAACGAATTCAGAAATGAAAGATTCTTGTATGAACACTTAGAGTATGTGATTTGTGAGCTAATGGCTTTTGAACGAGCCAATTCGGACTTAAAATGAACAATTTAGGAGTCCGAGAAATTCGTTTATGTAAGAAAACTATCATTACTATCTGGTGCAGAGGGCTGTTGGGTAAAATCTAACTACGCACAACATGTAAGTATACGTGGTCATCAAGTAATATAATAGTAAGTAGAGTATCATTCCCACAGAGAAAACTTAGTAAGAATTTAACGTCACAATTATCAGTTTCCTATTAATCCTAATTTTATTAAACTATCCAAATCAATGATTAAAATTATAAAAACTAAATTATTAATAAATATAGGATCACAAAAAAATCACAAATATTAAAAACTGAAA
The DNA here is from genome assembly GCA_020205605.1 of Panax ginseng. Taxonomy (NCBI): domain Eukaryota; kingdom Viridiplantae; phylum Streptophyta; class Magnoliopsida; order Apiales; family Araliaceae; genus Panax; species Panax ginseng. Next base: position 89,167,429 of record CM035134.1, on the reverse strand, counting down.
TTTTAAGCAATTATTGAAAAATTAGTCTTGCTATTTCACCCTAAGCTTCACTTTGATTTTTACACCTTTATTCCAGTTCAATTCACTATCCCAGTTTATTAATCAAGAACACAAATGTAGCACTAGCCACCTCTCAATGTACTAATACTGTATTAACTTAAATCCACAATTTAGATAAAAACAAGTTAAACACCTTAATCAACTAACTCACTATATTTCTATGCGAATTATAATTGAAGAAGGTTTAAGATTAAGTCATTTATCTGATTACATGCGATGTCAAGCATATCTCTACCTTAACATTTATCAAGATTCTGTTCATTCACAAAATTCAAGAACACATGCTATATTAACTAAGTCTAGACTCGTACTTCCTTTCTCGAATTCATACAAGTCCATAAAGAACTTTTGATCAGGCAATTCATAAATTCAAGCTCAAATTAATATAGATAAAATGGATAATGGTTTATTAAACTGGAAATCAAAGCTACATAATCATCGTTTCACTTAAAGATCCATCATAAGCCTAAAAAGTAAATTAATTCAACATCAATGAATTAATAACTGAATAAATTAAAGATAACATCATTTCAATTACAAATATAAGACTAAGAAGAAAAATAATGCAGAACACCCTTCACGTTAGCCTTAATCCGCAATCAATATGAACGTTCCTTCAAAATCTTCACTCCAGTGCTCGATATGAAAATCTGTATGTAATCTCTGTAAATTTCCTTGTCTATCTTCTTTTATCTTGTGTTTGTGTTAATATACGTGTACACAAGCAATCTCTGCTCAATTCCATGCCAACTAGAGTCCTAAAGCCATACAAGAACCAAAATCCATGTTCCATCAGTGTTTGAGTCAAGCTAGGATGGCGATGTCGGGACCCCAAATTGGGGGGGGGTGTATCGTGAAAATGCCCTACCGGTGGGCTAGGCTCTTGTCGGTCGATTTGAAGAACCCCGCCTCGGTGGGTGTTAGATTAATTAGAGTCCGCCTCCCAATGGGCATGCCTTCTGCATTCTGACTTTGCTTGAACTTCATGCTTGCTCCAATAATGCTCCAAATGACTCATTATCTTACCACTTACCACGCCCACCATCCTACACATAAAATAATAAGAAACAAGTAAAACTAAACATGAAATCAAGGTTTTAACAACGAATAAGCTTGAATTAGAACCCGGTTCGTGGATATAAATCCACTTATCAAAATCCCCCAAACTTAAACCGCGCTAGTCCTCGAGCACAAATTAAACTACATGCTATGCAATGCAATGAGATGTAATGTATCTAACTATATGTCTACGAATCCAACAGTATCATAGAATCAAATTTATTCCTCCAGCCTTAGAAAGATCAAGCAAACATTTCAACACCTCATATCTAAACCACTCAATAATTTCTTATCAATCCTCAAATTTTAGACCGTCATCAATGATATAGTGTGTGTGTGAGCAACATCTATGCTGACTAATTCTAGTTCAAATTCAACACATAATCAATTTCTTACTAGGAATCATACAGAATAACTCAAAAATTTCAAAAACAGATGAGTTCCAACTAAAATCAGACGTTTACCAAGATTAGGGGTCTAAATAGGGTATTCATGCTTTCTTTTCATTGACGGGGGTTCTTTGCCCTTATTTCCCGTCTTTTCTTCATTTTCCTTTTCTTTTTTTTCCAATAGATGGTTGGTGAGTGCGTTTTACGCTCCATCTCAAGTTCGTGTTTATGGGGAGTATTTTTTCTCAACCCACCACAAGACTCAACTAGATATTATCTTCTTCTTTTTTTCTGAAGCTTATATACCCTACCTTTCCCCCCAAACTTAGGTTCTTGCCTAATTCATCGTCTTTACTGCCTATTCTTGTCATTCTATGATTTATACTAGCATTATCCATTAGAAACTATTTATGTATCAATTTAAACTAATCAGTCAACACAGACGTTATTACGTGCTACCCTTTTTATACCAGTTTTAAACAAGCACAAGATCCGAGTTATAATTCAAAACTACATCATGATTCTATACTAGGTACTATATGTGTTTACTTAATCCCAATCTCATCATTGGCCACAGTAAAAATGAACTACAATAATTGCTGGATATATGCAAAACAACACAATTCTAACTAATATTATTTTTTTTAGATAAACTCAAACATAACATAACAAAATGTAGAAATTACAAAAATAATTAACTATTTATGCAAACTAAACTACTATGCAATTATATGATTACATGAATGCAACATCACAAATCCTAAAATAACATGCAAAATAAAGTGCAATAACAAATGCAAACCTAACTAATGACATTATGTATTCAAACATGAAATGCAAAATAAAAACTAACTCCCCCAAACTTGATAACAACAATGTCCTCATTGTATGTATAACTTAATAAAATTATGAGGACTTCCTTATTAGCGCCTAAGTCTGAGGTGGTGGTGGTTGATCTTCTTCCTCAGAGTCACTCGGTGGAAACCTTGGCATTGGCATGGGTAGGTGGTATGGGAATTGGGCAGTTGGATTGAAGCTCTGGAGCGTCGCATTCAATGAAGCGAAAGATGTATTCATTACTTCAAACATGTGGTCTTGCCTCGCTGCGAGTCGCCGCATCTCCCATCGTGCTTTCTTGTTGTGCTCATCCATTTGGTGTTGAAATGCAAGAAATTGAGGGCTAGATATGGCATCGGATGGTGGTTCTGCCTCTACTCCTTGCTCTCCCATAGTCGCATCCTCATCCTCTGAGGTGTCTGCAGCGTCAACTTCGTCCTCTGAAGCTGATGGAAAAATAATGCCTAAACCTCTAGGATGGGAATCGCCCCTGGCCCACACTGAATACTGTGCGATCATTCTAGAATTGAGTAGCTGAAGCGGCATCTGAGTGGGTTCATCATTGGACCATCTAACACCCGCTTGGCGACACAACTCACAAATGAGTGATGGGTGTGGCAAGCCGCCCAAAAAGTTTCCTCGTAAGTATCGGCGAATGGAAAAATTGATTATGGCCCCGACATCGATGATGAAAACTTGCACAATTGCATATAGAAGTAGTGCCTTTTCTTTGGTCATGTCCGATGTGTATTGGGATGGAATCAATTTCATACAAAAGAAGGCATACCATATCTTGTCATTCTTGCCATGGGCCACTGGTAGTTGTTAGCTGCCATAGTCTCTATCAATTCGTAGGCCTCCTCATAACTCTTAGCCATAAACGCTCCACCTGAAGCTACATCAATACTGGTCCTCAGATTTTTGTTCAACCCGTTGTAGAATGTGTTCATCTACAACCACTTAGGCAATCCATGATGCGAGCAATTTCTAAGCAATGCCTTGTATCTTTCCCACGCCTCATACAATGACTCCCCATGTTGCTGTTTAAACATGGTTATCTCATTCCTCATTTTTACAGTTTTCGCTGGTGGGAAGAATTTTGCAAGAAATTTTTGAGTGAGGTCTTCCCAAGTAGTTATTGATCCCAATGGTAGAGAATGTAACCAACTCTTTGCCTTGTCCCGTAGATTGAATGGGAACAAGCGAAGTCTTACCGCGTCATCCAACACCCCATTGTACCTGAAGGTGTCATAAATCTCCAGAAATCTAACTAAGTGTTCGTTCGGATCATCAATTGCGAATCCCCAAAACTGAACTGAATTTTCAATCATTTGAATCATCCCAGGCTTGATTTCAAAGGTGTTTGCAGCTATAGCAGGCCTGGTGATACTTGACTGCAGCTCAGTCACCTTGGGTGTAGCAAAATCTCTCAACGCTTGCAGATCTTCAGCAGCCATTGCCTCTTTTTTTTCAGAGTTTTTGAATTCTTCTCTTGTTTCCTTGATCCACTTACTTAGCCTTTGGAACCGTTTCTCAATGTCGTCCTCAAAAGGAAGCAAGTCTGGATTTTTGGACCGAGTTTGCATAAACCACTTCAAAATCCTGATAAGAGGAACATAACGAAAATAAAAATGTTTAAGTAAAACTTGACTAATTAAACTGATATCGTAAAATTTTAAAATCTGTACCAAAATTGTTCCTCGGCAACGGCGCCAAACACTTGTTGGATAAAATCTAACCACGGACAACACGTAAGTATACGTGGTCAATAAGTAATATAATAGTAAGTAGAGTATCGTTCCCACAGAGAAAACTTAGTAAGAATTTAACCTCACAATTATTAGTTTCCTATTAATCCCAATTTTATTAAACTATCCAAAACAGTGATTAAAATTATAAAAACTAAATTATTAATAAATATATGATCACAAAACAATCACAAATATTAAAAACTGAAATTTCAAGCAATTATTGGAGAATTAAGCTTACGATTTCACCCTAAGCTTCACTTTGATTTTTACACCTTTATTTTAGTTCAATTCACTATCCCAGTTTATTAATCAAAAACACAAATGTAGCACTAGCCACCTCTCGATGTACTAATACTGTATTAACTTAAATCCACAATTTAGATAGAAACAAGTTAAACACCTTAATCAACTAACTCACTATATTTCTATGCGAATTATAATTGAAGAAGGTTTAAGATTAAGTCCTTTATCCAATTACATGTGATGTCAAGCATATCTCTACCTTAACATTCATCAAGATTCTGTTTATTCACAAAATTCAAGAACACGTACTATATTAACTAAGTCTAGACTCGTACTTCCTCTCTCGAATTCATACAAGTCCACAAAGAACCGTTGATCAGGCAATTCATAAATTCAAGCTCAAATTAATATAGATAAATTGGATAATAGTTTATTAAACTGGAAATATAAGCTACATAATCATCGTTTCACTTAAAGATCCATCATAAGCCTAAAAAGTAAATTAGTTCAACATCAATGAATTAATAACTGAATAAATTAAAGATAACATCCTTTTAATTACAAATATAAGACTAAGAAGAATAATAATGCAGAACACCCTTCACGTAAGCCTTAATCCGCAATCAATATGAACGTTCCTTCAAAATCTTCACTCATGTGCTCGATATGAAAATCTGTATGTAATCTCTGTAAATTTCCTTGTGTATCTTCTTTTATCTTGTGTTTGTGTTAATATATGTGTACACAAGCAATCTCTGTTCAATTCCATGCCAACTAGAGTCCTGAAGCCATACAAGAACCAAAATCCAAGTTCCATCAGTGTTTGAGTTAAGCTAGGATGGCCAGTAATCGGGACCCCCCACCCCGGCGGGGGTGTATACGTAGAAAATTCCCACCCCGGTGGGCTAGGCTACTGAAGACCCCCCGCCCCGGCGGGGGTGTTAGGCTTAATTAGGCATGCCCCAGCGGGCATGCCTTCTGCATTTTGACTTTGCTTGAACTTCATGATTGCTCCAATAATGCTCCAAATGACTCATTATCTTACTACTTGCCACTCCAACCATCATACACATAAAATAACAAGAAACAAGTAAAACTAAACATGAAATCAAGGTTTTAACAACGAATAAGCTTGAATTAGAACCCGATTCATGGATATAAAATCCACTTATCAAGGGTTGGCTCGGCACTTTTGACCAAGTATAGCGGAGATGATGCTGCGATTGCCAACCATGCCCGATGAATTCTTGAGGTTTTGCGCCTCGGCGTGGTAGATGATTAAGAGACTACTTCAGACCGAGCACTGAGAGTCAGGTCCTGATCATTGACGAGTGGTGCCGCAATGGCAACAAAAGAAGAAAAGTTGGCGCCGTAACGCCAACTTTAAGTGAAGCATAGAAAGGAAAGATTATGAATGTAAAGGGGAAATAAATTGATTATGATGAACCATATCAATACTAAACCTAAAGTAACATCAATTAAGATTTTGAAAGCCTTAAGTTAATGACTATAGGTTGAAAGAAAGATTAATTGAACGTAAGTTATTAATATTGAAACGATGAACGATAATAAGCCGTATGGGCAGATAAATACTTGAAACGAGTTTTGTTAATGAAATTAGTACGATTAAGTATATGAAATGAAAGATAGTTAATTGATGATGAATTAATTAACATAAAGTAGCATCTTCGATGATGACTATAACATTGAGAATTACAACTAAAAGTTGTTAATGATTATGTGAACGTGAATGTAAGAACAATGTAATGCGATATCCGTAACAAATATAATGAACAATTAGATTGAGAAGAATGGTAAGATACGTTAGGTACCATACATATCTGATTATGACCTACTATGGTATGTTATGTAGTTACATATTGTATAGACTGTAAAGACCAAGAATTATGGAATATTTATTGGAAGACACTTGAAGGCAAGTTTCCTAACTTCATTCATATTTTAAATGAATGCTAGTTTCTTAAACTTTTCAGATGTTGAACTTGAGAAGTTCTGTTTATGTGCGAATGTGCTATATTTGTACAAGGTGGTAGAACGTATGAGGCCTTGTGCCACAATGTGAACACTTCGATGTTTCTATGAGATGAACTGTTCTGTGATTGAACTGTTCAATAAGAGAATGTTCTATTTCTACATGAACCGTTATTGTTAAGTCTGTGCTATTGATTCTAGCCAGACATGATGTATGGAAAAGGTAGAAGAATGAAAGTATTTCAAAGTGAATGTGATTAATGTTTGAAAATGATAGGAATCAGAATTATTCCTATTATTTAAGCTACTTCATAACCTTTGTTTGGTTATCGAAGTTATACATGAATGTTTGAACTCTTAAAGTTGTTTGTTCAACTGTTATGACTTGCTAGGCAATTGAATGCTCACACTTACTTTAAATGAAAAATATTTTCAGTGAACTATGTTAGAAGAACTTAAGGATCCCATGAAGATCAAGTTGATGGTATCCAGATGAAGTGCCATTCAGTATGTGATTGAGCGTGAAGATCAAGTGAAGACTTGTAATGTAGAAAGATGAAATTGAACTATAGATTAGTTTAATATACGTTTATTTATCCTTGGTTGCGGATAAAAGTCACTCTTGTAAAATGTAAAGAATAATGTAATTATCATTATTTGTAATGAAAAAGGTTATAAGTTATTAGAACCTGGGAATTAAGAATGTATGTTGTTATATTTCAGTATATAATGACGTATGTTGGGATGAATGATGTACTCGTGACGTACGGAATTCGGGTGTGAAGATAGAAAGGATTTTGGGGTGTTACTAAAAGTAGTATACACACAAGCCAATCATGTTTGATGATAAAGCATATACTTTGTAACAATTTTATTCATTTATTAATAAAAAAAAGTATTAATTTATTAAAGACTTTTAATTATCTACATGATGTTTTTTTATAATATGTGATAAACTCATAGTTTTAAGCAATGCTTTTAGAATAATGATGATAAACATTTTAATGAGATCTAAATTCTTAGAAAGCTTAAAACTAAAATAGTTCCCAATCATTGAATTACTAAATTGGGGATTAGTGAATCCGGATAGATTGGTACATACATTGCTTGCTTATTGGATGAGGATGATTGATCTCATGATCATTTGTGTGGAGACACTAAAGCAAGTATGTAGGTGCTTATTAGAGAATAAGTTCACTGAACGTGGCTCGCTAAGGAATACCTAATGGAGTTTTAGTTGTCTGTCAATAGGAATTCCTGTAGTGATAGTAGTACAAGTGATCCTTGGACTTGAGATCATCATAGTATCTTATGTATGATGAGTTATAGTTTGACTTATTCCTTAAGACCCTTAGGGTATATCAAAGGGTATGCTTGGATATAATAAGTTGTACATGGAGATAATGTATGATCAATAAAGAATCTACCTCTTCTAGTAAAAGAAGAAAAATGTCCAATGTGATTCGATAAATGACAACTCAAGTAGTCCTTTAAAGCGAGAATGAAATTAGAAAGGAGTTTCTAATTTGCATTATTTGGAGTTGTGCATTTAAGAGTCGAAATACATATAATTAAATAAAATAAGACTTGACAGTAATTCCATGTCTTATATTTAATTGGGACATTGTATGGTGGAAGGATTGAATTGTACAATAACTATTTACTCAAAGGTTCTTTTATGATTAATTTTGAAATCTATATTATCAGAAAAGTCGTTGATCGCTAGGGAGGCTTATCTCTATTATAGAATAAATATTATTTATTTAAATTAATTAATTATTTAATTTATTTATTTAAATAAGATTAGAATTGTTCTAATTGATTTATTGACAACCGGTTTAATATGGAGAACCTAAAGGGTCACACCATAAAAGGAAGAATAATTATTTAAGAAGTTAATGACATAATTGTAATAATAATTTAAGTATATTTAATTTAATCTATGGTGATAGAATAAATTAAATAGCTTAATATTTATTATTTAATATTTTAGAAATAGTAAATATAAATTAAGAAGAGGAGTCTTATTATTATTGTTACTATTATTATTATTTAATTTCTAAATGAGTTTAGGAATTAATTAATAAAAGTACTCTCACATATCCTAATAAGATTAGGTTGCAAATTAATTAAAAGAATTTAATTAATTATCCCTAATAAGATTAGGGAGCTTAATTAATTAAAATAATTTAATTAATTAAATAAAACCCAATTCCTTAATTGTTAAGGAGGGTTGCCTACATCTATAAATAAAAGGAGTCTTATTATGGGTGAGGTGGTTGACACTTTCACAACACGTGAATACGTGATTCTAATTGTTGGAGAGTACACCCCTTTCTATGTGAGATAGAAAAACTAGGGTTTTGCCAAACACCCATCTTCTTGAATCTTTCTTCTTCTTTGGTGGATCACCTCTAGAGGCCAAACACTTGGGTGGCTAACGTTGATCAAAGAAATGAACCAGACCCGGTGGATTCAAGTTGAACGCGAAAGGATTTGGAGGTGAACCTATACCTGAGGGTATGATTTTATTCTTTGTCTTTTCGTTTAATTAATAATTGTGCATAAAGGATGATCTGAGTATATGGTTTGTAAAATTTTAAAACTCTATTTTTATACGTTTCCGCTTATTTTATGCAATTTGATTGCGTTCATGAATATTACAAACTCAACAGTGGCATCAGAGCCAAACCTTTATGCGAATTATTAATTATTTTAATTTGATATATATATTGATATATGTTTTGAATAATTTAATTGGGCATAATTTTATTGTATAATTTTTTTTTTAAAAAAACCAGAAATTCGCGAAGACTTTTTCCTGAATATGAACTATCTCATATATATATGTTAACTTGTTTTGAAGTGACTTCTATGTTAACTTGTTTTGAAGTTTTGAAGTCACGGTTTATTATAAGAAACACGATCCTGTATTCCTAATATATGATTAATTTCTAATATATGATTAAGTATATATATATATATATATATATATATATATATATATATATATATATATATATATTATTACATATAATATATATATTCAATGATCTGAACATGTTTCTTGATATATCACGTGATTTTTTTTTCAAAAGCATACGGTGATCATATATATATTAATCTCAATTATTTATAATTAAAATAAAGGTTTATTTTAATTTTAAAATAAAAATTTTATTTTAATTTTAAAATTAGATTTCATGTTAACTAATTAGAGTTGGAATTGGATTCTATGATAACTAATTGGAGTTGAAATAGGATTCCATGTTTCCTTAAATAAAAGAGTTTATTTAGATATGAAATAAGATTTCATATTATTCAAAATAAAAGAGTTTATTTGTGAATAGGAAAGAGAATCCTAATTTCCTTAAATAAAGGAGTTTATTTAGATATGAAATAAGATTTCATATTATTCAAAATAAAATAGTTTATTTTATTCAAAATTGGATAAATTAAAATAAAAGAGTTTATTTTGATTTAAATTTGGATTAAAATAAAGGAGTTTATTTTGATTCAAAATTAGATTTTATACTAACTAAATTTGCCCATTAAATGATATCAATATATATATTGAATGTTTATTATTCATGAGATGAATGTTATTTATTGATGCATATGTTGATGTGTATGATAATAAATGAGATTGATTATGGACTATTGACCAATGTGATTGGATTTTATTTTAGTTGGATGCATGAATGTATGAGTTTTATTAAATGCAGTCTGAGTACCTCGTCTTCTCTAATTTTTTTTAATATAAATTCTAACTTCCTCCTATGTACTTCTCCTTGACTGCTGATCAAGGTTTCTATTTATTTTAAATAGTTTTGTAATAGAATAGTTAGAATTAATTTTGAAGAATCGGAGATCAAGGAACAAGGAGCGCTTGAAGACTCGTTTGTAATGGAGCCCGGGTTTAAATGCAATAGTTATATTTAAATATTAATTCTTGCACCCCTAGGGTTTAACCTTTTGGTTCACTTGGTGGCTCTAGTGAATCAAACTAGAATAAAAGTCCATAATCAATCCAGGTAGAATATAGTATTCTATATGTGCATGCTTATACTATATATATATATATATATATATATATATATATATATATATTATGCAAACATGCTTCTCATGTTAATTATTATGACACATATTTTATATATATATGTGCATGCGCGCTAAACAAGATGGAGACAAATTAATAACAAATCCCTCAAATATTTTATATTAAGTTGTAACGTTCAAAGATATTTGGAATATCGAACGTCGTCTTCTATCATGATAGAAATAATAGAGTATTGAATATTTAATATGAGTTTGTTGTGCACACACAAGACAATTATTAAATATTTACGATGTTGTTTTTATTACATATGATGTTTATAAAGAATTGAACATTACTACTTTGTTGTGCATACACAAGGGCTGTAGTTTTCTCTTCACTTATATGGAAATACTGGGTCTGACTTAACTTAAATCATTTTAGTTCGGATGTGGACACACTTGACCATTATGATTTAAGAGGCAAAATACAAGAAGTTACATAGTTGATGTAATTGATAAGAGTTGTCTACCTATTTATTTATATATAGTTTGTTGTGTCACCACAAGGCTATATACATTTGAAATGGGATCCTTATTCTCACTAGCAAATCTTTAATTAGATTTTGCCGAACTATATAAGTGAGGGTAATATAGTTTGATGAAAATAGTGGGAGATACCAATTTAAAACAAGACCTAATTTATTTTGGTAATTAATAAAAGAATGTATGCTAAAATGTTGTTAATTATAAATTCATTTAAAGAATTTTACAATATCTAAATTACTATCACTGCAAAGCATATTAGATGTTATTTAACCGGACCAAATTAAACGGATTGGTTAAGGAAATTGAGATTAGTTCTCATGGCTAAAAAGCTATCTTATGTCCTTAATACGCTTATCCCTGCAATGGTTGCAGAAAATGCCTCTGAGGAAGAGATTGCTACTTTTAGAAAGTGGCAAGATGATGCACAGTTGGCTCAATACATCATGCTCGCATCCATGAGTAACGAGTTTCAACGTCAGCATGAAACTATGGATGCTCCTACTATATTCCTTCATATCAAGAAGTTGATGGTAAGGAAAGTAGGACTGATAGATATCAGATATCTAAGGAGCTCTTCCAATCTAGAATGACCAATGACACTACAGTACAGATAAAAGTCCTTAACATGATCAATTTGATTGAACAATTAGGACAACAGGTTTTGTCATTAATGGAGAGTTGAGCCAATATTTGATCTTGCACTCACTCCCGGACTCCTTTCACAATTGTTGTGAATTTTTCATATGAACAAGCTAGATATCAGCCTCGCTGATTTGCTTAACATGTTGAAAATGTCGAGAGTCATTTTCCAACCAAGAAAGACCATGTCTTACTGGTAGGGGCCAAAGGATCTTCTGAAAAGAAGAACGATTCAAAGATGGTAAATAGAAAGACAAAAACAAAGGATAATAAGACAAAAAGCGTCACGGATAGCAAAGGAGTTTGCTTCCCTTTGCAATAAGCACTGGACCTTTGGAAATAAAGCTGAGAAGCATCTTGCAGAGGCTAACCAAAGAAGCTTAGTGAAGTTTCGGTTACAAATACAATTTTGTTCATGATTTAAAATAAATTTTTTCTTTAAGTCAAGGTTCTACTTAGTTATTGGATATCGACTTTGGTTAGCATAAATATAAATTTATGAAAGGACCAAGCAGAAGTAGAAAGCTAAACAAATATAAGTAATCCTATGTGTGGGAAATAAAGAAAAGATTGCCACATTAGCCATAGAAACTTATAGTTTAGCAATGCCTACGGGCAAATCTATTAAGTCAATAAGTTTTTATTATATTCCAGTTCTTGTTAGAAACATTATTTCCATTTTATTGTTGGACAATGAATCTTTGGTATTATATTTAAGAACAATTGTTGTTCTATTTATAATAATAATGTTCCGTATAGAATTGGAATATTACTTAATGGATTTAGTGTACTTGACTTACGTAAAAATTATTTTATAAATTGAACAAACTAGTATAAGAAAAATTAGATGATCATTCAAAAGGTTGAATGTGTGTATTTGCTAAAATACGATTGTGAATTATTTGAAAGGTTCAACGAATTCAGAAATAAACAAATTGGCAATGTATTAAGATTCTTTGATTAGATCAGGGAATAAATACGTATGTAATAAGTTTCTAGATCATCTCAAATGGTTTTCTCACAATGGACGCCTCCTCATACGCAGTAATTGATTGATGTATGTGAAAGGAAAAATCGTACCTTGTTGGACATGGTGCATCCATAATGATTTTACCAACATTCCAGTATCCTTCTAGGATAATGACCCAGAAATGGCTGCATATCTACGAAAAAGGTAACCTCAAAATCCTGCCCCAAGACTCCATAAAAGTTATGGACAGGGAGGATTCCTAATCTTAAGTATGCTAAGATAAGGGTTTGTCCAACTTATGTGAAAAGGTTTCAAAGGATAAACTTGGGAAAAGATTTGACAAGTACAGATTTATGGGACATCTTAAAGTAAGTTTAGGGCATATGTTCTATAATCCTACTTAGCAAAATGTGTTTGTTGCGAAACACGCTTCCTTCTAAGATAAAGGTGTTTATCATTGAAGGAGATAGTGGAAGGATAATAGATCTTAAAGAGTTCAAGAACCACAAATCACTATAAGTTAAATAAGAGGAACCTATAGATATACCTATTGTACCACAACTGAATCGTAAATCTGGAACAGTACCGAAGATACCTAGGAGGTATGGATTCATCATAGATGATGATGATGAGGTACACATTATAGATGATGATCTAGTTACATATGACGAGGTAAGAGTTGTAGACACTCAGAGAAATGTATATTTATTTGATGCTAAAGTCGTTTAGCATGGAAAACTCTGTGGGATGTCTCATGTTGATGAGCCCTAGAGTGTATCTCTCTTAATAGTCCCCATAGACTCATAAAAGAGAGATCACATGAGTAACTATCATGTATGCAATGAAATATACGAGACCTGATGTTGATCGGTCATATTATGGAGAAAATCATTGTAAGACAGTGAAAAACATCTAAAAGTACTTAACCGGCACTAAAGATGTGATTAAAATTTATGGTGGGTCTAAATTAAAACTAGAGGGCTTAACAGAATCAAGTTTTTCAGACAGACCAAGATGACAGAAAATCCACTTTAAGGTAAAGTGTTACCTTGAACAGTGGTGCAGTGAATTAGAAAGGTTCCAAACAGTAAAGAGTTGCTGGTTTAGTGATAAAGACAAAGTATATAGCTGTAAATGAAGCTACAAGTTGATTGTTTGGATGAAAAGTTCATTACAGAACTAGTAGTAGTTCCTAAGTCTCATCTTGGATCTAAACATGTGTTGTGGCACTTTCATTTGATTATAGGAATCATTAAAAGATGGGAATTCACTATAGAGATAGTGGACTCTCAAGAACAATATTACATATTCATTAACTAAAGCTTATCCAACAGTAGGATAATAGTCACTTAGAGAAGAAGGGTATGGGATACCATGGCGATTTGCATTAGTGCAAGTGGGAGATTGAAAGTAGTATGCACACAAGCCAATCATGTTTGATGATAAATCATATACTTTGTAACAATCTTATTCATTTATTAATAAAAAAGTATTAATTTATTAAAGGCTTTTAATTATCTACATGATATTGTTTTATAATATGTGATAAACCCATAGTTTTAACCAATGCTTTTAGAATAATGATGATGATCATTCTAATGAGATCTAAATTCTTAGAAAGCTTAAAACTAAAATAGTTCCCAATCGTTGGATTACTAAATTGGGGATTAGTGAATCCGGATAGATTGGTACATACATTGCTTGCTTATTGGATGAGGATGATTGATCTCATGATCATTTGTGTGGAGACACTAAAGCAAGTATGTAGGTGCTTATTAGAGAATAAGTTCACTGAACGTGGCTCACTAAGTAATACCTAATGGAGTTTTAGTTATGCATCGATAGGAATTTCTGTAGTGATAGTAGTACAAGTGATCCTTGGACTTGAGATCATCATAGTATCTTATGTATGATGAGTTATACTTTGACTTATTCCTTAAGACCCTTAGGGTATATCAAAGGGTATGCTTGGGTATAATAAGTTGTACATGAAGATAATGTATGATCAATAAAGAATCTACCTCTTCTAGTAAAAGAAGAAAAATGTCCAATGTGATTCGATAAATGACAACTCAGTAGTCCTTGGCCAAGACAGAATGAAATTAGAAAGGAGTTTCTAATTTGCATTATTTGGAATTGTGCATTTAAGAGTCGAAATACATATAACTAAATAAAATAAGACTTGACAGTAATTCCATGTCTTATATTTAATTGGGACATTGTATGGTGGAAGGATTGAATTGTACGGTAACTATTTACTCAAGGTTCTTTTATGATTAATTTTGAAATTTATATTATCAGAAAAGTCGTTGATCGCTAGGGAGGCTTATCTCTATTATAGAATAAATATTATTTATTTAAATAAATTTATTATTTAATTTATTTATTTAAATAAGATTAGAATTGTTCTAATTGATTTATTCACAACTGGTTTAATATGGAGAACCTAAAGGGTCACACCATAAAAGGAAGAATAATTATTTAAGAAGTTAATGACATAATTGTAATAATAATTTAAGTATATTTGATTTAATCTATGGTGATAGAATAAATTAAATAGCTTAATATTATTATTTAATATTTTGAAAATATTAAATATAAATTAATAAGAGGAGTCTTATTATTATTGTTACTATTATTATTATTTAATTCCTAAAGGAGTTTGGGAATTAATTAATAAAAGTATTCTCACATATCCTAATAGGATTAGGTGACAAATTAATTAAAAGAGTTTAATTAATTATCTCTAATAAGATTAGGGAGCTTAATTAATTAAAAGAATTTAATTAATTAAATAAAACTCAATTCCTTAATTGTTAAGGAGGGTTGCCTACATCTATAAATAAGAGGAGTCTTATTATGGGTGAGGTGGTTGACACTTTCACAACACGTGAATACGTGATTCTAATTGTTGGAGAGTATACCCCTTTCTATATGAGATAGAAAAACTAGGGTTTTGCCGAACACCCATCTTCTTGAATCTTTATTCTTCCTTGGTGGATCACCTCTAGAGGCCAAACACTTGGATGGCTATTGTTGATCAAAGGAAGGAACCAGACCCGGTGGATTCAAATTGAATGCGAAAGGATTTGAAGGTGAACTTGTACCTAAGGAAGCTCGAATCTTAAAGGGTATTATTTTATTCTTTGTCTTTTCGTTTAATTAATAATTGTGCATAAAGGATGATCCGGGTATATGGTTTGTAAAATTTTAAAACTCTATTTTTATACGTTTCAGCTTACTTTATGCAATTTGATTGCATTCATGAATATTACAAACCCAACAATTACACCTATAGTACTCTATGTTGATCAACACTCATTTATTAAACGTATCTACATTTTAGTTTTAGCAACCTCGTGTGCCCACCAAATAATTGATGTAAAACATTTTTCTTTATTCATACGCAGGCTTACCTTTGAATCCTTACCAAACAATTAGCATAGGATAGCATTATCAATACTATATCGAAAGACTTGTAAACAAATCAATCAAATTTGTAAGGTTTGTCTAGCCGAGTTAAAACTGGCATCGACTCTTTCGTAAAACAATTCATGCGTGTTATAACATGAATCACAGAAACTTAGCTAACTCGAAGGTCAGACAAGTGTTAAGGAAACTTAACTTCAAGCTTCTTCAATTAAAGTTCAACCGTTCTCGGTCTTTATAGTTTCTACATGATATATTCACATAACACACTGAAATTACCTACCAAACAATCTAATCATATTGTTCATACCAACTTCTTTCTCTTCCATAACTTACTTGAAATTATTTCATTAATAATACTTGTTTCAATTCATGTATCCTTCATTATAGCTTATTAACATTCACATGTCATAAACCGACACTCAACGACCATTGTTTAAGTACAACGATAGTTGAAACCCTACTTGGTTAGCTACCTCGGACACAATTTTCCCTGGATTACCGATATCGAATTCCATATAGAAAGTACATAAGTTTTATCTTCATTTCTTATTATTCACGTACCACACATACCTATTACATATCATATAACCTTATGACACGCGTTAAACTTGAATACGATTCATAATTTACGTTTTTGCATTTTACATTCCTTGTTTAAATACTTTTAACCAACGTTTAATTTCTAAAATCATCATTATATATGTTATTTATGAATTGTCTCTTCATGTATAATAAGTATATACATGTCCCATAGTTACCATGTAAAAAGTTGGGTTAATAAATGTCTGCGTTGGAAAAATTTTGCTAAAGGGCACTGCGGCGCCATTTATAACTATAAAAGCTAAGCTGCGGTGTTGGAAAGCAGTAGCTAACCTCCCGTCCAGGCATTGCGGTGGCATGTTCCTAGGCTTGGGCGGCGCTGTGGTGCCGATCGTGAGCCTTTGATTTTTATTAAGTCTATTAGTTCAATTTCTTTCTGTGCTTGTAACTTGATCGTTATAAGTCGGAATTGGATCATTCAAAAGCTGTTATCTAACATTTCTCATATACTTTGATTTCATTTAGATATAATAAGTTTCTGAATTCGTTAACAATAAATTTACCATTTAAATTTTCTATTACGCGTTCGTTAAACGTTCATGAATGTTCATAGCTCGTTTCTTTGTTTAAAGTCGAAATTCGACCATTCTTGAGTCCACGACTCTTAAATACGATGTTCTATGATACGCTATCAAAAACTAAGGTTTCTGAGTTAAACGACGACTTTTGACTATCATTCTAGAAATCCTACGATTTCAACGATTATCGTTCAATTTCATAAATTTTGCCATAACTTTGTTACTCGAGATTTGTATACCATACCAAAAGGAATCAATCCATTGGTCAATTATCTATATCTTAACCAAGCAATTTTCATCTAACTTATACCCAACGGATTTCAATTTTTCCATCAACAACCAATTCAATGTTTTAATGGTTTTCTTATATTAAAGATTACTTTGTCAATTATTATTCCAGCTTATTGAATTGTAAGTAGACACACTTAGAATGGGGGGTTGAATAAGTGTCGAAACAAACAATATCAAACTTTTGACCAAATAAAAATTCTTTTAGATATTCAAATCAGGAGGCTGGATTCTAAATCCTTAAAGATTAAAATGTTAAGACAAAATGTTGAGTTGATGTAAAACTTTCCAAAATGCTTAATTTAGAAACTTAGCCTTTTTCAGAATGTGATTAAGTGAAAACAATTTGCTAAATTATTTTTGTAAATTTGTAGATATTGAATGTAGCTTGCTGGATAGTTAACTGAATGATTAGATAATTTAACACAATCAGCAATCACATGAACACAAGAATTTTTACGTGGTTCAACTACTACCCTCTATAATAGTAGCCTAATCCACGTCCAATACCAACTAGTATTGGAGACTCACTTTTATGAAACAACTTCGATTATAATACAAGTTTCAACCACTTGAACACCTATGCTTCCTTCGAACTTGATTGTAACAATACAGTAATCCAAACCAGATTATAATTCAAAATTAGATGATATTGATTTGTGTGTGAAATTAAAAATACAAATAGAGGTCTATTGATCAAAGCAATTTATCACTTAACAATGCAAGGCTCTAGTATGCAATGATATGCAAGAAATATATTACCAGAGTATTTGCTACAAGATCACCTCGGAAATAGACAACAGTAGCTTCTTCAATAGAATTGCAGTCAACAGTAGAAAGAAGAAGAAACACAAGTTTACTGTTTAGATATTAGGAAAGGCAGTATATATTTCTTGTGTTATTCTTATTATTAGATCCAGTCCTTTTATAGGCAGTCAAAATATGTTACCGTTGCTTAGTGCCAATTCTGTACTATGACCGTTTGGGACAAAGTGCACAAATCATGCAATTTAGAATACCATGTCAATCGTAATAAGCTTCAATCCTTTTCAAGTCATGTGGTCACCGTAGAAAGTTAGTTATACGTAATAGGAGATATTTCGCTATAATTAAGCTATATCAGTGTGATTGAAAAATTTAAGCCAGATTGATAGCTCATCACGTGGTAAGAACATATCTCTTACAACTTTCCATTATATCCCTTATTTATGGAATAATGTAACAATATATATCACCCACTTAATTGCTAGAAGACAATATATTGGTTACCTTAAAAATCCACTAACTTATTTCCATATATAACTTACCAAAAATTGGGTCGGTGGTAATGACCAATAGATTCCTTAGATTATGGAACAATTTTATGACGCCTGATTTATGGTATATATCCAACCAACCATTTACACAAGATGCAATATCTGATTTACCAGAAATAGATTCCTTAGATTATGAAGCATGAGTTAAGGCAATTATTTTTAAACATTTATTCCATGATCTTAGTGAATCTATGTAATAAATTATGGTAACAATATTTAACATATATTACTCCGGACTAATTTGTTTATTAAGAGAATATGATCAAGATTTTTATACGTAAATATGTGATGCATATGCCCTAAAGCCTTGTATTGAAAAGTAATTAATGCAAAGATCTTACATATATTTCCTAGGACTCAAAATGTCGTTTCATCCTTCAAAGACTTCAAGTTTTATATCTTCCTCCTCGATGTTCCTTTAATGCCATTTCTTTTCTTGAAATTTCATAGAGCATGATTAGAGGAATAATATGGTCATCATCAAAACACTTACGAAGGAGTATGACATAACTCAACATTTTCCCCTTTTTGACGATGACAACAAAATAATTATGACTCACCCTAAATTCATGCATATCTCAACATTGACAATTATAGAATCAAATATTTGATTCATAATTTTTGCATATGTACTGTGTTACTGAACCTGCAATAAACTGTTAGGATAATCCTCAATGTACTCTAAACATTTATAGCATCATTAAACTATTAAACCATTAACCATAAAGTTATCCCAATAATAATCACTTAAGAGCATAATCTTAACCAATCTGAGTCAAAAGTTTGTAATCATGCATGAAATTTTAAAAATTATCAGTCTTTAATGGCAGGTAAAAAGGCAGGCAGGCAGAATTCATCTCCCCCTTTTGTATCTATCAAAAAGAAGACCAAGAGAGCAAAATGGGAAAGATGGAGCACGAGCTTAGGCATCTTCTTCATCAATTTAAACATGGTTGGCTGCTCTAGCAGTGAAATAAGGGCGATGGAGCTGATGATATTCAATTTTCTCCAAAGACAGCGTGTCTGCGAATCGTGGAGGTCGTGCGATGAAGGTAGGAGGAGGTAAAGACAGGTCCAGGAAATCCCCTTGGTATTCAACTATCCAGTTGCACTGTGGCCACTCAGGGATGTGGGAGTTGACTTGTTCGGCTTGTACCTCTTCACTTAAATCATTCATGCGCCCCTCAATGAATCAACCTAGTGACAAAATCTAGTTGCAGATGAATTTCAATTAAGTGCTTAATTGGCATGAATAACAATTCATTTTCCTCTACATAGCTTCTACCATAGCCCGGGTATGTAGTTCGAATCCTTCCTGAAGATCAATGAATTCATCCTCTAGAGTGCGAAAGAAGGTGTGTAGTTCAGCTCAACTTATGGGGAGTTTTCCCTTTTCTAAGACAGAAAGACGGAGTTGAATGTCTTTGACATCAGCATGAAGTGTGGTTTGATTTGTCAGAAGTGTTTGGAGAAGAGTTAGAATTTCAAGGGAAGGAGGTTGTGGAGTAGGGGGGGACATAATTAGGTGGTGGAGGAGCTAAGGCAACATCTGGTGTAATACGCATGAACTTACCATCTACCAGTGTGATATGGGAGCTTTTGAGATTTACTAAATCAATTGAATCAATAATTGTCATTGAACCTTCATTATCTAGGGGGATTTGGAAGTGATTGAACAATTTTGTGAGAAAGCAACTATAAGGTAGACATTTTTTGGAGTGTTTTATGCAGTTAACAATATGTTTGAGCATCATAAGAGAGAAATTAAATGGTTTCCCTTTCATTATCAGAGCAACTAAGACTAAGTCCTGGTATTTGAATTCAGCCCCACCACCAATACGGGGTAAAATGTTATACCTCATCAGTTTATGAAGGACTATTGTAATAGGGGACACTTCAATGGTTTTGGGAAGAATGACTGAAGTCAAACTGGGGTCAGCCATTATGGTTTAAAGTTGGTCAAAAGGGGACATAGGAGAGTAGACTGGTCCTTTAAGGGTAAATGGACAATCACCCGTAAAAGGAATTGACAGAATGCTTTCTAAATCCATAGTAGTAAAAAACAATGATTTTCCTTTGACAAAAGAAGTGTAGCAGTCACCATTATGTTCGAAGTTGGTATAGAATTGTTGAACCAACTTCGGATAACCCGTAGAGGGAGGATCACTTAAGGAGGACAGATCACATGACTCAAGAAGATGTTGAAGAGGGGAGTTTTGATAGTAAAACTTGTCAATTAATTTCTTATAGATAAATGATTTTTGACAGATTGAAGATTTAAAGCAAAGTTCAAAATTATGACCTCTAAAGAAGTTCTCTAGAACGTCATGCAAAGAGAAAGAGAGAGGGATTACCGACATTGGTGGAGATCCTGGTGTCAATTCTTTGATTATTCGACGTCTGGTCCTAGTAGAAGTACCAACAGGTGGAGAAGATGGTAAACTTGCTTCCGATTCTACATGGGAGGAGTTGCCAGAGATAGTGGTGATCGACAGTTGTTTTCGTTTCATTTTTTGGGAGGAGCGAGCTAGAAGTTGAGAGGATGAAGATGGTGGAGGTATCTCATCGTCGGATTCATCACGTAGACGTTTAGCGAGTCTGGTTCGCATTTTAACAAAGAGAGTTTGAGAGCAAGGATGAGTATAGAGGCGGTTGAAGTGATGAGGGAGAAGTGAAGATGCCGAAAGAGTAAAGTAAACTCTGATTTAATGTGTGTGCGTGTTACCGAGATATAGGAAGTCGTAGAGCCGTGTTTGGTAGGGAAAATCTGAACAGATTTATTTAGCTTATTTATGACAGCAAGTTATGTCGTAATGTCTAAATTGTATGTCTATTTTCCTTAAAGCATGCAGACCATATCTATATCAGACACATCCCGAGTTCTTGTAACGATCCGAAATTTCAAATTGTAATATTAAATATTTATTGAATAATATAAATATTTATTTGATGTGTCTATTGTTGAATTTGATGAAATAAAATAAATATTTTATTGATGTGATGGTTGTTGAATCTAAATTTATTAGATAATATTCTAAATTAAATTAATATATAATTTAGAGAGTTGTAATATGACATGAAGCGTTATATTGTTAATTAATAATTTAAAATGGTATATTAAATTATTAAATAAAGTTATAATGAAAAATATAATTTTGGTGATGTTTGCTAAAATGGTATATTCAATTAAAATATGGTATATGATTAATTTAATTGGTTAATGTTGGATATGGAAGTCCAAATAAATAAGATGTAATTATAAATTATAAACTAAATTGTTTATTAAAATAAATTAAATGATTTTAATTTAGTTTTTGCCAAACAAGGCTTAAATATATTAATTCTTTAAATTTTAAAGGGTTTTGCCAAACAAAGCCTTATGACTTTTGGGATTTCAAATTTTTGAATTTAAATAAAATAAATAAAATAATAAATATAATATATATTTATAACTTAACCGTTATAACTGATATTTTATTAAGTTTGGCGTATTAAGGTTTAGCAGTTTTGGTTTCACGCCTTAAAGCTATCAGTTTGTTTTTTTACGCATAGTATTATCAGTTGGTTATTTGCTAGACTAGAGATTACAGAGATTTGAGAGAGATTGAGAGGAAGCTTAAGGATTTCACGACAATTGCAGTGAGTTTAGCAAGAATTGTTCAACCATTTGAAGGTATGTTCACAACTTTGGTATTATATATATGTATATACATGTATATGAGTTTACAACAAAATTTTCATATGTTCTGTGAAATCAAAATTGGTGAATTATGGATATATACTTGGTAATTGTGATGATATGTGTTTATAATGATCAGAGTTTATGTTTAAGGAAGAATTTGTATGCTAATTTTGCTCCAATAGTAGAAATTTTGACAGTATATGTAATTTTCATATGGTTCATGAAAACTACCAATTTTAGTGGTCAAACTGTATGTGAAACTATAAATTGAGTCTTGTATATGTTAGGTCATTAAGAAAAGAGCATAACGTAATTTGAATAAAGTTATTTGGCCAAGTATAGAGATTACAGTGATGATTTTTGCAAGAGATATCAAAAATTGAGTTTTTTTGTGAAAATATGGAATTTGAGAGATTAAACTAGTTTTGGTTGATGTTAAATTGTTCTAATTGGTTGAAAATGTTAACAAACATGTTTGTGATAGTTCTATACCATTTGTTTGTGTTAAATTCACTGTTTGGTGGGTGAAATTTGTGTTTTTTGGGCTAAAATTAACTCATTGTTCATCGATCATCTCTCGCCTCTGTCGTACCCAAGCCTTGTTCTTGTAGGTGCCAAGTAAAAAATAAGCAGCAATTGCCACGGTCCCAGGCTTGTGTATGGCATAGCTGCGCCATTTCCACATCCTCAAACCTTTGAAGTCTGCATTGCCATGACTTTGATATACCCCTATACATTGGACTAATGATGTGTTAGCATGTCAAACACATAACAACAAGGTTAAAACAGAGTTGTATTATGTAGTTAGTACATTCAAAGTTTTAAATAATTAGTAAACTATGAAAATGACATGTTGTGATTTATTAAGCATAATGAATAGTAAACAGGTGTTGTGAAGGTTAACACACTTGAAATTTTTGATATTTGTATAGTAGCATAAGATTTGTGCTAAAATGATAAGTTTAGTTAGAAATGTACATGTTATGGTATGTTAGCATATCTAATAGGTATTGTGGTTCTAAACCTATGTGTAGGTGAACGTGAGTGTAATATTATAGCTTATGATCGAGGCAAGTTTCTAAACTTCTCTTTTTACATTGAGCAAGTTTTCTAACTCTACGGTTACATTGAGCAAGTTTCTTACTTTAAATTTTCATTAAGTGAATTCTTGTATTCCTAATCATTATTTGAACAAGTTAGCTATGACTTAAGCTTTATATCAACAAGTTTTGAATTCCAATATTTATTAATGTATTCTAACTTGTTTATTGTTAGACAAGTTTCTTTATTGTCTTTCATGTACTATGAATGCAATTTTCTTGAATTCTAATTTCTAATGTTGAATTATCTTAGTTCATTTACATGGCACAAACTATTCTTATAATGAGCAAGCTTTATTTTCAGCTTGCTATTACTTAATGTATATTCAATAATTCATAGTCCTAGCTTAATTTTATTCAAACAAGGTTTATTACCATTCAATACTTATGCTTTGTAGTTGTTTCTAAACATGAGTTCAAGATATAGTTAGTTCGCTTACAGTTATTCATTGTTCCATATTATGTTATTATTGATCAATTGTTGTGTTATTAAACACTATTAATTCAACTAGTCCTCTAGTTGATGTTCGTTAAACTTCAAATTACCCTTGAAAGCTTATCCAAACCAAACTTTCTTTGGTGCGGACTTGTACTCTAAATACAGAGATGAACAACCCTATTATTATTAGGGGATAATTTACGCTTAGCGTTGAAATGTTTGTGCACAATACATTGTATGAAGGGCTGATCCCCCTAAGTACGAGGAGTCCTTACAGTCTTATGACTGTTAAAGTTGGAGTTGAAAGATTACTCGCAACTGTGGACATAGTTCATGGTCTCATGACCCTCAGTTTTATGTATTCCATATTTGGATTCCAGTTTTTGGTTATCATTGATAGAGTACTATTCAGTTTTGATGAGCCTATTCGTTGGAAATTATTATTATTATTCTCCTGTTGATTCATTGTTATATCCAGTGAGCAATTATTTTGCTCACTCTTGCATAAATATTACTATTGCAGCTAAAGTTGAGAAGGTGGATGAGCCTTCAACTAGCAAAGGAAAGGGAAAATTGTACAAGTAATGAAGACTTGTAATTTTATTTTATTGTTATAATGATAGACTTTTATATAATAATGTGATGTAATAAATTATTTCCGTACTTAAATGATGTTTAAGGTTAGACAACCTGGGATGTTTTTGGATTTAATAATGTAACCCTAGTTGAAGGGAAGATTTATGGTTTAAATATTATTTTATTTGGGTAGATAGTTTGAATGTATGAATAGTGAGAACCAAATCTTGTGGGAATGAATTACCTAGATTTGGGGGTGTCACAGGTTGGTATCAAAGCTTTAGGTTATGAACCTTAGGTGGGGAAAAGCCTTAGAAAGTAACCCTTGAAAAGATAGTGATGATAAACTCTTATCGAGTTTTAAGGAGGAAGTAATAAAACACTTATGTGCTTATGTGATTATAACTTATGTGCTTGTGAGTGTCGAATAGTGATGATTAGTAATTAAACTTAAAAATTTGGTTGACAGGATTGCTAATGTTGGAGGATCCAGTTAGGCTAGGGAGGAAGGATCCCAGATGCCTAGAGAGGAGGAGCCTCGAGATATGCATGAAGTGTGGGAACAACTACTGCCACGGGAAGCAACTCCGTTGGTCACAATAGTTGAGCAGGAGAGAATACTTGATGATGATGATGAGATAGAGATGGACGAGGAGGACCCAGTTGAGCTGCCACAGTCAAATGAGGAGGATGAGGAGGAAGAGCTTCCACGTAACTCGATAGCTGCCCGTATGTACGATGAGGTGTATGACCGTAACATGGAACTTCAGGATAGCGTCGAGGAGTTGCAAGAGATAGTAGCTGAACAGCAGTTCACAATGGCGCAGAAGGACAACGAAATCCAGGATCGAGAGGAACGGCTGAACAACGTTGAAGATAAGCTGATTCATACGGAAGGGGAAAACGAGCAACTGATAGAGAAGATTGCAGAACTGTAGAGTAAGATGAAAGAGGAATCTACCAAGAGGGCAAGAGCCGAAGACGCATATGAGGAAGCTTATCAACGAGCCAAAATGGCAGAGAGGGACACACAAGAAAAGAGGATGAAGATGGAAGAAATGAATAACTTATTCAACACCGTGATCAATCAAGCTCAAGATTGGGTCACGGAGTATCCAATTCAGTCCGAGACGCCGCCATCATACATTTTAGATCGCCGAATAATGACTCGAGTTATGGAGGAAGAGCGTGGTAAGGCTACACAGTATCTTACAAGGACATTGTAGGGAATGTACTTGATAGGTGGTTAGGGAGTAAATAAGTTGTAAATCCCAGGTATTATATAACCAATGGGATATACGATGATGATGTTGTCCTGAAACTATTATAGTTCAGGAAAGTAATGTAAATAGTAGTGATGCTATTGTTCTTATGTTTTCAAAAAGATTATGAATGAATAAAAGTTATTATTTTATTCAAAGTGTTATGTGTTATGTGATAATCTTATATGATGTGCAACTTAAGTATATAATACTTAAAAGGTTGAATAGAATCTAATGAGTGTATTTTAACAAAAAATGCCTCCAAGACGTCAACCACCACGACAGAGAACCACTGAGGAAACTAACAATAACAATGTGGAAGATAACCCAATTTAGCAGCTAGTGACGTTACTGACGGGTTCTTTGCAGAATCAACCTCAGAACCAAGGTACAACATTTAAGGATTTCAAGGCGGTTAGACCACCATAATTCTGTGGGTCCATGAATTCGGTTGAAGCACAGACCTGGATCATGGAGATATATAAAGTTTTTGAGGTTGCTAGGGTAGAGGATAACCAGAAGACTGCTTTTGCAACATTCATGTTGAAAGCAGAGACTGGTTATTGGTGGCAAGCCAATAAAACCCGAGGAGGTCAAGGGGTAATGTCTTGGGAAAGGTTCAAAGAAATATTCTTTGAGACCTATTTTCCAGAAAGTTTGAAGAGTCAGCTAGAAATGCAGTTTTTGGAACTGAAGCAGGGAACGATGTCGGTGTCTGAGTATACCGCAAGATTCAACGAGTTGGCGAGGTTAGCGCCATATTAAGTTAGCACAGACGAACGTAAGGCGAAGAGGTTTGAACAAGGACTGAAGCCTTGGTTGTATAGTAGGGTATCCTTGTTCCAGTTGAAGATGTTTGCAATAGTAATAGAGAAGGCAATTCTCACTAATAATGGAGGCGAAGCTATAAAAAAGCACAACCAAGAGCAGAGGAAGAATAAGAGTGAAGGTGAAGTTAAGAGTGGTGGTGATAACGATGGAAATGGCAACAACAATTTGAAGAGGAAGTGGAATACAAATGTGGGAGCTTGAAATCAGCAAGGAAACAAGCAAAAGAAGAAGTTTGAAGCATGTGTTACATGCGGAAAGTTTCACAAGGGTGTGTTCTTGATGGGGAAACAAGTATGCTTCAAGTGTGGCCAGGAGGGTCACATCACCCCAAATTGCACTCAATCTAAGAAGAACGTTTGCTTCACGTGCAGGTCCAAGGATCACTTTGCTCGTGAATGCCCTAAGAAGAGATCTGGTGAGGCAAATGGAAGCACGAGAAATGTTAGTGGAGGTACACTGACTATTGCGGGACCAGCGTCAACAAATAAGCCCACAGCCAGAACCTTCAACATGACGGTGCAGGACGCGGTGCAATCCAAAGATGTCATGTCAGGTATTATCCCAATCAATGATATAAATGCATATGTATTATTTGATCCAGGTGCTACTTGTTCATTTATATCTCATGAATTTGCTAAAAACTTAGAAATACCTAGTGAAGAGTTGAATTTCCCTTTAAACATAGAAATTGCGAATAAGGAGGTAATTCCGGTAAGGTCCGTATACAACAATTGTAGGGTGAATATTAAAGGGAATGTTATGACGGTAGATTTGATCCCGATAAAACAAGGAGTGTTTTACGTGATATTAGGAATGGATTGGCTATTCAATTATGGAGGGATAATTGATTGCCAAAAGAAGTATGTAAACCTTATGACTCCGTCAAAGGTAGTTTTTCATGGTAGAAAATTGCCTAGAAAAATGAGATGTCTGACGATTATGCAGGCTAAGAAATTATTGAGTCGGGGCTGTGTAGGATACTTAGCCTATATAGTCGATACTCAAAAGGAGAAGGGTGTGAAACTGGAGGAAATACTAGTGGTTAGGGAATTTGTAGATGTGTTTTCGGAGGATTTGCCAGATTTTTCGCCTGACAGAGAAATCAAGTTCGTGATGGACTTAGCACCAGGAATCGCTCTGATATCGAAGGCCCCGTACAGAATGGCTCCGGTAGAAATCAAAGAACTGATGGTACAACTGCAAGAACTGCTAGATAAGAAGTACATTCAGCCAAGCGTATCACCGTGGGGAGCACCGATGTTATTCGTGAAGAAGAAGGACGGGTCAATGCGTCTTTGCATTGATTATAGGGAATTAAATAAAGTCACTATTAAGAACAAGTATCCATTGCCAAGGATAGATGACTTGTTTGATCAATTGAAGGGTGCTAGATATTTCTCGAAAATAGATTTGAGAAGTGGGTATCACCAACTGAAAGTAAGGAATGAGGATATATCGAAGATGGCATTCCGAACTCGATATGGACATTACGAATTTTTAGTAATGTCTTTTGGTTTAACAAACGCCCCTGCAGCGTTCATGGATTTGATGAACAGGGTGTTTAAACCATTTTTAGACAAGTTTGTGGTGGTGTTCATCGATGATATTCTGGTGTACTCTAAAACTCAAAAGGAACACGTGGAACACTTACGTCTAACGCTGGAGACATTAAGGAAAGAAAAGTTGTACGCGAAATTCTCTAAATGTGAGTTTTGGCTGGAACGTGTACAATTCCTTGGGCATGTAATTGATAAGGATGGGATTTTCGTAGATCCATCAAAAGTCAAAGCGGTGATAAATTAGGAACAACCAAGAACTCCATCAGAAGTAAGAAGTTTCTTGGGATTGGCAGGATATTACAGACGATTTATTCAAGATTTTTCCAAGATTGCTACTCCATTGACAAATTTGATGAGAAAATCTGTAAAATTTGTTTGGACGGAGAAGTGTAAAGAAAGTTTTCAAGAATTAAAAAAGAAGTTAAGTGTGGCACCTGTGTTGTCATTAGCAGATAATACAGGAAATTTGGTGGTGTATAGTGAATCTTCACACAAGGGATTGGGTTGTGTCCTTATGCAGAACGACAAGGTTATTGCGTATGCATCAAGGTAACTGAAAGACTACGAGAAAGGGTATCTGACTCATGATTTAGAGTTGGCGGTGGTTGTGTTTGCACTGAAGATATGGAGACATTATCTCTATGGAGAAAAATGTGAGATCTAGACAGACCATAAGAGTCTAAAGTATATTTTCATTCAGAAGGACCTGAACATGCGATAAAGAAGATGGATAGAACTGATAAAAGATTATGATTATGAGATCTTTTATCATCCAGGCAAGGCTAATGTTGTTGCGGATGCCTTGGGTAGGAAAGGCCGAGAGAAGTTGATGTTGTTAACCAATAAGGAAGAGCTCATTTCAGCGATGACAAGGCTAGAGGTGGAAATCAAATTTCCAAAAGACTTCGACGAAAAATTATTCCAGATGGAAGCCAGTCCAACATTGGTGGACAAAGTGAGGAACGCTCAATTAAAGGATGAAGAGTAGAGAAAAATAAAGGAAAGTGTTATTGAAGGTAAAGAGGTGAAGTATAAGCTTGATACTGAGGGAATGCTAAGATTCGAGGGACGAATTTGGATTCCAGCAGTACAGGAAATTAAAGAAGAAATCTTGGCGGAAGCGCATAACTAAAGATATTCGATTCATCCGGGAAGTATAAAGATGTATCAATATTTGCGGTGACATTTTTGGTGGCTGAACATGAAAAGAGACGTTGCAGGATGTGTTGAAAAGTGCTTGACATGTCAGAAAGTTAAGGCCGAGCATCAACGACCAAGTAGATTATTTCAACCGTTGGAAATACCAAAATGCAAGTGGGATCACATCACAAAGGATTTTGTTGTAGGTCTTCCAACGACTCAGAAAGGATACAATGTGATATGGGTGATAGTGGATAGATTGACAAAATCTGCACTCTTTTTGCCAATAAAGATTAGATTTAATCTTGATCAGCTGGCGAAGCTATACATTAAAGAGATCATCTCAAGACATGGAGTTCCAGTGTCAATTGTATCAGACAGAGATCTGAGGTTCACATCAAATTTCTGGAAGAGACTACAAGAATGCATGGGAACGCAACTGAAGATGAACACAGCATATCATTCGCAAACTGATGGGCAAAGCGAACGAACAATCCAAATGTTAGAGGATATGCTTAGAGTGTGCATTATGGATTTCAAGGGAAACTGGGATGGTCATCTACGGTTGGTGGAATTTACATACAATAATAGTTACCACGCGAGTATTGGTATGCCACCATACGAGGCGTTATACGGCAGAACTCCACTATATTGGGATGAAGTTGGTGAACATCAACTATTAGTCCCAGAATTGGTACAACAGACCGCTGAAGTTGTCAAACTCATCAGAGCAAGACTGGTAGCTGCTCAAGATCGATAGAAAAAGTATGCTGATCAACCCAGGCAGAATCGTGAATTTGAAGTAGGAAATTTGTGTTCCTGAAAGTTTCTCCTTGGAAGGGAAAAATTCGTTTTTGCAAGAAAGGAAAGCTCAACCCAAGGTTTATTGGACCTTTCGAGATATTACGAAGAGTAGGAGAGTTGGCTTACGAAGTAGCTTTACCTCCAGAATTAGAGCACCTGCACAATGTTTTTCATGTGTCGGTGTTGCGACCGTATAAACCCAATTACAAACATGTTATCAATTATGAACCGTTGCAGTTCAGTAAAGATTTGTCTTATGAAGAGATTCCTATCCAGATAGTCGACATGAAAGAACAAGTGCTCAGAAATAAAGTGATACATTCTATGAAGGTGATATGGAGGAACCACAATGTCGAAGAGGCTACGTGGGAACTCAAAGCTGAAATGATGAAAAATTATCCTGAGTTATTTGTGCAGTCTATGTCTTCAATTCTGGGGACAGAATATTTGTAAGGAGGGGAGAATGTGACGATTTGATTGTTTGAATTGTGATTCTAGGGACAGAATCTTTGTAAGGAGGGAAGGATGTAACGATCCGAAATTTTAAATTGTAATATTAAATTTATTGAATAATATAAATATTTATTTGATGTGTCTATTGTTGAAATTGATGAAATAAAATAAATATTTTATTGATGTGACGGTTGTTGAATCTAAATTTATTAGATAATATTCTAAATTAAATTAATATATAATTTAGAGAGTTGTAATATGACATGAAGTGTTATATTGTTAATTAATAATTTACAATGGTATATTAAATTATTAAATAAAGTTATAATGAAAATTTTAATTTTGGTGATGTTTGCTAAAATGTTATATTTAATTAAAATATGGTATGCGATTAATTTAATTGGTTAATGTTGGATATGGAAGTCCAAATAAATATGATGTAATTATAAATTATAAACTAAATTGTTTATTAAAATAAATTAAATGAGTTTAATTTAGTTTTTGCCAAACAAGGCTTAAATATATTAATTCTTTAAATTTTAAAGGGTTTTGCCAAACAAAGCCTTATGGCTTTTGGGATTTCTAATTTTTGAATTTAAATAAAATAATAAATATAATATATATTTATAACTTAAGCGTTATAACTGTTATTTTATTAAGTTTGGCGTATTAAGGTTTAGCAGTTTTGGTTTTACGCCTTAAAGATATCAGTTTGTTTTTTTATGCATAGTATTATCAGTTGGTTATTTACTACGCTAGAGATTATAGACAGTTGAGAGAGTTTGAGAGAAAGCTTAAGGATTTCATGACAATTCCAGTGAGTTTAACAAGAATTGTTCGATCATTTGAAGGTATGTTCACAACTTTGGTATTATATATATGTATATACATGTATATGAGTTTACAGCAAAATTTTCACGTGTTCTGTGAAATTAAAATTGGTGAATTGTAGATATATACTTGGTAATTGTGATGATATGTGTTTATAATGATTAGAGTTTATGTTTAAGCAAGAATTTGTATGCTAATTTCGTTCCAACAGTAGAAATTTTGACAGTTATGTAATTTTCATATGGTTCATGAAAAGTACCAATTTTAGTGGTCAAACTGTATGTGAAACTGTAAATTGAGTCTCATATATGTTAGTTCATTCAGAAACGAGTATAACGTAATTTGAATAAAGTGATTTGGCCAAGTATAGAGATTACAATGATGATTTTTGCAAGAGATATCAAAAATTGAGTTTTTTTTGTGAAAATATGGAATTTGAGATATTAAAATAGTTTTAGTTGATGTTAAATTGTTTTAATTAGTTGAAAATGTTAACAAACATGTTTGTGATAGTTTTATACCATTTGTTTGTGTTAAATTCACTGTTTGGTGGGTAAAATTTGTGTTTATTGGGCTAAAGTTGGCTACTGTTTATCAATTTGTCTCTCGCCTCCTGCGTACTAATAGCAATGCTTTTGCTTGATGCAAAAAAAAACAGCAAGCAATTGCCTACCGATCTCAAGCTTAATGTATGGCATGCAGTTAATGCCATCTTGTTATGCCCCCAAAATAGGTATACATCACCTATTCTAAGTCGCCAAATACATGGTACAGAATACAAATACAATCTTTAATATACAACAAGAAAGCTGTGAGTTTTAATACAAATATTGTCTTATAGACAATATCCACTCTCGTAATAAGTCCTCATTACATTTATTGTCACACTATTTAATGAATAGTGAGGACTACTAATACTATCATCGGACCGTCACTCTGGTTCCCCGACTAGTCCGGCTACGTTCTCATTTCCTGAAGAGAACAGTGAAAGAAAGGGTGAGCTCAACTAGCCCAGTAAGAAATATTATGACTAAGATAATGCAAAATAATTTATCATTAGTCCTCAACAGTGTTAAACTGATAAAATATAATAGACATCATGTTTAATTGCAACGAAACATGCAATCCATTAAAAGAGTCAAGTAGAGAATTAAATCTACTATCTTTTATGATTTAAAAGGTTTTTCATCACTTTTATCGCTAGGACTCAGCTTAATAAATAATCCACATCATCCCTGCACTACGACGAAGGATATTCATTAGTATCACGACCACAAATTATCCATGCACTACGGGCCAAGGATATTCGTGTATTCATCAATGGTCATGATCATGCCAACAACTGTTCATCAATGCACTACGGGCCAATGAGGACTTTTACTACATCATTTGTAACATTACGGTCATGATTATACCGAATAATCCCTGGTCATAATCATACCAAGTCCATCTATGCACTACATGCCACAGATAACTTTCAACAAAATATAAATATGAGGATGATGACAATGATATAAGAATTCAATAAAACAAGTTCAAGAATTAATTTAACCAAGAACTAATAATGTCCAAATTGTCAACATGATACTTCTTTGTAGAGTAAAATTCAAGAATGCTCATAAGAATATTTCCATGAAAAGATACTAGATGAAGCGCAAATATTAAGGATATTCCACAAATTTCATGGAGTATAGAAGTCAAAACTTTAACCAACTAAGTATAATAAAGAATGAAATAACAAAAGAAATCACCAGACATGCGATAGACCACACAGGCAGGTTATTCCAACAGAATAATAAATAACGGAACCAGGTCCGACGTAAAACATACAGACAGGATATTCCAACAGAATAATAAATAACGGAACCAGGTCCAGCGTAA
Organism: Panax ginseng; assembly: GCA_020205605.1. Classification (NCBI taxonomy): domain Eukaryota; kingdom Viridiplantae; phylum Streptophyta; class Magnoliopsida; order Apiales; family Araliaceae; genus Panax; species Panax ginseng. Next base: position 89,134,190 of record CM035134.1, on the reverse strand, counting down.
AACACATGACGGGATATTCCAATGAATAATAAAAGGCGGAACCGGTCGTAAAAAGCGCACAAATAGGATATTCCAACAGAATAATAAAGAATGGAATAACAGAAGAATTTCACCAAGTATAGGGTAGTCCGCATATACAGGTTATTCCAACAGAATAATAAATAATGGAATAATAGAAGTTCTCTTCATTAATACAAAAGAAATAATACCCCTTACCTTATAAAGAAGAGTACTCCGACGGTAGGGTGAGGATATACTTGAAGAAACTTGCACTACGCTCAAAGCTTTCTTAAACGCTAAAGAAATAACGTTCAAGATTATAGAAGAAGAATTCTCTCTATAGTTTCTCTCTCTTAGAGTTTCAGTGAATTCGTAAGAAATAATGAAGGAATGAGCTTTTATTTATAGAAGAATGGACTGAATAGTAACCAATCCATGAACGGTCTAGATTGATTTACTTTTTAAACCTGACCGGTCCAAATTGGTTTATAATTAAAATATAATATATTCTATTTATAATCTAATAAAGCGAATAACTTTATAAAAGTATTACATTTTTTATATAAAAAGATTTTACTATGCAAATACTATGCATAAAAAAATATAATATATTCTAATTATTGTCTAATAAAACAAATAACTTTATAAAAGTATTACATTTTATATAAAAGCTTTTCTGTTTTTTATTATATTAATAATACTAATAAAACAAAACTCATATATATATATATATATATATATATATATATATATATATAACAATCGACAATAATTGAATCCAATAACGTGAGATACTATGCAGTAACTACTGTAGCAATAATTGAACAAAACTGAGTGACTTCTAACGTAAGCATCAATAATTAATACTGTATACTACTATGCAACCACGCGTATTACTGTACTTTTACTACGGGGTAGTTCAACAGTTTTAACGGTAAAACTTCCGCCGTTATTTTCATAAATATATTTTTGTCATTTTCTCATTCCGACAATAATTCCGTTTGTGGGGTCCACATGATGATTTGTAGTTGTGTACATTTAATATTCTACGCTAAAAGCGAATATTCCCCGACCAATCGAAAATAATACAACAACTTGCATACTTTGAAAAATTTATAAATACTACCCACAACTATAACATTATTTCAAATCCATACCATAATATTAAAAAAAAAATATTTCGAGAAAATTAAATGTTTATTCATAAAATTTGGCATTTTACACATACCCTGTCCTCAGACACTGAAGTCTACTGCTGCTGCAGACTTTGATATACCCCTATACATTGGACTAATGATGTGTTAGCATGTCAAACACATAACAACAAGGTTAAAACAGAGTTGTATTATGTGGTTAGTACATTCAAAATTTTAAATGATTAGTAAACTATAAAAATGACATGTTGTGATTTATTAAGCATAATGAATAGTAAACAAGTGTTGTGAAGGTTAACACACTTGAAATTTCTGATATTTGTATAGTAGCATATGATTTGTGCTAAAATGATAAGTTTAGTTAGAAATGTACATGTTATGGTATGTTAGCATATCTAATAGGTATTGTGGTTCTAAACCTATTTGTAGGTGAACGTGAGTGTAATATTTTAGCTTACGCTCGAGGAAAGTTCTAAACTTCTCTTTTTACATTGAGCAACTTTTCTAACTCTACAATTACGTTGAGCAAGTTTCTTACTTTAAAGTTTCATTAAGTGAATTCTTGTATTCCTAATCATTATTTGAACAAGCTAGCTATGACTTAAGCTTTATTCGAACAAGTTTTGAATTCCAATATTTATTGATGTATTCTAACTTGTTTATTGTTAGACAAGTTTCTTTATTGTCCTTCATATACTATGAATAAAATTTTCTTGAATTCTAATTTCTAATGTTGAATTATCTTAGTTCATTTACTTGACACGAGTTATTCTCATAATGAGCAAGCTTTATTTTCTGTTTGCTATTACTTAATGTATATTCAATAATTCATAGTCCTAGCTTAATTTTATTTAAGCAAGGTTTATTGTCATTCAATACTTATGCTTTGTAGTTGTTTCTAAGCATGAGTTCAAGATATAGTTAGTTCGCTAACAGTTATTCATTGTTCCATATTATGTTATTATTGATCAACTGTTGTGTTATCAAACACTATTGATTCAACAAGTCCTCTAGTTGATGTTCGTTAAACTTCAATTTACCCTTGAAAGCTTATCCAAACCAAACTTTCTTTGGTGCGGACTTGTACTCTAAATACTGAGATGAACAACCCTAATATTATTAGGGGATAATTTACACTTAGCGTTGAAATATTTGTGCACAATACATTGTACGAAGGGCTGATCCCCCTAAGTACAAGGAGTCCTTACAGTCTTATGACTGTTAAAGTTGGAGTTGAAAGATTACTCGTAACTGTGGACATAGTCCATGGTCTCATGACCCTCAGTTTTATGTATTCCATATTTGGATTCCAGTTTTTAGTTATCATTGATAGAGTACTATTCAGTTTTGATGAGCCTATTCGTTGGCAGTTATTATTATTATTCTCCTGTTGATTCATTGTTATATCCAGTGAGCAATTGTTTTGCTCACTCTTGCATAAATATTACTATTGCAGTTAAAGTTGAGAAGGTGGATGAGCCTTCAACTAGCAAAGGAAAGGGAAAATTGTACAAGTGATGAAGACTTGTAATTTTATTTCATTGTTATAATGATAGACTTTTATATAATGATGTGATGTAATAAATTATTTCCGCACTTGAATGATGTTTAATGTTAGACAACCTGGGATGTTTTTGGATTTAATAATGTAACCCTATTTAAAGGGGGGATTTATGGTTTAAATATTATTTTAGTTGGGTAGATAGTATGAATGTATGAATAGTGAGCACCAAATCTTGTGAGAATGAAGTACCTAGATTTGGGGGTGTCACAGTTCTCTTCTTAGAGTACATAATCTTTCTTCGCCTAGAGGTTTTTTAAATATATCTGCCTATTGGTGCTCAGTGGGGATAAATATTAATTTGATTAGGCCCTTGGACACATTGTCTATAAGAAAATGATGTCGTACTTCTATGTGTTTTGTGTGTGAGTGTCGAACTAGATTTTTGGAAATGTCAATGGTGTTTGTATTATGACAATATATAGGCACATTTTCACACAGGATATCAAAGTCACATAATGTTTGACGCATCAATAAAATTTAGGAGCAGCAACTCCCTACTGCTAAATATTCACCCTCAGTGGTGGATAGGGCAACTGATGTTTTCTTCTTACAATGCCATGAGACAAGACTTTGTCCCGGAAATGTACAAGCACAACTTGTGCTTTTTCTATCAATTTGGCAACCTGCATAGTCAGCGTTTGAGTAGCCCATTAGATCAAAATTGTTACATTTTGGGTAAAATAACCCTAAATTTGTGGTACCACTTAAATATTTAAATATTCGTTTAATAACTTGTAAATGTAATTCTTTGGGGTTTGCTTGAAAGCGAGCACATAGATATACACTGTACATTATATTAGGTCTAGAGGTAGTTAAATATAATAAGGATCCGATCATACCTCTATATTTTTGTACTTCCACATCCATACCTTTATCATCTGCTATGAGTTTTATTGATGTGCTCACTTGTGTGGTCTTTGAATTTGAGTTGTCAAAACCAAATCTCTTGAGTAGTTCTTTTGTATATTTGGTTTGATGAATGAAAATACCGTCCTGATTTTGCTTGATTTGAAGGCCCAGAAAATAATTGAGTTCTCCCATTAGGCTCATGTCAAACTCCTTGTGCATGCATTTGGAGAACCACTCACAAAGAAGGTTATTAGTAGCCCCAAATATTATATCGTCTACATATATTTTTATAATGATGATATCTTTATTTTAACGTTTAATAAATAAAGTAGAATCAATTTTACCACTTATGAAGCCATTTGATAGGAGGTACTTAATCTCACATACCAAGCTCTTGGAGCTTATTTGAGTCCATAGAGTGCCTTCTTCAGTTTGTATACGTGATGCAGGAACTTTTCATGCTCAAATCCAGGAGGCTATTTTACGTATACTTCTTCATTTATATATCCATTGAGGAAGGCGCTTTTAACATCCATTTGGTGTAGTTTGAACTTTCTGAAGCATGCAAATGCTAATAATATTCTAATGGATTCCAATCGGGCTACAGGGGCAAATGTTTCTTCATAGTCTATCCCTTCTTATTGGTTGTATCCTTGTGCCACTAGTCTAGATTTATTTCTTGTAATTGTTCCATATTTTTCATGTTTTTTTTGAACACCCATTTTATTCCAATAATGGATGCATCTTTTGGAGGGGGCATCAACTCCAAAACTTGGCAACTTCTTGCATTGCTAGTAACCAATTTTCGTCAAGTATGGCTTTTTTGGCATTCTTTGGTTCAATTTGGGATAAGAATACTAAAAATTCACACATATTTTGCGCTCTTCTTCTTGTGGTAACTCCTTCATTTATGTTGCCAATAATGTTATCGGGAGGATGATTTTTGATGTATCTTGCTGATTTGGGAAGTTGAATGTCATGGATCATTTCTTCTTGTTGATAATTAGTATTTTTTGGATCATGGTCTTGTTGTTTGTTTAATCCGACTTTTTGGATAGGTTCTGAGTCTTCGTATTCACTTACTTTCGGAACTTTTCCCGATCCTGTGCGCTCGTCTAATCCAAACTTCTTTGGATATATTCATTTGACTTGTTGTTTTTTTTTAAATAATAGGCTGGATTTGCAGAAGTCTCTAGATTCCCTCCAGCTTCTTCTCTTTTTTTTGAAATGTCGTTGTTAGACTCATTAAATTTAATATATATAGATTCTTCAATACACATCTTTTGAACATTATATATGTGACATGCTTTACTATTTTGAGAGTAGCCAATAAATATTCCCTCATATGATCTAGCATCAAATTTACCCAAGTTCTTACTAGTGTTAAGAATAAAACATTTTGATCCAAAGACTTTGAAATAGCTTATATTTGGAAGTCTATTATTTAATAGTTCATAGGGTGTTTTTGTAACACCCCAAAATCTGGTCTATCTTCACACCCGGATTCCGTACGTCACGAGTACATCATTCATCCAAACATACGTCATTATATACTGAAATATAATAACATACATTCTAAATTCCCAGGTTCTAAAACCTTATAATCTTTCTCATTACAAATAATGATAATTACATTATTCCTTTCATCTTACAAGAGTGACTTTTATCCGCCACCAAGGATACATAACAGTTCATTAAACTAGTCTATAGTTTAATTTTCTTCTTTCTACATTACAAGTCTTCACTTGATCTTCTCACTCATTCACCTAATGAATGATACTTCTTCTGGATACCGATCAGCTTGATCTTTAGGGGATCCTTAAGTTCGTTTAAACATTGTTCGCTGAAAATGTTTTTCATTTAAAGTAAGTGTGAGCATTCAATTGCTCAGCAAGTCATAGCAGTTGAACAAACAACTTCAAGAGTTTAACATTCCTTTGGAACTTTGATAACCGAACAAAGGTTATGAAGCAGCTTGAACAATAGGAATAATCTCGATTCCTATCATTTTAAAACATTAGTCACATTCACTTTGAAAAACTTTCATTCTCTACTCTCTTTCATACACTTTCTGTCTGGCTAGAATCAATAATACAGACTTAACAATAATGGTTCATGTATAAACAGAACATTCTCTTATTAAACAATTCAATCATAGAACAGGTCATATCATAGAAACACCGAAGTGTTCACATTGTGGCACAAGGCCTCATACATTCTACCACCTTGTACAAATATCACACATTTGCACATAGACAGAACTTCTCAAGTTCAACATCTGAGAAGTTTAAGAAACTAGCATTCATTTAAAATATGAATGAAGTTAGGAAACTTGCCTTACGCATAGCTACAGCTTACGTTAAACTGTTCATTCCCATCCCTATAACACATAAGGAAAAACACGTACACCAATTAGTCATATACTTGACTTATACATTGGTTTACTTAACTTTACTTCTTAAGGTTCGCATTCTTGCAATCTATGTTTACGCGATCAACTTCCATTACCATTCCACGGCTTCATGACATACGGAGATGTCTTACTCAAAATGTTCATCATCCTTGATGATTTGCATTCTTATCTTCTTCTTATAACTTCTTTAGGACTCAGTACACATCGCTTCTCTGCTAGTAGTCCATATGGTACTCTGAGTGGTTTCCCACAAACAACCAACAAACAAGTTCCCGTCTCATCTACACTGCCCACACAATGAGTTAGATCGGTTGCCAGTTTTGTATATACCTTCGCTCTCTGAAGGAATTGTTTAGCCCAGCTCCCATATGTCAACCATCAAAGGTTACGATTGTACTACAACCTAACTTATCTTAACTTATACGAACTATTAAACTATAATGTTCGTTAAGTCAATTTCTTATTCCTTGTGGCTTTCTGGAAACTAAATGCCATACCTCAAGATTTATTCATCATCGTCTAAGTCATACAGTTTTTATATACTCAGAACAATCATTCCATATTCATTCTATGCATTAATAGCGTTAACTATTTTACATTACCTTTTTCTTATCTTACAACGTTCGGTTCATTCAACTCGGAACGTCATCCAAGTTATAAACATTAACTCGGCTTCTTTTACGTTATACACACTTGTCTTTAACTTAGCTTCTTCACCATTCACAGGTTTACTCATTGGTCTTGATTATCCTACGGTCAAACCATACACAGAGTGTAGATTTTACCCGTTTAATATTTGCGTACACTCAACCTTCACGTCGGTTAAAGTGTTCAATGCTTACATTTCATTCTAACATACTCATCCGACTTACATTCGGCTTTCATTCATTACTCGTTACCTGAACCCCATGTTCATTATTCTTTCCTAATGTCAAAACCATACGGTTCGTTGTATGCTAAGACTGATCGTTCATCGCAACAACATTGAACTCACAGCGTCTATACGCTTTACATTCATCTCGCATTACTTATGACATAACATTGAAATGTTATTCATTACCCTCATCACTCAACGTCTAAGGAATCACAATCATAGAAATCCCTCACATTCGTTTATCGCGACTACGATCCCCGAATCTCGGTTCCGTAATCCACAATTATATTCTTTTAATCTAAGTTAATCTTTTCGTTCAACCTTCATTAAAGGTTTAATACACTTGATTAAGTGTTACATTAGTTGAACATTATGTTCTTATTTCTTTCTTGCACATCCCCCATAAATTGAGCAGTTAAAATCTCATTTCTGGCATTGCTCTGCACCGGCGCCGCGTCGTCACTCTCAACACTAAGACTCGCGTTGCGGCGCGAGTTAGCAGTACGTGACCCTCCAGCCTGGCGCTGCAGACCACCATTCTAGGCATGACTGGCGCCGCGGCGCCAAGACCTTCTTCCCAAAAAAATTTCTAAGTCTTTGCTCGTTCTGAGACGCATACTTCGAAATCTCATAACTTCTTCGTTATAACTCAGAACGAGATCATTCCATAGCCACTTTCTTCGTTATCTAATGTACTTCAATTACCCCCCGACAGAACTTTGTTCTGAATCTGTTAACATGCCTTTTGATTGGCTTAATCTTCACCCTTTGTTCATTTTAACATTATTAACGTTCTTCGTTCCTTCATCCGAACTCAAAATTCGTTCGTTCTTGAGTCCACAACTCACGTTTTATCCGTTCCCTTACATTCTTATGAAACCCTATATGTATGGTTCCATTTACTAACTTTCTAATTCTCGTTCGTCTTTTACAAAAAATTTGCCATAACTTCGTTATAGCTCCGTTTTAATCCATTCTTCATGAACGTTTCTAACGTTCCTAACCAAGCTATAAGCAACTAACTTATACGCAATAGTTTTAAACTTGTCCATCAACAACAATTATCATACGATGGTTTTAAATTTGTCCATCAACAACGTTCTTCGCATTCTTCGCGTGTTCTTCGTGTACTTCATTTTTAATCGATATTTTGGATTACGATTTCACTTTTTCTTGGAATTTGATGTTATAGAACATCATTCCTTACTTATTTAACCTACTCATTCATAAGATTCATTCGGATTGCTCAAAATCCTTACGAATCTTACACTTCCTTAAGAAATTTATTTACTAAACTTCTAATTCTTATTTCTTCATTTTCTCATGAATTCAACCATATGAATTCATTCTTAACATTATCTACTTCTTATCTTCATTAAGTTATATATTTGAACATAATAAACTTAAAGAAAAAATTAGAAGAACTAGGGTTCGGATTACCGTTCTTCTTTAATCTCCTTCCGTAGGATAAAGGTTGCTCACAAGCAAGCTTTTCTGCTTCTTCTCCTTCTCTTTCCCCATCCGAGCTCTCTCTCTTTCTCTCTCAAGTTATAGGATTTTCAAGAATCCAAATAAATGAACTTAATCTTACTATTTATAGATTTTTAAAGCTAGGGGAATTTTGGTCTTTTCACCCCCACCTCCTTACTATTCATTACTTAGCTAGCCGCCCCACCTCCTTACTTAGCTTCCCTTGGAAGCTTTGTGCTTTCGTCTTTCGGGTTTCGTCCGACAGTTTTAAAAACTGCGATTCTCGGAATCCAAATATTTTTGGATATTTCGTCTTTCCTTTACCGATTAACTTTTACGTATTCTTCAGATCTCTAAAAAACTGAAAAACACTTTTCCACGATAAGCATTTTCCTTCACGTTTTCCCCTAACGTAGCTAAACGAGTGAAAAGTACATAACAATACTTTTCGTCATTTTTATTTTATCCGATTTCTGCACATTTTTCGAGAAAAACTTTTATCGGCTTACTTAACTTTTCACGATATATTATCGTCAAATCTTTCGACGGAATGTCATTTCGACATACCGAACTCTCAGAATAGCTTAGGTTATTCAAACCCTAACCCTTAGGGTTTCGTTGGGTGAATAGTGCCTATTTCGTCTTTTTCCCCAGAAATATTTTGTTCCCGGAAAAATTTCATTTTTGTCTTGAAAATTCTTACTCGTTCAGTCTAGCTCGTAGCCAGAATCCTCCCGATTAATAATCATTCTAAGTTATAGAATGATTAATAAACACATAGCACATAATTAGTTATTAATAAAAATTTATTTTATTAATAACTAATTCTTTAACTCTTAAATTCTGGACAATTCAATTTTCCAGGTTGTCACAGTTTTCAAGATAATTGGACGGATGAGTACTCTATTTAGTACATAACATAATGAAAGTTTACTTTCTTGAATTATGGTTCTAGCTGTTTCTTGTAAGGTTCGATTTTTTCTTTCTACCACTCCATTTTGTTGAGGGGTTCTAGGTGCTAAGAACTCATGAGTAATTCCTTTTTGATTACAAAATATAATAAAATCCTTTTGAAATTCAGTACCATAATCACATCTAATTTTTATGAGATTAAGACTATATTTTGTTTCCAAGTTTCTAATTTGCTTTTCAAACTCTTTAAATGCCTTATTTTTGTTTCTAAGAAATAGTACCCATGTGTATCTAGTAAAATCATCAACTATCACAAATGCGTAAAATTTACCATTTAGACTAACATGCCTTTCTGGTCCAAACAAATCAAGATGGAATAATTGTAAGGGAGAAGAGGTTGATACCATATTCTTAGCTGTGAATGATGTTGTTACTTGTTTTTCGAGTTGACAGGGCTCACATATACCTTTCTTCTCAAAATTTATTTTGGGTAATCCTTTCACTAAGTTCTTTGATGATAGCTTTTTTATTAGGTCCATATGAACATGTCCCATTCTTTTATACCATAGATTTTCTTCATCTTGAATTGTGGCAAGGCATAATTCTTCCACATATTGCTCAAAATTACGAGTATATATATTTCCTTCTCTTTGGGCAACTAAAGTAGCGTTGTTAGTACAATGTGAAATTGTACATTTGTCTTTTTCAAATTTTACTTAATGTCCATTATCCATTAATTGACTGACACTGATAAGATTAAATTCTAGACCATTAACAAGATGAAAATTATTAATATTAACCTTACCATTACCGATTTTACCTTTCCCAACTATTTCACAAGACCGATTGTCTCCAAACGTGACAGTTCCATGTTTCTTTCTGATATTTAGCTCCATAAACTTTGATTTGTCACCCGTCATGTGGCGTGAGCATCCACTATCAAGAATTCACTTTTGAGAGGATACTTTTGCCTTGAAACATACCTGTTCAAAGAAGGTGCAATTTATCTTTTTGGTACCCATATCTTTTTGGGTCCACTTGTGTTAGTTGAAATCAAATCACTTTTCTTTACCCATAATGTTTTACTTCTACTGTTATTTTTCTTATTTAAATAATTTATCTCTTGATGACCTTTATTGCCACAATTTTTGCATGTAGTAAATGGTGTACAATAATTTAATTTAAATGATGATTTAGACTTGAGCATTTCAACTTCTTTTCTATATACTGGATTATATCCAATGCCTTGTTTATCATAACTAGGTCTTTATTTCCCTAACATGACATTTAAATTTTCTTCACCATGTACAAATTTAGCTAGGGAGAGTTTTAATGATTCTATTTCCTTTTGAAGTTCATTAGTTGGAGGTGTTTTATTATGACATTCATCACTAAACGCATCAATGCATACATCTCTCATTTTTATTTCATTTGTTAATTTTTCAACTTCACCACTTAAATGTTTTAATTTATTAAAAAGTTTTTTATTGTAGTTTATCTAAATAATCATTTTTCGCAGCTAATACTTTTTCTTCATTTGTGTGTGTTACTTTTTCTATTTCCTTCTTTTCATCTATTAGTGATTCAACTTCGCCCATTAGTGTGTTTACTAGATCTTTTAAGTATACATTTTTTTCTTTTAGCTTTATTCATTTTCTTATTTCAAAATAATAATATCAGAAAGAGATACCTCGCTAAATTCACCTTCAAGTCCCATGAAGCATACTTGAGCTAGTTCATCATTTCCATCTATCTCCACTTCGGATTCTTCATCGTCACTCCAAGTTAAGAAAGCTTTTTTCTTTTTGATCTCTTTAGTACCTTGTTTTCCTTTGTTCTTGAGTTGGAAACAGTCCTTCTTGAAGTGACCTGGTCGCCCGCATTCAAAACATGTCTCTTCGGCTTGCTTGGTTTTGAGTTTGTTTGGATTGAATGCATTCTTCCTTTTGTTCTTTCTCTGGATTAATCCTTTGAGTTTTCTCGAGATCATAGCTATTTCATCATCTGAGTTATCTTCTAGTTCCTCTTTAATTCCTGTATTTAAAACTAACACTTTCATTCGAGGAACTTCTTCCTTGTCATCATATCTTTTTAATTGATGTTCATATTCTTCTAGTTCACCAAAGAGAGTTAAGGTATCCATAGACAAAATATTGATAGAGTCTTGAAGAGTAGTAATTTTGGATGCAAACCTTTTGGGCATAGCCCAAAGTAGCTTACGATTTATTTCACTTTGTGGGATTGACTTGTCGAGCAACTTCAAGGAATTTATAAGTACTAGAAATCGTGCTTGAGCCATTTTGATTGTTTCATCTTTTTCTAGCTTAAACATTTCATAGTCATGCATAAGCATGCTTAACTTAACTTCTCGTACTTTGGATGTTCCTTCGTGAGTCACCACTACAGTATCCCATATCTTCTTTGTTGTGTTGCATGATGAGACTTTATCTATTTTGGATTGTACCATGTCACTGAGAAGTGTGTTCATTGCCTTTGAATCATATAAAACCATATAGGTTTCGGTTGAGTCCATCTCTTGTGATGCCCCAAAATCTAGGTCCCTTCGAACCTCGGATTCGGTCCGCAACGATACTGCTATCGTCAAACTATTTCTATCTTTTATTCATAACTTAATGAATATAAGTTTACTTATTATAATTTAGAATATAAATTCTTTCCACTTCCAGGATCTATGTAATGACCCCAAACTTTTATAAGTTTCTAATATTGGTCATTTACTATTCATGTATTACATCACATTCGATGTTATATAAATATGCAGAATAATTTAAAAAATTTCAATCTCCTTTGAAAATAAATCTTTTATTGATATCTTGACTCGAATCAATTACAAATCCTTGAATCAAATTATGTTATGATTCATTCTATTCGAATTACTGTATAAATCTTTACATCTCGATTCAAACTCCTCTATGTATCACATAGTATAACTTAACGTGTATTACACATTATAAACTACTATCATGTACATCTACTAGAACCTAAACATGGTTCAAGAGCATCTATTTAAATAATAAATCAATCTCCTTCGATACCATTGAACTTTATCAATCAAATAGCACGTAACCTTTACTGTATATCCTTAACCTGCAAAGTGGTTATTTGCAAGGGTGAGGTCGACAGCCCAACAATTCTAATAGTTTTCAAGCAGCACATAACATATAATAACATACTCAGTTCATGCATTCATAATCAATTAATATTTACTACGCATGTTACTTCACACATAACAATCATAGAGATTTACTAACATAGGCATACCATCAAGATCAACTTTCACATTTCATACACATCTCATATGCATTTGATATAAATACATCAACATTCTTATGGCCTAATATAGCTCAACTAATAGTTATCGCATTCATATATCAAATAGGAACTGAAAGACTTGCCTGATTCGTAGTTTATGAACTACGACTTAACTGCTTAACGCTTATCTGCACTTCGTGTATTCCTACACAGTTATATAATCATGGATTCATATCCATTAGTAACATATTTAATGCATTCTCAATGTAATAACAATGTTATATTGTTTCCTAACTAGGTTCGTAAAACCTACACTTCACTTTCTCATCATACCCTAGGTATGTATAGGTATACATTAACCACTCATACTTGACATCAACATTCACCTATATTTATCACGCACTTGACTCACTATGTGTTCGACACATTTAAAACTCATTTAGGTATGTTCAAACATACATATGAACGTCTAACTTAGTTGTAACTTTATACAACATCACTTACACAGAACAAGTCAGATTACGACTCCAAACAACGTATCGTTGCTTTATGTCTTGAAAACGTTCCTTTGGATTTTAACATTTTGAAAGTCTTAATTAACATTCATCTTTATCACATAGCATACTTCCTACACATTACATAGCATAGTGGTCATATATTACAAGTTAAATTAAGCATATATAGGTATGCTTCAAACATCAGATCAAAAACAGAACTTATTCCAAACTGTAGGATGGGCGTAGTGCGCTTGTCTCAGATTAGTAGTCGTGTGTGCCTTGTCTAAGCTTAGGGACTGGCCTTGTTGGCTTATATCTTGGCTGCATCAAGGTTGAGCTTTGCACTTCCTGTTTATGTCCAAACTTTAACACACATAGACACTTACACTTCTCATGCATACATGCTAGAGGTCTTTACTTACTTATATGACCACTTCAAGATCAACCTTATATGTTAGGGACTTTAGTTTAGGATTTTCACGAAATCAAAACCAAATAGGGTCATGTAATCACTAGGTGTATTAATTAGCCTTATGTTCACTTAAAGAGGTCACATAATCTGTACTACCCATGCTCATTCATATTCATATCTTTTACTCATAGCGAGCATTGTTTAACCCTTTAAAACATGTTTTAACCTCATGCTTGGTTTACTCACATTATGTTTAACATATAAGACTTATGTTCAGAGACATAATGAAACATAACATGGCATCTCAAGCCTTTAAAATCTAAATACTCATATTTAATGCAACTTAAGTCGAAAACATACTCGAGGTTACCTTTGAAATTATTTTTCTTGAATGATGCAATATAGCACATATAAATCACGTCTAAGGATTTTATAGACATAACATGTCATATTAATCCATTAGAATCTAGGTATCCATGTGATACAACAAGATTTTGAAAATATGTTCAAGTTTGCTTTTGAAACCACTTGAAACTTGAACTATACAATCTCACACATACAAGACAACTTCAAAGCTCTAAACATATGTAGTCAAGTCATGTTAACATGTTCGCAAGATCAGAATGTATAACATATAACATTCATACATATTTACCTTAACCATACCAAGCTTTTTCCTTTAAAACATTTTCTAACACAAAGCTAACAAGTTTTATCATGAATGAAGACACTATAAACACTATATCATGTTCATTTACATCTGAAATCAGTCATGTATACCAACCACTAAGTTTAGAACTTATAAAACATAAGTTTCCACAAGGTTTGTTTTCAAAACTTAAAGTCTTTGTTGAAGATCTTCTATTAAATCATGTTGGACACTTCATAACTCACAAAGAAGCTTTGTATCTCATGTTATACCTTTTTTTAGGTATGTAATTAAGTTATAACACCTATATTACAACATGTAGCATAACAAAACTCATCAACTAATTACAGGGTGCAGTGCAAATGCAGACAAGCACCCTAATATAAATAAGTGGCAATTGCCATGCGCAGAATCGAAGCGATAGAATGACTACATTTTGCGTAGTCTTACACCACTTTGATTCCTTTCCATTTAAACTGATTTCAACCATCAATAAAGAGTTCCTACATGTAAGTAAACTTCTTAAACACATTATAACATGTTAATTCATCATGCTTGACATAACGACTCAAGAAATTTCAAGAACTAAGCAAGACCCATTTCAAAAACACAATTAGAAATTATACCTCCTTAAGCTTGAATTGGACTCCTCATGTACTGATTATGCTTCTACACTTTCTCAGCCATTTAGAACTCTCAACCTTAGACCATTACCAACCTCAAAAACTAAAAATGGAACTTCTATTTATAAGGGAAACTTAGACTAGACCTTGCCATTACACTAGAGTTAGAGTTCATGTTTAATGGGAGAAAACATTGGTCACTAAAGAGTTATTCAACAACCCCATACCAGCCACATTGCTAGCAATGATCACCTATTCCATAGCCACTTGGAGAATACGTAACTTACTTTTAGCCCACTGTTCATGTACCTTGTGACACTTAATTTGGGACAAGAGCAAATATCTCAGCATTTGGCCATGTAAGGCTTGGTTTGGTTCTTTTAATCCCTATAATGTAATATTAAGGTACAATTGTTACCATATTAGGAATTTAAAGATAACTTTTATACTCTCATCATATAATCCATGTGCCTTAAATACATGTAATAAAATATCAAAGTCAGGTATTATTATTCGAGTAGTTCCATAATTATTTCTACTACTCACATAATCACATTATACCTTATTTAATATTAATGTTTATTTAAAACATTGATTTCCTTTCTCAGTTTCTAGAATACCCAGATAATTAATCATTTCTGTATTAAAATCCCTTATGGTTTTATTGTACCACTTGATACCTTGTATCATTAATCCCAATTAAATGCCACACTACATGTATTCTTAGGCCATAGATATTTTATATCACTACTACCCATATTTTCCATATTACCCATAGTAATATTATTTAATGATAATGTCCTCATTAATATTTTAATTGGGCTAAGTTTAATTCAATTGGCTATTCCCAATCCATAATCACATTTTAATATCACAACGATTAATTAGTATTAATCATTTATTATCTTACAATAATTAGTATGTACAACACTAATTAATATAATTCTTTCATTTCATTTCTTTCATAAATTGTTCCAAAATAATTTCCTTTAGCCGCCACATACAATATTAACCTTATGCATAAATCTCTAACCAATAATTACTTATAACTATATTGGTTCTTTTAATCATTTACCTTTCAAATTTCAACCCCTTTTTATATATTACAATACTATATAATATAATAAAATATCAAATTTTAATTAACATATTTCTTTCATCCTCTTATGCTAAAAATATATGTTAATTCACCATCTTATACAAGTGAACTAATCCTTTCAATCAATTTAATATCATGCCACTACCACGCAAAGCTTCATAATATAATATTCTATAATATTACTTAATTACCCATATTTATTCCGGGCTAATTAATGAAATCTTTATTCATGTCATGTTTTGCCAACTAAGTTTCTTCATGAACACTAAGTCACCATTCATGACCTTATAAGAGTTATCAGTATACATGACTTACAAATCACATTTCATAAACTGACTCAGAGTTTTCTACAGACCGGCGCAGCTGCGCTGGTCACAGACTTGGAAATGGCGTAGCTGCGCCATACCAAATTCTCAAGCAGACAAGTTTTGCATTAGCAGAACTTAAACCTTACACTTCTAAATACTTTACACATCCTCTTTAAGCGTTAACTTGCTTAACATCAATCCTCTATTTGGTTTCACATCATTGATTACTATTTCCTTAACAATTTAAGGATCACGCTTCAAGTTCTAAAACACTATTTTCCCTTATTAGTGTAACCCACTATTCAACTCCTTTACGGTTTCTTACCACCAATAACACAACACTCGAATATAGCACATACATACATTCCCTTAATCCTAACTTCTTACCATGTATCAATTCACTCAATAATTCTCTAACCACTTTAAAGGTATATTGATTTTCTTCAGTCTTCAACAACGTGTATATATACAAGTCCAAACCTAACACACCTCGAGTCTTTAATAGTATTCAATATAGTACACTGAGTGGTTTCCCACAAACAACCAATAAATTAGTTTCCGTCTCGTCTACACTATTTTCACAGTGAGTGAGATCGGTTACTAATTCGTATATACCTCCGCTCTCTGAAGGAATTGTTTAGCCCAGCTCCTATACATCAACCATTAAAGAGTATGATTGCATTACCTTAGACTTGATACTCACTCGTACAAATACTCAAGAAATTTTGTGATTATCAAAGATATTTTAATGTCACCACCTTACCATAATAAAATAATTTTACATAAATTATTTAATATCAATAGATAAATTTTCATCCGTCTTCTTACAAATTCATCTCTACAATTTATAACAAATATATAATAACGATATATATATATATATATATATATATATATATATATATATATATATATTAAAAAGAACCTCATTTTTTTCATAGTTTATATTACCTATACAACACCACATCACATACCTCACAACGCATTATATATTTTTATTTGAACCCTTCACATGCCTTAAGAATTTTATTCACTAAATTCTTATTTTAATATTTTCTGAAAATTTGGGTTCTTACATCCTCTCCCCCTTATAAGGATTCTATCCTCGGAATCAACGAAACCACTTCTACTCGGTTCTATTTTGAATATTACATATTCTTTTGAATAATTTTATTCATTCTCTTTTCGGAAGTTTTATTATAACTTTCTCACTTGCATTCTACCGCATTCTCCTTTTTAAGGAACATTCTATTCACTACATTCATCACACAAAAGAATAAGAGTCTTACACGATTTTTCAATAACCAGGAAGTAGTATGAATAACTCAGATTCCAAATTATGCTGAGGGGTCACACTAGACCGTGAACCAGTGCTTCATCACAATCCTTCGCACTACAAACCAAAGTGTTTATCAATCACAAGGACTGAAAACACCCTCCACATATACACTTGGTGGCCAGCCTATTGTACCACTACGTTGGGCCACAACGTAGTGTTTTGTAACGACTACATGCGTTACGCTCGGAACCATTGTCCCCAAAAACAATTCCCCTTATAAGGTTGTTCAGCTCAGCTTTTCCACATCTGAATCCGCACCAAACAATCTGGTTTGGCATAAATACTCAAGAACGTTTGAATTCCACGAATATTTTTCAACAGTCGTCTAGCCGAATCAAATAGCTTAGACTTTTATCAACAATTCGGACATCAATCGAAATAATTTGGCTAACTTAATTGACCTTTTTTATAATTTAAAAGAAAACCAAAAATTCTTTTATGACATAATGATACCGTACTAGATTAGTGGTAAGGATTCCGCCATTATTTGACTTTGTCATACTACACCGTACCAAAATTGGATGACGATATTTTGATCACAACCAACACTAGGTTCAACTGCATTGAAGACTCCATCGTTTACCATTTCTACACCATACCAAATGATGTAAATGGTCAGAAATACATTTTAAAAATTTTCAAATCATTTTGTCTTAGCCGAAACAATTAGCATAGACATATGGATAACGGTATTGTTTTTAAAACATCATTGGTTCAATCACATGATCCAAAGTTTTTTGAGAAAACAAAAATACAAACATCAGCACGAAGTCAATAAATTTTGAAAATCTAGCAGAGCTAGAAGATTTAGAAAATCCATGTTTCTCCATCAACTTTACTCCATTACTTCATTCTATTAATCTCTAACACCATCAATGCTTACTATATCAAAATTTCTAACTTCATAACATACATATACCCGATATAGTTCAACAAATTTACCACACTTTGGAAATTTCAGGAACTTGCCATAATCATATGAGTTTAAGAACTTACCCTAGTCAGACCATAGGCGTCCATTCGCTGAGGGGTTCAAAAACATTTCATATAATAATGAGTCCTGAACGTACCATAAGTATGAATTTTAAGAACTCGCAACTTAACCTTATATTCTCTACTTAAAATCTATCTATCTGTTATACACATGAGAAAAGAATCACCTTCTCAACAGGTATATAGCAAATAGCGCGACACAAACATTTCAATGACCACTTAACTCTATCTTACACTTTTCTTGATACGAATTCTTCGTATCTCATCACATACAACTCCTCATTAGTTCATATCGTACCATTTCATATTATATTTACTTATAGCATCAAGCTATACACACTTAGTCATTACAGACTATTTATCACTTCATAGCTCAATCCGATCACGTCATGATCATCAATTTACCTTAGGGTTCTTTCCCTATTATCAACAAAACTCCACTCGAGTTCATTCGCATCTTATAGACACCACCTTAACATTTTTATTATCGGAGCTAGGAAACTCCTAAATTCTCATTCTCTTAGATACTTCAAGATTCTTCTTTGAATCTTCACATATATATTAATCATTAATTTTTCTCTCTCAAGTTATATCCTAAGGTACACTTACCTAAAGTTTATAACCTACAACTTTGATACCAACCTGTGACGCACCCAAATCTAGGTCCCTTTGAACCTTGGATTCGGTCCACCATGATACTACTATCGTCAAACTATTTCTACCTTTTATTCATAACTTAATAAATATAAGTTTACTTATTACAATTTAGAATATAAATTTTTTCCACTTCCAGGATCTATGTAATGACCCCAAACTTTTATAAGTTTCTAATCTTGGTCATTTACTATTCCTGTATTACATCACATTCGATGTTATATAAATATGCAGAATAATGTAAACTTTTTCAATCTCCTTTGAAAATAAATCTTTTATTGATATCTTGACTCAAATTAATTACAAATCCTTGAATCAAATTATTTTATGATTCATTCTATTCGAATTACTGTATAAATTTTTACATCTCGATTCAAACTCCTATATGTATCACATAGTACAACTTAACATGTATTACACACTATAAACTACTATCATGTACATCTACTAGAACCTAAACATGGTTCAAGAGCATTTATTTAAATAATAAATAAATCTCCTTCGATACCATTGAACTTTATCAATCAAATAGCACGTAACCTTTACCGTATATCCTTAACCTACAAAAGTGGTTATTTACAAGGGTGAGCTTGACAGCCCAGCAATTCTAACAGTTTTCATGCAGCACATAGCATATAATAACATACTCAGTTCATGCATTCATAATCAATTAATATTTACTAGGCATGTTACTTCACACATAACAGGCATAGAGATTTACTAACATAGGCATATTATCAAGATCAACTTTCACATTTCATACACATCTCATATGCATTTCATACATATACATCAACATTCTCATGGCATAATATAGCTCAACTAACAGTTATTGCATTCATATATTGTCAGGAATAAACATGTGAATGATATTCTTATCTATATATGATTTGATTATGATATATATATATATATATATATATATGAATGAATATGCAAGTATACTTGCATTAAGAAAAGCTGTAAAGTCCTATGATTGATTATAGAAACACTTGTACAAGGACATAGAATGAATTGATCAAATATGTTAGGTTGATCCTACATAAGCAAAACAGTTTTGTAAAGTCCTTAAAAAGAAATGATGTACAAAGACTATAAATATAGAAAGATCAAACATGTTAGGTTGATCTTATAATATAATAGATAGGCTTGTCTGATCGTCGAGCACTGCACCAGAAATCGTATTTTTCCTGGAGAGTCAAGGATAACTCAAGAGCTATCAAGGCAGAATTGTAGTCTGCAAGATAGTAGATCTCAAAGTTCGTAGACTGCCGGGAGAAACGAGGAAGGATCGTAGTGTGTCGAGGAACACTTCCTCAGAGCCGTAGTCTGCTGAGGAAGTCATGTTCAGAATCGTAGAGACAGCCTGCCTAAGAGCCGACCGATCATCTGCCAAAGCCAAGTCAAGAATTGTAGACTACACTCGGAGTCGTAGAGTCTACTAATGTCAAAGCTAAGTCAAGAATCGTAAACTACACTAAGTCGTAGAGTCTACTGATCGTATCAAAGGCAGCGATCGTAGTCGAGCAAGATCAGATGAAGACAACAAGCACAACAACATAAATCATAGTGTCAAGATCTGATCTTGGAGTCGTAGTGTCTGCATAGCCGAAGCTGAATCGTAGAGTGCAGAGCTAAGACCTCAATAGATGTGCTCACAAAGCCAAGATAGAATCATAGAGCAAACACGATATTCAACAATTGAGCACTCCCAGAATATCCAAAGGAATGAAGTCTCTGGTTGGTACTGCAAAGATACATCTCACCTAAAGGAAGCCAGAGAGCACTCAACGAATGACATGCAAGCCAATAGAAGATTTAAGCATCAACACATCAGCATCCAGATTGAGTTGTGAAGCCATTCAAGATGAAGTCTTCCACAAGATGATCATAAGAAGACTTCAGTAGCTGACTAAGGAAAGTCAGCATAAGCAGTAGCTATCAAGTAGAAAGATGACAACGATCTTGAAAGTAACCAAGATCCTAGTGTTTGCTAAACGAAGAAAGAACTGATGGATTATACATAAAGATACTGGTCAACCTCTGAAGAACAAGGCTAAAGTGATTAAGCATTGGGTCAGTCCATTGATGATAAGTGAACGGGAAATCACAAGGAGAAAGTGAGCTAGACACGCCACAAATCTAAAGTGTCTTGTTATTCAGAAGGGGCCAGAGCGAGAAGTCAAGCCATCAGTATCTAAGAGCAGTCGAGGCAAACAGAAGTGATGAAGTATTGCACGAAAGAAGGAAGAGATGCTCTACATTGAAGATCCAATCAAAACTCTTCAAGATCGTAGTGTTGAGCAGTAGTCAACAAGACACTACGATCAGGTACAAGAGAGCAAGCATCAAAATTGTAAAGTTCGGTCATCCGAAGATTGAAGCATTGGCAACGGTTCAATCTGAAGGTTGGTATTAGGACAAAAGCTTATTGAGAGCATCGATGCAAAAGGACAACCTCTGATCAAGATAATCATAAGGGGGAAATAAAGTCGTCGACCTGCCCGAGACATCAAAGTAACATATCTAACGGTGTAGGTGAAACAGTAGACTGAAGTGTCAAAAAGTCAGAAAAAGATGTCATGTCACATTTGCGGTCTGCACCAAATAACGCGAGATATGTGAAGCCATTTGAATAGCTTCCAATGCCTACTTTCCAATGGGAAGATTAGAAAGCAGTATAAATCAACAAAGCCTCAAAGATCAAAATAAGCTGATGATTGCTATATTGCAGAATCGTTGAGGCTATTGTTGACTCTACGAGTTCCACCAAAAGATCAATAGAATAAGTCTCAGTGACAGTGAGACTACCAAGGTGGAAGTGAAGCAGCCTTGAAGAAGGACTTAAACGGATTAGAGCTTCACTCAACAAAGATGAGAATGCCATTGAAGATGGTAGCCAAGCTGAGAGCCGAGAAGGCCAAAGAGATAACATTTAGAAAAGTGGAAGAGTACAAAGAAGATCAGGAAAGCCACTCTACGAATCACCATGAACCTAAAGCTGAAACTGAACAAGTGCAGAACCATGTCTCCAAAACATTCAAGAAGGGTTCTAGGATTGCTAAGTACCAGAAGAAGTCTACCAAAAGCTTAGGGACTTAGCAAATCCAGATGGTGATGGTGTACAGCTGACATCAGATGAAGATGAGCGAGAAAAGAGTAAAGATCAACAAGCACCAAAGAAGATGTGGTCGGACATCAAGCAAAATGCAAAGAGGACCACACCAAGCTACTAAGTACAGAAGATGTTCCGAGCTTAATGACATCTTAGCAGCTCAGCACCAACAACATCAACAACTACAACAACAAGAAGCAAGGGCCTGAAAGATCCTTGTCCGGAGGGACTAAATGAAGTTCCAAGCCTGCTGGGCTTGAAGAGTTCCCATGGAACTAGAGAAGTTCCAAGGCTGCTGGCCTTGATGAGTTCTTAGTGAACTGAAGTCCCAAGGCTACTGGCCTTGAAGGAATCTTAGTGATTTAGGGTGCTACCCTTCCTTAGTGGAAATCCTGCTAGTTGAAAGCAGAAGAGTGGATTAGGAGCTTGAGTTTCTGAACCACTTAAAACCCCTTGTGTCTTTTACTTTATATCATTTACCTTATGTACATTAACTGCTATAACTGTTATGTATGTGTTAACTGCTTACTACTAAATTAACTCTAAGAAAAATGTGTGATTGATTATGAATATGTCAATGAAGGGGATCTTTTACTTATTCCGCTGTGCTTGAAAAGATTCTTATGTCTGGCATATACTACTTAATGAGCAATACAAAATAAATAAGAAAAAGTATTTAAAATTCAAAGGATCTATTCAACCCCCCCCCCCTTCTAGATCTATTGTGCCTAATAGGAACTAACAATTGGTATAAGAGCAGGTTCTCATGCTATATTCAAAAGCTAATCGCTTTGAGTCTGATCCTAGGCACAAACATTGTTCTAAACTTAGTTTAGTAATAAGTCACTTGTTATATGCAGATGAGCTCACACGTTGGAAATATTGGGTACAGGTAAATGTGTATACACACCTGAAGCTGCTCAGATTGGTCCATGTTCTTGAGTGTTATATCAACAAGACCAATCCTTGCTCGCGGTCAATCTTGTAGTCCGAAGACTAGGCTAAAAAGCTCAGGAGACATCAACAGAAAAGAATCAAACATCCACCAGCCTGAAAAGATGAAAAGGCCATACATGCTAAACAATGCTTATCTAGAGAAGAAAGAAGAACTTCTCAAACATATGTCTAGCCAACCTGCAGCTGGATGTAAATCTTGTGAATTCAAGGATGTCAAAGAACTAAAGATGCTGATATCCTCTTAGCTTGCATCTTCAAGACCACAACTGATTGATTGAAGGTCAACTGGAGCAGCTAGTTGTCAGGAGAAATTGAGAAACTATGCACATCAATGCAACTCAGTATATCTTAGATAAATGACTGTTAAGAAACTGATAGTAAAAAGGTACGGTTCCTCACTTATATAAATTGGAGCATCATGATTGCATCCCTTATGAACTATAAAAGTATTCTTTCAAGGAATCATAATCTACCTAAAAAGGTGAAGAGAGAAAGTATACTGAGGGTGGAAACTTAAATGCCTATAAACTTTCTCTCCATCCAAGTTTTAAGTTAAAGATGACAGCTTGAAAGTAATCTGAAATGGGTCATAAGAGCATCACAGGTTAAATTAATTCTATGTGAAGTAATCTTTGTTGATGGGTTAGTATGTATGTACTTCCTATGGTCTAAGTGTTTAATAACAAACAAAGTATGATTAGTTCTACAAGAGTATCTTGAAGATTCATAGAAACTGATCACCTCCATGAATCAACCAGATACTAATAAATCGTAGAGTTGATTCTCACTCTGTGAGCATTTAAACCTTGTGAACATAACCTAGCAAATGATGAAACCATCAAAGAAAAAGAGTGTTTTATTAAAATAGCAAATGTTACACACACTCACCATCATGCATCTCAAAATGTATTATCTAAATTAGTTACATGCATGAATATGATTGGTGGTGATCAATATGATGATTATCCAAATATATGAGGAACAGGGGTTTAGAAAACTAACCTAGCAGGACCCATCTAACCATGGGTACCAAAAATAGAAAATTATAACCTGCAGGTACTTGGTCTATCTGGCCACACTAAGGAATGTTGAGGCAAAAGACTTCAGTCAAAGAAGATTCAACCAGCATAAGGCTTAAGACTGTTCAAAAATGATTCTGATAAAACTCCTATAAGTCAAAGCCTGTCCTTGAAGACCTGCTGAGCCGATCTGAATAAAGCTCACATGGATGCTGATTTTTATGTGGAAGCAGGCCATTCAATTTGAGATAAAAAAGGGTCTTAGATGCTCAATCATGCAAAGGGAAGAATCCTCAAGAAAGCTTTTCACAGAGGATAATCGAGCATCAAATATGAGGAACTCATTACAGGAGAGAAACTCCACAAGGTCAAGCTGACAAAGAAGACTACGTTTGCAGTTCTGTCAAAAGATTGTAAACTGATCAGTCCTGGAATTATCCATGTCTACGATGAAAATGGATTTGATTGCTTGTGGTGATTTCAATCAAAAGGAGATATGCAAGGATGCCTCTTAATACACGTGATGAAAAGGAAATCACACCTCACTGAGAAGACATCATCAACCATGGGGGAATAGTGATCTGTTAAGGAACAACAGCACTGAAATATTCTATGTACCAGCTATAGAGTCCCAAAACTTTGTGGGTGATGAACCAAATAAAGATCAATAGTCAGTAGGAACATCTGATTGTAATGTAAGAGCATGAGGACACCACGATTACAGCAAATGCAATTGTCTAAAGTTGGGAGAGGACCTCCCCACTAGTAAAGGTCAAATGAGATATCAGTGCAAACTACTCCTAAAGTACTTCATTTGGAAAGCGTCTCAGGGACAAACCTGACCCTTAGTTCATTCTAAGGGGTTGGCCCTTCCTGAGCTACCTTAACCCAGAAGGATTGCTTAGTCAAGTTCATCTCAAGGACCAAGACAGTCAGTCAATGATCGTAGAGCAAAAATAGAAGCAAACTCAATGACCAAGAAGTAACCTCAACGATCAGAGTGCAACCTCAACGATCATAGAAACAGACTCAATGATCGTAGTCTTACTAGAGACTATTCTAACTCATGAGGAGCTTGAAAGAACGGGACAATTGCTCAACCATTCAGATTATGGGAAGATTAGTTTGAATGCTGGTCAGAAAGATGTCCTGCTGAAGAGAAGTACCCAAGGCTTCATGAAGTACATCAGTAGTTAAGCCATGCAGGTTCAAAATGAAAAGTAATGTCAAAAACCATCCACTGCATCATTTCTCAAAAGTTGATCATTGAGTCAACAAAGGAAATCCTAGAGTCCATAGCTGCCCTATCATGTTATTCTACGAACCAGAGAGGTCAACGGTCAATCTACGTCAATCAAATGACTACTCTTCTAAAAGAAACATCAAATTGAAAAGTTAATGGGGGAGTTACAGCTAATTACTGGGCATCGTGCAACCAATGGCTAGTTGACACATCACATCATATGCAGAGTGAGAAGGAACTGCCTTAAAGACAAATTTAAAATTCACAAACAGTTATCAGGAACTGTCAAACCTCTCTCCCTCCCATTTTCAAACCCTAAAAGCCTCCTCACATACAAATTCCATTAATCCTCCAAATCCTTACCCAAATCACACTCAACTATCTCTCATAAGACTCTAAAACAAATATCCATATTCTTTGAACTCCTCAAATGGCAGATTGGCGAGTAATCACTAACATTCAGCTAGAAACCAAGACGTTCAAAAAAGCAGAGAAAAAGTTTAGGGATATTCTTGAACTTGTGAAAAAGGTTGGGTTCTCAGAATGTCTTGAGGCAAACACACGAATATATGGTTTCTGACATCAATCAATGCTTAGGCCTTCCTGACCAAGATTTGAAAAGTCTAGAAGAGATCGACACTGAAAAAGCTAAGAAGATTATGCAGTACAAAAGAAACTCTAGTCTGAAGGACATGAAGAAAAAGGAGTTTCCTGAAGAATACGAGTTCTTTGCTGAAATAGTGGGTAAATGTATCTTATGCAAAGACACTGCACATGATACTGTGATTAATCAATAGCTAAAGATCATGTCTGCTATAGTCCTGAAGGTACACATCAACTTTGGAGCTATCCTGCTTGATCATATGTCTAAGTGGCTCGATAAGGAAGAAAAGAAAAGGTTAACTGAAAAACCACTCACAAAGGTTTTCCATGGGAGATTTTTAAGTATCATCCTAAAGAAAAAGTTGAAGAATAAAATTAAGGATGATGAGGGAGAAATTCTAAATGTTCACAAAATTATGTCTCCTCAGTTGTTCGTAAACTGGAAGAAGAACCCAAAGGAAAACAGGAGGCTAACTACAGTTGGGGGCAGCAAAAAGGACTCTGCTAAGAAAAGAAAGGCAAAAGAAGTGGAAAGCTCTGAGTCTGGTGACTCAGCAACAGTAGCAGCCACACTAGCAAGGAAGAAATCCAAAGGTGTGAAGAAAACAAAGGCCTAACCAAAAAGCCTCTCCATGGAAGATAAGGATACAGAAGAAAAAGATTTGTTTATAGAAACTAAGAAGAGAAGTAACAGACTGCTTCAAGGGTCATTAAGAAAGAGAGCTAACGTGGAAAATAAACCAGTCCCAGTTTCCCTAGAAAGTACATTTGACAAAAATAAGAACGTAAAGGCAGAGGAAGAAAAGGGAACTGACGATCTAAAGACCGAGTCCCCAAAGAATAAATCCAGCAATGAAGGTGAAGCTGGATTCATGAAAGAAAATGCAGAATCTATTGATGAAGAAGAATGCAAAAGCTCTATGGCTAACTCTCAGAGCATTCACTTTGATAATGAAGAAAAGATGCAAGATGACTCAACTGCATCTCCAAACGCAAATGCACCAACAAGCTCAAATGGTGGGTCAAATGATGGTGATTCTGAAGAAGGACATGCCCTGCTTATGCTAAGAGTCAAGAAAGCTTGCCTGATAAATCAAAGGCCTCAGAGTCTGAAGAGGAAGAAGAATCTGACTCTCAAATTGCTAAACCGCCAAGGTGAAGGAAGAGCTACAGATTACTTGCTCAATTTGCCTCCAAGAAGAGGAGTGATCACTCTACTGCAGTCATTGAATTAAGTGATGATGAATCTGAATCACAGAAAGAAGATGCTGAAGATTGGTCTAGCAATGAAGAAGATGAATCCAAGGAAGATCTTTCTGAAGAAGGTTCTGGAAATGAAATTCAGCAAGAAGAATTCACCGATGAATCTGAGAAAATGAGCCAACAAGATTCAAGCTCAAGAAGTGAAGAATTGAAGAAAGACTCTGGTTCTGAAAATCAGGAATTGGGAAAACCAGCAAACTATTATATCATCTCCCCAGCCAAGATTAACAAAATAGTGGAATTCTCGAATGAATCACAAGAAGTACTTCCAGAAATTCCAAGCCTAGAACTGGTGGCTCAAAACTTCTCAAAGTTGAAAAGTGATGTAACAATGATGATCAAAGACAAGCCCTACTACAAGGTTTACAGACATGCTGGCAACCATTATATTCCTTATGATCGTAGAGTCGATTCTGAAGGAAGAAGGATCATTGTGAGACCCCGAATTTTATGAAATAAAAGTATTCAATTTTTCTATTTTGGTGAATAGTTAAATTGATAAAAGTTTAAAGCTAAGGGTGACATTTGAAAATTTTTCAAAGTAAGTGATGATGAAGTTTTGTTTTAATAGTATTATTAATGTAATAAAACAGAAATGCTTTTTATATAAAACAGAATACTTTTATAAAGTTATTCATTTTATTAGACTAATAGTAAAATCTTTTTGTATAAAACAGAATACTTTTATAAAGTTATCTGTTTTATTAGACAATAATTAGAATATATTATATTTTATTATGCATAGTGCCTGCATAGTGTTTGCATAGTAAAATCTTTTTATATAAAACAGAATACTTTTATAAAGTTATTCATTTTATTAGATTATAAATAGAATATATTATATTTTATAGTAAACCAATCTGGACCGTCCGTTTAAAAGTAAATCAATCTGGACCATTCATGGATTGGTTACTATTCAGTCCATTCTTCTATAAATAGAAGTTCATTCCTTCATTATTTCTTACGAATTCACTGTAACTCTAGAGAGATAAACTGTAGAGAGAATTATTCTTTTATAATCTTGAGTGTCTTTCTTTAGCGTTTAAGAAAGCTTTGAGCATAGTGCAAGTTTCTTCAAGTATATCCCCGCCCTACCGTCGGAGTACTCTTCTTTATAAGGTAAGGGGTATTATTTCTTTTGTATTCATGAAGAGAACTTCTGTTGTTCCATTCTTTATTATTCTGTTGGAATAACCTGTATACGCGGACTACCCTATACTTGGTGAAATTCTTCTATTCCATTCCTTATTATTCATTGGAATAACTCGCCATGCTAAGCAACCGCATGTATGGTGATTTCGTTGTTATTCCATTCTTTATTATTCATTGGAACATCCGCTTGGTCATGCAATTTTGCACGACTGGTTTTGTTATTTATTATTCGTTAGAATAACATGTCTATGCGAAGTACCGCATGCATGGTGATTTCTGTTGTTATTCCATTCTTTATTATTCTGTTAGAACATCCTGTTGGTGCAAATTTTGCCTGACCTGGTTCTGTTCTTTATTATTCCGTCGAAATATCCTGTCTGTGCGTTTACGCCAGACCTGGTTCCATAATTTATTATTCTATTGGGAATAACATGTCTGTGCAGTCTATCGCACGCATGGTGAATCCTTCTATTATTCCATTCTTTATTATTCTGTTGGAATAACCTATCTATGTGGATTACCACATGCATGGTGAATGATAAAAGCATTGGACTAATGAAAATCATGGGTATATGAAGTATTAGTAAGTGTTATGATTAGTTATGTTGGTTATTATGTGAAAACATGAAAGTTTCTTAGAAATCACAAAGGGTTGAAAAATTAGATTTTGGTAAAAATGGAACATGAAATTCAATTGACCATATCTCCTATTATATTTTGAATTTTTAAGTGTGGTCAAGTTCTAGAGTTAGATCTATGAGTTTCCTAACTTATCCAAGTGGAATCACTGGAAAAGGTGTTGTAGATTTTTGTGTGGACTGATTTTAGCAAAGCACAAAAAAATGAAAAATGGGAAACAACTACTGCCAGAAATTTTAAAAGGGCATTTTCGGCCACTTAATTTATGAGAAAAAATTCGGCCTTTTTGGACATGAAAATATATGGTATAAAGTACCTCCAGTCCAAAAATGAGCTCATTCCGACTTAAAATGAGCAAGTTATGACCATTTCAATATTTAGGTTTTTTCGATAAAAAATGCTATAACCGGAGTTCTATAACTCCGATGACCATGAAATTTAAACTGGAAGATCACGTTAACATGTGTAAGATCCTGCCAAGATTTGGGAAATTCTGGAGTTAAACTTGAGGTAGCTAATTTCTTAAGGAATTAATTAGAAATTGATTTTTGAAAAATAGTAAATGAATTTTAAAAATTTCGAGAAAAATATATGTTCATTATGGGACTATATTCTGCTAAATCCCAGAAAAGAAATATTTTTGGGACTGATTTGGTATTTTTCATGAAAATGCACTAGTTATGAGTATATGAGTTAAATATGTTATGTGAAGTTAAAAATTTGTAAATAAGATTTTATGGCTTGGGAATCCTGTATAGGGTATATGTAGATTTTTGATAAGAGATTTAATCATTGGTGATGAAATCTTATGAGTATGGCATTTTTGAATAATTAAATGCATTATTTGGTAAAGTGTAAACAATTAAAATAAATTATTTATAAGTTTAAGAAATAATTAAAATATTGTTATAATATTAATGATATTAGATTATGAGATTATTAAGTGATTGATAACATTGGGATATTCTTGAACCCTGGATAATTTATATTATAAATGTTTAATATTTATCCTTTATCTCATTTGATTGATTCTTTATATCGTTGTCATGATCCTCATGTATATATTATGTTGAAAGTCATCTGTGGCCTATAGTGCATAGATGGACTTGGTATGATTATGACCAGGGATTATTCGGTATAATCATGACCGTAATGTTACAAATGATGTGGAAAAAGTCCTCATTGGTCGTAGTGCATTGATGGACAATTTTTGGTATGATTATAGCTATGGATTCTCTTCGGCCAATGGTGCAAAGATGAATTGTTTTATGGCATGATCAGGACCGTTGATGTAAACACGATTATCTTTGGCCCGTAGTGCATGTATAATTCGTGGTCGTGATACTAAAATAATGTCCTTGGCCTATAGTGCAGGGATGAATTGATGATGTGGATTAATTATTGAGCTGAGTCTCAGCAATGAAATATTAATTCATGGATGTGATAATAATGAATATCCTTGGCCGTAGTGCATGGATAATTCATGGATGTGATATCAATGAATATCCTTGGCCGTAGTACAGGGGTGATTCGATGATATGGATTATTTATTAAGCTGAGTCTCAGTGATAAAATATTGACAATAAACTTTTAAATTCGTAGAAGATAGTAGATATAATGCTCTACTTGACTATTTTAAAATCTGAGGTTGTATGTCTTTGGCATCTGTAGTGCAAAGATGAATTGTTAATGAATATCTTTGGTCAGTAGTGCAAAGATGAATTTATTAGTATGATTATGAAAGCGGGAATTGTGATTTGGTATAACCATGATTTTTGATGTTTTGGTGAAGATAAGTGATGAAAATTATCTTCATCACCGGTGCGAAAAAGGAATTCAGAATCAAAATTATGAATATGAGTTATTCATATGATTGTGGACAGGAATTGTTGATTGATGTTACAGGGATAAAACATTATTGGTGGACCTTTAACAAGGAGAAGATAATAGACCTGGTGGTCTATTTGACTCTATTAATGGATTGCTCGTTCCGTTGCAACTATGGTTGAAAAGTTTTATCATCTACCATATGTTCTAAATCTTTGATTTATTATTAACAAAAGCTATTGATAATTTAATTTTCTTTAGTTATGATATTCTTTACTGGGCTAGTTGTGCTCACCCTTTTGCTTCATAATTCTTTTCAAGTAATAAGAGTGTAGCTGGGTCGAGGGGGGATAACAGGGGAATATAACGGTGGTCTATAGCTATTGAGGTTCTCCCTAAATAGTATGGAAATAATTTTATTGAGAACTTTAGATAAGTATGTCGTATTGTATACGTCATTTGATATTTAATTTTGGTAAACCGAATAGGGTGAGGCGAACCCAACTTTGGAAGGGTATTTTGTCACTATCAGATAAGATGTCTAATGACATACAACCTCGTGTTATCATAAGACAGGATTGTGCACATCCACTTGCTGAGTATATCTACGAGCACTACCTATATGATCTTGGAGTTTATTTATAATATAATTTTCACTTGGAGATAGTGGAGATAGTTATATGTCAAGAGAAGACTCACCATTGGAAAGAACATGATAGTAATCTTCTTGTTTTTCTTTGGGGTCTATTAGGTCAACCAAGGATAATTCTCTGGACATATGATATCTATCATAACTTAGATTCATGGCCTCCATGTACGAAGGTTTCCTTCAAAGACTTTCCAAAGATTTTAATTTCTAAAAGCAGCTTTTTTTGTACCTTTATGTAAGGTGCAATTGTGACATGAGTCGAGTTGGTATATGTATTTATATTTAAACTCACAGTATACATGTCGTCGTATTTTGCACGACAGTTGTATAAATGAAGTTGTAAATGATTTTTATAGTGTATTTTCTGGCGACTCAAGATGGGTGATGTATACCTGTTTTGGGGGCGTCACAATCATGACCAAGTAAATAATCGTAGAGTCTGTTTACTCTATTACTGATGGCATTCAAATCCAAAATGAGAAGCCTCCATCTACTTAAATACAAGTGCCCAACATTTGTTCATCCACCAATAGCGATTGGTACTCAACGATTGTTCAGATTCTCAATACTTTCGAAAAACTGTCCAAGGATGAAAATCGTAGAGTCCAATCTGGTGTTCAACAAAAGACTGCCCAACCAGATGACCAAATTCTTATGGAACAAGAGCTAATGAAAAACTCTGATGAGTTGATCGAGAAGATATCTCTAATCAATGAAGAATCAAAGAGGTTGATAGTAGTTGGAGATAACTCAGTTCAAGACAGACTTCAAGCAACTATGGTTGATGTATCTCTCAAAATCAAAGAGAGAGATCACATCTATCTGAAGGTCATAAATGATAAGAAGGCGGATGCACTACGAGCTCAGAAAGCAAATAAAGAGCAGCTACAAGTCCTCTCTGACAAGATTGACAACATGAATCAGTCTTTCTCTATGCAACTTGAGTTAAGTCAACAAGAACTCAAGATTGAAGTTGGCAACTCCTCTTATCTAATGGAGAAGCGTATGTCCAACATGGAACAGCTCTCCCAAATGATTAATGAAAAAAAGGAGGAGAAAAAGAGGCATAAAAAGAGGCAGAGTAAGAGGCACTCAAGAAAGGTCAAGAAGAGTAGAAGCGAAGAAGAGAAGAAAACAAAGAAGAAGACAGCACAAAAAGAAGCTGAGCCATCATCTAATGGGGAGCCAAAGAATGATGAGCCTGAGGCTGAGGGGGAGCCAGAAGATGAAGAGGAGAAGGAGGAGCAAACAAATCAAACAGATGAGTAGCTAATCAACAGATATCCTGGAAACAAACATGGAGCCAAAGAGGTACATCTCTAACTAGTTAGGTATGTTCTAAATCCAGGATGTAAAATGTCATAGTGTATTAATTTCCATATTATTATAAATGACATTCATGATTATCTATTTTAGAAATACATCAGCTCACTATATATAAGATTCATTCATAATAAGCATATGCACTTATTGTTTTGTCATAATCAAATAGGGGGAGATTGTCAGGAATAAACATGTGAATGATATTCCTATCTATATATGATTTGATTATGATATATATATGAATGAATATGCAAATATACTTGCATTAAGAAAAGCTGTAAAGTCCTATGATAGATTATAGAAACACATGTACAAGGACTTAGAATGAATTGATCAAATATGTTGGGTTGATCTTACATAAGCAAAACAGCTTTGTAAAGTCCTTAAAAAGAAATGATGTACAAGGACTATAAATATAGAAAGATCAAGCATGTTAGGTTGATCTTATAATATAATAGATAGGCTTGTCTGATCGTCGAGCATTGCACCAAAAATCGTAGTCTGCCAAGAGAGTCAAGGATAACTCGAGAGCTATCAAGGCAGAATCTTAGTCTGCAAGATAGTAGATCTCGAAGTTCGTAGACTGCCAGGAGAAACGAGGAAGGATCGTAGTGTATCGAGAAGCACTTCCTCGGAGCCGTAGTCTGCTGAGGAAGTTTTGTTCAGAATCGTAGAGACAGCCTGCCTAAGAGCTGACCGAGCATCTGCCAAAGCCAAGTCAAGAATCATAGACTACACTCGGAGTCGTAGAGTCTACTAATGTCAAAGCTAAGTCAAGAATCGTAGACTACACTCGGAGTCGTAGAGTCTACTAATGTCAAAGCTAAGTCAAGAATCGTAGACTACACTCAGAGTCGTAGAGTCTACTGATCGTATCAAAGGCAGAGATCGTAGTCGAGCAAGATCAGATGAAGACAACAAGCACAACGACATAAATTGTAGTGTCAAGATCTGATCTCGGAGTCGTAGTGTCTGCACAGCCGAAGCTGAATCGTAGAGTGCAGAGCTAAGTCCTCAACAGATGTGCTCACAAAGCCAAGGTAGAATTGTAGAACAAACATGATTCTCAACAATTGAGCACTACCAGAATATCCAAAGGAATGAAGCCTCAAGTTGGTACTGCAAAGATACATCTCAACTAAAGGAAGCCAGAGAGCACTCAACGAATAACATACAAGCCAATAGAAGATCTAAGCATCAACCCAATCAGCATCCATATTGAGTTGTGAAGTCATTCAAGATGAAGTCTTCCATAAGGTGATCATAAGAAAACTTCAGTAGCTGACTAAGGAAAGTCAGCATATGCAGTAGCTGTAGAGTAAAAAGATGACAACGATCTTGAAAGTAACCAAGATCATAGTGTTTGCCAAATGAAGAAAAAACTGATAGAGTATACACAAAGATACTGGTTAGCCTCTGAAGAACAAGGCTAAAGTGATTAAGCATTGGGTCAGTCCATTGATGATAAGTGAACGGGAGATCACAAGGAGAAAGCGAGCTGGACACGCCATAAATCTGAATTGTCTTGTTATTCAGAAGGGGCCAGAGCGACAAGTCAAGCCATCAGTATCTAAGAGTAATCAAGGCAAACAGAATTGATGAAGCACTTCACGAAAGAAGGAAAAGGTGTTCTACATTGAAGATCCAATCAACACTCTTCAAGATCGTAGTGTTGAGCAGTAGTCAACAAGACACTACGATCAGGTCCAAGAGAGCAAGCATCAGAATCGTAGAGTTCGGTCATCCGAAGATTGAAGCATTGGCAACGGTTCAATCTAAAGGTTTGTATTAGGACAAAAGCTTATTGAGAGCATCGCTGCAAAAGGACAACCTCTGATCAAGATAATCAGAAGAGGGAAATAAAGTCGTCGACCTGCCCAAGACATTAAAGTAACATATATGACGGGGTAGGTGAAACAGTAGACTGCAGTGTCAGAAAGTCAAAAAAGATGTCATGTCACATCTGCGGTCTGCACCAAATAACTCGAGATCTGTGAAGCCATTTAAATAGCTTCCAACGGCTACTTTCCAACGGGAAGATTAGAAAGCAGTATAAATCAACAAAGCCTCAAAGATCAAAATAAGTTGATGATTTCTATGTTGCAGAATCGTTGAGTTGTTGAATGATATTGTTGACTCTACGAGTTCCACCAAAAGATCAATAGAACAAGTCTGAGTGACAGTGAGACTACCAAGGTGGAAGTGAAGCAGCCTTGAAGAAGGAATTAAATGGATTAGAGCTTCACTCAACAAAGATGAGAATGCCATTGAAGATGGCAGCCAAGCTGAGAGGCGAGAAGGCCAAAGAGATAACATTTAGAAAAGTGACAGAGTACAAAGAAGATCAGGAGAGCCACTCTACGAATCACCATGAACCTAAAGCTGAAACTGAACAAGTGCAGAACCATATCTGCAAAACATTCAAGAAGGGTTCTAGGATTTCTAAGTACCAGAAGAAGTCTACAAAAAGCTCTGGGACATAGCAAATCTAGATGGTGATGGTGCACAGCTAACATCAGATGAAGATGAGCAGAAAAGAGTAAAGATCAGCTGCACCAAAGAAGATGTGGTCCAGACTCGAAGCAGAATGCAAAGAGGACCACACCAAGCTGCTAAGTACAAAAGATGTTCAGAGCTTAATGACATCTTAGCAGCTCAGCACCAACAACATCAACAACTACAACAACCAGAAGCAAGGGCCTGAGGGGTCCTTGTCCGAAGGGACTAAATGAACTTCCAAGCATGCTGAGCTTGAAGAGTTCCTAGGGAACTAGAGAAGTTCCAAGGCTACTAGCCTTGAAGAGTTCTTAGTGAACTGAAGTCCCAAGGCTGCTGGCCTTGAAGGAATCTTAGTGATTCAGGGTGCTGCCCTTCCTTAGTGGAAATCCTGCTAGTTGAATGCAGAAGAGTGGATTAGGAGCTTGAGTCTCTGAACCACCTAAACCCCTTGTATCTTTTACTTTATGTCATTTACCTTATGTAAATTAACTGCTATAACTGCTATGTATGTGTTAATTTCTTACTACTAAATTAACTCTACGAATAATGTTTGATTGATTATGAATATGTCAATGAAGGGGATCTTTTACTTATTCCGCTATGCTTGAAAAGATTCTTATGTCTGGCATATACTACTTAATGAGCAATACAAAATAAATGAGAAAAAGTATTTAAAATTCAAAGGATCTATTCAACCCCCCCCCCCCCCCTTCTAGATCTATATTATGCCTACTAGGAACTAACATATATCAAATAGGAACTGAAAGACTTATCTGATTCATAGTTTATGAACTACGACTTAACTGTTTAACGCTTATCTGCACTTTGTGTATTCCTACACAGTTATATAATCATGGATTCATATCCATTAGTAACATATTTCATGCATTCTCAATGTAATAACAATGTTACATTATTTCATAACTAGGTTCGTAAAACTTACACTTCACTTTCTCATCATACCCTAGGTATGTATAGGTATACCATAACCACTCATACTTAACATCGACATTCACCTATATTTATCACGCACTTGACTCGCTATGTGTTCGACATATTTAAAACTCATTTAGATAAGTTCAAACATATACACGAACGTCTAACTTAGTTGTAACTTTATACAACGTCTAACTTAAAGTCTTTGTTGAAGATCTTCTATTAAATCATGTTGGACACTTCATAACTCAAAAAGAAACTTTATATCTCATGTTATACCTCTTTTTAGGTATGTAATTAAGTTATAACACCAATTTCACAACATGTAGCATAACAGAACTCATCAACTAATTGCAGGGGTGCGGTAGCAATGGCAATGCTATCGCACCCTAGTAGTATAGCAGTATACAATTTGTAATGCGCGAGAATCAAAAGTAATAATGACTACATTTTGTAGAGTCTTACACCACTTTGATTCCATTCCATTTAAACTGATTCCAACCACCATTAAAGAGTTCTTACATGTAAGTAAACTTCTTAAACACATTATAACATGTTAATTCATCATGCTTGACATAACGACACAAGAAATTTCAAGAACTAAGCAAGACCCATTTCAAAAACATAATTAGAAATTATACCTCCTTAAGCTTGAATTGGACTCCTAATATACTGATTATACTTCTACACTTTCTCAGCCATTTAGAACTCTCAACCTCAAACCATTACCAACCTCAAAAACTAAAAATGGAACTTCTATTTATAAGGGAAACTTGGACTGGACCTTGCCATTACACTAGAGTTAGATTTCATGTTTAATGGGAGAAAACATTGGTCACTAAAGAGTTGTTCAACAACCCCATACCAGCCACATTGCTAGCAATGATCGACTAATCTATAGCCACTTAGAGAATACGTAACTTAGTTTTAGCTCACTGTTCATGTACCTTGTGACACTTAATTTGGGACAAGAGCAAATATCTCAGCATTTGGGCATGTAAGGCTTGGTTTGGTTCTTTTAATCCCTACAATGTAATATTAAGGTACAATTGTTACCATATTAGGAATTTAAAGATAAGTTTTATACTCTCATCATATAATTCATGTACCTTAAATACATGTAATAAAATATTGCAGTCGGGTATTATTATCTGAGTAGTTCCATAATTATTTCTAGTACTCACATAATCACATTATACCTTATTTAATATTAATGTTTATTTAAAACATTGATTTCCTTTCTCAGTTTCTAGAATACCCAGATAATTAATCATTTCTGTATTAAAATCCCTTATGGTTTTATTGTACCACTTGATACCTTGTATCATTAATCCCAATTAAATGCCACACTACATGTATTCTTAGGCCATAGATATTTTATATCACTACCACATTTTCCATATTACCCATAGTAATATTATTTAATGATAATGTCCTCATTAATATTTTAATTGGGCTAAGTTTTAATTCAATTGGGTATTCCCAACCCATAATCACATTTTAATATCACAACGATTAATTAGTAATAATCATTTATTATCTTACAATAGTTAGTATGTACAACACTAATTAATATAATTATTTCATTTCATTTCTTTCATAAATTGTTCCAAAACAATTTCCTTTAGCCACGACATACAATATTAACCGTGTGCATAAATCTCTAACCAATAATTACTTATAACTATATTGGTTCTTTTAATCATTTACCTTTCAAATATCAACCCCTTTTTATATATTACAATACTATGTAATATATTAAAATATCAAATTTTAATTAACATATTTCTTTCTTTTATGCTAAACATATATGTTAATTCACCATCTTATACAAGTGAACTAATCCTTTCAATCAATTTAATATCATGCCACTACCACGCAAAGCTTCATAATATAATATTCTATAATATTACTTAATTACCCATATTTATTCCGGGCTAATTAATGAAATCTTTTTTCAATTCATGTTTTGCAAACTAAGTTTCTTCATGAAAACTAAGTCACCATTCATGACCTTATAAGAGTTATTAGTATACATGGCTTGCAAATCACATTTCATAAACCGACTCAGATTTTTCTACAGACCGGCGCAGCTGCACTTGTCATAGACTTGGAAATGGCGCAGCTGCACCATACCAAATTCTCAGGTAGACAAGTTCTGCATTAGCAGAACTGAAACCTTACACTTCCAAATACTTTACACATCCTCCTTAAGCGTTAACTCTCCTAACATCAATCCTCTATTTGGTTTCACATCATTGATTACTATTTTCCTTAACAATTTAAGGATCACGCTTCAAGTTCTAAAACTCTATTTTCCCTTATTAGTGTAACCCAATATTAAACTCCTTTACGGTTTCTTACCACCAATAACACAACACTCGAATATAGCACATACATACATTCCCTTAATCCTCACTTCTTACCGTGTATCAATTCACTCAATAATTCTCTAACCACTTCAAAGGTATATCGATTTTCTTCCCTTGTCAACAACATACATATATACAAGTCCAAAACTAACACACCTCAAGTCTTTAATAGTATTCAATATAGTACACTGAGTGGTTTCCCATAAACAACCAACAAATTAGTTTTCGTCTCGTCTACACTGTTTTCACAGTGAGTTAGATCGGTTACCAATTCATATATACCTCCGCTCTCTGAAGGAATTGTTTAGCCCAACTCTTATACATCAACCATTAAAGAGTATGATTGCACTACCTTAGACTTGATACTCACTCGTACAAATAATCAAAAAATTTGGTGATTATCAAAGATATTTTAATGTCACTAACTTACCATAATAAAATAATTTCACATAAATTATTTAATATCAATAGATAAATTTTCATCCGTCTTCTTACAAATTCATCTCTATAATTTATAAAAAATATATAATAACGATATATATATTTATTAAACACAACCTCACTTTTTGCATAGTTTATATTACTTATGCAACACCACATCACATACCTCACAACGCATTATATATTTTTATTTGAACCCTTCACATGGCTTAAGAATTTTATTCACTAAATTCTTATTTTAATATTTTCTGAAAATTTAGGTTCTTACATCTCTAGTAGAGTTTTTGGGGTGCCATCATTTTTCCTTGGGATCACCAGTCCATTCTCTACCACCCACCATTCCCATGGGTCTTGCTTAAGATAGATCCTCATTCGGAATTTCCAGAAATTGTAGTTCTCTGTTCCTTAGAGCAATTGAAGTTGGTTTGTTGATTGTCCTTCTGAATCTTTCCCTACAAGTCACCTTTAAGACCAAGATAAGTAGAGCCAAGCTCTGATACCAAATGAAATTTATGTAGGCACACTGACAAAGGGGGTTGAATAAGTGATGGAACAAACAATGTCAAACTTTTGACCAAATAAAAATTCTTTTGGATATTCAATTAAAGAGGCTGGATTCTAAATCCTTAAAGATTAAAATGTTAAGACAAAATATTGAGTTGATGTAAAACTTTCCAAAATGCTTAATTTAGAAACTTAGCCGTTTTCAGAATGTGATTATGTGAAAATAATTTGCTAAATTAGTTTTGTAAATTTATAGATATTGAATGCAGCCTGCTGGATAGTTAGTCGAATTATGAGATACTTTAATAAAATAAGCAATCACATGAATATACGAATTTTTACATGGTTCAACTACTACCCTCTATAATAGTAGCCTAATCCACATCCAATACCAACTAGTATAGGAGACTCACTTTTATTAAACAACTTCAATTACAATACAAGTTTCAACCACTTGAGCACCTTTGCTCCTTGTGCACTTATGCACTCTCAAGCACCTATGATTCCTTCGAACTTGATTGTAAAAATACAGTAATCCAAACTAGATTACAATTCAAAATTAGATGATGTTAATTTTTGCGAGAAATTAAAAATACAAATAAAGGTCTATTGATCAAAGAAATTTATCACTTAACAATGCAAGGCTCTAGTATGCAATGATATACAAGAAAGATATTACCAAAGTATTTGCTACAAGATCACCTCAGAAATAGACAATGGTAGCTTCTTCAATAGAATTGTAGTCAACAATAGAAAGAAGAAGAAACACCAGTTTACTATTTAGATATTAGCAAAGGTAGTGTATATTTCTTGTGTTATTCTTATTATTAGATCCAGTTCTTTTATAGGAAGCCATAATATGTTACCGTTACTTAGTGCCAATTCTGTACTATGACCATTGGGACAAAGTGCACAAATCTTGCAATTTAGAATATCATGTTAATCGCAATAAGCTTCAATCTTTTTCCAGTTATGTGGTCACCGTAGAAAACTGATTATACGAAATAGGAGATATTTCATTATAATTAAGCTATATCGGTGTGATTAAAAAATTTAAGCCAGATTGATAGCTCATCACGTGGTAAGAACATATCTCTTACAACTTTCTATTATATCCCTTACTGCTGGAATTATGTAACAATATATATCACCCACTTAATTGCTAGAAGACAATATATTGGTTACCTTAAAGATCCACCGACTTATTTCCATATATAACTTTCCAAAAATTGGGTCGATGGTAATTACCAATAGATTCCTTAGATTATGGAATAATTTTATGACGCCTGATTTATGGTATTTATCCAACCAACCATTTACACAAGATGCCATATCTGATTTACCAGAAATAAGCTCCTTAGATTATGAAGCATGAGTTAAGGCAATTATTTTTAAACATATATTCCATGATCTTAGTGACTTTGTCTAACAAATTATGGTAACAATATTTAGCATTTATTACTCAAGACTAATTTGTTTAGTAGGAGAATATGATCAAGATTCTTATACGTAAATATGTGATGTATATGCCCTAAAGCCTTGTATTAAAAAGTAATTAATGCAAAGATCTTACATATATTTCCTAGGACTCAAAACGCCATTTCATCCCTCAAAGACTTCAAGTCTTATATTTTCCTCCTCGATGTTCCTTTAATGCAATTTCTTTTCCTGAAATTTCATAGAAGATGATTAGAGGAATAATATGGTCATCATCAAAACATTTAGGATTGAGTATGACATGAGTAAACATTATCCCCTTTTTTGATAATGAGAACAAAATAATTATGACTCCCCCTAAATTCATGCATATCTTAACATTGACAATTATAGAATCAAATATTTGATTCATACTTTCTGCATATGTACAGTGTTACTGAACCTCCAATAAAACTGTTAGGATAATCCTCAATGTACTCTAAACATTTGTAGCGTCTTTAAACTATTAAACCATTAACCATAAAC
This sequence comes from Panax ginseng, assembly GCA_020205605.1. Taxonomy (NCBI): domain Eukaryota; kingdom Viridiplantae; phylum Streptophyta; class Magnoliopsida; order Apiales; family Araliaceae; genus Panax; species Panax ginseng. The sequence continues at coordinate 89,092,603 of CM035134.1, read as the reverse complement.
TTATCCCAACAAAAATCACTTAAAAGCATAGTCTTAACCAATCTTAGTTATCACTTAAAATTATGCATGAAATTTTAAAAATTATCAGTCTTTAATGGCAGGTAAAATGGCAGGCAAGCAGAATTCATCTCCCCCTTTGGCATCTATCAAAAAGAAAACCAAGAGAGCAAAAGGGGAAATATGGAGCACGAGCTTAGGCATCTTCTTCATCAATTTGTACATGGTTGGTTGCTCTAGCAGTGAAATAAGGGTGATGGAGCCGACAATGTTCAATTTCCTCCAAAGATAATGTGTCTGTAAATCGTGGAGGTCGTGCGATGAAGTTAGGAGGAGGTAAAGGTAGGTCCAGGAAATCCCCTTGGTATTCAGCCATCTAGTTGCTCTGTGGCCACTCAAGGATGCGAGAGTTGACTTGTTCGGCCTGTAACTCTTCACTTAAATCATTCATGCGCCTTGGAATTCCATAACTGAAATATTATTGGATATTTCATCTTGTCTTGGAATTCTATCATTACGCATTTCTCAGAAATTCAAAATTAATTCCCGAGCAGAAACCGATGAGTAGTATTTTTACGAAAATTTCTCAAAAAGCTTTTATTTTTGTCTTGGAATTTCAAATCATTTAATTCTAGCACATAACCAGAATCCTAACCACCTTCGTACATTCTAGGTTATCGAACGACCTTTAAACAATTTACTCACTTTAATAAATAATTAAATTCATTTAATTTAAATAATCAAATAAAATTTAATTCACATAATAATCCAATTTTTCTCGGGCGTTACATTCTTCCCCCCTTATAAGGATTCTGTCCCCAGAATCTCGATACAACTAAGTAAACATATGAGGAAAATTTTCCTTCATTTTACTCTAGAGTTCCCACGTTACTTCTTCGGCATTGTGGTTCCTCCAAATTACCTTCACTAAAGGTATTATCTTATTCCTTAAGACTTGTTCCTTCCTATCAATAATTTGATTTGGAAGTTCTTCATACGTTAAGCCTTTTTCTACTTGAATAGATTCATACTCAGTTACGTGTTTGTAGTCCTGTTTATAAGGATGCAATACTAACATGTGAAACATATTATGTATACGTTCAATCCCTAGAGGTAAAGCTACTTCGTAAGCTACCTCTACTACTCTTCTTAAAATTTCTAAAGGTCCTATAAACCTTGGACTTAATTTCCCTTTCTTCCCAAAGCGTATCTTCCCTTTCCAAGGCAACACCTTCAGAAGGACATACAAACCAACTTCAAACTCCCTTTTCTCACGGTGAGGATCCGCATACTTCTTCTGTATATCTTTAGCCGCTACTAATTGAATACGTATTAATTTCACTATGTCTGTCGCTTGTTATACCATTTCAAGTCCCAACATCCGACGTTGACCTACTTCATCCCAGCACAGTGGCGTCCTGTACTTCCTTCCATATAACGCTTCAAAAGGCGGCATGCCTATCCTAGCCTGAAAATTATTGTTGTAAGTGAACACCACCAAAGGAAGATGTTCTTCCCAACTCCCCTTGAAATCCATAACGCAAGATCTTAACATATCTTCTAACATTTGAATTGTCCGTTCACTTTGTCTATTAGTATGTGGATGGTACACTGTACTCAACCTCAACTGCGTTCCCATTTGCTCTTGCAAACTCCTCCAAAAATTTGATGTGAATCGTGGATCACGATCTGACACAACCAAAAATGGTACTCTATGTCTTAAAATAATTTCTTTAACATAAAACTTAGCTAATTCCCACCACAAAGTCCATCGTGATATGCTCCCACTTCCACTCAAGAATCTCTAGTGATTGTAATAATCCATTTGGTCGTTGGTATTCGACCTTAACTTTCTGACAAGTTAAGCACCTACTAACATATTCTGCAACCTATTTCTTCATGTTGGGCCACCAAAAGTATGTCGAAGGTCCTGATACATCTTGGTGCTACCTAGATGTATCGAGTACCTCGAACTATAGGCCTCTCCCATTATATCTTCTTTTAATTCTGTATTACACGAAACCCAAATTATTCCTTCAAAATGAAGTAACCCTCTTTGTCAAGGTTATATTTAGTCTTCTCTCCATCTTCAATTTTATTCTTCACTCGTTCGAACTCCTCATCACTTAGTTGTACTTCCTTAACTCGTTCCACAATTGTTGGTCGAGTCTCCATTGTAAATAACGTCCCTAACGATTCACTCGGCAACCTAACTTCTAGCTCCATCCTTGACATCTCTATTACTAACTCAGTCTGAGCCATTAACATTGATAGTTTTTCCCGACCCTTCTTACTTAACGCATCAGCCACAACATTTTCCTTCCCTAGATGATATAAGATATCACAATCATAATCTTTTATCAATTCTAACCACCTTCTCTGCCTCATATTCAACTCCTTTTATGTGAAGATATATTTCAGACTTTTATGGTCCATGTATATCTCACACTTTCCCCATATAGATAGTGTCTCCATATCATTAATGTAAAAACTACTACTTCGAATTCTAGGTCATGAGCAGGATAATGTTTTTCATAATCCTTTAATTGCCGTGACAAATATGTAATGACCCTGCCATGCTGCATGAGCACGCAACCCAGTCCTCTATGCGAAGCATCGCTATAAACGAAAAACTTCCCCATATCATATGGTACAAAAAATATATGTGGTTCACTTAACTTCCTATTTAGTTCCTAAAATTGGTTCTCACACTTCTCCGTCCACACATACTGCATAAACTTCCTTGTCAAATTTTTCAATGGAGTAGCTATTTTAGAAAAGTCCTGGATGAACCTTCGATAGTATCCCTCTAACCTTAAGAAACTCCGTACCTCGGTTGGTGTTTTTGGTTGTTCCCAATTATTAATTTCTTACACCTTCGCTAGATCCACTGAAATCCCATCTTTATCAATAATGTGCCCTAAAAACTGCACTATTTGAAGCCAAAATTCACACTTAGTGAATTTTGCATATAACTTTTCCTTTTGTAGTGTTTTCAAAACTAACCTTAAATGTTCAAAGTGATCTTCTACCATCTTCGAATATACTAGAATATCATCAATGAACACTACGATAACTTATCCAAGTATTGCTTGAACACTTTGTTCATCGTATCCATAAATGCGACTGGCGTATTTGTCAACCCAAATGACATAAACAAAAATTTGTAATGACCATAACGAGTTCTGAACGCCATCTTAGGTACATCCTCGTTCCTCACTTTCAACTGATGGTACCCCGTGCACAAATCTATCTTAGAAAAATACTTTGCCCCTTTTAACTGATCAAAAAGATCATCGATCATAGACAATTGGTATTTATTCTTAATCGTTAACTTGTTCAACTCACAATAGTCGATACAAAGTCATAACGATCCATACTTCTTCTTAACAAACAATACTGGTTCTCCCCACGGAGAAACACTTGGTTGAATGTAATTTTTATCTAATAATTCTTGTAATTAAACCATTAACTCCTTCATTTATACCGGCGCCATCCAATATGGTGCCCTAGAAACTAGTGACATACTTGGTAGCACATTGATCACAAATTTGACCTCCCTATTCGGCGAAAGACCTGATAACTCATCTAGAAATAAATTTACAAATTCTTGTACTATAGATATCTGTTCTATTGATGCTCCCAGTCTCTGGGTATCAACTGTGACACCCCCAAAATAGGTCCACATGACCCATTCTGAGTCGCCAGATATCACATTATAAAAATCAAATACAAACTTCATTTATACAACTGTTGAACTGTCGTATAGAATACGACCACAGTTAACTGTGAGTTTTAATACAATATTGTCTCATAGACAGTATCCAAACTAATATTATTACAGTGCCATATAAAATACAGCAGGAAATATTTCAAGACCCCAAAGAAGAACAAGAAGATTACTATCATATTCATTCTAATGAGGTACACTTTTGACGCTTTCAAAGTCGGGTTCTCATCACCCTATTGTTGTTCACCAAAATAAATTATTAAGTGACGTATAAAATACGACACCCACATCTTAGGTACTCAATACAATTATATATTGTATGTCATGCCGTTTTATAATGTATTGAGAAACTTCGACAGTCTCGGACCATCACACTATTTCCCTGTTATCCCCGCTCAACCCAGCTATACTCTTATTACCTGAAAGGAATTGTGAAGCAAAAGGGTGAGCACAACTAGCCCAGTAAAGAATATCATGACTAAAGATAACTACATTATCAATAGCTTTTATCAATAATAAATCAGAGATTTAGAACATATGGTAGATGATAAAACTTTTCAACCATAGTTGCAGCGGAATGAGCAATCCATTAAAAAAGTCAAATAGACCATCAGATCTATTATCTTCTCCATGTTAAAAGTCCACCAATAATGTTTTATCCCTGTAACATCAATCAACAATTCTTGTCCATAATCATATGAATAACTCATAATCATAATTGTGATTCTGAATTCCTTTTCGTACCCAAGATGAAGATAATTTTCATCACCTATCTTCACCTGAAACATCAAAAATCATGGTTATACTGAATCACAATTTCTGCTCATAATCATACTAATTAATTCATCTTTGCACTATGGCCAAAGATATTCATTACTATCACATCCATGAATTAATATTTCATTACTGAGACTCAGCTCAATAATTTATCCACATCATCGAATCATCCCTGCACTACAGGCCAAGGATATTCTTTAGTATCACGATCACGAATTATCCATGCACTATGGCCAATGATAATCGTGTTTTCATCAACTGTCCTAATCATGCCATAACACAATTCATCTTTGCACCTTTGGCCGAAGAGAATCCATAGCCATAATCATACCAAAAACTGTCCATCAATGCATTACAGGAAATGAGGATTTTTACCACATCATTCGTTATATTACGGTCATGATTATACCGAATAATCCATGGTCATAATCACGCCAAGTCCATCTATGCAGTACGGGCTAAAGATGACTTTTACCACATCATTTGTAACATTATGGTCATGATTATACCGAATAATCCCTGGTCATAATCACGCCAAGTCCATCTATGCACTACGGGCCAAAGATGACTTTTACCACATCATTTGTAACATTACGGTCATGATTATACCGAATAATCCTTGGTCATAATCATACCAAGTCCATCTATGCACTACAGGCCACAGATGACTTTCAACATAATATAAACATGAGGATGATGACAATATTATAAGCATTAATCAAACGAAATCAAGGATAAATATTAAAGACTTTAAATTTATCCAAATATTATCCATCATTTAATAAACTCATGATCTAATATTGTTAATATTATAACAATATTTTAATTACTTCTTAAACTTATAAACAATTTATTTCAATTGTTTACACTTTACCAAATAATGCATTTAATCATTCAAAAATGTCATACTCATAAGATTTCATCACCAATGACCAAATCACTCATCAAAAATCTACTAATACCTTATATAGGAATTTTAAGCCATAAAATTCTATTTACCAATTTTTTAACTTCACATAACATATTTAATTCATATGTTTGTAACTAAACCATTTTTATAAGAAATACCAAATCAGTCCCAAAAATTATTCTTTTCTGAAATTTAGCATAATATAGTCCCATATTGAACATATATTTTTCTCGGAATTTTTAAAATTCATTTACTATTTTTCAAAAATCAATTTCTAATTAATTCCTTAAGAAATTAGCTACCTCAAGGTTAACTCCAGAAATTCTCAAATCTTGGCAGGATCTTACACATGTTAACGGGAGCTTCCAATTTAAATTTCATGATCATCGGAGTTATAGAACTCCGATTATAGTGTTTTTCGTCGGAAAAACCTAAATATTGAAATGGTCATAACTTGCTTGTTTTAAGTCGGAATGAGCTCATTTTTGGACAGGATGTACTTTATACCATATACTTTCATGTCCCAAAAGGCTGGAATTTTTCTCACAAATTAAGTGGCCGAAACATCCCTTTTAAAATCTGGACAGTAGCTATTTTTGGTTTTTGCAGCTTTTGACTCCTTTGCTAAAATTAGTCCACGCGAAAATCTACAACACCTTTTACAATGATTCCACTTGGATAATTTAGGAAACTCATAGATCTAACTCTATAACTTGACCACACTCAAAAATTCAAAATATAATAGGAGATATGGTCAATTAAATTTCATGTTCCATTTTTACCAAAATCTAATTTTTCAACCCTTTGTGATTTCTAAGAAACTTTCATGTTTTCACATAATAACCAACATAACTTATCATAACACTTACTAATACCACATATACCCATGATTTTGATTAGTCTAATGCTTTTATTATGACTTTCATCATAATCCACGTAAACAGATCATTTCCACAATTTAACAAGGAATGAAATACAAAGGATCATTCATCATGCATGTGGTAATCCACATAGACAGGTTATTCCAACAGAATAATAAAGAATGGAATAATAGAAGGATTCACCATGCATGCGATAGAGACCGCACAGACAGGTTATTCCCAACAGAATAATAAAGACGGAACCAGGTCCGGCGTAAAACGCACAGACAGGATATTCCAGCAGAATAGTAAAGACGGAACCAGGTCAGGCGAAATTCGCACCGACAGGGTATTCCAACAGAATAATAAAGAATGGAATAACAACAGAAATCACCATGCATGCGATAGACCGCACAGAAAGGTTATTCCAACAGAATAATAAATAATAGAACCAAGTCAAAGCGTAAACGCACGACCGATATGGATATTAAAATGTAATAATAAAGAATGGAATAACAACAAAAATCACCGGTATCGGTAATCACAGATACAAACTTATTCCAATGGAATAATAAAGAATGGAATAACTGAAGTTCTCTTCATGAATATGAAAAAAATAATACCCCTTACCTTATAAAGAAGAGTACTCCGACGGTAGGGCGAGGATATACTCGAAGAAAACTTGTATTACGCTCAAAGCTTTCTTAAACTCTAAAGAAATACGCTCAAGATTATAGAAGAAGAATTCTCTCTATAGTTTCTCTCTCTAGAGTTTCAGTAAATTCGTAAGAAATAATAAATGAATGAGCTTCTATTTATAGAAGAATGGACTACGTAGTAACTAATTCATGAACGGTCCAGATTGATTTACTTTAAACGGATGGTCTAGATTTAAAGAAAAATCTTTTAAATAAAATATAATATATTCTAATTATTGTCTAATAAAACGAATAACTTTATAAAAGTATTCTGTTTTATATATAAAAAGATTTTACTATATAAAACACTATGCGGGCACTATGCAACACTATGCATAATAAAATATAATATATTCTAATTATTATCTAACAAAACAAATAACTTTATAAAATTATTCAGTTTTATATAAAAAGATATTACTGTGCAAAACACTATGGATAATAGAATATAATATATTCTATTTATAGAATAACTTTATAAAAGTATTTTATTTGATATAAAAAGCTTTTCTATTTTATTACATTAATAATACTAATAAAACAAAACTTCATCATCACTTACTTTGAAAATTTTCAAATGTCACCCTTAACTTTAAACTTTTATTAATTTAACTATTCACCAAAATAAAAAAATTGAACACTTTTATTTCATAAAATTCGGGGTCTCACAATCTCCCCTCCTTATGAAATTTCGCCCTCGAAATTTACGTACGTACCTGATATTCGAAGAGATGAGAATACCTTGCTTTTTTTCAGATTGTACCTTCCCGGTTATATCCTCTGTATCATGATTTTTCCATTGCTCATCTCCTGTATTTCAAATATCATTCTAGAACATAGCTTCAAAACAAAGGTTAATTAACATATCATAATTTGTCAACTTATCAAGTAAACAATTTCAGCTTAGGTAAGTCACACACTAGCGAAGTATATAACTCGTCTCTCTCCTCCTAGTTCTAGACTCTTATCTCCGCCAGCGACCATATCCCTAAGCTCTGATACCAATTGTGACACCCCCAAAATAGGTCCACACGACCCATTCTGAGTTGCCAGATATCACATTATAAAAATCAAATACAAACTTTATTTATACAATCATTGAAGCGTCAGATAGAATACGACCACAGATTAACTCATGTGAGTTTTAATACAATATTGTCTCATAGGCGATGTATCCAAACTCAAATTATTACAATGCCATATAAAATACAGCAGCAAATATTTCAAGACCCCAAAGAAGAACAAGAAGATTACTATCATATTCATTCTAATGAGGTGCACTTTTGACGCTTTCAAAGTCGGGTTCTCATCACCCTATTGTTGTTCACCAAAATCAATTATTAAGTGACGTATAAAATAAGACACCCACATCTTAGGTCCTCAATACAATTATATATTGTATGTCATGTCATTTTATAATGTATTGAGAAACTTCGATAGTCTCGGACCATCACACTATTTCTGTGACACCCCCAAATCCGGTACTTCCATTTCCATAGGATTTGGTGTTCACTGTACAAAGATCATCTATCTATCTACCCATAAATAAAATGCAAACCATGCAATAGAATAAATAAATAATAAATCTCTCCCCTTATGGGGTTACATCAACTGAATAAAAATAAATTCCAGGTTACTGTAACCTTAAAACATCTGTGCGGAAAACATAAACAAATAAGTCTTAAGTAACATCGGGTCTAACTATCATTACATAATCACATAAATAATCAGTCTTCATTACTTGCTAAGCTTGCCCTTACCCTTACTAGTGGAAGGTTCGTCTGCTCTTTCGTTCTTAACTGCAATGTTATTATTATGCAAGAGTGAGCACGATTGCCCACAAGTATAACAATATAACAATGAATAATAACATGCGAGAGAAATAATAACTTCTAATATAAAGCTCAACTTTTGAATCAAGAATGGATAACAAGAATCAAAAGAAATTCTGAGGGTCATAAGACCTTGAACTATGTCCTAGGTTGTCAAGTGTTTTACTTGAAACCTTCTTGATCATAAGACTATGGACTCTTCTTCTCGTACTTGGGGATCAGCCCTTAGTACCATAACATCGCACAATATCTTAACGCTAAAGCATAAATAATCCCTATACAGAGGTTGTTCATCTCGGTTTGACATTCAAGTCTGTATCAAAGGAAGTTTGGTTTGGATAATTCATCAAGGATTCTCGAAATTTAGAACGCTCATCAAGCGTGGACTAGTCGAATCAATAAGGGTTCGCTAGTCTAATAATGTTTAACAGTAAATGAATATTTAACTTGAATAACATCTCAAAAGGTATACAATAGAATAATTATTGTATAACAACATCATGCTTGAAGATTAATAAACTTTAATATCCAAGACAGGCTTGATCAATAATAATGAGAACTTGCTCAATATCGAAAGAGGAATTAATCAATTTATATAACGATAACATGTAAAGTTAGGAAACTTGCTCAACGAAAGTTTAGGGTAAGAAACTTGCTCAACGTAAATGTAGAGTTAGAAAACTTGCTCAATGTTAACAAGATAAGGTTTAAAAACTTGCCTCGTGCGTAAATTACACTTAAACAAACTCGTTCTTTGAATTAAATCCTACATATCAATTACGTTCACAATACCAGTCAATAATAACGTACTAAACATCACAAGTTTATTCTTTGTCTAACTCGGGTTCATGACTATACTTAGTCAATTACTACACTTATTGTCAAAAATTAAGACTTCACAAACAATAAGGTAACTATGCATTTGATCATTCAGTTCACACGTAATTGTGTTATGCACATGTTAAAAATTTATTTTAACATCTCATTATAGGTCTAACAAGTCTTTATATTCATTAGACTAAGTTACCAACACATTCCTATACTTGAACACTTTAAAAAACATTTTTCGGACATTCGCTAAGTGGTATTGCGGTGCCACTTTTGTCTTAACTCTTGAGTCATGCGCCCATACAAGATCTGCTGGCCGGACACTTGGCGATGCGGCGCAAGATCAAGGCTATTGACGCGAGAAATGAAGCGGGAGTTGGCGTCGCGGCATGAGACTCAGATTCGATTCGCAATTCGCAAAAATTGCAGAACACGACTAAAAATTTCCAATCAACTTATTTTTACACGAATTTAGACATACCCACATGCTAGAATTCATAAATAATCAATAGTTAACATCTATGGAGTGATTTTCACCCATTAAAACACATAATCACAGAATTAAAGCATGCAAATTGGACTGTTCTTGATGTTCTTGAATAAAAATATGGATTTTAATGCTACGGATTCGTTATAAAGCCAAATCCAACCATTCAAGTTTTATTTTGTTCATTTTAACATGTATAATCATATCAATGTGTAAGTTTTGCAAAATAAATTATATTTGACATATAAAAATCAAGTATAAGGCCATATGGCCATATAACATACTCTGAAATCTTTTACTGTATAATTTCATGAAACTGAAGATATGGAAACCAATATAATATATATTAAAACATGATATACTACTCGAATCATTACACATATCCCTATAACAACACCCTTTCCCAATTTACAGAGAATTACAGAATAAATGAAAGCTATATTCATGAAAACTTTAAAAGACGTAAAATAGGAATTTGGGTTGGAGAGAATTACCCAAAGCGTATAATATAACTTACTAGGAAGTGAATTCCTCCTCCACAAAACTCGAATTCTCAACTCTCTCTTTGTATCTTTCTCCAAACTCTCTCGACACTTTCTAGACTTAGGAAAATTAATGAAGAAAAGGAAGGGAAAGCGATAATAAAGAAGACGCGTCGACGAAGTTGTGGTGGATTACCCGATCATGGGTAACTGCATTCAACTCCCTCTAAGGCCTTATTTGGCTAGTTAGAATAGGTTTTAAAAATTATTTAATTTAATAAAGCTTTATTATATAGTTTAAGTAATGTCACATCCATATAAAATAAATCTAATATCTTATTTAATTTACTTTAAATAAAATATAATAATTTCTCATTAATACACATAGTCACATAATTCAAATTCTCTTTGATTAATAATGTCAAATTATTAAATCTCTAATTAATAATTAAATTAATTAAAATACTATCGTGCTTATTAAATATTTATTTTAATACAATAAGCTCACATAATCACATACTTCGAATAATAAAAATTCTCCACATTAATTTAATAAATATAACACATATAATTAAATTAATCTACCACCACTTCATCAAATAATCATTTAATCTAATAATTAATTCATCGAAAAAATATTTATTTAATCCAATAAATATTTAAATTAAATTACAAAATCTCGGTTGTCACAATTTCCCTGTTATCCCCGCTCAACCCAGCCACTCTTATTACCTGAAAGGAATTGTGAAGCAAAAGGGTGAGCACAACTAGCCCAGTAAAGAATATCATGACTAAAGATAACTACATTATCAATAGCTTTCATCAATAATAAATCAGAGATTTATAACATATGGTAGATGATAAAACTTTTCAACCATAGTTGCAGCAGAACGAGCAATCCATTAAAAGAGTCAAATAGACCATCAGATCTATTATCTTCTCCACATTAAAAGTCCACCAATAATGTTTTATCCCTGTAACATCAATCAACAATTCTTGTCCATAATCATATGAATAACTCATAATCATAATTGTGATTCTGAATTCCTTTTCGCACCTGTGATTTAAGATAATTTTCATCACCTATCTTCACCTGAAACATCAAAAATCATGGTTATACCAAATCACAATTTCTGCTCATAATCATACTAATTAATTCATCTTTGCACTACGGCCAAAGATATTCATTATTATCACATCCATGAATAATATTTCATTGCTGAGACTCAGCTCAATAATTAATCCACATCATTGAATCATCCCTGCACTACAGGCTAAGTATATTCTTTAGTATCACGACCATGAATTATCCATGCACTACGGCCAAAGATAATCGTGTTTTCATCAAAGGTCCTGACCATGCCATAAAATAATTCATATTTGCACCCTTGCCCGAAGAGAATCCATAGTCATAATCATACCAAAAATAGTCCATCAATGCACTACGGCAAATGAGAATTTTTACCACATTATTCGTCATATTACGGTCATGATTATACCGAATAATCCCTGGTCATAATCACGCCAAGTCCATCTATGCAGTACGGGCCAAAGATGACTTTTACCACATCATTTGTAACATTACGGTCATGATTATACCGAATAATCCCTGGTCATAATCATACCAAGTCCATCTATGCACTACAGGCCATAGATGACTTTTAACATAATATAAACATGAGGATGATGACAACATTATAAGCATTAATCATACGAAATCAAGGATAAATATTAAAGAGTTTAAATTTATCCAAATATTATCCATCATTTAATAAACTCATGATCTAATATTGTTAATATTATAACAATATTTTAATTACTTCTTATACTTATAAACAATTTATTTCAATTATTTACACTTTACCAAATAATGCATTTAATCATTCAAAAATGTCATACTCATAAGATTTCATCACCAATGATCAAATCACTCATCAAAAATCTACACATACCTTATATAGGAATTTCAAGCCATAAAATCCTATTTACCAATTTTTCAACTTCACATAACATATTTAATTCATATGTTCGTAACTAAACTATTTTCATGAAAAATACCAAATCAGTTCCTAAAATTATTCTTTTCTGAAATTTAGCATAATATAGTCTCCTATTGAACATATATTTTCTCGGAATTTTTAAAATTCATTTACTATTTTTCAAAAATCAATTTCTAATTAATTCCTTAAGAAATTAGCTACCTCAAGGTTAACTCCAGAAATTCCCAAATCTTGGCAGGATCTTACACATGTTAACGGAAGCTTCCAATTTAAATTTCATGGTCATCGGAGTTATAGAACTCCGATTATAGTGTTTTTCGTCAGAAAAACATAAATATTGAAATGGTTATAACTTGCTCATTTTAAGTCGGAATGAGCTCATTTTTGGACAGGATGTACTTTATACCATATACTTTCATGTCCCAAAAGGCTGGAATTTTTCTCACAAATTAAGTGGCCGAAACATCCCTTTTAAAATCTGGACAGTAGCTATTTTCGGTTTTTGCAGCTTTTGACTCCTTTGCTAAAATTAGTCCACACGAAAATCTACAACACCTTTTACAATGATTCCACTTGGATAATTTAGGAAACTCATAGATCTAACTCTATAACTTGACCACACTCAAAAATTCAAAATATAATAGGAGATATGGTCAATTAAATTTCATGTTCCATTTTTACCAAAATTTGATTTTTCAACCCTTTGTGATTTCTAAGAAACTTACATGTTTTCACATATTAACCAACATAACTTATCATAACACTTACTAATACCACATATACCCATGATTTTCATTAGTCAAATGCTTTTATTATGACTTTCATCATAATCCACGTAAACAGATTATTTCCACAATTTAACAAGGAATGAAATACAAAGGATCATTCACCATGCATGTGGTAATCCACATAGACAGGTTATTCCAACAGAATAATAAAGAATGGAATAACAGAAGGATACATCATGCATGCGATAGAGACCGCACAGACAAGTTATTCCCAATAGAATAATAAAGACAGAACCAGGTCTGGCGTAAAACGCACAGACTAGATATTCTAGAAGAATAGTAAAGACGGAACCAGATCAGGTGAAATTCGCACCGACAGGGTATTCCAACAGAATAATAAATAATGGAATAACAACAGAAATCACCATGCATACGATAGGCCCGCATAAAACAAGCGAGTTATTCCAATGAGACTAATAAATAATGGAACCCGGTGAGCGTGTAACGCGACCGATAGGATATTCCGACAGAATAATAAAGAATGGAATAACAACAGAAATCACCAGGTATACGGTAATCCGCGTATACAGGTTATTCAAACAGAATAATAAAGAATGGAATAACAGAAGTTCTCTTCATGAATATGAAAAAAATAATACCCCTTACCTTATAAAGAAGAGTACTTCGACGGTAGGGCGAGGATATACTCGAAGAAAACTTGTATTACGCTCAAAGCTTTCTTAAACTCTAAAGAAATACGCTCAAGATTATAGAAGAAGAATTCTCTCTATAGTTTCTCTCTCTAGAGTTTCAGTAAATTTGTAAGAAATAATGAATGAATGGGCTTCTATTTATAGAAGAATGGACTGCATAGTAACTAATTCATGAATGGTCCAGATTGATTTACTTTAAACGGACGGTCCAGATTTAAAGAAAAATCTTTTAAATAAAATATAATATATTCTAATTATTGTCTAATAAAACGAATAACTTTATAAAAGTATTATGTTTTATATATAAAAAGATTTTATTATGCAAAACACTATACAGGCACTATGCAACACTATGCATAATAAAATATAATATATTCTTATTATATCTAACAAAACAAATAACTTTATAAAAGTATACATTTTATATAAAAAGATATTACTATGCAAAACACTATGCATAATAGAATATAATATATTCTATTTATAGAATAACTTTATAAAAGTAATCTCATTTTTATATAAAAAGCTTTTACATTTTATTATATTAATAATACTAATAAAACAAAACTTCATCATCACTTACTTTGAAAAATTTTCAAATGTCACCCTTAACTTTAAACTTTTATCAATTTAACTATTCACCAAAATAGAAAAATTGAACACTTTTATTTCATAAAATTCGGGGTCTCACATCAACAACATGGAAAAGGTATCCTATACACCCCTTCTTCAACATCTTCCTAACTTGTGTCATAGTTAGACAATAGGAGTGTCCCGGTGCTTTACTACCATAGAACACTACCTTGGGTTTCTTAGAAATACAAAGGTTCACACTTTTCCTTTGACAATATATTATCCCTCTATGGTTAAACAACCAATCAATCTCAAGAATTATATCAAATTCTTGATTAATTTTATTTGATTAATTAATGAATAAAATTATAATATATAAATAAAATAAAATAAAATAATTAATGAATAAAATTATAATATATGAGTAAAATAATTTTATTTGATGAATTAATAATAAAATTATAATATATGTTATTATAATGAGTAAAAAAATGAACGTTGTCCTATAACCTAAAAGTGTCGTAATATCGTAGTATTCTGGCTACGTGAAGGAATTAAAGTGTTTGAATTTCCAAGACGAAAATAAAAGTTTTCCGAAAAATTCTCTGAAAAACACTATTCATCAATTTCTGCTCGGCAGTTATTTTTGAACTTCCGAGAAATATGTAACAATAGAATAATAAGTAAGGATGGATTATGTAATAATAATTCATTAATGACAAACGCAGTTTTTTGCCTGATTACTAAGTTAGAGAATGTGAAGAAAAGTGAAGATTGAATAAATGACGATCGTATGATAAACAAGTATTATACGAGGCAATGAATACGAGTATGATACAAAGTATTATACAAGTATGTATGAAAGATATTATATCATATATGATGAATGATTATACAAATTAGTATACGAGAAGAATATGAAGATTATACGTTAAAAGCCTTAAGTTAATTGTAATGGACTTGTAGGATTTGTGTAGGAATTGGACAAGTCCAAGTGCATACTTGTTAAGGCCCAAGGATTAATAATGCAAGCCCAACGTTAGGCCCAAGGTTAATTAAACTTTAGACCAAACCAAGAACCGGACCCGTGGATCGAACCGATGGGTCACCGGTGGGAAAAACCCTTGGGGCAACCCATGTGGGCTACATGAGTGAGTCATGGCTGGCCAACTTGGTGGCCAAGCAAAATATAAGTGCTGTGGGGAGCAAGTCTTAAATAGTAAGGAGGTGGAATAGTAAGGAGGTGGGGCTTAATGACCCTTATGCCCTAACCTTGGTAATTCTATAAATAAGAGAGCTTGGTGGTTCATTTTGTGCCTTGTTCATTTTCCACCAACATCTTAGAGCTTAGATTATTGAGAGAAAAGTGAGAGTTAGTCTTTGATTATCCAAGAAGAAAAGAAGAAAAATCAAGTGAAGAACACAAATATAATGAATCCTAAACCATTATTCTCTATCTCTTCAATTGTAGTTTGATAGAGAAGTGGATATTGGTGTATCATGTATGATAAGGAGTATAAGGACTGTTATTAATGTATTTAAACCTTAATAAACCATGTTGTAAGAGAATCATAATCATAAAAGTTATGAACTAATAAAGAACATTGAAAATTGTCATTTATTATTGATGGACAAGTTTAAAACCATCATGTATAGTATTAGATGATATATGTTTGGTTAGGATGATAGAAAGATGGAATGAATCCATTTTTAATGGTGTAAAAATCTCAAGTAAAGAAGTTATAGCAAAATTTACGAGATTAGACGATAATCGTCGAAATCGTGAAATTCTTATAATGAAAGTCAAAAGTCGCTGTTGAACTCGGAAATGTTAGTTTTTGATGGAGTATAGTCTAAATTTGCATTTTTGAGTTGCGGACTCAAAAATGGTTGAATTCCGACTTAGAACGAAGAAACGAGCTATGAACGTTTACGAACGTTTATCGAATTTGTAATAAATAACTTAATCGGTGAATGTCATGTTAACGGATTCAAAAATGTAAAATTTTCTAATGAAATCGTAATACACGTGAAATGTAAGCTAACGGCTTTTGAACGAGCCAATTCGAACTTATAATGAATAAGTTATGAGCCCAGAAAGAATTGTAGTAGAAAAACTATGAAATTTTTTCGAGGCATGCGGTAAGACAAAGAAATACAATCCAAGAGTGTAAAGATGGGCGCCACAAAGACCGAGGGGGCATGGACATTTGTAAAAAGGCATCTCAGAGTACGAGATCTATATAGAAAGTCGAAGTAAACAAATAGCTAGCACTAGGGAAGACATAGTAAGGAAGGGAAATGAATATAAAGAATGTGGAAGTTGATTGAAAGTGAATTATAATCTTAATAAAGTTAAAGTAACATCCTTAAAGATGATAATAACCTTAAGAATTACAACTAAAAGTTGACGAAAGTTACGAAAATGTAAACACAATGTAATACGATAAATCATAACAAATATAACCAATTTAATGAATGATTAGATTGAGAAAAAAAGGGGAAGATGGATTAGTGATCATACTTAATTGTTTATGACCTAATGTGGTATGTTATGTACTTACGTATTGTAGAATCCTTAAAGACTCAAAATAAAAGTGTATTAACTATAGAAGATGCTGAAGGAAAGTATTCTAAACCCTTGACTATGATCTTTTTGGACAAGTTTTGTAATTCATGTATCTTACGCATAAATTGATGTATAATAAAGTCGAAGCCAATTCCTTCGGCTAGACTTAATGTATTTTGTAGATTTCCTTATAATCTATCAAATTATTATCAATGTTTTTATCTTTTGTCAACTATTTTGGTATGAATTTCAAAAAAAGACTGAGTATGAATAAACAAATATTTTGTCGTCAAACGACAGGCACATGAGGTTGCCAAAACTTAAGCGTAGATACGTTTAAAGAAGTAGTATTGTACAACATAGAGTACTATAGGCTGATCACCTAGACGTGCTCGTAAGATATGCCGGACTTACAGACTTGGTGTCCGGTTGTCATTTTTAAAGAAAGAATTAAATGCTCAAGGTCTTGGACCAAAATCAATGTTTAACTAATGTTGTTTACTGTTAAACATTTTTAAGGAAAAGAGAAGTGCTATTTTGAATTATCTATAGTACTTCATAACTATTGATTTAGTTATAGAAGATATACGATTCATATGATTCAAACCTATTGTTTAATGAAATTGTCATACTTGCTGAGCTAGTTATGCTCACTCTTGCTTAAACCATATGAATGCAGCTAAGACCGAATGAACTGAAAGATCCAGTAAGGATAAAGGGAAGGCTAAGGCAGACAAATAAGCTGTCTTTGTAATAGTATAGTATGAACGTTGTAATGATTTGATATTATGACAATGAACACATGTAATGGTTATAAAGAACCTGTGACAACCCCAAATCTGGGTCATAAATCACCACGGATCTGGTACAATCATTCTACAACTATTGCGGAAGATATAAACATAAATTATTTATACAATAAACTTTACACACTATTCCCCAAGGTCGAGTAACCTTAACTTATACACAATTCATTACTTACTTGACTTACAACAACATTAATATACAATACTTATACAAATTTAGCTGCACACATTATCTTAAAGCTGGAATTGTCTTAAACCTTTCCTTGTATCTGAAGCAATTGTCTTAATCTGCAATGTTTTATTATGATATAGCAAGAGTGAGCATGAAGGTTGCCGAACAAGTATAAATTTATTTGAGGATATATCATGATTGAAATAGTCTGAATAATAAGCTGGGTATAATTCAACAATATAGTTGTGAAATAGCACGAACAAACTTTTGACTGAACAAGTATTAAACATGAACAAATATATCTTGACCGAATGGTAATGAAGGTGATCAGCCTTTCATACCTGACTTTTACATGCAATATGTACATAGTAAAATTCTACAATTCTTATACATGGCAATCAACAATGATTAACCACAAGTACATTTGAATACAACAACTCAAAGTAGACTTAAGAAAAACATGTATGTTTCGTTGATTATCGTTACGCATTTTAATAAGCTTTGTCTGAAGACCTAATATGTAAATAATATCGACATACAAATTAGAATAATATCATCACAATATAATACTATTATATATATACATAGAATAACCTAAACACATAACACATAGCCCTATCAGTCTACAACACACATAAAACTCGGTATCAAGTCAAACTATTGCAGTCTGAGTTGAACCCGACACAAATCTGACATCCCGACTGTCTAGTTAGATTTTTATCGAGTCTAAGTTCAATTAAACTCTGCCTAAACACTTCACCATTATCTTAGATAATTTTCTTAGCAGTCCAAATAATTTTCATAGACTTGTAAAAATTTTTAGATAATTATTACCATTTATCATAATTTTTCAATCATTAATATCGTATTTATATTATATAAATATCACCTTATTCTATTATCATTAATATTTATTTAATATTAAACATTAATGAATTATATGTCATAATATGATAATATATTTATATTATTTCAAAGTATTTTTAATACCTTAAAATCATATTTATATGATTTTTAAACAGATTAAATTCATTATCCGATAATTGATATTAATATTAAAATATTAATATTCTTATGACAAAATATCCAAAGTTATATTTTATAACTTCAAATATTTTATAATATTTAAATCATTTTTATATGATTTTTAAAATATTAATTCTATTTTTCCATAATTTATTTAATATATTCATTAAATAAACTAATTACCATTAATATTAATTAATTAATGAAATTCAAGCACAAAATATCAAAAGTTATTAAAATAACCTATAATATTTTCTAATACCATAACAAATTTTTTCATGATTTTTAAAGTTAAAATCATATTTAAATAATTTATTTAATATTTTAATTAAATAAATTAAATTCCCTTTATATTCCAAAAATATTAAATATTTGTGAAATATACTCTAAATAATTAAGAACTAATTTTTAGACTTTAAAATAATTTTAGGAATTTATTTTGTATTTTTAATAATTAAAAACCATTTTTATCTATTTATTAATTAAAATAATTAATTTTCTAAATAAACTATCGCTAAAAGGGCCTTATAGCGACATAACCGTCGCTATAGGTGTTCTTAAGTGTTCTTGAGGAAAACCTAGAATTCTTTTTAGTGGCTAAGGTTCCTTGTTTGACCACGAATTAATCTATGATCCTTATGTTTTCTGGGCAGATAATGACACCTAGCATGTAGTATAAGTTTAATACTATGATTATCAATCAATATCATGACCATCCAACAACAAATCAGGGAGATATAGGCCTTCGAAATTCATGTCAGACCTGTTCTTCATTTCTGGGTTTTCCATAAATGAAGAACAGATCGAGGTTCTTACTTTGCTCCTTTTAATTTATATGTTCCCAACTTGCTTAGTGTGATATTCAGGTTCCAATATGTAGTGGACATGTCAGAGAACAACTATATATCCTCAGATCAGTTTAAAAACAACATCAAACAAAGATTTATGCCGGTCAAACTACCCGTCGGGAACATGTTCTTGAAGATTCTGGATTTTCCAGAATCTTCATCCGCCGATCAATCAAACGCGGTTTGACTGGTATATCTTTGATTCTACTGTTATTCTGGGTGATCTAATAGCATGACTTTGCAGTTCATATACCAGTCTACAACCTTCAATCAACAACATGACCAATAACATAAAACACTGCAAGATTCAAGCCCTGCAAAACGTTGTCAGAATTTTCTGGGCAAAACTAAGTCATTGTAAACTCATTTAAATGAACGGTCAACGACCTTTGACTACTTATAACTTTCGATCTACACATGATCTGGACTTGATTCAAGTTCTAGATCCAAGACCTTATAACATACAACAAGTAAAAACCTTTAAAACACCAACACAATTAACAAAGACAAATCTAGGAGACTTGACATTAGATTGTCAGACACAATTTTTCTAGTTTTCTAGATTTGAGAAATCTTTAAATTCTTGCATCTAGATGTTATAGATATATAATCTAACCACTCAGATCACTATATGACACCCTTATACACAACTTAAAACATCAAACCATAACATATAACATAAGATCTCATGATTTCAAAATTTTAGGGTTTATACCTCTTTCACCCTTTGATTCTTGATTCTGACCTTTGATCCTGATCTAGGAAAGTTATGAACTGAGAATGGCTTTACACATGACCCTCTTTCACTCCAACTCTCGAAATTTTAGAGAGAGACAAGTATTGGACAAGTTAGCAAATAAAGTAAGTGGTTTTTATCTCTCTAAATCTATATGTATATATATTGGTACAATATATTCAGCTGACAAGATGGCTGGATCCTATGAATTTAAGTCACATGGGGTGGTTAGGGTTGGTGAACAACTCTCAATTTGCCAAGATTTGCAAGCTATCTCATAAATAATGCAATAAGGGTATTTTGGTCATTTTGATTTTTATTTTAATGGCATTCTTGTCTTTTGCTCTAACCCGTAGGGTTTAGAGTTTAACCCTAAAGATTTTGCAAATTAAATTTCTAAGATTTTCTAATTAGATTTTAAAATAGAAAATTATGATTTCTAAATTATAATTAGGGCTTCCTAATTATATTATAATTTCCAAATCATACTAGAACAAAAAAATTTAGGATCAATATTTCCCAATTACAATTTCCTAATTTAGCAATTTGGGTCATAATTGTACCTTAGGGTTTATAACCCAAGAATTACGGTTTTATATAGAAAAATAATCTTTCTAATTTAGAAATTAGTTTTCCTAATTAGATTAGGGTTTTCTAATTACTTATAACTTGAAAATTAGGATTAATGTTTCTTAATTAACATTAAAAATTATTACACTATCAATCAGGTTTTCCCTAATTATAAATTAGGGGTTCTAATCTAGAAATTAGGGTTTTCTAAATTAATTAGGGTTATCCCTGATTAGGTTATCATTAATAACGTTTAAACCTTATACCAACGTTTGCATTCCCAAACTAGGGTTTTCAATTTCTAAATTAGGGTTTCGAATTTTCGAAAATGAAATTAGGGTTTCAGAACTAGTTTCTAGGTTTTCTTATCCATTGCTAGGGTTTTCTAACTGAACGTTGACGTTCTTAGTATATACTTAAGGTTTGACATTGATAAAATTTATCTGGTCAAACCTTGACCCTTAACCACATTCTGAACACATAAATGACCATATACACAGAACATATTCACGTATACACTTAATCCTGAATAATTCACCAAAATCCTTCACAGAATTTTGAAATCCTCAAAATTCCTTCCTAATAATATCAAACGCATACACTTATTTTCTGCCTAGGTTCTAATATTGAACCTTAAATCAATCAATTCTAATTTTAAAAATTTTCTAAATTCTCGGGTAATAACATTCACCCCTTCTTCTAAGAATTTCGTCCCCGAAATTCACCTTACACCTTACACCATACTTCTTACACCATTCACACATATCATCACATGTTACCCAAATCACCACTCACAAGAATAAAAAATTTCAAATTTTATTGAGGAGTCATATAGACTGTTCTCTATAATTTTGCAAAGGTTTTATGGAAATTCATCCGCAAACCATCATAACTTACGGACATAGAGGGTAATTAGCCCGGTATGCCCTCAGATCGGGTCAAGCATCGATTTTATCTCTTTTCCTCAACGCCATGTGAACAAAATTTTACCTCAGTCTTATTAGATTTCGCACCAAAACAATTTAGTTTGGGAAATTTCTTTCAATGAACGCTTAGAGTTTTCATAAACATTAGTCTAGCTGAATCGAATAGCGTAGACTCATCAAGAATTCAATTCAATCGAATTATTTAGGTGTAGCCAAACCCCGTTGGCAAATTATACTTTTTGAAAATATTTTTGAAGAATGACGTCATGATGTTGTACTGTATTAACAGTCCATTTGAGGATGTCGTCATTGTATGACTTTATCATAACACATCATACCATAGTGGAACAATGATTTTTAGATCAAATTCACACTAAGTATTCATGTATTTGCAACTCCATCAACTTTTTATCATCTCTACACCATGTTACATGATATATGAATGATAAATAAAATATATTTTGATATTTCAAATCATTTGCGTCTAGCCGAAATAAGTAGCATAGACTATACTTTAAACCGTTCCAAAAATGATTACGAGTCTACATTTTTTTTTCAAAAGCACATAGTGCGTATTTAGCTTGATGTCAAAATTTCAAAGTCTAGCATAGCTACGAGTTTTGGAAAAACTTATGTCTCCACTAATAATCATTTGCTTAAACAGTCTATCGATTCCTATAGTCCTTAATACTCCATTCACACATAACTATTCCCAGTTCGTCAAACCACACTCATGAGTTCAGGAACTTTCCACAATCATATGAGTTTAAGAACTTACCCTAGTCAGACCTTTGGCGTCCATTCACTGAGGGGTTCATAAAAAATTCATATAACCATGAGTCACAAACGTACCATAAGTATGAGTTTTAAGAACTCGTACTTAACCTTATATTCTGTACCTATAATCTATCTATCTGTTATACACATGAGAAAGGAATCACCCTTATAACATGCATATAGTAATAGAGCGACACAAATATTTCAATGATTATCAGTGTCAGAAACTAAGTGGTTGTTACACCACGTACAATTCCCCACCCATACAAGGAATCATACAACTCAGCTACTGACATGAGTCCTCAATTGAAATCCCCACCAAATACTAACTCCCTTCTCAATACGAATTTCATTTAATCCGTATTCATAATCCTTTCCTAAATCTGTACTAATTCATAGTACAACTGTCACACAGCAATCTTGTTGTAAACCTTTCAATCATTAGATTGATTCTTATCCCATACTATAACCTTATCAGATCACGGGGTGATCTCATCGTATATATTATAATTAATTATATACTATGATCGTTTTGTTTTACGATCTCCTATCCCTGTACTTTTAGTCTTTTAGATTTTATCTATTCACCACTACTGTTCATCTTTATTATCAGAGTTAGGGAACTTTGTATCTCTACACTTACCGAGATTCGTCTTTGAATCTTACCGACCAACTAACTCTATGGGAGTTAGATCTTATCCTAATAACTGCGATTATTGGTCTCAGGTATTCCTACCTAAGGTTCATAACCAACAGCTTTGATACCAACTGTGACAGCCCCAAATCCAGGTCCTAAATCACCACGGATCTGGTACAATCATTCTACAACTATTGCGGAAGATATAAACATAAATTGTTTATACAATAAACTTTACACATTATTCCCCAAGGTCGAGTAACCTTAACTTATACACAATTCATTACTTACTTGACTTACAACAACATTAATATACAATACTTATACAAATTTAGCTGCACACATTTTCTTAAATCTAGAACTGTCTTAAACCTTTCCTTGTATCCGAAGCATTCGTCTTAATCTGCAATGTTTTATCAAGATATAGCAAGGGTGAGCATGAAGGTTGCCTAACAAGTATAAATTTATTTGAGGATATATCATGATTGAAAGAGTCTGAATAATAAGCTGGCTATAATTCAACAATATAGTTGTGAAATAGCACGAACAAACTTTTGACTGAACAAGTATTAAACATGAACAAATATATCTTGACCGAATGGTAATGAAGGTGATCAACCTTTCATACCTGACTTATACATGCAATATATACAGAGTACAATTCTACAATTCTTATATATGGCAATCAGCAATGATTAACCACAAGTACATTTGAATACAACAACTCAAAGTAGAGTTAAGAAAAACTTGCCTGTTTCGTTGATTATCGTTACGCATTTTAATAAACTTTATCTGAAGACCTAATATATAAATAATATCGACATACAAATTAGAATAATATCATCACAATATAATACTATTATATATATACATAGAATAACCTAAACACATAACACATAACCCTATCAGTCTACAACACACATAAAACTCGGTATCAAGTCAAACTATTGTAGTTTGAGTTGAACCCGACACAAATCTGACATCCCGACGGTCTAGTCGAATTTTTGTCGAGTCGAAGTTCAATTAAACTCTGCCTAAACACTTAACCATTATCTTAGATAATTTTCTAAGCAGTCAAAATAATTTTCATAGACTTGTAAAAATTTTCAGATAATTATTACCATTTATCATGATTTTTCAATAATTAATATAGTATTTATATTATATAAATATCACCTTATTCTATCATCATTAATATTTATTTAATATTAAACATTAATGAATTACATGTCATAATATTATAATATATTTATAATATTTCAAAGTATTTTTAATACCTTAAAATCATATTTATATGATTTTAAAAAGATTAAATCCATTATCCGATAATTGATATTAATGTTAAAATATTAATATTCTTATGGCAAAATATCAAAAGTTATATTTTATAACTTCAAATATTTTTATAATACTTAAATCATTTTAATATGATTTTTAAAACATTAATTCTATTTTTCCATAATTTATTTAATATATTCATTAAATAATCTAATTACCATTAATATTAATTAATTAATGAAATTCATCACAAAATATCAAAAGTTATTAAAATAACCTAAAATATTTTCTAATACCATAACAAAATTTTCTCCGATTTTTAAAGTATTAAATTTTTTTTAAATAATTTATTTAATATTATAATAAAATAAATTAAATACCTTTATATTCCAAAAAATATTAAATATTTATGAAATATACTCTAAATAATTAAAAACTAAATTTCAAACTTTAAAAAAAAATTTAAGAATTTATTTTGTATTTTTAATAATTAAAAACTATTTTTATCTATTTATTAATTAAAATAATTAATTTTCTAAATAAACTGTCGCTAAAAGGGCCCTATAGCGATAGAACCTTCGCTATAGGTGTTCTTGAGGAAAACTCAGAATTCTTGTCAGTGGCTAAGGTTCCTTGTTTGACCACAAATTAATCTATGATCCTTATGTTTTTTGGGCAGATAATGATACCTAGCATGTAGTATAAGTGTAATACTATGATTATCAATCAATATCATGGCCATCCAACAACAAATCAGTGAGATATAGGCCTTGAAATTATAATGTCAGACTGCTTCTTCATTTCGGGTTTTCCGTAAATGAAGAAACGAATCGAGGTTCTTACTTGCTTCCTTTTAATTTATATGTTCCCAACTTGCTTGAAGTGTGATATTAAGGTTCCAATATGTAGTAGAGATGTCGAGAACAACTATATATCCTCGGATCGCTTTAAAACAACATCAAACGAAGATTTTGGCGGCCAAACTACACCGTCAGAACTTGTTCTTGAAGATTCGGGTTTTCCGTAATCTTCATCAAACCATCCATCAACGTACTGGTTCGACCGGTATATCTTTGATTCTATTGTTATTCTGGGTGATCTAATAGCATGACTTTGCAGTTCATATACCAGTATACAACTTTCAATCAACAACATGGCCAATAACATAAAACACTGCAAGATTCAAGCCCTCAGAACGTCGTAATTTTTCGGGCAAAACTGGTCGCCTGTAAACTCATTTTCGTGAACGGCCAACGACCTTTCGATCGCTTATAACTTTCGATCTACACATGATCTGGACTTGATTCAAGTTCCAGATCCAAGACCTTATAACATACAACAAGTAATAACCTTTAAAACACCAAAACAATTAACAGAGACAAATCTAGGAGACCTAACATTAGACTGTAAGACACCATTTTTCCAGTTTTCCAGATTTGAGAAATCTTTAAATTCGTGCATCTAGATGTTATAGATATATAATCTAACCACTCAGATCACTATATGACACCCTTACACAACTTAAAACATCAAACCATAACATATAACATAAGATCTCATAATTTCAAAATTTTAGGGTTTATACCTCTTTCACCCTTTGATTCTTGATTCTGACCTTTGATCCTATTCTAGGAAATTTATGAACTAAGAATGGCTTTACACATGACCCTCTTTCACTCCGACTCTCGAAATTTTAGAGAGAGACAAGTATTGGACAAGTTAACAAATAAAGTAAGTGGTTTTTATCTCTCTAAATCTATATGTATATATTGGTACAATGTATTCAGCTGACAAGGTGGCTTAATGCTGTGAATTTAAGTCACATGGAGTGGTTAGGGTTGGTGAACAACTCTCAACTTGCCAAGATTTGCAAGCTATCTCATAAATAATGCAATAAGGGTATTTTGGTCATTTTGATTTTTATTTTAATGACATTCTTGTCTTTTGCTCTAACCCTTAGGGCTTCCTAATTATATTATAATTTCCAAATCATACTAGAACAAAAAAAAATTAGGATTAATATTTTCCAATTACAATTTACTAATTTAGCAATTTGGGTCATAATTGTACCTTAGGGTTTATAACCCAAGAATTAGGGTTTTATATAGAAAAATAATCTTTCTAATTTAGAAATTAGTTTTCCTAATTAGATTAGGGTTTTCTAATTAGTTATAACTTGAAAATTAGGATTAATGTTTCCTAATTAACATTAAAAATTATTACACTATCAATCAGGTTTTCCCTAATTATAAATTAGGGGTTCTAATCTAGAAATTAGGATTTTCTAAATTAATTAGGGTTATCCCTGATTAGGTTATCATTAATAACGTTTAAACCTTATACCAGCATTTGCATTCCCAAACTAGGGTTTTCAATTTCTGAATTAGGGTTTCGAATTTTTGGAAATGAAATTAGGGTTTCAGAACTAGTTTCTAGGTTTTCTTATGCATTGCTAGGGTTTTCTAACTGAACGTTGACGTTCTTAGTATATACTTAGGGTTTGACATTGATAAAATTTATCTGGTCAAACCTTGACCCTTAACCACATTCTGAACACATAAATGACCATATACACAGAACATATTCACGTATACACTTAATCCTGAATAATTCACCAAAATCCTTCACAGAATTTTGAAATCCTCAAAATTCCTTCCCAATAATATCAAACGCATACACTTATTTTCTGTCTAGGTTCTAATATTGAACCTTAAATCAATCAATTCTAATTTTAAAAATTTTCTAAATTCTCGGGTTTTCACAGAACCTGGGAAAGGAAATATTGTTTTGGAATATATAGATGACTTATTCACTTTTTTGAGGTATTTCAATTGAATGAATTTGTGAACTGTTTTAACGACCCCAAAATTCATACAATTAAGTCTCGACTTTGATCGTTAACAATAAATTCAACCTCTAATTTTACATCATTAAACGATAATATAACCATTGAAATTTACGAAAAAATTAAAATTTTCTATTTCAAACTATTCTCGTTCCCAGAACTGTCAACCTTTACATCTAAATATCTCAGAATCATTGTAATACTCCAAGAGTTTACATCGCAAAACGATATTACAAGTCAACAGTAATACATTATTCAGAACCTTAAACATGGTTCAAATAATAATAACTCAGCCAAAGTATATAAATCTTCAAGTATCACATCTGATTCATATCTTTCAAGTAGCACATAACCTTACCTTAAATCTTTACCTTGCAAACGTGGTTATTTGTAAGATTGAGCTCGACAGCCCAGCAAAATCTAACAGTTTTCATGCATCACATAGCACATAATAACATGTTGAACATATATCTCATAAACATTGGACTAACATAACATACATGTTGCATTAATTCTATTTTTCCATAATTTATTTAATATATTCATTAAATAAACTAATTACCATTAATATTAATTAATTAATGAAATTCAGCACAAAATATCAAAAGTTATTAAAAATAACCTATAATATTTTCTAATACCATAACAAATTTTTTTCATGATTTTTAAAGTATTAAAATCATTTTTAAATAATTTATTTAATATTTTAATTAAATAAATTAAATTCCTTTTATATTCCAAAAATATTAAATATTTGTGAAATATACTCTAAATAATTAAGAACTAATTTTAGACTTTAAAATAATTTTTAGGAATTTATTTTGTATTTTTAATAATTAAAAGCATTTTTATCTATTTATTAATTAAAATAATTAATTTTCTAAATAAACTATCGCTAGTATTTTATAGCGACATAACCGTCGCTATAGGTGTTCTTAAGTGTTCTTGAGGAAAACCTAGAATTCTTTTTAGTGGCTAAGGTTCCTTGTTTGACCACGAATTAATCTATGATCCTTATGTTTTCTGGGCAGATAATGACACCTAGCATGTAGTATAAGTTTAATACTATCATGACCATCCAACAACAAATCAGTGAGATATAGGCCTTCGAAATTCATGTCAGACCTGTTCTTCATTTCTGGGTTTTCCATAAATGAAGAATAGATCGAGGTTCTTACTTTGCTCCTTTTAATTTATATGTTTCCAACTTCCTTAGTGTGATATTAAGGTTCCAATATGTAGTGGACATGTCAGAGAACAACTATATATCCTCAGATCAGTTTAAAAACAACATCAAACAAAGATTTAGGCCGGTCAAACTACCCGTCAGGAACATGTTCTTGAAGATTCTGGATTTTCCAGAATCTTCATTCGCAACTTCATCCAACGCCGGTTCGACTCGGTATATATTTGATTCTACTGTTATTCTGGGTGATCTAATAGCATGACTTTGCAGTTCATATACAAGTCTACAACCTTCAATCAACAACATGACCAATAACATAAAACACTGCAAGATTCAAGCCCTGCAAAACGTTGTCAGAATTTTCTGGGCAAAATTAGGCTGCCCAGAAACTCATTTCGTGAATGGTCAACGACCTTTGACTACTTATAACTGTCGATCTACACATGATCCGGACTTGATTCAAGTTCCAGACCCAAGACCTTATAACATACAAGTAAAAACCTTTAAAACACCAAAACAATTAACAGAGACAAATCTAGGAGACCTGACATTAGATTGTCAGACACAATTTTTCTAGTTTTCCAGATTTGAGAAATCTTTAAATTCGTGCATCTAGATTTTAGAGATATATAATCTAACCACTCAGATCACTATATGACACCCTTATACACAACTTAAAATATCAAACCATAACATATAACATAAGATCTCATGATTTCAAAATTTTAGGGTTTATACCTCTTCCACCCTTTGATTCTTGATTCTGGCCTTTGATCCTGATCTAGGAAAGTTATGAACTGAGAATGGCTTTACACATGACCCTCTTTCACTCCAACTCTCGAAATTTTAGAGAGAGACAAGTATTGGACAAGTTAACAAATAAAGTAAGTGGTTTTTATCTCTCTAAATCTATATGTATATATTGGTACAATGTATTCAGCTGACAAGGTGGCTGAATGCTGTGAATTTAAGTCACATGGGGTGGTTAGGGTTGGTGAACAACTCTCAATTTGCCAAGATTTGCAAGCTATCTCATAAATAATGCAATAAGGGTATTTTGATCATTTTGATTTTAATTTTAATGGCATTCTTGTCTTTTGCTCTAACCCATAGGGTTTAGATTTTAACCCTAAAGATTTTGCAAATTAAATTTCTAAGATTTTCTAATTAGATTTTAAAATAGAAAATTATGATTTCTAAATTATAATTAGGGCTTCCTAATTATATTATAATTTCCAAATCATACTAGAACAAAAAAAATTAGGATCAATATTTCCGAATTACAACTTGCTAATTTAGCAATTTGGGTCATAATTGTACCTTAGGGTTTATAACCCAAGAATTAGGGTTTTATATAGAAAAATAATATTTCTAATTTAGAAATTAGGTTTCCTAATTAGATTAGGGTTTTCTAATTACTCATAACTTGAAAATTAGGATTAATGTTTCCGAAATAACATTAAAAATTATTACACTATCAATCAGGTTTTCCCTAATTATAAATTATGGTTTCTAATCCAAAAATTAGGGTTTTCTAAATTAATTAGGGTTATCCCTAATTCGGTTATCATTAATAACGTTTAAACCTTATACCAGCATTTGCATTCCCAAACTAGGGTTTTTAATTTCCAAATTAGGGATTCAAATTTCCGAAAATAAAATTAGTGTTTCAAAACTGATTTCTAGGGTTTCTTATCCATTGCTAGGGTTTTCTAACTGAACGTTGACGTTCTTAGTATATACTTAGGGTTTGACACTGATAAAATTTATCTGGTCAAACATTGACCCTTAACCACATTCTGGACACATAAATGACCATATACACAGAACATATTCACGTATACACTTAATCCTGAATAATTCACCAAAATCCTTCACAGAATTTTGAAATCCTCAAAATTCCTTCCCAATAATATCAAACGCATACACTTATTTTCTGCCTAGGTTCTAATATTGAACCTTAAATCAATCAATTCTAATTTTAAAAATTTTCTAAATTCTCGGGTTGTCACAAAACCTGGGAAAGGAAATATTGTTTCGGAATATATAGAAGACATATTCACTCTTTTGAGGTATTTCAATTGAATGAATTTGTGAACTGTTTTAACGACCCCAAAATTCATACAATTTAATTCTCGACTTCGATCGTTAACAATAAATTCAACCTATAATTTTACATCATTAAACGATAATACAACCATTGAAATTTACGGAA
This sequence comes from Panax ginseng, assembly GCA_020205605.1. Classification (NCBI taxonomy): domain Eukaryota; kingdom Viridiplantae; phylum Streptophyta; class Magnoliopsida; order Apiales; family Araliaceae; genus Panax; species Panax ginseng. The sequence continues at coordinate 89,061,397 of CM035134.1, read as the reverse complement.
TAATTAAAATTTTCTATTACAAACTATTCTCGTTCCCAGAACTGTCAACCTTTACATCTAAATATCTCAGAATCATTGTAATACTACAAGAGTTTACATCGCAAAACGATATTACAAGTCAACATTAATACATTATTCAAAACCTTAAACATGGTTCAAATAATAATAACTCAGCCAAAGTATATAAATCTTCAAGTATCACATCTGATTCATATCTTTCAAGTAGCACATAACCTTACCTTAAATCTTTACCTTACAAACGTGGTTATTTGTAAGGTTGAGCTCGATAGCCCAGCAAAATCTAACAGTTTTCATGCATCACATAGCACATAATAACATGCTGAACATATATCTCATAAACATTGGACTAACATAACATACATGTTGCATTTCATATAAAAAGTATAAAGATTGAGTTCCTTACTCAATAAACATTCATTATTCAATCAACGTAGTCATAAATTTACTTTAACGTTTCATACTTTCAATATATATAGAACACATCATACTCTTTGCAACAAATATTTAAAACAGTTCATCATCAAGTTAACATAACAAATAGGAACTGAAAGACTTGCCTTGATCGTTGTTTATCAATAACAGTTTAACAGCTTACAGTTATTTGCACTTCACGTGCCCTACAAAATTATATAATCATACACATCAACTATTAGTCACATAAAAACACATAGTAATTGTAATGTAATCTCTACTCCACACCTTTTAATCTTTCCTGTTAATTAACACACAATGTTCAATTAGATTATGTTAACTTTTTGACTTATGTAATATTCGAAATTCATTCAAGTGTTTAAGTCTTGCTAGGAATACTTATGGGTTTTATATTAAACCCATTCCATATCTTATAATATTCATTTCATTTGACTTAAAACACTTTCTACGTTCATTAACACTTATCACGGCGTTTTGACGTTTATTCGCCACACGCCTGATTTGTCTCTCTTGTGTGTGCTTAGTATGTTTATACAACTTATCTAATACATCATTATATTAATGTTAAACATCATTATATTTACTAACATTCATGTTTTATAACTTATAACAAAATATTTTATTGTCAAGAGCATTACACTTGCATACGTGCATGCCTGACGCCCTCCGAAAACACGACAGTCCTAAAGATGACCATTTTGACCCATGTTCCCGACCTCAAATTTAATAACTTATAGACTAAAAGTTGTAGGTCTATTCATCCTCGTTCCGGATCATCTTTAATCGCATCAATCGGAGTTCGTATGAAAACGTAATGCTCATTTGAGTAAAACATGTCCGGTCAGAAAATTTTTCCAAAATTTTGCTAGACAGACTACCCCCACCGCCGAGGCAGGGGTTTTTGTACTAGGGGGGCCCATCGGGGTGGGTGTGTTTTTGCGATTTTTTACTTATAACACTACAGAAAGCCAAATTAGGCCTATAAACTCCTTTCTAACAACCATACCAACATATCCAAGGTGCAATATGTTTACAGAAACATAAACTAATGTTTTTAACACATTTCTACCCACATAAAAAACATAAACATCAAAGATTACAACCTTTAATTTTACTATTTCTATTATTTCTTCTTCTTTTGACATTCATAGCGAAATTCTTCACTGTGAATTCGTTTTACATCCGTTTTGACTCGTTCAACTTGGGTTGTTTTTGTTTTTCAACATAATAACAATATCTATCATCAATTTCAGATTATATCATGACTTTATCATGTATTTTGATTCCAAAATAAGCTCTAATGTATATATATCAATAAAACTCAATTTCTTCACTTTCAAACACGCTTTCATGAATTCGATACTTCAAAAATCATCTATAGACAACATATAACAGATTATATCATCCCAATACACATAAAACTAATTTCTCAACAAATTAATCATAGAACTTCAATTACAGAGAACTTAGAAAATAAAACTAAGAACTCAAAACTTTAATCTAGATTGCTTACCTTTAATTAGCTAGATGATTAGAGAAGCTTGATTAATCTTCTTCCTCTTCTTTGATTCTCATAATTTTCTTCCCAAATTATAGAGAATTCTCTCTCTTTCTCTATTTCTCTTTTCTGTGTTCTTAACCTTAGAAAAATAAGTTACATATATTTACTTAGCCCTCAGTTACACAATTCAATAGTCTCAGCAGTTATAGAATACAAAGGGTCTCTAGGCCATGTTTGGCTAGAACCCAAAATCCCTTTTTTAATTTATTTTAATACTCCTCTATTATATGGTACATTTGTCACACAACCAAACCAATCTTATAATTTCATATTAAGTTACATTGTGTTTATTAATAACTTAATTTATCAAATCACTCCTTATCAACATAATAAATTTATTTAATAAATCATTCATCCTCTAATTTAATTATTTAATTAAATTAAAGCATTGTCATTCCATTAGCGTAATAAAATACGCACCGATTATAAAATTGTTTATCATCAATTTACTTAATATCATCATACATTAATAAATTATTCCATAATAATTTCCATCAAATATTTACTTTATTTAATAAATATCTCAACTAAAATATTTATTTTACTTGACAATTATCTTAACTATTTATAAAATTTACAATTAAATTACATTAACATATTACATTTATATGTAAATACATTACCCTCTCATTCTATTTAAACAAATATATTTACATTAATGAACTATTTTAATTAAGTGAATTACTCTCAATATTTATGAAATTTAATCCATAACAATTCCATTGCCAATAAGGCATAATAATCAAATTATATTATTTCATACTCAAACTCAAAACATCTCATAATAAGAATTTTAATTATTAAATTCCTATTTTAATAACTTATAAAAATTTGGGTTGTCACAACTTTAGCACCGTGTAGCACCATCTGTCAGGTTGGAAGATACCCAGATTTGGGGGCGCCACAACTAGTACCCTTGCTACCTTCCAACCCTTTCTTTGGGCAATTCCTTGCCATGTGGTCCATCAACCCACATACAAAACACCCTTGGTTCTTCTTAGGGTTAGGACAATTGGGTGAAATATGACCCTCCTGCCCACAACTATAACAAACTGACTTCCCCTTGAGACAGACTCCTAGATGAGCCTTCCTACATGCCTTGCATGCTTCGATCTTAAGCTTAAGATCCCCTTGTTTTACTCCTATATTCTCGTTGTTAAAACCATTCCTCTTGGGTATATTTCCACAGCCACTAGCTCCTTCAGTCTTGGATACTAACTCTCCTTTATTCTTATTCTTCATCTCTTTGTGGTATTGGTTTAAAGCCTCACTACCACCCTCAACAATAATTGTCTTCTCCAGGATTATTATGAATGAAGCGCTCTGAAACACATAAATCCTATTATAAAGCCAGGGCTTCAGTACCTGCATAAACCTACGAGCCTTTCTCTCCTCAGTGTCCACTTGATGTGGAGAAAATCTTGCCAATTCATTAAACTTAACTGCATATTGGGGAACCGTCATGTCCCCTTGCCTAAGTTCTAAGAACTTAAATCTCCATCCTACCCTGCATGCTTGTAGGAAAGTAGTTCTCAAAGAAGACCTTTTTGAACTGTTCCTACGTAACTTCATTGGTTCGAGCCCCACCCTGGTGTTCCTCCCACCAGAAGTTAACTTCTCCCTTCATCATATAGGTCGCAAAGGAAGTCTTTTGCACCTCCCCGAAGTTTACAATTACAAACTCCTTCTCAATTTCCTTCACCCATGTCTGCGCCTCAATAGGGTTTGTAGTTTCTTTGAACTCCGGCGGACCCACACTTCTAAATTTCTTAAAGGTAGTCGTTCGAGATACCCTAGAAACCACTGGTGCTCTGCCCCCAGCTTGATTAAATGCAGCCGTTAATAAATTAGCGAACTCTTACATAGGGTTGTTTTGACCTTCTTGGTTCTCATTATGGGATTCAGCTTCCTGATTATGTTGTCTTCTTCTTGGCGGCATTTTTCTGATTAAATAAATAAAATTTCGTAATTATTTATTCCTTCCATTTTATTTAGTTATTATTTATCAAACAACAACTCATACTAAAATCAATCACATTTAATAAAAACCTAATTATATTAATATACTTCTTCATAGTTCGAAACAATTTACATATTGATTCTATAGCTAGGGCTATTACATTTCTATCCCGCGATTGACTTTCACAAAAAAATGGAATTTACAAAAAGACTACCCTTTAGTTATACAAAAGAGGGTTTTACGTCACTACCAAAATATTTACATATCTATGTTTTCTCTATCGATTACTAGCATTGCATAACAACATTCTCGTGCTTCTGATTCGTAAGATTCGATATAATATCCCAACTTATAGTATGACGAGTTTGCCATGACTCAATTGAATAACAAGTAATTTTCAGCTTGAAATCCTGATGAGCACTCTCATGGATGTAAGACATTCGTATTACCTTCTAGTTCTTCTCTCCTTGTTCTTTACAAAGCTCAATGGCCTCGTTCTTATAATCCCTCGCCTTATTCTTCACGAGCACCTTCTCATCATGCTCTAACTCAAAATCTGCTTCTGCAGACTCCTTTTCTTTGTAAAGGTCACTAACCTCATCCCTCAGGTTCTGCACATCAGTACGTAGTTGCACATTTCGGTCAAGCACCGCCAAATACAATGCCCTCATTGCCTCTGGTGGTGTCGGCTCTAGTGCAGGTACCACCGTATTAAATGATGCTACCTCCATATCCTCATCCTCATTAGCAACCACATTGAAATATGATGTCGATCCCAAATTCTTCAAGTCCCCACACATATATTCCTCCTCTGGCTCGGGCTCATCTATGTTCATCATTGGAACCTCCAACACTGGCACTGGTACTGGCCCTACCATGTTCACTGACTCTTCGCTACAGATGTATATCCCTATATATAGAGCTACTGATGGACATCTACAATAACACATAACATGTTGATTAGTACATAATACAAAATAATATAAGCAAAAATCACATTTAGTTTATTTAAGGTTAATTTCCGTCTTTTAAATCTTTTGGTAATGAGTTTCCTCAATACTTAATTAAGAACTCTACTTGAACTCCTTTACTTGCAACTTCTCATACTACTACCAAGGTTATTAGCCAAATGTTCTTCCCCCTTATGTTTTATAACCTAATGCTTTGATACCAACCTGTGACGCCTCCAAATTCGAGTACTTTCAACCCATAGATATAGTGCAACACGGTACTACTAACTACACATTCATTCCAACTAAAACAACATCAAAATTAATGTATTTACTACTTTCTTATTACAATAATAGTAATTCTTTCCCAGGTTCTGTTAACCAATACATTCTTCATTGTCATAGTATAAGTTCATACAAATATACTAGTCTGTTACATGATAATTTATTTATACATCTTGGCTTTGCCTCTATCCTTACCGGAACCCTCGATTCGCTCAGTATTAGCTGAAATTATATAATTCAAGCAAGAAGTGAGCATAACTAGCTCAGCAAATCTAGCAATATATAATAGAACTCCCACATCAAGAATCATATGATTAATCTTCATTAACTGAACAAATTGTTATGAAGTACTATAAAATAACGAAATAACACTTTTCATTCTCATTAAACAATTACAGAGCATATACAGTAACTTAGGAATTCTGACCAAGTCAAAAGAACATGAACATTCTCTTTGATTTTTGTTTATGAAAAGGAAATCTCGGCATTAAGTCCGTAAGTTCGATATATCTTACGAGCACGTCTATGTAATCAGCCTATAGTACTCTATGTTGATCAACACTCATCCGTTAAACGTATCTATGTTTAAGTTTTGGTAACCTCGTGTGCCCACTGAATAATCGACATAAAACATTTTTGTTTATTCATACTCAGGCTTACCTTTGAATCCCTACCAAATGATTGGCATAAGATAACGTTATCAATACTATATCAAAAGACTTGTAAACAAATCAATCAAATTCATAAGGTTTGTTTAGCCGAGTTAAAACTGGCATCGACTCTTTTGTAAAACAATTCATGCATGTTATAACATGACACACAGAAACTTGGCTAACTCGAAGGTCAGACAAGCGTTAAGGAAACTTTCCTTCAAGCAACTTCAATTAAAGTTCAATCGTTCTCGGTCTTTATAATTTCTACGTAATATATTCACATAGCACACTGAAATTACCTACCAAACAATCTAATCATATTGTTCATACCAACTTCTTTCTCTTCTATAACTTACTTGAAATTATTTCATTAATAATACTTGTTTTAATTCATTTATCCTTCATTACGGCATATTAACATTAACATGTCATAAACCGACACTCAACGACCATTGTTTAAGTACAACGACAGTTAAAACCCTACTTGGTTCGCTACCTCAGACACATTTTCCCCGAATTATCGATATCGGACTCCGTATAGAAAGTACATAAGTTTTATCTTCATTTCTTATCATTCACGTACCACACATACCTATTACATATCATATAACCTTAGGACGCACGTTAAACTCAAATATGATACATAAATTACGTTTTAGCATTTTACATTCTTCATTTAAATACTTTTAACCAACGTTTAATTCCTAAAATCATCACTATATATGTTATTTAGGAATTATCTCTTCATGTATATTAAGTATATATATGCCCCATAGTGACCATGTAAAAAGTTGGGTTAATAAATGTCCGCGTTGGAAAAAAATTCCTTAAGGGCGTTGCAGTGCCATTTATAACTATACAAGCTGCGCTTCGGCGCCGGAAAGCAATAGCTAAACTCTGGTCCAGGTGCTGCAGCGGCATGTTCCTAGGCTTGGGTGGCGTTGCGGCGCCAACCCTGAGCTTTTGATTTTTTTTTAAGTTTTTCAAATTGATCGTTATAAGTCAGAATTGGCTCATTTAAAAGTTGTTATCTCACATATCTCATATACTTTGATTTCATTCGGATTGAATAAGTTTTTGAATTCGTTAACAATAAATTTACCATTTAAATTTTCTATTACGCGTTCGTTAAACGTTCGTGAATGTTTATAGCTCGTTTCTTCGTTTCAAGTCAGAATTCGACCATTCTTGAGTCCATGACTCTTAAATACAATGTTTTACGATATGCCATCAAAAAATAAGGTTTCTGAGTTAGATGACAACTTTTAACTATCATTTTGGAAATCCTACGATTTCAACGATTATCGTTCAATCTCGTAAATTTTGTCATAACTTGGTTACTCAAGATTTTTTCACCAAACCAAATGGAACCAATCCATTAGTCAATTATCAATATCTTAACCAAGTAATTTGCATCTAACTTATACCTGATGGTTTTTAATTTGTCCATCAACAACCAATTCAATGTTTTAATGGTTTTCTTCTATTAAAGCTTACTTAGTCAATTACGATTCTCGCTTATACATGACTTACTAATGTTTTTGTTCAGTAATAGCCATACTTATTCCTCTGGAAGAGACATGCTCCACCAATTCATACTCTTTATAAGAAATTAATCAAAAAAATCAAAAGTTTAAGTTTGCGTGTTTTTACCTTGCTTTTCTTCGCGTTCTTGCTAGTTTATGAACTATTTAGCTTCTTTACTTCTTGATTCCTTGTTATTAGCTCTTCTCTATCTCTCTCTCAATATATGCTCAAATATTTGATAAACAACCAAATGAACCAACATAAGCTTTTATATATAGAAAAACCAAAGTAAGGGCAAAATGGTTAATAGGCCACCTCCTTACTATTCCATTCTTCCTTACCAAGCCATCTCCCTTTCTTGGGCACTAAGTGGCCGCCCTCTTGCTCCTTGGGGGACCCACATGGGTTGCCCCATGGGCAAAATGGTTAACCTACGTGTTCGTTTCTTGATTTGGGCTTAAAATTAATTTATATTGGGCCTATCTTTGGGCTTGATTTAATTTAACTTTGAGCCTTGATATAATTCATCATTGGGCCTCATTCATCATCTAATTGGTCTTGAAAAAGTCTAGGTCCAATTGCTAGAGTCCATTAAGAACTAATCAAATTCTTATCGTATAATCCTAGTATTCTCTTCGTATATACCTTATATGATATTCGTATTATATGTCATAATAATCTGCATACTATACTCGTATAATAACTACTATTATACTTGTATTCCACACGTATAATAACAATTCTTATTATACGTTATCATTTAGTTCTTAAATTTCACTTTCCCTAACACTGAGGGATTTTAGTCCGCAGGCAAAAACTTTGTTTTCCATAACTGAAATATTATTGGATATTCTATCTTGTCTTAGAATTCTATCATTACACATTTCTCAGAAATTCAAAATTTATTCCTCAGCAGAAATGGATGAATAGTGTTTTTACAAAAATTTCATCTTGGAAATTCAAATCATTTAATTCTAGCACATAGACAGAATCCTAACCACATTCTCACATTCTAGGTCATAGAACGACCTTTAAAAATCTTACCCCCTTTAATAAACAATCAAATTCGTTTAATTTAAATAATCAAATAAAATTTAATTCATATAATAATTTGATTTTTCTTGGGCGTTACGTGTGTTAGTAGTCAAGTAGCAGTAGTTGGTATTTATGTATGTTATGTAGTTATAATCCCAATCTTTTGTATGAGATGTGGGATAGATATATAAACCCCAAGTATGTTCATAGGGGTAATATGATAGTATTTCCCCATTTTTGTAATATCAGGGGATAGATGTTAACATTTATAGAAGTATACTAGGAAATGATCACTCGTGATGTAATGATTAATGGCATATGAATATAAATGTTCTTGTTTCAAAAATGTGTCATATGATTATTTTATTAAAAGAGGAAATACTTAAAGAAGATTATAAGATAACAATTTCAAGTCTTTATTTCAAAAAATGTTGCCTAGATGTAGACTAGCAACACTAGAAGAGTCAATAAATAACGAGAGGGAACAAGTGGACCCTATCCAACGACTAGTAGACTTATAACGAACTTTAATGATTTTAAGAGCGTAGGACCGCCCGAATTTAGAGGAACCACCAATCCTATCAAAGCACAAACTTGGACAAAAGAGATGGAGAAAGCTTTCACTATTTCTCGTGTGGGTGATGATCAGAAGACGACGATTACTTCACCAGAGCCATCATATTGAACAATAATAATAACAACAACAACAATTAGACGGGAAGTAATCGTAATCCGGGAGGATTTAAGAAAAAGGGTGAAGCATGTTCAAAGTGTGGGAAGAATCACCAAGGAGAATGTTGGAAGAGAAGGAGTGCTTGTTATAATTGTGGCCAAGAGGGGCACATTTCACCAAACTGCCCAAAGCCAAATAAGATAAAGCGGTGTTTTGCTTGTGGCTCGACTGAGCATCATATCAAAAGTTGCCCGAAGAAGGGAAGCAACGGAGGAAGCTACAACCAAGGAGGAGGTAACAAGCTGATGATTGGTGGACTTGCGCAACCCAACCGATCGACTGCCAAGACATTTAACATGATGGTCCAGGACGCTGTTGCTTCAGATGATATGGTGTCAAGTATTATCCCAATCATTAATATAAATTCTTATGTATTATTTGATTCGGGTGCTTGTAAAACCCCCAAATCCAGGTACTTAAAACCCAAACTCGGTTCTTCACGATAGCATTTCTATGAGTGGAATAATACTAATAATAATAAAAATAATATAAATATTAAACTCAATTTACATGATTATCAGAGTCTAGCTCCCAAGTACGTAACCTTTATTACATTCACTACATAGCATGATAGATAATATATATCATTGTCTTAGTAATATCAAACTATTACATAAGATAACATTGCAATCATTCGGCAACCTTTTCTTTTCCCTTGTTCTTAGCAGAGCTTTCAGGTTGTTCACACTTAGCTGAAAACATTTAAATTAAGCAAGGATGAACATTTGAGTGCCCAGCATGTAATAACAATTATAAATATTAGCTGAAAGGGTTAAATGTTTTCTTTGTACTACCCTTCTACAACAAATCAATAGTTGTGAAGTAATCTGAACCAATAATAATAACATAACAACTCTCTATCAAATTTTTGAAACTACGTACTGAATATAAATAGGGTTAAGGTCACATACTATGAACATTGTTTTCAATTTTTGAATAGGTTTAGCATAACTTCATCCGCAAACCGTCATAACTTACAGGCACGGGGGCTGATCATCCCGTTATACCCTGTATTGATCAATACTACATGCAAGAACGAGAGTATCGTTCACTCTGTCCGCCTTAGGTGCATAAAATTTTTCCCATGTTCAGGATGTTCATACTTAGTCGGGAATCTGAACTAAAACAATTGATTGGATACAAAACAGTTTTATCATATTCAACAATATTTCTAAATTTGTGTCTAGCTGGTCAAATAGCTTAGATGACTTTTACTTACTGTATACATATTGGCAAACAATAGGTATATATATATATATATATATATATATATATATATATATATATATATATATATATATCAACATGTGATTAAATACAATAGTTATTCAAGTGGGGACACTTGAATAACCATATTTAGAAATTAACGAACAGAATATATATATCTAAATTACAATATAGTACCATGTTGATAATCAATGATCGGGTATAACATATATAACAACAGGGTTAATAATATGGTACAATAATAATATAATTTTGAAACTTTCTTACTCATGTCCATTGCATAAAGAAAATGCAAAGGTAAGATACTTGCCTGGTACGCTGCTTACAATTCGCAACTTCGTTTTATCTTTTATATAACCACCTATGAGTAATAAGATCATTTTACTGATTAGAATAACATATCGTAACACATAATCACTTTATTGCAACAAAGACATAACCTAATCACCTTGTCACATATATCAACAAACTATTGAATCACAAACAAACATTAATACGATTGAAATATCTAATTCCGGATCAATTTTCAAACATATCGTTGTATGCAATGACTTTATCGGGTAATTATCGAGTCTAAGACTCTATTATGTAGCTTAATATCTGTAAGTATCAGTTATATTATTTTTAAATGACTTATAATAATTTTAAAACATTTATTATAATTTATCATAAATCTTCAAACACCTAATCATTATTAAATGATTTAAATATCAAGCAATTCTATTATCATTAATATTTAATTAATATTAAACTATTAATGAAACCATTGCCAAAATATTAAAGTTATTTATAATAACTCAAAATATTTTTAAAGTATTAATATTACCCTTAAATAATTTTTAAAACATTTTAAATCATTTTAAATAATTACCATTAATATTAAAATATTAATGTATTATTTAACAAAATAATAAAAGTCATTGATTTTAAGGGTATTAATATTACCCTTAAAATATTTTTAATTCATTTATATATCCTTTTAAATAATTTTTAAATAAATAAAACCATTTTAAGCCATTTATTTAATATAATTGTTAAATAAATTTAATATCATTAATAATAAATTAATATCATTAATATTAAATTATTAATGAAATTATCCTTTAAATATTAGAAGTTATATTTTATAACTTAAAATATCTTTACACACTTTATTTTCATTTAAAATGATTTTATAATATTAAAATCATTTTTAAAATAAATTATTTAATATATTTATTAAATAACTTTAATATCATTAATAATAATTAATAAATAAAATTTACCTTTAAATATTGAAAGTTATATTTTATAACACCTTTATTATTACCTTATTATTATTGAAAGTTATACCTTTAATATTACCTTATTATTATTTAAAATAATTTTAATATAAAAAAATCATTTTTAATTTATTTATTTAATTGATTTATTAAATAGCTTAATTATCATTAATATTAATTTATTAATGAATTTCATCACAAAATATTAAAAGTCATTAAAAATAACTTAAAATATTTTCTTATGTCATTAGATAATTTTAAATGATTTTTCAAGTATTAAAATAATTTATTTAATATAATAATTAAATAAATTAAATACCTTTAATATTTCAAAAATATTAATTATTTATGATATATATTAAAAATTAATAAAAACTAATTTTAAAACTTTAAAATAATTTTTAATAATTTAATTTTTATTTTTAATAATTAAAAACTAATTTTCTATAATTATTTAATAAAAATAATAATTTTATAAAGAAACTATCGCTAAAGACTGCCTATAGCGACAAAACCGTCGCTATATGTGTTCTTCGTGTTCATCATGAAACCCACAAACTCATAACAGTTACTGAGTGACCAAGTTTGACCAAGATTTCTGATAAGATCATGATGTTTCTTGGCATGTTGTTAGTCAAATCTTGTAGTACTAGTGTAAGACTACAAGATCCAACAACAAACATGACCAAACAACATCACAGTAATTAGATATAATCATGCAAAGTGGTCGTTGGTTTGTTCATTTCGGGTTTGCCTGAGAAATGAAGAACAATTCGATCGCCTACTTGGGCTTGGGCACACAACTTGAAATCATGTTGATGTTTTAGTGATTTAAGAGTCTTAGATTGTAGCTAGCATGCAAGAGAATAGATTTGTAACATAAAATCCATCTAACAACATTACATCATGAAGATACGTTTGGCCAATCCGACCCATGCAGAACACATATTCCATCGGTTTTCTGGTAGCCAGAAAACATGAAAGCGATGTTCGACGATTACTTTGATCGACCCTTTGAATCTAACCTACTTGATGTATAGGTGATATAAAGGCATAAGGTTGAAGTCCATCTAACATACTATAACACTGAAATAACAACATTTACAAAACATGTATAACCTGCAAGATCAAAGCCCATAAATAAGCTGTCAGACCGACCTGGGGACATCTGGGTTACCCAGAAACTTTGCAAGTCATGGTCGGTCAACGCAGTTTGACCTTCCATAACTCGCAATATACATAGGATCTAAGTCTGCTTTCAATTCCAGATCAAAGACCACATATCAGACTACAACTACCAACTTTCAAAACACAAAACTCATTAAAGATCACAGAGATATAAGGCTTGACATTCGTTGTCAGATAACACAAAAAAAAAAATTCCAGATTTTTTTAAAATTTGATTTTGAGCATATTAATGTTATGGATCTAGCATGTGCCAACCAAGATCACTAAAATAGATTACATATAACATGTTTAAACATTGAAACCTAAGATCTAACAACAGGTCAAAGGTCAAATTTTCAAGTTAGGGTTTATACCTTCTATGATCCAATTCTAATTCAAGGCTTCTGATTTGATAGTGGTGTTAGTGGGGCTTTGATTTGGGACTGATATGCTAATAAATTTCGGAGGTGAGAGCTTGAGAGAGTTTAGATGGGTGTTGTGCACAAAATAAGCTAGTAAATGAATTTCTTTCTCTCTCCAATCTATATAGAGTGCTTGCATACATTGTATGTTGCTGACAAATGGATGATTGCTGGTGTTTAATTAGTCACATGGGGTAGTTGGGTTTGGTCACCAACTCTAGTACTTGGCAATTTTGACAAGTTTCATAAAATAATGCAAACGAGGGTATTTTGGTCAATTGGCTTAAAATTTTAATGGCACAAAAGTAATCTTGACAAACCCTTGGGGTTTGACACTTAGGGTTTAACCCTTAAGGTTTAGTACATAAAATTTGTAGGATTTAAAGATTAGGGTTTAAAAAATGTAAAATTTTAGTTTCTAAAATTTGTAATTACGATTTCCTTAATTAGATTTGGTTTCTAATTACATTATACATGAACATTAGGGTTTAAAAATCACTAATTATAATTAACCTTTCTAATTTTAGTAATTAGGGCTTACAATTTATATAATTAGGGTTACCAAATCATAATTAGGGTTTCTAATTACTAAATTAGGGTTCTAGTCATTAGGGTTTTAAATTACTAATTAGGTTTTCCCATAATTAGCAATAAACTCTATCAGACATGATATTAATCACATTAACACAATTTCTGACTGATCACAAACTCCAGTTTAAGTTTTAAATTAGGGTTTTTAACAATAACTTAGGGTTTTCTAAATATTAATTAGGGTTTCTAAATTTTAATTAGTGTTTACCTAATTAATCATATAATACGCAACATAAATCATATAACACAGTTATATAACAGTCTTTGAATTTCCCATTTGAATTTAAAAAATAGGGTTAAACAAATTAATGCTAGGGTTTTGACATTATACACCATAATTGACCAACCATTATCAATACGTACATACAGTACATATTTATAGCATTGAAAAATCAAAATATAATTAATATTTTATTATTATTCTCATTCCCTGATCAAAATTGAAAATTTGGGTTTGGATTCCATATTTGATTTATCTGCCATACTTAACATTATTAATTAAGTTAAAATAATTAAGTTAATAATCTGTACTAAAATTCATATAATAAAATAATTATTATAATTATTCTAAAAATCATTTCATATATTATTTAAATAATATAATAATCATATTTTCATGGAAAATAATTAAGAAAATATTTCTACTATAAAATTAGTTATTATAAGAATATACTTTATAATAATCAATAATTCTAACATAAAATTATTTGCAATAATTCATGTAATAAATATATTTTTATTTATCACATAAATACATATACACATTATCTTGGCACATATTCCCCATATTTATTTTAATAAAAAAAAAATTTATACGCAAAATTTCTGATTTATTTGTATAAAAAATTTCGGGTTGTTACATTCACCCTCCCTTATAAAGATTCCGTCCCCAGAATCACCGTTTTAAAACTCATACATACAATGGTATGTAGCATACACATTCATTTCAAGTAGATCTCGACCAACTTTGATCGAACTGATCTTTAACTATTCACATAAAACTTGTCTAACAAAAAAATTGATTGCTAAAAAAATTCAAATTCCTCCTTCAAAATTTCTTTATAAAATAATTTACTATATATATGAAAATCATGCATAAGAAATAAAAGTTATACGAATAATACCTGAAACTGCCGCCGTATCCTGAACTGTCATGTTGAAGACCCTTGTTGTTGATTTTGTTGGCTTGCTCGATGACGTAGATCCCATGATTGCTAAAGTCCGACTACCCTTGCCAGTAGTCACACTTCCTGCCTCCGTCCTCCTCTTCGGACAATCCTTCACCTTGTGCTCACTCCACTACTACAAAACAGTAAATAGACAACGCGAAAAAAACGTTATGGTTTCAGTCAGAAAAACGTCGTAGTTAAGGGTGTTGTCTATTTGACACCCTTACACAACGTTTTTAAAACGTTGTAGTTAAACACATTCCACAATGTTTTTTTTAAAAAAAAACGTTGTAGATTTATTTTTCATAAATTAGCAGATTATTAAAAACGTTGTAGAATGTATAATTCCACAACGTTTTCTGAATAAAAACGTTGTAGTTTAATATATCTGACAACATTTAGGCACATTCACACAACGTTTTTAAAATGTTGTAGATTAAAAAAAAAAGAAAAAAAATATTGTTGTTCACCTGTATTACCAATGCACCTGCAATATGCTAATAGCATGATAAATAGCTAAATTACAAAGAATATTAATATTATACAATACTTTTACATCCCAATAATTCTTTGTAATGCCAATTACAAAGAATATTAATACCATACAATACGTTTACATCTCAATAATGCCAAACTATCCATACATCTCAAATTCACTTTTCAATATAATTACTACTATATTGAATTGTGAATTTGACTATATCCACAAAATATACCAAACTATTCATAAAATTAAACTACTACCTAACTAAACTATCCATGATGATAGGGTTGAGCGGGTTTTAACAACAGCCTGAGCAACATTCTGGGCACGCTTCATCACAACCTATTGTTCATCAAGTAGAATTCACCAGTCATTATATGAGAAGATCAACAAAAAGATTCACAAATTAGAGTATAAGGTTGAATTAATCACTTTTCAATACATTGGACTCGATCAATACATTGGACTCGATTCACAAATTAAGTTCTGGACAGACCAAAAACCTGGAGCTGGAAAGAACTGAGGACATAGGTAGTTAAGTCGTGCTGCGATTGTGGCACTAGATTTTAATATTGGAATTTCAATATTCTTCCTGCAAACATTATGAGAATCATTTTGTAACATTCGAGCAGGAATGAGCAATCAGATAACTCTAATGCATTTGAGAAAAAGGAAAATGGCAAAGAAACTTACATTTCATGTCCTGCTATGATATGTTGGACCTCGCCAAATCTTGACATCCACATTTGATAATCATTATTGTCCAAAACAGATGCAGGACTCAAGTGAATTACACAACTCACAGTTTTGAAAGTCTCTGTTGGGTTGTAACACATATCCTTATAATAATTATTAAGTGATCGCATAGACAACAACTGTCGCATGTGGGATAATGTTGGGCAGTCAACAAGGAGTACAATAGGACCAGGAACAGAAGGACCCAGCACATCGCTGGGATGAACCTAAACAATGCACACGAAGCTACACATAAGTACAAAGAACATGAGCGACATTATATAGGAGAAAAAAACACAAATTGAACATCGAAACATAAATCACAAATATAGGAACAATTTCCTCAAAATCTAGAACACTATCATTGTATTTTGGTTCCAGCTGCAGTAGTAAATGCTCCATTGCTACATCTTCCATGGCTTGATTGAAAGATCCATCCCCCCTGACCTAGACAAAAAATAACACAAAATGTCATAAGCCACATTATAATACCCCCCGGCTCTCTCCGAACAAAGAAAGGGCACAGCAAACTGGAGAACAGAGTAGGATCAACAATAATGAAAGGAATCATCTACATGGGCATTAATGCATTTAAAGGAACAATGTCATCAAACAGAGCAATGAAGTTCTTTATGATCACATAATGTGTCAAAATTTCTTATTGTTTTTTATATTTTTTTTCTCTAGTACATGTCGAGGAATTTATTAAAACCATTAAGTAGTGCACACTATTGAGGATTATATTTAAGTATTCACACTTTAAAATAAATAATGATTTTTCAGATATTTATTTATTTTTATCTTCATAGTGTGCACTACTTAATGGGTTATTTGCCTACATATATAATGTAACACAATTTCTCTGTGCCACACTTACTCTCTTATCTTCAAAGAGCTGGTCCCATGACGGGTAACTTTAGGTGGCTGACAGTGAAAGCACCAGATGATTTCTTAAACCCTTCTGAACATCAGCCGAGGGAATACAAGAATGAAAAAACAGAATTCATGTAGTCGACAACAAGGAAGTGTGATAAGGTTCTATCATGCTGAGTTTAGGAATAAAATAAGTAGACCAAATTTCTACATATTTGATAAATCAAATGTAGAGAATATGTAGCACAATTGTTCAAAAGATGAGAATCAATTGTAAATCCTATTGTATGCTTCTGAATTTAAGTAAACTCTACAAAACTTTTTCTTTTTTGGGTGGGTTTTTTTGGTTTGGGGTGGGGGGGGGACAAGACTGGACATTTATCAGGCTAAAAAGTCCTATAAATTACTTTCAACTATGTAGAATAAGTAGAGAACTTCAATTATGAGCAACTCATCCCAAAAGCTCCTCCTTTTACTCATAAAACCATGCTTAAGTAGGAAATCCACAAAATGCTTTTAGTAAACAAAATAGCATCAAATAATAATAGAACACACAGATAACATTAACAATATTAAATATCCTTCTAAGCTGTAACAACAAACTGCAGAAAAGATAAGTAAAAGGAAACATATAATTGTTCAATTTAATTTAAAAAGTCACCACACCTGGAGAAGGTCATCTGAAAACAGTTTCAGACTCTCGTTTGAAAATTTTGAGCCGTCCTTAGACGCATTCACCAGAGTTCTGGAATTGCATTCGACAAAATTTTAATGGCACAAAAGTAATCTTGACAAACCCTTGGGGTTTGACACTTAGGGTTTAACCCTTAAGGTTTAGTACATAGAATTTGTAGGATTTAAAGATTAGGGTTTAAAAAATGTAAAATTTTAGTTTCTAAAATTTGTAATTACGATTTCCTTAATTAGATTTGGTTTCTAATTACATTATACATGAACATTAGGGTTTAAAAATCACTAATTATAATTAACCTTTCTAATTTTAGTAATTAGGGCTTACAATTTATATAATTAGGGTTACCAAATCACAATTAGGGTTTCTAATTACTAAATTAGGGTTCTAGTCATTAGGGTTTTAAATTACTAATTAGGTTTTCCCATAATTAGCAATAAACTCTATCAGACATGATATTAATCACATTAACACAATTTCTGGCTGATCACAAACTCCAGTTTAAGTTTTAAATTAGGGTTTTTAACAATAACTTAGGGTTTTCTAAATATTAATTAGGGTTTCTAAAGTTTAATTAAGGTTTACCTTATTAATCATATAATACGCAACATAAATCATATAACACAGTTATATAACAGTCTTTGAACTTCCCATTTAAATTTAAAAAATAGGGTTAAACAAATTAATGCTAGGGTTTTGACATTATACACCATAATTGACCAACCATTATCAATACGTACATACAATACATATTTATAGCACTGAAAAATTAAAATATAATTAATATTATATTATTATTCTCATTCCCTGATCAAAATCCAAAATTAGAGTTTGGATTCCATATCCGATTTATCTACCATACTTAACATTATTAATTAAGTTAAAATAATTAAGTTAATAATCAGTACTAAAATTCATATAATAAAATAATTATGATAATTATTCTAAAATCATTTCATATATTATTTAAATAATATAATAATCATATTTTCGTGGAAATAATTAATAAAAATATTTCTACTATAAAATTAGTTATTATAAGAATATTCTTTATAATAATCAATAATTCTAACATAAAATTATTTGCAATAATTCATGTAATAAATATATTTTTATTTATCACATAAATACATATACACATTATTTTGGCATATATTCCCCATATTTATTTTAATAAAAAAAATATTTATACGCAAAATTTCTGATTTATTTGTATAGAAAATTTCGAGTTGTTACATTCACCCTCTCTTATAAAGATTCCGTCCCCGGAATCACCGTTTTAAAACTCATACATTCAAGGGTACATAGCATACACATTCATTTCAAGTAGATCTCGACCAACTTTGATCAAACTGATCTTTAACTATTCACATAAAACTTGTCTAACAAAAAATTTGATCGCTAAAAAAACTTAAATTCCTCCTTCAAAATTTCTTTATAAAATAATTTACTATATATATGAAAATCATGCATAAGAAATAAAAGTTATACGAATAATACCTGGAATTGCATTGCCATTCTTTGCAGTATCCCGGATCATCGTGTTGAAGACCCCTTTGTTGATTTTGTTGGCTTGCTCGATGACGTAGGTCCCATGATTGCTAAAGTCCGGCTACCCTTGCCAGTAGTCACACTTCCTGCCTCCGTCCTCCTCTTCGGACAATCCTGCACCTTGTGCTTAGTCGACCCGCATAGAAAACACCCACTGTTCATCCTAGGATTGGGGCAGTTGGGAGAGATATGGCCCCCCTGCCCGCACTTGTAGCATACAAACTTCCCCTTCAAACATCCCCTAGAGTGGTTCTTTCCACAAGTCTTACACTGTACAGCTGGCTTCTTAAACCTTCTTGTTTCACCTGGACATTGCCAAAATAGTTCCCCTTCCTCTTGCTACTACCACTTTTACTTCCACTATTAACTTCCATCTTCCCAGCTCCTTCAACCTTACTCTTGTTCTTTCTCTCGTTGTTGTAGAGGCCCATGGCCTCACTCCCCTCCTCGGCTATGATAGCCTTTTGCATGAGTGCTGCAAATGTAGGGATCTGCAACACTGCCACCTTATTATAGAGCCAGGATTTTAATCCCAGCTCAAACCTTCTCGCCTTCCTAGCCTCCGTATCAACAAAACAAGTTCAAGAATTAATTTATCCAGGAACCAATAACGTCCAAATTGTCAACATGATACTTCTTTGTAGAGTAAAATTCAAGAATACTCAGAAGAATGTTTTCATGAAAAGATATTGGATGAAGCGCAAATATCAAGGATATTCCACTAATTTCATGGAGTAGAGAACTTAAAACTTTAACTAACTGAGTATAATAAAGAATGGAATAATAAAAGAAATCACCAGGCATATGATAGATCGCATGACAGATAAAGTTATTCCAATGTAATAATAAATAACGGAACAGGGTCATGCATAAACGCACAGACAGGATATTCCAACAGAATAATAAAGAATGGAACCAGGTCATGCATAAAACGCATAGACAGGATATTTCGAGAGAATAGTAAAGAATGGAATAATAGAGGAATTTCACCATGTATACAGTACTTCGCATAGACAGGTTATTCCAACATAATAATAAGGAATGGAATAATAGAAGAATTTCACCATGTATAGGGTAGTCCGCGTATACAGGTTATTCCAATAGAATAATAAAGAATGGAATAATAAAAGAATTTCACCATGTATGCAGTACTTCGCATAGACAGGTTATTCCAACATAATAATAAAGAATGAAATAATAGAAGAATTTCACCATGTATGCAATACTTTGCATAGACAGGTTATTCCAATATAATAATAAAGAATGAAATAATAGAAGAATTTCACCATGTATGCAAGATTGATTGATAAACAAAGTTATTCCAACATAATAATAAAGAATGAAATAATGTAAGAATTTCACCATGTATGCGGTACTTCAGATAGACAGGTTATTCCAACATAATAATAAGGAATGGAATAACAAAAGAATTTCACCAAGTATGTGGTACTTCGCATAGACAGGTTATTCCAACATAATAATAAGGAATGGAATAACAGAAGAATTTTATCAAGTATAGGGTAGCTCAGCAGTATCTGAGTTATTCCAATGTAATAATAAAGAATAGAATAATGTAAGTTCTCTTCATGAATACAAAAGAAATAATACTTACTTAAAGTACAACAAATAATATCCCTTATTTAGTACAACAAATAATATACCTCACCATAAAAGAAGAGTATTCCGACTAGTAGGGCGAGGATATTCTTGAAGAAAACTTGCACTACGCTCAAAGCTTCTTAAAACTCTAAAGAAATACGCTCAAGATTATAGAAGAATTCTCTGAACTTCTGGTGTGATTTCAATTCTAACTAAGCTTCCTATTTATAGGAAAATAGAAAGTATACTATGTAATAAATATAATATATATATATATATATATATTATTTAAAATTTAATAAAACAAAAAACTTTATAAAAGTATTCTGTTTTATATAAAAAGATTTTACTATGCAAAACACTATGCAGGCACTATGCAACACTATGCATAATAAAATATAATATATTCTAATTATTGTCTAATAAAACAAATAACTTTATAAAAGTATTCTGTTTTATATAAAAAGATTTTACTATGCAAAACACTATGCAGGCACTATGCAACACTATGCATAATAAAATATAATATATTCTAATTATTGTCTAATAAAACAAATAACTTTATAAAAGTATTCATTTTATATAAAAAGATTTTACTATGCAAAAACACTACGCAGCACTATGCAATACTATGCATAATAAAATATAATATATTCTAATTATTGTCTAATAAAACAAATAACTTTATAAAAGTATTCTGTTTTATATAAAAAGCTTTTCTGTTT
Source organism: Panax ginseng (assembly GCA_020205605.1). Lineage (NCBI taxonomy): Eukaryota > Viridiplantae > Streptophyta > Magnoliopsida > Apiales > Araliaceae > Panax > Panax ginseng. The sequence goes on along the minus strand of CM035134.1, from coordinate 89,039,744 downwards.
TATTACATTAATAATACAAATAAAACAAAACTTATCATCATTATTATAATTCACACTATTAATCGACTGTGTCGCTCCCGTGAAAGAGGGGCTTTCAATAAGGATTTCTCCCTTATAGCGCGCAATTAGGTGACCAAACCTCTCCTTGGCAGAACTTCTAGACATCGTTAATATTACAAATAATAATATTAATAACTTTGTCATCTCAATTATTGATTTAATAATATATAAAATATCGACAATAATTGAATCAAATAACGTGAGATACTATGCAACAATTATTGCATCAATAATTGAACAAAACTGAGTGACTTCTCACGTAAGCATCAATAATCAATACCGTGTGCTACTATGCAATCATGTGTATTACTATACTTTTACTACCGAGTAGTTCAACAGTTTTAACGGTAAAACTTCTGCCGTTATTTTCATAAAAATATTTTTGTCATTTTCTCAATCCGACAATAATTATGTTGTGGGGTCCACCAATGATTGTGCCGTTGTATGAATATTCCCGCTTAAAACGAATGTTCCCCGACCAATTGAATATTATATAACAACTTGCGTACTTTTCAAACTTTATAAATATTTCCCACAACTATAACATTATCTCAAATTCATACCATAATTTTGAAAAAATATTTCGAGAAAATTAAATCTTTATTCGTAAAATTTGGGATTTTATAGATTTGGGGCATTCCTTTCCATCCTTCCCCGCCGTTGTCCCTGGGGTTACGTCAGGGCATTGTCTGAGCGCTGGTTTCACCAGACTCAATTACTCCATTTGTTAGACTGTGAGGTGATGATTACGCCGATGGATTAGCGGTTTATCACAGGTATAGAGTTTGGAGTGGCACTAGTGCCTTATACGACGAATATTACCTCGACTGCCGTCAGATCCTTGCTAGGAGTTCTGCTGGAGGCGCTTAAGGGTAGGACTGTTCGTACAGGTCCTTTTAGCGTATATGCTATGAGCGGGCTGTTGAGTGAGCACATACCCGATGATGTGAGAGTCAGGGATCGCATTCTTCGGCGATTATTCCTAATGATCATTATGGGCTGCTTCATAGCTAATAACTCTTCTACAGTGTCCTTCGCTTTGATCAGCGCCACTCGACACGTGGATCGTATTGGAGAGTATGATTGGGGTTCCTACACCTTTGCCCATTTCCTTAGGGGAATACGCATGCGTTCGCAGGGCTTGACAGAGGCTTGGCTAGGATTTTACCCATTTCTGCTGGTGAGTATTTCTCTTATAATTTCCTATGTACATGTTAAGAGTGTTGACTGACAGCAGATGTTTGCCTTTGTGTTGGACGTTCTGGGCCTATGAGAGGCTCCCATGCTTACGTTCGGTGAATGTGTTAGGATTAGATACCTACCCACGAGGATATCGATGACATCATTCCATACTGGCGGAGGTCCCTGTAGCTGAGGGTTTCACTCATTGCCGCCTACAGCTGGAGTTGTTGACATCTGATGTCATCACATGGATTCCCTATTCAGGGGAGCACTTGAGCATTAAATTTGAGGATGGGTACCCGACTAGTGTCGAGCACGTGATTTTCACCCGTAGGATTTCTCTCTTCATAGATGGAGGATGAGAGCTCTATTTAGGAGAACGTACTATTAGGAGCACCACAAGAGAGATTCGTATACCGATCTTGCCTCCTGCCAGGCGTTATTGGCCTGTTTCGCAGTCACCCATCATTGATATCCCATTGTTGGGTGTTGACAGTTTTACATTATCAGAGGGTCCCTACACTCAGGTGATATTCCAGCATTGGTGATTCCCTCGTACTATTGGAGCCCAGACCCGCGCCACTCAGTTCATGGAGGATATGGTTTTTGGATCCGTGATGATGATGAATTATCTAGCCTGTGTCCGAGATATGACTCATTTGACACAGATTGACAGTTTGACCCGACAGTTGGACTGAGCACATTTCTTTATCCGACACTTGGAGAGAGATCCTTTAGAGGCAGATACTTTTGATCCTTCCAGCTCTGGAGCTGGCCCCTAAGGTGACCCATATGGCTTTGTCAGTGCAGATCCTCCCTTGTATAGGCCTGACATCCCTATGGATAGAGATCCAGTGACTCAGGAGGAGTTACATCAGGTGGACATGATTGATGATGTAGACATTGACACCTTTATCTTCTTCTGATGTATATTCTCGTTATCTCTTTTGATAGGCCTCTGTTAGACATTGGGTGGCTTTCCCCCATTCTCGCTATATCTTTTGATAGGCCTCTATTAGATATAGGGCATATGTGCCCCATTTCCCTATATTTCTAGCTGTACATAGATGTATTAGATGATGATATACTTAGAAATATATATACAGTTTTCCATTCCCTATATCATATTGCCATCTATTGTTCATCATGCATGTATTATGTTATGCATATGTATGTATGTCCAGAGATATTCAGCATTGACCCCTGGATGGTCTTATGACACGGCCCGTACAGATGTCTTCTTCGATAGTTAGCCGTATTGATCATACCCCAACAGTGTTGGTGGCATCCCGTCTAAGATCGTGGTATGATAGTATGTCACCTTCAGACATGGTGACTGTAGATCAGTTATTACAGAATACTATGACTCTCCTGATGTTTCAGGTTTCCATAGGCTTTATAGAGGGTATGCTGGAGCATTGGATACCAAAGAGATATGTTTTCTATTTTGGCATCCACGAGTTGACTCCTACTCTGGAGGAGTATGCATGGTTGACGGCGCTGTCATTGGATAGACCTTGCCCGCATATGGCCATCGGCGACATGAGCTGACGGTTTATGACTCTCACCGGGATGAGGCGAAGAGTTTTTCAGGATGAGATCACATCCTGTTATGTTGTATCCCAGCGTTTTCACCATACCAGAGGATCATTGGCACTAAGGATAGATACACACGGCACTTCGGGGATTTCACCATGCTGGAGGATCATTGGCACTCAGCCAGAGTAGATGTACTACTACTATGTGTGTTGTCGTATGTATATATGCCACGATACATGGATGAGCTAGATATTGGCGTTATGATGGTAGTGAGAGCTCTCGGAGAGGTCACACCACCATCATGAGATGATCATCGTGAGAGACGCCGAGGTCACCACATATTGCGCAAAGACTTACAAGCAAGGGGTATTTACAGTGACTTGGTTATATTAGACGCGATGTGGTTTATGTCACACTTGAGACTGATTGGCACTTTCAGATGGCATTGATATTGTTTCACCCATGATATAGCCATGTTGTACTCCTTTCAGCCTGCGGAGTGTATAGATCCTGTATCACTCATGCTCAGGTCAGTTTTCCTGGCAGGGATCGGAGATCCATTGGACATATTGCCATGTTCAGGGCTCAGCTCACCCTATGGCTTCATCACTCATGCTCCAGGCATGGATTATCTCCCTCTAGCTGGTTTGAGGGGCATGATTACCTACCACACACTGGTCGTGATGTGTCAGTTTGACCAGTTCTAGGATTTCCATCCTTTTGAGGGGGCATTGAGTCAGCATTTAGCTTCTCGCCACTTATCAGCAGAGGATATATCCAGGTTGTATGCCTGTTGGGATCAGCGTGAGCTAGCTGAGTATTCCATCAGCCATCCGGGTTGTTTCGCAGAGTATTTTGCATGGATGGAGACATAGACGACATTGACTATGACAGTATCCACAGTGCAGGGGATTGATTCCGATGATGGGGACCCTACGGAGGAGACTTATATTCCCATTGAGGAGGATTTATCTATTGGGTTGCCAGTAGTTGTGATGTATTCTCCCAGTACGAGTGCTACTGTTATTCAACATTCAGCAAAGTATCTGGAGCAGAGTCTACATCTGATGACCTTTAAGAGAGATTAGGCTAGGGCCTTGTTGTTGACAGCTCTTGATGGGAGAGACGCAGGTTTATTAGAGATAGACAAGGCTAGATCAACTAGAGATGCATTAATTGTAGAGCAGGATGTTGCCCTATCTGTTGGGATGTGGCCGTCACAGACAGTACTTAAGTGAGATCCCTTACGACTGGCATCCTTGTCGATATAAGTGCATACATTGATGAGCATCATGCCACCATGTAGTTAGCCTCGGATCTGCTAGCTCGTGTAGATACCATTGGACAGGAGCTTGCAGCGTTACCTCCTTCTTCGAAGAGGGATGCTATGTTAGATCTGATAGACCATATACATACAGATCCGTAGATAGACTTGTATTTTCCTACACAGACTAGCTTAGTCATTTTTTCATGTACAACATATATTGTATATATCAAATAGTATTATATATGGCAGGGAATATATTTTGATTCACTTCCCTTTCAGTTGTGCCTTGATATTTGCATGTTTCTTCAGGGCTTGTGATCTTGATGCATTATGAACTCATCCTTGATGTGTGGACATTGAGACGTCATAGGATCTTTCAGAACGGATCATTGGTCTTGTGTATCCCTATAATCTTTGGTGTCTTGGGACTGGTTTCTGTATGTAGATGTGGAGAGGAGTATGGCTTTTCCTCTCTGAGATTGACCGCACCACAGATGGTCGCTAGTACTCCTATTTAAGAGGAACCCAGTTAATTCCATCTCTTATGGATTGGTGTTGCTCTTTGAGCCACAACCATAACTTAGATGGTCGTCAGATCTCCTATTTGTGAGGAGGGGTCAGGTAGTTCCATCCCTTTGGTCTGAAGCCGATGAAATGTGGTGGATTGAAATTTGATCCTAGTACCGTGTGACAAGTATTTTTGTTCTGGTAGGGGGTTAGACCGAACCATAAATGGCTGCCTATGTACTCATATTGAAGATGAGATCAGGTCTGCGTAGTTCGAACCTGGTGTAAGAGGTTTAACGCTGAATGTGTGTAGGAATGTTTTTGTTGTTTTTATTTATGTAGAGAAATGACTTAAATATTTTTGTTTTTTTTATTGCGACCGGGCCATATAGAATATGGTTGCCTACGTACTCCCGGGTATCAGGGAGATCAGGTCGACGTAGTTCGCCCCTCAGGACGATTTGCAACCGAAGAGAAGTCTGAATCCCATGTGCAGGCTAAATTTTCGGGGAAAGAAAATTTGATCCCATGTTTGGGACAAACTGTAGGTGTGAAAAAGTTTGATCCTATGTTCAGGACAAACTGCAAGCGTGAAAAAGTTTGATCCTACGTTCAGGATAAACTGCAAGTGTGAAAGGTTCAATCCCTGGTGGGATAACCAAAATTGTATGAAAGGTTTGAAATGAGGTGAAACCAGGCTACTGGCTTGAAGAGTATGTTTCCCTAAGGGGCAGAAGAGTATGTAAAAAGGGTTAGAAAACCGGAATGACTGGTGATCTGATGATCCAAAACCAGGATGTTTGCTTGATAGTAATGTGAGATCCCAAATTTTATGAAATAAAAGTATTCAATTTTTCTATTTTGGTAAATAGTTAAATTGATAAAAGTTTAAAGTTAAGGGTAATATGTGAATTTTTTTTTCAAAGTAAGCAAGTTGATATAAAATATTCGTAGTGTCGGAAAATATTAGATTAGTCGAGGAATATTCTTTTTGTTAGGGAATATTCATACGACGGTACAATCATTGGTGGTCCCCACAACGGAATTATTGTCGGATTGAGAAAGCGACAAAAATATTTTTATAAAAATAACGGCGAAAGTTTTACCGTTAAAACTATTGAACTACTCGGTAATAAAAGTACAGTAATACGAGTGGTTGCATACTAGCACACAGTATTGATTATTGATGCTTATGTGGGAAGTCACTCAGTTTTGTTTTATTAGTATTATTAATGTAATAAAACAGAAAAGCTTTTTATATAAAACAGAATACTTTTATAAAGTTATTCGTTTTATAAGACTATAAATAGAATATATAATATTCTATTATGCATAGTATTTTGTATAGTAAAATCTTTTATATAAAGCAGAATACTTTTATAAAGTTATTTGTTTTATTAGATTATAAATAGAATATATTATATTTTATTATGCAGTGTTGCATAGTGCCCGATAGTATTTTGCATAGTAAAATCTTTTTATATAAAACAAAATACTTTTATAAAGTTATTCGTTTTATTATATTATAAATAGAATATATTATATTTTATTTAAAAGATTTTGTTTTATTAGAATATTTTATTAAATCAATCTGGACCGTCCGTTTAAAAGTAAATCAATCTGGACCGTTCATGAATTAGTTACTATTCAGTCCATTCTTCTATAAATAGAAGCTCATTCCTTCATTATTTCTTACGAATTCACTGAAACTCTAGAGAGAGAAACTATAAAGAGAATTCTTCTTCTATAATCTTGAGCATATTTCTTTAGAGTTTAAGAAAGCTTTGAGCGTAGTTCAATTTTTCTTCGAGTATATCCTCGCCCTACTAGTCGGAATACTCTTCTTTCAAAGGTAAGGGATATTATTTGTTGTACTCGTAAGGGGTATTATTTCTTTTATATTCATGAAGAGAACTTCTGTTATTCCATTCTTTATCATTATGTTGGAATAACCTGTCTATGCGAAGTACTGCATACATGGTGAAATTCTTCTGTATTTCATTTTTTTTCATTATGTTGGAATAACCTGTCTATGCGAAGTACCGCATACATGGTGAAATTCTTCTATTATTACATTTTTTATTATTCTTTTGGAACATCTTGTCTGTGCGTTACGCATGACCTGGTTCCGTTATTTATTATTCTGTTGGAACATCCTGTCTGTGCGTTTACGCATGACCTGGTTCCGTTATTTATTATTCTATTGGAATATCCTGTCTGTGCATTTACGCATGACCTGGTTCCATTATTTATTATTCTGTTGGAATATATCACATGCGTGCGCTTACGCATAACCCGGTTCCGTTATTTATTATTCATTGGAATAACTCGTCTGCATGCGGATCTATCGCATGCCTGGTGATTTCTTTTGTTATTCCATTCTTTATTATACTCAGTTGGTTAAATTTTTGACTTCTATACTCCATGAAATTTGTGGAATATCTTTGATATTTGCGCTTCATCCAGTATCTTTTCATGGAAATATTCTTCTTAGCATTCTTGAGTTTTACTCTACAAAGAAGTATCATGTTGACAATTTGGACGTTATTAGTTCTTGGATAAATTAATTCTTGAACTTGTTTTTATTGAATTCTTATATCATTGTCATCATCCTCATGTTTATTAATTGTTGAAAGTCATATGTGGCCTGTAGTGCATAGATGGACTTGGTATGATTATGACCAGGGATTATTCAATGTAATCATGACCGTAATGTTACAAATGATGTGGAAAAAGTCCTCATTGGCCCGTAGTGCATGGATAATTTGTGGTCATGATACTAAAGAATATCCTTGGTCGTAGTGCAGGGGTGATTCGATGATGTGGATTATTTATTAAGCCGAGTCTCCGCGATAAAAGTGATGAAAAATGTTTTAAATCATAAAAGATAGTAGATTTTATTCTCTACTTGACTCTTTTAATGGATTGCTTGTTCCATTGCAGTTAAACTTGATGTTTGTTATACTGTATCAGTTTAACACTATTGAAGGCTAAGGATAATTTATTCTGCTTTATCTTAGTCATAATATTTCTTACTGGGCTAGTTGAGCTCACCCTTTTGCTTTCATTGTTCTCTTCACGGAATGAGAACGTGGCTGGGACTAGTCAGGGAACAGAGTGATGGTCCTAGATGGTGCATTAGTAGTCCTCACTATTTTGTGAAATAGTGTAATAATAAATGTAATGAGGACCCCATTGAGTGTGGATATTGTCTAGATGACAATATTTGTATTAAAACTCACAACATATGTTTTGTCGTATTTTACACAACTGTTGTATAATTAGTTTGTATTTGTATTCAGGACCATGTATTTGGCAACTCAAAATAGGTGATGTATACCTATTTTGGGGGCGTCACAAGTAACCTCAAATATAGTACCGTTTCACGGTGTCCGAGTTGATGAGTTATGAAAATTCATCGCCATCCATTTCCTGTAGTCTGAGAGCACCTCCTGTCAATACCTCCTTGACAACAAATGGGCCTTTCTAGTATGGAGCGAATTTTACTTTAGATTGATCTTGGTTGTCAATGATCTTCTTCAAAACCAAGTCATGTTGTTTAAATAGCCATTACCAGATTTTTCTCCTGTAGGATCTGGTGATCCATTGTTTATATAACTGACCATGGAAGATAGTTGTGATTCGCCTTTCGTCTATTAGAGACAATTGGTGATATCTGTCTTGTACCCATTGGTCTTCATCCAGCTAAGCGTCCATCAACACTCTAAGGGATTCCATTTCCATCTCTATGGGGAGTACTGCTTCCATCCCATAGGCTACTGAATAGGGGGTTGCCCCAGTAGAAGTACACATTGAAGTTCTGTAGGCTAATAAAGTCAGACGCAATATATCAGGCCATCCTTTATGATTGGCAGACAACTCTTGCATGATCTTCTTGATGTTTTTATTAGCCGCTTTAACAACACCATTCATCTTTGGATGGTAGATGACGGAGTTAAGATGTTTGATGTGGAATTTACTGCATAACTCCCCCATCATTTTGTTATTGAGGTTCTTAGCATTGTCTGATACAATTATCTCTAGTTGTCCATATCGACAAATGACATTGTTTCTGATGAAAGCAATGATGACTTCTTTGGTAACCCTAGGGAAGGAGGCTGCTTCTACCCATTTGGTGAAGTAGTCGATCATGATGAAGATAAATGTGACAACCGAGATTTTGTAATTTAAGTTTAATATTTATTAGATTGAATAAATATTTTTTTGATGAATTAATTATTAGATTAAATGATTAATTGATGAAGTTGTGATAGATTAATTTAATTATATATGTTACATTTATTAAATTAATGTGGAGAATTTTATTATTCAATGTATGCAATTATGTGAGTTTATTGAATTAAAAGAAATATTTATTAAGCCTAATGTATTTTAATTAATTTATTAATTAGAGATTTAATAATTTGACATTATTAATCAATGAGAATTTGAATTATGTGACTATGTGAATTAATGAGAAATTATTTTATTTTATTTAAAATAAATTAAATAAGATATTGATTTATTTTATAAGGAGTGTGACATTATTTAAAACTATATTATAAGGCTTTATTTAATTAAGTGGTTTTCAAATTCTATTCTTGCTAAACAAATAAGGCCCTAAAAGGAGTTGATAGCAGTTACCCATGATCGGGTAACTGACCTCTACCCTTGTGGTATATAGTGATGCGTCGCACAAAGGACTTGGTTGTGTGCTTATGTAGAACGGTAGAGTCATTGCGTATGCGTCACGACAACTGAAGGATTATGAGATAGGGTATCCGACCCATGACTTGGAGTTAGCTGCAGTAGTTTTTGCTTTGAAAATTTGGAGGCACTATCTCTATGGGGAGAAGTGTGAAATATATACAGACCGCAAGAGTCTGAAATATATTTTTACACAGAAAGGCTTGAATATGCGCCAAAGGAGGTGGTTGGAGTTAATTAAGGACTACGATTGTGAGATTTTATACCATCCGGGTAAGGAAAATGTGGTGGCCGATGCCCTAAGTGGAAAAGGCCGGGAGAAATTGATGATGTTGACTGCTCAGGAGGAGCTAATTTTAGCAATGGAAAAGCTAGAATTGGAAGTGAAGTATCCTATGGAGATTGACGAGAAGTCGTTCCAGATGCAAGTCGGTACAACTTCTTCGGATAAAGTTAAGGAGGCTCAACTTCGTGACGAAGAATGTGAGAAAGCGAAAAAGAAGATATCGAGGGGACCGAACCGAGATTCAAAATAGAGCAAAGTGAGGACTACTAAGATTTGAGAGTAGAATTTGGGTACCGCCAGTAACAGAGATTAAGGAAGAAATTTTGAGCGAGGCTCACAACTCAAGATATTCGATTCACCCTGGTAGCACCAAGATGTATCAAGATCTTCGACAACACTTTTGGTGGCCAAATTTGAAACGAGAGGTTGCAGAATGTGTTACCAAGTGCCTGACATGTCAGAAAGTTAAAGCAGAACATCAGAGGCCGAGTGGGTTGCTACAACCTTTAGAAATCCCAGAATGGAAATGGGAACATATTACGATGGATTTCGTGGTTGGCCTACCGATAACTCAGAAAGGCTACGACGCAGTATGGGTTATTGTTGACCGATTGACGAAATCCGCGCACTTCCTTCCGATCAAAATCAGATTCAACCTAGACCAGTTGGCAAGGTTATATGTGAAAGAGATTGTTTCAAGGCACGGAGTTCCGGTGTCAATTGTTTCTGATAGAGATCCGCGGTTTACGTCAAACTTCTGGAAACGTCTACAGGAATGCATGGGTACACAGTTGCGAATGAGCACATCATATCACCCTCAAATAGATGGAAAGAGTGAAAGAACAATTCAGACATTGGAAGATATGTTAAGAGCCTGTATAATGGATTTTAAAGGAAATTGGGATGATCATCTACCACTCGTGGAGTTCGGTTACAACAACAGTTACCACGTTAGTATTGGCATGCCACCTTATGAAGCGTTATACGGCAGAAAGTGCAGAACTCCACTATATTGGGATGAAGTTGGCGAAAGACAACTACTAGGCCCGGAATTGGTACAACAAATAGCAGAAATAATGAAAGTGATCCGAGCAAGATTAACAGCAGCCCAAGACAGACAGAAGAAATACGCTAATCCACATCCTAAGAATGTTGAGTTCGAACCAGGTAGTTATGTGTTATTAAAGGTCTCTCCTTGGAAGGGAAAGATCAGGTTCGGAAAGAAAGGAAAATTAAGCCCAAGATTCATTGGACCCTTTGAAGTTCTGAGGAGGGTCGGAGAAGTTCCTTATGAGGTAGCCTTACCTCCATCTCTAGAGAATGTCCACAATGTTTTCCATGTCTCAGTCCTACGACCCTACAAACCCGATTACAAGCACGTGATTGAATATGAACCCTACATTTGACAAAGACTTATCTTACGAAGAAATTTCTGCTCAAATTGTCAATCGAAAAGAACAAGTTCTGAGAAATAAAGTAATACCTTCTGTTAAGGTAATTTGGAGGAACCACAATGCTGAAGAAGCTACGTGAGAACTCGAAGAGAATATGATGAAGAATTATCCTCATTTATTTACTTAGATTGTTATAAGCGATTCTGGGGACAAAATCTTTGTAAGGGGGGAGAGAATGTAACGGGACGAATTATTGAGTTGTGATTCTGAGGACAGAATCCTTTTAAGAGGGGAAAGATGTGACAACCGAGATTTTGTAATTTAATTTTAATATTTATTGGATTGAATAAATATTTTTTTGATGAATTAATTATTAGATTAAATGATTAATTGATGAAGTTGTGATAGATTAATTTAATTATATGTTTTACATTTAATAAATTAATGTGGAAAATTTTATTATTCAATATATGCAATTATGTGAGCTTATTGAATTAAAAGAAATATTTAATAAGCCTAATGTATTTTAATTAATTTATTAATTAGAGATTTAATAATTTGACATTATTAATCAATGTGAATTTGAATTATGTGGCTATGTGAATTAATGAGAAATTATTTTATTTTATTTAAAATAAATTAAATAAGATATTGATTTATTTTATAAGGAGTGTGACGTTATTTAAAACTATATTATAAGGCTTTATTTAATTAAGTGGTTTTGAAATCCTATTCTTGCTAAACAAACAAGACCCTAAAAGGAGTTGATAGCAGTTACCCATGATCGGGTAACTGACCTCTACTGCGTCAGATCATTTTTTTTATATACGCCTTCCCTTTTCCTTATTCTTCATTAATTTCCTAAGTCTAGAAAGCGTAGCAGAGAGAGATACAGAGAAAGAGTTGTGAATTTAGAGATTTTTAAGAGGATTGTGAGAGTCATCTGAGAAGAACTCATCTCCTATTAACTTTACGCTTGGGTAATTCTCTTGAACCCAAATTTTTATTTATGTCTTTTAAGTTTTCATGAATATGGCTTAAAGCCTTCGGTAAAGTTTCTGTAGTTGGAAAGGGTAACGATTATGTGAATATATGTAATAATACGAGTAGTTTAGCATGTTTAATATGTAATTTATATGATTCCATATCATAAGTTTTATAATATATTATGACTTGTTATTTCAAAAATTTGCAGAGTATAGAATATGGCCATATGGCGTTTACATATTTTTAATATATCAAACATAAATGGTTTTGCAAAATTTCCACTTGTACATGATTATGCATGTTAAAACGAACAAAACGAAATTTGAATGGTTGAATTTGGTTTTATAACGAATCTATGGCGTTGAATTTTAGGAATTTATGTTCAAAACTTCAAGAACATCAAGAACAGTACAATTTGCATGCTTTAATTCTATGATTATGTGTTTTAATGGGTGAAAATCACTCCATAGATGTTAAGTATTGATTATATATGAATTCTAGCATGTGGGTATGTCTAAATTCGTGTAAAAATAAGTTGATTAGAAATTTTTAGCCATATTCTGCAATTTTCGCGAATTGCAAGATCGAATCGAGTCTCATGTGGCGCCAACTCCCTCAGATAAATCTCGCCACGCCGCTAAGAATCTCACCAGCAATACCAATAATAGGACTAGCAGTGGCACCACAACGCCACTTAGAAGAATGGCCAGAAATGAGTTTTTAAAAGTGTCCAAGTATAGAAATGTGTTAGTAACCTAGTCTAATGAATATAAAAACTTGTTAGACATATAATGAGATATTAAAATGAGTTTTTACCAAGTCAAGATAACATCTATATGTTAATTGAATCGTTGAGTATGTATTTAACTTGTTGTTTGTGTGATATTATATTATGTGAAAACAATTATGGTAATTTGACTAAGTATAGTCATGAAGTCGAGATTAGACAAAGAATAACTTATGATGTTTAGTACATTATTATTGATTGGTATTGTGAACGTAATTGATATGTAGGATTTAATTCAAAGAACGAGTTTAGTTAAAGTGTAAACTACGCGCGAGGCAAGTTTCCTAACCCTACTTGTTATCATTTTATAAGTTGATTAATCCACCTTTCTACATTGAGCAAGTTACCATTATTATTGATCAAGTCTTTCTTGTATATTAAAGCTTATAAATCTTTCAAGCATGATGCTGTTATACAATAATCATGCTATTGTATACCTTTTGAGAATTTATTCAAGTTAAATATTCAATTATTGTTAAACCTTGTTAGACTAGCGAACCGTTAATGATTCGACTAGTCCATAGTTGATGAGCGTTCTAAATTTCAGAACCCTTGATAAATTATCCAAACCAAACTTCCTTTGGTGCGGACTCGAATGTCAAACTGAGATGAACAACCCTGTTTAGGGGATTATTTACGCTTAGCTTTGAGATATTGTGCACAGTATGGTACTAAGGGCTGATCCCCCTAAGTACGAGAAGAAGAGTCCATAGTCTTATGACTGTTAAAGGTTTCAAGAATAAATAATTGATAACCTAGGACATAGTTCAAGGTCTTACGACCCTCATAATTTCTTTTGAGTCTTGTTATTCATTCTTGATTCAAAAGTTGAGCTTTTATATTCAAAGTTATTAATTCATTCGCATGTTATTATTCATTTATTATATTGTTATACTTGTGGGCAATCGTGCTCACTCTTGCGTAATAATAACATTGCAGTTAAGAACGAAAGAGCAGACGAGCCTTCCACTAGTAAAGGCAAGGGCAAGATTAGAAAGTAATGAAGACTATTTGTTTATGTGGTTGTGTAATGACATTTAGAATTGATGTTTCTTAAGACTTATTTGTTTATGATTCTGCACAGATGTTTTAAGGTTAGATTAACCTGGGATTTATTTAATTATGCAGTTGATGTAACCCCATAAAGGGAGAGATTTATTATTTATTCTATCTATTGCATGGTTTGCATTTTATTTATGGGTAGATAGATAGATGATGTTTGTACAGTGAACACCAAATCATGTGGAAATGGAAGTACCGGATTTAGGGGTGTCACAATAAACCGATGCCCATTATTGGTTTTGGGCTTGATGGGCCCGATCACGTCCATTCCCCACTTTGAGAAGGGCCAGGGTGAACTCATATCACGTCCATTATTGTAGAGTGCATCTCCGTTCAGGTAAAATTTCATAGCCATTCGATGGATCCACCTTGTTTCAGTCGTGCTCGCCTCAGCGGGTGTAGATCCATCTCACAGATACTCCTTGATATGCTGATACCAAGGGTATTAGATGGGAGGTATCTTATCCGATACTGCTCCAACGTAATTCCCATAGGCTGGAGCCTTTTGTAGGGAAAATGGGATACTTGGCATGTTTTCCTTGTCATGTATGTCGATCAAGGAGGCCAAAGTTGCTAGCACATCCGCAAAATCATTCCTATTCGAGGAATATAGAGGAGAAGTGTACTTCTTTGAACTCCGAAGCCATCTATAAAACTTGCCGATGGTAAGGCAGCAAATGTAGCTTTTTGGTTTGATAGATTCCTGTGGTTTGTTTGATTACCAACTCTGAATCCCCAAAGATAGTAACTATCTGATGCCCATTGAGTCAGCCAGTTTTAGCCCCATGATACATCCTTCATACTCAGCTGTGTTGTTGGTGCTGACAAACTACAATTTAACGGCGACGGGATACTGCTCCCCCGTACCGGATACTAGAACTGCTCCAGCTCTAGAACCTTCTGTGTTAACAACTCAATCAAAATACATTTTCCACGTATGGCATGCATCGTACTGATGGTGTTACTGAATTTCCATGACCCCTTCATCGGGGAAGTATGTTTCTAAGGGTTTGTAATCCCCTACGGGTGCGGTGACCAGTTGATCCGTAATTCCTTGTCCTTTAATGTACTTTTGCGTCACGTAGACGATGTCAAATTGTTGTAGAATCAACTGTCATCAGGACAGCCGACAATTCAGTATGGGCTTACTGAACAAGTATTTGAGAGGATCCGTGCGGGATATGAGATGGGTTGTGTGACCATGGAGGTAATGTTGTAACCACATGGAAGCCCATGCTAAAGCACAACAACTCTTCTCAATCAGAGTGTACTTGTGTTCACTGCTGCTGAATCTTTTACTGAAGTAATAGATAGCTCGGTCTTGGCCTCTATCATCTTTCTGTCCCATCATGCAGCCCATGACATTGTCATTAATGGATAGGTACATGAACAGGGGAATATCATCCCTGGGAGGTATCAAAATAAGAGCACTAACCAACTATTCTTTGATTGTAAGGAAGGCTTTCTGACACTCATCATTCCATTTCATAGAGGAGTTCTTCCTTAACAGCTTGAAGACGGGCTCACAGGTTGCTGTGAGTTAAGAAATAAGCCTGCTAATGAAGTTGATTCTTCCCAAAAATCCCGTATTTCCTTCTCTGTCTGAGGAACAAGCATTTCCTGGATGGCTTAGATTTTGGTGGGATCCAGCTGAATCCCTTTTTTGCTGACTAGGAAACCTAGCAATTTTCCTGATTTAACGCCAAAGGCGCACTTGGCTGGATTTAACTTCAAGTTGTACTTACGCAACCTATTGAAAAGATTTTTGAGATTGTCTAAGTGGTCTTCCTCCCTTCGGGACTTGATAATGTTATCATCCCCGTAGATCTCTATCTCTTTATGCATTAAGTCATGGAAAAGAGCCATCATAGCTCGCTAATAGGTTACTCCGGCATTGATGAGGCCAAATGACAACCGTCTATAACAAAAGGATTCCCAAGGCGTGATGAAAGCAGTTTTCTCACGATCCTCCTCAGCAACCATAATCTGATGATACCCTACGAAATAATCCATAAAGGAGTACATGCCGTATTGAGCAGTATTGTCAATGAGAATATGGATAAATGGCACGGGGATGCTATCCTTAAGGCAAGATTTGTTTAGATCCTGGTAATCCATGCAAACTCTCACCTTTCCTCCTGGTTTAGGCACGGGGAGTATGTTTGATAACCATTCAGGGGATGTAGACACCATGATGATATTTAATTGATATTGTTTCATAATTTATTCTTTAACCTTTAAACTCCACTCAGGTTTCAATCGCCTGAGCTTCTGCCTGACTGGCTTGAATCCCTCTTTAATGGGAAGGTGGTGAAGGACAATGTCAGTGGACAAACCCACAATATATTCATGAGACCATGCAAACACATCCTGGAATTGGGTTAGTAGCGTAACAATGTCATTCCGTAGGTTTGGAGTCAGGTCTGAACCAATCTAGATTAGCTTAGGGTTTTCTAAGGTTTCGAGATTGAAAGAAGTAGTTTGATCAAGATTAGGTTTAGGTTTATCTTCGACCCATTCCTTGATCTCCTAAGGTATCTCAATGTCCTCTTGTATTTCCATCAAGTGTGAGTCCAACTTTTCATCAAAGTTACAGTCCTTGTGGTGAAAAGGCACTTCATCAGCATTTACAGGCACATATAAATTCAGAGTCCTAAAACAAAATATGCTTTCACTTAATATATGAAACTGTTCAATCATACAAAGTGTTAGCATGTACTGATAAAATAATCGCTATCACTGCATAAAAAAAAGTAAGCGATTAAAGTTATCTACTGTATGATTGAATTTCTGCCCATTTTACCCTCGTCGACCAATTTATGGAGTGCTGCTCCAATTGTTAAGGGTAAAGTCCTGATGGATGGCAGTGATGGAGGGGCTATCATCATCCTCCTTTTCCATAATGATGACCATGACATCTGGGCAATCATCGTCTGGGTGTATCTATTTGTATGTTCATCACGGACAATGATGCGTATACTTGACATCATCCCGACGATGTTTTGTTTATGTTTTCGTTCCATCTCTTCCACTTTGGGATCAAAAATCAGGATCTCTTTTGCTTTAACCGTTACTGGTTTGGGAAATAGCATAGCCATAATATGGGCTGGCACCTTTACTGGAGACTGTATCAGCTAAGGAGTTGCAGGTGGAGAAAATCATCGTGTGGCTAAAGTTGAAGGAATCTGTTTGTGCTTATGAGGATTCCAGTGACTGGAGCTAGCAGAATAGCCTAATTCAGTTCTTCCTGTATGACTAGGCACTTGATTTGAGTGCTTAATACCCTGATGCTTTTTGCCCAACCCTTTTCCAAGTTGATGACCCAATGACATCATCTCTTGAGTGGCCGACATAACCTCGATAGAAATCTTGGGTGTGAGAGGTGGTGCCCTAATGGGATTGTAATGAGTGTTTCTCACCTCCAGGGCGTGGAAACTGACTGGCTCAATTTCTAAATTAAAGCTTATTAGTGGCATATCACTTTATTCCAGACATTCTGGCTCAGCATTAACATTGACTAGGTTATTGTTGATAATGTACTTGAATTGCTGATGAAGGGTGGAAGGGACAGCTCCAACCATATGAATCCATGGTCTTCCCAACAACAGGTTGTATCCTGTGGCTATTTTGAGCACATGAAAGGATACATTAAATGTATTGGGACCAATTTCCACTAGTAATTCAATTACTCCAACGGCATTTCGTCGAGACCCATCACAAAAGCTTTGATAATCGTATGACTGCTTTTGATCCTCTTGGGGTTGATATTTATCTTCTCCAAGGTAGCATAAGGACATATGTTAAAAGATGAACCTCCATCTATTAAGACTCCTCCAACCATGTATCCGTAGGACAAAATCGCTATATGCAACGACTTGCAATGACCGGTCCCTTCAGCGGGTATGTTATCATCAGTGAAAGATGTCACATTGTTGTTGAAAATGTGATCAATCAGATGTTGGAATTTTTCTACATCCACTGATTTTGGTAAATGGGCTTCTTCCAAGACCCTTAGCAATACCTTCTTGTGATCTTCGAAATAGAAAACCAAGTCCAGTATGGAAATTTGATGTGGAGCTTCTCTCAAGCTTAAAACCACTTTGGCTTCGTTATAGCCCATGGTAAGGAGGAATTCTTCAATTTTCTCCATGGGAACTTTCACATTTGATTTGATGGCAGGCTTCATCACCCGATGGGGAAGGTATAATGGATTCTCCTTTGACACTGCAGTAGTAGTATGTGAATTAGATCCTTCAGCTTGCCCATAATTCCATTGGACTTTGTGTAGGCTGACAACATGATACTGTGGTCTGAATGGTAAGTTAACTGGCTCTGGTGCAACCACTTTCAAAGGATTGTCAGCTCCTTTGAGTTGAATTGCTTGTATTGTGAGTGAAATTGGTACCAAATCATCCTCGGTGGAGATAATCACTTCTGTAGTCCTTACATTTTGTAGGACATGTGTTTCCACTCTTGAGTAACAAAGTGTCATAGTCTGCCATTTGCAGGACACCACTGTCAACTAAATTTTGAATGAGGTGCGGAGTGCCCATCATTCTTTTGTGCTGTGACTGCGAGAGTGGGAGTGATATTGGCATACTCCCTAAAAATTAAACCATCTGGAATGAGGATTAATTGGAGTAGAAGGGATGTAATTTTTCCTTCATTGATTAACATTTAAATATCTTGTCCTTAGGTTGGCCAAGGTATGTAAATTCCCTTTTGTTGGTAAAATCCCGATGGGCTTTGGCACTTGCTCTTTTCGTAACTTTATCCTCTAGTGTTTCACTTTCTGAAGGCGAGGATGGAATATTCATGACAAAAGGAAGGAGACTAAAATGCTCCTGACTGATTAATTGGCATGTGACTTGGTGTTGATGAAGCGTCAGTTCTTCCAATTGATCTACTTATTTGCAAAGAGCCTTAATCTTTAGCTCCATCATAAATTAGAACTGCGCATAATCCCATCTATCAGCACCGTCTTTGCTGGTCTGGGAAGATTCAACAACGTAAGTGGAACTTTGTCCACTGCTCCAATTAATCAGTTTGACTTATCCCTCTTTATGTTAAGGTAGAGGATTGTCTTGCACATGAGGTTCGTCGGGTTTAGTCAAAACAATCTACCCATTGTCGATTAAGTCTTGGATCCTGTGTTTCAAGGCCCAACAATCCTGAGTGTTATGTCCCGGTGCCCCAGCATGATAAGCACACTTTCGAGTAGCATTGAAACACTTCCCATTCAGGTTAGCTGATGGAAGAAGATGTGTAATTTTCTTCTGAGTAGTCAGAAGAGCAAGGATATTCTCGAGTGAGTCCCCTAAGGGTGTGAACACTCGGGGGCATCTTACTTCTCCACCTTTAGGCAATGGAGGGTTTAAAGACTGTGCTTGCAAAGGGGAGTAGTTTCTCCTCTGGATAGGCATATTCTGACTGCCTTTTTGACCTTGTAGTATCAAGGAAACATCTTCCTCTTTCTTTTTATGGACCCTCCGGGGGTTGTTTCCATAAGTTCCAGACTAGATGTGCTCAGCAACTGCTTTAAGAGCGGCTAGGTCTTGAATCTTTCTTGACTTCAATCCCATCTCAGCCATCTCTCCGTGCTTGATCATTTCAGAAAATGGCTTGCCAATGCCAGCTAAAACTCTTTCATAGAAAAGAGCTTCTAGTATGTCTATAAAGGTCATGACCATTTATGATTCTGTCATGGAAGGAATGACTTGAGCAACAAGGTGCCTCCACCTTTGAGCATACTCTCTAAAAGACTTAGTAGATTGTTTCTTGACCTTGGTAATCTGGTAACGTTCAGAGGCCATCTGAGATTGGAAGTTGTACTGAGTGAGAAAGGCATGAGCTAGTTCCTCCCAGCTATGGATCTTTGAGTTGTCTAATCTAGTATACCACGTCTGGGCTTCTCCAGTCAGACTTTTCTGGAACAGCTGTATTCTGAGCTTCTCGTCCTCTGCATAAGATCCAAGTTCTCCTATAAATATCTTCAAATGTGTGTAAGGATCCCCTAACCCATCATACTTTCCAAAGGTAGGAGGTTTGAACTTCTCTGGATAATGAACACCAGGGAATATACAAAGGTCAACATATAAAACACTCCCGTGTGTTCCAATCCCTTTGATATAATGGATGGTTTCCTCCATTTGAAGGACTTTCTTCCTGATATCACCGGTGTCTGGATCATCTTTAAGATGGGTGTTTTCAGGAATTTTATTGGTCGTATCCAACTGCAGTTCATGATTTGTTTTATCTGAACCTTGGGCTCCTCCTTGTGTAGAGGATTCTGTATGAATGGGTATTCGCGAACCCTGAGTAGATTGGTGTAATTCTTGAAGCAGAACAACCAAATCTGTAATTTGCTTGCTTAATCTTTCAAACTATTCTCGCGAGACAGGAGCAGGATTAGACTGGTCAGACGAAGACATAATTTGTTGTAGGCTCGTGGCCTTTTTGGATTTTGAGCGGGTAACAGGCCTAATTGTTTCCCTACAAAAAAAATTATGTAGTTTAGTCTTAGGGAATGTATAAATTTTTACATGTTATCATAATATGTCCATTTTAGGAATATTATCCTACAAAACGGGTGTCATTTGATAGCATGCCAAGTGTTAATATGCATGTGCAAATATTCTTCATATTTTCCATTACATAGAGATGAACATGGAATAAAATTATAAGTAATTGTCTTTATAAGTAACTGAAAAATGGAAAGCATGAAGAGACTTTCCTCCGTGTTTGGTTTATCAGAGGCTGACCTATCTTAGGTTACTCTCGCGGCTTTTTGACATGAAGGTTCCTAGATCATCACAATCTACTCGACGGGAAGTTAATCTGGTCTATCAACTGGAGCGAATCTGGGTGGTGTCTTTCCCGAGCCTCGTTGGAATTATTCCTC